>CM077150.1:119001596-120303416 GCA_039583875.1 Platanthera guangdongensis | reverse complement strand
TCTTCTGAATTAATGTACCCGCGGTCTTAATTTGGAAAACCGGTAGAAATATGCAAGAACAAACCGTTTTTTCTTGGAAACATTACTATCATGAATTCTTTTGGAACCTCTATAGTAAATGGATATACCAAATTGTGATCACCAAATATTGCAAAGTCCCGGTATTTACTACCGTTCAGAATTGGAACATAACGGAATTTCTGTCTATACCAGTTACTATAAATATCAGATTGGGGGGGAAGATCGGAATTAGGAAATTGATATAAAAGCAAAGGATAGGGCCCGTGTCAGCAGAAAACAAAAAATATCTATTCTATTTCTATCATCAGCTATGGGTTTTATGATAAAATAAATTCTGATAATGTTTGTTACCCTGGAATTTTATTGTCTTTCGAATTAAAGAAAAAAAAGCTTCTTCCAAAACAACTCAGCCTTCATCTTTTTATCCTTCTCCTTCTCCACTATAGTTGTTTCCTTGGATAGGACTCTATCCCACTTGCTAATATTCTCATATCCATTTTTCTCATATGAATAATTTTAGATCAAATCTTTAGATTGATTTGTGAGAAATGACTTGCACCAAGTATAGGTGATGTAGGCTCACACGTTGGCACCGAATATATGTACGAATGAAAACGTATGCCTCTCTATGATCCAATCCTACACTGCCACAATCGTCAACGCAGCGCACACGCTATAAAGTTCTATAAAATAGATGCTAGCGTATGGGTAGCCAAACCGATTAGGATCGAACAAGGGCTATAAAAATCAATATTCTTCCGGCTAAAAGGCCCACCCGGTTCGATCGACGAAAGGTTGCACCAAAAGAGATCTACAAAAATTAACGATTCGGCAACGGTTGATCTCTCCCAACAAAACAAAATGGGGCTCGCCAAAACCTTCTCAAACTTAAATGAAAATTAGATGAACCACAAAATTCAATCGAGAGAAAACCATGAAAATTCAATGATTCCAAATTACGCTAAAGTAATCCACAACAGGAATTAATCTAAGAGAAGAACACACAAGAAGGTAGAAAAGTATTGTTACCCAACCAAAATAGATGATTCCGATTTCTCTACTTGGATCGCTCTTCAATGGCTCCACCAGAGCCACGCCGGATGGAGAGAAAACTTGTCCGCCTTCCTTGCTTCACGTCGGTGAAGGTTCGTCATTGTCGGAGTTGTTGTCTTTGGCCGAGATCACCGAGGAGGGGGTTTGGAGGATGGCTGAATCCTAGGAAGGGAGAACCCTTATGGTCGAACTCTTCAAGGGGAGGAGTTCCATGCTTGGTTTGTTGTAGTGAAGAGGAGAAGGGATTTCATGGAGGAGAACAGAGGAGAGAGGAGGGGAGATTTTGTTGAATTGCACGAGGAGAGAGAGTGGGGGCCGTGGCTAGGAGGAGGGAGGGATGAAATTTCAAGTTGAAATTAGGTTTTCCTCAATTCATTCTATAATGAAAATAACTTAAGAATGGACTGTATATAGGCTTACATCAATAGTTTGGCTATATGCAGCACATAATAAAAAAAATACAACACATAAAATGAAACATTAAGAGCATGACATAAACATTGCATATAAAACATAAAATGATTTAAATAATTATTATTGGCCTTCTCCAATCTTTGGCCATCTTGCGTCGCTGCATTATGTCACCATGGAGCCGCAAATCATTTGTTGAGATGGAGAAGAATCTTTCGTGAGCATGCAGTCATTATCTTCAATAGCTTGAAGGTCGTCATCTCCATCAATAGGCTTAAAATTCTGCCCATATTAGCCTTCTTGATACTTTCTGCAATTTTGTCAAAGACTACTCTACTCCAGTTAGTCTTGATTTTGAAACTAATTTTGGTCATCAGTTCAAACATAAATGCTAAGATCCTATCATTTGCCCTTATCTTACACAGTAACACCTTTCCAACTATTTTAGACAGGAACTTGCCTTTGGTATTCATACCCTTCCTATTCAGGGTGCTTCCAATCTTTGTGGTTGGAGCTAATCCACACCACTTCAAGGAATCTGCAATCCGGGCAGAATCATGGTCATCATCCAGAATAATGCTTGGTATTTAAATACCATGGCCAATCTCCTTTTTGTGATCATAACTATTGCTCCATTCACTTTAGACTTGATCTTGTCTGAGTTTGAATCCAGATGAGCATTGGAGAATAATTCTTAAACTTCTCATTTTAAGATGTTCATCGGTTCATAGAGTAGTTATTCTAGACCTGCTTCTTTCATTAGGTTTTATTACATTCTTATTTTATTTATCCACTGAGTTGAATTCATTGCGAACAAGATCATACCCATCAAAGATGTTATCGTCATTCTTAGGAGCCCTTGGAGAGGAGAGAAGGGATTGTCGAGTGTCAACTGATTTGGGTTTTAGGTCTCGACACTCAGGAATCAAAAGCTCAAGAAATCAAGAAGGCGTAGTCAATTCCTACTCTCACACCCCTTTTATAGTCTAATTTTTCCTAAAGATGAAAGGGCGTGCTGCATTTAGACTATTCTAAATTTTTAGTTAAATACCTTGTGTCGACACAGGGGAATGTTGTCTGTCGAGATGTGTCGACACAAGTTGACACAAGGATTATGTCTCTAGACACATACCTTACGGTCTCGACACCCTTGATGTCTCGACACTTATTTTAGTGTCTCGACACCTTGTGGTTATGTAGTGTCGACATACTTTCTGGTGTCTTGACTCATTATTGTTTATAGTGTCGACACTTTTTCTTGTGTCTCGACACTTTCTAAGATGTCTCGACACATTCTCTATTGTCTCGACACAACTTTTGACTTTGTCAAATTTTGTTTTCTAAAATGTAGATACTTGACATTTATGAGGTCTATCCTTGATATCTAAAGGAGTAAAGTTAATTACAGAATAATCATTATTACAGTGATGCCTAAGATGTTAAGAGATTAGCTAACTAACTCTAGAGGGGGGGGGAGGGTGAATAGAGTATTTTAAAAACTTTAAGTTGTTTTATAACGGTTAATTATAGGATATATATATAAGAAAAGATTATATATCACAGCATAGCAAATAAGAAAGTAGAGCACAACCAGATGACACAAGTAAATTTATAGTGGTTCCCAATAAACCTGGCTATATCCACTATTCTACCACCTTGGTAGGAATCCACTACAAGTTTTTGATCCGGTTCCCTACCACCATAAGTTTTTTTCAGGTGACCTGTCACCACAGATTTTTGATCAGGTGCCCTATCACCACAATATCTATTTTCTAAGGAACATCTAGCAACCCTTTGAGCCTTTGATTAGGTGCCCAAAAATCAAACCAAGTCTTTTGATCAGGAGACTCTAAAAATCCAATGTTTAACTTTTGATGGGAGTTATAACACTGTACACAGTTGGATGAAAAAACAAAGAGATTGAATATGTTATTCTTTGCCAATAATATGAGAGAAGATTAGTGGATTTGATGATGTTGTCAAAGCTCCCCCTGAGTTATTGAAATTTGGTGAGGAGTGGAGACTTTGCTTTAGGGTGTAGGCCTTCAAATATCAACACTTCATATTCAGTATATATATCTGAGTGATTGTGAAGTTGATCTCAGAATGATGATTGTTTGTTGGAAGAAAAGCTTGTATAAGAAGAATGATGAACAAGATGTTTTATGCCTTTGTTTCTTGTTCTTTATTGCAGATGTTCTCTTCTTCTTTTTCCTAACTAACTGTTATTCTCTGTAAGAGTATCAGACTCTACAATCTTCTGAAAAATTTCTTTTGTGTATTGATTGCTGATTTGAATTTCAAATTCCTTGGAGTCCTCTGCATATTTTTCTGGGAAATTGGAATGACTGATTTTGTCTTTAATGTATTTCCTCAACTTTCCCAGTAAATATGTTAAGTAATAACTCTATGAAATCTCTAATTAATGCTGCAGGGAAACGACTATATTCTTGAGAATATTAAGCATTAATTATCAGAGTTTTTCTTTCTTAATTATCTGAAATTAAATTGACTTAGTCAAACTGAGAAACTGCAGAGAAGATTAGTTGAGCTGAACCTGGATGGAGTTAGTCGACCTCAGTAAATATTTTGTCGACCTGAGCACCAAGTTTGTCGAGCTGATAATTCTTCTTCGTTGTGCTGAGCTCCATGATCGTCGAACAGAAAAATGTACTTGCCAAACTGAGCTTCAAGTTTGTTGGGTATTGTATCCACATTAACCCAGATTTGATGAAGTCATCCTTGAACTTAGATGAATTAAGTTGTATTTGATGCTTTGGTTGAGTTATGTGTTTACAGGACTCTAATGACAAGTGTAGACCAATGTCTGTCTACAATGGGTCTCAAAAAAAATAGCATACAATGTAATCCCTTATTATGTGATCGAAGGTGTTGACTCACGTGTAGTCTCTCTATTGGGATACACTTCATATTCAAGCACTAGAACTTATTGGAAAAGACTTGATGCTGGTCTCACCAAAGAGAAGAGAAATCTATCAAATAAAATTTACTAAGTGTTTTACTCGAGTAGTTCTATACCTACTCGAGTGAATAGCTCAGTTTATACTCGAGTAAAATTATTCTTACTAGAGTAAGGATGATAGATCCCGAGTAGTCAATTTATGGCTCTCGAGTAGTTAAGACAACTACTCGAGTAGTTTCCTTCTTATTCTCAGGTTTACAGATTTCGTTCTCCAGATATATTCTAAGTAAATTACTCGAGTAGCACTTTATAGTACTCGAGTAGTTTATACTTACTGTCTCGAGTAGTTAGTTATGTACTCGAGTAGTTCTTTCACTACTCGAGTAGTCCAGTATTTATACTCGAGTAACCAGAATTTCTTCCCTCGGAATTTCTCTAAGTCAATTACTAGAGTATCTATTTCCATATACTCGAGTAGTTCTTATCCTCTCGAGTAGTTCAACTTCACTACTCGAGTAACCCAGAATTCCTGTTCAAAAAATATTTCAAGTCCTTGACTCGAGTAGTTCATCTACCACTCGAGTTGCTTATTCTTATTTTCTCGAGTAGTATTTCTTGTACACGAGTAGTCTAACTCCACTTCACGTGTAATTCCTTAAGTACTCGAGTAAGTCTTTTTGGTAATAGAGTAGCCGATCAACTTCTCAATTATCTTCAAGATTATACTCGAGTAGTTCTCTTCGGGTTACTCGAGTAACTCTCTCTAAGTACTTGAGTAGATATTTTCATCTCTCTCGAGTAGCTCTATAAAGTACTCGAGTAGTAATGTCTTTTCTCGAGTATGTCACTTCTGATTTCTGAAATATTTCGTTAAGTCTAGATTAACAGATTCTTTAATGAGCCTTGACTAGATTGGTCCACGTGTACCTCAATATAAATTAATTATGACAGATTATCTCTGATCCTATATAAGGTCTTGTCAAACCGACAAACCCTAAGAAGTTTTATCAGAAGTTTTTCCAGCCGATTTATGTTCTAAGTTTTCTGTTCCTCTCTCTCTCTCTCTCGCTCCAAGAAGCCGCCGTCACCAATTCTCATCCGGCTAGGGTTTTCATTTTCAGAGGATTCAGATTAAAAAGGTTTTACAGATCGAGATTGTCGCACCGCTCTTCATCTTCTATTCGATCGTGTGAAGCCAAGAAGATGGAGATCTGATTTTGCCGAGATTTTCTTCACCTATTTGATAAAGTCGAAAAGTCTAAAAGAAGAATATCCTGGCCGATTACATGCAGATCTGATAAAGATTCGTTGTTTGTATTTCATACACATTTTATTTCATTCTTGTAGGAAGTTTCATCTTCCGAGTTTAGATCTGCTTTGTGGATCGAGATTGTAGGAACGTTGTTCTGAGGCATAGGATTGGTTTGTCAATCCGAGATAGTGGAGTAGCCGAGTCTAGTTTATTGCTAGATCGGTGAGGGAAAGTGGTTGTACCCAAGATTGGGGAACCACTATAAATCTTGCTTCGTCTGTGATTGATTGGTAGATAGTTCTGTGCATAGATCTAATTTTTTATTCCGCAAAAAGATGCACATCTCACCTATTCACCCCCTCCCACCCTCTAGGTGATTAGGAAGATAACTAATAACTTTAAATTGGTATTAGAGTAAGGTTGATCATTAAAAGGTTAACACCTTGATCAGATACTTCTCTTGTTGTCTTTTGAGATCTGCCAAACATGGACAAGGATAAAGATTTTGCCAAGCTTCCTTTGTGCACCAAGAATAAGTTTCCCATGTGGAAAGAGAGAATCAAAATATTTATGGAAGCTGTGCATCTAATGATCTTCATGATTGTTGGAGAAGGTCCTTACATTCAGATGACAATCTCCATTATAGATCCAACCAAGAAAGTTCAAAAGATACTAATGGATCTAGATAAGAACGAGATTGCACTTGTGTCATTAGACAAAAAGGCCTAAAACATTATAGCAAGTGCAGTCGATGACTCCATGCTGCAAAACCTGATCCACTACCAGTCTGCAAAGGAGATGTGGCAGTCTC
The DNA here is from genome assembly GCA_039583875.1 of Platanthera guangdongensis. NCBI lineage: Eukaryota > Viridiplantae > Streptophyta > Magnoliopsida > Asparagales > Orchidaceae > Platanthera > Platanthera guangdongensis. The sequence continues at coordinate 120,296,945 of CM077150.1, read as the reverse complement.
TCGTTACCTTGATGGAAGGTACAAAAGAAGTGAGGGATGATAAAAGATCCCTTCTAAATCAAAAGTATGAAGCCTTCCGACAAGGAAACAAGATCACCATTGCTGATACGTTTGAGAATTTCTTCAAGATAGTAAATGACCTAAGTGTCTATGGCAGAGTCTTCACTAACGGAGAATTAAATGACAAGTTCTTGAGATCCCTAACTAAGGAATGGGATAACAATGTCTGTGCCATCAGGGAGTTTGGAAAACTAGCCAAGACAGACCCACAGAATCTCTTCGGGAAGCTTATGTCATATGAGGTTCAACTCAATACCAGAATGGCTGAAGAAGAGAAGACTATGTCTGCATTCAAAGAGAAGTCTGTTGGCAGAAACCTCAAAGAAGTCAAAGGCTGTTCCTCCTGCTCCAGCTCAGAAGTAAGTGAAGAAGAAACATCGGAGCAAGTACCTCAGGCTCTGAGCTATCTGAAGGAGAGTTCTCACTACTCTCACGATAGTTCAAGAATTATTGAACAGAAGAAGCACTGGAAATGCAAGGATGACTCTTATAGAAATTACGACGTGATGTTGATCCGTCAAGAGAAGGCACAATTAAGTAGCCAGTGTCCTGGGCGTGTACTTGCAATTTTTTTGGCATTGTCCAGCTTTGTCTCCTGATTAATCCTGTACACTCCAAATTGAAATTTGCTGCCCAGATTGACCCTAAAATAAGAAATTAAAGAAATTAGATAACAAAATCATTAAATATATTTATAAACTAATTAATTATTAAATAATAATTATATAAAAATATGGATAAAATTAGAGTTATCAAAAATATTCATACTTACTCGTTTGCTCGTCTCGAGCAAACAACATTTCATGGAGTGTAGAAAAATTTTAGTGCTAGAAACGAAATTGAACCTAAGGAGTAGAATGCAAAGTCTTATGCTTATGCGCGTAGTTATTCTTGTAGAAAAACCTACTCAGCATACAAATTAGTTTTTACTTTTCTAAAATGTTTTTCACTTATTATTTTTACTTCGAAAATGAAACCCGGTAAATCTTAAATCACGTTTAGGGAGAAAGTAACGTGCTTAATAAGATAACATTGCACAAATTGAAGATCGGGATTCCTCCAAAGAAATCCATCAATGTTGATGGCCATAGGCTTGCCCTTTCACACTCTCGCCATGACACTATTTTAACTTATAAGCACAAATCAGTATGGCTTAACTAGGTTGAAATGTATGCTTAGGTTTTTGGTTTGGAAAATCAAAGATAAAATGATGGTAGACACACCAAAACCTAACAGAGCTTGCACAAAAGTAATAAATTGAAAACTCCGCAAATTCCTAATTTTCTTTGTTTCTTTTCTTAACATGTTGAAAGTTTTTTCAACCTCCTCTATTTATTTCATTTTTTTCTCTATAATTTTTTCGTCTTTTCTCTTTTTTTAGAAGAGGAATGAAAAATAAAACAACTCTTTTTTTCAAATAGCCACCAAAATAAAATGGCTCCCAATCACTCATAAACCAATTTTGTATATATAATTTCATGCTCGGTCTTAGGTTTGTAATTAGGATGCTTTTTAGGATTTGGTAAAGTGTTGGTGGGGCTAAAACAAAAGGATGGGTAGAGGCTCAAATTGGCTTAGCAAAGATAAAACGTTAGGTAAGGGTGGAAAGGCTCAAACTTGCCAAAAAAGTGCCTAAATCATTTTTATGCTAATGAGTTTAACCTATGCAAAGTCTTGAGAATAGCTGGAGGGCAAGTTCTAGACATCGAGAAAGAATACCTCTTTTTTAATCCGCGAAATATCTCTCTAGTAAACTTCTACACACTCTCCAAAACTATTCTTAGATTTTACCGGTTCAATGTAAAAGTAAAATAAACTATTTCTATGCATTTAGAAAAATAAAAATTTAATTGTGCTGAATGTCTAATTCTACTTAAATTCTACAAACATGTGCACTCGACTAGAAACACAACATGACCAACAGTTCTACTCCAAAATTCAAAATTCAATTAAAGCATTAAAATCTTCTAAACACTATATAAAATTTGAATACCATGGATGTTGCATGTGAAAAAATATAGAAATAAATATTTCTCTAATTTTTAAATTAACCCTAATTTTTTTTATTTCTTAGACTTCCCAAGGTATACCCTGTGAAGGGCTCTCACCGATACTAGGAGGTTAGATGGGGTGATATCCCAAACATCGCTTTCTAAGAATTTCAATTTTGATTTTCTATTTTTTTGAAAATTTTGATATTTATGTTTTTTTTTGTATTTTAGTGAAATAAAAAAAATTTGAAATTTGAAAAAAAATTATTTATTTTTTGAAAAACTTTTATGATTTTTTTGTATGTTTTTATTGAGAAATATCCCCCCATACTTAAACTGTACAACCTCGGGCTCGCGAGAGGACCTCAAAAGCGCAAGATAGACGAGGCAGGGCGAGTGGAATCGATGGGCGAGTGGGACCATGTGGTCCACTCACAGTTGGCGAGATAAGAAGTCCCAGCAGTAGGCGAGACGCCCCTCCTGGGGCGCGAGAAGTCCTTTGGCTGCGAGAAGGACTCGCGGCATATAAGGTTGGCGAGACGGGAGGAAGGTTCGTCTCGCCGATAGTTTTTTTCTCACTCGCCATATAGAGAGAGGGCCTTTTTCGCATTTCTATACCCAAGGGGGTTTTTACCCTTCTACCCCCCGGTATTTTTACCCTTTTGCCCATGATGGTCTGCATATAGCTCCTCAAAACAGCAGAGTTTGACTGTTGGCAGACCCAAATAAGGATACTTAGGTAATTTCAGGCCAGTTCAGTGTGGTTATTTGCTGATCCAACTCAGAAAACTATAAATAGACCAATAAGGCTCCTTAGAAAGCAAGCTTTCATTATCCTCCAAATCTCCAGTGCTTTCTGAAGAGCTCCTAGCCCAGTTTTTGGCTTTGGAGGGGAAAATCTCAGAGATGTTCCGGTGTGAGGTGGGACCTCCCTGTTGAGGCTTTGGGACAGTCTTAGGTCCTTTGAATCTAGTCGAGGGTCGATTCTCGAAGAGTAGGTGTGGCTGCACCCTATTGAACTCCCATTGAGGTCATTTTGGCTTCAATAGTTCTGCCGACTAATACAAGAAAGAAAAGCTTGAGTTTTGTCCCATAGCTGGAGGTGAAGGTGAAGGGTCTGGTTTGGAGGCTCCCACAGCCGGGAGAGGAGGCGATGAGGAAGATGTTGGAGGACTTTAGGCGGGAAGTCCTGCAGACCATCAGCTTGGCCTTCTCGGCCTGAAGCGACTCGGCCACACCTCAGGTTCTGATAGAAGAGGTCCCTCTCTTCGGCGAGAACGCACCTGGACAGTGCCCGAGGAAGGTGGTCCCGGCAGAGGCTGGAGAGAGGGACATGGCTACGCCGGAGCTCTTCCCAGGCCAGCGACCAGACAAGGAAACTCTGCCAGATTTGGGCGAGAGGGAGGCGGCTGTGCGAGAGCTCTTCCCTGGGCACGGTCTCGCGGATCGGGCCAGCCAGCTGTTACATCCCATTTCCAACTAGAACCCTCGGAGTGGTTTTGTCTATGACTAGGTCATGATAAACCTTAGGAAGCCAGAAATGGGCCAAGGGATAGGAGACAAAGTGTGGAAATCATTATGGTCTGCAAATAGTAGAACTCTGAACAATGGTTTAGGATGACCATGGGGCTACACCTTTACCCCAGGACCCTACCAAAACACCCCCTAATACCTTGGGAGGCCCATTAGAGCCATAAGGGCCCATTGGGGTCAATTAAAGAGACTCAGTTGACCAAGGTCAACCCTAACACAAAATGGGTCAAACTAGCCTACTTAGGGTCAATTGACCTACTCCTAGCCTAGAGGACCCCACCTATGCCCCCCTAACCCTAAAGTGAAGTCAAGGGGTCACTAAGGACACATTGGGGTCAGCCCTAGAGGCCAAGTTGATCCAAGTCAACTCAAGCCCCTAATCTGGTCAAAGTGCATTTATTAAGGGAAGGTGACCTCTAAAGTGTAAGGTAACCCTACATAACCCCACATAGGCCTTAGGGGAGTCCAACGAGCACCAAGGAACTAATGGGGTCAACCCAGATGATCAAATTGACCCAGGTCAAACCTAACTTAAGCCAAGTCAAACCTAGCCCAAATGGGCTAACCCAAGCCCAAGCCACTTCTTCCTTAGGCTAACCTCACTTTCATGATGATCATGACCAAGTGGGCTGCACATAGCCTATTGTGTTGACCAGTCAATATGGGTGACTAAGAGAGAGAAGGGATCTTCCCTTCATGTTAATGGTGGAGAGAGAAGATGGGGGAGAGGAAGGGGAGAGTGGGAGCCGGCCAAAGGGAGGCCAACATCCAGTTTTAATGGCTGCAATCAACTCCTCTAGGAAGAGGAGTTGATTCTAGCTATTTTTCGGCCACCAAGGGTAGATTCAGCCCCCCTCCACTTAACCCGAGCCACACCATTAATGGTGTTGAAGGACATTGAAGAACCAGCCGCCCCCTCCCCAATTGCCCATTTAAACATCATCAGTGGGCAGAGGATAACATTTTCGAGCTTTTACCTGGAGGAGACAAGCCGTCCCACTGTGTTGTTGCAGAAGCCGAGCGCCACCGCCGTCGACTATGGCATCCTGCCGCTCCTCCTGCATTTAGGCCGCCAGTAAGGTCCTCCCCCTCTCCTTAACTCACGGGTAGATCATAGGTCTCCTTAGGCTAAAGTTTCGGGCTCAATTGAGCCAAATCCAAACCAAGATTTTCATGGTTTTCGGAAAAAACTTATCCTACTAGAACTGTCGGAAAACACCTCTCCGGCGGCTGAGCCGCCACCTGGCGATAGCCACCACCTCAACGGAGGTGGTGGTGGCGGTGGCCGGCCGGGGAAGGGGCTGGATCGCCGGAGGCAGAGCTTGGAAGCGGCTCCAGGCGGGATGGATCCTGGTCGTCGGCTCAATTAAGAAGACGTTGGGATCCCGTCAATAATGCGCCATGATTCGTGCTCCAATTGATTTTAAACTATAGGAAATATTTTTATATTAATGTGGTTTATGTCACAGATTTCGATATTAATGGTTTTAAATTTTAAAAATACCTAGGCTCACCTGGTGGGAAAACCTTCAACATGAAAGATGTAGTCCTTTGTGTCTACTTTATTGTAAAATTGGTTTGAACCCATTTGGGTGCATGGTCTGACCAGGGAACCCATTTTGGTAGGACATATACTTAGGGCTAGGCAGTCATTAAACTGAGTGCCCACACCTCCTCCCTGGTCAAAATCAATTGAAATTTTGGCAGGGAGCCTAACCTAGCTATACCTAGGGCCTGCCCAAAACTCAGAATTTGTGGAGACACTTTGGCTAAAGTTTTTGCTTTTATTTAATAATGCTAGGGTAATTTAATTCAGTGGTCAAATGACCTCCAAACCCTCCCAAATTTTGGAGAGTGGTTCCTGACACCAAGACTTAGTTCTGTACAAAATTTGAAGTCATTTGGATATGTTTTTGTTAGGGAATCAACAAACCCTAGTTTGGCTTTAAGGAGGTATTTTTGATTACAAGTGCACTATGGACTTAGGGTGGTCCCCTCCACTCAACAGAGGCTGAGGTTTTCGACACTGACTTGGCATGGCCATTGTCACACTCATAAGAAAAATGGGAAGATTTTGGCTTGATTTACCCTAGGGTGCAACCCCAAACCCTAAGGAAGGACTTTTGAGGGTTGTGAAGGACATGGGGGCAAATGCCCTTATATGGCCTTGGAAATCTAGTAGCATTGAGGGTAATGTAACCTAAGTTCTCTGGTAGGAACCTTAGAGGAGTTGGAGCAAGGTAGACACCTCAAAACCCTAACCCTAGCTTTAGGATAGGAGCACAAATTTGAAGATTCAGCCACTAAACCTTCCCCACAAGTTATGAAACTTGGGTAGAGTAGGTTTTAGGCCATCTAGAACCTCTGGTAATTTCTATAAAATTTTATGGATTTTATTCCTGGTACTTCATTTGTTAATTACCAAAAGGCCCAAATGATGTTTGATTTTTCTTATGGTTATTCATTGCATTTGAATCTAATGAAACTTGGTCAGAATATCTTAAAGGCCTATGTGAAGATCCCTGAATTTTATTATAATTTTTACTTGAGTTTATTTAGTACTTCCTTCACAAATTTGGAAAGGGGATTGGTAGAATTAAATTAATTAATGATGATTTATCTGTTGAAAAATCATTAGACTTAGGTTTTGATGTTTACAGGCCAAAAAGTACTTGTAATTTATTTATAATTTTTAGAGGAACGTTTATAGAACTTCCTTCACAAGACCCTAATTTTGAGAATTGGAAATTTAGTTAATTTAGGGAATAATTCTTTCAAAAAATTATGAAACTTTACTTGGAGGTTTTATGTGCCATTATAATCATCCTGGAATTTTCTCTGAATTTTTGGAAGTATTTGTGTTGTACATCCCCTTTAAATGATTTATTATGGAATAAGTTTGAAATAATATTTAAGGGCTTAAACCTTGCTGAAAAATTGGGAGATTCTGGATTTTTTTAGATTATTATTTATTTTGTATTTATCATAAATTTAGTGGAATTTTATCTTGCCTAAGACTTGTACTTCATGTTCAAACTTGGAACTTTAGGCTTTTAGAATAAATAAATAAATTATCAGTTAAATTATGAAAATTAGAAAATTATGTATTCAGGCTACAAATGCCAATATAGTACTCCAATAATTATTATATGAGCATTGGATGATCATTTGGTATACTTCCCTTTTACGGGTCATATAGCTTAAGTGGTCTGCATATAGCAAAACTGCAGGAAATCATTCGGGATATGAATTAGAGCACATGTGTTGGGTTTTGTTGGGATGCTGTAAAGGATAAATAGAGTTAGATGCATCATTGGAAGATAAAGTGAGTAGGGTGTGTTTTGACTAGGGTTTAGAGGCGCTCGGGTCCAACGAAAGATCGTCCTCCCCGAGGTGAGGTGGAGTCAAATCACCTTAGGATTAGCCTATCGTAACATGAGAAAGTAATGGGTAAGGGGATCAACCAATAACAAAAATAAGTACCTTGCGAAAGGGAACGTTGGGCGTAATCCCAACATAGTTCCTAGTGCCCCTTGAGAGCCCTTCACAGGGAATACTGGGGGCAGTCCTGGGTTAACGTAAACTGTTTTAACAAGCTGAAAAGAGTAACTTAGTAATTAGGGCTGCACCTTCCACAAACACTGATAGCACCGGAAGACAGCTGGGAGCTTCGGCTCGGATGGTTAAAAGACGGACTTCGGGTACGCGGAGCTTCAGCTCGATTGTTTGAGACGGACGTTTTGGTCCGGGGAGCTTCGGCTCGGTTTTTGATTACGCTAAATTTGCATGTGCATAAAAGAAAGGAAAAATTAAGGTGGTGGGTCTTCGGTATTGGAGGGTCGATGCACCGACGCCAATACGTTGACTCGGCAAGTGTGGTTAGCACTTCGCCAACAGAAGTCCGGTGCGCCAGCCGGCAAGAGTATGCAGGAGTCCGCTTCGTGCACCAAGCGTTGAGGCATACGATAGGTCTGACCGGTAGTGCTTTACTGGTTTAGAGGAGGGCGAGGCCCAACCCACCGCTTCCGTCTGCCACTACGGAGGTATCCTAGGAGGTTACGGCTCCAGAAAGGGGGAACTAAAGGTTTGTGTGCACAGAGTCAGTTGTGTGTGTTGCACTTGCATGTTCCATCATACCCACTTGCATGTCATAGCATAATCAATTCATTTAACCCCTGACACCTAATGTATAAGTAGAATGGGACGCTTATACATTAGGACCTGCAAAACGACCCTTGGTCTATAAGCTTGTGTGGGCAAGTTTATAAATTAAGGTCAATTTTGATATATATCTATATATTGCTGTGTGTTAACCGACACCCCAACGTATAAATTGGTATGGGACTCTTTATACGATGGGAGTTTTGCAAAAGAACCCTTGACTTATGTGTTCTCACATAAGTGAAGGTTACATTTCATATTTCATCTTATTGACAACATCTATCATAGAATTTCTAGTGTAGGTATGCTGCCATCTGTTTTTGATTATTCTCCACCTTCAAGTCCTCCCCTTTTTTGCTCTCCGCTCGGTGCCGAGGAGCCATGGGGGAAGGGGTGGCAGATGATAGGGCTTAGTCTTTTAGACTAACGGTTTTCGAACTGCATCATTTAGGGGATCGTGGAGCCCAGCATGGAGGAGCAGCCCCAGAGACCGGTACGCTTGGAGGTGGGGCAGTCTAGCTCCGGAGTTCATACAGCCGGGACCGTGAGTCTCGACCTTTAGTAGTTTTCTACTTTTGCTTCCGCATGAGTGATTTTGTAGTGAGGATATGATGTACCAGGCATAAGCCCGTAGTTTAGCACTCTGATATGTATTTTCTGTGGACAGTCCCTTCATGGAGATTTATTTACTATGATATGTGATTTTCTGTGGACTACTAGTTTGCATTTACATTATTATGCAACTTTTCTGCGATCGAATTGGCCGGAAGAATCGGCGCTTTGTGGTGATGACCCTTTAGGGCGTGAAGGTGTCACCGCAAAACGGCGGTTCTGGGCCTAAGACCCCGGTGTTGAAAAGAAAAAAGGGGGGGGTCTTACAAGTGGTATCAATGCGAGGTTTCGATCCTCGGACCTGTGGGTTATGGGCCCACCACGCTTCAAACCAATTTTAAAATAAAGTATATACAAAGGTCTACAACTTTCATGTTGAAGGTTTTCCCACCAGGTGAGCCTAGGTATTTTTAAAATTTAAAACCATTAATATCAAATTCTGCGACATAAACCACATTAATATAAAAATATTTCCTATAGTTTAAAATCAATTGGAGCATTAATCTTGGCGCGTTATTGACGGGATCCAATCGTCTTCTTCATTGAGCCGACGGCCAGGATCCATCCCGCCTGGAGCCGCTTCCAAGCTCTGCCGCCGGCGATCCAGCCCCTTCCCCGGCCGGCCACCGCCACCACCACCTCCGTTGAGGTGGTGGCTATCGCCAGGCGGCGGCTCAGCCGCCGGAGAGGTGTTTTCCGGCGGTTCTAGTAGGATAATGTTTTGCTGAAAACCATGAAAATCTTGGTTTGGATCGGGCTCAATTGAGCCCGAACCTTTAGCCTAAGGAGACCTATGATCTACCCGTGAGTTAAGGAGAGGGGGAGGACCTTCCTGGCGGCCTGAATGCGGGAGGAGCGGCGGGATGCCATAGTCGACGGCGGCGGCGCTCGGCTTCTGCAACAACACAGTGGGACGACCTGTCTCCCGCAGGTAAAAGCTTGAAAATGTTCTCCACTGCCCACTGATGATGTTTAAATGGGCAATTGGGGAGGGCGGCTGGTTCTTCAATGCCCATCAACACCATTAATGGTGTGGCTCGGGTAAAGTGGAGGGGGGCTAAATGTACCCCTTGGTGGTCGGGAAATGGCTGGAATCAACTCCTCTTCCCTAGAGGAGTTGATTGCAGCCATTAAAAGTGGCTGTTGGCCTCCCTTTTGCCGGCTCCCACTCTCCCCTTCCTCTACCCCATCTTCTCTCTCCACCATTAACATGAAGGGAAGCTCCCTTCTCTCTCCTAGTCACCCATGTTGACTGGTCAACATCATAGGCTATGTGCAGCCCACTTAGTCATGATCATCATGAAAGTGAGGTTAGCCTAAGGAAGAAGTGACTTGGGCTTGGGTTAGCCCATTTGGGCTAGGTTTGACTTGGCTTAAGTTAGGGTTGACCTGGGTCAATTTGATCATCTGGGTTGACCCCATTGGGTCCTTGGTGACCCATTGGCCTCCCCTAAGGCCTATGTGGGGTTATGTAGGGTTAACTTATACTTTAGAGGTCACCGACCATTAATAAGGGCACTTTGACCAGATTAGGGGCTTGAGTTGACTTGGGTCAACTTGGCCTCTAGGGCTGACCCCAATGTGTCCTTAGTGACCCCTTGACTTCACTTTATGGTTAGGGGGCATAGGTGGGGTCCTCTAGGCTAGGAGTAGGTCAATTGACCGTAAGTAGGCTAGTTTTACCCATTTTGGGTTAGGGTTGACCTTGGTCAACTGAGTCTCTTTGATTGACCCCAAGGTATTAGGGGGTGTTGTGGTAGGGTCTTGGGGTCAAGGTGTAGCCCCATGGTCATCCTAAACCATTGCTCAGAGTTCTACTATTTGCAGACCATAATGATTTCCACACTTTGTCTCCTATTCCTTAACCCATTTCTGGCTTCCTAGGATTTGTCATGACCTAGTCATAGACAAAACCACTCCTAGGGGTCTAGTTGGAAATGTGATGTTACAAACCCCAATAAATAAAACAAAGATTTCGTCACCGAAATCAAGGTTAAGCCAACGGGAATTTCTACCGAAGAAAAGAAACTTGTAACATCTCATCATGACGCCATGTTTGCTAAATTAAGTTTTGAGGGAAACTTAAGTCTATACCCATTTCGCCTAATCGGTGAGCCAAGATCCCAATAAACAGAGATATGCCCCCAATAAACAAAAGATAAGCCTCTACCTGCCTAGAGCAGCCCTTACTAGTTTAAGGCAGGAAAATAAATTAAACATCTTGAGGGGTTTGTGAGGTATACCTGACTGAACAGCTCTGTGTATCTTTATCGCATCAGGTCCTGCAGCTCCCAGGTATGCTTCTCCTGGCCATGGTTCCTCCACAGGACCTTGACTAATGGGACGTTCTTGCGACGCAAGACCCGTACTCCTCAGTCGTCGATCCTAACCGGCTCCAAATGAACTGACCGGTCTGAAGCTACCGGCCATTCGGTGGTGAAAATCTGCTGCTCCGGGCGTACCAGAGCCCTCCTCAGTGAGGAAATGTGAAAGACGTCGTGCAGAGCTGCCAGCTCTAGTGGCAATTCCAGCCTGTAGGCTAGGGGCCCGATCCGCTCCAGGATCCTGTAAGGGCCCATGTACCTAGGGCTGAGCTTCTTCCTCCGACCACGCACCCGCGAGACTCCATGCATGGGCCGGATCTTCAAAAACATTTGGTCCGTCAGGAGGTGAGGCAGGAGATGAGAGAGCAGGTGATATTGGCCCCTCAACCTCTTCAGATATAGGAGATGGCGAGACCCGGGGGTATGGCGTATCCCCCACCGGAGTGCTTCCATTGTCATCAGGTGGGACACGTCCGGAGAAACTGCTGCATGAGGGGGGCACCAACTCCAACACCAATGGGTGGCCCACCTGCCCAGCTTTTCGGAGGTCGAGGACGTGGCCGAGGACGTGGTTACCCGGGAGGAGATCGAAGACAGGAAGGGGAGCAAGCATATGACTTGGACCTAGCACAGCCTCGAAATCCAGAGCGGGTCATCACAGGTAAGTCAAGATGTTTAAATTGTTTAAATTAAATTCCCGTTCTCAATTGCCCAACAAGTAGAACTGCCCTATGTAGAATAAATAGGAAAGAAAATGCGTTATAAAATACTAAGACATTTAATCGTCTCAGGTATAGTCTTCATCAGCGGCAAGCCCGCCTATACTTCGTTCGACACGGGTGCCTCGCACTCGTTTGTGTCAGAGGCATTTCTAGAAGGGCTGGAAGGAGTGGAACGGTTCACAGGCCGGATGAGGAGTGTGCGTCTACCCGACGGATCGGAGATACTCACCTCAGCCCACTGCAGCATGGAGGCGGAGATTGGAGGAAAGTCGTTCGAAGTTCCGACAACGGTCCTGAGGATGCCCGTCTTCGAGCTGATCCTGAGCATGACTTCTTTACAGTGGAATCATGCCCAGATTGATTGTCAAGCGAAGAGGATCACCATGAGGCACGGGGACTCTATCATCATCATCGAAGGTATAAGACCTGCCTCACGTATACCCTTATCTTCAGTACAGGCCGTTAAGGCCTATTTACAGGGGGAGGAGGTCTATGAGGTGCTGTTTGAGATGGCGGAGGCCACGAATTCTATATCGAATATCCCGATGGTGCGGGAGTTTGAGGACGTCTTTCCAGAAAAATTACCCGGATTACCCTCGCACAGGGAGCAGGACTTTCAGATATAGCTTGTGCCGGGGGCCAAGCCAGCATCCAAGGCACATTACCGGATGGCCCCAAGGGAGTTGATAGAGTTCCGGAGCCAGCTTCAGGAGTTAGTGGAAGCCGGATTTGTCCGGCCAAGCTCCTCACCATGGAGAGCCCCGGTATTTTTCGTCAAAAATAAAGACGTGACTCTCAGATTGTGCATCGACTACCGAGCACTAAATCGACTGACGGTCCGGAACACCTATCCACTGCCAAGGATTGACGAGTTGTTCGACCAACTGCAGGGAGTGCAGTTCTTTTCGAAATTAGATTTGAGGTCGGGATACTACCAGCTTCGGATTCGAGAGGAGGACATTCAGAAGACTACTTTGAGTAGCAGATATGGTTTATTCGATTTTACGGTGATGCCCTTCGGGCTCACCAATGCACCATCAGCGTTCATGACTCTCATGAACCAAGTTTTCAAGGAGTATCTAGATGCTTTTGCCATTGTGTTTATCGATGACATCCTCATCTACTCGAGAACGGAGGAGGAGCACACTCGCCAACTGGCATTGACCCGACAGAGACTACGTGAGAATCATTTATATGCAAAGTTTAGTAAATGTCAGTTCTGGCTCAAGGAGGTGGGCATCTTAGGCCATATTATCAGTGGAGCCGGGTTGGCAGTGGATCCGACAAAGATTCAGGCAATTCGAGATTGGCCGCAGCTAAAGATAGCCACCGACGTATGAAGTTTCCTAGGACTTGCCGGTTACTACCAGAAGTTCATGGAGGGGTTCTCTCGAATTGCCCGCCCGCTCACGTCCTTAACGAAGAAAGAGGTACCCTTCGTGTGGACCCCGCAATTCCAGGCAGCTTTCTAGGAGCTGAAGGATCGTCTAACCTCGACTCCCATTCTTACTCTCCCCTCGGGGAGGGAATGATTTCAGGTCTACACTGATGCTTCCTACCAGGGTATGGGAGCTGTACTGATGCAGAAGAGTCATGTGATTGCATATGCATCTCGCCAATTGAAGAAGCACGAACAGAACTATCCGGTGCACGACCTTGAGATGGGGGCGGTCGTTTTTGCTTTGAAGATCTGGCGCCATTATCTTTATGGAGTCCACTGCGACATCTACTCCGACCACAAGAACCTAAAATACGTGGACACGCAGAAGGAACTGAACATCAGGCAGATGCGCTGGGTGGAGTTCCTAGCAGATTATCAGTATGAGATGCACTACCTTCCAGGGAAGGCAAACGTGGTGGCTGATACGTTGAGTCGGAGAGCTGCCACTTCCGAGACCGGGCCCCAGGTTATGTCTATGGTGCTAGTGAGGAGATTGGAGGATATGCACATCACACTAGTATTATCCGAGGACTCCGAGATTTATATGGAGTATTTAGCTGCGGTGAGTGCTACCGACGATATCCGGGACCGAGTCAGAGAGTGACATAGGCGAGATGTCAAACTGGAGCCGATATTCTGGGCCTTGGAGAACGGTGCAGCAGGAGATTACACGATGAGGGATGGTGTGGTATGTTTTAGAGGCCGGACTTATATACCAGAAGGAGGCCAGGTCCGGGAAGACATTATGGCAGAGGCCCACAACAACAGATACTCGGTGCACCCGGGCATCTCGAAGATGATTGCGGATTTGAAGAAGACTATGTACTGGCCTGGCATGAAGAAGGATACCACTCGGTTTGTGACCCACTGCGAAGCTTGCCAGCTAGTGAAGGCAGAGTGCAAAACCCCGCGGGTTTGTTGCAACCACTCCTGGTACCAGAGTGGAAGTTCGAAGACATCGCGATGGACTTTATTCACGGACTTCCCCGATCACAAAAAGGAAATGACTCAATTTGGGTCATCGTCGATCGGTTGACAAAAGTAGCCAGGTTCATTCCGATCAGGAAGGACGACGCTGTGGGAGTATTAGTACGGAGATTTGTGGAGCAGTTCGTTCGATATCACGGGGTGCCCAAGACAATCGTGTCGGATCGAGATGGCCGGTTCACTTCCAGGGAGTGGAGATCCGTGCTAGCTTACTTAGGCGCGTGATTGACCTTCAGCACCGCGTTCCATCCCCATACGGACGAGCAGACAGAACGCACCAACCGGACGCTGGAAGATCTTTTAAGGCTATGTATTTTGGACCGCGGGGTACCATGGGAGAAGTGCTTACCCCTGGTCGAGTTCTCCTATAACAACAGCTACCAGTCCAGCATCAGGATGGCGCCTTACGAAGCCTTGTGTGGAAAGTAATGCCAGACCCCGCTTTCTTGTGTTCAGGACTAAGATCCGAAGGTGTTGGGATCAGATTTTGTTGAAGACACCGAGGCTCAGGTGAGGCTGATCAGAGACAGGATGCTAGAGGCGCAGAGCAGACAAGCTAAGTACAATGACGCCCGGCATCGGAAGGTGGAGTTCCAGGTGGGGGACCAAGTGTTGTTGAAGATCCGGCCCATGCATGGAGTCTCGCAGGTGCGTGGTCGGAGGAAGAAGCTCAGCCCTAGGTACATTGGGCCCTTACAGGATCCTGGAGCAGGATCGGGCCCCTAGCCTACAGGCTGGAGTTGGCACTAGAGCTGGCAGCTCTGCATGACGTCTTCAACATTTCCTCACTGAGGAGGGCTCTGCTACGCCCGGAGCAGAAGATTTTGACCACCGAAGGGCCGGTAGCTTCAGACCGGTCAGTTCGTTTGGAGCCGGTTAGGATCGACGACCGAGGAGTACGGGTCTTGCGTCGCAAGAAGGTCTCATTAGTCAAGATCCTGTGGAGGAACCACGGCCAGGAGGAGCATACCTGGGAGCCGCAGGACCTGATGCGACAAAGATACCCAGAGCTGTTCAGTCAGGTATACCTCACAAACCCCTCAAGATGTTTAATTTATTTTCCTGCCTTAAACGACTAAGGGCTGCTCTAAGGAGGTAGAGGCTTATCTTTTGTTTATTGGGGGCTTATCTTTGTTTATTGGGATCTTGGCTCACCGATTAGGCGAAATGGGTATAGACTTAAGTTTCCCTCAAAACTTAATTTAGCAAACATGGTGTCGTGATGGGATGTTACAAGTTTCTTTTCTTCGGTAGAAATTCCCGTAGGCTTAACCTTGATTTCGGGGACGAAATCTTTGTTTTGTTTATTGGGGTTTGTAACATCTCATTTCCAACTAGACCCATAGGAGTGGTTTTGTCTATGACCAGGTCATGACAAACCCTAGGAAGCCAGAAATGGGCCAAGGGATAGGAGACAAAGTGTGGAAATCATTATGGTCTGCAAATAGTAGAAATCTGAACAATGGTTTAGGATGACCATGGGGCTACACCTTGACCCCAAGACCCTACCACAACACCCCCTAATACCTTGGGAGGCCCACAGAGCCATAAGGACTCATTGGGGTCAATCAAAGAGACTCAGTTGACCAAGGTCAACCCTAACCCAAAATGGGTCAAACTAGCCTACTTAGGGTCAATTGACCTACTCCTAGCCTAGAGGACCCCACCTATGCCCCCCTAACCCTAAAGTGAAGTCAAGGGGTCACTACGGACACATTGGGGTCAGCCCTAGAGGCCAAGTTGACCCATGTCAACTCAAGCCCCTAATCTGGTCAAAGTGCCCTTATTAAGGGTAGGTGACCTCTAACGTGTACGGTAACCATACATAATGGCACATAGGCCTTAGGGGAGGCCAATGGGTCACCAAGGACACAATGGGGTCAACCCAGATGATCAAATTGACCCAGGTCAATCCTAACTTAAGCCAAGTCAAACCTAGCCCAAATGGGCTAACCCAAGCCCAAGCCACTTCTTCCTTAGGCTAACCTCACTTTCATGATGATCATGACTAAGTGGGCTGCACATATCCTATGGTGTTGACCAGTCAACATGGGTGACTAGGAGAGAGAAGGGAGATTCCCTTCATGTTAATGGTGGAGAGAGAAGATGGGGGAGAGGAAGGGGAGAGTGGGAGACGGCCAAAGGGAGGCCAACAGCAACTTTTAATGGCTGCAATCAACTCCTCTAGGGAAGAGGAGTTGATTCCAGCCGTTTCCCGACCACCAAGGGGTAGATTCAGCCCCCCTCCACTTAACCCGAGCCACACCATTAATGGTGTTGAAGGGCATTGAAGAACCAGCCGCCCCCTCCCCAATTTCCCATTTAAACATCATCAGTGTGTAGGGGAGAACATTTTCAAGCTTTTACCTGAAGGAGACAGGTCGTCCCACTGTGTTGTTGCAGAAGCCGAGCGCCGCAGCCGTCGACTATGGCATCCCGCCGCTCCTCCCGCATTCAGGCCACCAGGAAGGTCCTCCCCCTCTCCTTAACTCACGGGTAGATCATAGGTCTCCTTAGGCTAAAGGTTCGGGCTCAATTGAGCCCGATCCAAACCATGATTTTCATGGTTTTCGCCAAAAAATTATCCTACTAGAACCGCCGGAAAACACCTCTCCGGCGGCTGAGCCGCCGCCTGGCGATAGCCACCACCTCAACGGAGGTGGTGGTGGCGATGGCCAGCCGGGGAAGGGGCAGAGCTTGGAAGCGGCTCCAGGCAGGATGGATCCTGGCCGTCAGCTCAATGAAGAAGACGATGGGATCCCGTCAATAACGCGCCAAGATTCGTGCTCCAATTGATTTTAAACTATAGGAAATATTTTTATATTAATGTGGCTTATGTCATAGATTTTGATATTAATGTTTTTAAATGTTAAAAATACCTAGGCTCACCTGGTGGGAAAACCTTCAACATGAAAGTAGTAGTCCTTTGTGTCTACTTTATTTTAAAATTGGTTTGAACCCATTTGGGTGCATGGTCTGACCAGGGCACCCATTTTGGTGGGACATATACTTAGGGCTAGGCAGTCATTAAACTGAGTGCCCACACCTCCTCCCTTGTCCAGATCAATTGAAATTTTGGCAGGAGCCTAACGTAGCTATACCTAGTGCCTGCCCAAAACTCAGAATTTTTGGAGACACGTTGCCTAAAGTTTTTGCTTTTATTTAATAATGCTAGGGTAATTTAATTAAGTGTTCAAATGACCTCCAAATCATCCCAAATTTTGTAGAGTGGTCCCTGGAATCAAGACCTAGTTCTGTACAAAATGTTAACTCATTTGGATATGTTTTGGTTAGGGAATCAACAAACCCTAGTTTGGCTTTAAGGTGGTATTTTTGATTACAAGTGCACTATGGACTTAGGGTGGTCCCCTCCCCTCAACAGAGGCTGAGGTTTTCGGACACTGACTTGGCATGGCCAATGTCACCCTCGTTAAGGAAAATGGGAAGATTTAGGCTTGATTTACCCTAGGGTTCAACCCCGAAACCCTAAGGAAGGACTTTTGAGGGTTGTGAAGTACATAGGGGCAAATGCCCTTGTATGGCCTTGGAAATCCAGTAGTATTGAGGGTAATGTATCCTAAGTTCTCTGGTAGGAACCTTAGAGGAGTTGGAGTAAGGTAGACACCTCAAAACCCTAACCCTAGCTTTAGGGTATGAGCACAAATTTGAAGATTCTGCCACTACACCTACCCCACAAGTGATTAAACTTGGGTAGAGTAGGTTGTACGCCATCTAGAACCCTCTGGTAATTTTCTATAGAATTTTATGGATTTTATTCCTGGTACTTCATTTGTTAATTACCAAAAGGGACCCAAATGATGTTTGATTTTTCTTATGGTTATTCATGTGCATTTGAATCTAATGAAACTTGGTCAGAATATCTTAAATGCCTAAGTGAACATCCCTGAATTTTATTATAATTTTTACTTGAGTTTATTTAGTACTTCCTTCACAAGATTTGGAAAGGGGCTTGGTAGAATTAAATTAATTAATGATGATTTATCTGTTGAAAAATCATGAGACTTAGGTTTTGATCTTTACCAAGCCAACAAGTACTTGTAGTAATTTATTTATAATTTTTAGAGAAACCTGTTTACAGAACTTCCTTCACAAGACACTAATTTTGAGAATTGGATATTTAGTTAATTCAGGGAATAATTCTTTCAAAAAAATTATGAAACTTTACTTGGAGGTTTTATTTGTACCCTTATAATCATTCCTGGAATTTTCTCTGAATTTTTGGAAGTATTTGTTGTTGTACATCCCCTTTAAATGATTTATTATGGAATAAGGTTTGAAATAAATTTAAGGTCTTAAACCTTGCTGAAAAATTGGGAGATTCTTGGATTTTTTAGATGATTATTCATTTTGCATTTATCATAAATATAGTGGAATTTTATCTTGCCTAAGACTTGTACTTCATGTTCAAACTTGGAACTTTAGGCTTTTAGAATAAATAAATAAATTATCAGGTTAAATTATGAAAATTAGAAAATTATGGATTCAGGCTACAAATGCCAATATAGTACCTCCAATAATTATTATATGAGCACGGATGATCATTTGGTATACTTCCCATTTTACGGGTCATATAGCTTAAGTGGTCTACATATAGCAAAACTGCAGGAAATCATTCGGGGTATGAATTAGAGCACATGTGTTGGGTTTTGTTGGGATGCTGGAAAGGATAAATAGAGTTAGATGCATCATTGGAAGATAAAGTGAGTAGGGTGTGTTTTGGCTAGGGTTTAGAGGCGCTCGGGTCCGACGAAAGATCGTCCTCCCCGAGGTGAGGTGGAGTCAAATCACCGTAGGATTAGCCTATCGTAACATGAGAAAGTAATGGGTAAGGGGATCAACCAATAACAAAAATAAGTATCTTGCGAAAGGGAACGCTGGGCGTAATCCCAACATAGTTCCTAGTGCCCCTTTGAGAGCCCTTCACATGGAATACTGGGGGCAGTCCTGGGTTAACGTAAACTGTTTTAACAAGCTGAAAAGAGTAACTTAGTAATTAGGGCTGCACCTTTCCACAAACACTGGATAGCACTAGAAGATAGCTTGGGAGCTTCGGCTCGGATAGTTAAAAGACGGACTTCGGGTACGCGGGAGCTTCAGGCTCGATTGTTTGAGACGGACGTTTTGGTCCGGGGAGCTTCGGCTCGGTATTTTGATTACGCTAAATTTGCATGTGCATAAAAGAAAGGTAAAAATTAAGGTGGTGGGTCTTCGGTATTGGAGGGTCGATGTACCGACGCCAATACGTTGACTCGACAAGTGTGGTTAGCACTTCGCCAATAGAAGTCCGGTGCGCTAGCCGGCTAGAGTACGGAGGAGTTCGCTTCGTGCACCAAGGCATTGAGGCATACGATAGGAGTCTGACCGGGTAGTGCTTTACTGGTTTAGAGGTGGGCGAGGCCCAACCCACTGCTTCCGTCTGCCACTACTGGAGGTATCCTAGGGAGGTTACGGCTCCAGAACGGGGGAACTAAAGGTCTGTGTGCACAGAGTCAGGGTGTGTGTGTTGCACTTGCATGTTCCATCATACCCACTTGCATGTCATAGCATAATCGATTCATTTAACCCCTGACACCTAATGTATAAGTAGGAATGGGATGCTTATACATTAGGACCTGCAAAACGACCCCTTGGTCTATAAGCTTGTGTGGGCAAGTTTATAAATTAAGGTCAATTTTGATATATATCTATATATTAATGTGTGTTAACCGACACCCCAACGTATAAATTGGTATGGGAATCTTTATACGATGGGAGCCTTGCAAAAGAACCCCTTGACTTATGTATTCTCACATAAGTGAAGGTTACATTTTCATATTTCATCTTATTGACAACATCTATTATAGAATTGCTAGTGTAGGTCCGCTGCCATCTGTTTTTTATTATTCTCCACCTTCAAGTCCTCCACTTTCTTGCCTCTCCTCTCGGTGCCTAGGAGCCATGGGGGAAGGGGTGGCAGATGATAGGGCTTAGTCTTTTAGTCTAACAGTTTTCGAACCGCATCATTTAGGGGTTTATCGGGAGCCCAGCATGGAGGAGCAGCCCCAGAGACCGGTACGCTTAGAGGTGGGGCAGTCTAGCTCCGGAGTTCATACAGCCGGGACCGTGAAGTCTCGACCTTGAGTAGTTTTTCTGCTTTTGCTTCCGCATGAGTGATTTTGTTGTGAGGATATGATGTACCAGGGCATAAGCTTGTAGTTTAGCACTCTTGATATGTATTTTCTGTGGACACTCCCTTCGTGGAGCTTTATTTACTATGATATGTGATTTTCTGTGGACTGCTAGTTTGTATTTACATTATTATGCTACTTTTCTGCGATCGAATTGGCCGGCAGAATCAGCGCTTTGTGGTGATGACCCTTCAGGGCGTGAAGGAGTCACCGCAAAACGTGGCGGTTCTGGGCCTAAGACCCCGGTGTTGAAAAGAAAAAAAGGGGGGGGGGGGGTCTTACAAGTGGTATCAATGCGAGGTTTCGATCCTCGGACCTGTGGGTTATGGGCCCACCACGCTTCAAACCAATTTTAAAATAAAGTATATACAAAGGTCTACAACTTTCATGTTGAAGGTTTTCCCACCAGGTGAGCCTAGGTATTTTTAAAATTTAAAACCATTAATATCAAATTCTGCGACATAAACCACATTAATATAAAAATATTTCCTATAGTTTAAAATCAATTGGAGCATTAATCTTGGCGCGTTATTGACGGGATCCAATCGTCTTCTTCATTGAGCCGACGGCCAGGATCCATCCCGCCTGGAGCCGCTTCCAAGCTCTGCCGCCGGCGATCCAGCCCCTTCCCCGGCCGGCCACCGCCACCACCACCTCCGTTGAGGTGGTGGCTATCGCCAGGCGGCGGCTCAGCCGCCGGAGAAGTGTTTTCCGGCGGTTCTAGTAGGATAATGTTTTGCTGAAAACCATGAAAATCTTGGTTTGGATCGGGCTCAATTGAGCCCGAACCTTTAGCCTAAGGAGACCTATGATCTACCCGTGAGTTAAGGAGAGGGGGAGGACCTTCCTGGCGGCCTGAATGCGGGAGGAGCGGCGGGATGCCATAGTCGACGGCGGCGGCGCTCGGCTTCTGCAACAACACAGTGGGACGACCTGTCTCCCGCAGGTAAAAGCTTGAAAATGTTCTCCACTGCCCACTGATGATGTTTAAATGGGCAATTGGGGAGGGCGGCTGGTTCTTCAATGCCCATCAACACCATTAATGGTGTGGCTCGGGTAAAGTGGAGGGGGGCTAAATGTACCCCTTGGTGGTCGGGAAATGGCTGGAATCAACTCCTCTTCCCTAGAGGAGTTGATTGCAGCCATTAAAAGTGGCTGTTGGCCTCCCTTTGGCCGGCTCCCACTCTCCCCTTCCTCTACCCCATCTTCTCTCTCCACCATTAACATGAAGGGAAGCTCCCTTCTCTCTCCTAGTCACCCATGTTGACTGGTCAACATCATAGGCTATGTGCAGCCCACTTAGTCATGATCATCATGAAAGTGAGGTTAGCCTAAGGAAGAAGTGACTTGGGCTTGGGTTAGCCCATTTGGGCTAGGTTTGACTTGGCTTAAGTTAGGGTTGACCTGGGTCAATTTGATCATCTGGGTTGACCCCATTGGGTCCTTGGTGACCCATTGGCCTCCCCTAAGGCCTATGTGGGGTTATGTAGGGTTACTTATACTTTAGAGGTCACCGACCATTAATAAGGGCACTTTGACCAGATTAGGGGCTTGAGTTGACTTGGGTCAACTTGGCCTCTAGGGCTGACCCCAATGTGTCCTTAGTGACCCCTTGACTTCACTTTATGGTTAGGGGGCATAGGTGGGGTCCTCTAGGCTAGGAGTAGGTCAATTGACCGTAAGTAGGCTAGTTTTACCCATTTTGGGTTAGGGTTGACCTTGGTCAACTGAGTCTCTTTGATTGACCCCAAGGTATTAGGGGTGTTGTGGTAGGGTCTTGGGGTCAAGGTGTAGCCCCATGGTCATCCTAAACCATTGCTCAGAGTTCTACTATTTGCAGACCATAATGATTTCCACACTTTGTCTCCTATTCCTTAACCCATTTCTGGCTTCCTAGGATTTGTCATGACCTAGTCATAGACAAAACCACTCCTAGGGGTCTAGTTGGAAATGTGATGTTACAAACCCCAATAAATAAAACAAAGATTTCGTCACCGAAATCAAGGTTTAGCCAACGGGAATTTCTACCGAAGAAAAGAAACTTGTAACATCTCATCATGATGCCATGTTTGCTAAATTAAGTTTTGAGGGAAACTTAAGTCTATACCCATTTCGCCTAATCGGTGAGCCAAGATCCCAATAAACAGAGATATGCCCCCAATAAACAAAAGATAAGCCTCTACCTGCCTAGAGCAGCCCTTACTAGTTTAAGGCAGGAAAATAAATTAAACATCTTGAGGGGTTTGTGAGGTATACCTGACTGAACAGCTCTGTGTATCTTTATCGCATCAGGTCCTGCAGCTCCCAGGTATGCTTCTCCTAGCCATGGTTCCTCCACAGGACCTTGACTAATGGGACGTTCTTGCGACGCAAGACCCGTACTCCTCAGTCGTCGATCCTAACCGGCTCCAAATGAACTGACCGGTCTGAAGCTACCGGCCATTCGGTGGTGAAAATCTGCTGCTCCGGGCATACCAGAGCCCTCCTCAGTGAGGAAATGTGAAAGACGTCGTGCAGAGCTGCCAGCTCTAGTGGCAATTCCAGCCTGTAGGCTAGGGGCCCGATCCGCTCCAGGATCCTGTAAGGGCCCATGTACCTAGGGCTGAGCTTCTTCCTCCGACCACGCACCCGCGAGACTCCATGCATGGGCCGGATCTTCAAAAACATTTGGTCCGTCAGGAGGTGAGGCAGGAGATGAGAGAGCAGGTGATATTGGCCCCTCAACCTCTTCAGATATAGGAGATGGCGAGACCCGGGGGTATGGCGTATCCCCCACCGGAGTGCTTCCATTGTCATCAGGTGGGACACGTCCGGAGAAACTGCTGCATGAGGGGGGCACCAACTCCAACACCAATGGGTGGCCCACCTGCCCAGCTTTTCGGAGGTCGAGGACGTGGCCGAGGACGTGGTTACCCGGGAGGAGATCGAAGACAGGAAGGGGAGCAAGCATATGACTTGGACCTAGCACAGCCTCGAAATCCAGAGCGGGTCATCACAGGTAAGTCAAGATGTTTAAATTGTTTAAATTAAATTCCCGTTCTCAATTGCCCAACAAGTAGAACTGCCCTATGTAGAATAAATAGGAAAGAAAATGCGTTATAAAATACTAAGACATTTAATCGTCTCAGGTATAGTCTTCATCAGCGGCAAGCCCGCCTATACTTCGTTCGACACGGGTGCCTCGCACTCGTTTGTGTCAGAGGCATTTCTAGAAGGGCTGGAAGGAGTGGAACGGTTCACAGGCCGGATGAGGAGTGTGCGTCTACCCGACGGATCGGAGATACTCACCTCAGCCCACTGCAGCATGGAGGCGGAGATTGGAGGAAAGTCGTTCGAAGTTCCGACAACGGTCCTGAGGATGCCCGTCTTCGAGCTGATCCTGAGCATGACTTCTTTACAGTGGAATCATGCCCAGATTGATTGTCAAGCGAAGAGGATCACCATGAGGCACGGGGACTCTATCATCATCATCGAAGGTATAAGACCTGCCTCACGTATACCCTTATCTTCAGTACAGGCCGTTAAGGCCTATTTACAGGGGGAGGAGGTCTATGAGGTGCTGTTTGAGATGGCGGAGGCCACGAATTCTATATCGAATATCCCGATGGTGCGGGAGTTTGAGGACGTCTTTCCAGAAAAATTACCCGGATTACCCTCGCACAGGGAGCAGGACTTTCAGATATAGCTTGTGCCGGGGGCCAAGCCAGCATCCAAGGCACATTACCGGATGGCCCCAAGGGAGTTGATAGAGTTCCGGAGCCAGCTTCAGGAGTTAGTGGAAGCCGGATTTGTCCGGCCAAGCTCCTCACCATGGAGAGCCCCGGTATTTTTCGTCAAAAATAAAGACGTGACTCTCAGATTGTGCATCGACTACCGAGCACTAAATCGACTGACGGTCCGGAACACCTATCCACTGCCAAGGATTGACGAGTTGTTCGACCAGCTGCAGGGAGTGCAGTTCTTTTCGAAATTAGATTTGAGGTCGGGATACTACCAGCTTCGGATTCGAGAGGAGGACATTCAGAAGACTACTTTGAGTAGCAGATATGGTTTATTCGATTTTACGGTGATGCCCTTCGGGCTCACCAATGCACCATCAGCGTTCATGACTCTCATGAACCAAGTTTTCAAGGAGTATCTAGATGCTTTTGTCATTGTGTTTATCGATGACATCCTCATCTACTCGAGAACGGAGGAGGAGCACACTCGCCAACTGGCATTGACCCGATAGAGACTACGTGAGAATCATTTATATGCAAAGTTTAGTAAATGTCAGTTCTGGCTCAAGGAGGTGGGCATCTTAGGCCATATTATCAGTGGAGCCGGGTTGGCAGTGGATCCGACAAAGATTCAGGCAATTCGAGATTGGCCGCAGCTAAAGATAGCCACCGACGTACGAAGTTTCCTAGGACTTGCCGGTTACTACCAGAAGTTCATGGAGGGATTCTCTCGAATTGCCCGCCCGCTCACGTCCTTAACGAAGAAAGAGGTACCCTTCGTGTGGACCCCGCAGTTCCAGGCAGCTTTCCAGGAGCTGAAGGATCGTCTAACCTCGACTCCCATTCTTACTCTCCCCTCGGGGAGGGAATGATTTCAGGTCTACACTGATGCTTCCTACCAGGGTATGGGAGCTGTACTGATGCAGAAGAGTCATGTGATTGCATATGCATCTCGCCAATTGAAGAAGCACGAACAGAACTATCCGGTGCACGACCTTGAGATGGGGGCGGTCGTTTTTGCTTTGAAGATCTGGCGCCATTATCTTTATGGAGTCCACTGCGACATCTACTCCGACCACAAGAACCTAAAATACGTGGACACGCAGAAGGAACTGAACATCAGGCAGATGCGCTGGGTGGAGTTCCTAGCAGATTATCAGTATGAGATGCACTACCTTCCAGGGAAGGCAAACGTGGTGGCTGATACGTTGAGTCGGAGAGCTGCCACTTCCGAGACCGGGCCCCAGGTTATGTCTATGGTGCTAGTGAGGAGATTGGAGGATATGCACATCACACTAGTATTATCCGAGGACTCCGAGATTTATATGGAGTATTTAGCTGCGGTGAGTGCTACCGACGATATCCGGGACCGAGTCAGAGAGTGACATAGGCGAGATGTCAAACTGGAGCCGATATTCTGGGCCTTGGAGAACGGTGCAGCAGGAGATTACACGATGAGGGATGGTGTGGTATGTTTTAGAGGCCGGACTTATATACCAGAAGGAGGCCAGGTCCGGGAAGACATTATGGCGGAGGCCCACAACAACAGATACTCGGTGCACCCGGGCATCTCGAAGATGATTGCGGATTTGAAGAAGACTATGTACTGGCCTGGCATGAAGAAGGATACCACTCGGTTTGTGACCCACTGCGAAGCTTGCCAGCTAGTGAAGGCAGAGTGCAAAACCCCGCGGGTTTGTTGCAACCACTCCTGGTACCAGAGTGGAAGTTCGAAGACATCGCGATGGACTTTATTCACGGACTTCCCCGATCACAAAAAGGAAATGACTCGATTTGGGTCATCGTCGATCGGTTGACAAAAGTAGCCAGGTTCATTCCGATCAGGAAGGACGACGCTGTGGGAGTATTAGTACGGAGATTTGTGGAGCAGTTCGTTCGATATCACGGGGTGCCCAAGACAATCGTGTCGGATCGAGATGGCCGGTTCACTTCCAGGGAGTGGAGATCCGTGCTAGCTTACTTAGGCGCGTGATTGACCTTCAGCACCGCGTTCCATCCCCATACGGACGAGCAGACAGAACGCACCAATCCGGACGCTGGAAGATCTTTTAAGGCTATGTATTTTGGACCGCGGGGTACCATGGGAGAAGTGCTTACCCCTGGTCGAGTTCTCCTATAACAACAGCTACCAGTCCAGCATCAGGATGGCGCCTTACGAAGCCTTGTATGGAAAGTAATGCCAGACCCCGCTTTCTTGTGTTCAGGACTAAGATCCGAAGGTGTTGGGATCAGATTTTGTTGAAGACACCGAGGCTCAGGTGAGGCTGATCAGAGACAGGATGCTAGAGGCGCAGAGCAGACAAGCTAAGTACAATGACGCCCGGCATCGGAAGGTGGAGTTCCAGGTGGGGGACCAAGTGTTGTTGAAGATCCGGCCCATGCATGGAGTCTCGCAGGTGCGTGGTCGGAGGAAGAAGCTCAGCCCTAGGTACTTGGGCCCTTACAGGATCCTGGAGCGGATCGGGCCCCTAGCTACAGGCTGGAGTTGGCACTAGAGCTGGCAGCTCTGCATGACGTCTTCAACATTTCCTCACTGAGGAGGGCTCTGCTACGCCCGGAGCAGAAGATTTTGACCACCGAAGGGCCGGTAGCTTCAGACCGGTCAGTTCGTTTGGAGCCGGTTAGGATCGACGACCGAGGAGTACGGGTCTTGCGTCGCAAGAAGGTCTCATTAGTCAAGATCCTGTGGAGGAACCACGGCCAGGAGGAGCATACCTGGGAGCCGCAGGACCTGATGCGACAAAGATACCCAGAGCTGTTCAGTCAGGTATACCTCACAAACCCCTCAAGATGTTTAATTTATTTTCCTGCCTTAAACGACTAAGGGCTGCTCTAAGGAGGTAGAGGCTTATCTTTTGTTTATTGGGGGCTTATCTTTGTTTATTGGGATCTTGGCTCACCGATTAGGCGAAATGGGTATAGACTTAAGTTTCCCTCAAAACTTAATTTAGCAAACATGGTGTCGTGATGGGATGTTACAAGTTTCTTTTCTTCGGTAGAAATTCCCGTAGGCTTAACCTTGATTTCGGGGACGAAATCTTTGTTTTGTTTATTGGGGTTTGTAACATCTCATTTCCAACTAGACCCCTAGGAGTGGTTTTGTCTATGACCAGGTCATGACAAACCCTAGGAAGCCAGAAATGGGCCAAGGGATAGGAGACAAAGTGTGGAAATCATTATGGTCTGCAAATAGTAGAAATCTGAACAATGGTTTAGGATGACCATGGGGCTACACCTTGACCCCAAGACCCTACCACAACACCCCCTAATACCTTGGGAGGCCCACAGAGCCATAAGGACTCATTGGGGTCAATCAAAGAGACTCAGTTGACCAAGGTCAACCCTAACCCAAAATGGGTCAAACTAGCCTACTTAGGGTCAATTGACCTACTCCTAGCCTAGAGGACCCCACCTATGCCCCCCTAACCCTAAAGTGAAGTCAAGGGGTCACTACGAACACATTGGGGTCAGCCCTAGAGGCCAAGTTGACCCATGTCAACTCAAGCCCCTAATCTGGTCAAAGTGCCCTTATTAAGGGTAGGTGACCTCTAACGTGTACGGTAACCATACATAATGGCACATAGGCCTTAGGGAGGCCAATGGGTCACCAAGGACACAATGGGGTCAACCCAGATGATCAAATTGACCCAGGTCAATCCTAACTTAAGCCAAGTCAAACCTAGCCCAAATGGGCTAACCCAAGCCCAAGCCACTTCTTCCTTAGGCTAACCTCACTTTCATGATGATCATGACTAAGTGGGCTGCACATATCCTATGGTGTTGACCAGTCAACATGGGTGACTAGGAGAGAGAAGGGAGATTCCCTTCATGTTAATGGTGGAGAGAGAAGATGGGGGAGAGGAAGGGGAGAGTGGGAGACGGCCAAAGGGAGGCCAACAGCAACTTTTAATGGCTGCAATCAACTCCTCTAGGGAAGAGGAGTTGATTCCAGCCGTTTCCCGACCACCAAGGGGTAGATTCAGCACCCCTCCACTTAACCCGAGCCACACCATTAATGGTGTTGAAGGGCATTGAAGAACCAGCCGCCCCCTCCCCAATTTCCCATTTAAACATCATCAGTGTGTAGGGGAGAACATTTTCAAGCTTTTACCTGAAGGAGACAGGTCGTCCCACTGTGTTGTTGCAGAAGCCGAGCGCCGCAGCCGTCGACTATGGCATCCCGCCGCTCCTCCCGCATTCAGGCCACCAGGAAGGTCCCCCCCCTCTCCTTAACTCACGGGTAGATCATAGGTCTCCTTAGGCTAAAGGTTCGGGCTCAATTGAGCCCGATCCAAACCATGATTTTCATGGTTTTCGCCAAAACATTATCCTACTAGAACCGCCGGAAAACACCTCTCCGGCGGCTGAGCCGCCGCCTGGCGATAGCCACCACCTCAACGGAGGTGGTGGTGGCGATGGCCAGCCGGGGAAGGGGCAGAGCTTGGAAGCGGCTCCAGGCAGGATGGATCCTGGCCGTCAGCTCAATGAAGAAGACGATGGGATCCCGTCAATAACGCGCCAAGATTCGTGCTCCAATTGATTTTAAACTATAGGAAATATTTTTATATTAATGTGGCTTATGTCATAGATTTTGATATTAATGTTTTTAAATGTTAAAAATACCTAGGCTCACCTGGTGGGAAAACCTTCAACATGAAAGTAGTAGTCCTTTGTGTCTACTTTATTTTAAAATTGGTTTGAACCCATTTGGGTGCATGGTCTGACCAGGGCACCCATTTTGGTGGGACATATACTTAGGGCTAGGCAGTCATTAAACTGAGTGCCCACACCTCCTCCCTTGTCCAGATCAATTGAAATTTTGGCATGGAGCCTAACGTAGCTATACCTAGTGCCTGCCCAAAACTCAGAATTTTTGGAGACACGTTGCCTAAAGTTTTTGCTTTTATTTAATAATGCTAGGGTAATTTAATTAAGTGTTCAAATGACCTCCAAATCATCCCAAATTTTGTAGAGTGGTCCCTGGAATCAAGACCTAGTTCTGTACAAAATGTTAACTCATTTGGATATGTTTTGGTTAGGGAATCAACAAACCCTAGTTTGGCTTTAAGGTGGTATTTTTGATTACAAGCGCACTATGGACTTAGGGTGGTCCCCTCCCCTCAACAGAGGCTGAGGTTTTGGACACTGATTTGGCATGGACAATGTCACCCTTTTAAGGAAAATGGGAAGATTTAGGCTTGATTTACCCTAGGGTTCAACCCCGAACCCTAAGGAAGGACTTTTGAGGGTTGTGAAGTACATAGGGGCAAATGCCCTTGTATGGCCTTGGAAATCCAGTAGTATTGAGGGTAATGTAACCTAAGTTCTCTGGTAGGAACCTTAGAGGAGTTGGAGTAAGGTAGACACCTCAAAACCCTAACCCTAGCTTTAGGGTATGAGCACAAATTTGAAGATTCTGCCACACACCTACCCCAAAAGTGATTAAACTTGGGTAGAGTAGGTTGTACGCCATCTAGACCCTCTGGTATTTTCTATAGAATTTTATGGATTTTATTCCTGGTACTTCATTTGTTAATTACCAAAAGGGACAAATGATGTTTGATTTTTCTTATGGTTATTCTGTGCATTTGAATCTAATGAAACTTGGTCAGAATATCTTAAATGCCTAAGTGAACATCCCTGAATTTTATTATAATTTTTACTTGAGTTTATTTAGTACTTCCTTCACAAGATTTGGAAAGGGGCTTGGTAGAATTAAATTAATTAATGATGATTTATCTGTTGAAAAATCATGAGACTTAGGTTTTGATCTTTCCAAGCCAACAAGTACTTGTAGTAATTTATTTATAATTTTTAGAGGCCTGTTTACAGAACTTCCTTCACAAGACACTAATTTTGAGAATTGGATATTTAGTTAATTCAGGGAATAATTCTTTCAAAAAATTATGAAACTTTACTTGGAGGTTTTATGTACCCTTATAATCTTCCTGGAATTTTCTCTGAATTTTTGGAAGTATTTTTGTTGTACATCCCCTTTAAATGATTTATTATGGAATAGGTTTGAAATAAAATTTAAGGT
This sequence comes from Platanthera guangdongensis, assembly GCA_039583875.1. Taxonomy (NCBI): domain Eukaryota; kingdom Viridiplantae; phylum Streptophyta; class Magnoliopsida; order Asparagales; family Orchidaceae; genus Platanthera; species Platanthera guangdongensis. The sequence goes on along the minus strand of CM077150.1, from coordinate 120,267,146 downwards.
CTTAAACCTTGCTGAAAAATTGGGAGATTTTGGATTTTTTAGATGATTATTCATTTTGCATTTATCATAAATATAGTGGAATTTTATCTTGCCTAAGACTTGTACTTCATGTTCAAACTTGGAACTTTAGGCTTTTAGAATAAATAAATAAATTATCGGTTAAATTATGAAAATTAGGAAATTATGGATTCAGGCTACAAATGCCAATATAGTCCTCCAATAATTATTATATGAGCACGGATGATCATTTGGTATACTTCCCATTTTACGGGTCATATAGCTTAAGTGGTCTACATATAGCAAAACTGCAGGAAATCATTCGGGGTATGAATTAGAGCACATGTGTTGGGTTTTGTTGGGATGCTGGAAAGGATAAATAGAGTTAGATGCATCATTGGAAGATAAAGTGAGTAGGGTGTGTTTTGGCTAGGGTTTAGAGGCGCTCGGGTCCGACGAAAGATCGTCCTCCCCGAGGTGAGGTGGAGTCAAATCACCGTAGGATTAGCCTATCGTAACATGAGAAAGTAATGGGTAAGGGGATCAACCAATAACAAAAATAAGTATCTTGCGAAAGGGAACGCTGGGCGTAATCCCAACATAGTTCCTAGTGCCCTTTGAGAGCCCTTCACATGGAATACCGGGGGCAGTCCTGGGTTAACGTAAACTGTTTTAACAAGCTGAAAAGAGTAACTTAGTAATTAGGGCTGCACCTTTCACAAACACGGATAGCACTAGAAGATAGTTGGGAGCTTCGGCTCGGATAGTTAAAAGACGGACTTCGGGTCCGGGGAGCTTCGGCTCGATTGTTTGAGACGGACGTTTTGGTCCGGGGAGCTTCGGCTCGGTTTTTGATTACGCTAATTTTGCATGTGCATAAAAGAAAGGAAAAATTAAGGTGGTGGGTCTTCGGTATTGGAGGGTCGATGTACCGACGCCAATACGTTGACTCGACAAGTGTGGTTAGCACTTCGCCAATAGAAGTCCGGTGCGCTAGCCGGCTAGAGTACGGAGGAGTCCGCTTCGTGCACCAGGCATTGAGGCATACGATAGGACTGACGGGTAGTGCTTTACTGGTTTAGAGGTGGGCGAGGCCCAACCCACTGCTTCCGTCTGCCACTCTGGAGGTATCTTGGGAGGTTACGGCTCCAGAACGGGGGAACTAAAGGTCTGTGTGCACAGAGTCGGGTGTGTGTGTTGCACTTGCATGTTCCATCATACCCACTTGCATGTCATAGCATAATCGATTCATTTAACCCCTGACACCTAATGTATAAGTGGAATGGGATGCTTATACATTAGGACCTGCAAAACGACCCCTTGGTCTATAAGCTTGTGTGGGCAAGTTTATAAATTAAGGTCAATTTTGATATATATCTATATATTAATGTGTGTTAACCGACACCCCAACGTATAAATTGGTATGAGAATCTTTATACGATGGGAGCCTTGCAAAAGACCCCTTGACTTATGTATTCTCACATAAGTGAAGGTTACTTTTCATATTTCATCTTATTGACAACATCTATTATAGAATTGCTAGTGTAGGTCCGCTGCCATCTGTTTTTTATTATTCTCCACCTTCAAGTCCTCCACTTTCTTCCTCTCCTCTCGGTGCCTAGGAGCCATGGGGGAAGGGGTGGGGGATGATAGGGCTTAGTCTTTTAGTCTAACAGTTTTCGAACCGCATCATTTAGGGGTTTATGGAGCCCAGCATGGAGGAGCAGCCCCAGAGACCGGTACGCTTAGAGGTGGGGCAGTCTAGCTCCGGAGTTCATACAGCCGGGACCGTAAGTCTCGACCTTGAGTAGTTTTTCTGCTTTTGCTTCCGCATGAGTGATTTTGTTGTGAGGATATGATGTACCGGGCATAAGCTTGTAGTTTAGCACTTTGATATGTATTTTCTGTGGACACTCCCTTCGTGGAGCTTTATTTACTATGATATGTGATTTTCTGTGGACTGCTAGTTTGTATTTACATTATTATGCTACTTTTCTGCGATCGAATTGGCCGACAGAATCAGCGCTTTGTGGTGATGACCCTTCAGGGCGTGAAGGAGTCACCGCAAAGTGGCGGTTCTGGGCCTAAGACCCCAGTGTTGAAAAGAAAAAAAAAGGGGGGGGGGTCTTACACCAGCCGAGGCCGCGGGATGTGCCCTCTCACCAGGCAGGAGGCGAGAGCCCTTTCAGCGAGCTCATCATTTCAGTTCCGGTACCGGAGGGGTTCCGGGAGCCGGACATGTCCTACTACTCGGGGAAGGATGACCCTATACACCACGTGCAGTGGTTTGAAGTTGTCATTTCGATAAGGCAGATGACGGATGCCTTCAAGTGTCGGCTATTTTCCATCACGTTGAAGGAGAAGGCTCGGGACTGGTTCCACTAGTTGCCAGCAAGGTCGGTCTACTGTTTTGAAGATCTGCGGAGAAGTTTCCTGTTGAGAGTCTCAACATCAAAGAAGTGGTAGAAGGATGCGGCGTGCCTGTCTGCAGTGAGGTAGAAGCAGGATAAGACACTGGGTCACTATGTTGACCGATTTCAGGAAGAGATCCTCCTGGTGTAGGAGGTCCCAGGGTACGCGCTGATGCTCCCCTTCACCCTGGGTTGAGGCCGGTATTCTTCAGTATGGAGTTGAAGAGAGTGCCCCCTCTCCTTTGAGGAGCTCATGGAGAGGGCGGCGAAAGAGATAGACTTCGATAGGGAAAATCCAGCGTTCGCCAGGAAGTTGGCCAGGCTGGCAGAGGATGATGTGAAGGAACCTGCAGCAGGAAGGCAGAAGGAACTGAGAGAGTAGAGGGAGCAAAGAGAAGAAAGAAGGAGAGAGGAACCCTGAAGACATAGGTAGCAGCAGGTGTTGGGTATTGTATCCGCAATGTACCTGATTTGAAGAAGCCCCTGGACAAGCTAAGGTCAATAGACTATGTATTTGATAAATGTTTTCAAGGTGTGCTTGCAGTTCCTCCACGCTAAGTGCACACCAATGTCAGGGTGCAGTAGGTCAATATACACGGGTCTGCATGACGTAATCCCTCGTTGAGCAGATCAGTGTGTTGGCCTATGTGTACTCTCTCTATTGGAGTGCACTTACTCTCAAGTACAGGGCCGTTCATATGCAAGAGAAGACAAGGAGCATGGAGGATCAAGGAGCAGCTCCTGGGTGGAAGACGAAAATTCGTCCAAGGCATATTTGACGAGAATCACCAAGTGATTCTCGTCGATTCGGCGAGAATCACTAGTGATTCTCGCCGAATCGACGAGAATCATTAGTGATTCTCGCCGACTCCTTCTGGCCACCTCAAAATGGTGCCAAGTATGATTCGGCGAGAATCACTAGTAATTCCCGCCGAACCAGTGGCCAAGCAGCCCATGTATACAAAGTAAAATTCGTTGAGAATCAATAAGTGATTCGACGAGAATCACAAACGATTCTCGACGAATCGTCGAGAATCACTTGGTGATTCTCGCCGATTCGTCGAGAATCGCCTGCAATTCTCGCTGATTTTTCCTTGGCGTTTTCTCTGGAATTTCCTGAACCGGATTCTGCCGCAGTTAATTTCCTGGACCGGGATTTGGCGATTTCTTTTGTGGGTCCCACAAACGATCATATTTGAGAATTCTACAGTATTTATACACAGGTATTTTGAACGGATTAGATACCAAGAAAGAAGCCGAGCAAGTAAAACCCTAAATTCGCGAACTCCTTCCGCCGCCGCCGTCGCGCTCGGGCAAATACGTCGCCGCTGCTGATCGTTCCTCTTCCCGATCTCCGGCGACAGAAGCTTAGCAAAGCTTGCGTCTCACGTGTCTATCCAGAGATCTCTTGTCTCTCGATTTGTTGACCGGGAAAAACTCCCCCATCCGAATCGATCGAGACGACCGATCCTAGAGTGACCGTTGGTAGACCTAGTTTGCTTCGCAAAGAAGTTTGGATCTCAAAGCACTGCAGCAGCGCACCTTCGTTGCCGCCGACTCCGAACCAAGCCGCCGCTCGGATTGCCGCCGCCGGTTCCGGAAGATCCTCTCCAAGAGAGACCAAGGTTGTAGACTCTTCATCGACTTCAAGAACACGTCGTCGGACAAAGAGGAACACCGTAGTCTCCAAAAGAGGTTTGTATCACGTGTACACTCTACATTTAATTTTGTTGTAAAGGAACTTTTGTTCCGTGTTGTAAGGGTTGGGTGCAACCCGTTTTGTGGGAGTATTGACTCTCACGTGTGGAAGGGCTCCTTCCGTTAGTGCGGGGATTGGATTTCAATCCCGTTGGAGAAGTGACTGAGTCGTCCCTTGTTTGGGGAGATAGGTCGAAGGGGGAAAGTGGATGTACCCAAGTCGGGGAACCACTATAAATTTGCTGTGTATTCTGTGTGCTGTGCTCTTTAATTTTATTGTGCAGGTACATCCGTAAATTCCGCAAAAGAACCACACGTCACCTATTCCCCCGCCCCCATAGGTGCACATAGTTGACACTAGGTGGACTTTCAGCAGGGATGGGGGTCCCGGGAGCCGAACAACCGGTTGTGTTGGAGTCCCAGGAGGGTCGCCCCTAGGGTCAAGGAGGAGGCTACCAGGGAAGAGATAACTTACGGGAACCCAGGAGGTTCGACCAACCGGCGTAGAGGCAGGAGCCAAGGGGTCGCATCCCACCGCCGCAAGAAGCCATGGAGGTGGGCAGAGGAAGAGGAGCAAGGAGAGGAGTTCGAGGAGCTGGGAGAAGAGGAGGAGGAGAAGGAAGAAGCGGTAGGGCGGCGTTGCTATTTTATGACTTCCACCAGGAGGATGGTCACGCGACGGCCACCTGCCCTGAGTTCTTAGAGATGAGAGAAGCAAAAGGAGCAGGGAGGCAGGATCCGCTGGTTAGGATCGTGGAAGTATAGCATGGGGAGATGGAGGATAGCTGTGAAGACCGGGTAGACGTGGCAACCCTGGGAGGAATCGGGGTAATCCATAGAGGAGTGGGGATCGAGGAAGCCCGCAAGGGGAGCTTTCAAACCATTTACCGAAGGGGGGTCGCCTCTACCTGCAAGGCTCCCCCGCAGGAGGAAAAGATCACCTTCTCGTTAGCATACAAGGCGGACTATGAAGATCCGTTTTGTGATTCCCTGGTGATCCAGACGGCAGTGGAGAATTTCACGGTCTCGAGGATACTGGTGGACAATGGGAGCTCAGTAAATGTTATCTTCAAGAAGGCCTTTGATGAGATGAGGGTTGAGGGTAAAAGGATCTTGGCTTCGGATGGGCCGCTGTTCGGATTCTCTGGAGAGAGGAAGGAAGTAGAAGGCGGAGTAAGGCTGCATATGAAGTTGGGAGGCATGTCACGGAACTGTAGGTTCGTGATAGTGGATGCTCCGAGCAGTTACAATATCATCTTTGGGCATCCCCTCATCAGCTCCTTTCGCTGCGTCACCTCCTCTTTCCACCAATGTCTTAAGTTCAATAACGGAGGGGTGCAATTTAGGATCATGGGCGATCCGAAGGTGGCGAGGAAATGCTATGTGACGGTAGTGAACAACGGGTCATGGGTGGCTGAGGCAGAAGAGCTAGAGAGGGAGATGGCGAAGCAGGAGGAGGACGTCAAGGAAGAGGGGATCAGCCTAGAGGAGGCGAGGTAGGAGACTGCGCAGGAGTAGGAGAAAGCTGAGAGAGAGGCCCAGAGGGGCGTGGAGGTCGAGCAGCAGCGGGAGAGCCCGGAGTAGGCGATGGAGGTGGAAGAGCAAGTAGTAGGAGGGGTGGAGAGAGAGTCCTAGAGGGGCGTGGAGGTCGAGCAGCTGCAGGGGGGGCGGAGGAGGCGATGGAGATTGAGGAGGAAGTAGGAAGGGAGGAGTTGGAGCTGGAGGAAGAAGCAAGGGTCGGCTGGGAACAGTCGCGTTTGGTGTCGGCTGAGGAAGTGGTGGAGAAGGAGATCTTCACCAGCGCAGGGCAGGAGCAGAGGGTGCGGGTCAGCGAAGGCTTGAGTCCCAAGGACCGGGAGCGAGTGCGGGCCTTCATTCAAAGCAACATCAACATATTCGCTTGGAACGCGGTAGATATGTCGGGCATCGACACGGACGTGGCCTGCCACCGCCTGAACCTGGACCACCCCCCCACTCATCCCATACGCAAAAAGTTGAGGGCATCGCCACCAAGCTGGAGGAACCCATCCGCGAGGAGGTCAGAAAGCTCCTGGAGGCCGGCTTCATCTCGGAGATCCAGTATCCAGGCTGGATCTCCAATGTGGTAATGGTTAAGAAAGGGGGTCGGAAATGTCGAATGTGTATCGATTTCTCTTCGTTAAATATATCATGCCCTAAGGATTGCTACCCCCTGCCTCGGATCGACGCGCTGGTTGATTCTGCTGTCGGTTTTTCTATTATGAGTTTTTGGATGCTTTTTCAGGTTATCACCAGATCCGGATGCACCCTCCCGATGTCAAGGATGTTTCCTTCATCACGAGGGAGGGATTCTTCAGTTATAAAACGATGCCCTTTGGGTTGACAAACGCAGGGGCTACATACCAAAGCATGATGGATCGGGTCTTCCGAGATCAAAGGGGGAGAAACTTGGAGGTCTATGTTGACGACTTGATGATTAAGAGCAAGTGTGTGGATTCGCACCTGCAGGATCTAGAATAGATGTTCTCCACCCTGCGGAGGTTCAAGATGAGGCTGAACCCCTTGAAGTGTGTCTTCGGGGCTAGCCACGGGAAGCTCCTCGGGCATCTCTTGACTCCGTCAGGGGTGCAGCCTAACCCGGACAAGGTGAAGGCCATCCTAGATTTGTAATCACCTCGCGATGCCAATGAGGTCCAGCACTTGACAGACAAACTAGATGGGCTGAGCAGGTTCCGCTCCAGGTCAGGGGACAAGTGTTCTTCATTCTTCAAGCTGCTGCGAGGGAACCAAAGGTTTGAGTGGACCGCTGAGTGCGAAGAAGCCTTCCAACGGCTAAAGAGACAGCTCTATCAGGCTCCTCTACTTCAAAGCCCAAAAGAAGGGGAGGACCTGACCTTGTACCTTGGAGTAGGAGCTGAGGCAGTGAGCTCTGTTCTAGTAAGGGAAGAGCGGAAGAAGCAACTGCCAACCTACTACGTCAGCCGGATCTTGAAGAAGGCAGAGCTCCGATACACCATCCTCGAAAAGTTGGTTTATGCTTTGGTCGTCTCCGCAAGGAAGCTCCGGCCATATTTTCAAGCGCACTCGATTAGTGTGGTGATCGATCATCCTCTTCTCAGGATCTTTGAAAGGGTAGAGCATTGGGGAAGACTTGCTAAATGGTCCATCGAACTAAGCGAGTTCGACATCTCTTTTTTTCCGAGACTCTCCATTAAGGCGCAAGCGGTGGCGGACTTTCTGGCGGACTATGTTGTTGAAGTCAAGGAGGGGGGAGCAGCAGCCACAGGAAGCGTGGAAGATGATGGTTGTTGGGGCCTTGGGAAAGCATTCCCTCGGGGGAGGAGTGGTGCTGATAAGCCCCTAGGGAGTCGCGATAGAGCAGGCGGTGGCTTACCACTTTCTGACGACCAACAACCAAGCATAGTGTGAGGCCGTGATCGCCTGCCTTCTCTTGGCGAAGGGGCTTGAGTTCCCGGACGTGGAGGCCTTCACTAACTCGATGGTAATAGCATCGCAGATCCGAGGAGAGTTCGAAGCTCGGGAGCCTACCGATGCTTGTTAACCGAAAAGCGCACCGGTCGCACAAGTAATAAAGTTTGGGAATAAATTCTCGAGAGTCGGTCTCTTGAGTAATGCAATTAGCATAGAGCGGCAACAAGTCAAAAAATATTGTTATGAGGGTTATAATAAGAAAAAGAGTAAAAAGGGGTCTTGAGAGATTGTGGTTGTTTGATCTAATACTAATAAAAGCTATGCGGGTCGAAGGCACCGCTTCACTAGGTGAGGTTAGTGTATCGTCCGCGATGTCGAACTTTGGTTGGGCGAGTGGACGGAAAGCTAATGGATGGAAGTGTTCTTGTGCGGAGTGCAATCGGGTGAGACACGGGTATGAAGTGGATGTGGAGTGGGCGAGGCGCATTTACAAACACTACTCACAAGCATAAGAAAACTACAAACATCCCATTAGATATAGAATAAAATATGTAGTTCAATTCAATGTATGTCATCCCATACAACAGAGGAAGGGGAAGAGGGGAAACCAATAGAGGGTGAAGATCCACCGTGGGTCGTGGACAGAATTGCGAGTTGTCAATCCGCTTCCGGGCTCAGTTCGAGGAGGCTTCCGGTACCAACGAGCTGTCACCTCGAAGGCCTTTGAGTACGTTCTCTAGGTTGTATTCTTCACCAAATCCGGTGGAAAGCTTGGAGTTGAAGTCGTCAATGGCCGGGAGCTTCAGCTGGAGAGTTTGAAAAGCTTCGGAATAGACGGCTATGGACTCACGATGAAGGTGTAGGTGATGGAGCAGCAGGAGAAGTAAAATGGCGCTTCCCGCGCACTCCCCGATCGCAGAAAATGACGGGCGTTGATCTAAATCACGGAGCAGGCCCTTAAATACGGAGGCATCAAAAGCATAGTGCACGATCAGTGGCACACGACCAGTGGTCGTGCACACTATAGGTCGGTGATCGTACGCCATTTCCAATTAGACCTGCAACCTAGATAGAAACATCAGCATATATGCGCATGATCAGTGGAGAACGACCAGTGGTCGTGCGCACTAAATCCACTGATCGTGCGATTGACTAGGACTGAATTGCAGAAAGCAAGGGGTAAAAGCGCATGAGCAGTGGCGCACGACCAGTAGTCATGCGCACAACGGCCAGTGCTCGTGCGATTACCCGTGCAGAATTAGGGAAAATGAGATTGTAATCCGCACGATCGATGGCGCACAACCAGTGGTCGTGCGTAGTAAGTCTAATGGTCGTGCACAGTGTTCCTGTGTTGTCGGGGTCTCCCGAGCAGTTTCGGAGCATGCACACGACCCATGCACCAGCAGAAGAGGCAGATAGGCCACCAAAAGTGTACACCATATTCCGAAGATAAGGCTAAAGAACAACAAAAACACAAACTATTAAAGTACACAAAAACGGGCCTACAGTGCACTTAATCATGAAATAAGCATGTAAACAAATATAAGCAGTAATAGCTCTCAAGTGCAGTGCAAAGACGATAAAACTGGCCCAGATTAGTCCAAAAATCAGTGTAAAATTTGGACTCGTCACACCCCCAGACATAACCATTTGCACGTCCCGAGCAAATCATCACTCCGTGAACTAAAAAATAGCTAGCTGGCTCAGAAATTTCAAAAAAAAAGTAAGACGAGAAATCAAATACATCATGGGCATAGAAGATATAATAGAAAAACTTTTTAATTATACTACGAAGTTTAAACTATTCGACAGGCGAAAATAAATATTGTAATTGCTCAAAATTAGAATGCTGCAGAATTTTGCGATCATGTGTAGGAAGAAAGTAGGCAGGCCACTAAGGTGAGCATTGCCAAAGATCGGGGCTCAGGATCACCTCCAAAGGAATCCACCAATGTTGGGGACCATACGCTTGCACGTTTACACTCTCTCCACGGCGCGGGTTAGACTCAAGCGTGAATCAGTAGGACTTGTAGGAGAGGATGGGGCTTAGGCTATGGTTTGGTAGTCAATGATAAACATGATGGCTCCACGCAACCAAAGCGATAGAATAGAAACCTAAACCAATACAGCCACTTAGAAATGCACGTGTAACACACCCCCAGACTGAGCTTGAAAATCGGGTGTGTACACGGCCTAACCCGACCAAATTCAATAAATAGGACGGGGATAGAATTCTCAAAGCAATTCGTTCAGATTTTTCTTGTTTTTTTTCTTTTTGCGGTTCTTCTTTTTCTTTTCTGCATTTGCAATCCCCAAATGTAGCAATCAAAAAGTTTATGAATTCAACACCATATTACACGATTTCCATATATCACAACATCAGCAAAATAGTAAATACTAACAAGCTCAAGCATTTGATTGCAATGGTGGGATTAGCTTCAGGCCTTGGTGAATGAGAGTGGAGCTGGATCAAAGAAGGGGTAGGCACAAATTTGGCATGAAATGTTAACTTGTAGGAAATGCTAAACAAGGCTCAAACTAGCCAAAATGTTGGCCTACGTCATGCTCACTCTTGACTAACCGGGCACCAATGCTTCAAGAGTAGCTTAGGGCAAGTTCTTAGCCACCGAGAAAGATGATCCTTCCTCCTGACTCGAGCAATACGAGTCTACTGGAAGCTACACACATTCCTACATTATCGTTCGATTACTGCAGATTCAGATTTTGAGTAGTACAAACAATATTTACGACTACAGAAAAATATAAATCTACGAGCATAAAGAAAAATTAACTCTATACTAGTTCTACACAAAACATGAGTACTCGATTAGGAGCACTGCATGAGTTTCGAACTACTCAATCCTGAAATCCTAAGCCAGCACCACTATTTTAAAGTTTACACAAAAACAATACATTTGACTCGAGATGTACGCGTGGATAAGAGCGCACTCGTGTGGGTGACTCAGTGTGTGCAACAAAGATCATGAAATAACTAAACAAGAGACTGGTATGCAACAGAATGTGTTGTGTAGTGACCACAGGCATGTTCTCTCCCCCCCAGACATAAATTCGAAAACTAGTAAAAATAAGCATTCCAAATGGGAAAAATAGCTAGGGTAGGAAGTACCTATGCTCAAACTTGAACATACCAGTCGTGCAACGAGATGTCCAAGTGCGGCCAAGTTTCCGCGCCTAAAACATTCCTGCACCTGCGATGAAAATATGCACGCCAAACAAAATATGGACAGACATATATATAAATAACTCAAAACACAGCATAGGACCAAACAGTCCAACTTGGGTTGTCTCCCGAAAGCCCTTTTGTCTAACGTCCTTAAGGTGGACCAGATACCTGTATTAGCAGTTATAATAGAGAGTTCTTTGCAGTAGAAAAAAAGGAGGAAATAAAAACAGAGCAAACCAGCGTTCTAAAAGCATCGAGAAAACAGAAAGAGGAGGGTAAGTGGCATGATGGTGGTGCAATCAGCTATAAACAGATTTATGGTAAGGCTCCCCGGTGGGGTGTGAGAGGACAGCAGATTGTCTTTTTGCATTGGGGTTAGGGGTTTTCTTTTTACTTCGATTTCACTCTTTCTCGCATCGGAAGGCAGCGTAGCGCTCGTCGCGTAAACGCTTTGCCTCTTTCAGTTTCTCCACCGTGGGAGACTTCAAATGGATGTAGGTTGTGGGTGTTCCTGTGTTCGTGGTTTATGGCATCCTGTCCGGCACCGTGACGGCGACCGGATCTGCCCAAGCTAGAGATCGCTTAACAGAGTTATCAGCAGTGTTATACAAATAAGTGTCAAGGGATTTCTCCCGAATAAAACTCGGTTAGTCGTGCTCAAAAACAGATTTGGCTGGAAGTAGAAAGGCAGTCGTGTCTTTGGTGCACTTGATCTCTTCTTTGACCAATAGCTCTTGGATTATCATCTACCTCCTTGGAGATTCCTTTCTTTGTCTTCTCTTTCAGATGTGCTTCTTCTAATGTTTGGAGTCCTGAATCTATCTTGTATTTGTGTCACTCAGAAAATTGTCATTTTGGATGGGAGAGGAATGTATGGATGTGTTATCGATGGTGGAATCCTCGGTCGGCCAAGTGACATGGCCTTTAGAAAAGTCGAGGGATGCACCACTAGCTGTCAGGAATGGGACTCCCAATATAGGAATAGAGTTATTTTTCCTTGGTCCCAAAACCTATAATTCAGTGGTTATGCTTTTTCCGTTAACCTCGATTTCGACTTCCCGAACACGTCCCTCAGTGTTAACCAAATTGCCATTCGCTAAAATAAGCGACTTCTGATTTTCAATGTCGACTTGTAGGTGCATCATCGCAACATCTTGCAAAGTGAGGATGTTGCTGGACGCCCTAGAGTAGCATAATGATGGGGTTTCGACATTGTTTATTTTACAATTGATGACGAGTTCGTTGTGGTTTCCCAAATTTTCCTCCCCAAGGCGTTTACCTTGTTCATGGGGGTTCTTTTCAGTGTTACTAGGTAAGGTGCCTTGGGTGAGCTCGGAAACCACTTGGCCCAATTGGTCCAATTGTGCCTCCAGTTTGCGCATCGAGTCAGCTTGATTCGTCATATTGGTTTGGGAAATTTAAATGAATTTCTCGAACATCTCTTCCAAAGAACTTTTTTTAACGACGGGGGCCCTAGGGTATAATTCGGTAGAGGCGGCTGCGGTTGGCTTCCGAGGCATACACATCGTTTTGATGCTGCCCCGGTTGCCATCTTTGGCAAGAAGAGTTTGGGTTCCAAGAAAAGTTGGGGTGGTTTCTCACCCCCGGGTTGTATGTGTTCCCGTAAGGCACTCCCCTATTTTGATTGGCTACAAAATTAACTGACTCATTTAGAAAAGAAGATTCATCTGGTACCTCAACTCCTGAGCATTTAAAGCTGTGGTGGTCGGTGCTTCCGCACCCTTGGCATGAAATTGCCATCACTGGGGCGGCGGCGGCGGGCTTGGGGATATCCACGGCAAATACTCCATTTGTGCTTTGTGGGATGTTTCTTCCAGCGGTCCAGTAAGCGCTGTGGGTGGCGGTGTCTTGTAAGATTCTCCGAGCATCATCTGGAGCAAGATTCATGATTGTTCCTCCGGAGGCGGCATTGATCATGGCTCGGTGGTGGGGATCAATAGCGAAGTAGAAACTTTCGACGAGGTTCCACGTTTGGAATCCATGATTAGGGCACTTTCTCAGCAGGTCGTTGAAACGCTCCCAAACTTCGGCTAAACTTTCTTGATCGGCTTGCCGGAAGTTGTCTATTGCACGCCTCATGCTCACGATCCGATCTACCGGATGGAACTTAGTTAGGAATTTTGTGGTCAAAGCCTCCCAGGTGGTGGCTGTTCCAGGTGGGAGGGAGTGAAGCCATGTCTTGTCTTTGTCCCTTAATGAAAAAGGGAAGAGGCGGAGCTTGACTATTTCGTCTGGGATTCTAGCGTAGCGGAACGTGGCACAAATTTTGGAGAATTCTACAAGGTGAAGATGGGGGTCTTCAGTGGCCATTCCGGAGAAGTGAGCATTGTTCCGAATGATATTCAGAATAGCTGGTTTAATCTCGAACTGTTGGTTGGTGATAGCAGGTCCGAAACAGGGGTATATGCTCCCGACAGTAGGTGTAGTATAATCCCTCATGGTGCAGAACTGGGGAGGGTTCACTTCATTTTCGTCGCCATTTCTGTCGCCATGAGGTATCCTTCCAACTCGATTGCCTGCATCAATATTCAGCTGGTCTCCAATTGGGGCAAAAGTGATGGCTGCGATGCGTCTTCGCGCTAGGATAGTACGTTCGATCTCTGGGTCGTAGTCAACAAGATCTCTTGTGGCTCGACCCTGCATTCACTGCGGCAAACACTAGACAAGGAAACAGTAGTCAAAAACACTAACTCTCATAACAAAATTTTAAAACATCCTGAGTCGCTCTATCGTTGCATTCCCCGGCAACGGCGCCAAAAACTTGATGCGTGTTAATCGGCAAGCGCACCGGTCCCACAAGTAATAAAGTTTGGGAACAAATCCCCGAGTGTCGGTCTCTTGAGAAATGCAATTAGCATAGAGCGGCAAGAAGTCAGAAAATATTGTTTTGAGTGTTATAATAAGAAAAACAGTAAAAAGGGGACTTGAGAGATTGTGGTTGTTTGATCTAATACTAATAAAAGCTATGCGGGTCGAAGGAACCGCTTCACTAGGTGAGGTGAGTGTATCGCCCGCGATGCCGAACTTCGGTTGGGCGAGTACACGGAAAGCTAATGGATGGAATTGTTCTTGTGCGGAGTGCAACCGGGTGAGACACGGTAATGAAGTGGATGTGGAGTGGGCGGGGCGCCTTTACAAACATTACTCACAAGAATAAGAAAACTACAAACATCCCATTAGATATAGAATAAAATATATAGTTCAATACAATATATGTCATCCCATACAACAGAGGAACAGGAAGAGGGGTAAACCAATAGAGGGTGAAGATCCACCGCGGGTCGTGGCCGGAATAACGAGTTGTCAATCCGATTCCGGGCTCAGTCCGAGGAGGCTTCCGGTACCAACGAGCTGTCACCTCGAAGGCCTTTGAGTCCGTTCTCTAGGTTGTCTTCTTCACCAACTCCGGTGGAAAGCTTGGAGTTGAAGTCATCAATGGCCGGGAGCTTCGCCGAAGAATTTGAAAAGCTTCGGAATAGCCGGCTATGGACTCCCGAGGAAGGTGGAGGTGATGGAGCAGCTGGAGAAGTAAAATGGCGCTTCCCGCGCACTCCTCGATCGTAGAAAATGATGGGCGTTGACCTAAATCGCGGAGCAGGCCCTTAAATACGAAGGCAGCAAAAGCATAGCACACGATCAGTGGTGCACGACCAGTGGTCGTGCGCACTATAAGTCGGTGATCGTGCGCCATTTCCAATTAGACCTGAAACCTGGATAGAGACATCAGCATATATGCACACGATCAGTGGCGCATGACCGGTGGTCGTGCGCACTGAATCCACTGATCGTGCGATTGAGTAGGACAGAATTGCAAAAAGCAAGGGGTAAATACGCACGAGCAGTGGCGCAAGACCTGTGGTCGTGCGCACTATGGCCAGTACTCGTGCAATTACCCGGGCAGAATTAGGAAAATGAGATTGTAATGCGCATGATTGGTGGCGCATAAGCAGTGGTCATGCGCAGTAAGTCCAGTGGTCGTGCGCAGTGTTCCTGTGTCGTCGGGGTCTCCCGTGCGGTTCCGGAGCATGCACACAACCCATGCACCAGCAGAAGAGGCAGATAGGCCACCAAAAGTGTACACCACATTCCCAAGATAAGGCTAAAGAACAACAAAAACACAGAAACAATTAAAGCACACAAAAACGGTCCTACTGTGCACTTTATCATGAAATAAGCACGTAAACAAATATAAGCTGTAATATCTCTCAAGTGCAGTGCTAAGACGATAAAACTGGCCCAGATGAGTCCAAAAATCAGTGTAAAATTTGGACTCATCAACTACCCTCGTAAAATACCTATCCAAGGTAAGGGCGATCATCGGTGGGTTCCGGTCATTCTCAATCCAGCATATCCCCAGGGACGAGAGCGCGACCGCCGATCGATTGGCAAAGTTTGGACCTCGGGGAGGAGGGACCCTGACTGAACTTTTTCGGCCAGCAATTGAGGAAGGGGAGTTGATGGAGGTAGGTCGGCGATCCTCGTGGGTGGACCCGTTGGTAACATTCCTGACCACAAGAAGGCTGACAGAGGAGGTTAAGGATGCAAAGAGCTTCAGGCGCAAGGCAGCTCATTACCTGATGATAGAAGGGGGGTTGCATCGTAAGATATTGTCAGGGCTCCTGGCAAGATATGTAACCGAATAAGAGGTCCCAAGGATCTTGGGAGAGGTACACGGGTGAGTGCGGCAGCCACTCGGAAGGAAGGACATTGGAGGCAAGTGTAATAAGGCAGTGGTACTTCGGGCAAACCCTGAGGAAGGATGCAGTAGAGTTTGTAAAGAGGTTCCAAAAGTGCCAGCTGTACGCCCCCCTCCAACTCTTGCCTGCTTAAAGACTTAGAAGCATAACATCATCATGGCCTTTTTCCATCTGGGGAATGGACTTGGTCGGGTCTTTCCCTCCGGCTAGTGGGCAGAGGAAGTTCCTCCTGGTCATGGTCGATTACTTCTCAAAGTGGCTGGAGGTTAAGGACTTTGCCAAGATCACCTCTCAAGTCATAAGGAACTTCATCTGGGGGGAGGTCATATGCAGACACAGGCTGCCTGAAGCTATAGTGACAGATAACGGTCCCCAATTTGCCAGTGAAGAGTTCATCAGCTTCTGCGCCCAACTGGGGATAGATCTCAGATTTGCCACTGTCCACCACCCCCAGAGCAACGGCTAGGTGGAGGCGGCAAACAAGATTATTGTGAACCTACTCAAGAAGAAAGTAGAAAACTTAAAGGGAAATTGGGTGGAGCAGCTTCCCTCGGTCCTGTGGGCCTTGCGAACGACCCTGAACACGGCCACCAATGAGACCCCCTTCAAGCTTTCTCACGGGTGTGAGGCGGTCCTACCAGTGGAGTTCGAGGTTCGGTCCCCGCGGGTCGCAGCTGCAGGCGAAGGAGACGAGACATGGAGGTTGGACAATGAGGAGGTGTTACGCCTCTCGCTAGACATGGTGGAGGAGCTGCGGGATGTGGCAACCATCAGGCAAGAAGAGATCAAACGGTAGATGGCCAAGTATTTCGATAAGAATGTCAGGGTCAAGAAGTTTGCCGAAGGAGATCTGGTGCTGAGAAAGGTCGATGCGGAGGGAAGGTCGGCTCCCGTGGGCAAGCTCAACCCGAACTAACAAGGACCTTACATAATGAAAGAGGTTCTTGGAACAGGAGGTTACTACCTCCAGGACGTGGAGGGGAGGACCTTAAGCCACACTTGGAGCGGCGATGACCTAAAATGCTTCTACCCGTGAGATGGGGAAGATGTAATTATGTATTCAAAATCAAGCTTATTATAATACATCAATTGACTTGTTTTTTTCTTGTCTATTGCGAAATTTTTATGATAGGATGTAATTATGTGTTTTGCAACACCCCGAGCTTGGCTCAGCTCCAGGTAGTTCCACTACGCAGGCTCTCATCTAGCTGGCAGGTCCGAAGGCTCGCCTGTGGGGGATAGGTCTGGTTAGTGGAAACTTCATTGACACCCCGAGCTCGGCACGGCCCCAGGTAGACCCGCTACGCAGGCTCTCATCTAGCTGGCAGGTCCGAAGGCTCGCCTATGGGGGATAGGTCTGGTTAGTGGAAACTTCATCGGCACCCCGAGCTCGGTTCGGCCCCAGGTAGACCCGCTGCGCAGGATCTCATCTACCTGGCAGGTCCGAAGGCTCGCCTGTGGGGGATAGGTCTGGTTACTGTAAACTTCATCGGCACCCCGAGCTTGCCTCGACCCTAGTAGACCCGCTGCGCAGGCTCTCATCTAGCTGGTAGGTCTGAAGGCTCGCCTGTGGGGGATAGGTCTGGTTAGTGGAAACTTCATCGGCACTCCGAGCTCGGCTCGGTCCCAGGTAGACCCGCTGCGCAGGCTCTCATCTAGCTGGCAGGTCCGAAGGCTCGCGTGTAGGGGATAGGTCTGGTTAGTGGAAACTTTATAGACACCCCGAGCTCGGCTCGGCCCCAGGTAGACCCGCTGCACATGCTCTCATCTAGCTGGCAGGTCCGAAAGCTTGCCTGTGGGGGATAGGTCTGGTTAGTGGAAACTTCATCGGCACCCCGAGCTCGGCTCGGCACCAGGTAAACCCGCTGTGCATGCTCTCATCTAGCTTGTAGGTCCGAAGGCTCACTTGTGGCTGATAGGTCTGGTTAGTGGAAACTTCATCGGCACCCCGGGCTCGGCTTGGCCCCAGGTAGAGCCACTGCGCAGGATCTTATCGTGCTGGCAGGTTCGAAGGCTCGCCTGTGGGGGATAGGTCTGGTTAGTGGAAACTTCATCGGCACCCCGAGCTCGGCTCGGCCCCAGGTAGACCCGCTGCGCAGGCTCTCATCTAGCGGGTAGGTCCGAAGGCTCGCATGTGGGGGATTGGTTTGGTTAGTGGAAACTTCATCGGCACCCCGAGCTCGGATCGGCACCAGGTAGACCCGCTGCGCAGACTCTCATCTAGCTGGCAGGTCTGAAGGCTCGCTTGTGTGGGATTGGTCTGGTTAGTGGAAACTTCATCGACACCCCGAGCTCGGCTTGACCCTAGGTAGACCCGCTACGCAGGCTCTCATCTAGCTGGCAGGTCTGAAGGCTCGCCTGTGGGGGATAGGTATGGTTAGTGGAAACTTCATCGGCACCCCGAGCTCGGCTCAGCCCCAGGTAGACCCGCTGCGCACGCTCTCATCTAGCTGGCAGGTCCTAATGCTCGCCTATGGGGGATAGGTCTTGTTTGTGGAAACTTCATCGACACCCCGCTGCGTAGGCTCTCATCTAGCTGGCATGTCCGAAGGCTCGCCTGTGGGGGAAAGGTCTGGTTCTTGAAGGTTGGGTCCAAAGTTCGTGGGAACAGGTCTGAACCTGGGAAATCCTACACCACTTCGAGCTCGGCCCGGTCCCCGGTGGACTTCTTGCCCAGGCTCACCAAGCCAGCAAGGCGGAAAACTTACTCGATGACAGAATGGTTGGGAAAGGCTTCTTAAAACAACATCCCAGTTTAAACTTAGAAGAAAAAAAATAAACTAAGGCAAAAATTTGTAGTAGTGCGAGTGGGGGCACTCGCAGCTGGCAGTTCCAAGAATGGTCTCACTTGGAGAGCGGGCACTCGCGCGAGGCGAAAAGCTCGCTCTAATAGAGGGCAGATCGCATAACCAAGAGTCACTCGCGTCGGGAGTACCCCGAGGAGAGCAGAGAAGGTTGCCTCATTTGAATCTCTCCCGCGACCAGGGCCAACTCTCCGGCAAGGCTGCGAGACAAGAAGTAGCATCAACTCGCGTGCGTATGCACATCAGAGGAATGTATCGCAATAAGCAAAGTAAAACAAAATAAAGAATAATGTCAAGGCTACGAGAAGGTTGGGTAGCACCGTCTCGTATGCCGAGGCAAACCAGAAATTCATTTCTCATAATAAAGAGCAAAACAACAAACATGTACTTTTTATCGTCATTATGTATCACAAAAAGGCTCAAAAAATATTTGTCTTAATTTTACAAACAGCAGCAGAAGGAAGAGCAGAGAGGGATTCTGGATCGTGGAGGTGGCGCGTCATTCCTCCTCACCGGATGAAGAATCCTCGCTCTCCTTGCCAAAGAGCTGGGGGACCAGGTCGCAAACTGTCACCGTTTCCGAATCATCCTTCACAACCCCTAGGTCCTTCATCATCTTCAGGATTAGCTACGCGGCCCTGATGGCAGCATCTCGGCACTGCTCCTCGACCTTGTCAAAAGAATAGTGTGGCGGAGGTGTCCAAAAGGGCTCGCGGTGAGACGATGACGCCACGTCGGCCTGGAGGCGAGTATTTTGGGCTTTTAAGTCCTTGACCTCCTACTCCAGGGCCGCTGCTCGCGAGCGCAGCCGCTCCGCCGTCTCGGAATCCTGCGAGAAGTCAGGTTTTTAGTTGGCAGCTCCTAAAGAAAAAGAATAAGGGTAAGGAAACCGCTTTACCACTTTGTCTTGGGCTTTGGCGAGGAGGCTCTCGACATCAAACAACCTCTTAGCGATATCTTCTGACCGCTCCAGCTCCGCCGCCAGGCTCGTCTCACTCTCTGACCATTTTTTGTTGATATATATCAGATGGCGTGTGGCGCGGTGCGAGAACTACAATGCACGCATCTGTATATGGGAGGACTTCATGACGAGGTATCGCGTAGACTCGCTCTCAGGCGAGACCGCGTCGAGACCACCGTAGAGGACATATCCTACAGTGAAAGCATGACTGGTGGGCTCCTCCTGCTCCTTCCAAGGGGGAAGGAGGGTGGAGATGGTGACGTAGTTGGCGTCCCGCCCCCACAGCAGAACAGGGTCCCCAGCTGCATCGGAAATCGCGGGGCCCAACTTATAATTCATGTGGGAAGAGGGAGCGGGATGGCTGAAGGAAGTGCCTTCGCGAGAGGCAGTAGCAGCTGGTTGATTGATGACAACGGCTGGTTGATTGGGGAGTGCCATCTCGCGAGTAGGCAAGACGGCCTATGGACGAGGCGAGTGGGGCGACGGAGACCCATCCAAAGAGTTATGGCTCA
The DNA here is from genome assembly GCA_039583875.1 of Platanthera guangdongensis. Lineage (NCBI taxonomy): Eukaryota > Viridiplantae > Streptophyta > Magnoliopsida > Asparagales > Orchidaceae > Platanthera > Platanthera guangdongensis. The sequence goes on along the minus strand of CM077150.1, from coordinate 120,247,450 downwards.
GAGACCTCGCTGTCTCCTTCTCCTTTGCGGTCACCTTCTTCTTCCCCTTGGAGACCACCACAGCCTTCTTCATTCTCTTGGGAGGGCTGGAGCGAGAGGGGGCCATGTCGTCTGAAGGCCTTTTGAGAGGGCCAGGAGTCAAGGACTCTCTTGCTGCATCAGCTGCCGCGTAGGTGAGATCGAGGCCCTTGGAGGGGTGGATGTTACTTTTGTATGGGGGATGGGGTGGCACTACTCGCTCCCCTGAAAGACAAACAAAGGCGGTGAGAAGGCGAGACGGAAAAACAATCAGACACAGTGAGACAGAAAAGAGAGAGTACCTTCACCAGGGAGTACTGGAGGCAGCGAGTCGAGGCCTCGCCGCAGGTAGTTGACCTCAAAGTTCTTGCCGATGAAATATTCATACAATAGCTTCTCTGGGCCACTGACATGCTAGGTGGCATAGAAGCATTCTGGGGAAGACACCGGCGCGAGCGGGATGCCCCCGAAGAAACCACGGTCGCCGTGGATGAAGATGAACTGCGTGAGCCAGTGGTGATTTTTGTTTGGCGTCTCGCACACCTTGAGCCCTTGGCCGGTGAAGTACGAGATGTCATCAGCGTTGGTGTGGTAGATAAAGAGCTTACGGAAGACCGTCAAGCTGAACTCGATGCGCTCCTGACGCATATAGCAGGCAAAGGTGATCAACACCGAAATAGCATTCGGGTTGAATTGCGACGGGATGGCGCCGAAGTATTTGAAAACTTGTTTTACCTCCGGCCATAGAGGCAGCCTCAACCCCGCCTCAAAGTGCGAGACGAGGAAAGCGAGCTCTCCCGGGTAGTAAGTGTTGATGGACTCGCCAACTTTGGGAGGCCGCGAGTCGATCCCCTCCGCCAGGTACTCACAGACGAACCCGCGGTAGTCTTCTTCAGGAAGCCTACCGAGCGGGAAGTTGTGGTCGGTGAACCGCTTCCTGCAGCGGCTGCGCCCCTCGCCTTCCTCAACTCTCTTCTTTCCCATCCTTGGTGAGACGAAGTTGGCGAGATGACTTTAGGGGAGAAGGGGAGAGAATGGAGTAACAAGAAAGAAGACCGGCGAAAGGGTCGGGAGAGAAACGCGAGAACAATCGGCGAGACGGCTAAAGCAAAGAAGCAAGAACTTTGACAGCAAGAGTAATAAACGCGGATATCCATCTTATCCAGGGCCGGGATTTTTATAGCAAATATGGTGAAATGATTAATGCGCGGGAAAAGGTATAGAGGGAGAGGGAGGGTCGGCCGGCGTTTTACACTCTCTCTCCTAAAAACCTCGATTAGCATGGTCAGTCGCAATCATGAGATAGTGATTACAAGAAATTAAAGAGTATTTAAACCAGCAATAAAAAATATATAATACAGTCCCGCAATCAGCGGATATCGAGTTCTGACAATACCAGCGAGACAGCAAGCAGCACACAACATTATTTGATTATTACATCATTTAGAGAAAATAGAAGAAAAGGGGCGAGACGGACGACCTTCAGTACGGGTGCCATTGCCAGCGGCCACCACGAGCTCCCACGCAGGTAGGTCTACTGCGTGAGTGGAAGGCGTGAATGGACTCAAGCCCACGGCGCGCGAGACGGAGCTGCATGTCAGTCTCATTGATGATGGCGTCAGGGTTGGTTCCATCAACATCTAACTCAACATTAGCCTCAGAGGATAGACGAGCGCATTCGTTCTCCAGCCATTCGATGCATCGATCAGCTTCCTGCTTATCCAACGCCAGTGAGTGGATAATGCGCGTGTGCTTCCTAACCAGCTCGGCAGTCTTGTGCCTCATTTCCACCGGGTCCGCAGGGTCGCCAAGAAAATCTTCAATCCCGTTAGAGGAGGTAGAGGCGGGACGACAGATTGCCCAGGGTGCTCCTCAGCAGGCGAGTCGGTCTGGGCGCCTGCGGAAGAAGTAAAGGAGCAGGGTGAGAGCGGATCCCATAGGAGTGTGTGGGTGTAGCGAGTGGGACAGAGAAGCGAGAGGATGGATTCCTTACCAGGGCGACGGGAGGTCTCGGCGGCCTGGGAGGGATCGTCTCTCCTCTTGCATGGAGGAGTAGATAGAGGTGTGGAAGGTAAGTGCGAGTCAGAATCTTTGCGGTGGCCGGTAGAATCATCTCGCAGGCTTCCAGTAGATGAACATCTGCGGGAGCTCCCTGTAGAGAAACCATTAAGAAAGCAGATACAAATATTGAAGGAGTAATAAGGATAGAAGCGAGAGCTCACCCCTTTCTCTTTGGGAGATGCGGGAGGAGGGGTACGGCAGGTCTCCAGCACCACGCGAGAAGGCCCCCCGATAGGGGAAGAGGGGCCACCAGTTTTTACCCCCTTCAGGCGAGAGGGAGAGGTTGGAACAGAAGGTAGGGGCGAACTAAGGTTGAGGTGTAAGCAGCCATGACAGCCTTGTTCTGCTTACGCAGTTTGGCAAGGTGCTCGCGAAAGCTCTGGCTGTGAGACATGATGAACAGTGCTGCAAGGAAGGAGGGGATATTCAAAGGGGTAACCTCCATTCAAGATAGGAATCCCATATTTATAGGTTTCGATGAGGGGACTAAGAAGATTCCCTCATAAATATGTCAATAAATACGTATTAACAGCGAGGCTCGGTTGGATGTTATTTTTGAGCATAGATTAATCTCCAAAAGAGCGGGGATTATATACAACCTCGGGCTCGCGAGAGGACCTGAAAAGCACGAGATAGACGAGGTAAGGCGAGCGGAATTGATGGGCGAGTGGGACCATGTGGTCCACTCGCAGTTGGCGAGATAAGAAGTCCCTGCAGTAGGCGATACGCCCCTCCTGGGGGCGCGAGAAGGCCTTTGGCCGCGAGAAGGACTCACGGCATATAAGGTTGGCGAGGCGGGAGGAAGGTTCGTCTCGCCGATAATTTTTTCTCACTCGCCATATAGAGAGAGGGCCTTTTTCACATTTCTATACCCAAGGGGTTTTTACCCTTCTACCCCGGGTATTTTTACCCTTTTGCCCTTGATGGTCTGCATATAGCTCCTCAGAACAGCGGAGTTTGGCTGTTGGCAGACCTAACCAACGGTACTTAGGTAATTGTAGGCCAGTTCAGTGTGGTTATTTGCAGATCCAACTCAGAAAACTATAAATAGAACCATAAGGGCTCCTTAGAAAGGAAGCTTTCATTATCCTCCAAATCTCCAGTGCTTTCTGAGGAGATCCTAGCCCAGCTTTTGGCTTTGGAGGGGAAGCTCTCAGAAATGTTCCGGGTGTGAGGTGGGACCTTCCTACTGAGTCTTTGGGTCAGTCTTAGGTCCTTTGAATCTAGTCGAGGGTCGAGGCTCGAGAGAAGTAGGTGTTGGCTGCACCCCTGTTTTGAAATCCCATTGAGGTCATTTTTGGCTTCAATATAAACAATACATTGTCCCCAATGGAAAAAAAATAAAGAAAATAAAATGAGACTTCCCTGAAGCGGGCAAATCAGCACCGAAGTGTACCTGTAAGACATGACTGAAGCAAACATATTTTTGATATTTTCTAAGAAAAATAAAAGATACATTGCAAGTGAAAAGAAAAGATACAAAGAAAAGATACATGATGACGGACTACAACCCCAAAGATAATAACTATTCCTCATCGATAGTATCCCCCCGTGGCGGATAATGAGTTTGTAGATTTGCGAACTCAGGTGTCATATGTGCCACGAAAGAAGGGTGGCTCTGCTCCAGTGCAACAAAACGTGCATCAAAATTAGTAAAACGGTTGTGAATATTTGTCTGCATCTAATTTAGGCGAGTGTGAATCAACCCAAATTGATGATCCCAACAGTTTTGAGGGTTGGGCGCTTGGGTAGATGGCATAGGAGGTGGAAAAATCTGGGGAGAGTGAGGAGCACTGCTGGGACCGGCACCGAAATCAAGATGAAAATCCCCGCCACCGAACGCTGGGGGGATAGCCTCAAATTCTACATCTCGTCGTCGCGCAAGGCCAAGGTCCTGGAGGGTCAGGAACTGAAGGACTTGCGGCGTCTGAACGCAGCTCAGTCGTGGAAGAGCATCCCAAAGACCGATCTGCTTGGCGAGAAAAGTGATGAAGTTCCCACCGTGCACCGCTCCCAACCTCACATTTTCGGCTTGGTGCCGAAAGAAAATTGCAATCTATAACCAAGGTTGAGCGGGTCCCGGTAAAATATTCTATATAAATATAGTAAATCTACCCGAGTCACCACTACATGGCTGTCGCCGCGAGCAGAAAGTGTAAAGGTGAGGAGGTTGTGGTGAATACGCAAGGTGGGCGAAATGAGGTGGCTGCCTTTAGATTTCTTTGGGGTGTAGGGTGCAGTGTCATTACTGAGTTCCGCCCAAAAGGTGAGAAGGTTGACATTGGGAGGCAAGTCAGTAAGTATACCGAGGTAGGCGGGAGATTGGGGGAAGGCCTCCGAGAAAAAGCCCATGGTGACATTGAGTTGGAGGATGGTGAGTTGATGCATCACCCCACCCATGCGAAAGATGATGAAATCATCATTTGCCGCCCAACGGAACTCAAATAATGCCATTAACTAGACGGTGAGCTCTAGGAAGGCGTGCTCTGAAATGGAGAAGAGGGAACTCCATCCATGGGTGGATAGAAATTCACAAACCAAATCCGCCGCTCCAAATGTTGCAAGGATCGCCCAATCCAAGATGCGGAGTACACCAAGGGGTTTGGAGCGTAGGCGGTCGCTGCATTCCTACTGGGTTTGGTTTTTCAAATATGAGTATGGCTTTCGCCGCTGCGGGATCCGCGGGGTGCTCGGAGGAGGAAGCGGTGGAGAGAGGGTGGTGGCGAGGCATAGTAGAAGGAGGGAGGAAAATGGATTTTTGGTTTGGCTATGGGAAGAAAGGAGGGCTGGAAGGTGTAGAGGAATAAAAGGGGGAGAAATCCTATTTATAGGATTTCTCGGGTCGGTCACGCCCCCCTATCATGCCCGTGACAGGGGGCATGTACTTAAAGAAATTCAAAAAAAGGAGTATCCGAGGCGCCCAGCCTGGGATTCCCTGGTCACACCCCATGTCACGCCTGTGACATGGGGCATGTACTTAAAAAAAGCTCAGGAATCTGATGCTCCCAGCATCGGATTCGCGGGTCATGCACCATAGACACGCATGTGTCTCTATGGCTTGTCACATAAATAATGTCGGTTAACCGGAATCTGAGGCATTGACAGAGTCACGCCCCTAGTTCATGCCTATGTCCTAGGGCCGCGTGAGAATCCGTTGCGTTGGCCTTGGATTCCACTGCCATGCCCCAAGTCATGCCCGTGACCTAGAGCGCGTCACATAAAAAAATGATAATGGAAGGGAATCCGAAGCATTGAGCGCATCATTGCCTCGAATTCGCGGGACACGCCCCAGAGTCACGCCCGTAACCCTGTGGCGTGTAACTGAACATGGGCATGACATTCTGTTGTCATGGGCTTGACATGGATTGTCACGGGCATGACTAGGCAAAAAGATTCGTTTGTCCTAATCCATTTCATCGAACGAAATTCGGCGTGGGTCACGCCCGTGACCATTGAAGGCCACACTCGTGACTAAAACGGGAGACGAACGAGAAACTGTGCTCGATGAAACAACTCTCGGGTTTGCAAGACGAACTAAACATGGCTCTGTCATGCCTGTGACCCATAGGTCATGGCCATTACAGAGTCGTGTACAAACAAAATATTTTTTTTTGTTTTGTTTTGTATTTTGTGTATTTTTAAAATATTTTTTATTTTTTTTTGACAGAAATAGAAGAAATTAAATAAAAATTACCGACATGAATAACTCGCATGAAGCTGACATTTGAACCCGATCGATCGTCACGCCGCGACATCCTTCAAACCTACAAAAACTTAGATAGAAATTTTTTTTAAAAAAAGATAACCATGGGATGCCTCCCACGAACTCTTTGTTTTTGTTCGTTGAGCTCGAACATAGTGACGCGCGGTATGTTATAGGCTTTCCAGAAAGATAAGCTGACGCATGAACAGGAAGTTTGGAACCCTCCGCTAGAGAGAAATTTTGTAAATGATCTAACACGTGTTCAAGTTCTAAAGTTAGAGGTTCCTAAAACGAAGTTCTTAAGGGGTCACTACCTAATCCAAGAGTTTCTAAAATAGGTGCACGTGTGACAAAATGGTTATCACTAATTTCATGAGAAATTAAAGTTTCAAAATTATTTTCATGAAAAATAGGCTCATAAAAATTTTCATAAAATAAGATGGAGTCTTCTTCGGGAGAAGCCTCCAAATAGTAACATAAGTCGTCACTTGAGAGCGAATTTTTCATAGACGAGTCAATAGTAAAGGTAACTTCTTCATCTCCGACTCTAAGGAGAAGTTTACCGTTACTAACATCTATAATGGCGCGTGCGTTCGCGAGAAAAGGGTGACCAGAACGAGTGGTATCTCGGTGTCCACGTCAATGTCAAAGATGACGAAATCTACCGGAAAGATAAATTTGTCAACTTTGACAAGCACATCCTCAAAAATCCCCATAGGGAGTTTGACAGACTGATCCGCCAATTGAATGCACATTCTTGTGGGTTTAGGCTCTCCTAATCCCAATTTCTTCAGTAAAGAATAAGGCATTAAATTAATTGAGGCGCCTAGATCGGCTAATGCACGTGTTACTAATAAATCGCCATATAAACAAGGAATAGAGAAACTACACAGATCGGGTAATTTCCTAGGCAATTTATTAAGTAAAACCACCGAACACTCCGCGTTCAACTGAACCATGGAGATATCCTCAAGTTTCTTTTTCTTGGATAATAGATCCTTGAGGTACTTGGCATACTTCGGCATTTGTGCTAAGACTTCGCAAAACGGTAAATTTATGTGAATTTGCTTAAGCATATTTAAAAAAATACTGTGATGCTCATCCACACTATCTTTTAGCATTCTAGAAGGATAGGGAAGAGGCGGTTGATAATCTTTGGGTTTATTATCATTAGAAGGCTTAGGAGGGGGAGAAGATGTAGAAATTGTTACCTCTGTATCAACCGAAATTGGATTAGTAGTTACCTCCTTCCCGCTTCGTAGAGTGATGGCTTTGGCTTGCTCCCTTGGGTTGGGCTCCGTATTGCCCGGTAGCGCTCCTTGTTGGTGATTGGAGAGCATTTTAGCTATTTTCCCAATTTGGATCTCCAAACTAAGAAGAGATCCGATAATATTCTGGATATTGGCATCATTTGTAGTCGTATATTTGGTGAACAACTCCTCGAGATTAAGAGCTTTTGGAGCCTGTGGCGGAAAATAACCGGGAGGAATTGTGTTTGGTGGTTGCTCCGCATTCCCCGGATCACTCCAAGAGAAGTTGGGGTGATTCATTAAACCCGGGTGATATGTGTTACCAAAATTATTACCCGGATTATAAGGTGTCCGATTCCGATTACACATGTAATCCATATGTTCGGCAATGGTGGAAGGTTCCCAATATTGGGGTTCACAGGTAGGTGTAGATGAAGAAGTAGACAACTCGGCTATTTATTTTTGTAGTTTCTCAACCTGGAGAGATAAACTTGAAACCGTATCGATTTCGTACATCCCGACCCGTTTAGGTGGACGAGACCGCGGTGTACTCCATTGATACGTATTCATGGCCAAACCTTCTATAAGTTCTTGGGCGGCCACCGGTGTTTTTGTTGTTTAACGTTCCACCGGCGACGACATCAATATGTTGTCTCGTTTGTTGATTGAGACCATTATATAAGGTTTGGATTTGCAACCAATCGGGGATTACATGATGCGGACAACGGCGAAGCAATTCCTTAAATCGCTCACAAGTGTCATATAACGTTTCCGTATCAACTTGGGAGAAATATGTAATATCATTGCGCAACTTAGCCGTTTTTGCGGGCGGAAAATATTTCGTGAGAAAGTTTTTCGTCATCTCGGCCCAAGTAGTGATGGATCCTCTTGGTAAAGAGGCCAACCACTGTTTAGCTTTGGTGTTCAATGTGAAAGGGAAAAGCCTTAACTGGATGGCATCATCTGAAACCCCGTTAATTTTAAAAGTGTCACATATTTCTAAAAAGTTAGAAATATGTGCGTTGGGATCCTCATCTTGAATCCGATCAAATTGTACATATTTTTTTTACCATTTGGATGATGCTTGACTTCAATTCAAAGTTATTGTTCGCAATAGCGGGACAAATAATACTTGATTGAGCATTATCCAAATTTGGTCAAGCATAATATGACATAGTCTGTTGATCGGCCGTATTTGGATTTGGATTAGCGAATTAGAAGAAAATTTAAAAGTTGAAGAAGTAGAAGACGACAAATAAGAAGAAGAATTCGAAGAAAAATAAGCAGAAGAAGGAATGTCACTTATGGATTCCTCAACCAAATCTGGAGAATTGAGATCGCAGAGTCTTAGATGTCGTCGTAAGATTTGCTCGATCTCCGAATCCAAATCAAGTAGATTTGATGGATTCCTTCAGGTCATACTCCAAAATAAAAACAAAATAAAATTTTTTGATTTTGATTTTAATTTTTTAAAACAAGAAGAAAATGATAAAATTAATAGAACCTTGGTTTCAAAATACCAATAAAGAAAAACCCCCGGCAATGGCGCCAAAAACTTGATGAAGATTTTTATAGTTTAAAAAATGTGTATCCAAACCAAAATCTCAAAGTAGGCAAGTGCTCCTATTGAAATTTAATATAGGAAATCTCGTATTTAAACTCGGGGACAGTTAAGTACTTGTACTCACAAGGAAGAGCTATTATTTTATCGATCGGAAATTGGTTTTGTGAAAAAGAAAACGTTAATCTAAGAGAAGAAATATGATGAGAGGAGAGCTTGCACTTGATTTAGAATCCCTTTGGTCTAGAATAAATTTCCATGAAATGAAAATAAATACAAGCATCTAAATTATAACTTCGACCGCAGAGGTTCCATTGCTACGAACCGCCTCTCCCGAGAATACGCATTCGACTAACCTTAGGTTGATCTATTAAGACCTCTCGTCCAATCGAAAAAGCTAAGCTTGCTTTAGGCGGTGAATCTCACTAATGGAATTGACTCCAATGCGGAAGAATTTTGCCTTCCTCTCTCGAGGGGTGCATGAAACTCTCTTTATCCTTGAGTGATCTACTCGTATCCACAACCTCTTGGTAAATATAGGATACGGATCTAAAATAGAATAAACATAATTTGCTACTTATGAATTCGAAGAAGTTAAATTCGAAGATAAATCGAAGTACATCAAATAGAGATCATGAAAATTTGAGATAAAAAAAGAAATTTATTCCATTCCAAAGTTCATTACGATCAAGTGCTAATTGAAAATTAGCTACTCATCATGATGGGAGAATTACATGAAAAGTTGAAGAGTGACATGATTAAAGAAAGACTTGAAAATAAAAGCTACACTATGAATTTAAAATGCAAAAATACAGTAAAGAAAACAGAACTAGAGGTCCCAAAATCTCCTCTTCAGCTTCTGGAATTGCCTGGAATTTATAGGCAAGTTTACTGGATGGTTACGCCCTGAGGCCACGCCCGTGACATAGGGCATGTCGGGTTTGGAAATGTCATCTTCAAGTCTTCGGAACGTTGGCGCGAAACTGCAAAAAATCGTTAATTGGCGGGTCACGCCCCTTGGTCACTCCATTGACCTAGGGCGTGTCTTTTCGGTTGCTGAAAATGGCAGGAAGCAGAAATTGAGGGAATTACTCCGACCATTGTTGGAAGAGTCATGCCAATTGTCACACCCATGACCAAGTGCGTGTGATGTAAAAACTGCCAGGTCTTGAAACTGCTGCATTAACTTCGCACGTCGAAATGTCACACATCGAAGTCACGCCCGTGACCAATATGTCACGCCCGTGCCGGGGCGTGTAACTTTAATCCGATGTGGATTGGAGGTCTGGATCATCATCAGGGTGTCATGCCTGGCTGACACGTCCAGGTCAGCATGGTCACGCCCGTGAGAATTAGGAGTGTATTTTTAAATGACACGCCAGTGAGCTCTGGAGCACGCGCTGGGGTCACGGCTTGATGTCTCGCCCGTGACCTTGTGGTCACGCCGGTATCCTGGGCGTGTACTTTGCAATTTTTTCGGCTTTGTCCATCTTTCTCTCCTGATCAATCCTGTAAACTCCAAATTGAAATTTGCAGCACAGATTGACCCTAAAATAAGAAATTAAAGAAATTAGATAACAAAATCATAAAATATATTTATAAACTAATTAATTATTAAATAAAAATTATATAAAAATATGGATAAAATTAGAGTTATAGAAGAGTAGATGTACCCAGATTTATTGGGGAACTACTATAAAATTCCTTGTGTCGTCTGTGTTTGATGCTTTTCTTTTTATTTGTGTGCTATGACTTTTAATCTGTATATATATCTTATTATATAAAGTAATATAGCTATTTGGAGGCACACTATAGATCAAATAAGAGTCATTGGATCATGAGAGAGGATGATATGGGGGGAGAGAGTTGGGAAAGAGAGGAGGGAGAGAGAGAAAGAGAGAGAGAGGGGTGGAGAGTGAGGGAGAGAGAAAGGGACAGAGATGGAGGAAGAGACAGATTGCGTGAAATTAATGTTTTTACGACAAAATGTAATTTTTTTTATAAAATAAAAAAATGTAATATTGGTTTATATTTTTTGCGGTCATTTTGAGTACTCATATGTATATATTGTGGGCATTGTCCGTCTTGATGTCAGTGCAATCTGCTTTGATGCGGGCGCATCCGCTTTGATCCGGGCGCAGCCAGCAACGACGGATCGAGCACTGTAGGAGCCCGTTCAGAGGCGGACGAAGCCCGCCTGGATGCGGCTAAAGGCCACCGAGTGCATCGAGCACGGGCGTAGCCCGTGTGAAGATGCTTTCTTATTATATAAAACAATAAGCATATTTGGAGCACACCATGAAACTCATCTGGACCATCCGATCTCCAAAAAATTGCTTCAGACCATTGGATCTATAAAGGGCAGCCTGCAATTAGCCAAATCTTAAAAAAAGAACTGTTCATCAGTAGATAAACCCCTATACTCCCCTTTCTTCCTGCTCACGCAGGCCGCCCTTCTCTTCCGCCGGTGGCCGAGCCGCCGGCTGCCTGCCCGGCGGACACCGGTGGCGGCAGAGCATGCCGCCGCGTGAGCACGTGGAAGCGGAGGGGGGGGGATTTATCGTTTTTTTATTTCATTTTTTATTAATTATGTAATTTATTAAATTATATTAACTAATTTATTTAAATTTATAAAATTTATAAAATTTCTATTAAATTTCAAATACTGTTAAATAATTTCTTTAAATACTTTTAAATTTTGTAGGTGGGGGGCGAAGCCCGCTTGATTGCGGGCGAAACTCGCTTGATTGCGGGCGAAACCCACTTGATTGTAGCTGAAGTCCGCAGCGACGCATCGAGAACGGGCAAAGCCCATTCGAAGATGCTAGTATATATATATATATATATATATATATATATATATATATATATATATATATATATATATATATATATATCACTTAATTTTGTAAACTACTCAAAAAACAAATCAAAGTTTTTAATATACACTATCCCCCCCTCCCAGCTAGTGTAAAATAGATCTATCCCTCACTTCAATTGGTATCAGAGGAGGTTTGTTGTTTTACAAGCTAACACCTAAACAAACAAGATCCTGATAGATCTTAGTGTACCTAGAGTTTTGATTTTATCATGACACAATAAAAAGTATGCAAGCACTAGACCTCTTATATGCAATCTTAATAAGTTTGCATTATAGAAAGCAAGGATTAGGTTATTCTTGAATTCTACTAATGAAGATATCTATGATTTTATCTTGATAGGACCAACTCTACCTCTAGCAACAAGAAGCACAAGTGAAGTACCACCTCCAGAGTGGATAAAAGCCCAGAGAAAAGAGAAACTTGCTCATGCAAAGGCTATGAACATTTTAGCCCAAACAATGTCTGATGACATCTTTCAGAAAGTTACTGAATGCATCTCAGCTGATTTCTAAATATGAGAATTTTAAAAAGGGTGAAATCGAATCTATTGTTGAAATGTACACATGACTCAGTCTCATAATCATTGAGCTGAAAACCTTCGAAAAAGACATCACATTGACAAAGGTCAATGACAAGATTCTCTTGTGTTTCCCTAGTATATAAGATTCAAGAATCTGGCCAATCAGAGAAGCCAAAAGTGTCAATAAAATCTCAACAGAGACTTTCTTAGGCAAGCTCAAATCTTATGAGCAGCTCATCGAAACTAGAGAAGCTGAACAAGTAACCCTATCTTCAGTAATGAAGGAAAAGAGCATTGCTTTTCAAGCAACTGAAGAGGAAGAACAACTTCTTGAGAATGAAGAACTCATGAGTCTTTTGGTTAAAAGATTCTACAAAGTGGCCAGAAAAGACTTCAGGAAAAGGTTTTCGAGGAACCAAGACAAACCAAGAAATGAAACTCCAACTAGAGAAATTGTTTGTTATGGTTGCAGAAAATCATAGCACATTCTTCCAGAGTGTCCTGAAAGTCAAAATAAGGATAAGAAGAAGGATAAAGACTACAAGAAGCACTCCAACAAACCGTCTTCCAGTAAACACAAAAAGAAGTAGAGAGGCTTTGTAGCTGAACCATGGAGTGATACAGAAACTGAATCTTCATCCAGCTCAAGTGAAGATGAATAAGAGCAAAGGCTAAAGAAGTCTGTCTGATGGCAATTAAAGCATCATGCAGCAATTCTGATGCTGAATCTGAATCAAAAGAGGATCAAGTAATCTCAACCTTTGACTTTACATCTGATCAGTTTAAAGTAGATTTTAAATTGCTATGTAATTATTTGATAAAGTCTGAGAAGGAAATAAAACTTCTCAGAGACAAATTGACTGAAATGAACAACTTATCTTCTGAAAACTCTAAACTTAAAGAAGATTTGGAAATTCTTAAGGAACAAGCAGTTTCATTAAAATACAAATTATCTGAGGCAAAGATGTTTGATGAATCCCTTAATGGGAGAAATATCAAACTGATGGATATCACAAGCATAGTCAATGCCAGACTAAATGGTAAACTTAGCTTGGGAGCTTCGTATAGTCAACCTCTCCTACTTCAGAAAAATATTTTGTCTACACCAGTAAAATTTATATTAGCTAAAAGAAAAGAAGTATTAGATATCACAGATAAAGACACTGAGGTTCAAAAATCAAAATCTATTTCAACACAAAATAATAATTTTCAGGAAAACAATGTTGAACAAAATTCATCGAACATAGATCGACAAAAGCACTATAATTCATCGAATGGCGATCGACGAACACTGAACACTAGATTTGAGTATAACTATTCTGTGAATGGAGCTCGTCGAACTCACTTTGATTCGTTGAACAGAGCTTGACGAACGTGCGACATGGAAAATGAATATTACTATACGTAGAATAGAGCTCAACGAACTCACCACCATTCGTCAAATGCAGCTCGATGAAATCACTATCATTTGTCGAACTCAAATTTCTCATACAAAAATTTAAATTCTTTTCAAAAGAATAATCAAACGCAAATATTTATAAATCCTTTTACTTTGTGGATCATTCCTCCTAGGAGATATCATCCACTTGGTTATAAGGATCAAGCTGAATGTTCAGATATTTCTAATTATTATTATGGAAGAAAAATAGGACCCAAGGTAATTTGGGTCAAAAACACCTAATTTGTTTTAATGCAGGAAAAACTATCCTACCACAGAGTAACAGTGGTATTTGGATAGTGGATGTTCAAAACATATGACAGAGAGAAAGGCTAATCTAAAAGATTTTAAAGCAAAACTTGGACTTAAAGTTATCTTTGGAGACTCCAACTATGGACAAACATAAGGCTATGGTAAAGTAAAGGTTAGAGCTGTTAAATTCAGAAAGGTATCTAATGTGAAAGGTCTAAAGCATAAGCTTATTTCCATTAACCAATTATGTGATGAAGGTTATCAGGTATCTATTAATAAATCTTTATGTTCTATTACATCCAGTACTAACAAAGTCGTTTTAACTAGGGTTAGATAGGGTAATATATATCTAGCTAATTTTAAATCTACTAATTCTGAAATTTGCTTGTTAAACATATTAGTAAAACAAATGAACTATGACATAATAGATTAGGATATATAAACTTTAGAACTATAACTTTTTTTATCTAAGGACAACATTGTCAGAGGACTGCCTTCTAGTTCTTACAAGAAGGAAGCACTTTGTAGGGCTTGTTCGTTAGCTAAGAAAACCAAAAATAGATTTAAATCCATTTCTAAATGTGATTCACCCAGAATTTTGTATTTGCTACATATGGAACTTTTTGGACCTATTGCAGTACAAAGTTTTTGAGGAAAGCCTTACACTTCAATGAATGTTGATGATTTCTCTAGATTCACTTGGGTGTTCTTTCTTAGAAATAAGTCAGATAACTTTAAAGTTCTTACAGGCTTTCTTAGGAACATCGAGATTCAGTACTCTACTCAAATTGCATTGATTAGAAGTGATCATGGCATTGAGTTTGAATCTCTTCTGATGAAAGAATTCTGTGAGAAAGAGGGTATCAGGAATTATTTTTTTGCTCCTGGAACTGCTCAACAAAATAGGATAGCTGAATGGAAAAATAGAACCCTAATTGAATCTGCAGGAACATTACTTGCAGATGCTTATTTACCCCTATCTTTTTGGACAGAGGCAATAAGCACAACAAACTATATTCTTAACAAAAGTCTCATATATAAACTGAAGGGAAAGACTCCCTATGAATTACTTAAAAAAAGAAACCTAAAGTTAGTTATTTAAAATTTTTTGGGTGTAGATGTTATATCCATAACAATGATAAGAAACACTTAAGAAACTTTGAAGCCAAAGCTGCAAAAGGAATATTTCTTGGATATTCTCAAGTCAACAAGCCTGATAGGGTCTTTAATAAATCTACCCTTAAGATATAAGAGTCAGTACATGTCTATTTTGATGAAACTAACATATTTTATAAGGAGTTGAACACTTCTACCATAGATTCTTTTCAGGTACAAAATATGTGTGAGAAAATGGATGAATTAATCCTAACACGAGAGGATACGTTATATCCTCCTTAATAGATTGCTGATGATGTCAGTGATGAAGAAGATTCAGAAATCTATGCTAAAAATATTGTGGCTAATGAAATTCCACCAGAGGAATCAGGACCACAAATAGTTGAAGAACTAACTTAACATGTTGACTTTGTCACACTTAGAGATCATATTAGATCTCAAGTTATTGGAGACATATCAGGTGGTGTGCAAAAAAGGCATCAAATCAATCAAGATTAGATGCATACTTGTTTTCTCTCTCAGATTGAACCTGAATCCATAGAAGATACATAACAAGATACCCACTAGATCATTACTATGCAAGAGCAACTCAATCAGTTTGAGAGATGTATAGCTTTGGACTTAGTTCCAAGACCCAAAGACTATCCAGTCATTGGAACCAAATGGGTCCTCAGGAATAAGTTGGATGCTCATGGATTATTGTAAGAAATAAAGCTAGATTGGTAGCTCAAGTATACTCACAGGAGGAAGGCATAAATTATGATCAGACTTTTGCTCCCGTAGCAAGATTGGAAGCTATCAGAATATTTCTTGCATTTGCAGCATTCAAGAAATTTGAAGTATATCAGATGAATGTGATGTGTTGAAGCCAGTAACCCAACTTTGCCGAGAGTTTGGACCTAAGTTGCAGCTCACACCTACAGTTCTTAAACCGTCCTCTCGACGTGAGTATCAGAAAGAGAAACAGACTGTGGGTCTCAGCTCGGAGGTCCCACCTCTTACCCGGAAGAATCAGAAGCTCTCCCACTCCCTAGTTAGTGCTAAGCTAGGTGCTTTAGAGGAAGAAGATAAAAAGGGTCAACAACCATTTAAAGGCACCTTATCGGTCTATTTATAGGCCTTTGAGTTTGACCTGCCAATAACAAACTAAACTGACCTTAAATTACCAAAATACCCTGGGCTGTGTCTACCAACAGCCAAACTCCGCTGTTCTGAAGGTTTATACGTAGACCACTAGGGCAAAAGTGTAAAATTACCTGGGATTGAAGAGTAAAACCCCACTTGGGGGTAAGAAGGTAAAACAACTTCACCTTATATGACGAGTGAGAAATTGACCAGCAGGCGAGACGAGCCAACCTACTCGTCTTGCAAGTCTCCTTCCTTGAATAGTGGTCTCGGCACATAAGGCAGCCTACGAGGCAAGAGTCACCTAACCTACTCTAATGCTCCATGTCTCGCTTCCGACAAGTGGACCCCATTGTTCCACTCGCCTATGTAGTTCCTCTTGCCACCTTCTCAACACAACTATTTGAGCCACCTCCCACAATCAAAAGGTTGTACACATTCCCCGCTCTTTTTGAGGTTGCCTCAAGCTCGGAAAGAAATGGCCAACCGAGGCTAATGACGTTGAGATTCATTTATAAGAGAATCTTTGGCTGGGCCCTCCTCTCGAGTCTATAAATATGTGACCCCACACCATCATGGAAATTACCCCCCTGTCATTTCCTCCTCTTTTACCGTCAACATGTCTCATAGTCAGAGTTTTCACGAGTGCCTCGCGATGGTCCGCAAACAAAATAAAGCCAACATGGCTTCTCTGGCTCCGACACTGGTTCGCACCCCCACTTCTGCACCTTCATCGTCTCGCCTGAAGAAGGCAAAAAACGATGGCCCCCTTCTCGGCCGATGTGACTACTTCAGCACACTTGAGAGTCAATGCGGCACCTCCCGCGTCCTCTCGGGAGAGACAGGTGATTCTTGATTCCTCCTCTCGCCTCTGTCTTTTCCTTTTCTTATTATCGTCTCGCCTAGTGGCTTCGAAGTTTTTCAGGGAAACCTTGCTTATCCCCCCCCCACATGTGAATCCCCCGGACACCACCAACCAACATTATAAATACTCTAACTCTCCTCAGTAATCGACGCCCCCTATCGCAAAGAATGACGACCTCTCATGTCTTGTGGTTAAATCTCGCATCCCAAGTAAATGAATCAACCTTGCCCTTTCATCTGTGTACAGCTCGCGGCATCCTAGCATTGTGATCTTCGACTTTTCTCGTGTAGGTATCCAGATCGACTTGGCCGCTGAGGATTTCTTCGGGCCACCCACCCTCTCGCCTTTTCCTCACCCAGATGAGATGAAAGACTATCTGTGTGATCTCAAAGATCCATTGGAGATGAAGCGCAGGATGACCGGGATGGTTCGAAATTATACGCACATTATCCACGAGATGGAATGGGAGAAGCAGGTCATCGAACCGTGCATTGACTGGTTGGAAATTAAGTGCCCCTGCCTCTCCTCCGAGATCGATGTCGGTGTTGAAATAGATGAGACTGACCACCAGACCATCATAAGAGACGCAGACTAGCACCACTATCTCGTGTGCCGCAGACTGGATTTTATTCGTGCCTTTCACATCCCTGGTCGGCCCCCATGCGTGGGCTCTCGCGGTGGTCATTGGAGGTGGCACAAGAACTGAAGACCATCCACCCCATCTCGCTTATTCAATCGTCTCGCTTATGTAGTTTTGTTTTATAAATATGTGGCTTCTATCAATTTACTGTCCCGCATGTGTAATAATAACCTATTATTTTAAGTGTCGTGAATATGATGCTCGCCTTGTGCGGAATGAAATAATTAATGATGGTATTCTATTAACCTCTTTCATGTTGGGATGTTTATTATAGCTGCATTAATTGCTACCTTTTTCTTTTCATTTTGGCTCATTCGAAAGATGATCGCAGACTTCCGCGCCTCGAGGTCAGGAGAGAGAGAGAGAGAGTGAAAATGAAACGTCGGGCTGCCCATTCGAATTCCCCCTTCACATTTTCACGCACATTTTTTCCACTCACTCCATCTGCTATAAGTACCCTCCCCCCCTCTAGATCAAAATATTTCACGCCCGCGCTGTCTCTTCCTCGTGCATCATAGATTCAGGATCCTCGCTGCTTCCACTCGCCTGCTACTTCTCACATCCTACTCTCGTCACCCACTTTTCTACCTCCATCTGCTTTTTCCATCTGCCTGCTATGGGAAAGAAGAAATCTGAAGAGGGCGAGGGTCACAGCTGTCTGGGCAAGAAATTCACTGACCACGATTTTCCACCTGGCAAAATCTCAGAGGTAGACTATAGCCGCTTCACCCGCGAATTCCTGGGGGAGAGTTTTGTGTCTCGACCACAAAGGTCTGCGAGTCGATCAATACTTTCAATCCCAGCGAACTCGCTTTCCCCGTCTCGCACCTCGAGTCGTGGCTAAGACTCCCCCTCTGGCCGGAGGTAAAGAAGGTTTTAAAATATTTAGGGGTTGTCCCCGCGCAGCTCAACACAAACGCCATCACGGTGTTAGTTGCATTCTCCTGTTATATGCGCAATAAGGGTATCGAGTTTAGCCTAAACATCTTGCTCAAACTATTCACTTAACACGCCAAAGATGACAGCGTCTCGTACTTCACCGGCCAATTCTTAAAGGTATGCGAGACCCGCAATAAAAATTACCACTGGCTCACCCTCTTCATCTTCATCCGCGGGAATCTGGGAGGCATTCCACTCGCACCAGTATCGCTTGCCGAGATATATTACGAGACCCCCAAGGATGGTGGCGCGGAAAAAGCCCTCTGCAATTTCTTCGCGGGGAAGAATTTTGAAGTCAACTTCCTAATGTGAGATCTCGACTCGCTCCTTCCCGTCTTTCCCGGTGAAGGTACACTCGCGCTCCCTTAGTCTTTATGTTTACCATCCCCTTATTTCATTCTAACCGTTTTCTTGTTCATGAGAGAGGACTATCCCCGTCCATCCCCCCTAGTTGAGCAATGTGGTGACGTCCAAAGTTCTCGCCCTCACCAGAATGGTGGTAGAGGCGGTGAAGGAATCACTAACCCCAGCCCCCAAGAAAAGATCTGGGGATGTGGCTGATCCTTCTCGGCACAGTCCATAGAAAAAGACCTAGAAGATGGTGTCACTCCAGAAAGGGAAAAAGGGAACTGCTTTAAACGAAAGCAAAGAGATGTCGGGATCTCTGACCCCCATCTCAGTGGAAGAATAGTAAATCGCCCCGCCCCAATCCGTCTCGCCCTCTCATGAGATTGCACTACTAGACCGAACCGCCACCGGTTCAGCTCAATCCGTCGAGCTTCATCCTCGCAAAATGGGCTCCTCCAGTCTCCCACCCCTTTCCTCGCATCAAAACAAAATATGGGGCCTGTGGTAAAAACGCTGCCTGTGACCCGGTCCTGCTGTGGGAGAAGGACTCGAATCGAGTGTCGGTGTCCACTCGTAATGAAGGAGCGGAACCCTCCCACCAGCCACGCCTTCTCATTCGGCTATGGGCTATATGGCGGCCTTGGGACGGAGCAATTTGACATCGAGTCATCATGAGACCTTGTCTTGAAGACAGCCCAAGCCCAATTTCGTTCCACGAAGCTCTCGCATCGATTCTTGTGCCGCATTGTTTTCAAAAACAAGAAGTGGAAGGAAGCCTAGATGGGCCTAGCAGCAGAGTGAGATATGTCAAACAATCTCAAGAAGAGGCTGGCGGTCGCGGACAGTCTTCTCGCCAAAAGCCAGGGCGGCATGGTAAGCCTTTTAACTGTCCTTTTCCAGTTTCACTCCTTACTAGTTTCACTCTCGTGTAAATTTTTGTTAATTGATAGCCTTCTCGCAGGATGCCGAGATGTCCAATCTGATGAGTTTGCGCATAGCAGCTTTGGAGGAGGAGAACAAAATTTAAAGTCACAGAACGCCCGCCTTCTCGACAGCACCCAGCTTCACTCTCATCCGGATCCGCTCCAAGCACCCCGCCCACTCATTATTCCTTGGACGAGGTTGATGACCTTTGCCGAGACACCAATATCAAGACGGTCGAGCTTGTTTTGAAGATGATGAAGGAGCTGGGGGTTGTTAAAGAAGATGCCGAGATGGTCACTGCCCGCGACCTGGTCCCCCAGCTTTATGGCGAGACAGAAGAAGGTTCTACTTTCAATGAAGAGGAGTGAAGGGGCGTCAGCCGGGCCTGTAATGGCTCGGTTTAGAGCTCAGAGGCTACCGTACAACGCTGTGCCGAATAGCTTGTCTCGGCCCTAGGCCCGTTATAGGGCTGCAGCCCAATACACACCAACGCCTCTCCGGCCTGTTTCTCAGCACAGTGCGTTGTTGGCGCTAGGTATCGAACACGCAACCCTTGATAACACTCTCCTCCAACAGATCTCATCACCAGCAGAGCTGCAGCTCATCTGGTGATGAGCTCTGTTGGAAGAGAGTGTTATCAAGGGTTGCGTGTTCTATACCTAGCGCCAACAACGTACTGTGCTGAGAAACAGGCTGGAATGGCGTTGGTGTGTATTTGTCTGCATCCCTGTAACGGGCCTTGGGGCGAGACAAGCTATTCGGCCCAGCGTGGTACGATATCCTCTCAGCTCTAAACCGGGCCGTTACATAAAAATTGCACTTTTTTATTGCATACACACATCGGTATGTCATCAGTAGATCTTGATGGAAGCATGAACACTACACTCATAGCCCAAAAGAAGAAGTATACGCGGCATATTATATAGTATGGGATGCATAATATGTGTTTGTATATGGATCCACCATAGGTGGTGACATGTGACGATTATGTAGTATAGGATGCATAACCACCATCACATGGATGCCCATTAGCACGTTTTACCTTTTTTGTTACATACAATATTATGTAGTATGGGATACATAACATTGTATGTGTACGCCGCTCATACAAACATTAAAGCTTTTTTCTTTAGAATGCATAGCACTGCATGCATATCATATCATTGCATAAACACATGTGTCAAGTTAAAGATCTACAGGATGACATATGTACACACATGATTTGAAATAAAATTGTAATCATTCATGCACTCATATAATATACACAAGAGTCATAAGGATTAGGGTGTTTCCCCCTAAGTAGGACATGCCATCATTTATTTTAAACCCCAGAGCAAGCTAGCAGCATGAGCAAGTATCTAAGGTTGTATGTCTGAGCTAAGTTGTAAGTCTAGCAGGTTACGCTAGGTGTTGATAGATCATTTATTGTTTGTTTAGAATGCCGCATAAGTGTCCGGTGACGAGGAACACTCCCCAATCAAAGGGAGAATCTTCTGGTGCCCAAAGTGAGGCCGTAATAGAGGGATTGAGATAGAGCAATGAGGCCCTGTCGAGGCAGATGCTGGAGATGTAGTCACAGATTCAGTCATTGTTGTCAGTCGTGGCGAGTCAGTCGCAGAGGGTGGAAGAGCCCGCCGTGGATCTAGCTGTTCCTGTTCCCCCCACTACTCTGGTGCCCCCGGCGGTGTTGCGACTAGAGATGACTTTCATTTTGCACTTTCAAAGGTTGATACCCCCCTACGTATGATGGCAAGGCAAATTTTATGGCATTAGATGACTGGATGATTTCCATCGAGGAGATGTTCACCTACTCTGATATCTCTGCAGACCAGAGAGTGATGGTTGCCGCTTATCAACTCAAGGGCATGGCCAAGATTTGGTGGTTGAGGGAGAAAGAAAGCATGAAGGATGGATGCTCGTGGGAGTCCTTCAAGGAGTTGTTGTTGAAGAAGTTCTTGCCTTCTGTGGAAGGAGATCGGTTGATGAATGATTTACTTCACTTGAAGCGGAGATAGCTTGCTGTCAGTGAATACGATGTGGAGTTCAGTAAGCTATGCCGCTTTGCTCCTAACTTGGTATCTTTAGAATCCAACCGAGCCAAGCAATTTCTGGGTGGTCTTCGGAATGACATCCAGCAGCTTACTAATGCCAACAGATCCGGGACTTATTCTAAGGTGGTAGAGGCTTCTCTGAAGGTGGAATCCATTGACAAGGCTAAGGTCAGAGGTCAACAGATGAGGAATGATAAGAGGAAGTCTGTTGAAGGTAAGGAATCACAGGAATCTCAGACTATTGAGAAGAAAAGCGGCAAGGAAGTGTGCAGTTACTGTGGTCGGGCAGGCAACCCGTTCGAGAGATGTTACCAGAGACTGGGAGCTCGAAAGCAAGAGCAGGTGCACACGATTCTGGGTACTCCCAAAGAGAGATTAGTTTGTTCCAGTTGCAACAAGACGGGTCATGATCCAGCCCTTTGCTGGAAGGACAAGATATGTTATCTATGTGGGCGGAAGGGGCATGTCAAGACCCATTGCCCGTAGGCACAACTCCCGTTACAGCCAGTGCCACTTCAGGCCTTGCCGCCACCACAGATCTTGGTCAAAGGGAAGGGCAAGTTGAACGTGGTGTCCGCGGATGACGCTCAGACGTCGACCCAAGTTATTTCAGGTTAGATCCTAACCTAGTTTTATTTTCTAGGTATGATCTAAATGTCAACGTTCTTTTCCCTTAGTCGTATATTTAATCTTATAGGAAAGTTTAAGGTAAGTAACCGCTGGGCGTGTGTCCTTTTTGATTCCGGTGCTACCCACTCATTCGTGGCTAGATCTTTTGTAGAACATCACCATTTGACCCTCAATCCTGTTGGCGACCTATTCTGTGTCAAATTACCCTCTGGTGATTCCGTGGTGTCAGATCAGTGAATTTAGGGTTGTGCAGTCCAGTTGGGAGATTTTCTCGCGGTTGCGGATCTAAAGGTTATAGACATGGAAGATTTTGATGTAATCCTGAAAATGGATTGTCTATCGAAGTACGATGCAGTAATCCAATACAAGGTCATTCGCTTGGACTTCAAGAAGGATGACGGTCAACGCAGGAGTGTTATGGTTATTCGCGGCAAGATTCTTCGATCATTTCCGTTGTAAGTGCTCGAAAGCTTTTGAATTCAGGATGCTTTGCCTGTTTGGTATCAGTGTTGGCGACCGTTGTTAGTTTGCCGCTTGTGGAGGAGATTGCTGTAGTGCGCGAGTTTCCTGACGTATTTCCTGATAATCTTCCTGGTCTTCCGCCTGAGAGAGATGTTGAGTTTGTCATAGATTTAGAACCGGGTACCCGTCGTATCACTAAGGCTCCATACCGTATGGCTCCGCATGAGTTGGGAGAGCTGCGTACCCAGTTAGACGAACTATTGCAGAACTGTTTCATTAGGCCAAGTTTGTCACCGTGGGGTTCTCCCGTTCTGTTTGTAAATAAAAAAGATGGATCAATGAGGCTGCATATATATTATAGAGAATTGAATAAAGTGACCATCAAGAACAAATATCCCTTGCCGAGAATCGATGATCTGTTTGACCAGTTGCGTGGTAGCTTTGTATTTTCCAAGATTGACTTGCGTTCGGGTTATCATCAGTTGAGTATTCGTGAGGCAGACATCCCACAAACTGCTTTTCGTTCATGGCATGGACATTTCGATTTCTTGGTAATGTCTTTTGGATTGACTAATGCACCCGCCACATTCATGGATTTGATGAACAGAGTATTCAAGGACTTCTTGGAACATTTTGTCATCGTGTTCATAGATGACGTTCTAGTCTACACCCGCAATGCTGAAGAGCATGCACATCACTTGCGATTGGTTTTGTCAACTTTGAGAGAGCATAAGTTGTATGCTAAGTTGAGCAAGTGCGAGTTTTCGCTACCTCAAGTCTCCTTCTTGGGCCATGTGGTGAATAAAGATGGGATAACGGTTGATCCGGAGAAGATAACTGCAGTGATGGATTGGAGTAGGCCTTCCACTCCCAAGGAAATAAGAAGTTTTCTAGGGCTGGCAGGCTACTATAGAAGGTTTGTGGAGGGATTCTCTACATTATATGTTCCTTTGACAAAGTTGACGCAGAAGCATGTAGCCTTTATTTGTAGTGATAAGTCTGAAGAGGAGTTCCAGGAGCTGAAGAGGAGATTATGCACTGCACCAGTTTTGACCCTGCCTACTGAAGGACTGGAATATACTGTGTATGTGGACGCATCACATGTTGGGCTCGGATGTGTGTTGATGCAGGAGGGCAAGGTTATTGTGTATGGGTCTACGCAGCTAAAGGTTCATGAATGGAATTAACCTACGCATGACCTGGAATTTGCAGCAGTGATTTATGCACTCAAGTTGTGGAGACATCTGTTTTGTGGCGCTATATGAAAGATTTATACTGATCATAAGAGTTTGAAATACGTCTTCACACAGAAGGAACTGAATTTGCGCCAGCGTAGATGGATGGAGTGTGTGGCAGACTATGATATTGAGATCCAGTACCACCCGGGCAAAGCTAACGCTGTAGCCGACGCCTGAGTAGGAAGACAACTAAAATTTTTAACCTTTCGGTGGATTCACTGGTGGAAGAATTTCTACTGATCGGAATTTCAGTGGGAAGTGGCAGCTCGACTAGTGAATTAGAAATGTTAGATCCTTCATTGATTACGCTTTCTAGGTTGCATCAAAAGGAGGATCCAGATCTGTTGCATCTTTATAGTAGAGTTGCGAAGGGTGAGTTGACAGAGTTTTCTATTGATGATATGGGAACCCTGAGATACCGTGGTAGGCTTTGCATTCCCGCTATTAGGGATATTAGGTATCAGTTGTGCAAAGAGGCACATAGTTCTAATGTGGCCTACCACCCCGATTCAACCAAGATATACCAGGATCTGAAACAGATTGCTTGGTGGATGGGTATGAAGGGTGATATAGCAAGGTTTGTATCTGAATGTTTCACCCGTAAGCGAATTAAGGCCAATCATGGAAGGCCTGGAGGCAAGTTAACACCTTTGGAGATCCCGAGTTGGAAATGGGAGAGAATCTCAATGGACTTTATTACTGGAATACAGAGATCTCCCAGAGGGCATGACTCAGTTTGGGTGATCGTGGATAGACTGAAAAAGAATGCTCACTTCGTGCCGTTCAAGATTGACTACTCCATGAAGAAAATAGCTGAATTGTATTTAGATGAGGTCATCAGGTTGTATGGAGTACCTGTCAGTATTGTATCTGATCGAGACTCCAGGTTCACATCCCGTTTCTGGAAGAGCATGCAAGGGTGGTTGGGTACCGACTTGAGGTATTCCACCGCCTACCATCCGCAAATGAATGGACAAACGGAAAGAGTAAATCAGATTATGGAGGACATGATTAGATGTTACATTTTGGACCACGGTGGAGAGTTGGATGAGCGTCTGAGGCTAATGGGGTTTGCCTATAATAATTGCTATCAGGAGAGCTTGTAAATGGCTCCATTTGAAGCTTTATATGGGAGACGCTGCAGGACTCCTTTATTTTGGGCTGAGGTTGGTGAGAGATCGTTGCTAGGTCCAAAAGCCCTTGAAGAGATGGAAATTTCAGTTATGCTCATCCGTGAGAAGCTTCGGGTAGCCCAGGAGAGCTATGAAAGTATGCCAATCGGCGCAGGACTGATTTGGAGGTTTCCATCGAGGATATGGTTTTCCTAAAAGTTTCTCCGATGTCAGGTGTGAAGCAATTTGGTAAGAATCATAAGTTGGACTCGAGATATGTGGGACCCTTCCGAATTGTTGAGTGGATTGGTGTTTCAGCTTATAGGCTGGACCTACCAGCAAATTTTCCCGGAGTGCACGATGTTTTCCATGTGAGTCAGCTGCGGAAGTGCGTGTTGAGCGACAGGCAGATTCTCGATGTTGTGCCCCAGTTGGAGACAAACCATTCTTTTGTGGAGGTGCCTGTTCTTATTTTGTAGTCTCAGGATCGAGTGCTACGGAGAAAGATAATCCCCATGGTCAAGGTTCTTTGGAGAAATCAAGACGTCGAGAGCGCGACGTGGGAATTGGGGTCGGCGATGAGGAAATCTCATCCGCATCTCTTCCCTTAGTTTTCGTAAGTCTCCTTGCTTTTGCGATGTTTGATTCTATCGTTTTGGTCTTGTGTTGGTGTTGTATTAAGTTTCGGGGCGAAACTTCTTTTTACGGGGAGTGACTGTAACGCCCCTGATTTTTTTGATGATTTTATTTGATTTGATATCGTCATATTTATGACGTCAGGATGTTACCCTTTTTATGTCATGTTGTCGGCGTTGTACCGTTAGTGCGTTTTTGCGTCCGTTGGGTCTGATTGACCAGATTTTGGGATTTTCGTTGAAACTGAAAGTTTTTGAGCTGATGAGTTAAGTTTTGTGGCTTTTGACTTGCTCGTCAAGTTTGTCGTGATCCGAGCATTTTTTTAGTCTTGGCGTGCGATTGTAGTTTTGTACTATTTACTTTTGTCATAGACTTCGGAAGTGTATAACTCGAGATTAGCAAGTCGGATTTTGGTTTTGACTTCGCCGTTAAATTCGTAGCATCAGTGTTCGCCTTCGATGCGTGTTTCGTTTAATTTGGCGCGCGTTTGGGCTTCCGTTCTGAGTCTTCTCGAGTAGTTATGGTTCTTCTCGAATAGCCCATTTCAGATTTTGCTCGGACGTCTTTTTGATGGTCAAAACATCATCGTATCAAAAAATGGTTAACATAAAATTTGTTCATCTCGACGAGATCTACAACTTTTATGGTGACCACATTTCTATTTGAAGCCATATTGAGCGACTATATTTTTTTTTTCTGCTAGAACTCGAGTGATGAGCTTCTACTCGAGTATAATATGTTGCTACTCGAGTACAACATGCTGGAACTCAAGTAATGAGATGCTACTCGAGTATAATATGCTCCTACTCGAGTACAACCTGCTGGAACTTGAGTGATATGCTTCTACTCGAGTAAATTATGTTCGAACTCGAGTGGTTCATGCTGCCACTCGAGTAGTCCGTTCTTGTCTGCGTTCGGGCGCTGTTTTAAGGCTCAAAACGGTGTCATATCAAAAAATGGTTAACATGAAATTTGTATGTCTCGACGAGATCTACAACTTTCATGTTGACACCATTCGATTTTAAGCAATCTACAGTCTCTGTTTTTGTTTTCCGCGCACTCGCGCGTAAATAGGCCGTTTTTTAGACAAATCTTTTTATAAATACCTATATATATATATATATATATATATATATATATATATATATATATATATATATATATATATATATATATATATAAAAGAATATATCATTCTAAAAGCACGACATACTTTCAATATTAGTCGTAGGATCATCCATTAATCAAAGGTCACTAATTGTCAACTTCAGCAAGTGCCCACGGATCATCCGCTCCTTCGCTTGCTTCTCTCCGCCTCCCCATACGGTGGCTAAATCAGGTCTCGTAATACATTAAAGTGAAAGCAAGTTTGTTAACTCACGCTGTGCCGGTGCCTCAAACCCCATTCGTCATTTTGCACGACGCCTCTACACGCCGCGCCAGCTTGGAGCTGCCCGTCTTCCATCTCTGTCAGCGATGATTCGGTCTTAGGACAACAAGTCATTTCTCCCGACAACACCTCACACCACGCCCACTTAGAGCAGCCTTTCTTCTGCCCGATCTTAGGGCATCGTGCAGGTAACTCCGGCAAGCTTACATTCCCGGCAACTCTCAACCCCGTTCTACTTTCAGGTGCCTCTACCTCTTTCTCTGAGGTTTCCTACTTACGCACAGCTATGTTCTCACCTCCGAAATTACATTTCTGGCAGATCTCAATGCTCCCCAAATACCTCGCTGATCTACATCTATGGCATCTCACAGGTAACCAAGCACGACAATCCCTGAATCTAGCACGCCAAGAACCTGTTCAATGTTCTCCAACTGATCTCAACACTCCACAAGTTCCTCGCATATCAACATCTACCACATCACGCAAAGAATACGAACCCAGGAGAATCCTCTTCCTCCTCCAGGTACCTCAACAAAAATCTCCTTACTCCCCAAGCACTAATTTTCTCCTTTACTCCCTTTGTTCAACCAAGATCTGCCACATGTTTAAAGGCTTACAAAGGAATCTTTTTAATGTTCTCCAACTCATAATATAATACCATCTTCATCTACTAACTCACAGAACTTCATTTTTGAAATCTCACTACACCAGATCGATTCAACCTCTCTGGGCAGTTCTGTTCAAAGTTCACGCATTCTATTTCCTTACCAGGTCAAAAAATGGTTAAGCAAGTATGTCAACACAAGAAATAATTTTTATTGCACGAAATTCAACTCTACAGTCATTTGCATGATCAAACTATTATAAGTATGTTCGATCAACTCAGGAAATAACATAATATGCTTCTTTTCTTTTGATGGGTATGTATTGTTTGAGTACACTTCATACAACTATTTTAAGTTTGTATGTCTCATACGTTAAATGGGTATGACAACCTTGATCTTACTTGTATGAGTTGACATATTCTCTTAGATTGTATTTCATCTACTTAGTATGTCTCTTTTCTTATTATATGCAAGTATTGTTTGCGTAGACCGCATACAATCATTTTGAAACTTTAAAATTATTATCTCAAATTATTTAACAACAAAAATTACTGGCATAAAAGATTTAATTACTTTCTTTAATTTCTTTTTAACAATTAAATTTAATTTGACTAATTTTTTTATTACAATATAGTGTGTTGTAAATTAGCTTGACTTAAATTTTAAGCAATTCAACATAAAAGCCATATTTCCTCCTACACATTCAGTTATGATATTCATAAAAACTCTTAAACATCAATTTTCTCCTTAAATATTAATTTAGTATGTGAGCTCTATGTGGAGCATTGAATCCTGACAGGCTTGTGCTCACTCATTGTGGAGATGTTCCAGAAGAGAAATATTTGGTTTTGAAGAATCTCATTTTGCTTTAGAATTGACTTAAAGTATGGCTTACTTTTTTGATGATTACGCTTTCCAATCTTGCTGATATAGATACATTGTTTTCAATTAAGTTTTTAGATTTCTCGGTGTTCCTTTCCGCTCACATTTTGACTGCCCCATGTTACCAAATCTTGATATTTTATTCTTGATTTGTTACTATTTATTTCTTTTATTGATCAAAAACCAAAAATCTTACACTCTTCTTCTTATCTCTTTATTTGCACCACGATCAATATTGCCGCCCACGACACATGCTGTCGCCCAGGACACATGTTGTCGCCCACGGCACATGATGTCGCCCACGACACATGCTGTCGCCCACGACACATGGTGTCGCCCATGACACATGCTGTCGCCCACGACACATGCTATCGCCCACGACACATGCTTTCGCCTACGACACATCGTGTCGCCCACGACACATGCTGTCGCCCATGACACATGCTGTCGCCCACGACACATGCTATCGCCCACGGCCAATGTCGTTTGTTCGCGGACGCAGCCAGCAGCGCCGCATCGAGAATGAGAGAAGCCCTTTTGAAAAATGTCGTCGCTCACGAACAATGTCGATACCCACGAATAATGTTGCCACCCATGAACAATATAGCCGCCCATGATCAATATCGCTACCCATGATAAATTCGCACCCACGACAAATATCGTTGCCCAGACACATATTGCGGCCATGACCAATGTCGTTGGTTTGCGGGCAAATCCCATTTGGATGTGGGCGCAGCCCTCAACGCTGCATCGACAACGGCACTACTGACGAATGTCGCCGTCCCCGAACAATGTTGCCGCCCCCCGAACAATGTCGTAGCCCCTGCACAATGTCGCTGCCCTTGAACATTGTCGCTACCCCCGACCATTGTCTCCGCCCACGAACAATGTTGTCATCCACGAAAAATGTTGTCGTCCATGAACAATATTGTTGTCCACGACGAATGTCACCACCCACCACAAATGCCGCACTCACGACCAATATTTCCGTCCACGACACATGTTGCCCCCACGACCCATGTCGTTGCAAAGCGGGCGAAGCCCGCAGCAACGCATCGAGAACGGGCGAAGCTCGTTCGAAGATGCTAGTATATATATATATATATATATATATATATATATATATATATATATATATATATATATATATATATATATATATATATATATATATACACGTATACTTAGAATTAGAACCGGCCCCACTCTTTCTTTAGGACTTCTTCTTCTTCTTCATTGAACCAAACCAAAACTGAAGAAACATGAGGACGATGATGGCGGAGCGTGAGATTTTGTGAACCTTCCGGTTGCCGCCGACGGAGCTCCGGTGCTCGAAATCTTCATTCGAGCATAGATTTGAAAATCTCTCTGCGAGATATACGTCACCGTGGTAATTGTTTTTCCCATTTCTTGAGATTTATCGTTAGGGTTTTTGGCCCTAACTTCTATTTCGTCCACTCTTGTTCAGATTTCGGCTTTTCTTGTCTCCCTTAGTCTTGATCTGCGACAAGGTGTGATTTGGAGTCTTTCTCTGGTAAATACAAGGCAAGTGGCTCGTTTCCTCTCCTTTTCCTTAAGTTCTTATGGTAAGACTTTCATCTTATACTAATGTTCCTGTTTTTTTAGAGTATAAGATGTTAAAACTTTTTAGGCTTACGCTTAGGGTAAATTTTTAGACGTCGTTGTGTGTAGGATGCGTTGCGCTTAGCTTAGGTCGATTATAGGTCGTGGTCTTCGATTTAGTATTGTAATACTTAGGTGTTGTACCGATTTTGAGATGGTGACGTTGGGGATATGAGTGTTGGTTGTGGTTAGCATACCACCCAACTGGGAGGCCCATTATTTCTGTGGATCATCACAGTGGGTGTATGATTAGTTTCTCCTTTCCTGAACTATTGGATTCTAGTTGGCCCGGTTTGGCAATGTTTGTGGACCATAGTACCGATTGTGAGACGGTTGAGGATCCATAGTTGGGCTTAGGGCGTTTGAGGTCGTCGCCCGCTCCGGCCTGCAATGCTGTCATACCACGTGTTTATGATCCACCCTCTTTCGATTCGTATTGTGCTCAGTTGTTTTCTTGTGGTTTATCCCACAGGTTGCTAAATTTTGCTGATTATGCCCAGACTTGTTCACCTTCGCACTTGGTGCATTCTTTTTAATTTAGACGATATTATATTGGCTAACCTTTCTCTACTTATTCTATTTGGCTAGTTGATGCTATTTTTTTTCATTCTTCCTCCTTGGGTTGGGTTTGGTACACCCTCCTTTGTTTGGCTTACTCACTTGCTTGCCTACACTTTTGCCACTTGTTTTTTTTCTGCTTGCTGAGGTGTTCTTCTCTTGAATGCCTCAGGTTCAGGGCTGTAGCCGGTGGTGCGGTTGAGTAGTTTTGTTGCTGGGTTTTGTTGAGGGTGCCTTGAGGTTGCGAGGTAGCTTTTATTCTTTTGTAGTATGCTTCAGACTTGAGAACTTTTAGTGGGTTCGTGTCAGGTGTTTGACGCCCACTGATTGTTTAATGTCGTTCTTGGATATTTGGCTAGTTGCTAGTGTCTACTTTTGTGTTAGTTGTTCTTGCTCTATGGGAAGGATTTATGCAAGGATGCCTATAGGTATTTTCAATTATAAAATAAACTATTATTGCTATATCATGCACATCATATTTTAAAACTCTAAATCACTATATTTAAATACCGTACAAACTACTTCGATATCATTACTATAAATTTAGTGTAATACATGCCTTGAGTTTTTTTGGGGATGTTAGACTTATGTAGGATGTCTACTTGTTTACTATAGTATTTTCCGCTGCATTTAACTACTTTTCTTCTGGTGGACTCGTGAGCCACTAAGCCGATGGATACGGATAATTGCCTAACTTAAAATAAACTTCTTCAATAAAACATTTAAATCATATTTACAGTATTGAGTCGGACTGTTGTCTGAGCGTCTGCAGTTATTCCCTGCTGACGTGGTATCATGATGCGCATTTTCCCTTAATCTGATATTTCGTCGTTGTGGTGAAAAGGCGGGTTGTGACAGGGCCCAAGAACTCCCCCCCCCCCTTTTTGTTTCTTTTACATGTACACTTATTTTTGAAGCATCGAAATGCCCATTCATGGGAGAGTCTCACTCTTTCTTTTGTAATGAACATGGATTAACTTTTGTTACACCTCCTCGCTCTATGTTCTTTTTCCCTTTATTTTGTTTTACTTTATTCATTGTGGATAACCCTTTCCTCCATTTCTACTCGCGAGGTAAAGCTCCCAGCCATCTCGCTTAAGAATCAGTTTAGGGTGTGAGTCATTAGTCTTCTTCTCACCTTCTCCGTGTGCGAGACCATTTGGTCTTTTGTCCTCGCTTTGCCCCGAGGACAATCCAGCATGACTAGACCCAGGAGATCAGTTCGCTTTTGTGAGAATTCATCCATCTTTAACCTTTTGTGCGAGGCATGCCCATTGTCAGCGAGCACCTGCTCGCTATAGGCGAGATCCTCTATGCCGAGCACTGGTTGGGAATATCTATCCTCATTTACATCACGCTAATCTCTCCCACTTTGGAGGTTTTCGTTCTCTGATACGTTTAGATATTTTTTCTTTGAGGTAATCTTATCACTTGCCTTGCCACCGAGTGAACATACAGCCCTGCCAGCTTGTTGTGAGCCTGGTCAGCGAGTTTGCTCGGGGTCTCCACTCCAAACAATCTCCAACCACCGAGTGAGCCTACAGTCCTGCTAGCTTTGTCAGAGCCTGGTCATCGGGTCTGTTCGGGGTCTCCTCTCCAAACAATATCCAACCACCGAGTGAGCCTACAATCCTGCCAGCTAGGTAAGATCCGGGTCAGTGGGTCTACTCGTTGTCTCCTCTCGAAACAATCTCCAACCACCGAGTGAGGCTATAGTCCTGCTAGCTAGGTGAGAGCCTGGTCAGAGGGTCTTCTCGGGGTCTCCTCTCCAAACAATCTCCAACCACCGAGTAAGCCTACAGTCCTGCCAGCTAGGTGAGATCCTGGTCAGTGAGTCTACTCGGGGTCTCCACTCCAAACAACCTCCAACCATCAAGTGATTCTACAGTCCTTCCAACTAGGTGAGAGCCTGGTCAGCAGGTCTGCTCGGGGTATCCTCTCCAAACAACCTCCAACCACTGATGGAGCCTACAGTCCAGCCAGCTAAGTGAGAGCCTGGTCAGTGGGTCTGCTCTGGGTCTCCTCTCCAAACTTTTCAATCTCATGCCATGAAATAAGACACCTGGGATTCCATTATATCAAAAGGTCAGCACAAATTTACAAGTATTGAAAGATGGAAGATGATTATGGATAGAATCTTTTTAAGTCGTTGCCACTTCGGGCATGATCGAGGTGTACCCCGTCCACATCCTAGAGGTGGTACCCTCCTTACTTCAGGACCTCCTTCACCACAAAGGGACCCTCCCAGTTGGGATTGAGCTGTCCTACTGAGGCTCCTCTTCTTGCTGCGTCCACTTTTTTGACAACCATGTCGTCATTATGGAATTGCTTGACCCTTATATTCTTGTCAAAGTATCTCTCCATCCAGCGCTAGATTTCTTTCTGCTGGATCAACGCCAAATCCCTGAGTTCTTCCACCAGATCAAGAGAGAGTTTTTGATCCTCCTCATTCTCTGCACTCTATCCTTCATCTCACTTCTTTTCAGCGGCTACTCTTGGGGATGTGACCTCAAACTCTATTGGTATGATGTCCTCCGAGCCATGAGAGAGTATAAATGGAGTCTCTACCGTGCCGGTGTTTGGTGTGCTCCTCAAGGCCCAGAGAAGTGAAGGGAGCTGTTCCACCCAACTTCCTCTCAAATTCTCCACTTTGTTATTCAAAAGATACACGATGATCTTGTTTGTCTCTTCCACCTGTCCATTGCTACGGGGTTGGTAAAATGAAGCGAAACGTAGGTATATGCCCAGCCAGATACATAATTCAACAATTTTTTTTCTAGCAAATTTTGGTCCATCATCACTTACGATGACCAGTGGAAGCCCATGCCTGCAGATGATCTCCCTCCGTATGAAAGTTTTGACCACTTGTGACGTCACCTTGTCCAACGCCTTTACCTCTAGTCTTTTTGAAAAGTAATCCAGCATGACCATCAGAAATTTCATTTGGCCACTAGCCTGAGGAAAAGGACCCACCAAATCTATCCCCCATATTTCGAAGGGCCAGGGAGCCATGATCGAACGTAATCTTTGGGTGGGAAGGAGTTGGAGAGGGGCGAA
This sequence comes from Platanthera guangdongensis, assembly GCA_039583875.1. Lineage (NCBI taxonomy): Eukaryota > Viridiplantae > Streptophyta > Magnoliopsida > Asparagales > Orchidaceae > Platanthera > Platanthera guangdongensis. The sequence continues at coordinate 120,213,564 of CM077150.1, read as the reverse complement.
CTCCTGGCATTTTTGACATCTCTTCGCAAAATCCTCGGCATCCTTCCTGAGGGTAGGCCAGAAGTAGCCTTGCCTCAGTACTCTCCCCTCTAAGGTCCAACTCCATAAATGACTCTGGCACTCTCCTGAATGAATTTGCTCAAGGACCCCTCGAACCTCCTCCTCAGATACGCAGCGAGCCAGAAAACCTGATAGCGTCTTGCGATATAAAGCCCCATCCTTCAGTAGGTAGTATGTCGATTTATACATGACCTGCTTCTTATCGAGATCCCTCTCTGGAAATGGACACGAGGTCCACCTCCATTAATTCTCATTCCTCTATGGATGGCTTGAAGAGTTCCGTCACCATTCCTCCGGCCCGAGGGCCGTATTTGGCGAGGTGGTCAGCCTGAGCACTTTTATCCCTCGGGACGTGTTGAATCAAAAAGCTACGGAATTGCATGATGAGGTCTTTGACCTTCACTAGGTACAACTGGAGGGTGGGTTCCCTCACATCAACCTCTCCTTTGATTTGACCTGCAACTACCATGGAGACCGTAGATACCTTAATGTCTTGTTTAAACACCTCTCGAGACAACCTGAGTCCCGCAATGATCGACTCATATTCCGCTTGGTTGTTAGTAATCGTGAAGTGGATCTTCAGAGCCTTCTCAATTCGGTTCCCTTCTGGACTTACCAAGATCATCCTTCCTCCAAAAGAATTTTTTCCCGACGCTCCATCTACTAGTATCTCCCATGCGGCTAGAGGGGGTGGTTCAGCGTCCAGGACCTCGACTACATAATGTGGTAGGAAATCGGGAACCGCTTGCGCTTTGATAGCTAGCCTGGGAGTAAACGTGAGCTCGAACTCACTGAGCTCTATCGACCATTTGGCCAACCTCCTATAATGCTCCACCCCTCCAAGATGCGACGAAGGGGGTGATCTGTCACTTCCTGAATCAAATGGGACTGGAAGTTTATCCTGAGCTTCCTGTCTGATATGATGAGAGTGAATGCCAGCCTTTCTAAGATAGGGTACCCGAGTTCCGCCTTCTTCAGGACCCTGCTTATGTAAAAGATTGGGAACTGCTTTTTTCCTCCCGCTCGTATAAGGACTGAACTCACGGCACTGGTCCCCACTCTTAGTTACTGGAACAAACCCTCCCCTTCACCTTGACCTTAGAGTAGAGGTGTATGGGTTAGCTGTTGTTTAAGAGCCTGAAAAGCTTCTTCGCATTTGACGGTCCACTCAAATTTTTGGCCCCCTCTTAGTGTTCAGAAGAAATGCGAACATTTCTCCCCAGCCTGAGAGAGAAACCTGCTTAATCCGGTAGCTTGTCGGTGAGACGTTGGACTTTCTTGGCATTTTTTTGGAGATTCTAATTCTAGGATTGCTTTCACTTTATCTAGATTGGGTTCTACTCCCGATGGGGTAAGGAGATGCCCTAAAAATTTTCCCTTGTTGTCTCTGAAGACACATTTCAGGGGGTTGAGTCTCATCCTATATTTCCTCAGGTCCCAAAGGTTTCCTCAAGATCCAAGATGTGAGACCTGAGATCTCAGCTTTTTATCTTCAGGTCGTCCACATAAACTTCGAGGTTCCTCCCTTTCTGCTCTCGAAAGATTTGATCCATCATTCTTTGATAAGACACCCACGTATTTTTCAATCCAAAGGGCATCATGTTGAAACAGAAGCATCCATCCTCCGTGATGAAGGTGACGTCCTTGACGTTCGGCGGGTGCATGCGTATTTGGTGTTACCCTGAGAATGCATCTAGAAAGCTCATTAGTGAAAAACCGATGACTGAGTCAACCAACGCGTCGATCCGAGGCATAGGATAACAATCATTAAGACATGCTTTAGTCAAAAGAGAAAAATCCACACACATTGTTGGGTCCGGCGTTCCTTCACTTGAATCGTGGTGCTCTGCTACTTATTTAAGAAATTAAGTAGCACCCTCTCCAACAGTCCGGGCTTTTGGAACAATTGGGTATGCGCTTGATCCTACATTTGGTATCAGAGGAGGTCACAGGCTCAAGACCGAGGGAGGTGCTATTAAATCACGATTTTTCCCTTCTACCTGTGTGGGTCAGGTGGGTCAGGCAACCGTGAACATATGGTAACCCCACCTCTGAGCCATGTGGGCCATGTGGTAACTCCACCTCTGAGCCAGTAAACTATAGACATGTGGTAACACCACCTCTGAGCCGTGTGGGCTATGTGGTAACTCCACCACTGAGCAAGTAAACTGTGGACATGTGGTAACCCCACCTACGAGCTGTATGGGACATGAGGTAACTCTATCTCTAAGACAACAGGTTGTGCTGGACGTCGGGGGGGGGGGGGATGGGGGATTGTTGGGTCCGATGTTCCCTCACTTGACCTGTGGTACTCGGCTACTTATTTAAGAAATTAAGTAGCACCCATTCCAACAGTGCGGGCTTTTGGAACAGTTGGGTATGCGCTTGATCATACACACATTCTCCATTTTCACTCCCCCTTTTCACCATTACAACGTTACTCACCCACCTCAGATATTTACATGTAGACATTAACCCTCCCTTGAGCAGCTTCTCCACTTCTTCTCTGATGGCTCCGACCATCTTAGTTGCGATGTCCATCTTCTTCTGTTGTATAGGACGAGCGTTCGGGTCGATGTTGAGGCGGTGGCACACCATGTCCTCGTAAACTGCCAGCATATCAACTGCACTCCAGGAAAAGATGTCAATGTTCCTCTGCATGCATGCCCTGATCTCCTCCCGGTCCTCAGAATTGAGCTCTCCACTGATTCTTACCTTCACTTTTCTCCCTTATTTGGTGAGGATCTCCATCTCCAGCACTTCCACGACCGCCTTCAGTCTTGACGGCTCCTCCTCTTTCTCCTGCTCACCCAGTATATCCTCTTGTTCTCCGACTTTATGGTTCACTGCCTCGTGCTCCGTAATAGCCACCACCATTTCATCTCAAAACTTCTCCACCTCTACCTCGCTTGTGCTTCCTCCTTCCAGCAGTAAACTTCCCCACTTCTTCTGCCGGGATTCCCCCCGGACGACTCTCCCACTTCCTCCATCCTTCTTTTTTCTTTCCACCCCTCCAATTTTCTTCGACTCCACCTCTCTTCCTTTCTATTCCCCTACACCCATCTCTCTTTCTTTCTCTCACGCCATCTCTGGCTCCACCGCAATGTCTCCTACCATCTCTACTTATCTTCCCCTTCGACCTCACTATCTCTTTTCTATTCCTCTACTCACATCTCTCCTTCTTTCCCTCTCGCCTTCTCTGACTCCACAACAATGCCTCCTACCATCTAAACTTCTCCTACCCCTTCAGCCTCCCTATCTCTTTTCTCCTCCTCTACTCCCATCTCTTCTTCTTTCTCTCCCGCTACCTCCGGCTCCACCGCAATGCCTCCTACCATCTCTACTTCTCCTTCCACTTCGACCTCCCTATCTCCTTTCTCCTCCTCTACTCCCATCTCTCCTTGTTTCTCTCCCGCCATCTCTGATTCCACCACAATGCCTCCTACCATCTCTAATTCTCATTCCCCTTCGACCTTCCTATCACCTTTCTCCTCCTCTACTCTGCCTTTGAACACCTGCTGCCATAGCTCCATCCTCTTCTCCATCTCCTCGGCATTCCCCTCCCAAGAAATAGTGTTTACCACCATAACATAGCATTCACTGGCCGCCTTTAGTTCTCCTCGTACTCTGATCTGGGTCCCTCTGGCATTGAGCTTCAGGAATTGGTGGAAAGATAACGGGACACGTCTAAATGCACTGATCAAGGGGCGCCCAAAATAGCCTTATAACTGAGGGGGGCGTCCACTATGACAAAATGGTAATTCTTGGACAGCCCCCAAGAGTTACCTGGAGTCCCACTCCCCCCTCGACTTCCTTCCTATCCCCCGAGAATCCGAACAATGGCCCGTCCTCTGAAAGCACCCTTCGGGCCTCCACCCTCATCTTAATGTTTGCCTTTTTGAAGATGACATTCACTGAACTCCCATTGTGAAACAGGATCCGCAACACCGTGAAGTTTTTTATGGCCGTCCGGATCACCTACGCATCACAAAAGTGCTCTTCATGGTCTGGCATGTCCTTTCAATAGAAGGTGAACTTCTCGTCCAGGGGATGGGCTTGTGATGTCGAGGCTACACTCCGACAGTACATGGTATGAAGGCTTGCCTTACGGGCAGCCTCGACCCTTACTCCCCCATGGATCACTCTGATTCCACCTCGATCTCCAACATTTGCTCGGTCCACACACCGATCCTGCTCCCCGGTACCTGTCACCTCCACTATCCGGACCGGTATCTGCTGCTCCCCTGCACCACTAGGTCTTCTCATCTCCAAGAATTCTGGGCAGGTAGCCGTTGCGTGACCCTCCTCCTCGTGGAAGTCACAATATGGCAATGCTACCTCCTCCCCCAGTCTCCCCTCTTGAGGATTCCTCCTTCTTCCAGCTCCCACTCTAGCTCTCTTCCTATCTCTCTGCCTCTACCTCTTCCTCGGCCGATGGCCATAGCTTATTGAGGTGGGTGTAATGGTGGTCTTGTACCATATCCCCACCCATGCTGGTTGAACCTCACGGGTCTGTTGAATTCTGTGAAGTGAAAGTGGGTGAATTGAAGGCTTGGGAAACCTATCCGCGCGGACTAAGCGGACAGGGTTGGCGGACAGCTAGGTCGGCAGGGATGTTGCAGGCGGTTTGCTCTGTGGCGGCCTGGGCGGTCTGTTCGCGCCGACTACACGGATAGCAGCAGCAGTCTGACAGGCCAGTGTATGCTCAGAAGGCGGTTGACTCCCAGGAAGTAACCGGGCGGATAGGAATGTTATCCGCAGAGTCCGACATAAAGCGGACTGAAGAACTGGAGCTCGGCAGACCGGTTTGGCAGTTGCCTTGGTCTTGCTCTGGTGCAGCGGGAAGCCGCGGAGACCGTCGGTCAGCGCGGACAGAAACTGGAGGTCGCCCGGTATGGCGGGCTAGATCCAGTGTCCGCCAGTAAGTGCGGACTGGCCCTTGTGGCCAGTGGACTGGACTTGGTGTGATCTGAACCAATTCCAGGATGGCTCAGTCCGGGGAGATCGCGCAGTGGAGCGCGGGCTGGTTTCTCAGTCCGCAAAGCGTAGTAGAAGTGATGTTGCCTTGTTTGCTAGCTTGGGGAAATGCGGACTGGAGAATTTCTTGTGCAGGAGCGTGCGGACTGGAGCCAGAGTCCGCTGAGTCCGGTTTAGCCTTATGATGAGGTTATGGACTCAGGAGTTGCGGACTGGAGTCTGCTGTTAGCAGACTGGATTGACGTGTCCGCTAAGTCCGGGGGTGCCTTGGCAATGAGGCAATGAACTTGGGATATGCGGACAGAAGCCGGGTGTCCGCTGAGTCCGACAGGTGACTTTATGGCGAGGCTGCGGGCTCGGGTTTTGCGGACTGATGCCTTGTCCGCAGAATGGCAGACACGGCTGTTATGGAGTCCGGCTGTGGTGGTCCTGGCTTGGTCTTTGGTGGCAAGGCGGGCTGGATATTGGAGTCCGGCCTTGGAGAAGCTGGGGCGGACTGGCTATCTGCACAGGAGCGGTGAACTGAAATGTGTGTTCGCGGGCTGGCGGACACACTTGTTCTAGCTGCGGGATGTGGCGGTGATCCTATCGGCTAGGGCGGTGACCATACTCATCGTCGTGCCTATAAATAGGACCCATGTCACATCAGGAGAAAAAAAAACCTAGACCGAAGTAAGTGAACAGTAATTGAGCTCGCGTTAGTTGCTGCGGTCTGGACCTTGGTGTCCGCGCGGATTGAGAGTTGACCCGGTTGTGCTGTGCAGGTTGTGCGGATAGCGCTGGAAAGCCAGGACTTGGCTCTGATTGCGGTCAGGGACAGTGCGGACTAGCCGGTTAAGCAACAGGCGGTAAACAGCAGGTCGCGGATAGCGACCACGCGGTCTTCTCTTTGGCAACTTGGTTCGGGGTACAGGAAGTCGCCTGCTTCAGGTGGACTGTTCCATTCGGTGACGCAGCTTGTACAGTCTGGCGGCTAGGCGACCTCGCGGTCAAGCGGCCTGCAGATCGGCGGTGAAGAGCTAAGCATTGGAATAAGGGTGAGTCCGCGCGGCTTGGGTTGCGGTCTGGCGACCTGGCGGACTGAGCGGACTCCACAGCAGTAGGTCGGCGGCTTCGTGGTTGAGTTCGCGCGGCTTGTTTTTTGTTCTTGTCTTTGTAACTGTCTCTGCTCTCCCGGTGTTGGGTTTTGGTGAAGCATGTCTCGCCATGTATGTCTCGCCATGTATGTCTCACCTTGTAAAGAAGTTTGCTCTTGATCATTAAAGAAGCTTGTGCTGCATGTGTTGCTGGTTGTTACTGCTTTGTTGAGATAACCCCTGCTAACTCCACGATCCGGGAAAACTTTCAACATTATAAGTGGGCGTATCCTCCTTCGATTTGTTGAGTTTTCAACAGGGTATCCAAGGGGCCGTCTGCGGTTTGTTGAATTTTAACATGGTATCAGAGGGAGGTTGTTGGAGTGGTCAAGCAGTGCTCAATGGAAGTAGTTGCTCTTCTGAAGAGGAAACCAGTGGTAGAACCATGGCAGTGGAGGATGCAAGCTGTCTTGGAATTGATCTCCTTACAGAGACGAACTGTGAACGGTGGAAGTCCTGTATGAAGAGCTTTCTTCTTGGCGAGGACCGTTGGGAGGTTGTATGCGGAGCAGGAAGACAAGAGGATACTGCTGGCAATGCTGAGTCGATGAGAGCTTGGAAGGAGGCAAATGCGAAAGCGGAGTCTATTCTCAAGCAGGTGATCTCATCGGAGCTCTTGGACCACATCAGTGGATGTCGGTCAGCTGCGGAGGTCTGGACTTCCCTTGATGGGTTGTTCAGGAAGGAGGTGAAGGTTGCTGCTGACGATGGTCCCTCTACTTCGTATCAGGAAGAAAGGAGTGTTTCTCCTAGGCGTGATAGGAAGAGGAAGGAAGGACCAAGGTGTTATAAATGTAAGCAGCAAGGTCATCTTCAGAAGGAGTGCAAGGTTACCTTGCTCTCGGCGAACGTTGCTCAGGTAGGGAGGAAGGAGAAGAACGTAGTTGGGATTTCAACTAGTTATGGAGTTGATCGGAGGAATGCCAGTGATAGTGCTGCTATCTGGCATGAAAGACTGGGGCATGTAGGGATGGACAAGCTGAAAGTAATGGCAGAAAGAAGACTCGTAAGAGTCTTGCCTAGATTGTCATCCTATGGCGATGGTCGGTGGTGTGCGGGATGTCAGGAAAGTGGAGCCTATCGCTTCATGGTTGACAAAGCACAATCCAGATGTAATGCACCATTGGCGGTTGTCCATTGTGCTCTGGTGGGACCGACCGTCACGGCCAGTCTTGGAGGCAGCAGGTTCATGCTGATATTGGTTGATGACTATTATAGGTATACTTGGGTATACTTTATGAAGAAGAAGTCCAACATGGTACGCTTGTTTGTGGAGTTCAAGAAGCTTGTGGAAGGCCATCTTGGCCGGAGGATCAAGGTGTTGAGGATAAGTATCGGTGGTGAGTTTGGCTCGACCGAGTTCTCACGTTTTTGCAGGAAGCAAGGGATCCGGATGGAGCTTTCTTGTGGACATACTTCACAACAAGGTAGTATTGCAGCTCGGATGATCCGTTGGTTAACGGAGACCTGCAAGTGTTGGCTTCAGAGTAAAGGCATTCCGAAGGCTCTTTGGGCGGAAGGAATAGCCTGTGCTGCTCATGTCATCAACCAGATGCCTCTTAGTCCGATCATAATGAAGACTCCTTATGAGCTGATGTTCGGAGTGAAGCCCTCAGTGAAGCACCTTCGGGTGTTTGGATCTACCTGCTATATACATTCTCCGGTTTCTCTCAAGACAAAGCTAATCTTTGTTGGGTATGATGAGCAGAGAAGAAGATGGAGGTGTATGGATCATGCGACGAAGAAACTCATAGTGTCGAGAGATATTGTTTTCGATGAGTTGACGCCGTATTGGGGTAGCTCTTATGTGGAGCTAGAGATAAGCAGGTCAGATGGTGGGCTGAAGGAGGCTGCTGCTAAGGAAGTGGAGTTGCCTGAATCAACAGGTGCTCCAGGTTGTTCTAGCTCCGGGGCAAAGGCGTCAGAGTCGGGAAGAAGGGGGAGCGATGCTACAGGTTCTTTTGGCTCGAAGGCGGAGGCTTCCGGTTCAGGAAGCAAGGGGAGAGATGTTCCAGGCTGTTCTTGTTCAAGAGGGGAGTCTTCTGGTTCAGGTAGCAGGGGGAGCGTTGCTCCAGGTGCTTTTGGTTCCAGTAAGGAGGCGTCTTGTTCAGGGAGCAAAGGGAGCATTATTCCGGGTTTGCCCGGGAACGGAGCTGGTTCAATAGCAGCGGAGGTGGTTAGCCATGATCAGGTTCTTCGGAGATCGAAGAGGATCAGTAAGCCACCAGCTCGATATAGTGAAGGGAACACGGCGGACTTGGTCCCGTGTTTCCTTGTTATCCCTCAGGTCGAGCAAGGTTCTTCTGGCTGTGATGACCCCACTAGAATCAAGGAGGTGGTTGACACCAAGTCTGAAGAGGTGACTTCTCTCAGAGGTAACAAGGCTTGGGCTTTTGTGTCCAAGGAAGTTGGTGATACTCCTGTGATGCAAGAGTGGAGGTTGAAGCTGAAGAAGGCAGAGGGAAGCATGACTCCTTTTTGGAGATGCTGGAGGGCTCCCTCATGGTCCAAGATATGCGGGGCGAGGACTATGTCTTTGACATCTCTTCGTAGATGCTATCGGAAGGACCAGGTGCAAGGTTACGGGAGCTGCTGGAGTTATTCACCACTTCTCACTTCAAGGGGGAGTGTTGAATTCTGTGAAGTGAAAGTGGGTGAATGGAAGGCTTGGGAAACCTATCCGCGCGGACTACGCGGACAGGGTTGGCGGACTGCTAGGTCAGCAGGGATGTTGCAGGCGGTTTGCTCTGTGGCGGCCTGGGCGGTCTGTTCGCGCGGACTACGCGGACAGCAGCAGCGGTCTGACAGGCCAGTGTATGCTCAGCAGGCGGTTGACTCCCAGGAAGTAACCGGGCGGATAGGAATGCTATCCGCAGAGTCCGGCATAAAGCGGACTGAAGAACTGGAGCTCGACAGACCGGTTTGGCAGTTGCCTTGGTCTTGCTCTGGTGCAGCGGGAAGCTGCGGAGACCGCCGGTTAGCGCGGACAGAAACTGGAGGTCGCCCGGTATGGCGGGCTAGATCCAGTGTCCGCCAGTAAGTGCGGACTGGCCCTTGTGGCCAGTGGACTGGACTTGGTGTGATCTGAACCAAGTCCAGGATGGCTCAGTCCGAGGAGATCGCGCAGTGGAGCGCGGGCTGGTTTCTCAGTCCGCCAAGCGTAGTAGAAGTGTTGTTGCCTTATTTGCTAGCTTGGGGAAATGCGGACTGTAGAATTTCTTGTCCAGGAGCGTGCGGACTGGAGCCAGAGTCCGCTGAGTCCGGTTTAGCCTTGTGATGAGGTTATGGACTCAGGAGTTGCGGACTGGAGTCTGCTGTTAGCAGACTGGATTGACGTGTCTGCTAAGTCCGGAGGTGCCTTGGCAATGAGGCAATGGACTTGGGATATGCGGACGGAAGCCGGGTGTCCGCTGAGTCCGGCAGGTGCCTTGATGGCGAGGCTGCGGGCTCGGGTTTTGCGGGCTGATGCCTTGTCCGCAGAATGGCGGACACGGCTGTTGTGGAGTCCGGCTGTGGTGGTCCTGGCTTGGACTCTGGCGGCAAGGCGGGCTGGATATTGGAGTCCGGCCTTGGAGAAGCTGGGGCGGACTGGCTATCTGCACAGGAGCGGCGAACTGAAATGTGTGTCCGCGGGCTGGCGGACACACTTGTTCTAGCTGTGGGATGTGGCGGTGATCCTATCGGCTAGGGCGGTGACCATACTCATCGTCGTGCCTATAAATAGGACCCATGTCACATCAGGAGAAAAAAAACATAGACCGAAGTAAGTGAACAGTAATTGAGCTCGCGTTAGTTGCTGCGGTCTGGACCTTGGTGTCCGCGCGGATTGAGTGTTGACCCGGTTGTGCTGTGCAGGTTGTGCGGATAGCGCTGGAAAGCAAGGACTTGGCTCTGATTGCGGTCAGGGACAGTGCGGACTCTGCGGTTAAGCAACAGGCGGTAAACAGCAGGTCGCGGATAGCGACCAGGCGGTCTTCTCTTTGGCAACTTGGTTCGGGGTTCAGGAAGTCGCCTGCTTCAGGCGGACTGTTCCATTCGGTGACGCAGCTTGTGCGGTCTGGCGGCTAGGCGACCTCGCGGTCAGGCGGCCTGCAGATCGGCGGTGAAGAGCTAAGCATTGGAATAAGGGTGAGTCCGCGCGGCTTGGGTTGCGGTCTGGCGACCTGGCGGACTGAGCGGACTCCACAGCAGTAGGTCGGCGGCTTGGTGGTTAAGTCCGCACGGCTTGTTTTTTGTTCTTGTCTTTGTAACTGTCTCTGCTCTCCCGGTGTTGGGTTTTGGTGAAGCATGTCTCGCCATGTATGTCTCGCCTTGTAAAGAAGTTTGCTCTTGATCATTAAAGAAGCTTGTGCTGCATGTGTTGCTGGTTGTTACTGCTTTGTTGAGATAACCCCTGCTAACTCCACGATCCGGGAAAACTTTCAACATTATAAGTGGGCGTATCCTCCTTCGGTTTGTTGAGTTTTCAACAGGGTATCCAAGGGGGCGTCTGCGGTTTGTTGAATTTTAACAGGGTCCTCCTTGCTGGTTCCTTCACTCATGAGGAAAACCTCTTCCTTGTCCTTGGGCAGGGCCTCCTTGCTGCCTCCATCTTAACTCTTGGTACGCCAACGCCGTCGGCTCTTCCGTTCTTCTCCCTTCTTGATGTCTCCCTCCTCCCGGTTCTCTTGATTCGACTTCCGCCAGCCTTGCCAGCTTTCTAGTAAAGCTCGGGTTCGCCTCCTCCATTGCTATCTCTTTCGTAGCCTTCTCCATCAATCCTTCAAACAACAGTGGCGCCTTCCGAGTGAGGCTCATATTAAATAAACCATACTGTAGTCCGATGGTGAAGGCAATCTGGAGGGCAAATCCAGGCACCGCCTGGATATCCAAGATCTCTTCCTTGAACCTATCTACATACATGGCCAAGGACTCATCTGCCCTTTGCCGAATCAGAAAAATGGACTTTGGATTCTACTTACTTTTCTTTGAAGTTGAGAAACATAACTGGAAGCTTCTACTTAGATCCTCAAAGCTGTATATTGAGCCTGTCGAGAGCTGATGAAAGAAATCCCTTACTTTTTCTTTTAAGGTGATGGCGAAAAGATGACACTTGAACGCGTCTGTCATCGGTATGATGGAGACCGCATATTCGAACCATTGCAGGTGCTGGAAGGGTCATCCTTCCCCATGTAGTAGTTCATCTCGGGCTCCCTGAACCCTTCTAGGACTGGAGATGATAGGATCAACACGCAGAATGGGGACTCTCTCGCCACGGGTCTCGCCGCTCCCACTCACACGACGACGTCTCCCAATGAGACGGCACTCACAGGGCTTGCGAACAACTCCATTCCCACCAGGTCTCGCCCGCCTCCCTCTACCATCACTTCCTTTCCAGGTCTCCTCCCAGGAGCATCCTCTCCCACTCTTGCCGAGACGAGCTCATCCTGCTACGCGAGAGCGGGTGCCTGAGATAATGGGGTCGAGCAGTCGCCTTGGCGCGAGATCCCCTATAACATGTTCATAATACCTTTGATTAATGCCATGAAATCCTCCCTTCCTACAAATCCTCCCAGGTTCTTTGACCCATCCCCATCTCCTTCTCCATGTCCTCCCGCCATGAGGTATCTCAAGATTCTTCTATGTAAGCTGCGGTCCATGCTCACCGCACCAAAAATGTTGAAGCCAGTACCCTGAATTTGCCTAGAGTTCGAACCTAAGTTGATTCTTGCACCTACTCTTCTCAAACCATCCTTTTGATGTGAGTCTTATAACTAGAAACATACTGTGGATCTCAGTTCGGAGTTCCCACCTCTTACCCGGAACAATCAGAAGTTCTCCCCCTCCGTAGCCAGTGCTGATCTAGGTGCCTTAGAGGAAGAAGATTGAAAGGGTCAACAACCTTTTCAAGGCACCTTATCGGTCTATTTATAGGCCTCTGTCTTTGCCCTGCCAATAACCAAATTAAACCGACCCAAAATTACAAAAATACCCTGGGCTGGGTTTGCCAACATCCAAAGTCCACTGTTCTGAAGATCTATACGCAGACCACCAATGGCAAAAGCATAAAATTACCTGTTGTAAAAGAGTAAAATCCCACTTGGTGGTAAGAAGGTAATAACTCCTTCACCTCATACTGCGAGTGAGAAATTGACCAGCGGGAGAGACGAGCCTACCTGCTCGTCTCGCAAGTCTCCTGCCTTGCGAGAGTAGTCTTGCCACATAAGCTAGCCTGCGAGGCGAGAGGCACCTCGTGAACTCTGATGCTCCATGTCTCGCTTCCGGCGAGTGGACCCCATTGTCCCACTGACCTAGGTACTTTCTCTCGCCAGCTTCTCAACACTACTATTTGGGCCACCTCAAGCGAGCCCAAGGTTGCACATGAAGAGTGCATTTCTAAATGGAGAACTCAAAGAGGAATTTTATGTTGAACAACCCCCAGTTTTTATCTCTTCAACTCACTTTTCTTATGTCTTTAAACTTCATAAAGCCCTTTAAGGTCATAAACAAGCTCCAAGAGCTTGGTATGAGACCCTTGCTAGTTTTCTTTTAAATAATAAATTAAGTAGAGGCATGGTAGATAAAACATTGTTTTTTAGACTTCATAAAACCAAAATTTTACAAGTACAAATATATGTTGATGATATAATTTTTGGTTCTACTGATTTCAAACTATGCAAAAGGTTCTTTGACCTAATGCATTCCAAGTTTAAAATGACTAGCATGGTTGAACTATCTTACTTCCTTGGTTTACAAGTGAAGCAAACACCTGATGGCATTTTCATATCACATTTTAAATATTCTAAAGAGTTGATTAAACGATTTGGGATGTCAGATGCCTCAGCTATGAAGACACCCATGCATAGTAATGTTGTTGTTGATAATGATGAATATGGCAAACCCGTTGATTAGAAAATATATAGGACTATTATTGGGACTCTATTATATTTAATAGCAAGTAGACCTGACATTATGTTTGCAAACTATCTTTGTGCTAGGTTCCAATCTAACCCTAAGGAATCACATCTTATTTTAGCAAAAAGAATTTTAAGATATATAAATGGTAGCCCTAATCTAGGACTCTGGTATCCTACTGAGTCAAGATTTGAATTAACTGGATTCAGAGATGCTAACTATGCTGGATGCAGAATTGACAGAAAAAACATATCAGGAACTTGTTATTTTCTTTGTGATAGGATTGTGTAATGGTTTTGTAAAAATCAAACATATGTTTCTACTTCAACTTTTGAAGCTGAATATATTGCAGTAGGTAGTTGTTGTTCACAGATTTTGTGGATTCAAAACCAAATACTATATTATAGTTATAACTTAAATAATTCAACTATATTTTGTGATAATACAAATACAATATCAATTGCACAGAATCCAGAACTTCCTAGTAGGACTAAGAATATAAAAATTAGACATAATTTTATAAAAGACAATGTAGACAAAAATAAAATTAAACTATAATTTATTTCTACTGAATTTCAAAGAGCTGATATTTTTACTAAACCTTTAGATGAAAAGAAACATATTTTCTTCTTAAATCAGTTAGGAATGATTGATGGTGTATCTTTAAATTAATTTTTGATCAAAGATCGACTAATTGTCACCTTTCGTCGAACGGAGATCGACAAATTGTGAAATTTTCGTGAAACGTTTGTCGAAGGGAGATCAACGAACTATCTTAGAGAAACTTTCGTCAAACGGAGATCGGCGGATTAGTTTCGAGTACTTTTCGTCGAACGGAGCTCAACAAAATGTATTCCTTTCGTAAAACTTTCGTCGACCGGAGATCGACTAAATGTATTTCTTTTGAGAAATTTTTCATCGAACAGAGTTCGATCTTTTGCTATTTCACCGGACAGTGTTCACCTTTTCGACTTCTAAAAACTGATATTTAGGTTTTCATCAAACTCTATCTCGTGTATTTCCATTTCCCTTGCACTTGATCTCTCTATCTTACACGCTAATGGCAATTTCTCAGGCGACTCTCTCTGCAATTAAATTTGATGCCAGATTCGACATCGATATTGACTCATTCTGCCACTCAGTTCAAATCTTCCAAGATATTTTGCAACTATTTGAGGCTCAGCAACTACGTAATTTTATGACCACCAGTATCAAACTCCCCGTCACAGAAATAAAAGAATGGGTTCATACAGCAAGGATTCCTGATCTCGCAACTATTACTGGATCTATCTCAAGCAATCATGTTTCACTTACCCTAGCAATTTTATCTGAAATTTTTGGATTAATTAATGGATATGATGATATATAATTGTCTAGTTCAGAAATAGATGTTATGCTTGATAGAATGGGACACAATCAAGGAAACCCTAACTACTTACTGAAGAATTATTTTTCTATAGAATATAAGTTCCTAGCTGATGTGGTTGGGAAGGTAATTCTTGGCAAACAGTCTGCCCATGATTATATTACCAGGAACCAATTCCTATTGATGTGTGCTCTGGTGGACCAGAAAAATGTTAACTGGGGGACAATATTGTTTAATTCAATCAAATAGAAGATTAATAAAAAGGATGTTTGTTATGGAAGAATCTTCGGTATTTTCCTCCAAAATAGATGTCCAGACATTCTGGTATCTCAAACAGTCCATATCAATGCCTCCAAGAGGCTAAACTCTGCTCTTTTTGGAAAATGGGATAGGGTGACTCAAAAGCCATCCAGGGCTGAATCCTCCAAGGTAGCTTCAGAAAGCACAAGAGCTATACCAGCTGCTCTCCCAACTCCACTAGAAGTATCTCCTATTATTTCTTCTCCTCTACCACCTCCACACCATTCACTTAGGCAGCCATCTCCACCTACTCAACAACCAGTTTTATTTGAAGTTTTTAATCTTCAGCCTTCACTACCACTTCACCAGTTCCTCGGTCACTTCTACAACATAATCTATCTGAAGAACTCCCATCCATAATAATCCCTACAGATTCACACATTAATCAGTCACCTTCATCTCCACCACATTCATCTCCACCTCTTATATCTCCACTTCATTTATCTCCACCACACTCACCTATCCAGGAAATAATTCCAGATGATATTCCCACTGTCATCCCTTCTACCTCTATTCCTCAAGCCTTCACTATATATCCAAACTATGATAACAATTCTATTCCCTCTTCTTCCATTCCATCCTTTGCATCTACTGCTGCTACACCTGAGTTTATGTATTTAGATTACTCCTCCATTTCTTCTAACCTTCTTGATTTCATTATGCCAACCCTCAAGAAGTTCTTAGAATGAAGCTTTAGCTCCTGTAATAGCTTCAATCTCAGCACTCTCCTCTAGATTAACTCTCTTCAATCTATCCCTTCTCTTGAGGGCTTAGATTCAGGTCACCCTGGATCTAAGCATCGGGAGATATTCCATGAAGAAGCTCCAAGCACTACAGTTCCAGTCACAGCAATTCCAGAAGAAGGTACAGCAGTAGTAGTAGTTTTTGTTTCAGATTCTGAAATGATTTTAGTTGAGGATGTGTTGGCTGCAGAACTAGAAATTATTCCTGTTGGTGATGTGATTATTCATCCCACAATTGACATTCATTCTTTATTATCAGTTTTTTATTCAGTACATAGTCATGCTCCCAGCTTACGAGTTTTTGAAATAGATCCTTCTTAAGCTATAGTCTGTTAGACTACTACTATTTATACTTCTGTCTTGGAATAGTTTTTACAAGACATTTTTACTAGTTTGATTCTATCTCACATCCTATGATAGTTGATGAACAAACCACTATACTAAAGGATATAAAAAATTCTGGGTTTATTCATTCCCCTCCTACTTTAGCATGCGATGAATCCTCTATCCTTTTGGGCAGAGGCAGTAGGCACAACAAACTATATTCTTAATAAATGTCTGATACATAAACTGAATGGTAAGACTCCCTATGAATTACTTTAAGATAACAAACCTAAAGTAAGTTTTATTACTTTAGGGTTTAGGGTAAGATCTATTTAAGGTAAGACTCCCTTTTGAGTATGCATAGAATTCACATGGGATAAATCTATTTTATTTAGAGTTTCACTTTTTCATTGCACAAAATAAAGAGTATGCAAGCGCTAGACCATCTATATGAAATCTTAATAAATTTGCATTATGGAAGGCAAGGATTATACTTTATATGAATTCTATTTATGAAGATATCTACAACTCTATTTTGACAGGTCCGCCTCTACCACTTGAAAAAACAATCACCAGTGGAGTACCACCTACAGAATGGACAGAAGGCCAGAGAAAGGCAAAAGTTGATGATGCAAAGGCTATAAACATTCTATCCCAAACAATATCTGATGACATTTTTCAGAAAGTTGTTGAATGCACCTCAGCAAAATACATCTGGGACTCCATCACAACAATATTTGCTTGATCAACAGATGAGAGAAAAGATAGAAGATCTCACCTGATTTCTCAATATGAAAACTTCAAAAAGTGTGAAAGTGAATCAGTTACTAAAATATACACAAGACTCAGTATCATAATTAATGAGCTGAAAAACATGGAGAAGGACATTACATTGACAGAGGTCAATGACAAGATTCTCATGTATTTCCCTGACACATGGGATTCAAGAATCTGGCCAATCAGAGAAGACAAAGTGTAAATGAAATCTCAACAGAGACTTTGTTGGGAAAGCTCAAATCTTATGAGCAGCTTATCAAGATAAGGGAAGTTGAACAAGTGACTCAATCTTCGGTAAAGAAAGAAAAGAGCATTGCTCTTCAAGAAACTGAAGTGGACGAACAACTTCCTGAGCATGAAGAACTCAAGAGTCTACTGGCTAAGTGGTTCTACAAGATGGCCAGAAAAGACTTCAGGAAAAGATTTTCCAGTGAAAGAACTAGTGCCTAATCAACTAGAGGGGGGGTGAATAGGTGAACTTAATCTTTTTTAAATTATAGGCAGAAACACTGAATAATAAGACCTGTATTTGCAATTCTCTACAGCAATTCAGCATAGATATTATAGCAATCACAGAATTAATCACACATAGAGTACACACAGATTTTATAGTGGTTCCCCAAGGTCTGGATACATCCACTTTCCCCCTTCGCCTATTTAGTAGTGTACTAGATTCGGCCTAACTTCTCCACTTCTTCTCAGATCCTCAGATCTTACAACTCAGAACCCCAAACAGGTTCCTACAACTCAGAGTGATCCAACTCCTACAACTCAGGCACAAAAGCCCTACCACTCAGTCTTCACCAAGACTTACACTTAGAGAATAAAGTCTCCTACAACTCAGGCACTAGGCCCTACCTCAGTCTTCAACAAGACCTATACTCAGAGCACACTGTCTCCTAAACTCAGCCTTTACAAAATAGGCTTACAGCTCAGATCCCTTAGGATCCTACAAAAAATAAAGTTTACAATGAATATAACCACAACTCTGAAAGAGAGAGATGAGTTGATAGGTTTCTTGATGAGTTCTTGGAAGAACTTGGCAGAGATCAACCTCCCTTGGCTTTCTTCAAAGCTTCTTGAATTAGAACACAGTAGGGTTGTATCTCTATGCAGATGATCTTCAATCAACTGCTGTCTTGAGATTCTTATTTCAATCTGAATCTTACTTATCAGCCTGGTTCAACAGCTGATATTCTTAGAAGGAGCTATCTCTCTCCAACTACTTAGATCTTCTCTTGAAGGTCTTCTTCTTTTTTTGTGTTGTTTTTCAACTTATTGATCAATTCCTATTCTGTTGAAGGAGAAAGGTCTTTAAATAAGCTTTCTCCATGGTGACCGACTGATCCGATTTCTAAAAACTTTCTGATGGCTCTGACAGTTGCAGTTGACCGGTTGAAATGGCAGTTGTCAAGTCATCCAGTCACTTCTTGAAATCTCTGTCACTGTCTGAAAGTATCGAGACAGATAGTATTTATGTGTCGATAGAAATAGACTAAGTGTCGACACAAGTAGACTAAGTGTCGACACTAGCCTTGTTAGTGTCAACACAACTCCTTGTGTTGTTGTAACAGCTTCTCGACACTGCTTCTTCTAAATGTGTCGACACTGATTCTGTGTGTCGACACAAGCCTTCTTCTTTAATACTTAGTTGAATTCTGCTAAGTGTCGACACAACTCCTTTGTGTCGACACATCTTCTTGTGTTGAAACTTGCTAAGTGTTGACACATCTTCTTTGTGTCGACACATCTTCTTTTGTTGAAACTTTGCTGAGTGTCGACACATCTCCTTGTGTTGACACATGTTCTTGAACTTTGTTGAAGTTTGCTGAGTGTGGACACAGACTCCTAGTGTCGATACATGTACTTGAACTTTGTTGAAGTTTGCTGAGTGTCGACACAGCCTCCTAGTGTCGACACATGTACTTGAACTTTGTTGAAGTTTGCTGAGTCTCGACACAGCCTCCTAGTGTCGACACTTTTGCTGTCGACAAAGTTTCTCTGGGTGTCGACACTGCCTCTAAGTGTCCACACAGATAATGTTGATAATTCTTCACTGTGTGTCGACACAACCTGTATGTGTCGACACATTTCTTCTGGTGTCGAATCTGCCTTCCTGGTGTCGACACAATTACTCCAAGTGTCGACGCTGCTTCTCTAGGTGTCGACACAAGCCTTCTTAAGTGTCGACACTTTTCTTATAGGTGTCGACACATGGACTTAGAAACTTTTATGCTTTTCCTGCAATTACTTAACCTGCACAAATAAACTCAAAACACATAAAATACACCTTGATGTATATCATTGAGTAGGGTGAGGCTTCTTCAAATCTAGTACATATATTCCAATGTACCCAACAATCTCCCCCTATTTAGAGAAGTCATAACCCTTAGTCAATGATATACACCATACATAACAAATACTCAATATGATGTATAACAATATTGAATGATAGGGAAAATACTAAACATGTATAAACAAAACATGTACAATCAATTATCTCAAAATAATAATATAATAGATTTGAATCATGACACATTGTTTTTACAAATTCCAACATTTTCATTAATCAAAAGTTTACATAGAGTTTAATGTAAATGATTACGATTTGTAAACTTAAGAAAATCCTAATCTATGGCTGCTCTGGTTCCTTGATAACAATGCCCTTTCCAGATTGAATCTTTGCTTGAACAGGAGCTTCATTGTCATCAGCAGGCTTCTTCCCTTTAAGATCTTTCTTTTTCTGTTCTTCAGCCTTTATCTTCTGCCTTTCAAAATAGTGATAAGGCTTAGGGAAATGCTTGCTAGGCTCCTGTGCATTAGGAGGTAGCTTTCCCAGTTTAGCCTTCCTTCTATATTGTACTATGGCCTCTTGCCTATTCTCATGTTTTCTCCACTCCTGATCAGAATACCACTTGCCTCTATCCAGGACATTGTACTTGGCAGCCTTCCAAGCAGTCAATATGATATTCCTGGATGTGGGGCTCCATTGTTCAAAATCTGGCCTTAATTCAGCTTGCTCTCTGAACCTTTTCTTAGATAATTGGGCCTCTTGTTCTTTTAGGAATTCCTCTTGCTCTTTTAAGATTGCCTCTGGCACAGGCTGGACTACCTTCTCAATAATAACATTCTAATTACCCTCAGGAGGACTATACATAGACTGTACCTCCTGATGTATCATGTCAAAATCAGCAGGAGGGTATATCACTTGAGCCACTTCAGCTTTCTCTCCTCCAAAGTATGCATGATTGATGCCAGACTCTGTAACATTATCATCATCACATAAAGGTGGATATCCAATAGTGGCTCTGATGGAGTTTGAAATCCACTTTGTATGATCAGAGCCTGCTTTGACTAACACCCTCTCCCCCTTTATGACTTCTCTTTATATGTGATCTCTAAGATCATCCTTTTGGAATCTTATATGTGCATTCAAATAGTTGACTCCATCTTTATATAAAGGTTTTAACTTTTGTAGCCTGTCAGTAATAATCTTTTGAGAATCTGCAATGGCAGTGTGAACTGCAAGTAGGCTGTCTTGGAGTTGCTTATCAAACCCAGCTTTTGGTAGTAGTACTTTGTGCAGTCTGGGCAGTAGCTAGATTCTTCATTTCAGTGACAATGGCATTATGAGAAGCAGTCAGATTATCATTCATTTTTATCTGATTTTCCAGGACATATCCTTGTTTGACTGCCATGTCATCAACCTGTTTCTTGATGTTCTCTTGATGAGTAGCCAGATAGACCACTGCATTTCCTCCTTTATGGAAGCAGTCAGTCATTTCCTTTTTGTTTTGATTCACTTCAAATCTTATAGATTTTATGTCTTGAGCAAGATCAAACTGAAGTGATTTATGGCCTTCATCCATATAAGTTTGTAAAGTCTTCCTTTGCTCATCTAACTTTATTTGCAATGCCACCATCAGAGAACTATAATCAGTAGTAGGGGCAGGCTGTGGAGCAATTGTCTGTAGTGCTTTCTTATAGTTCTGGCTTCTTCTCTTGAAGACCTGGAACTTCCTTTTCTTGGCTCTAGCAGCCTCTTCATCCTCTGAAATAGAAGTACTAGCAATGTCTACCCTGTCCATAGGACTAGGAGGTAAATCCTTCTCAGTCCTTGGTAGCTCCTCAGCATTTCTTGGCTCCTCAGTCTCTTGTCTAGCAGTTTTCTCTACATTCTCCACATGCTTCCCCTCAAGATTTACCTTCTCCCCCTCAACAGCTGCTATCTCTCTCTCAAGGTCTGTCTATACAAGATCAGGGAATAACTCTTCTAATGTAAACTCATACTGAGGTTGTACAGGAGAATCTCTTATTTCTGGAGCAACTGAGTCTATTTTATCAACAACAGATGTGTCCTCCATGACAACATCTTGTGGTTAAGGTTGTTTCTGTGTTTGATGATCAACATCAAGTAATGGTTCAGACAAAACTTCATCCACAATAGTAAAATCTAATTAATTAACTTCAGTAATTACCTCAAGAATGATTTGGGTAGACCTTTCACTCTCTAATAGAGTTGGCTCATCCACATGTAGAGGCTCCCCATGGAGTGGATCCAGGTGAATTGGGCTAGCTGAGGGTAACTCCCCCTGCCTCTGTGCATCTTCTTGTCTTGCTGGTGACTGTCCAGCTTTGTCATCTCCTCCATCATCAGAACTGAAAACCACTTGCTCCTCTTAGCTACTTGAGGATTCTTGAGCCACAATGGCTGTCTTCTTCTTCTTCTTCTTCTGAGGTGTTTCCTTTACTGGAGTTGACAGTTCCTTTGTCAGCACTCTATCCAATCTTGAGAAAATTCTAAGATCTATTCTCCTCATATGATTTACCTTTGAACCGGCAGCTTGATTCATCACATTAGGTATGCTTCCAGCTAATTATAGACTCAGAATTCTTCCCAGATTGGGTTTCTTCAGGTTCTCTTTTATCTTATCAAACATGACTGCAGACCAATCAGTATTAAGTTTGAAAATTATCCTTGTCATCAAACTGAACATGTGAGCTGAAATTCTATCAAACATGCTTGCTCAGTATTACCTTGCCAACTATCTCAGATAAAAACTTACCCTGCATGTTCATGCCTTTTCTATTGAAAACTGATCCAATTTTCAGGTTTGTCTCTAATCCACACCATTTCAATGCCTCTCTAGTCTTAGAAGCAGATACAACTTCTTCCTCTTTTGTTCTTGGTAGTTGAAGTACCTTTCTTAGACTTTTCTGTGTGACCTTGACTTTTGTCCCATGGACTCTGGATTTAATCTTGAGTCCAGTATCATCAAGTGAAGCTGCACTCAAGAATTCAAGGACATCCTTCTTCCAGATCTTGATAGGTTCGGATACAAGATACTCTAGTCCAGTCTCGGCAATTAGGGTTACCACACCTTTGATTTCTGGTTCCACGTCATCAAAGGCGTGACACACGAGCTCATATCCTTCATTAATGTTCTCTTCTAGCTTGGGCGCCATTAGGGTTTGAAGAAATTTTGAATTTAGAGAAGAGAGATGTCGACACACAAGTTTGGTCTCGAAACTAAGGTGAGCGTGTCGACAAACAATAGGGAAATCCTATTTATACCTTTCTAGAATCGAAGGTGAAAAGGCGCGATAAAATACTTGAATTGTGTCGACACTGTGGAAAAGTGTCGACACTTACTGCTAATGTCTCGACAATTACGTGTCGACACAAATATAGTCGACAGAATATATGTGTCGACACTTATATATTTCAGCTCGACATTTAGTCGAGACTCTATTAGACTAATTCTGTGTAAATCCTAAGGGTCGACACCACCCTTGATGTGTCGACACCTACACTGCATGTGTCGACACAAATTCTCTGAAGTGTCGACACAGACTTCCTAGATGTGTCGACACGATTTCTCTGAAATGTCGACACCACTTCTATGTGTCGACACAGACAACTCTGTGTGTCGACACCATTTTACTTAGACAATTTTTGTAAACTATTCTAAGTTTATCATCCCTAATTCAATTTTAAATTTATTGAATTTGGTTTTATCTAAGGGATTAGTAAACATATCAGCTAACTGATTATATGTCTTAACATACTCTAGGAAAATGTCATCTTTTTCCACATGTTCACTTAGAAAATGGTATTTAATTTCTATGTGCTTAGTCCTACTATGAGAGACAGGATAATTTGCAATAGAAATGGCACTAGTAGAATGTAACATCCCATGTTACTTCTAGACCCCTCAACTTAGATTGGGTTAGGCATGGGGTGAGATTTGAGGAGACCAACTAGGTTTGACCCTAGGTAGTGGGTGGTAGCCATGTGGGGCCCACTATAAGACCATAGTCAAACTAGGTCAAACTAGCCTAAGTGGGGACCCTAGCCACACCATGACCCCACCACATTGCCCTAACCCTAAAAACAATCTAAGTGGACCCTAGGGTATGTCACTGGGTCAACATTTTGACCCCAGTTGACCAAGGTCAACCTTGGGCTTAATTTGGTCAAACCCACACTCATAGGCCTAATTAACCTAAGTAGGGCACCCCCTTGACCCAAACCAAGTTGGGTGGTGCCACTAGACCCATTTCCACCAAGTGGGGTCAGTCCACCCGCCATAGTTGACCAGTCAACCCCAAAAGTCAATTTGGTCAACAATTTGACCTAAGGAATGAAATGAAGGCCAAGTCATTTCCCCTTGGACCAAGCCCACCAAAATTGGCCCATAGTCAGCCCAAGTGAACAAGACCAGCCCTACCCCTCTAATTCAGGAGAGAGAATACATGCAAGGGGGTAAAATTGGAATTTTTAGGAGAAGAGGAGAGAGAAAGAGGAATGAAGGAAATGGTGGCCACATGGCCACCCCATCAGCTGACTTAGGCTGCCCAAGACCAGGTGGCTGACCTCCCCTCTTTAATTCCAGCAGGAAACCAGGACTGTGAGCCACATGGCTGCTGGGTGAAACCTCCAAAGCTCAAAACCGAGCTAACATTGGAGTTAACTCCACTTATAGCCCACCTCAGTCCAAACAGAGCTCACCATCAGCTTCAGAAGGCCGAGAGGAGTGGAATTCGACTGCTTACTCATGGAGAACGGTGGAGAATTGAACTTTCGGGGTGGAGCTCGCCGGCGCACCACCACCACGGCAAACCGCCGCCTGACCCGCAGCCAAGCCCCGATTCAGGTGCGTTTCGCCTCACCTCTTCCCGTACTAACTTTCTAGATCGAACTAGGGAGATATCGGTCTCAATCGAGCCCGATGCCATGAGAGGAAATGGAGAAATTCGAGCTTTTCTTTTCTTGCTCGGGTTCGCCGGAGGAGCCAACTCCGGCGGCCCCACCGCCGGGAAACGCTAGCCCCCACCTTAACGAAGGTGGTGGCGATATCCGCCGGCGGTGGTGGTGGCTCAGCTGGCCGGAAAAGGCCAGCCAACATCGCCCAGGTAGAATCAATCGTGGCCGTTAACTCATCGGGGACGATGACCAGATCCCGTAGGTTTTACTTCAAGATTCGTGCAAACAGTTAAATGAATTAATTTAAATATTGATGAACAGTGTATGATTCTGTCACATATATTCAGTCCTTTTGCATGTTAACTTTAGGCCTCTTAGAAGCATTTCCAGAACTTAGGCCCTTAATGAAAAATGTAGCCTAGGGTCTTACCTTTACAATGCCACCCTAAACATACATTTTGGTGTAGTGTACAGTCCTGTAGGACATTTCTCCTAGGACTGGTCCCAGACTAGGTCAAAAAATTATATTGGATGCCCTGGTCTCAATATTAGTCACCATGACCCCAAATTTTGGGAATATGCATGATTAGGGCATACTTACCTCCTGCCAAAAGTTAGGAATTTTTGGAAAATATTTTCCTATAGTGTTTGGTAAAATATCAAAATTTAAATAAATGACATATATGGAGTTCTACTCCTCCCCATGGCCCCAAATTTTGGTGGTGGGTCAGTGGGGTCATCCTTGGTGCATGATAAAATTTTCAGCACCTTGGGTTCACTGCATGTGGGAGAATCCACTTGCATGTGCTAGCCTATGTTAAGGCTTGGTGTGCAAATAGCAAAAATGCAAATTGGTGTATTTAGCCCAATGGTGGCATGCAAGAGTTATGAAATTAATTACAGTGGTTCATTAGGATAAATTTCACCCCCCAAATTAATGAGGGAATTTTTGGAATCAAAATTCCATTTATTGGAATTTATTTTAATTATAGCTATTTTGGAAATAAAATTGGAAAATAGGATTTATTCAAGTACAAATCCAAACCACCTTGCCAAGGCATAGATACATCACATTTGACTTAGGAAAAATATGATTCCTCTGTTTTGAAGAATTTGTGGAATAGATACCCTAAATTTCCCATTTTACCCTTATTTTGTATATTCTTGAATTGATGGATTTATATCTCTGAAAAATTTGGAAATTTTTCTACTGTCATAAAATGTTATTATTAGTCTTGCACAAATTTCTCAGAATTTAATGGATGCATTATTTGTGTTAAAATTAGTATAATGGCATTTTGGTAAATATCTTATAATGGAATCCTATAGGCCATCTTACATTAAATGTTGATGATTCTCTGCCAATAGTTATCAATTAGTGTCCTAAAAGTTCTGTAATATTTCTGGAAGTTTTGTGTAAATAATGCCTATACATCATTTGGAAAAATGGAATTTTGTGGAATTGATATTAAATTGAAAATGATAATAAATAATTTAAGGAAAATTATGAAATTCTGTAGGCAGTAATATTTTGTCAATATACCTCTCAGGAAAAGTTCCCTAGGTCAGTGGATGCTTAATCAAACCACTTCATGTGTAAAGTGACCTAGCATTTGAATTAAAAGAATTAATTAAATGACTATTTGGCCAAGAAAAATTATGAGAATCCTTAGGGTAGTTCCCTTAGTCCATAATACCTTAGGATAAATATTTAGAGGCAAGATGCCTTAAGTTTTGGAAGATCACAATTCTAGGGTAGGCATAGGTCATGGTCTGCATATAACACAAATAGGTCCTGCCTTAGGGGAATTACCAGGGGATTGATTATCGGCAGAAATAAGAGAGAGTTCAACATGAGTAACCCTGGTGGGTAGAGTTGTCTTAGTGAGAGATTAAATGCAAGTCTTAGCTAGCAACTGGAGCGGGGATCGGCGGAAGACCGTCGGTTTCCCGGTAATACCTTAAGTTACTAGGGTTATACTAAAGCAATAAGGAGAGCTGGAGAGATACATGGGTAGCCATCAACTAAAATAAATATCCTTGCGAAAGGGAACGCTGGGCGTAATCCCAACACAGTTCCTAGTGCCCCTTGAGAGCCCTTCACAGGGAATACCGGGGGCAGTCCTGGGATTAACCTTAAATCTCTAAGTATAATAAACTGTAGATAAGAGTAGTATAATAGGTTAGGACATTGTCGTACCTTCTCGCCCGTGTGGGGTTGAAGAGATTCATGATATATGCTCACCCGTTTTGGGGTTTGAGGGAGTTGGCATAAAGGCACTTATGTGCGTTCTCACCCGGGTTTGGGTTTGAGGGATTCAGGACGGGTTTTGGTCCTGCGAGCGGAAGGCTCGGTATGAATTACTTGCATGTGCATAAATATCGTGGCGGGGAATGCGGTACTGGCCGTTCGTCACACCGATGGCAGTACGGTGCACCAGGCGGTTGTGGGAGTTAGAGGGGCCAGTGGGTTGTTTTACACTGCGGTCTGGAGGACGACCCCCGATAACACACATCCGACCCAACAAGACTGACGGGTTTGTCAGCAAAGTACGTACGCAAGACTCTAGAGTGCACCTTGGACGTGTACAGAGGCGTATGAGAGGGGTCTAAGGCTTGGTAGTGTGCATACCGGTCTAGAAGCGGAGACGCCCGCTCCGCTGCTGCCGTAGCCACAGCGGTGGTACCCGAGAGTGATGCTAGCTCTCAAAAAGTGGGAACTAAAGGTCTGTGATCACAGAGTCGTTGTGTGTGAGTTGCACTTGCCTGCGCATAAAATTGCATCATATCATTCATTCATATTAGGTCATACGCTTCATAGATCCTTATCATATAAATTAGTATGGGCTCTTTTATATGATAAGTTAAATTTCCTGGAAATCCTAACTTATATATTTGTATGGGCATTTATATAAGTTAGGGTACGTTTGTGATGATAGCATAGTGGCAGCTTAGCTTATTTACTTGTTCATACTGCTGCTTCTTTACTTTTCATTACTGGACTACTCTTACTTGTTACTTGTACCGTACATAGAATTGCTAGAGTA
Organism: Platanthera guangdongensis; assembly: GCA_039583875.1. Taxonomy (NCBI): domain Eukaryota; kingdom Viridiplantae; phylum Streptophyta; class Magnoliopsida; order Asparagales; family Orchidaceae; genus Platanthera; species Platanthera guangdongensis. The sequence continues at coordinate 120,186,733 of CM077150.1, read as the reverse complement.
GAACTACAGTACTTATTACATCATTAGTTAGATATTGTCACCTGCTTCCACTTTGTTACCCCTTGTTGTCCTCCGCTTCGTCCTCCCGCTCGGTGCCTAGGAGCTGCGGGGCGAGGTGCGGAGGAAACGACTTAGTCTTTTTGACTAATGGTCGGTGACCAACTATTTTTAGGAGCCCGTGGAGATGGAGCACCAGCACGTCGAGGAGGCAGGACATGAGGAGCAGATACCACTTCCGCAGGCTACTACCACTACTGTGCGTCCTCAGGTGGGACGAGATCTGATGATCTAGTTTAGCTTCCGCATTTACTATTTTGTGAGAGAGAGATTTGATGTACTGGGCATAAGCCCCTTTTTACTCTTTCTTCTGTACTATTCTGTGGACTATTGATGTACTATTCATTTCTTTTATATGATTGTACTGTGGCTTGTGGACTGGTAGTTTTATATATATAGATTACTTCTTCTTCTCATATTGGCCTACAGGTTAATGATCGTACTAGCCGGCAGAATCGGCGTATTGCGGTGTCGACTAACCCGTGAGTTAGTGCCACCGTAAGACGGCGGTTCTGGGCATAAGATCCGGTAGCCCTCCTTGGTAAGGGGGAGGGGGGGGGGGGTCTTACAAACTGGTATCACTTGAACAACGATCATATGAGAAAGAAGTCCACAACATGGGACCACCCCCGCCCGAGCATTAGTTTGCGGACAAACTATGCAGCGGAAGCAGTGGTGTGCCCATGTGTAAAGTCACATAAATGGTCCACAAAGTACAATTTGTTAGGCCAATTCTGCTTTAACCTTACCTTTATGCAACCTCCACAGGTCGCAGCGCCGCAAAATGTGGCTCCTCCCCCTCCAGCTGCCACTCCATTCCTATATACGGAGATGGGGCAGACCCTGACGGCGATTTTGGATGCCTTTAGAGCGCAGCAAGTCCTGGCTCCACAGCCAAATCCGGGGTCGAGCTGGCTGAGCGCATTCAAGAGCCTGTCCCCACCGACGTACCGCGGGACAGAGGATGCGGTGAAGACAGAAGAATGGCTGGAGGCCATACACGAGATCTTAGCGGGCATCAGCTGCCCAGTCGGCCAGGCAGTACCTCTAGCCACCTCTGTGCTAGAGGCCCACGCAAAGAGATGGTGGAAGTCAGTCCGGGAGTCTACCTATGCGGACTTTGAGCTGTCAGAGATATCTTGGGAAGAGTTTGGCGATGTGTTTCTGGAGCACTTCGTCTCTGCTACGGACAGAGATGCTTTGGAGGAGAGGTTTTTGAACCTCAAGCAGGGGACCAGATCAGTGATAGAGTACTAGAGAGAGTTCTCCGACTTGGCCAGGTTCGCGGGGATTCAGGACACCGACGATAGGAGGTATGCAAAGAGGTTCTACCGGGGCCTCAGGGATGATCTGAGGCAGGCTCTGTTATTCATTTCTCATGGCACATCCAGGCAGATCATCGAGATGGCGAAGAAGCTGGAGGCTGACCAGCTGATGGTGCGAGCCGGAGGGAAGAGACCATTTGATGGATCGACATCAGGTGAGGGCAGTAGGGGCTCTCAGAGAGGCAGGACCATTGGATACAGGAGGGGTGGGGGACGTCGTCGTCCCAACTTCAGGCAGGAGCAGGGGCCTCCTCCAGCTTTGGCTCCCCCACCTCTACAGATACATGATCCGAGGAGACAGGATGACCGAGGCCACCGACAAGTGGTTTGTTACGGATGCCGCCAGCCTGGGCACATCAGGTCGGAGTGCCCGCACCGATTCCATCCCCCTCCTCCTCCTCCACCTCCAGTGGCCTCTGTACAGCAGGGCCGAGGACGAGGCCGAGGACGAGGCCGAGGTCAGGGATATCATGGCAGGAGGCGCGAGCAGGAGCAGATATACGCCTTGGACCTCACAGAGCCGAGGAATCCCGAGGAGGTTATTACAGGTACTTGAAGTTAATTATGAATTTTCTTGGATTTCCAATGATATATATTTAGTACCTGGAACCATAGGACAACAATTAACTTTCACATAAACAAACCTCAGGCATAGTCATGATCAGCGGCAAGCCCGCTCATACTCTTTTCGACACGGGTGCTTCACACTCGTTCGTATCCGAGGCCTTCATTGACGGACTCGAAGGCGTGGAGAGGTTCCCTGGACTAGAGATGAGGGTACGTCTACCCGATGGATCGGAGCTGCGGACCACTGCACATTGCGACATGGAGGCCGAGATTGGAGGCAAGGCATTTGAGGCGCCGGCGACCATTCTGAAGCTGCAGGACTTTGATTTGATCTTGGGCATGGCCTGGTTGCATCGGAACCATGCCCAGATAGATTGCCCGTCCAGGAGGATCACGCTAAGACATGGCGACTCTCATGTTGTCGTTGAAGGTATCCAGCCTATCTGCCACCTACTATTATCATCTGTACAGGCTGTGAAGGCCCATGAGCAGGGTGAAGAAGTTTACCTTGTTTGCTTCGAGATGGTGGGAACAGGAGCGACTATCTCAGATATTCCGGTGGTCTGGGATTTCTCCGACGTATTCCCGGAGAAATTGCCCGGGCTACCGCCTGCTAGAGACTTGGATTTCAGGATTCAGCTAGTACCGGGAGCGAAGCCGGTGTCCAGGGCACCCTACAGGATGGCTCCCAGGGAGTTGGCAGAGTTCAGGACTCAACTACAGGAGCTAGTCGAGTCAGGATTTGTGCGACCCAGTTCATCGCCTTGGGGAGCACCAGTTCTTTTCGTGAAGAAGAAGGACGGATCACTTCGATTATGTATAGATTACCGGGAGCTGAACCGGTTGACGGTCCGCAACACCTATCCTCTGCCTCGGATAGATGAGTTATTTGACCAGCTACAGGGAGCATTCTGGTTCTCCAAGTTAGATTTGCGATCCGGCTATTATCAGCTCCGTATCAGGGAAGAAGACATACCGAAGACGGCTTTCAGTTCGCGCTATGGATTATACGAATTCACGGTGATGCCTTTTGGGCTCACGAATGCTCCTGCTGCATTCATGAGTCTGATGAACCGTGTTTTCGAGCCTTTCTTAGATCGCTTCGTGATAGTATTCATCGACGACATCCTTATTTATTCTCGGACTCAGGAGGAGCATACGGAGCACTTGGCACAGGTCCTGCAGAGGTTGAGGGAGACACAGATGTACGCAAAATTTTCGAAGTGCCAGTTCTGGTTGCAGGAGGTGGCTTTCCTGGGGCACACGATCAGCGGGGCTGGGTTAGCTGTGGACCCAGCCAAGATAGAGACGGTGAGGGATTGGCCACGGCCGAAGACCGCATCTGACATCCGCAGTTTCTTGGGACTAGCAGGCTATTACCGCAAGTTCGTGGAGGGGTTCTCGAGGATAGCACTCCCCCTCACGTCCTTGACGAAGAAGGATGCAGATTTTGTTTGGTCAGAGCGGTGTGAGACGGCTTTTCAGGAGCTGAAGGACCGACTCATCTCATCCCCCATTCTTGCGCTTCCATCCGGGAGCGAAGGATTCCAGATCTACACGGACGCCTCTTATCAGGGGATGGGTGCAGTCTTGATGCAGCATGGACACGTTATCGCTTATGCTTCGAGACAGTTGAAGAAGCATGAGCATAACTATCCAGTACATGATCTAGAGCTCGGGGCTGTGGTTTTCGCCCTGAAAATATGGAGGCATTACTTGTATGGGATTCATTGTGACATCTTCTCAGATCACAAGAATCTCAAGTATATCGATACTCAGAAAGACCTAAACCTGAGACAGAGGAGGTGGCTGGAGTTTCTCTGTGATTATGATTACAAGATCCACTATCATCCGGGAAAAGCGAACACGGTTGCAGATGCTTTGAGCAGGAGGGCCGGCACTTCTGGACCGGAGCCCCGATTGATGTCCATAGAGCTGCTTCAGATGATGGAGGACATGCACATTACCGTGGTGTCCGAGACTGAGCCAGATGTATATAGAGAGTATTTGAGCTCAATGATCAGCGGCGATGATATACAGGAGCGCATCCGAGCACATCAGAGGCTGGATGCTGCGTTACAGCCGATTTTCAGTACCCTAGAGAGGGGCAAGGTCGAGGACTACACGCTACAGGATGATCTTCTTCGGTTCCGGGGGCGCATCTACATACCAGCAGGGGGCAGTATTCGAGATGACATACTCCGAGAGGCACATTGCTCGAGATATTCAGTGCACCCAGGCATCACCAAGATGTGGGCAGATTTGCGGAGATCTATTTATTGGCCCGGGATGAAGAGGGAGATCACGGATTTTGTGACCCATTGCGAGACCTGCCAGCGTGTGAAGGCGGAATGCAAGAGCCCGGGAGGTTTACTACAGCCACTGCCAGTTCCAGAGTGGAAGTTTGAGGACATTGCTATGGACTTTGTACATGGATTGCCTCGCTCCCACTCCGGACATGATTCTATATGGGTTATAGTGGACAGATTGACCAAAGTCGCGCGGTTTATTCCAGTTCGGAAGGATGCCCCAGTTGCAGTTCTGGTGAGACTATTTGTGGAGCAGTACATCAGATATCATGGTATTCCCAGGACTATTGTTTCGGACCGTGATGGTCGGTTCACTTCGAGCGAGTGGAGGGCCGTGCATGCTTACTTGGGATCTCGGCTTACTTTTAGCACCGCCTTCCACCCGTAGACCGACGGACAGACCGAGCGGACCATCCGGACCATGGAGGACCTGCTCAGATTATGCATATTGGATACGGGGAGGCCTTGGGAGAGGCTGCTACCATTGATCGAGTTCTCGTATAATAATAGCCACCAGGCTAGCATCAGGATGGCTCCGTACGAGGCGCTTTATGGGAGGAGATGCCGGACACCGCTATCATGGGTACAGGATGTGGATACCAGGGCTCTGGGATCTGATTATATAGAGGACACTGAGGCTCAGATTCGATTGATCAGGGATCGGCTACTGGAGGCCCAGAGCAGGCAGACAAAGTATTATGATGCTCGGCACCGGAAGGTGGAGTTCCAGGTTGGAGACAGGGTATTCTTGAAGATACGTCCAGTACACGGTGTTTCTCGAGTGAGGAGGCACAAGAAGCTCAGTCCACGATACATGGGGCCATACCTGATCCTGGAGCGGATCGGCCCCTTGGCTTACCGACTGCAGCTGCCACCGGAGTTGGGTGCATTACATGACGTCTTTCATGTCTCTTCCTTACGGAGAGCTCTCCTCCGGCCGGAGCAGCACATTACTACTACAGCCGGACCAGTAGAGCCTGACAGATCAGTGAGATTGGAGCCGATCCGGATTGACGATACAGCCATCCGAGTGTTGCGGAAGAAGAAGGTCCCTCTTGTGAAGGTGCTGTGGTCCAACCATGGACGGGAGGAGCACACTTGGGAGCCGAGGGATCTGATGCTGGAGCAACACCCGGAGCTATTCGCATCAGGTACATTTAAGTTATGTCTTTAAATTTCTTGATAATTCTTGCAAATAGAACCCCGTAGACCTGAACTTAAATTTCGGGGACGAAATTATTTTCTTGTTTATTGGAATTTGTAACATCCCATGTTACTTCTAGACCCCTCAACTTAGATTGGGTTAGGCATGGGGTGAGATTTGAGGAGACCAACTAGGTTTGACCCTAGGTAGTGGGTGGTAGCCATGTGGGGCCCACTATAAGACCATAGTCAAACTAGGTCAAACTAGCCTAAGTGGGGACCCTAGCCACACCATGACCCCACCACATTGCCCTAACCCTAAAAACAATCTAAGTGGACCCTAGGGTATGTCACTGGGTCAACATTTTGACCCCAGTTGACCAAGGTCAACCTTGGGCTTAATTTGGTCAAACCCACACTCATAGGCCTAATTAACCTAAGTAGGGCACCCCCTTGACCCAAACCAAGTTGGGTGGTGCCACTAGACCCATTTCCACCAAGTGGGGTCAGTCCACCCACCATAGTTGACCAGTCAACCCCAAAAGTCAATTTGGTCAACAATTTGACCTAAGGAATGAAATGAAGGCCAAGTCATTTCCCCTTGGACCAAGCCCACCAAAATTGGCCCATAGTCAGCCCAAGTGAACAAGACCAGCCCTACCCCTCTAATTCAGGAGAGAGAATACATGCAAGGGGGTAAAATTGGAATTTTTAGGAGAAGAGGAGAGAGAAAGAGGAATGAAGGAAATGGTGGCCACATGGCCACCCCATCAGCTGACTTAGGCTGCCCAAGACCAGGTGGCTGACCTCCCCTCTTTAATTCCAGCAGGAAACCAGGACTGTGAGCCACATGGCTGCTGGGTGAAACCTCCAAAGCTCAAAACCGAGCTAACATTGGAGTTAACTCCACTTATAGCCCACCTCAGTCCAAACAGAGCTCACCATCAGCTTCAGAAGGCCGAGAGGAGTGGAATTCGACTGCTTACTCATGGAGAACGGTGGAGAATTGAACTTTCGGGGTGGAGCTCGCCGGCGCACCACCACCACGGCAAACCGCCGCCTGACCCGCAGCCAAGCCCCGATTCAGGTGCGTTTCGCCTCACCTCTTCCCGTACTAACTTTCTAGATCGAACTAGGGAGATATCGGGCTCAATCGAGCCCGATGCCATGATAGGAAATGGAGAAATTCGAGCTTTTCTTTTCTTGCTCGGGTTCGCCGGAGGAGCCAACTCCGGCGGCCCCACCGCCGGGAAACGCTAGCCCCCACCTTAACGAAGGTGGTGGCGATATCCGCCGGCGGTGGTGGTGGCTCAGCTGGCCGGAAAAGGCCAGCCAACATCGTCCAGGTAGAATCAATCGTGGCCGTTAACTCATCGGGGACGATGACCAGATCCCATAGGTTTTACTTCAAGATTCGTGCAAACAGTTAAATGAATTAATTTAATTATTGATGAACAGTGTATGATTCTGTCACATATATTCAGTCCTTTTGCATGTTAAATTTAGGCCTCTTAGAGGCATTTCCAGAACTTAGGCCCTTAATGAAAAATGTAGCCTAGGGTCTTACCGTTAAAATGCCACCCTAAACATACATTTTGGTGTAGTGTACAGTCCTGTAGGACATTTCTCCTAGGACTGGTCCCAGACTAGGTCAAAAAATTATATTGGATGCCCTGGTCTCAATATTAGTCACCATGACCCCAAATTTTGGGAATATGCATGATTAGGGCATACTTACCTCCTGCCAACATTTAGGAATTTTTGGAAAATATTTTCCTATAGTTTATGGTAAAATATCAAAATTTAAATAAATGACATATATGGAGTTCTACTCCTCCCCATGGCCCCAAATTTTGGTGGTGGGTCAGTGGGGTCATCCTTGGTGCATGATAAAATTTTCAGCACCTTGGGTTCAATGCATGTGGGAGAATCCACTTGCATGTGCTAGCCTATGTTAAGGCTTGGTGTGCAAATAGCAAAAATGCAAATTGGTGTATTTAGCCCAATGGTGGCATGCAAGAGTTATGAAATTAATTACAGTGGTTCATTAGGATAAATTTCACCCCCCAAATTAATGAGGGAATTTTTGGAATCAAAATTCCATTTATTGGAATTTATTTTAATTATAGCTATTTTGGAAATAAAATTGGAAAATAGGATTTATTCAAGTACAAATCCAAACCACCTTGCCAAGGCATAGATAACATCACATTTGACTTAGGAAAAATATGATTCCTCTGTTTTGAAGAATTTTTGGAATAGATACCCTAAATTTCCCATTTTACCCTTATTTTGTATATTCTTGAATTGATGGATTTATATCTCTGAAAAATTTGGAAATTTTTCTACTGTCATAAAATGTTATTATTAGTCTTGCACAAAGTTCTCAGAATTTAATGGATGCATTATTTGTGTTAAAATTAGTATAATGACATTTTGGTAAATATCTTATAATGGAATCCTATAGGCCATCTTACATTAAATGTTGATGATTCTCTGCCAATAGTTATCAATTAGTGTCCTAAAAGCTCTGTAATATTTCTGGAATTTTTGTGTAAATAATGCCTATACATCATTTGGAAAAATGGAATTTTGTGGAATTGATATTAAATTGAAAATGATAATAAATAATTTAAGAAAATTATGAAATTCTGTAGGCAGTAATATTTTGTCAATATACCTCTCAGGAAAAGTTCCCTAGGTCAGTGGATGCTTAATCAAACCACTTCATGTGTAAAGTGACCTAGCATTTGAATTAAAAGAATTAATTAAATGACTATTTGGCCAAGAAAAATTATGAGAATCCTTAGGGTAGTTCCCTTAGTCCATAATACCTTAGGATAAATATTTAGAGGCAAGATGCCTTAAGTTTTGGAAGATCACAATTCTAGGGTAGGCATAGGTCATGGTCTGCATATAACACAAATAGGTCCTGCCTTAGGGGAATTACCAGGGGATTGATTATCGGCAGAAATAAGAGAGAGTTCAACATGAGTAACCCTGGTGGGTAGAGTTGTCTTAGTGAGAGATTAAATGCAAGTCTTAGCTAGCAACTGGAGCGGGGATCGGCGGAAGACCGTCGGTTTCCCGGTAATACCTTAAGTTACTAGGGTTATACTAAAGCAATAAGGAGAGCTGGGGAGATACATGGGTAGCCATCAACTAAAATAAATATCCTTGCGAAAGGGAACGCTGGGCGTAATCCCAACACAGTTCCTAGTGCCCCTTGAGAGCCCTTCACAGGGAATACTGGGGGCAGTCCTGGGATTAACCTTAAATCTCTAAGTATAATAAACTGTAGATAAGAGTAGTATAATAGGTTAGGACATTGTCGTACCTTCTCGCCCGTGTGGGGTTGGAGAGATTCATGATATATGCTCACCCGTTTTGGGGTTTGAGGGAGTTGGCATAAAGGCACTGATGTGCGTTCTCACCCGGGTTTGGGTTTGAGGGATTCAGGACGGGTTTTGGTCCTGCGAGCGGAAGGCTCGGTATGAATTACTTGCATGTGCATAAATATCGTGGCGGGGCATGCGGTACTGGCCGTTCGTCACACAGATGGCAGTACGGTGCACCAGGCGGTTGTGGGAGTTAGAGGGGCCAGTGGGTTGTTTTACACTGCGGTCTGGAGGACGACCCCCGATAACACACATCCGACCCAACAAGACTGACGGGTTTGTCAGCAAAGTACGTACGCAAGACTCTAGTGTGCACCTTGGACGTGTACAGAGGCGTATGAGAGGGGTCTAAGTCTTGGTAGTGTGCATACCGGTCTAGAAGCGGAGACGCCCGCTCCGCTGCTGCCGTAGCCACAGCGGTGGTACCCGAGAGTGATGCTAGCTCTCAAAAAGTGGGAACTAAAGGTCTGTGATCACAGAGTCGTTGTGTGTGAGTTGCACTTGCCTGCGCATAAAATTGCATCATATCATTCATTCATATTAGGTCATACGCTTCATAGATCCTTATCATATAAATTAGTATGGGCTCTTTTATATGATAAGTTAAATTTCCTGGAAATCCTAACTTATATATTTGTATGGGCATTTATATAAGTTAGGGTACATTTGTGATGATAGCATAGTGGTAGCTTAGCTTATTTACTTGTTCATACTGCTGCTTCTTTACTTTTCATTACTGCACTACTCTTACTTGTTACTTGTACCGTACATAGAATTGCTAGAGTAGAACTACAGTACTTATTACATCATTAGTTAGATATTGTCACCTGCTTCCACTTTGTTACCCCTTGTTGTCCTCCGCTTCGTCCTCCCGCTCGGTGCCTAGGAGCTGCGGGGCGAGGTGCGGAGGAAACGACTTAGTCTTTTTGACTAATGGTCGGTGACCAACTATTTTTAGGAGCCCGTGGAGATGGAGCACCAGCACGTCGAGGAGGCAGGACATGAGGAGCAGATACCACTTCAGCAGGCTACTACCACTACTGTGCGTCCTCAGGTGGGACGAGATCTGATGATCTAGTTTAGCTTCCGCATTTACTATTTTGTGAGAGAGAGATTTGATGTACTGGGCATAAGCCCCTTTTTACTCTTTCTTCTGTACTATTCTGTGGACTATTGATGTACTATTCATTTCTTTTATATTATTGTACTGTGGCTTGTGGACTGGTAGTTTTATATATATAGATTACTTCTTCTTCTCATATTGGCCTACAGGTTAATGATCGTACTAGCCGGCAGAATCGGCGTATTGCGGTGTCGACTAACCCGTGAGTTAGTGCCACCGTAAGACGGAGGTTCTGGGCATAAGATCCGGTAGCCCTCCTTGGTAAGGGGGAGGGGGGGGGGGTCTTACATAGAATCACAAAATAAAGGTGTTCTACTTACTTGAATACCATAATCTTCTAGCTGGTATTGTATCCATAGTAGTTGTGCACAGCATCTTCCTGCAGCAACATATTCTGACTCAGCTGTGGAGATAGCCACACTGGTCTGCTTCTTGATACTCCATGACACCAGCCTTCCACCTAGAAATTGACAGGTTCCTGTGGTATTCTTTCTATCTTCCTTGCAGCTTGCAAAATCTGCATCTGAATAACCTGTCAGTTCAAAATCTCCATTCCTAGGGTACCAAAGGCCTACATAAGGAGTGCCCTTAAGATATCTCAAAATTCTTTTGACTGCTGTCAAATGATATTCTTTAGGGCAAGCTTGGTATCTAGCACAGACACATATAGCATACATGATATCTGGTCTACTAGTAGTCAAATACAGTAGGGAGCCAACTATCCCTCTATACAAAGTTTCATCTACAGGTTTCTCTGCATCATCTTTGCTTAGAGACATGCTTGACCACATAGGAGTTTTCATGGTAGTGGATGATTCCATACCATACTTCCTTATCAATTCTAGGGTGAACTTAGACTGGCATATGGATAAACCATCCTCAGTCTGTCTAACTTGGAGACCCAAGAAGAACTTAAGTTCCACCATACTGCTCATTTCAAATTGTCCTTGCATTAGTTTTCCAAACTTTTTGCAAATACTACTTTCTGTAGACCCAAATAATATGTCATCTACATATATTTGGACTAAGATAATCTTGCCTCTGGATTCCCTAAGGAATAGAGACTTGTCTATTTTCCCCCTTGAGAATTTATTCTCAATGATGAAACTAGACAGGGTTTCATACCAAGCCCTAGGGGCTTATTTTAACCCATACAAATCCTTTCTAAGTCTATATACATAGTCAGGTTTAAGAGAATCAACCAAACCTGATGGCTGCTCTACATAGACTTCTTCCTTCAGATTTCCATTCAAAAAAGCTGACTTAACATCCATTTGATATACCTTAAATCCTTGATATATTGCATAGGCAAGGAACATCCTTATTGCTTCCAGTCTTGCTACTGGAGCAAAGGTTTGATCAAAATCAATACCTTCTTCCTGCCTATATCCTTTTGCAACTAGTCTAGCTTTATTTTTTATAATAACTCCATTCTCATCCAACTGGTTCCTAAAGATCCACTTAGTTCCAATAATGTTGTGGTCCTTTGGTTTTGGAACTAGCTCCCAGACCTTGCATCTTTTGAACTGGTTCAGCACCTCTTGCATGGCCTCAATCCAATGAGGGTCTAGGATTGCTTCTTCAAATTTGTTTGACTCTACTTGGGATAGAAAGCTGTAGTAGAGAACTGAACTTAGATTCCTGCTCCTTGTTTGTACCCCTTGTCTGAGATCTCCAATAATTTAATTGGCTGGATGATCTTTTAAATGCCTATTTGCTAGAGGCAGCCTGTCTTCAGGTTGTACACCTTCAGTCTCTTCAATTAGCTGCACCTCGTGGTCTTCTTCAGCATCAGGAGTATCTTGTACTCCCACTGGACAACAACCCCCATCCTCCACTTGCTGACTTGTAGAAGGACCTTCTGTTAAGGTAAGCTTGCCCATCTTCTCAGTTACACCTGTGGAGCTGCAAACAGTACTTGGCAATTCATTGTTAATGAGCCTTGCTTCATAAAAAAGTACATGTACTGACTCTTCTACAACTTGAGTAATCAAGTTGTAGACCCTATAAGGCTTACTGTTGTTGTTGTACCCAACAAAGATTCCCTCTTGGGATTTGGCAGCAAACTTGGTTAGATAAGACTTACCATTGTTAAGAATATAACACTTGCAACCAAAGATCCTGAAATAGGACAGATTTGGTTTTCTGCCCTTCACAATCTCATAGGGGGTCTTCTTCTGGCTCTTGGTGATAGTAGACCTATTGATTACATGACATGTAGTATTAACTGCCTCAGCCCAGAAATATTCTGGGAGAGAAGTGTCACTCAATAGGGTTCTACCAGCTTCTATCAAGGTTCTATTTTTCCTTTCAGCAATACCATTTTGCTGAGGTGTTCTTGGTGAGGAAAATTCCTGAAAAATTCCAAATTCTTCACACAGTTTTGTCATACTTTCAGACAGAAATTCAGTACCATGGTCACTTCTGATTTTGACCACTGTACTGTCCAATTCATTCTGAATTTGTTTAACAAAACTATACAAGATACTTGGAGTTTCAGATTTTTGCCTTAAGAAGAACACCCAGGAATACCTTGAGTAGTCTTCAACTACCACAAATGTGTAAACCTTCCTGCCTAGGCTGTGAACTGGCATAGGACCAAAAAGATCCATATGCAAGAGGTATAGACACCTCACATCATCTTTGTTCTCAAGGCTATGAAAGGTGGATTTGGTCTGCTTGCATTTTTGACAAGCTGAGCATACCCCATCCTTTATACACTTAACTTAAGGACCATTCCTCACTAACTCCTTATTAAAGAGTTGGCCAATTGTCTTATAGTTAAGATGAGCCAGCCTCTTGTGGCATTTAACACAATGTGAGACTTTCTCATCAGCTACAAGATAAATAGGAGAAACAATGTTCTCACACATAATGTCTAGACAATAGACATTTCTCTTCATATATCCTGTCAGAATGATCTTTTGATCACTTGACCTTTTGATATGACAACCATCCTTGACAAATGAGATGTCATATCCTTAATCACTCAGCTGACTTATGCTAATGAGGTTATGTTTCAAACCCCTTATATAAGCCACTTGAGTAATTATAATTTGGTTACTAGAAATGTTACCAAAGCCTTTGATGATCCCTTTTTCTGAACCACCAAAGGTAACTTTTGGACCATCCTTGATAGGTGCATAGTCCTTCAGCAGCCCCCTTGTTCCAGTCATGTGCCTGGAACATCCACTATCCAAGTAAAATATAGGGCCATGGACACTTGGACTCACCTGCAAAATAGATTACTTAACCTTAGAACCCAAATAATTCTTGGGTCCTTGGTGCAGGTTAGTTTGACTTTTAACAAAACTACCTGTAGCTCTTCTAGCAGGTAGTTTGCTACTCTCCTTGAAACTTGAATTGTGCCAACAGTCTATGGCAAAGTGGCCTATCTTGCCACAACACCAGCACTCAAACCTGTTGTACCTTTGTTTAGCTACAACCCTGGCTGAAGTATCTACAGCAGGCTTTTTGTTTAGTGCTGGGGCTTTGCCCTTATACTTAGGCCTTGCAGTCCAGACAGGTTTTGTAAATCCTAATCCAGCCTTACCCTTATGAGGTACAAACTCATCTATCAAGGGTAGAACAGATTTGGGTTTAGAAAACCTAGCCACAATATCCTTCTCCTTCTGAAGTCTAACCTCCAGATTCATAATTTGATCATTCTTAAATGTAATAGTTCCCATCTGAATAACAGTAATGTTCTTCAGCCTGGCTATTTCATTTAGTTTCTGATCAAACAACTTGTCTGAATCAGCAGCAGCTAATTTAAGACTAGCAATCTCCTTTGCCTGATTTTTGGCCAAGGTTTTGCTTTTCTTTAAGGCCTGTAACAAGTCCCTATATTCATCAATTAACTGATGAATATCACCTTCAGATTCAGACCGACCCACATCACTTGATGCAGATGTATCTGATTCTGACTCAGTACAAAAAATTGAACTTGAAGGACAACATTGTACCTTACTTGGTTCAGGCTGATCCTGGATTTTGTCTCCTTCAGATAAGGCCATCAGCCCTTTGCACTGAATGTCCTCATGCTCATAAATTGAGTTCATTAGCTGCATGAACTCATCTTCTTCTTCTTCTTCAGCAAACAGTCCAATATAGGCTTCAGCTTCTGAATCTGTTTCTGATGATGACTGATCAGTCAAACATTTGTCTTTCTTGGCAACAAAGGACTTTTCCTTTTTGCCCTTAAACTGTGTCTTCTTTATATTAGTTGACTCCTTCCTATTTTCATGACAGTCAGCCACTACATGTCCCTGTCTATTGCAACAATAGCATACAATCTTTGAGGATGTAGTTTTACTTGGCTTGGACTTTCTTCTGTCATTCCTTGATGACTTCCTGTTCTTATAGTAGTAATCTTTTGTCTGTGAAGTGGATGGCTTAGACCTCCACTGCTTCTTCTTCAGAAACTTTTGAAAATGTCTTGTAAAAGCAGTAAAGTCTTCATCACTTTCACTGCTATCTAAGTTCTTGCTTTCTGACTCATCTGTCTCAGCCTCAACAACTTTTTGAGGTGAAGATGGAGACTTGCTTTTATATTTCCTAGTGGCTTCAGTCTTGAAGGCCACAGCTTTTTCCCTGTGCTCCACTCTTGTAGTCTTCTCTTCCTCCTTTCTAACCATTAACTGCATCTCATAAGATAACAGTTTTCCAAACAAGGTTGGATGAGGTATATCAGCTAATTTGGCCATTTCCCTAATGGCACAAATCTTGGTGTCCCAGTCTTTAGTCAGGGATCTTAAGAACTTATCATTCAGCTCATAGTTGCTGAATTCTCTTCCATAGGACATCAACTCATTAACAATCCTATAGAATTTCTTGTAGCATTCAGTAATGCTATCAGACTTTCCTTGTCTGAAGCTTTCATACTCCTGATTTAACAAGGACCTCCTGTCCTGTCTTACTTCTTCATACCCTTCCATGTAAACTATTAAAGTGTCCCACATTTCTTTAGAAGTTTTACAGTGAATTAAATTCTGAAATGTTGCATCATCAATTGCACTAACAGTAATATTCTGGGCCCTCTTGTCCATAGTGGCCAGAATAATCTCATCTTTAGTCATTTCTGAATAGTCTTTGGGAGTTCTCTAATTTGCATCCAGAACAGATACTTTCATTGGCACATATGGCCCTTCTTTGACTGTAATGTATATTCTTGGGTCAGAGGCTTCCATAAAAAGTCTAACCCTCTCTTTCCATATGCCAAATATCTCTTTTCTACAGATTGGAAACTTCATGGATCCCAGCTCTTTGTGATTCTCAGTTGAACCCATTTTCTTGAATCTTGATTAATCTGATTCTGCCTACAGGATCTTACTCAGACTGTTATGTCCCTTTTTGAGCAACCTCCCTCTGATACCACTTGAAAGAACTAATGCCTCATCACCTAGAGGGGAGGTGAATAGGTGAACTTAATCTTTTTGAAATTATAGGCAGAAACACTCAATAATAAGACCTGTATTTGCAATTCTCTACAGCAATTCAGCACAAATAATACAGTAATCACAGAATTAATCACACACAGAGTACACACAAATTTAATAGTGGTTCCCCAAGGTCTGGGTACATCCACTTTCCCCCTTCGCCAATCTAGTAGTGTACTAGATTCGGCCTAACTTCTCCACTTCTTCTCAGATCCTCAGATCTTACAACTCAGAACCCCAAACAGGTTCCTACAACTCAGAGTGATCCCACTCCTACAACTCAGGCACAAAATCCCTACCACTCAGTCTTCACCAAGACTTACACTCAGAGAACAAAGTCTCCAACAACTCAGGCACTAGGCCCTACCTTAGTCTTCAACAAGACCTACACTCAGAGCACACTGTCTCCTACACTCAGCCTTTATAAAATAGGCTTACATCTCAGATCCCTTAGGATCCTAGAGAAAATAAAGTTTACAATGAATATAACCACAACTCTAAAAGGGAGAGATGAGTTGACTGGTTTCTTGTTGAGTTCTTGGAAGAACTTGGCAGAGATCAACCTCCCTTGGCTTTCTTCAAAGCTTCTTGAATTAGAACACAATAGGGTTGTATCTCTATGAAGATGATCTTCAATCAACTGCTGTCTTGAGATTCTGATTTCAATCTGAATCTTACTTATCAGCCTGGTTCAACAGTTGGTCTTCTTAGAAGGAGCTCTCTCTCTCCAACTACTTAGATCTTCTCTTGAATGTCTTCTTCTTTTTTTGTGTTGTTTTTCAACTCATTGATCGATTCCTATTCTGTTGAAGGAGAAAGGTCTTTAAATAAGCTTTCTCCATGGTAACCGGCCGATCTGATTTCTAATAACTTTCTGATGGCTCTGACAGTTGCAGTTGACCGGTTGAAATGGCAACTGTCAAGTCATCCAGTCACTTCTTGAAATCTTTGTCACTGTCTGAAAGTGTCGAGACAGATAGTCTTTATGTGTTGACACAAATAGACTAAGTCTTGACACAAGTAGACTAAGTGTCGGCACTAGCCTTGTTGGTGTCGACACAACTCCTTGTGTTGTTGTAACAGCTTCTCGACATTGCTTCTTCTGAATGTGTCGACACTGATTCTGTGTGTCGACACAAGCCTTCTTCTTTAATACTTAGTTGAATTCTGCTAAGTTTCAACACAACTCCTTTGTGTCGACACATCTTGTTTTGTTGAAACTTGCTAAGTGTCGACACATATTCTTTGTGTTAACACATCTTCTTGTGTTGAAACTTTGCTGAGTGTCGACACATCTCCTTGTGTCGACACATGTTCTTGAACTTTGTTGAAGTTTGCTGAGTGTCGACACAGCCTCCTAGTGTCGACACATGTACTTGAACTTTGTTGAAGTTTGCTGAGTGTCGACACAGCCTCCTAGTGTCGACACATGTACTTGAACTTTGTTGAAGTTTGCTGAGTGTAGACACAGCCTCCTAGTGTCGACACTTTTGCTGTCGACAAAGTTTCTTTGGGTGTCGACACTGCCTCTAAGTGTCGACACAGATAATGTTGACAATTCTTCACTGTGTGTCGACACAACCTGTATGTGTCGACACATTTCTTCTTGTGTCAACTCTGCCTTCCTGGTGTCGACACAATTACTCCAAGTATCGACACTGCTTCTCTAGCTGTCGACACAAGCCTTCTTAAGTGTCGACACTTTTCTTATAGGTGTCGACACATGGACTTAGAAACTTTTATGCTTTTCCTGCAATTACTTAACCTGCACAAATAAACTCAAAACACATCAAATACACCTTGATGTATATCATTGAGTAGGGTGAGGCTTCTTCAAATCTAGTACATATATTCGAACATACCCAACATCCAGGAACAAACACAAACCAAGGTATGATAAAATACTAACTAAAGAAATTATTTATAATGGTTGCAGGAAGCAGGACACATTCTTCCAGTGTCTTGAAAATCAAAAGAATGAAAAAAAGAAGGAGAAAGACTATAAGAAGCACTCCAACAAACCCTCCACTAGTAAACACAAGCAGAAGGAGAAAGGATTTGTAGCTGAAACTTAGAGTGATACAAAAACTGAATCTTCATCCAGCTCAAGTGAAGATGAAGAAGAAGCAAAGGCTAAAGAAATCTGTCTGATTGCAAACAATGCATCATGCAGTAATTCTGATGCTGAATTTGAGTCTGAAGAAGTTCAGGTAATTTCAACATTTGATTTTACTTCAGAATAGTTTAAAACAAATTTCAAATTACTTTGTAAAGACTTAAAATAATCAGAGATAGAAATAAAGTTTCTATGATAAAAATTAATTGAATTAAACAAACTATCCTCAAAAAATATTAAACTTGAAGAAGAGTTGAAGATTCTTAAGGAACAAGTAATTTCACTAGAAAATAAATTATCCGAGGCAAAGAAGTTTCAAGAATACCTTAATTGGAGAAGTATCAAACTGATGAATATCACAAACACAGTTAATGCCAGATTAAATGACAAACAAGGCTTGGGAGCTTCATCAAGTCAACCTTATATTTTAAAGAAAAATATTTTATCTACTCCTAAAAAATTTATTTCTGCCAAAGGAACAGAAAAATTAGAAGATATAGATAAAGTTACGTAAGTTTTACAAAATAATAAGCCTAAACAAAATAAAAATTCTCATAAAAACTATATTCAACAAAATTCGTCGAAACTAGATCGACGAAATAAATATTATTCATTGAACACTGATCGACAATATCTGAACACAGGATTTGAGTATGAATAACTGACAAATGGTTCTAGACGAAATCAATATGGTTCGTCGAACGGCGATCGACGAACTTTGAAGACAAAATACAAATACTATTATTCTGATAATGGAGCTCGACGAACTCACCACCATTCATCAAACGCAACTCGATGAAATCACCATCATTCGTCGAACTCAAATGTTTTAAACAGAAATTTAAATTCTTTCCAAAATAATATTCAAACACAAAAATTTAAAAATACTTTTACTGAGTGGATAATCCTCCTAGGAGATATCATCCACTTGGTTATAAGGATCAACCTGAATGTTCTTATATTTATAATTAGTATTATGAAAGAAAACTAGGACCCAAGGTAATCTGGATCAAAAATACCTAACTTGTTTTAATACAGGAACAGAACTATCCTACAATAGAGGAACAATCGTATTTGGATAGTGGATATGACAGGGAGAAAGGCTAATCTAAAAGATTTTAAAGCAAGGTTTGGAACTAAAGTTATCTTTTGAGACTTCAACTATGGACAAACAGAAGGCTATGGAAAAGTCATGGTTGGAGCAGTTACTGAAAATGTCCAGTTGTCTTACCAAAATCACCTAGATGGGGGTGAATAGGTGAATTGTGCTTCTTTTGCGAAATAAAAAATTATCGATCTATCCACACAAAAATCTAACAAGCATTCAAAGATGACAAGAGATTTATAGTGGTTCTCCAACCTTAGGTAAATCCACTTTCCACTCACCGATCTAGCAAAGCACCAGACTCGGCTACTCAACAATCTCGGATTGAAAACCAATCCTACGTCTCAGAACAAAGTTCCTACACTCTCGATCCACAATCCGGATCTACACTCGGAAGATAAAACTTCCTACAACTTGGAGACAAAAGCTCCTACAATCGGAGAGAAATCTCATACAAGAATAAATGGAAAAAATAAAATACAAACAGTAATATTCTCAGATCTGGAAAATCTCGGGCAAGGACTTCTTCTTTTGAACTTTGATGCTTTATCAGAATTATTTGAAGATGAAACTCGGCAAGATCTGGATCTGAAATTTCTTTGACTCACACGATCCAAGAGATGATGAGGAGTTGAAGAACAATCTCAATCTGTAAGTCGACTTAATCTGAATCTCCTTGAAGAGGGTGGAGGCTTCCGTTTTTTGGAAAGAGAAAACTCTGATTCAGATTTCTTAGAATAATCTTTTCAGCACTTATTAGGGTTAGTCGTTTTGACAAGACCTTATATAAGATCTCCCTAACTGTAATAATTAGCATTAATGACGCCCACGTGTACCAATCACATCACATCATTTGAAAATCCCATCGGTTATGGACTTAGCGAAATTCTAGAAAAATATGTTGATTTACTTGAGTAAAAGATGAGCTACTCGAGTGTTAGGCTAAGATCTCGAGAGGATAGTAATAAACTACTCGAGATGAATTCCTTGAGAAAATTCAGAATAGAACTTATAGATACTCGAGTGGAAAATAATTTACTCGAGTACTAGAAGTGTTACACGAGAAGTGGGGAAGAACAACTCGAGTACTAGAAATATTACTCGAGAGGTAGAAGGATTACTCGAGTCAAAGAATTAGCGAATTTTTCTGGGAGATGAAATCTTGTTACTCGAGTACTGGAGCTGGACTACTCGAGTAGTGCATAGACTACTCGAGTACATGAACTTGACTACTCAAGTGGGGTAATAATAACACAAGAACTGTCCTTCTATAACTCGATACAAAGGACTTATCTACTCGAGTGGTTAACATGACTACTCGAGTAAAGTACTTAGAATAAATATTGAGAGGAAAAACTATCAACTGGAGAATAAGAGAAAGTATACTCGAGTAATGGACTTGGCCACTCGAGAGCTTTGTTCAGACGACTCGAGAATCATTTCCCTTACTAGAGTACAGACAGACTTACTCGAGTATTTACTAAGTGTTCAACTCGAGTACTTAAACTTCTACTCGTGTGAAAGACTTAGAAAAATTTTGGTTTAAGAGGATTTTCCATTCTTCAATAAAATCAGCAACACTTCTTTCTACAATCAATCTTAGTGGTTGAAGTTGAAGTGTATCCCATTAGAGAGGCTACACATGAGTCAACAAAATGGATCACACATTGAGGAATTACATTGTATGGTCCTGTGTTTGGTGTCCCATTGTAGACTGACATTGGTCTACATTTGGAAAATTAATCCTACAAACAAATAATTCTAGCAATACATCAAATATAACTTAATTTATCTTAGTTCAAGGGTGACTTCACCAAATCCGGGTTATTGTGGATACAATACCCAATAGTTACCATCAGAAAGGTAGCTTATGTGAAAGGTCTCAAACATAACCTTATTTCCATTAGTTAATTATGTTATGAAGGTGATCAGGTATCTTTTAATAAATCTTTATGTTCTATTACATCCAATACTAACAAAGTTATTTTAACTGTGGTTAGGCATGGTAATATATATCTAATTAATTTTAATTTTACTAGATCTGAAATATGTATATTTAATTAAATAAGTAAAACAAATGATCTTTGACATAAAAGGTCAGGTCATTTAAACTTTAGAACTATTGATAACTTTTCTAAGGACAACCTTGTCAGAGAACTGCCTTCTGGTTCTTACAAGAAGGAAGGACTTTGCAGGGTTTGTCAGTTAGATAAGCAAACTTGGCTCTGGTACCAATTAAAATTGATGGATAGATCTATTTTACACTAGAGGGTGGTGAATAATGTATATAAAAAACTTCGACATGTTTTTAAAGTAGTTTAGAAATTCAAGTGATATATCTATACAGATTAAAACTCGCAGCAGAAAAAAAAAAGAAAAGTATCAAACACAGATGACACAAGGAATTTTTATAGTAGTTGCCCAATAAATCTGGGTACGTCTACTCTTCTACCACCCTGATAGGAATCCACTACAGGTTTTTGATCAGGTGCCCTGTAACTAGAAGATCTACTTTCTAACGTAGATCTAGCAACCCTTTGAGTTTTTGATCCGGTGCCAAAAACCAAGCTTAAGTTTTTGATCAGGTGACTTATGAATAAAGAGATTAACTTTTGAAGGGATTTATAACCCTATACATAGTTTAAGAAGTAGAGTAAGAATTGATGTTGTCTTCTCTTTCAAGGGTCTTTGAGAAGACTTTAGTGGATAATGAATGCAAAAAGCTCCCCCTGAGTTGAGTAGAATTTGTGATCAAGGGAGAAGAGCTTTTCTTCAGGGTGTAGCCCTTCTTATGTATTGTTCCTCTCTAGTAGAAATTTCAAACAAATACGAAATTTTTATGTTACTTGGAGAGTCTAAAGCAGAATGAAGGTATCTTTGTGTCTCTAAGTCAGAAACCCTTTTGAAGCAGCAATCTTTTGAATTTATAATATCTGAGAAAAATTCAAACATGTGAATTAAAACCATTCTGAAACACCTGTAGAATCCCTGAGAATTGTAACTGCCCTGGGTAATAAATTAGAATTAAACTCTGTGATAAATCCATATTTAATGCTAACTGCAACGGATATATTGATTTAGAATATTTAGCATTAGATATTAGAGTTGTAACTGATGTAATTAAGCTTTAGTAATCATTCTGCCTTCTGAAATTAAAAACTGCCTGAATGTCGAACTGAGTAAGGATTTCATCATCCTGAGCTTGACCTTCATCGAACAGAGCTTGGATGAACTGGGCAATATATTTGTCGAGCTGAGCTCTACTTTCATCGAACTGAGATTGGAGTTTGTCGAACTAAGGTTGACTTTCATCGAGCTATGTTTTTTGAGCTAAGAACAAAGTTCGTCGAACGGAGCTCTGCATTTGTCGAGCTATACACAGAGTTAGAAACTTGATTTCATCGAACAGAGGTTGGCTTTCATTGAGCTAAGTTTTTTGTTCTGAGAACAAAGTTCGTCGAACGGAGCTCAGCATTCGTCATGCTAAACTTAGAGTTAGAAACCTGAGTTCGTCGAACTGAGCTCGTCATTCTTCGAACTAAGCTCGCCGTTAGTCGAACTGAGCTCATCGTTCGTCAAACTAAATTATTCATTTGATGAGGAATTTATATAGTTTTAGATTTTATCCAAACTAAAATCTCAAACTAGGCAAGCGCACCTATCGAAATTTAGTATAGGAAATGTCGTATTTAAACTCGGGGACCGTTGAGTACTTGTACTAACAAGGAAGAGCTATTATTTTATCGAACGAAAATTGGTTTTGTGAAAAAGAAAGCGTTTAACTAAGAAGAGAAATACGATGATAGGAAAGCTAGTACTTCATCTAGAATCCCTTTGGGTTAGAATAAATTTCCATGAAATGAAAACAAATACAAGCATCTAAATTATAACTTCGACCGCGAAGGTTCCATAGCTATGAAATGCCTCTCTCGAGAATACGCATTCGACTAACCTTAGGTTGATCGATTAAAACCTCTCGGCCAGTCAAAAAATCTAAGCTTGCTTTAGGATGTGAACCTCACTAATGGAATTGACTCCAATGCGTAAGACTTTTACCTTCCTCTCTCGAGGGGGTGGATGAAACTCTCTTTATCCTTAGGTGATCTACTCGTATCCAAAACCTCTCGGTAAATATAGGATTCGGATCTAAGATCGAATAAACATAATTTGCAACTTATGAATTCAATGAAGTTAAATTCAAAGATAAATCGAAGTACATAAAAATAGAGAGCTTGATAAATTGAGATAAAAAGAAGAAATTTATTCCATTCCAAAGTTCATCGTGGTCAAGTGCTAATTGAAAATTAGCTACTCATCATGATGGGAGAATTATATGAAAGGTTGAAGAGATACATGATTAAAGAAAGACTTGAAATAAAGGGTTACACTATACATTGAAAATGAAAGAAATAAAGTAAACAAAATAGAACTAAAGCTCCCAAAAATCTACTCCTCAGCTTATGGAATTGCCTTGAATTTATAGGCAAGTTTGCTGGATTGTCACGGCCCTAGGTCACGCCCGTGACCTCGGGCGTGTCGGGTTCGGAACTGTCGTCTTCAAGTCCTGGGAACATTGGCGTGAAACTGCCAAAAATCCTTAATCGGCGGGTCACGCCCCTTGCTCACTCCCGTGACCTAGGGCATGTCTTGTCGGTTGCTGAAAATGGCGGGAAGTAGAAATGGCGGGAATAACTCAGGCCGTTGTTGGATGGGTCACGCCCATGGGTCAAGCCCGTGACCAAGGGCGTGTGAGACACAAACCGTCAAGCCTTGAAACTGCTTCATTAACTTGGCACGTCGGGATGTCACTGCTCACAGTTACGCCCGTGACCAATATGTCACACCTATACCAGGGCATGTAACTTTAATCCGACATGGATTGGAGGCCTGGATCATCATCAGCATATCACGCCTGGTTGACAGGCCCGGGTCAGCATGGTCACGCCCGTGACCAATGGGCGTGTACTTTTAGTTGACATGGCGATGAGCTCTGGAGCACGTGTCGGGGTTACGCTGGATGTCACGCCCATGACCTGGTGGTCACGCCCGTGACCGGGGCGTGTACTTTGCATTTTTTCGGCTTTGTCCAACTTTGTCTCCTGATCAATCCTGTAAACTCCATATTGAAATTTGCAGCCTAGATTGATCCTAAAATAAGAAATTAAAGAAATTAGATAATAAAATCATAAAATATATTTATAAACTAATTAATTATTAAATAAAAATTATAGAAAAATATGGATAAAATTAGAGTTATCAAATATCCCCATACTTACTCGTTTGCTCGTCCCGAGCAAACAACTTTTCATAGAGAATAGAAAACTTTTAACGCCAGAGATGAAAATTGAACCTAAGGAGTACAATGCAAAGTATTATGCCTATGCGCGTAGTTATTTTTGTAGAAAAACCTACTCAACATACAAATTAGTTTTCACTTTTCTAAAATGTGTTTTCACTTATTATTTTTATTTCGAAAATGAAAACTCGGTAAATCTTAAAATCACATTTAGGGAGAAAGTAGTGTGCGTACTAAGATAACATTGCACAAATCAAAGATCGAGATACCCTCCAAAGAAATCCATCAATGTCGATGGACTTAGGCTTGCCCTTTCACACTCTCGCCACGACACTAATTTAACTTATAAGCACAAATCAGTAGGGAATAACTAGGTTGAAATGTAGGCATAGGTTTTTTGGTTTGGAAAATCAAAGATAAAAACGATGGGTGGACATACCAAAACCTAATGAGATCTTGCATAAAAGAAAAAAATTGAAGAACTCCGCCAATTCCTAAATTCCTTTGTTTCTTTCTAACATGATGAAGATTTTTCAACTTCCTTTATTTATTTTCATTATATATATATATATTTCTTTTTTTTTGAGAAGGAAGGAAAAATAAATCAACTTTTTTTTCTCAATTAGCCACCAAAATAAAATGGCTCCTAATCACTCTAAAATCGTTTTCGTACATATAATTTTAAGCTCGGTTTTAGGTGTGTAATTAGGATGCTTTTCAGGCTTTGGTAAGATGTTGGTGGAGCTAAACCAAAAGGAAGGGTATAAGCTCAAATTGGCTTAGCAAAGATAAAATCTTAGGTAAGGGTGCAAAGCCTCAAACTTGCCAAAAGAACAGCCTAAATCATATTTATGCTAATGAGTTTAACCTATGCAAAGTATTGAGAATAGCTCGAGGGCAAGTTCTAGAAATCGAGAAAGAATACCTCTTTCTTGATCCGCAAAATATCTCTCTACTAAACTTCTGCACACTCTCCTAAACTATTCTTAGATTTTACCGGTTTCAAAGTAAAAGTAAAATAAACTATTTCTACGCGTTTAGAAAAATAAAAATTTAATTATATGCTGAATGTTTAATTCTACTTAAATTCTACAAACATGTGCACTTGACTAGAAACACAACATGGCCAACAGTTCTACTCCAAAATTCAAAATTCAATTAAAGCATCAAAATCTTCTAAACACTGTGTAAAAGTTAAATACTATGGATGTCGCATGTGAATAAATATAGAAATAAAGATTTCTCTAAATTTTTAAATTAACTCTATTTTTTTTATATTTCTTTGGCTTCCCGAAGTATACCCTATGAAGGGCTCTCACCGGTACTAGGAGGTAAGATGGGGTGATATTGCAAACGTCCCTTTCTAAGAAATTTAATTTCGATATTGTAATTTTTTTTAATTTTTGATATTTTGTTTTCTTTTTTTTGGATTTTTGTGAAGTAAAAATAAAATATGAAAATTGAAAAAAAAATATGATTTTTAGGCAAAATTTTTATAATTTTTTCTGTATGTTTTGCTTGAGAAATATACCCCATACTTAAATAATACATTGTCCACAATGGAAAAATAAGTAAATAAAAGACAATGAGACTTTCATGAAAAGGGCAAATCAGCCCCAAAGTGTACCTGTAAGGAATGACTGAAGCAAAACATATTTTTGATATTTTTTTAATAAAAAGAAAAGATACATGGAAAGTGAAAAGAAAAGATACATGATGACCGGCTGTAACCCTAAATACTAGAACTATTGCTCATCGCTAGACCCGCCCGTGGTGGATAATGAGTCCTCATAGTTGTGAACTCACGTGTAATATGCGCCACGAAGAAGCGTGGCTCTGCTCCAGCGTGGCAAAACGTACATCAAACTTATTAAAATGGTTGTCAAAATTTGTCTAAATCTGATTTAGGCGAGTGTTAATCAACCCAAATTGATGATCCCAATAGTTTTTTGGGTCGGGCACTAGGGTAGAGTGCATAGGAGGTGGAGAATTTGGGGGAGAGTGAGGAGCACCGCTGGGACCGGCACCGAAATCAAGATCAAGATCCCCAACACCAACCGCTAGGGGAATAGCCTCAAACTCTCCATCTCGTCACCGTGCAAGGCCAAGGGCATGGAGGGACTGAAACTGAATGACTTGCGGTATCTGAACGAAACTCAGTCATGGAAGAGCATCCCAAAGACCGATCTGCTTGTCGAGAAAAGTGATGAAGTTCCCACCGTGCACCGCTCCCAACCTCACATTTTCCGCTTGGTGCCGAAAGAAAATTGCGAGCATATAACCAAGGTTTAGCGCGACCGGGTAAAACATACTATATAAATATAATAAATCTACGCGAGTCACCACACACTGGCTATCGCCACGACCATAAATAGTAAAGGTGAGGAGGTTGTGGAGAATGCGCAAGGCAGTGGAAATGAGGTGGCTGCCTTTAAATTTCTTTGGGGTGTAGGGTGCAGTGTCATTACTGAGTTCCGTTCAAAAGGAGAGAAGGTTGACATCGGGAGTGAAATCAGTAAGGAGACTGGGGTAGGCGGGAGATTGGGAGAAGTCCTCCGACAAAAAGCCCATGTCGACATTGAGTTGGCGGATGGTGAGTTGATGCATCACCCCACCCATGCGAAAGACGATGAAATCAGCATTCGTTGCCCAACGGAACTCAAATGATGCCAAAAACTGGATGGTGAGCTCAAGGAAGGCGTGCTCCGAAAGGGAGAAGAGCGAACTCCATCCAGGGGTGGATAGAAATTCCCGAACCAAATCCACAGCTCCAAAGGTGGCGAGGATCGCCCAATACAAGATGCAGAACACGCCAAGAGGTTTGCTGCGTAGGCAATCACTCTGATCTTGTTGGGTATGGTTCTCAAAAAGGAGCATTACTTCCGCCACGGCGGCATCCGCAGGGTGCTCAGAGGAGGAAGCGGTGGAGTGAGGTTTGTGGTGAGAAATTGTGGAAGGAGAGAGGAAAAAGGGTTTTTCGGATTGGCTAAGGGAAGGAGGACTGCTGGAGGTTGTGGAGGAATGAGAGGGGGAGAAATACTATTTATATGATTTTTGGGTCAGTCACACCCCCCTGTCACGCCCGTGACAGGAGGTGTGTCAAGCACAGGCTAAAGCAAGAAGGAATCTGAGGTATCCTGCCTTGGATACGTGGGTTACGACCCAGAGTCACGCATGTGACTTTGGGCGTGTAAGGGGTAACCTAAGGTGTCGTGCTGGAATCCGAGGAGCTGGCCTCGGATTCCACTACCACGCCCCAGGTCACACGCTTGACCGGGGGCGTGTTACAAAAAAAAAAAAAAAAAAGGAATCTGAGACATTGACCCGGGGTCATGCCTCGGATTCGGCAACACGGCCTAGGGTCGCCCCCATGACCCTGAGGCGTGTATCAGAAAATGAGAAAACTCTTTGATTTTTTGGTTGATTAGGTTCCCGGGACAGTCACGACGGTGTCTATCCTTTGTCACGGGCGTCACATGGATTGTCACGGGCGTGACTTAGAGGAAACTCTGTTTTCCTTAGGCCATTTCATCGAATGGTATGCCGCGCTAGTCAGACACGTGACCATTGATGGTCATGCTCGTGACTTTTATGGGGACGAAAATACTGCGCTCGACGAAACCATTCTCGGGTTTCATAGGACAAACTAAACACGGCTATGTATGCCCGTGACTCATAGGTCATGACTGTGACAGAGGCGTGTATGAACAATATTTTTTTGTTTTTTTGTTTCTTTTGGATTTGTTCTTTTTTGTTTTTTGTGTGTGTTTTTTTTATTAGATTCAGAGAAACTAGAATCAAACAAAAGTTACCAACTTGAAGAATCATGTAGGCTTGACGTTCGACCCCGTCCGATCATCATGCAACGATGTCCATCAAACCTGCAAAAACTCAGATAGAAAATTAAAATAAAAAGAAAAGATAACCATGGGATGCCTCCCACGTATGCTTTGTTTATTGTCGTTAAGCTCGACCTTAGTGACACGCGCTACGTTATGGGATTTTCAGATAGATAACCGACGCATGAACGGGAAGTTTGGAACCCTTTGCTAGAGATAAATATTGTAAAGGATCTAACACGGGTTCAAGTTCTAAAGTTGGAGGTTCCTCAAATGAAGTTCTTAAGAGGTCACTACCTAATCCAAGAGTTTCTAGAATAGGTGCACGTGTGATCAAATGATTAGTACTAATTTAATGAGAAATTAAATTTAAAGTTTCTTCTTCGGGAGAAGCCTCCAAATAATAACATGAGTGGTCATTTGAGAGCGAATTTTTCATAGACGAGTCAATAGTAAAGGTAACTTCTTCATCTCCGACTCTAAGGAGAAGTTTACCATTACTAACGTCTATAATGGTGTGCGCGGTGGATAGAAAAGGGCGACCAAGAATGAGTGGTACCTCGATGTCCTCTTCAATGTCAAAGATGACGAAATCTACCAGAAGGATAAATTTATCAATTTTGACAAGCACATCCTCAATAATCCCCATAGGGAGTTTGACAAACCGATCAACCAATTAAATGCACATTATTGTGGTTTAGGCTTTCTTAATACCAATTTCTTCACTAAAGAATAATGCAATAAATTAATTGAGGCGCCAAGATCGGCTAACGCATGTATTACTAATAAATTGCCAAATAAACAAGGAATAGAGAAACTACCCGGATCAGGTAATTTCCTAGGCAATTTATTAAGTAAAATCGCCGAACACTCCTCGTTCAACTAAACCGTGGAGAAATCCTCAAGTTTATTTTTATTGGATAAAAGATCATTGAGGTACTTGACATACTTCAGCATTTGTGCTATTACTTCGCAAAATGGTAAATTTATTTGAATTTGCTTAAACATATCTAAAAATTTACCGTAATGCTCATCCACCCGGTCTTTTAGCATTCTAGAAGGATAGGGAAGAGGCGGTTGATAAGCTTTGGTTTATTATCATTAGAAGGCTTAGGGTGAGGAGAAGGTGAAGAAATTGTTACCTCTGTATCAACCGGAATTGGAGAACTAGTTACCTCCTTCCCGCTTCATAGAGTGATGGCTATGGCTTGATCCTTTGGGTTGGGATCCGTATTGCCCGGTAGCGCTCCTTGTTGGCGATCAGAGAGAATTTTAGCGATTTTCCCAATTTGGTTCTCCAAATTACGAAAAGATCTGGTGAGATTTCGGAAATTGGCTTCATTTGTAGTCGTATATTTGGTGAACAACACCTCGAGATTTGGAGCTTTTGTAGCCTGTGGTGAAAAATAACCGGGGGGAATTATGTTTGGTGGGTGCGTCACATTTCCTGGATTACTCCAAGAGAAGTTGGGATGGTTCCTCAAACTTGGGTGATAAGTCTTACAAAAATTATTTCCCGACTTATAAGGTGGCCGATTCGGATTACCCATGTAATCCACATGTTTGACAATAGTGGAAGGTTCCTAGTATTGGGGTTCACAGGTAGGTGTAGATGAGGATGTAGACATCTCGGTAATTTATTTTTGTAGTTTCTCAACCTGGAGAGATAAACTTGAAACCGAATCGATTTCAAACATCCCGGCCGGTTTAGGTGGAAGAGACCGGGGTGTACTCCATTGATACGTATTCATGGCCATACATTCTATAAGTTTTTGCGCAGCCGCCGGTGTTTTGTTGTTTAACGTTCCACCGACGGCGGCATCAATATGTTGTCTCGTTTGATGATTGAGACCATTATAGAAGTTTTGGATTTGCAACCAATCGGGGATTGCATGATGCGGACAACGGCGAAGAAATTCCTTAAATCGCTCCCCAAGTATCATATAACGTTTTTGTATCAACTTGGGGGAAATATGTAATATCATTGCACAACTTGGCAGTTTTTGTTGGAGGAAAATATTTCGTGAGAAATTTTTCCGTCATCTCGGCCCATGTAGTGATGGATCCTCTTGGTAAAGAGGCCAACCACTGTTTAGCTTTGGTGCGCAATGTGAAAGGGAAAAGCCTTAACCGGATGGCATCATCCAAAACCCCGTTAATTTTAAAAGTGTCACATATTTCTAAAAAGTTAGAAATATGTGCGTTAGGATCCTCATCTTGAAGCCCATCAAATTTTATATATTGTTGTACCATTTGGATGATGCTTGGCTTCAATTCAAAGTTATTGTTCGCAATAGCGGGACGAATAATACTTGATTGAGCATTATCCAAATTTGGTCGAGTATAATAAGACATAGTCTGTTGATCGGCCATATTTGGATTTGAGCTACCCAAATTAGAATAAAATTGAAAAGATGAAGAAGTAGAAGAAGAAGAGGAAGAATTAGAAGAAGAAGAGGAAGAGGAAGAAGTAGTGGAAGAAAAAGAAGCAGAAGAAGAAATGTCACCTATGGATTCCTCAACCAGATCTGGATAATTGAGATCACGGAGTCTTAGAAGTCGCCGTAAGCTTTGCTCGATCTCCGGATCTAAATCAAGTAGATTTGATGGATTCCCTCGGGTCATACACCAAAATTAAAACAAAATAAAAATTTTTATTTTTATTTTGATTTTTTAAAACAAAAAGGAAATTATAAAACTAATAGATCCTTGCTTTCAAAATATCAACAAAGAAAAGTTCCCCGGCAACGGCGCCAAAAACTTGATGAAGAATTTATATAGTTTTAAATTATATCCAAACTAAAATCTCAAACTAGGCAAGTGCACCAATCAAAATTTAGTATAGGAAATGTCGTATTTAAACTCGGGGACCGTTGAGTACTTGTACTCACAAGAAAGAGCTATTATTTTATCGAATGAAAATTAGTTTTGCGAAAATGAAAACGTTAAACTAAGAAGAGAAATACGATGATAGGAAAGCTAGCACTTGATCTAGAATCCCATTGGGTTAGAGTAAATTTCCATGAAATGAAAATAAATACAATGATCTAAATTATAACTTCGACCACGGAGGTTCCATAGCTACGAAGAGCCTATCTCGAGAATACGCATTCAACTAACCATAGGTTGATCGATTAAGACCTCTCGACCAGTCGAAAAACCTAAGCTAGCTTTAGGTTGTGAACCTCACTAATGGAATTGACTCTAATGCGAAAGAATTTTCCCTTCCTCTCACGAGGGGTGCATGAAACTCTCTTTATCCTTAGGTGATGTACTCGTATCCACAACCTCTCGGTAAATCTAGGATATGGATCTAAGATCGAATAAACATAATTTGCAACTTATGAATTAGATGAAATTAAATATAAAGATAAATCGAAGTACATAAAAAAAGAGCTTGATAAATTGAGATAAAAAGAAGAAATTTATTTCATTCCAAAGTTCATCGTGATCAAGTGCTAATTGAAAATTAGCTACTCATCATGATGGGAGAATTACATGAAAGGTTGAAGAGAGGCATGATTAAAGAAAGACTTGAAATAAAGGGTTACACTATGAATTGAAAATGCAAGAAATAAAGTAAACAAAACAAAACTAAAGCTCCCAAAAATCTCCTCCTCAGCTTCTACAATTTCCTGGAATTTATAGGGATGTTTGCTGGATGGTCACGCCCCTAGGTCACGCCCGTGACCTAGGGCATGTCGGGTTCTGAACCGTCGTCTTATAGTCCTGGGAACATTGGCACGAAACTTCCAAAAATCGTTAATTGGTGGGTCACGCCCATAGGTCACGCATGTGACCTAGGGCTTGTCTTGTCGGTTGATGAAAATGGCGGGAAGCAGAAACGGCGGGAATTACTAAAGCCATTGTTGGAAGGGTCACACCTATGGGTCACACCCATGACCAAGGACGTGTGAGGCAAAAACCGTCAGGCATTGAAACTGCTGCATTGACCTCGCACGTCAGGATGTCACGGCTCGCAGTCATGCCCGTGACCATTATGTCACTCCCGTGGCAAGGCGTGTAACTTTAATTCGACATGGATTGGAGGCCTTGATCATCATCAGCGTGTCACGCCTGATTGACACGCCTGGGTCAGCATGGTCACGCCCGTGACCAATTGGCGTGTACTTTTAAATGACGGGGTGGTGAGCTCTAGATCACGCGCTGGTGTCACGCCTGGATGTCATGCCGTTACCTGGTGGTCACGCACATGACCAGGGCATGTACTTTGCATTTTTTTTCGGCTTTGTCCAGCTTTGTCTCCTGATCAATCTTGTTAACTCCATATTGAAATTTGCAGCCCAGATTTATCCTAAAATAAGAAATTAAAGAAATTAGATAATAAAATCATAAAATATATTTATAAACTAATTAATTATTAAATAAAAAATATATCAAAATATTCAAATTCAGTGGCCTCTGTCATAAGAAAGTCCTTGGAAGATGGTTCAACAGAAACAGCAGAAACTTCAGCATCACCAGTAACAACATTCTCAGGAGCAGCAGTATTAACAATCCTTTCTTTAGGAGAAGCAGCGGCAGCAATGACTGAATTTACAAAAGACGAGATCATGCTAGGGTCACAGCAAGAAAGAGGCACAAGTGCCTTGGATAAGTCTTCTGGAGGCTGGACAGCATGGACCTCTGACAGACAGCTAAAGTAGGCAGAATCAAAAGCAGATAGCAAAGACCTGAGGTCTATTGCAAGAACTGCAGTATGAGGCACAGCAACAGCAAGAGAAGCAGAACTAACAGCAACAGCAGACAGAGGGCTTGCAGAAACAGCAGCAGCAGCATCATGAAGATTCTCTTCATATGCCATCTCCCCCTGCCTAGATGCAGATACATCTGGATCAAGGCACACTGCTGTAGGTGCTGCATGAGGGAAGAGGGAAGAGAGCCTGACAGAAAGGGCTGCCACTGACAGGTTGAGTGGAGCCAAAGAGGTCTCCAACAGCAGAGTTAGCCTGGGGGCAAGTAACTCATACAGCCTGTCAGCTAGGGCTGAGAGGTCTACTTGCTCAAGAGCTGGAGCAGAGGTAGAAGGTATGGAAGCAGCTGAGGTTTCTGGAAGTGGAGAGCTGGATAATGGTGGAAGGGATGGCTCAGGTGTTGGTAGGGTGGATATGGAGGATAGGGGAATGGATATGGATGGGGTGAATGTTGGTTGGTCTATGATGTGGTGTAGGAGATCTTGGAATGAAGTGGAGGAGGTAGGTAATTCAGGAGGAGATGATGGGGAATCATCCATAAAGGAATCATCCAGTAGGGTGAAGGATGGAATAGAGGGGGAAGAGGTCACATCTGGTGGAGGGTAAGAGAACAGTGGGTGGAATTGGTCTGCTGGTGGAGGTAGAATGGGTTCTGGGGATGGTGTTGATGTTGGAGATGGGCTGGAGATGATGATGGTGGATGGAGCTGGAATGGTGGTTGGAATTGGAGGAGGAGGAGAGGCAGCAACAGCACCCAGGTCATCTGCAGGGGCAGAGACCTGTGGAGGATTGACTCTTGGAGTACTTGTGCCTGAAGGAGCACTGGAGGAGGGCCTGCTAGGCTTGCTTATTTGTCTGTCCCACTTTCCAAAGAGGGCACAGGTAAGTCTCTTGGAGGCATTGATATGAACTCCAGAGGTGACTAGCAAGGCAGGACACCTATGCTGCAGAAATACTCCAATAATTCTTCCAAAATTAACAAAACTTTTGTTTTTTTTCTTTTTGATGAGGTCAAAGAAGACCTCTCCCCAATTCAGATTTTTCTATCCACAAGAGCTCCCATGAGGCAGATCTGATATCTTGATATAGTATCATGGGCAGAGTGCTTTGCCAGTTGCACTTTCCCAACCACATCTGCTAGGAACCTATATTCAACAGCCAGATTCCTCTTAAAGAGCTTGCTAGGGTTTCCCTCTGGATGACCCATTCTGGCAAGCAGTTCAAAAAACTCATCTCCAGATAATTCAGCAGAGTCTTCTCCATTTCTCAATCCAAAAACTTCTGTTAAAATTGTGGGGGTCAAGGGTACCTGAGTTCCAGCTATTGACCCAACTATGGTGCTGTTATCTTGATTATGGGCAGTATAAACCCACTCCTTGATCTCATTAGAAGCCAGCTTGATCTTGGTGGTCATTATGGCAGTCAGATTCTGATCCTTGAACAAACTCAGTATATCTTGAAAAATCTGATCAGTCGTGCTGAAGGATTCTATATCAATATCAAACCCAGCATCAAACTTCATTACAGCAAGAACAGCAACTAACACAGCCATTGGTACCTGCAAAAACTCAACAAACAAAACGACCAAGCGTAGAACTGTTTGGAGGGAAAGAAAATCCTTGCAGAGAAATCGAAAGCGCAAATGAGAACGACGGCGAAAAATGAGTTTTATATTAGGGTTCGACGCAGAATTGGAAAGATCGTTGAACTCAGTTCGACGATCGAGGCTCCTAAAGGAATCTGAAGAGTCTTCAACATTGTCTATCTCTGTTCGACGATATTGGAGAGCGTCGAGCTCCGTTCGACGATCGTGCAGAGAACATAATCGTCGAGTGTCGTTCGACGATCGTTGACCGGAAGAGATAGTTCATACTATCTGATAGCCGCTGAACTCAGTTTGACGATTGTTGGAAATCGTCGATCTCCGTTCGACGATCTTGGGGAAAATCGTCGAGCGCAGTTCAGAGATCAGAGAAATGCTAGACACTAAGAAAAATCAGAATGTTTGCCTAGTCTTGGTCAATTTTTAAACTTTTAAAATCTTGGATATTATTTAAGACTTCCTCCATCTAACATTCCTAACTGATTTAGGAAGAAGGTGTGTTTCTTTTCATTCAAGGGCTTGGTGAAAATATCTCCCATTTGTAAATAAGTTGGGATATAATGTAATTCAATTTTATTCTTTTCAACATTATCTCTTAAGAAATGATGCCTAATCGCTATGTGTTTTGTCCTACTATGGAGGACTGGATTTTGAGCTATGGAAATAGCACTTGTGTTATCACAAAAGATTTTAGACTTCTCTAAGATGTAACCATAGTCTAGGAGTTGGTTTTGAATCCACAAGATTTGTGAACAACAACTGCCTGCAGCCATATATTCAACTTCAGCAGTTGAAGTTGACACAGATGTTTGTTTCTTACAAAACCAAGAGACAAGTCTGTCACCAAGGAACTGATAAGTTCCACTGGTGCTTTTCCTGTCAATTCTGCATCCAGCATAATCAGCATCATAGAATCCAGTTAACTCAAATGCTGAATCTTTTGGATACCAGAGACCTAGATTTGGACAACTTTTAACATACCTGAGAATCCTCTTTACTAAAGTTAGGTGTGACTCTCTAGGTCTTACTTGGAACCTAGCACATATACATGTAGCAAACATTATATCTGGTCTACTAGCTGTAAGATACAGTAAAGAGCCAATCATTGCTCTAAATGTTGTCTGATCAACAGGTTTCCCATGTTCATCAGCATCCAATACAGTATTGGTAGGCATGGGTGTTTTCATACAAGATGCCTCAAACATACCAAATTTCTTAACCAATTCATTTGCATATTTGGTTTGAGAAATAAAGATGCCTTCAGCATGTTGCTTGACTTGCAATCCTAGGAAGAAGGATAGCTCACCCATGCTACTCATCTCAAATTTAGAATGCATCAGGTTAGAAAACCTTCTACACAATTTTGAGTCAGTAGAACTAAAAATGATATCATCTACATAAATTTGTACTAGTAGGGTATGGGACTTATGGGTTCTAATGAAAAGAGTTTGGTCTACTCTACCCCTTATAAAACCATTTTCCAAGAGAAAGCATGCTAGGGTCTCATACCATGCTCTAGGAGCTTTCTTGAGACCATATAATGCTTTGTTAAGTCTAAAAACATAATCAGGATAAGCTGGAGAGATAAAACCTGGAGGTTGTCTTACATAAACTTCCTCTTTGATGTCTCCATTTAAGAAAGCACTTTTGACATCCATCTGATATACTTTGAAGCCTTTGTGAGCTGCATAAGCTAGAAATATCCTGATGGCTTCTAATCTTGCAACAGGTGCAAAAGTCTGGTCGTAGTCGATTCCTTTTTCTTGAGAGTATCCCTGAGCAACTAGCCTTGCCTTGTTCCTTATAATAACTCCTTGATCATCCAGTTTGTTTCTGAATACCCATTTTGTTCCAACAATGGAATGATCCTTAGGCTTTGGCACTAGTTCCCATACTTTGTTCCTTTCAAATTGATGCAACTCCTCTTGTATTGCAATGATCCAGTGTGGATCTTGCTCTGCATCTTGAATGGACTGAGGCTCAATTTGAGATAGGAAGCAGGTGTGCAACAGGTTTTGGTTGACCTGATTTCTGGTTTGCACACCAGCTGAGATTTCTCCAATTATTTGGGAAATTGGATGGTCTCTTGATGTTACTAAATCAACAGGGGGTGTTGATTGTTCACCAACCTGTGTTGTTGTTTTCTCTTGTGGTACAACAACTGGCTCTTCAAGTTGTGCTTCAATATGTTGAGCATTCCCTTCATCTTCACTGCTTTCATCCTCTTGAGTAACCTGTAACCTGTTCAAGTCTTCAACTAGAGAATGTTCCTGCAAAGGTTTTATGGTAGAAGAAATCTTCTCCTTGAAAGACATGTTAGATTCATCAAAAGAAATGTGAACAGATTCCTCAATTTTCAAAGACGATTTATTATAGACCCTATAGGCTTTGCTGATCATGGAGTATCCCAGAAACACTCCTTCATCAGCTTTGGCTTGAAATTTTGCTAAATATTTCTTGTCATTATTGTGAATGTAGCAATTACAACCAAAGACTCTAAAATAGTCAACTTTAGGTTTCTTCCCTTTGAGTAATTCATAGGGAGTCTTTCCCTTTAGTTTATGTATCAGACTTCTATTCAGCACATAGTTGGAGGTGTTCACTACCTCTGCCCAAAAGGATAGAGGTAGATGAGCATCTGACAACAATGTGGTGGCAGATTCAATAAGGGTTCTATTTTTCCTTTCAGCTACCCCATTTTGTTGAGGAGTTCTAGGGGCTGAGAAAGTATGCTTGATCCCTTCACTCTGACAGAACTCTTGCATAAGAAGAGAATCAAACTCTATCCCATGATCACTTCTGATCAGGGCAATGTGAGTATTGAACTCAATCTGTATACATTTGAGAAACTCTGTCAGACACTTAAAGTTATCAGACTTCTTCCTTAGAAAGAACACCCAAGTGAATCTAGAGAAGTCATCTACAACTACTAAAGTGTAGGATTTCCCTCCTAGGCTTTGTACTGTGATGGTTCCAAAAAGATCCATGTGTAACAGATACAATATCCTAGGTGAATCACTCTTATTAAGTGACTTAAAACTATTTTTAGTTTGCTTGCCTAATTGACAAGCCCTGCAGAGTCCTTCCTTCTTGTAGGGGCTAGAAGGTAGTCCTCTAACAAGGTTGTCCTTGGATAGCCTAGCAATAGTTCTAAGGTTTAGGTGTCCTAATCTCTTATGCCATAATACATTTGGTCTACAAACAGAGTTAAACAAGCAAATATCTACATTAGTTGAAAGAAAATCTACTAGATAGATGTTACCTTTCCTTTTACCTGTCAACACAGTTGTGTTGTCCTCTGACTTGATTTTGCATAAG
The DNA here is from genome assembly GCA_039583875.1 of Platanthera guangdongensis. Lineage (NCBI taxonomy): Eukaryota > Viridiplantae > Streptophyta > Magnoliopsida > Asparagales > Orchidaceae > Platanthera > Platanthera guangdongensis. Next base: position 120,149,381 of record CM077150.1, on the reverse strand, counting down.
GCTTTGCTGATGGTCACCTGGTAGCCTTCATCACACAGCTGACTGATGCTGATTAGGTTGTGCTTCAGTCCTTCCACATAAGCTACCTTCTTGAAAGTTACTGATCCAATCTGCACTGCACCATATCCTTTAGTCTGTCCAAAGTTTGAATCACCAAAGATAACTTTGGGTCCATGCTTGGCTCTGAAGGATGTGAGGTTGTCCTTGTTCCCTGCCATGTGCTTAGAGCACCCACTATCCAAGTACCATTGTTGGTTAGATGCTGGATAGGGCTTCACCTGCACATGAGACAATTCATTTGTTTTTGACCCAGTTTACCTTGGGCCTGGGTTGATAACCTTTAAATTCAAAAATGAAAGATATCCCAGGTTGACTCTTATATCCTTCAGGATGATATCTCCTTGGAGGTAAAATCCATTCAGTATAAGGGTTAAAGATTTGGGATGAAGGACCCTTAGGATTCAATTTTGATTTGCCTTTGAAAAATTTTCCAGAGCTCTGACCTCTGTTCGACGATCTTGGAGCTGCATTCGATGATCTTGGGTCAGATCGTCGATCTCCGTTCGACGGTCGACTATGGGTGAGGTCAGGTATTTGAGATCGTCGACCTGCGTTCGATGACTTTGGCTGAGATCGTCGATCTGCGTTCGACGATTGTGCCTGAGATCGTCGAGCTGCATTCGGCGATCGTCGATCTCCGTTCGACGATTGTCGAGCTCCGTTCGACAATTTCTGCTGGGACTTAATTTTCTGAGGCAGATCAGAATTTTTCCTAGTAACCTCTACAACTCCCTTTCCCTTGTCAGAAATTAATTTGATGGGAGTTGTTAGGACTATAGGTTGGCTGGATGAAGCACCCAAGCCCAGTGTACTGTTAAATCTAGAGTTCACTGTGCTTGTGATGTCCATCAGCTTGATGCTTCTCCCATTAAGGGATTCTTCAAGCTTCTTGGCCTCAGAGAGCTCACTTTTCAGTGAATCTATCTGTTCCCTACAGCACTCCAACTCCTGAGAGAGTTTGAGGTTTTCTGACTTTAGAGCATTGTGTTCAGATAATTGATTTCTAAGAGAGATAATATCTTTCTCATACTTTAGCAGGTCTAAACACAGTGCTTTAAATTCAGATTTAAAATCTTTTGAACTAATATCAAAAGAGCTAATTACCTGATCTTCTTCAGGTTGAGTCTCTGAGTCTGACTCTGACTCTTCTTTCTCTGAATTGTGCTGTGAGGCATTAATTGCCATCATGCAGAACTCCTTTTCTTCTGCATCATCCTCATCATCACTGGAGCTGGATGAGGCTTCTGACTCCTCTTCTGTCTCACTCCACGATTCAGCAACAAACCCTTTTCTTGTATGCTTATTTTTGCTTGAGGAAGGTTTGCCATTGCCATTCCTTTTGGAGTCTTTCTCCTTTCTTCTTTCTTTTCTGTCCCTTCTGTCCTTGTTCTTGTTCTCTGGACAGTCAGGAACTATGTGCCCTGGTTTGCTGCAACCAAAGCAAATAATGTCTTTATTATTGCTAATGGACTTGTCATACCTTGGCTTATCCTGCTCCTTGTATGATCTTCTTCTGAAGTCCTTTCTGGCCATCTTGTAGAATCTTTTGGCCAACAAGCTGAGTAGTTCATCATTGCCTGTGGCTTTATCTTCAGGAAGATCCTCAGTTTCCTTGAATGCTATGATCTTCTCTTTTCTTGTGGCCGGTGAGGCAGCCTTCTGTTCTTCCTCTCTATTCTTGATGAGTAGCTCATAAGATTTGAGCTTACCCAATAGAGCTTTAGTGGTAATCTCATTTAGACTTATGGCATCCTTAATTGGCCAGATTCTTGAATCCCAAGTGCTAGGAAAGCACATTAGGATCTTGTCATTGAGTTCTGTTAGAGAGATCTCTTTGTCCAATGTCCTGAGTTCACTGACAATTAGACTTAGCCTGTTGTACATGTCTCCCACTGACTCAGTCTCTCCCTTCTTGAAGTTCTCATATTGAGAGATGAGATGGGATCTTCTATCCTTTCTCTCATCAGCTGAGCCTGAGACTATTTCTGAGAGCTTGTCCCAAATTTCCTTGGCTGAATTACATTCAGCTACCTTTTGAAATATGTCATCTGACATTGTCTGGGCTAGAATGTTCATAGCCTTAGCATCAGCTACCTTCCATCTCTTGATGTCAGCATCTGTTCCTGATGGAGGTGGCACAGCATTTGTGCTTGTGTTCTCTGGGGGTCTTGGACACACTGTCAAAACAGAGTTAAAGATATCTTCGTCAATAGAATTCATGTAAAGCCTAATCCTTGCTTTCCAAAGTGCAAACTTGGAAAGATTGCACACTGGAGGTCTGGTGCTAGCATAATCTTTGTTTTGGGCCATGATTTGTGCAAACAAAATCTAATAATACACTACAAAAGAAGAACAGATCTAGTTTGAGATCTTTGGGTTCAGGTGTTAGCCTGTACAACCAATCAGGTATGGTATGTTTAACCAACCTCCCTCTGATACCAATTGAAAGAGCAACTAGATCTGATATACTCTATAGGGGGGTGAATAGAGTATATGGTACTTTAAAAGTTTTTACAACAATTGTTGTAATATGTGTGAGCAGGGAAGCAAAAATAAATCTAATCACAACACTAAGTTAACCAAAGACTAAGCACAGAAAAATCAAGGCCAGAAACAAAAATGAAAGCAAGCAAAACCAGAAGACACAGGGAAATATAGTGGTTCCCCAAACTTGGGTACATCCACTCTTCTACCACCCTAGGTAGGAATCCACTACAGGATGAGTTGATCAGGTGTCCTGGGCACCAATGAGCTTTTGATAAGGTGCTCAAAAACCAAAGCATTTTTTTTGATCAGGTGTCTTGCCACCAATGAGCTTTTGACAAGATGCTCAAAAACCAAGTTCAAACTTTTGAAGGGAGTTTGAGAAACCCTTTATAGAGAGGGGGTGAGAGAGTGATGGAAGTCTTCTCTTTCTCAAACAACTGAGAAGACTATGTGGATTGATGTCAAAGCTCCCCCTGAATCCTTGAGATCTTCAAGAAGAAAGATTTGTTGAGGGTGATAGGCCTTCAAAGGTTGAACTCCAGCAATAGATGATTTAAGCAAATAGCTGAAAGGTTGAATGTCTGGAGTCTGGAAATATGTTGGCCTTGAACACTTTGAAAACTACAGAGATCTGAAGATTTGAGAAAGCTTGATCTCCTTGGATGAGTGTTCTTCAGAGTTCTTTGTGACAGACGATTTTTGAATGTGTCTCTGTAATCTGTATTGTGTGTGCTCTTCTTGTTCTCTTCTTGTTTCAAAAAACATTCTGTCTTTTATTCTCTGGTCCAGAATAGAATATCATTCTCTATCAAGTATAGCCGTTGGCCTGCATTAATTGCATCCTTAATTGCATAATCTCTTCTGGAGGAAAGTCCACAGAATTATTCCTTGAAAAATCCCTTGAAACGTGGTACAGAAATAAATGAAAACGGCTAGCAAATCTTTGAATTAATTGCAGAATAACTCCTAACTGATTTGAATTTGAATTAAGAAATATCCTGGAAGTTATCTGAAATCGTCGAACTGAGCTCTGCTATCGTCGAGCTGAGCTCAGCGATCTAGAAATATACTGCAGAAAAATATCATCGATCTGAGCTCAAAGATCGTCGAACTGAGCTCAGAGATAAAGATCCAAGGCATAGTCAAAATCGCCGACCTGAGCTCACCGATTGTCGAATGAAGTTCGACGACATAATGAAGTTGAGCTCAGCGATCGTCGAATGGAGTTCGACGATCTTGTCGAAGTTGAGCTAGACGATCGTCGATCGGAGTTCGACGAATCATCGTACTGAGCTCGACGATATGACTTAGTCTCCAGACTGAGAATCCTGGTCTTCAGGGCAGCTTCCAAACCTAGACTTCTAACCCTTAGACTCAATTCTAATTGACCTATTAAGCTATACAGGAGGTCAAACAAAGGTTCCTAGAGACATAGTGATCCTGACCCAAATGAGTAATAGGGTGTTCCAACAGGTTATGCTGGTGATAACCCAAATAAACTGTTGAAGAAGCATTTGTCTGCAACATACAAGTTCCTGGCATACATTGTTGGGAAGGTCTTGCTTGGCAAGCATACTGCCCATGACTACATCACAAGACATCAGTTCCTGGTTATGTGTGTTGTCATAAATAAGAAGGTAGTTGACTGGGCTCTGATCCTCTTTGGTCTGATAAAGAAGAAAAATAACAAGAAAGAAGTGTGTTTTGGAAGGATCCTAGGGATCTTCCTCAAGGAAAAAGCTGCTGAATCACTGGTCTCCCAGACCATATTCATCAATGCCAGTAAAAGGCTCACCTGTGCCTTGTTTGGCAGGTGGGAGAGGACAATTACAAAGCCCACTAAGGCTTCTACCTCTTCCACCCCAGCTTCTAAAGGCACCAGGGCTGTTAAAGCCACTCCCTACCTGCTGAAGAGCTTCATCCCACACCACCATCTCTTCCAGCACCACTTCCAGCAAAACAACTCACTTCCTCTCCCATTATCTCTTCAACACCAGAACAACAACAACATCCTCATGTCCCTACTCCACCTCCATCTCCACATACTTCCCCTGCTTCATCTCCACCACTTGACATCTCTAACATTCCATCTTCCCCTCTTCAAGAAAAACAACAAAAAACATCTCCTGATTCCCCCCTTGACACTTCAATTCCTACACCACCACAATCTCCTCTTCCCCCACATCTATCCTCCATACCATCTTACCCTCTACCAACAGACACCATCATGCAAGATGCAACCCATCCATCCCCATCAACATCCACCATCCCTATAGATGTTCACATCCCTGATGCTCCACTCTCTCTCCCTCTCAAAGTTCCCACTTTTACACCTTCTGCAACACAATCTACCATTCCATCATTGGATCCCTCCACCATATCATCCATCATTTCCATCCTCACTCCCCTCCTCAAGTCCCTTATAGCAGAGGGCCTTACACCTCTTGCTACCACCATATCTTCTCTCTCTGAAAAAATCTCTGCTCTTACTGCTGCCCCCTCCTCAGGCAGGGGCATGGCTTCAGGCTCTACTAAAACCATGCAGGAGGAGATGCCTGATGATGAAGCAGTAGCTCCAGCTCCAAAGGCTTCATCTCCAGCTCTAGCACCAGATGCTTCAGCTACAGCAACATCAGCAGCTTCAGACATAGTAGCAGAATGTACAGAATATATAGATACAGATTTGATTGATAAAGTTTTGTTTGAATTTATTGAGACTGATATGGATTTTGAATCAGACTCTGAAGAACCTAATACTGCTGGTGATTTCATTCTTAATCCCACAGTTAATTTAGAATATTTGTTGAGCATTTTTGATACTATACATATGCATTATCTTCCAGCTGAGATCACTAAGCCATCCTTGGCTATTAAACCATATACTGCCCCCATCTCTTCAAAAGTTGTTAAGCAAATTAAGGACAGTTTTGCTATTGCACAGTCAACAATCACTTCACCTCCAGACGTAGTAGTTGTTCCCTCTTCCTCAATAATATCTTCAGCACCAACTTTTGTAATGGATGACTCTCCAATGCCAGATCTAGATGAATTGATCGTGGCTGATATTGCAGAAGAAATTAAGGCAGCAGCTGAAAACTCTGTCCAAATTAGTTCTGATTTTTGTGTAGCTTCTCCTCCAACTTCTGCTGAAACTCCAGTTCTTGTTGCAACTCCTGCTTTTGCTCCAGAAAAACCTATTATCTCTGCTAAAGCTTTGAAGGCTCTCGATGATATATATGATAACCCTCAGGCTTCTGACAATGATGATGATGAAGATGAGGATGAGGATTCAAATGAGGAGGATACAAAGAAGAAGAAACAAGTTTCAAAGAAAAGAAAAGCTCCTCCTCCTCCTGCTCCTAAGCCCAATCCAAACAATGATACCCCTTATTATATTCTTCAAAAGATAACTCCATACAAAGGGATGTCAGCATGGATGTGGCTCTCTAAGAATCAGCAGAAAGAAAGGAAGAAGAGTAGAAGGTACTCTCCTCCACCAGTTCAAAGGTATAGGAAAGATCTGCCACCTCCTCCTCCTCCTACAGATGGTGCTTCTTATTCTAGTTCTCAAATATCTGCCCCTATTCAAACTTATCAAAGACATCAAGGGAGATCTCATCATGAAAGCAGCCAGCACATGCAACAACCTTCAGGAAAACAACATCAACAACAACAACATCAACAAGCTGAAAGTCCTAAAAGGCCACCCTCTCCTCCTATTCCTTATGAAGATCCATAAACAGCCAACACAGCTAGAATGGCCAGGTTCTAGGAACTGGTAGGCCTCTCTATGATCAACAAGGCAAAGGCTGAAGGAAAGGATACTTCTGAATACATTACAATGTCCAACTACCGGAGAGAAGAACTGAAAAGGTTTGATAAGGCTAACAAAATTTTTAATGTTGATAATTATATGAAATTGCATCCTGAAGCAGTGGTCCCTAGAGCTACATCTCTGAAGATTATAGGGGCTGCTGACATGACAATGACTATGGCACAAGCTTCAAATCCAAACAGGGAAATAGTTTTCACCAAGCTAGGAGACAAGGGCAAGGACATAAAGCATCAGGAGAAAAAGCAAAAGAAGTGAAATATGAACTATTTTATTTTTGTCTTTTTATCTTAAACTATCTCTTATTGTCTGAACAAAGCTTTTATGTAAATATGTCTGCTGTATGTATTAATTATCCCTGCCAGATATATCTTTTTCCTGCTTTGTTTACTTTATGTTTTTATTTTGAGTCTATTAGTGACCTCACCCAAATAGGGGGAGATTGTTGGATCCCTTGTTTGATTTGGGCTAGGTTCACTAACTTAGGATGATGTTACTCAACATGTATAGCCAGGCTCAAAGTTGTGTCCTAGAGTCTAGGCCAAGTCCTAAGAGTCAACATCACATGGACAAGCCAACATCAGACTTCCAGAGACTCAAGACATAAAGTTTTCCTAAAGATTCAGAGATTTCTCAAGAGACTAAGTAAAATGAGTTCGACATTCGTCGAACTCAGGTCGACTATCTTAGAGAAATATTCTCTGAGCTGAGCTCGACGAACTTCAGTCCAGATCGACGATCCTTGGATTCCATCTTCAGAATTTTAAGTCCAGACTATTCTCTAGACTTTGGGCGACGAACCTAGTTTTCAAGTCGACGAACTTCATTATTTGCTCGACGATTCCTGGATCTCCACTTCAACTCTATTGACAGAGGTTCATCAAATAGTTTCTAAGTCCAGAACCATTCTCAACTCGACGAATTCAAGGTTCTCCAAACTTATCTCGACGAACACCATTCTTCGGTCGACGAATCTTGGGACTATCACCGCATTCTGTCGAGACTATGTTCTCTAGTCTCAGGTCGACGAAACCTGTTCTCTGTCCGACGAATTCTGGAACCAGAAGACTTAAGTCGACACTAGAAGAACTTGTGTCGACACCAAGATCATCAATCGACATTGTGGAAAGGCTATGTCGACACAACTAGAAGACTTATGTTGATACTAAAAGAACTTGTGTCGGCACCAAGATCATCAGTCGACATTGTGGAAAGGCTATGTCGACACAACACAGAAGTCTTATATCGACACATAGGAGTAATTGTGTCGACACAGGATATTTGACAACTCCAGAATAATTGCTAAACTCCAGTCGACGAACATATTTACCAGCTCGACGAATAGGCAAAGATCAAAAGAGACAGCAGTTCTGTTTTCAGCTCGACGATCATGGAACTCAGCTCGATGAACAGAAGACGTCTGGTCGATGAATACAATGACTCAGCTCGACGAACTGTGAACTCAGTTCGACGAATTCTGTTAACTGCTCGACGAATCCAGACTTAGTTATTTCCAGCCTTCTATCCCCACTCTAATGCTATAATTCCTGGGTAATTAATGCTCTAACATTCTCTGACTGTATCCATTAGAATGAGCATTAATTATGGTCTTCTCCAGGATTATTACTTGCCGTTTTTCTACAGGACAGTTGGGGAAATAAATCAATGTCGATTATTCTCAAGGCTGTCAGCATTAATTTCAGAGAAATTCAAATGTTTGGAAGACACAGAAGAAGAGAATAATGAATAGAGACACACAGACACACAGTGAATTAATCAAGAGAGACATAGAGAAAGCTTTACACAGAATACTACTAACTAAGAAGCATACAGTAATTTGTAGAAGAAGAAGCAAGAAGAACACATTTTTCAAATCAAGAGTCGTCCTGTTCTACTTCTCTAGGACCTTGCTAAAGACATTCAAGCACTATCAGTCTAAAGATCCTGGATCTTGTCTCTCAATTGAAGGCATATCACCCTGTACAAAGCTCCAAATCTCCTGTACCCTTTTTCATCTCAGGGGGAGCTTTGACAACATCATTGAATCTATATAGTCTTCTCATTGTGATTGAGAAAAGAAGACTTCCATCACTCTCTCACCCCCACCTCTATAAAGGGTTGTCATCTCTCTTCAAAAGTGAATCCTTGGTTGCACGTCTCCTAATCAAAAGACTTGGGTTGGTTTTTGAGCACCTGATCAAAAGCTCATTGGTGTCAGGCACCTGATCAAAAATCTGAGTGGATTCCTACCAAGGGTGGTAGAAGAGTGGATGTACCCAGGTTGGGGAACCACTATAAAATTCTTGTGTCGTCTGGTTGTCTCCTTCTCTTTTATTCTTGTTGTGCTTGTGATTTAGATTTATTGTTTGCTAGGTTATTAATTTATGCACTTTTGATTTACAACAAAAGTTGTAATAGTAGTTAAGAAATTTTAAGAATACTCTATTCACCCCCCCCCCCCCTCTAGAGTATTTCTGATCTAACACTCACTTTCAGATTCTCCCGGATTGCACTCCCTCTTACATCCCTGACGAAGAAGGAATCCCCTTTCATTTGGACGCCATAGTGCGAGGCGGCCTTTGTGGAGTTGAACGGTCGGCTTACCTCGACTCCCATTCTCGCTCTTTCGTCGAGAAGGGAGGGATTCCAAGTGTACACGGACACCTCCTACCAGGGGATGGGTGCTATTCTGATGCAGAACGGGCACGTAATAGCCTACACCTCCCGACAGCTGAAGATACATGAGAAGAACTATCTGGTGCATGATCTGGAGATGGGTGCAGTGATCTTTGCTCTGAAGATTTGGAGACACTACCTCTACGGGGTTCACTGTGACATCTTCTCAGATCACAAGAATTTGAAATACGTGGACACACAAAAGGAACTCAACATCAGATAGAGACGTTGGGTGGAGTTCCTGTCGGATTTCCAGTACACCATGCACTACCATCCCGGGAAGGCAAACGTGGTGGCAGATGCTCTGAGCCGGAGAGGAGATACCTTAGGGAAGGGACCACAACTGATGTCCATGGAGCTAGTCCGGTTTTTCAAAGATATGCAGATATCCCTAATGTTTGAGAATGATCCAGAGCTATACATGGAGTATCTAGCATCGATGGTTACCATAGATGATATTCGGGACCGCATATGGGACGGACAAAAGACAGATGCATGGGCAGAGCCGAAATTCCAAGCCTTGGAGGAGGGTTCGACGGGAGATTATTCACTGAGAGATGTATTGCTATATTTCAGAGGCAGGGTCTACATACCCACATGAGGTCAAATTCGGGAGGACATCATGGCGGAAGGACATTGTAGCAGATATTCTATACACCCGGGGATCACCAAGATGACGGCATACTTGAAGAAGATGATGTTCTGTCTGGGGATGAAGAAGGACATTACATACTTGGTAACTCATTGCGAGGCATGCCAGCTAATGAAGGCGGAGTGCAGAAACCCCGCAGGATTGCTACAGCCACTTCCGGTGCCGGAGTGGAGATTTGAGGACATCGCGATGGATTTCATTCATGGCCTTCCCCGATCAAGGACGGGAAATGATTCGATTTGGGTCATCGTCGATCGGCTGACGAAGGTGGCCAGATTCATTCCGATCAGGAAAGATGACTCGATTGGTGTACTAGTGCGGAGATTCATAGAGCAGTTCATTCGTTACCACGGGGTGCCCAGGACGATCGTATCAGATCAGGATGGTCGGTTCACATCCAGGGAGTGGAGATCCGTACAGGCTTACTTAGGCACGGGGCTGACCATCAGCATAGCATTTCATCCCCAGACGGATAGGCAGATGGAACGCACCAAACGGACATTGGAGGACCTCCTAAGGCTATGCATTATGGATCAAAACGAACCTTGGGAGAAACTTTTACCACTGGTCGAGATATCCTATAACAACAGCTACCAGTCCAGCATAGGGATGGCTCCTTATGAAGCCTTATACGGAAGGATAAGTAGGACTCCACTTTCATGGATTCAGGACGAGGATCCGAAGGTGTTGGGATCAGATTTTGTCGAAGACACCAAAGCTCAGGTGAGACTGATACGGGACAGAATGTTGGAACCGCAGAGCCGACAGGCTAAGTATTACGACGCCCGACACCGTCAGGTAGAGTTTCAGGTGGGATACCGGGTTTTCTTGAAGATCCGTCCCATGCACTGAGTTTCACGGGTGCGTGGTCAGAAGAAGAAGCTCAGCCCTAGGTATATGGGCCCTTACAGGATCCTGGAGCGGATCTGACCCCTAGATTACAGGCTGGAGTTACCACCTGAATTGGCAGGTTTACACGACATATTCCATATATCTTCGCTTAGGAGGGCTCTACTATGCCCGGAGCAGCAGATTTCGACCACAGATGTACCGGTAGCTTCAGACCGGTCAGTTCACTTGGAGCCGGTTCGGATCGATGATAGAGGAGTACGGATCTTGCATCGCAAGAAGGTTCCGTTAGTCAAGGTTCTGTGGAGAAACCACGGCCAGGAGGAGCACACCTAGGAACCGCAGGACCTGATGCGACAAAAGTATCTAGGGCTATTCAGTCAGGTATACCTCACAACCTCTCAAGATGTACAATTTACTTTCCTGTTTTAAACTGGTAGGGTTGCTCTAGGAAGAGTAGAGGCTAATCTTTTGTATATTGGGATCTTGGCTTTGCCAATCGGGCAAATTGGTCATAGATTAAGGTTTCCCTTTAAACCCCACTTAGTGAACATGGCATCGAGATGTAATCTTTCACTTCTTATGGGATGTGAAAAGTTTCCTTTTCTTCGATAGAAATTCTCGTAGGCTTAACCTTGATTTCAGGGACGAAATCTTTGTTTTGTTTATTAGGATTTGTAACATCACATTTCCAACTAGACCCCTAAGAGTGTTTTTGGCCATGACTAGGTCATGACAAAATCCTAGGAAGCTAAAATGGGCCAAGTGATAGAAGGCCAAGGTGAGAATCACCTTGGTCTGACTATGGCACAACCTCATCACCAAACCTAGGGTTTGGCCTTAGGGTTTCACCATGACTCCATGACCCCACCACAACATCACTAACCAATTAGAGGGTCCACTAGATCCTTAAGGGTCCATTGGAGTCAACCCAAAGTGGACAATTTGACATAGGACCACCATAGGCCTAAATTGGCCAAGGTGCCCTAACAAAGGGGAGTTGGACTCTAATCTGCCCAACCAACCTTGCCCAGGTCTTCCTAGACCTAAAGTGGTGTCAATTGGTCACCAAGGACACATTGGGTGCAGTCCTAGAGACCAAGTTGACACAAGTCAATTCAAGCCCCAAAGTGGTCAAAGTGCCCATATCATGGGTCAAGTGACCTCCAAGGGGCTGAGTCAACCCTACACAACCCTATAAAGACCTTAGGGGAGGCAAATGAGTCACCAAGGACCCATTGGGGTCAACCCAAATGGTCATGTTGACCAAGGTCAACTCTACCTTAAGGTTAAGTCAAATTAGCCCAAATAGTCTAACCTAAGCTCAAGCCCATTTCCCCCCATTTGGGCTTGCCTTGATATCATGGAAATGATGAATGAGTGGGTTGTATATAGGCTACAGTGATGAACAAATTCGGCCATGAGGGGTAGGAGAGAGAAAACTCCAATTCCCCTTTAATGGAGGAGAGAGAAAATGGAGTAAAGGCCATTCATGCCATGGGGAAACCAAGGGCCATTCTTCTTTGCTTGGTTCATCTCCCCTAACAGCCCTGAGAAGATTAGGAGGCTTTACAGGCTCTTCCAATGGTTGGATTCACTAAACCACCAAGGCCGAGAGGTGGCTTTCAAGGGCATTAATGGCCATTGATGATCCAGCCTCTCCTCTCCCCATCTAAGGCTTTAAACACCTTCAGTGGGCCGAGAGGAGGATTTCCCAATCCTTACCTGAAGAAACCGAGCCTCCCAACAGTGCAGTTGTAGAAATCGAGCTGCGCCGCCTTCAAAGATGGCTTCCCAACGATCTTCTCGACTTCAGGCCATCGGCAATGTCCTCCTCCTCCCCTTATCTCATGGTTAGATCGTAGCAACGTCTAGGTTCAAGGTTCGGGCTCAATTGAGCCCGAACCAATTTTGTATTTCCATGGATTTGTGCCGATAATTGAACCTTGTAGAACCGCCAAAAAATGGCCCTCCGGCGGCTGTGCCGCCGCCTGATGACATCCACCACCTCAACGGAGGTGAGGGTGGCGGTGGCCGGCCGGGGCAGCGGCTGGATGTCTGGCGGCAGGCGCTTGAAGTTGGCCCAGGAAAATTGAATCCTTGTCGTCGGCTCAAGGTTGAAGATGAATGGATTCTGTCCAGGGCGTGCCATGATTCGTTCCAGGGATGATATTAAACTATAGGAAATGCATTTCTGATTAATTAAATTCCTGTCACAGATTTTGTATTTAATGTTTTTAATTTAAAAAAATACCTAGGTATTGTTTCATAAAACGAGGTCAACATAAAATTTGTATCCTGGAGGATCTAGTTGATGTTAAAATTCATTTGGACCACTTTGGGTGCCTGGTTTGACGAGGGCACTCATTTTAGTGAGGTCTATCCCTAGGGCTGTCCAGAGCATAAAATGGATGCCCACTCCAAACCAGACATCCAAATGATCTGAAATTTGGGGATTGCGCTACCCTCAACTTTATCTAGGACACGTCCAAAAATCAGAATTTTTGGAAAAAAATTTCTTTATTTTTAGAAAAATTTAATAATCCATGAATAAATTAATTAGGTCTCCTAAACATCTCAAAACTCTCCCAAATTTGGGTGGGTGGTCTTAGAGGACGTGCTAGGGCTCTGGTAAAATTTTCGTCTCATTTGGAGATGTTTGGGTTATGTATTGATCCAACCCTATGTTGACCCTTTTAAGGTTAAGTAGGTCAAGCACCCCCTTTGGGTTTTGAGTGGTCAAATCACCTCAACAGAGGCTGATATTTTGGCCACTGACTCTCTATAGTATGACTCACCCTCCAATGGAATTTGGTGTGGTTAAGAGTAGGGTAGCGGTCTTAACCCTCATTTTCTCAACGATAAAATCGTATCAGAGCAAGAGAAAACACGTGTCGTGATGCCACGTCGTGCAGGGGATAACTGCACACGTTCAGGCAAAACCCCAAAAATTAGATTTTTAAGGAAAACCATAGATTAATATTAAAGAAAACAAGTTATATTTAATGGCCGTATCCCTCGGCACGGTGGATCAGCTAGTCCACAATTAAAGTATATTTATACGCAGCGGAAAATACTTTGGTTCAATTAAGTTGACACCCTAAATGAGCATAAGTGTCCCCGAGGGACGAATCATGGTATGCACGACTCTAAAGTGAATATAGTATATATGAAAGATAGTCTTTTACGCTTAGGAAAAATAGTGTCTTGGTTTTATAAATATGTTATGCATGAGATACATATAGTAATGCTTTTAGGGTTTAAAATATCTAACATGCAACCTAGCATAAATCCATCCTAGAAGCAAGTAAACAACCACAAATAGGCAAAAATAGCAGTTTAAGTTCATACCCAGCATCGCAAGAAGCCACCAGTGGGCGTCAACAACCTGACACGAAACCACTGGTGAGTATGTATGTCCATACAGAAAGGTAATGAACTATCTCACAAAATTGGGGATCAACAATCTCAGCTACCCAAGAGGCCACAAACAAGCCCCCCCCCCAAAAGAACTAGCAGTTGAACTGGCTACAACCTGGACCTGAGGCATTCAAGAAAACAACACCTCAGCAAGAAAATAATCAAAAAGGTAAATAGAGCATTAGATTTATGAGCAAATAAAAAGGGTCTACCAACCCAGCATCAAACTACTATAAGCAAAAGAAAGGGCATGACAGTAAGAAAAGAGCACTGTTTAAAGCACAGCAAAGCACACCCGGTGCGAGTAATAAAATCAATATGCCCTACAAGATAGTCTGCAACAGCAACAAGACATATACATATATGCCAAAAGAAAAAGCCATAGAATAGGAAAGGAGCTAACATTCCTAACACGTTGGTTAATGGCAGCAGTCAAAACATGGATCTGAATACATAACCGAAACCAGATCCAAAAAGGGCTAAGGGGTCAAACAGTGGCAGCTTTAGGGTCCCACACACGCCAACCGAAACTGGGGCAAAAGGCGGTGGCCACAGCTCTCCACATAAAACCACCCCTCCAGAGGCCACCAAAACTCCACCACCTGCCACAACCCAAGAGTCGGCATGCAAAAATTAGCCGAACACCCAATACCCCCCATAGGGATTAGGAAAAAGTCACACTAACAATCCTAAGGAAACACACGAACCCAAGACAGAAACGTCGAGCCCACTCGACGCGGCGTTGAGTAAGCTCCACTCACTTGACGCCAAATTACTTAGCTGCAAATCCTACGCTGGATGACGGCATTGAGTGAACTCGGCTCACTCGACGCTGTCAGCGCTTTCCACTTAGGCTAAACGTAAATTTTAGTTAAAACCACTGCTTAAACTCTCTCAACGCGCAAAAATGGAGAGTTGGAAATTAAATCCCAACCCTCCCTTCCATCCTAACAACTCGGGGCTATCGCAACTAAACTTAAACTACAACCAAGCGCAGCCTTACCCTAACTCTAGCTACTCACTGGACAACAAACCCAGACAAAACAATAAAAGAAAGAGACTAGCCAAAAGTCCTACACAACCTAAATCGAACATGGCTGGAATTAAAGAACAAAAATACAGCAAGGTAATTAGGTAAAAAGGGGTCCAATTGGCAAGGGCAAGGAGCCACTTGCCTTACTACCAAGATGCAGCGATTGCAACACGAAACAGGCCTTGGCAGCAAGATCGGCCACCTACAGTCAAAAGCAACGATTTAGAGAAGAAAAAAAAGAATCCAAAGGAAGGCTAACTCCTTGAATCAACCCTAAACCAAGAATGACTTTCATGAAAGGGAAGATCTAGACGAGAGCAAGCCAAATCCGCTATCGCACGAGAAAAACGAGCTCCCTCCTGCAAACACCGGCCAAAAAACCACCTCCTCCTCTCAAAACCCTTCCGTTGGACGCTCTCTAGGCTCGGGAACGACGAAATGAGAAGGAAAAACGGTTCACGACAACAAAAGATGCTCTCAGTAGAAAAGGTACGAAACACGCCCCAGACACGCCCGTGACACGGCCCGACATGCCCGTGTCACAGGGCGTGTACTCACACATCTTCCCACCTACCCACTCGACGAACGTCGATATCCGCTCGACGAAACACGGGACACGCCCCGTGACATGCCCGTGTCAAAGGCCGTGTACCAACTCAAACACCGCTCGACGATCGTGGAGCGCCGAGCGTCGAATCAAAGAGACACGCCCCGTGTCACGCCCGTGTCCGAAACGACACGCCCGTGACACGGCCGTGTTCTCACTAAAACACCGCCTGGCGACCATCGAGCGCAGCTCGATGAACCGAAGGGGGACACGACATGTGACACGCCTGTGTCACAGCCGTGTTCCTACCAAAAAAACCCGTCGATCAAAATTCGTCGACCACACAAAGGATAGCTCTTCCCAAGTACGACACGCCCTGGATCACGCCCGTGACCCAGGCCGTGTCCCCCAAACAGACAGAAAAAAACTGCTAACTCCTTAGCAAAACAAAAAGACAAGGCACCAACCTAACAAGCTCGGCCACACCAGGCCATGCACAGCACAACAACATTACAGCTAACAAAACAAACGTCGAAACGACGCGAAAGCAAACGATCCCGGACTTCGACCAAAACTCGCACCGTAGCTAAACACCCAAGCTACGAAAACAACGGTGAGGTCGAAAACAACATCCGACGATCGCACACTTGGGCTAACACCTCCCGAAGCCAAAACACAAGCATTTCCCTAAGTGGCCCAACCGAGTCACCAAAACAGACTCCGGCTTGCTGGGGAAACTTGCCAACAGGCTACAACCAGGCTACAAAAGGAACCTAAAGATCTAAGACCGCGCTCTACAACGGCGAAAGGCCGAGAATGCGTCATCGTAATGCCAATCAAAGATCAAATAAAACACAGAAAAACCGGGGGCGTTACAGCCAATCCCCCTAAAAGAAAGTTTCGCCTCAAAACTTTACTCACAACACTCCTATAAAGTAGGAGAGAGAAAGAGCCAAGAAACTGCTATATATATAAATAAAACAGAACAAACCATGCACAAGATCAGGGAAACAGATGAGGGTGAGCCTCCCTCATAGCCGACTCCAATTCCCAAGTCGCGCTTTCTACATCCTGATTCCTCCATAAAACTTTAACCATAGGAATAGTCTTCTTCCGCAACGCACGAACCTGAGAATCCAAAATGCGGACAGGCGCCTCCACATAAGAAAGATTTGGCTCCAACTGAGGCACAAAATCCAAAACCTGCCGGCCATTCAGCACACATTTCCGCAGCTAACTGACGTGGAAGACATCATGCATGCCAGGGAAATTTGCGAGTAAAGCCAGCCTATAAGCTGATAACCCAATCCGCTCAACAATCAGGAACGGCCCCACGTACCTCGGGTCTAACTTCATGTTCTTTCCAAACCGCTTGACTCCGTCAACGGGGAGACCTTTAAGAACACTAAGTCCCCCATAACAAATTCCAAGTCCAATCTATGCCGGTTGGCGTTCTTCTCATATCTCTCCTGAGCTAACCAAAGCTTTCCCCGAATAAGCTTCACAGCGGTTTCCATCTCCTCGAGGGCTTCTGGACCCAACAAAGGTCTCTCGCCAACCTCAGTCCAAAACACGGGAGTCCTACAGTGCCTCCCATACAAAGCTTCAAAAGGAGCCATTTGCAAGCTTTCTTGGTCACTGTTGTTATACGCAAATTCCATAAGCCGCAAGCGCTCATCCCACGCTCCTCCGTGGTCCAGAATATAGCATCAGATCATATCTTCCACAATCTGATTTACTCGCTCCGTCTGACCATTGGTCTGCGGATGATAGGCTGTGGAATACCTCAAATCTATACCCAACCCCTCCTGAAGGCTCTTCCAAAAACGAGACCTGAACCTGGAGTCTCGATCTGATATGATACTCACGGGTACACCATGCAATCTGATAACCTCATCCAAATACAGCTCGGCTATCTTCCTCATCGGATAATCGATCTTAAATGGTATGAAATGATCACTCTTCATCAATCTGTCTACGATCACTCAAATTTAATCATGCCCCATAGGAGATCTCGGTAAGCCTGTAATGAAATCCATCTAGATACTCTCCCACTTCCACGTCGGAATCTCCAAGGGAGTCAGCTTGCCACCAGGCCTCCCATGGTCGGCTTTCACACCCCTGCGAGTGTAACACTCAGAAACAAATCTGGCTATGTCCCTCTTCATCCCACACCACCTGGCAATCTGCTTTAAATCATGATACATCTTGGTAGACCCTGGATGGTTGGCAACACTAGATCCGTGGGCTTCTCTGCACACCATATCCCGGATATCTCCAACTACGGGGATGCAAAACCTGCCACGATACTTCAAGGTAACTGTATCATCTATAGAGAATTCTGGTAATTCACCTTTTTCAGCTCGAAGATACAAATGCAGAAGATCGGGATCATCCTTCTGATGCAGTCTCGTAAGCCCAATCCACGAAGGTTCCACCACTGCCAAGCTACTCTGCGAATCGCAGCTTCCCACAAAAATGTCCATCAAAAGGAACTCTTCCACTAGACGCTCGGCGGAGAGATTGAAAATCTTCCCTGACTTCCGACTCAGGGCATCGGCCACCACATTTTCTTTGCCCGGATGGTACTGGATTTCAACATCATAGTCGGCCACGTACTCCAACCATCGCCGCTGGCGCAGATTCAATTCTTTCTGGGTGAAGACATACTTTAAACTCTTATGATCTGTGAAAATCTTGCACTGCGCGCCATAAAACAAATGCCTCCACAATTTCAGCGCATAGATCACAGCTGCAAACTCCAGGTCAAGCATTGGGTAATTCCTCTCGTGCGTCTTTAGCTGCCTCTACCCGTATGCAATCACCTTCCCGCCCTGCATCAATACGCAGCCCTGTCCGACATGCGATGCATCCACATATATATCATACTCACTACCTTCAGTAGGCACGGACAAAATTGGAGCTAAACATAACCTTATTTTTAGTTCCTCAAAAGCCTCATCACACTTGCCATCCCATATGAAGGCTACATTGTTCTGCGTCAACTTGGTCAACGACGCAGACAAGGTAGAGAATCCCTCTACAAATCTTCTATAATATCCAGCCAAGCCCAAGAAGCTTCAGATCTCTTTGGGAGTAACAAGTCTCGCCCATTCCATCACAGCAGCGATCTTTTCTGGGTCCACCGATATTCCCTCCTTATTAACCACGTGGCCGAGAAAAGAAACTTAAGGAAACCAAAATTCGCATTTGCTCAGCTTGGCATATAGCTTACGGTCTCTCAGAGTCGCCAAGACCAGTCGCAAATGTCGATGATGCTCCTCCGCATCTTTAGAGTACACCAAAACATCATCTATAAAGACAATCACAAACTTATCTAGAAAATCCTTGAAAACTCTCTTCATCAAATCCATAAAAGCTGAGGGCGCATTAGTCAAACCAAATGACATAACCAAAAACTCAAAATGCCCATGACGAGAGCGGAATGACGTCCGCGGAACATCTGACTCCCGAATCCTCAACTGGTGATAGCCCGAACGAAGATCAATCTTGGAAAACACGGCACTACCATGCAGTTGGTCAAACAAATCGTCAATCCGAGGCAAAGGGTATCTGTTCTTAATAGTAACCTTGTTCAGCTCTCGATAGTCGATGCATAGCCTCATCGACCCATCTTTCTTTTTGACAAACAACACTGGTGCACCCTAAGGCGAAGAACTCGGCCTTATGAAACCTTTTGCTAACATCTCATCCAGGTGAATTCGCAACTCTTCAAGCTCTCGCGAGGCCATACGGTATGGTGCCTTTGCAATAGGACGCGTGCCTGGCTCCAAATCTATAACAAACTCGACATCTCGATCGGGTGGAAGACCGGGAAGATCATCAGGAAACACATCAGAGAAGTCACACACCACAGGAATCTCTTCCAAATGCGACACTCTAACAACTGCCCCTACAAGAGAGACCACACAGGCAAAGCAGCCAGAATCAAGTAACTTCCGAGCACGCACCGCAGAAATGACTGGAGACTCCTGGAGAGAATACCCATAAACGCTCCCTGGCTGACCGTTGTCTTTGACGAAGTCCAAGCGCTTACCCTTGCACTGGATAACTGCATCGTACCTTGACAACCAGTCCATGCCCAAGATAACATCGAAGTCCTCCAGGTCAATCACCTTCAGATATGCCTTTGCTAGAAACTCCCCCAGCAAAATCGGACAATCAAGGACACCCAGGTCCGTAACCACAGAGTCACCAGAGGGGAACTTAACGTAGAAGGCACCACCAACACGATCTAGGCCCAAAATGAACCGCTCCACAAAGGCTCTAGCCACAAACGAGTGGGTAGCGCCTGAATCAAAGAGAACGCGCGCCCAGCGGTTCTTTACCTTAAATCATCCTACAAATAGCGCACACATCTAAGGCAACAAACTCTAAAATGGAAACTACAACCAAAAAGGGAACATAACGAAACGACTAGGGAGGAGTCGAACCTGAGATAACCTAGGTCGAAGTCTGTGCTTCGTCTGCCGAAAGCACATTCAGCTTCCCCTTTCCTCTATCCATTTGCTGAGGCGGTGGCAAAGCCTGGAGGGGAACTGGCTACAGAACAGGATGGAACTGTGGGCACTTTGTCTTGAGATGACCCTTATGCCCACACTGAAAGTAGACCTTATCTTTTAACCAGCAACGGGCAGCCTCATGCCCCGTCCTTCCACACAAGGCACACACCAAGTCTCCTCTAGGAGCACCCTGAATTGCGTGCCCCTGTTCCTTCTTCTGCGCTCCCAAACTTTTGAAACACTTCTCAAAGGGGTGGCCTGGCCGGCCACAGAAACTACAAACCTCTTTGTTCTTCTTTCTCGAGACAGCATCTGGTTCCTGAGGGCTCTTCCCTCCACCGGACTTCCGCTTATCCTTCCCAACTACTGGCCTCTATTCTTGGCATTCTCAATGGCCTCAACTCTCAAGGCAGCTTCAACCACGCTGGCATAATTGACTGCTCCGTAGGCATTCGCTAACTGCTGAATGTCGCTTCTTAGTCCACCCAGAAATCGCTTAACTCGGTCTGCTTCAACCCTCACCAGACCAGGAGCAAACCGACTCAACTTACTAAAAGCAATCTCATACTCACTAACCTTGAGTTTCCTCTGCTTCAAATGGAGGAAGTCATTCATCAGTCGGTCCCTCTCGACTGAAGGCAGAAACTTACTCAACATCATCACCTTAAATGACTCCCAAGAGCATCCTGCCACCAAGCTTTCTTTCTCCCTCAGCCACAAATTCTTTGCTAAGACCTTGAGCTGGTAGGCAGCGAGCATCACTCTCTGATCGTCCGCAATCCCTGAGTAAGAGAACATCTCCCCAATGGTAATCAGCCAGTCATCTAAAATCATGAAATCTTCTTGCCCATCATAAGTAGGGTGCCTAAGCCGCTGAAAATGGGATATAAACGCCTTCTCCGGGGGCACCACAACCAAAGGAACAGGAGGAGCAGGAGGGGCAGGAACAGCTACCCCCTCAGCGGGGTCCTGAACTCTCGGAGTCTGTCCCTCCACCACTGCTACAAGGGACTGAATCTGAGTCTGCATAGCCACTACCTGCCTCGATAAGGCCTCATTACTCTGCCACAGGTTTTCTACCAATGCCTCGCTCTACGCTCCTGAAGTCTCACCCTCAGATTGTGGGGTCGATCCCGTCGCAGGATGTCTCGCAATCCTATAATCGCACAAGCTTTAGACAAAACCTAGCGCAACAGCTAGAACAAAACTACCCGGTACAGACAAACACACTTAAATATAAACTTCAACTGCAAAACTTGCTCTGGGAGTTGTTTTTACCATGATGATGTTATGCTTAACCTAAGATGGTTCACCCCCATCATACTAACTCATGTGCCTAAACCATGAATGCATGTATTTGTATTCTTTTTGACTCAAAATCATGTGTGTACATATGTCATCATGCAAATCTTTAGCTTGGCACGTTGTGATTATGCAATGTTATGCTATGCATGATGTGATATGCATTCTAAAAAGGCCTTAATGCATGCCATGGGCGGCGTACACATGAAAATGATATGCATCCCATACTACATAACATCCCCATGCAACGAAAAAAGAAAACGTGCTAGCCGCATTCATGTGGTGAGGTTATGCATCCCATAGTACATAACCCTCACATGTTGCCTCCTATGGTGGATCCATATACAAACACATATTATGCATCCCATACTACATAATATGCCCCGTATACTTCTTTATGCTCATTAGTGTAGTGTTCGTGCTTTAGCTAAGACGTGCTGATGACAAATCGGTGTGTGTATGGTATGACGCTAACCACTAATGTAAACAAGGGAAAGGTTGCCCGACCATTTGCCAAGCAACCTCCCTCTAATACCAACTGTCACAGCCCGCATTTTCTCAACGATAAAATCGTATTAGAGCAAGAGAAAACATGTGCCGTTATGCCACGTCATGCAGGGGATAACTGCATACGTTCAGGCAAAACCCCAGACCATAGATTTTTAAGGAAAACCATAGATTAATATGAAAGAAAACCAGTTATATTTAATGGTCGTATCCCTCGGCACGGTGGATCAGCTAGTCCACAATTAAAGTATATTTATACGCAGCAGAAAATACTTTAGTTCAATTAAGTTGACACACTAAATGAGCATAAGTGTCCACGAGGGACGACTCATGGTATGCACGACTCTAAAGTTCATATAGTATATATGAAAGATAGTCTTTTACGCTTAGGAAAAATAGTGTCTTGGTTTTATAAATATGTTATGCATGAGATACATATTGTAATGCTTTTAGGGTTTAAAATATCTAACATGCAACCTAGCATAAATCCTTCCCAGAAGCAAGTAAACAACCACAAATAGGCAAAAAATAGCAGTTTAAGTTCATACCCAGCATCGCAAGAAGCCACCAGTGGGCGTCAACAACCTGACACGAACCCACTGGTGAGTATGTATGTCCATACAGAAAGGTAAAGAACTACCTCACAAAATCTATCTCAGCTACCCAAGAGGCCACCAACAAGCCTCCCCAAAAGAACTATCCGCTGAACTGGCTACAACCTGGACCTGAGGCATTCAAGAAAACAACACCTCAGCAAGAAAATAATCAAAAAGGTAAATAGAGCATTAGATTTATGAGCAAATAAAAAGGGTCTACCAACCCGGCATCAAACTGCTATAAGCATAAGAAAGGGCATGACAGTAAGAAAAGAGCACTATTTAAAGCACAGCAAAGCACACCCGGTGCGAGCAATAAAAGCAATATGCCCTACAAGAGAGTCTGTAACAGCAACAAGACATATACAAATATGTCAAAAGAAAAAGCCATAGAATAGGAAAGGAGCTAACAGACCTAACATGTGGGTTAATGGTAGTGGTCAAAACATGGATCTAAATACATAACCGAAACCAGATCCAAAAAGGGCTAAGGGGTCAAACATTGGCAGCTTTAGGGTCCCACACATGCCAACCCAAACCGGGGCAAAAGGTGATGGCCACAGCTCTCCACATAAAACCACCCCTCCAGAGGACACCAAAACTCCACCACCTGCCACCACCCAAGAGTTGGCATTCAAAAATTAGCCGAACACCAAATACCTGCCCTAGGGAATAGGAAAAAGTCACAATAACATTCCTAAGGAAACACAGGAACCCAAGACAGAAACGTCGAGCCCACTCGACGCGGCATTGAGTAAGCTCCACTCACTTGATGCCAAATTACTTAGCCACAAATCCTACGCTGGATGACGGCATGGAGTGAACTCGGCTCACTCGACGCTGTCAGCACTTTCCACTTAGGCTAAACGTAAATTTTAGTTAAAACCACAGCCTAAACTCTCTCAACGCGCGAAAACAGAGAGTTGGAAATTTAATCCCAACCCTCCCTTCCATCCTAACTACTCGGGGTTATCACAACTAAACTTAAACTACAACCAAGCGTAGCCTTACCCTAACTCTAGCTACCCACTTGACACCAAACCCATACAAAATAATAAAAGAAAGAGAATAGCCAAAAGTCCTACACAACCTAAATCGAACATGGCTGGAATTAAAGAACAAAAATACAACAAGGTAATTAGGTAAAAAGGGGTCAAATTGGCAAGGGCAAGTAGCCACTTGCCTTACTACCAAGATGCAGCGATTGCAACACGAAACAGGCCTTGGCGGCAAGATCGGCCCCCTACTGTCAAAAGCAACGATTTAGAGAAGAAAAAAAGAATCCAAAGGAATTTTAACTCCTTGAATCAACCCTAAACCAAGAATGACTTACATGAAAGGGAAGATCTAGACGAGAGCAAGCCAAATCCGCTATCGCAAGAGAAAAATGAGCTCCCTCCCGCAAACACCGGCCAAAAAACCACCACCTCATCTCAAAACCCTTCCGCTGGAAGCTCTCTAGGCTCGGGAACGACGAAATGAGAAGGAAAAACGGTTCACGACAACAAAAGATGCTCTAAGGAGAAAAGGTACGGAACACGCCCAAGACACGCCCGTGACACGGCCCGACACGCCCGTGTCACGGGGCGTGTACTCACACATCTACCCACCTACCCACTCGACGAACGTCAATCTCCGCTCTACGAAACACGGGACACGCCCTGTGACACGCCCGTGTCACAGGCCGTGTACCAACTCAAACACCGCTCGACGATCGTGGAGCGCCGATCGTCGAATCAAAGAGACACACCCCGTGTCACACCCGTGTCCGAAACGACACGCCCGTGACATGACCATGTTCTCACTAAAACACCGCCTGACGACCATCGAGCGCAGATCGATGAACCAAAGGGGGACATGCCTTATGATACGCCCGTGTAACAGGCCGTGTTCCTACCAAACAAACCCATCAACCAAAATTCGTCAACCACACAAAGGAGAGCTCTTCCCGAGCACGACATACCCTGGGTCACGCCCGTGACCCAGGCCGTATCACCCAAACTTACACAAAAAAACTGCTAACTCCTTAGCAAAACAAAAAGGCAAGGCACCAGCCAAACAAGCTCGGCCACACCAGGCCACGCACAGCACAACAACATTACAGCTAACAAAACAAACGTCGAAACGAAGGGAAAGCAAACGATCCCAGACTTCGACCAAAACTCGCACGGTAGCTAAACACCCAAGCTACGAAAACAACGGTGAGGTCGATAAAAACATCCGACGATCGCACACTTGGGCTAACACCTCCCGAAGCCAAAACACAAGCATTTCCCTAAGAGACCCAACCGAGTCACCAAAACAGACTCCGGCTAGCTGGGGAAACTTGCCAACAGGCTACAACCAGGCTACACAAGGAACCTAAAGAGCAAAGACCACGCTCTACAACGACGAAAGGCCGGGAATGCATCATCGTAACTCCAATCAAAGATCAAACAAAACACAGAAAAACCGGGGGCGTTACAGTAGCCCTGGAGCCCTAGGGTAGGTCCCTTAATGGGGATTTTTAGGGTTTGAAGGTCATGGGGTCAAATGACCTTGGAATGACTTGAAAATTTGTGGGGAGTACAATAGGATTAGTATGGTCATCTGGTTAAAGTTTTAGGGAATTTGGAAGCCTTAAACCCCCTAAAAACCCTAACACTAGCTTAGGGCACAAACCTTGTGGTAAAGGAAAATGTCACTAAACCTCTTTGAAAAGTGATGATATTTGGGTTGAGTAGTTTTTAAAGTTAGTACAAGATTTGGAGATTTTATTACGAATTTAGGATTATTTGTTTGGATACTTCATTAATAATTTGATAATTTGTATTATTTACTTAGAAATCTATTACGAAGTAACTACTTGCTGGAAATTGATGAATTTTAGTCAGAGGACTTTTTATTATGTTTTTAAGCTCTGTTTATGTTTATCGAATTTTTGGAAGATTAATTCTAAGGGTTGCTTCATTAAGTATTGTTTCCCATGAAAACGTAATTAAATTTCTTTTGGAGTCTAGCAGCCTGAAAAATTATGATTTTTGCACTCTGACCCTCTCTATACCATATTAAGATTCTGTATTTTTTATATAATTTTCGGATGAATAATTTTGGTACTTCCTTCTTTACATATGATTAAGGGAATTATTTTGGATAAATTAATTAGAGGTCAAATATTTTACAAAAAATTATGGAAATTAGTCTCTAGTAATATATCTCTGTTATTTAGTGATCAAAATTTTTGGGTGGCCATTACTTGAGTAGATCATATAGTTCATGTTCAAAATTGCCCATGGCCAAACATTTGGGAAAATTCAATAAATATCAAATTAATCATAAAAATTATGAATCTCTGATTTTAGACTAAATTTGTTATGATAGACCTCTAGTAAAGTTTATAGGAGATTTGGAAGACAATCCGGAGTACCTCCATTATACATCTCATATAGTATAGGGTGGTATGCATATAGTAACTGCGGAAACTGAACTAGAGTGGGTAATGAATTTTGGAGAGTTGAATCCTCAGTAGGTTGCTGGTTTGGGTAAATAAAGGAGTTCATCATTGGAAGACAGGATTTGTAGAGTGAGAGGTTGACTAGCGTTAGGTGGTGCTCGGGATCGGCAAAAGATTGTCCTTCCCGTAGGGAGGAAGTGTTTAATTCACTAGGGCTAGATTCAGTAAAATTAATTAAGGGTTCGGAAATCGGGTAGCAACCAATAATAGTAAGTGCCTTGCAAAAGAGAGCTTTGGGTGTAATCCCATCGTAGTTCGTAGTGCCTTCGAGAGCCCTTCACGGGGTATACCTTGGGCAGTCCTGGGCTAACGTAAATTGTAGGAGTGATAAATCTTAAAGAGCAACTAGAATAAATAGGGGTTCACTTTCACAAACCCCGGTGTCTTGGGAAGTTGGTTTGACTAGGATGTTCGGCCGGTAGGCTCGGTGGTTGTGGAAAGGGGAAGGATGGCCCGGCGAGCTTTGGCTCGGTTGATGTTTGTGATGAACGGGATGGTCCAGGGAGCTTTGTCTCTGTGCTGATACATAAGGTTGCATGTGCATAAAGTAAAGGTGGTGGGTCTTCGGTATTGGAGTGTCGATGCACCGACGCCAAAACATTGACTCAGCAAGTGTGGCTAGCACTTTGCCAACAGAAGTCCGGTGCGCCAGCAAGCAAGAGTACGCAGGAGACCGCTTAGTGCACCAGCATTGATGCGTACAATAGGTCTGACCGGTAGTGCTTTACTGGTTTAGAGGTGGGCGAGGCCCAACCCACAGCTTCCATCTGCCACTATGGAGGTATCCTGGGATGTTCGGCTCCAGAAAGGGGGAACAAAGGTATGTGTGCACAGAGTCGGGTGGGTGAGTTGCACTTGCATGATCGCATCATAACCCACTTGCATGTCATAGCATAATCATATCAGAAAACCACTGTCACCTATTGTATAAGTGATATAGGACGCTTATACAATAGGCCCTGCAAAACGACCCCTTGGTCTATAAGCTTGTGTGGGCAAGTTTATAAATTAAGGTTAAATTCTTTATATATATATTGTTGTTAATAACCGACATCCCCAACGTATAAATTGGTATGGGACTCTTTATACGATGGGAGCCCTGTAGAAGATCGCTTGCTTATATGTTTTCGTATAAGTTAAGTTTACTTTTCATACTTTACTCTACTGCCACATGTACTATAAAATTGCTAGTATAGGTCCGCTGCCATCTGTTTCTTGATTACTCTCCACCTTCAAGTCCTCCCCTTTCTTTCTCTCTGCTCGGTGCCAAGGGGCCATGGGGGAAGGGGTGGGGGATGATAGGACTTAGTCTTATAGACTAACGATTTTCAAACCACATCATTTACGGGATCATGGAGCCCAGTATTGAGGAGCAGCCCCGCAGGTCGGCACGCTTGGAGATGTGGCAGTCTAGCACCGGAGTTCAGACGGCGGGGATTGTGAGCCCCTGACCTTAGTAGTGTTTTATTTTGCTTCCTCTTGAGTGACTATGTAGTAAGGATTTGGTGTATTGGGCTTAAGCCCTTAGTTTCAGTACATTTATATTTTGTAGACTCTCCCTTCGTGGAGATATTATTACTCTGATGTGATTTTATTGTGGACATTAGGTTAGAGTTTTACCTCACTTGTGTTTACTCTACTGTTATTACTTTTCTGTGATCGAATCGGCCGGCAGAACCAGCATTTAGTGGGGATGACCCTTCAGGGCGTGAAGGTGTCACCGCAAAGCGACAGTTCTGGGCCTAATACCCCGGTGTTAAAAAGAAAAAAAGGGGTGTCTTACAGAGCAGGCCATCCTTTCGAGAAGTGTTTTAAGAGATTGGATACGTAGAAGCAGTCTCAAGTGCATGCAATACAGGACGCACCAAAGGGAGACCTTATCTGCACCCACTTCTAGAAGAAGGGGGACTATGTGACTCATTGTTATAAGAAGACTGGAGCTTGCTTCTAGTGCGAACAGAAAGGGCACCGGAAGGCTGATTGCTCGCAGAACCAGACTGCGCTACAAGCGGTTCCCTTGTAGACTCTATCGCTGCCCCTACAGTACATGCAAAAGGGAAAAGGGAAACTCAACGCGCTGACCAAAGAGGAAGACCAGACATCTGCTCAAGTTATGTCAGGTTAGTTTATGACTTAACTAGAAATATTTTATGGTGGTGAATTTCTGTATTTTAGTTCGCGCGCTTTGTTCTTAGGTGAGTTTAAGGTGAAGAATAGGTGGTCGCACGTTCTCTTTGATTCAGGTGCCAACCATTCCTTTGTAGCTTGGAGTTTCGTAGATAAACATCATTTGGATGCGGATCAGCTAGAAGATTCTTTTAATGTCAAGCTTCCCTCTGAAGATCTGGTGATATCAAATCAGGGTGTTCAGAAGTGCCCTATCTATCTAGGTGGTTTCCTAGCTTTTGCGGATCTAGTGGACTTCGACGTAAGTTTCAGCACGGACTACTTGTCCAAGTACGATACAGTCATCCAGTTTAAGGCGAAGCGACTGGACTTCAAGATGGACAACGGTCATCCTATGGGCGTATATGGTCTTCGGGGTAACGGTTCCACTATTATTTCTGCGGTATGTGCTCGTCGAGAAATAGAGTCTGGCTGCAAGGCATATCTTTTTTTATTTGTGCTTTGGAAACGGCTTTGGATACACAATGTGTCGAGGATATCCCGGTGGTGCGAGAGTTTCCCGACATTTTTCCTAATAGTCTTCCAGGACTTCCTCCTGATAGAGAGGTGGAGTTCATAAAAGACCTCGAGTCAGGTACTTGACCCATTACAAAGGCATCGTACTGCATGGCACCATATGAGTTTGAAGAATTGCACACCCAGCTAGATGACTTGGTGAAGTGCAACTTTATAAGACAAAGTTCTTCACCTTGGGGTACTCCAGTTTTGTTCGTGAAAAAGAAAGATGGTTTCATGTGGCTCTTCATTGATTATCGAGAGTTAAATAGGGTAACCATGAAGAAAATGTATCTGTTACCGCAGATTGATGATCTGTTTGATCAGTTGTGGGGATGTTTTGTATTTTCGAAGATTGAAATTCGTTCAGTCTACCACCAGTTGGAGGTCTGTACGTTTGATATACCACAGACGACCTTTTGTTCCCGTCAGGGACATTTTGAGTTCTTAGTGATGTCCTTTGATTAGATGAATGTACCCTCTGCATTTATGGACTTGATGAACAGAGTGTTCAAAGACTTTTGGACCATTTTGTGGTCATGTTTATAGACGACGTCCTCATATATTCCCGCAGTGTTGAGGAATATGCCCAACACTTGCATTAAGTTTTGTCACCCTGAAAGACCACAAGCTCTATGCGAAGCAAAATAAGTGCGAGTTCTAGTTACCCCATGTGTCCTTTCTGTGTCATGTTGTGAGCATGGATGAAATTTCTATGGACCCTGCCAAGATTTTTGCTATAATGGATTAGAAGAGGTCTTCTACACCAAAGGAGATTAAGAACTTCTTAGGTCTGTCCTTATATTATAAAGGATTAGTGAAATGGTTCTCTATTTGTCTGATCTGATGAGTAGACTTAAACAGACGAACTACACATTTATTTGCAGTGAAAAGTGTGAGGATGCTTTCCAGGAGTTGAAGAGGAGATTGTGCACTGCTCCAGTATTGCACTTGCCTACTGATGCGGTCGAGTATGCCATGTATGTGGATGCATCACACATCGGACTTAGTTGTATCCTGATGCAAGAAGGGAAGGTCATCACGTATGTGTGGACACCACCCGTCACCACACATCTTCCCAAAACCCCGAGGTAGTAGGAAGGGGGTACGGGGGTACATAAACACCAAGGACCACCCACTGCAGGAAATGTGGGACTAATCCAACCACAGGATGGCACGGATATTCCGCCACACGGGGGCCCACCGGGGTCAACACCCAGACCTGGAATGCGATGGGTAAGCCCAAATATGCGGTCCCACACACACCCAATCCCTCTGGACCTTAGTTCTCAACACACCCCTGCAACGGGATGACTCTGATACCATGTGGAAACAACCCACCACCACACATCTTCCCAAAACCCCGAGTAGGAAGGGGGGATGGGGGTACATAAACTGCAAGGACCACCCACTGCATGCAATGTGGGACTAATCCAACCACGGGATGGCAGGGATATCGCCACACGGGTCACACCGGGGTCAACACCCAGACCTGGAACGCGATGGGGAAGCCCAAATATGCAGTCCCACACACACCCAATCCTGCTGGACCTTAGTTCTCAACACACCCCCGCAGTGGGATGGCTCTGATACCATGTGGAAACCACCTGTCACCATACATCTTCCCAAAACCCGAGGTAGTAGGAAGGGTAGATGGGGGTACATAAACACCAAGGACCACCCACTGCAGGCAATGTGGGACTAATCCAACCACGGGATGGCTGGGATATTCCGCCACACGGGAGCCCACCAGGGTCAAAACCCAGACCTGGAACGCGATGTGGAAGCCCAAATATGCGGTCCCACACACACCCAATCCCGCTGGAGCTTAGTTCTCAACACACCCCCACAGCAGGATGGCTCTGATACCATGTGAAAACCACCCGTCACCACACATCTTCCCAAAACCCCGAGGTAGTAGGAAAGGGGGACAGGGGTACAAAAACACCAAGGACCACCCACTGCAGGCAATGTGGGACTAATCCAACCACGGGATGGCGGGGATATTCCGCCACACGGGGGACCACCGGGGTCAATACCCAGACCTGGAATGCGATGGGGAAGCCCAAATATGCGGTCCCACACAGACCCAATCCCGCTGGACCTTAGTTCTCAACACACCCCCACAGCGGGATGGCTCTGATACCATGTGGAAACCACCTGTCACCACACATCTTCCCGAAACCCCGAGGTAGTAAGAAGGGGGGACGGGGGTACATAAACACCAAGGACCACCCACTGCAGGTAATGTGGGACTAATCCAACCACAGGATGGCGGGGATATTCCGCCACACGGGGGCACACTGGGGTCAACAACCAGACCTGAAACACAATGGGGAAGCCCAAATATGAGGTCCCACACACACCCAATCCCGCTGGAACTTTGTTCTCAATAGTATGGATCGAGGAAATTGAAGATCTATGAAAGAAACTACCTTACACATGACCTAGAATTTGCGGCTGTAATATATGTGTTGAAGCTTTGGAGACATTTATTATATGGCATGTAGTGCAAGATCTACATTGTCAATAAGAGCTTGAAGCAAGTCTTCTCTCAGAAGGAGCTGAATCTGCGCTAGCATAGGTGGTTGGAATATATTGTTGATTATGAAGTAAAGATTCTCTATCATCCGGGCAAGGCTAACGTGGTAGCCGATGCTTTGATTAGGAACACTGCCAAAATCTTCAATTTTTTTATGGATTCCCTAGTAGAAGAGTTCTTGCTGATGGACATCTCAGTTGGGAGTAGTTATATTCCTTCTAACTTTGAAGCAGAAGAGCCCTTCTGGATTACCCTCACTAGGTTATATCAGAGAGAAGACCCTGATCTTCAGCATCTTCGAGGAAGAACAGAGAAGGGAGAATTGCATGATTTCTCTATAGACAATGACGGCACCCTAAAGTACTGGGGTAGATTTTGCATGCCCGCTTTTGGTGATATTTGGGCTAATATTTGCAGTGAATCACTTGGTTCTAGTGTTGTCTATCACCCTGGTTCCACCAAAATGTATAGAGATCTGAAGTAAATTATCTTGTGTTCAGGTATGAAGAATTATATAACAAAATTTGCGTCGGAGTGTTACACGTTCCATCATGTTAATTCTTACCATAGAAGGCCTTTTGGTAAATTAACACCGCTAGATATTCCAAGATGGAAGTGGGAGAGTATTTTGATGGATTTCATCACCAGTTTGCCGAGATCTCCCCGTGGGCACGATTCTGTTTGGTTGATCGTTGATAGATTGATAAAGTGTGCTCATTTTGTGCCCTACAAGATTAAATATTCTATGGAAAAGATAGTCGAGCTGTATTTGGATGAGGTCATCAGATTGCATGGAGTGTCCGGAAGTATCTTGTCAGATCGAGACTCCAGGTTTATGTCGCGATTCTGGCAGAGCTTGCAGAGAGCGTTAGGCACTGATCTCAGGTTTTCAACTGCTTATCATCTATAGAACAATGGTCCAACGAATGGAGTTAATCAAATTATGGAGGATATGATAAGATGTTACAACCTAAATTATGGTGGAGAGCGGGATGAACATCTCAGACTGATGGAGTTCGCGTATAATAACAGTTGTCATGATAGGTTGCAGATGGCACCGTTCGATGACTTGTATGGGAGGGGTTCTTGAACTCCCCTGTTTTGGGATGAAGTTGGTGAAAAGCCTTTGCTCTGTCCAAAAGCTTTAGAAGATATGAGAATTTCAGTGATGCTTATTCGTGAAAAGCTACGGCTGGCTCAGGAGCAATATGAAAAGTATGCAAATCAACACAGAGTTGATCTTGAATTTGCGGTTGGGGATATGGTGTTTTTGAAAGTCTCACCGATGCCAGTTGTTAAGAGACTTGTAAGGAACCATAAGTTGGATCCCAGATATGTGGGAGCTTTCTAGATTGTGGAGCGCATCAGAGTGTCGGATTACAGATTGAACTTTCCTGAATCTTTCACTGGTGTTCACGATGTGTTTCACGTGAGCCAGTTGCAAAAGTGTATTCATAGTGATCGACATATCCTTGAATCGGTTCCCCAGCTGCAGCCAAATCTCCCATACGTCAAAGAGCCCGTTTGTATTCTGGAGAGACAAGATCGAGTGTTGAGGAATAAGACAATCACAATGGTAAAAGTCCTTTCTAACAATCATGACGTCAGGAGTGCAACTTGGGAATTGGAATCTGCAATGAGAGACTCTCATCCTCAGCTATTCTCTTAGTCTTCTCTCTGCTTAGTGATCCTATCTAAAAGATTTTAGCTAGTATACTCTTTCTCGTCCTCTCGTTTTGATTTGCGTTCGAAGTTTCAGGATGAAACTTTCTTTTTGGAGGGGTGACTGTAACGCCCCTAATTTTCTGGTAATAATTAAATTCTCGTAGTGACGTCATAATGATGTAAGTGCGTTATGATCTCGTGAGCTGACGGCGTATTGCCGTTGTTGCATTTTCTCATCTTTTAGGTTGAGTCGTCCAGATTTTGGAATATGCATCGAAATTGGAAAATTTTAAATTAGGAAATTAGAGTATTTAATTTCTTACTTGCCCGTCAAGTTTCATCATGATCCGAGCATTTTTGGAGCCTTGACGCATTTTCGAAGATACGTAGTTTTTCTCGTTGTAGTTAACATGGGAAATTTATATCTTGAGTTCGGCTCATCAGATTTTGACTCCGATTTCGCCGTTGTATTCGTTGTGTCAGTGTATGCCTATGAGGCATTTTTGTTTAATTCGACGCGCGTTGGGCCTCCGTTTTGAACTCGTATTCTCCTTATTCATAAATTCAAATATAATTATTATAATATTAAAGCACTATTTAGAAATGAAATGAACTATTCATCCCTAAAGTTTTATCAAGGATAGTTTTGCAAATTCCACTATTCATGAGGACAAAATGCAACTATTCAACCTCTTCTCTATCATGGAATCCAGTCTACTTCTCGTGAAATCCACTCCATATCTCGTGAAATTCACAGTTCCTCTTTCTTATTCTTGGGAAATCCTTTGTAGGCCGACCCCCTTTCTCGAGAAACCCATTTTTTATTTTCGGGAAACCCGGCCAGCCCGCCAGCCCATTTACAGCGAAACCACTCCCTTTTCTCGTGAAATAAAGTTCACGGGAACTTTATATCACGTGGTCCTCTCCACTCTGTATTCTTTTTATAAGTTATATTATTGTGTAATTATTATTATTATTATTATTATTATTATTAACATAACTATATAAAGATGAACATCTCCTTCTTCCTCATTTAGCCAAGAGCTGAAATAGAGATCGTGAGTACGAGAGATTTTGCCGTTCGTGAAACTTTGGATCGCCGCCGATGAAGCTCTCGACGAGATCTACCCATATGTGGTGAGTGTTTCTCTTTTCATGAAACTTTTGGGTTAGGGTTTTTTGCCATAACCTCCATTTTCACCGCTCTTTTGTAGATTTTTCTTCCCCATGCTTCAGTTTGGGTTGATCCGCGACGTGGGTCATTTTAGGAGTTTTTTCGACCAAGTTTGAGGCAAGTGGTGCTCACTTGGATTTACTTTATTGTTTTAACCTATGATTGGAGATTTAATTGTAATTATTGTTTGGAAAATATGCTCATGTGTTTCGCTAGTCGTCTTCATCTAGAGATTTGCGTGTGCCACCTCGTGAGTAGATTTGCTTGTCGTGGGCAAGCTCGTTGAAAACCTTGTTGCTCTCCGTCGAGTTGTATGTGCGTATTATCCCTTTCTAGTTGTGTTGTTTGGATTGTCTCGTCATATTGACCAAATAAATGGTTTGTTCGTCGTAAGTTCCATAATTATTGTCCAACGTTACATGTATACCGCTTGACTTGAAAATCGTTGTTGTGAAGGCCTCAGTGTTTTGCCAGGCTATTTTTGTCTCCACGTTGGTCACGTGTTAGGATTTGGGTTTAGTTCGTCTTGAAACTGCAAGAATTAGAAATATGGTATATGTTAATTGTTAATATTGGTGGGGTTGTGCGCGTCGTGGCTTATACCACCAGCACAATGCCAATTTTTGGGGTGGATCTTGCACCCGAGTGTTGTTTTGGACTGATGGTTTGGTTGGACTTTGTGCCTCTACATTAGTGTTGTGTTGCCCGGTGTTTTGATTCACCTTTGAGCTGATCAGTCTCAATTAAATTTCACTATTATTACATAATATAATGGAATAAACAAACAATTCATATGTTCTGGACATTGAGAGCTTTTGGTTTACTTCTTAGATAGTATTATTGTTTGATACTATTGATTTGTACATGACTTGTATTTGATAGTTTGTTCGACTGGTTCCCTTCTACTGAAAGGTTTGTTGTGCTTACTAGTCCCTTTTTGCACAACTTAAAACTTATTTCAGAGGTGTTCTTTCTTTGAATGCCTCAGGTGTAGAGCAGTAGCAGTCTTGACTGAAAAAGTTCGTGTCTTCGGGGCTACGAGTAGCTGTTGTAGTCTCTTTTCACATCTATTTAGTGAGGTAGTTGTTTTTGCAGTTTTGGACTAGATAATTCTATGGGGTTTCGTCAGTTGGTTGACGATCATAGTTTTGTTTCTATTTTGTATACTACTTGCTAGATATTGTTGTAACTCTCTTTGATTTATTAGCCTTGCTTTGAGAAGGTTTAATGTTAGGGTGCATGTTAGTTACTTTTTAAGTATAAAATGCTGCATTCTGACATGGATACATAACATTTCTTTCTTTACTAATAAACTCATTACTTTAAGCACTGTGAAATTGCTTTCCTACTTATGCTAAATTTAGAAGTCTCAACATTGTTGCACACCTTGAATCGCCTTCATTCTCATATAGGATATTTAAATGAATGAACTTGGTTTTTTTCCGCTTGGTAAACTTATACTTTTTGCCTGTGGACTAGTTGACCCACCAAACAGAGGGATGCAGTCAGTAAAACTTAAATTATAAACTAAGTTTTTTTTCAAAACTAATTCGCATGTCTTTTTCTCGAACAAACGAAAGGATTAGTTTGCCTTAAAGCCTACAGTTGTCCCCAGCACAATGTGGCATCATGACGCGTATTGTTTCTCACTATGATGCATTATTTAATATGTATAAAATGCGGGTTGTGACATCTCCCACTGGACATGCCACCTCCCCTTATCTGGCAAGTGATGCTCTACTCAGTTTTTGGAG
Source organism: Platanthera guangdongensis (assembly GCA_039583875.1). Classification (NCBI taxonomy): domain Eukaryota; kingdom Viridiplantae; phylum Streptophyta; class Magnoliopsida; order Asparagales; family Orchidaceae; genus Platanthera; species Platanthera guangdongensis. The sequence continues at coordinate 120,113,587 of CM077150.1, read as the reverse complement.
AAGTAAGCACTATACCATTCCCTTTAGGGTTAAGGATATTGCCTACCTCTCCCCCTTTCTGGATTCTTCAAAAAAACATTCTCATAATGAGTGAGCTGATAGGATCAAGGGAGAAATTTACTCTTGATCCTAGCGAACCTCTTGTGTTGATTCCACTTAATAAATTATCCTAGTGATCAAACTACTTGACTAGGAGTCCTACCTTTTGTGTTGATACTATGATACAACACATCACTGCATCCACTTGAGCTAGCAACTAACATTGTGCCACTTGAGGCAATGCCACTCCTATAGTAATTAAATCTTCATGCAGCTGTAGTAATGTAGGTGTTGGATATCCCTCTTGTCCTGCAGCAGCATGTCTTTACAGCATCAGTAGTGACTGCACAACATCAGCCATCTATTAGGGTTGATCTCCCCCTCAGACTGTGCTTACTCTTGATAACCTGCTGATCAGTTGTGATGATCTTTGATCCACTATAGCTACTGACTGCCTCTTAATAATAAGCTAAACTTGGTCCTACAACTTTCTGGATTTGCTCCCCACCTACAGGAGCATCTGCTATCTCCTCTTTACTGAACACTTGAGTCCATCTTAGTGTTGATATCACTTGATATCATTTGAGATTCTTGATGTCAAATGACAGACTAGATAGTCTTAATACCACTTTGGAGACTTATCTACCTGCAAGAAAGGTTAGTTATGCAACTAAAATATTGTATGGAGCAACTGAAGCTATACCAAGTTCAGCATACCCATTTAAACTTGAAGGTGTTGAACTTGACGTCATCTAGTGGCTTAGTGAAGATTTCTGACACGTGCTTGTCTATGAGGACAAACTCAAGACAGATATATTCCTTTTCCACATGCTCCCTATTAAAATGATACTTAATTTAAATATGCCTAGTCTTGCTATGAGAGACAGGATTCCTAGCAAATGAGATTGTACTAGTAGAATCATTGAACATGGAAGTTTTACTTATCTGAAGGTTATAGTCCTGGTGCTGATGCTGGATCCACAACAACTGTGAACTACAACTACATACTGAGATATATTCAGACTCAGCTATTGATATTGCAACACTAGTCTACTTCTTGCTGCTCCAAGACATTAGTCTTCCTCTCAAGAACTGACAAGTGCCTGATGTGCTCTTCCTATCCTATTTGGAGCCTGCAAAATATGCATCTAAATAAATTGTTAGTTCAAAATCCCTATTAATAGGGTACCAGAGGCCAAGATCTGGCATGCCCTTAAGATAACACAAAATCTTCTTTGTAGCAAAGTAGTGAGATTGTTTAGGGATTGCCTGATACCAAGCACAAACACATGTAGTATACATTATGTCTGTCCAACTAGTAGTAAGATATAGAAGGGAGCCAATTATCCCCCAATTTAAAAGTTCATCAATAGGTTTTTCTGCCTCATCTTTGTATATAGGCATACTTGACCCCATGGGAGTTTTCATAGTGGAGGCATTCTCCATACCAAACTTCTTGATCAACCACCTAGTGAACATAGACTGTGAGATGGATAATACATCTCCAGTCTTCCTTACTTGGAGGCCCAAGAAGTAATTGAGCTCACCTATACTAATCATCTCAAACTTCCCTCACATAAGTTTGGTAAACTTCGTACAAAAGTTCTCATAAGTAGACCCAATTATTATATCATCTACATAAATTTGGACTAGGATGATCTTGCCCTTATATTCTCTTATGAATATTGTCTTGTCTATCATCCCCCTTGATAATTTGTTCTCAATGAGGAAGCAAAATAATGTCTCATACCATGCCGTAGGGCCTTGCTTTACACCGTATAGAGCTTTCCTAAGTCTGTAAACAAATTCATGGGAGTTATAGTAAATAAAACCTGGAGGTTGTTCAACATAAACTTCTTCCTTTAAGTCACCATTTAGTAAGGCTGACTTCACATCCATCTGGTAGAATTTAAATCCTTTAAATGCAGCATATGCAAGGAAGAGTCTGATGGCATACAATCTTGCTACAGGGGCAAAGGTTTGATCAAAGTCAATACCTTCTTCTTATCTGTACCCCCTAGCTACTTGCCTAGCCTTGTTCTTGATTATAATGTCATTTTCAGCAAGTTTATTCCTATAAATCCTCTTAACTCCAATAAAATTATGCTCTTGTGGTTTGGGAACCAGCTTTCAGACGTTACACATCCTAAACTAGTTCAATTCCTCTTGCATTGCAACAATACAGAACTAATCTATGTTAGACTTTTTAAATCTCTTGTGCTCAACCTATGACATGAAACTTGCATATATTGCTGTATTATGGCTCTTTCTTCTTGTATCCACTCCTTGATTTGCTTCACCAATAATCTGGTGTCTTAGATGATGTCTTAGATGCCTTAAATCTGGAAGCAATCTTCTTTCTACATTAGCTTCAGTGGCAGCATTTTGGTGATCTTCATCCACTTTAGGTATGCCTTGCCTATCTTCTGGAATATCCACTCCATCATGGATTAATGGAGCAACATATTTGATGGTTAGCTTGTACATCATCAGTTCTGTATCTGCAGTACTGGAAGAGGAGCTTGACAACTCACTGTTAATCATAGTTGACTCATCAAAAACTATATTAACAGAATCTTCTACAACTTGACTTTCCAAGTTGTAGATCTTATAGGCCTTATTATGATAGCTGTACCCAACAAATATCCGATCATAAGACTTGGTAGCAAACTTAGTCACATAGGACTTCCCATTATTCAGCACATAGCACTTGCAGCCAAAAATTATAAGATAGGCTAGGTTTGGGTTTTTGCCCTTCATAATCTCATAGGGATTCTTCTTGTGGCTCTTATTGATAGAGGCCCTATTAAGAACATAACATGGAATATTAACTACTTCAGCCCAGAATTATTCTGGGAGAGATATGTCATTTAGCAAGGTCCTTCCAGCCTCTATGAGAGTTCTATTTTTCCTCTCGAGAATCCTATTTTGCTAGTGAATTCTGGGAGAAGCAAATTCTTGATGAATCCATTGCTCTTCACAAAACCTTGTCATGCTATTAGACTGGAATTTAGTCCCATGGTCACTTTTGATTTTTACCACAGTTCTGTCTAGCTCATTTTGAATTTGCTTACAAATGTCTTGAAGATATCAAGGGTTTCATACTTTTGTTTTCAGAAATAAAACCCAAGCAAACCTAGAATAGTCATCAACCACCACAAGGGTTCACACCTTCCTACCTAAACTGTGAACTAGCATAGGACTTAACAAGTCCATATGCTAGAGGTATAAGCACCTCATAGAATCTTTGGTCCCAATGCCCTTTAAAGAAGCTTTGGTCTGCTTGCTCTTTTAGCAAGTTGAACAAATGCCTTCCTTGGTGCATTTCATTTTGGGACCATTCCTAACTAGATCTTCACTCAAGAGCTTACCAATAGTCTTATAATTCAAATGAGCCAGTCTCTTGTATCGTTGTACACAATATGAGACTTTCTCATTTGCAAGTACACAAATAGGAGAGTCTTTATCAAGACAAAGGAATTTTAAGCAATAAATATTTTCACTCCTAGTGCCTATCAAGATGACCTCTTGGTCAGTTGACCTATTAATATTGTTGGAGCATGAATTCCATGCTTCCTAGTTTTCTAATAACAAATCTTATTTGTATTTGATATATGGATATTTTTTGGTGTGCAGATAACACAGGTGTATAACTAATATTTGTTTGTTGCTGAATTGGGTCAAAATTGAACAACGACATTAACACCAGACGATATTGGGTATCGCATCTAGGCGATAGTGCCACTCGACAAAATACCGCTCGACACTCGACACTTGCCACTCGACGCAATTCCGCTCGACGAAATCATGCTTGGAGATATCGCCAGGCAATAGTACGTATCGCCACAGGCGATAGCGCCACTCGACAGACGATGAATTTATGGCTACCATTATTTTGCTATCGCCAGATGGTGATATCCAGTGTCGCTCAGCGATAGTGCATGATTCAGTGCTCGACGTTTGTGTGATGCAAAAATGAGGAGTTCGTGGGACACGTGGCAGTAGTTACCACTATCGCCCGATGGCGATACCCAGTATCACCCGGCGATAGCGCCAGAATATAAAAGCCTCTCATTTTCTGAGAAAGGGATGAATTTTCATTACCTGGAGTGCACTTACCTTCATAGAAGATCCAGATAACTCTAGAACTAAGAGATACTCCATTCTCCTAAGAAGGCCAAATAGCGCGGAAGATTGACGACACATGCGAAGCATTCAAAGCATCACTTGCAAGGATTCATTGGGATCTTCAGCGCTTTGTTTGAAGGGAGTGTCTAGCCTAAAGTGCTCAAGTTGTTTTTGTTATTTTTTCATTTATTTTCACATTGTAATTGGAAGGGAGAAATCACCGCCTTGTGAGTGGCGTCCAAGTCCTTGTGTGGCTTAGGGAGAAATCGCTGCCTTGTGAGTGGCGTCCAAGTCCTTGTGTGGCTTAGGGAGAAATCATTTCCCTGTGTGCAGCGTCTAGATTGGGGTTAGATCTAGGGGGAGGCTAGTAGCAAGATCTAGGGAGAGATACGCTTTAGCCTGCCGGTTCTTGGTAGAAGAACCGGTGAATAGACTAGCAAATTATTTATATCATGAGCCTCTGTCTCTAGCTCTATAGAGAAACATTGTATTCATTGTAACTCTTTTGAAATATTTCATTGTTGTTTCTAGCTTGTGTCCATTTGCTCTTTTCCATTACTTTGTTGTTGTTCATATTGTAAAGGTTGCTTAGATTGTGTAAGAAAATTAACAAGTACCCTTATTCACCCCCCCCCCCTCCCCCTCTAAGGGCGCTGTAAGATCCAACACTTGGTATCGGAGCTGGTTTACTCCAAAAACGGTTTCACCACCTGGAGTAATGGCGCAAAACACGCACGTGTTTTCTGAGGGGCAAGGTATTAGTAGACCTCTGTTATTCGCGGGCACTGACTACATCTATTGCAAAGCTCGAATGCGATGCTTTCTAATAGCACTAGATATTGATGTTTGGGGCATGGTAGAAACATGCTACACTGCCCCTATTTCTGTTGTAGGAAGTGTTTCTATGGATAAAACAAAGGACAAATGGGACGAAGCTGATAAGCTTCGATGTAAAAATAACGCTAAGGCAATGAACGCTTTATTTTGTGCGCTAGATAGGACTGAATTTAACCGTGTTTGTGCATGTGATACTGCATATGATATTTGGAATCTTCTTGAAGTTACTCACGAAGGAACATTGCAGGTAAAGGACTCGAAGCTTTTCCAGCTAGAATCAGAGTTTGAGAAGTTCAAGATGGAGGTTGATGAAGATATAGACTCCATGTACACGAGGTTTAGCAAGATAGTAAACAACTCGAGGATTCTAGGAAAGAATTTATCAAATGGAGATTTGGTGAGGAAAATACTTAGATCGCTTCCCCCAAAGTTTATTCCTAAAGTGACTGCCATCTCGGACTCACACGATCTGAAGTGTCTCCAAATTGAGAATCTCATAGGCAACTTGAAAACTCATGAAGTAGAGTTGAGGATTCAACAACAAGAGTATAGCTTAGATCCAAGAAAGAAAGCTTTGGCGTTGAAGTCCAAGAAGGAGAAGTAAAATGAGTCTAATGAAATTTATGATGAAGATGAAGAGAGTTTGTTTTTTGAAGAAATTCAGGAGATTTATGAGAAATCCTAAAAGAAGAAATTCTCTCAAGAAATTTTTCAAGAAGAAAGAGTATGGGAATAGGAAAGGAAAATCCCAAGCTGAAGAAGAGGATGATGAAGATAGATCACCACCTAAATGCTATCATTGCAGGAAGATTGGTCACATGAAGGCAAGTGTCCAATGTATCTGAAAGAGCTGAAGGAGAAGCGTCATGGAAAGAAAGATAGGAAGAGGGTCCTAAAGGTTGAAATGTGGGATGAAGCCACTTCTGAGGAGTCGAGTAATTCTGGGTCAAAAACAGAAGAGGAGGCCAACATGTGCTTCATGGGAAAGAGCGCTTCTTCTTATGATGAAGGAAGCAGTGTCCAGAGCGACACTGAGGTACCTCCTGAAACCTTTAATGATTTATATTCTGAATTTTTGAGTACTTGTGAGTATTTGTATAAAAAATTGCATGAAATTAAACTAATCAAATCTTAAAATAAACTTTTAATTAAAGAAAATAAAAAACTAAAAAATAAAATAAAAGTTCTTGGAAAGAAGAAAGTGTCTTGTCAAGAGGAATGTCCCTCTTTGACAAAGATAGTGGAACTTGAGAAAGATCTCTCTAAGACTCAGACTCGGGTTGAAACTCTTACAAAAGAAAAGAAGCCTTAGAGAGATCTCTAAAATTCTCTCAATCTCAAGTTGAAGGCAGCAAGAAGTTTTTCGCTAATCGTTGTGGCAACATAGTTGCCGAAAATAATGTGTTAAGGGGACAAGTCCGAAATTTAGAAATGACCACTAACAAATTTGGAGTGGGTCAAAAATCTATAAATATGATTTTGGGAAACCAGTACTATGGTTCTGGAAAATTCGGACTTGGATACTCTCAAGAGCACTATCGCCCGGCGACACCACTGTCGCCGGCGATAGGAAAATTCCAGAAAATTTAATTTTCAGGATAAAAACAATAAATCAAATGTCGCGGTAGCTTCCAGGTCAAATTTTATTTTAAAAAACCCGTCGCCTCTTTCATCAAGTGTACTAAATGTTATAAGTTTGGTCACACAACACATACTTGTAAGAAGACGGGATACTGTTCAGTTAAACAAATCTGGGTGCCTAAGGTTTCCACCTATTTTATGGGAGGAACCACTTGGGTAGCCGGATCTTTACTCTCATCCTCTTTCTAGGTGTGTTGGCAGGCTAGGGACAAAGCAGACATGTGGTACTTGGACTCAGGGTGTTCCAAGCACATGACGGGAAAAAAATCAAAGTTCCTTAGCCTGGAGATGAAGAAAGGAGGAGTAGTTACTTTTGGAGACAACGGAAAGGGGAAAATCATCGGCATTGGAGTAGTAGGTAACAAATCATTTTCTATCTCAAATGTTTTATATGTTAAAGGTTTAAAGCATAATTTAATTTCAATCAGTCAACTATGTGATATTGGTTTAAATGTATTGTTTGATTCATCTTCAAACCTATGCAAAATTATTAACTCTAAAACAAATGATATTGTTATTACCGCTTCTATATTTCAAAATGTTTACATGATTAGATTTAATGATTTATCACATTCTTCGGTAAAAGGTTTTATTTCTAAAAATGAGGAATTAGATTTGTGGCATAGACGTCTTGGACATTTTAGTTCCAAACATATCATAAAATTGTCTCAAAATCAACTTGTTAAAAGTTTACCTTCTTTGTATGGAAATTTATCATCCTTATGTTCACAATGTCAAAAAGGAAAGTTTACGTAATCTTCTTTTAAAAGCAAAAATATCGTTTCCACTACTAGGCCTTTAGTATTGAAACATATGGATTTGTTTGGTCCCGTTAATACACTAAGCCTAGGAGGTAGAAAGTATACTTTTGACTTGATTGATGATTTCTCTCGTTTTAGTTGGACAATTTTCTAATCGTCTAAATCTGATGCATTTTTAGAATTTTCCAAATTATGTTTACATGTTCAAAATGAAATAGAATTAAAAATAAAATGCATTCGTTCAGATTATGGAGGTGAATTTGATAATGAGAAATTTGTTTCTTTTTGCAATAAGTTAGGAATTAGACATGAATTTTCTGCTCCTCGTACACCACGACAAAATGGTGTGGTGGAAAGGAAAAATAGAACTTTGCAAGAACTAGCTCGCACTATATTATCTGAATACATATTACCTCGATCATTTTGGGCTAAAGCTGTTAGTACTTCTTGTTATGTTATTAGTCGTGTTATGCTTCGACCCATCTTAAAATTAACACCTTATGAGTTGTATTTGCAAAAGGAACCGAATGTGTCTTATATTAAAGTTTTTGGATGTAAATGTTTTGTTTTGAACACTAAGGATAATTTAGGCAAGTTTGATGAGAAGTGTGATGAAGACATTTTTATTGGTTATTTTTCTACAAGTAAAGCATATAGAGTTTAAAATAAGAGGACTAAAGTAGTTGAAGAATCAATACATGTTAAATTTGATGAGTTTTCTCCTTGTGTAGAAGCTAATAATACAGGTAAAAATGAAGAGCTCTCCCCTCTACCAAGGGTGGATGACGATGACAACCTTGAAGACAAAAATGAAGAAAAAGTGGTTGAACAAGAAGAAGAAGAAGAAGAGCAAGGATATGTGCCTCCGAGTGAACTAAAATTTTCAAAGGATCATCCCCAAGATTTGGTTATTGGAGAAACATCAAGAGGGGTAAGTACTCGTTCATCCGTACATGAATTATTTTCAAATATGTGCTTTATTTCTTATATAAAACCTAAAAGCGATGAAGCTGCTTGAAATGATAATTCTTGGTTTTTAACCATGAATGACGAGCTTAATCAATTTGAACGTAATAAAGTTTGGAAGTTAGTAGAAAGACCGTCAAATCATCCTATTGTAGGGGTTAAATGGATTTTTAAAAATAAACTTGATAATGAATCTATGGTCACTAGGAATAAAGCCAGACTCGTAGCAAAAGGATATTCACAAATAGAAGGAATAAATTTTGATAAAACTTTTGCACCCGTAGCACGTTTAGAAGCAGTTAGAATATTTCTTGCATTTGCAAATTTTAAGAAGTTTAAGTTATTTCAAATGGATGTTAAAACGGCTTTTCTTAATGGATATATTAAGGAGGAGGTTTATGTAGAACAACCTCCAGGCTTTGTTGATGTTAGATTCCCTGATCATGTTTATAAATTAGAAAAAGCCTTGTAAGGTTTAAAACAAGCACCCCGAGCATGGTATGATAGATTGACTATTTATTTATTGAAAAATGATTGCAAAATGGGCAGTGCTGATTGTACTTTATTTGTTAAACATATCCATGATGATCTTATCGTTTTACAAATATATGTTGATGATATTATTTTTGGATCCACCAATGAGAAATTATGTGATAGTGTTATTAAAATCATGAAGAATGAATTTGAAATGAGCATGGTAGGCGAACTCACTTATTTTCTTGGTTTTCAAATCTCTCAAAAGCATGATGGAATTTTTATTTGTGAATCTAAATATATTCATGATGTTTTAAAAAGTTTTAGATTTGAAAATCTAAAACAAGCAAATACCCCCATGAGTGTCTCATTAAAGTTAGGAAAAGATGAAAGTGGAATATCCATAGATCAAACACTTTATAGAGGAATGATAGGATCATTATTATATTTGACTGCCTGTAGGCCTGATATTATGTTCGCAGTATGTTTATGTGCTAAATTTCAAGCTAATCCCAAAAAATCACATTTAAAAGCAGTTAAACGCATTTTTAGATATTTTATTGGCACATCTAAATTAGGATTGTGGTATCCACATATCGATACATTTCTATTACATGGCTTTTCTGATTCTGATTATGCTGGGTGTTCATTAGATCGTAAAAGCACCAGTGGCACCTATCATTTTCTTGGCCCTTCACTTATCTCTTGGTCAAGTAGGAAATAGAATTCTGTTGCCTTATCTACCACTGAGACCGAGTACATAGCACAAGGCAGTTGTTGTGCACACGCTTTATGGATGAAGCAAACATTGAAAGATTTTGGTATAGTTCATGAAACCATTGAATTAAAATGTGATAATAAAAGTGCAATTGACTTAACGTATAATCTAGTTCATCATTCTTGATCCAAACACATTGATGTACGTCACCATTTCATAAGAGATCACATAAAACAAAATATAATCAAAGTCAATTTTATAAGCACTGATTCACAGCTTGCGAATATTTTTACTAAAGCACTTTCAGATTCCCGTTTTTCATTCTTACGATTAGAACTAGAAATTCTAGACTTGTCAAATTACTAAATTACCATCGCAAGCCCCCAAAAAACTTAAGATAATTCCATTGTTAACATCATGAACATTACACAAAAATAAGCGTTCCATAAATCATAAGAAAAAAAACCATAATTTCTACCTTCCATACTGAGTCTTACATTCTTCCAAAAGAACTACCACATAACATTACAAGATCAATAATATTACAACATGAAATCAACATCTAAGAAAATTCCAGAAATTTCACTGTCGCCGGCGATAGTGACTATCGCCCAGCGATAGTGGCAAAATGTCCAGCATTCTAGAAATCTTAAAAATTTATGCTGTCCCCTCCACTGGTCTCTCCTTGATCATCTACAGAACTGTGCTCGCTGCTTCACGTCTGACGTGCTCGGCGAGTCAATGTACGGGGCGGCTCCATGACCGGATCTTCCCATTCTGCGGCTTCGGCTGGAGTAGGCTTCAACTTCAAACTTTTGGTCAGAAATTTAAAGAATTTCTGGATTCCCAAAAAGTTTTTCTTCACCTCCCTCTTATGTTCTTCGAATGACTCTCGCAAGTCATCTAACCCTTCTCACAACGATCCACCTCTAGGAATTGGCGGGTTTTGGATAGTGGACACCGGTTCACTCCTCCTTGATGACCCTCCTCGTGTTGATCGGTCGATGGAAGGTGTTCCACTCGTCGAATATATCATTGGAATACAATCATTGACGTACAATTCGCGGTCAATCCACGTGTATTTCTTATATAAGATCCGTTGGATGATGTATCTAAGTGGTAGGGTGTTCAATTTCTTCCAATTCGGACTTTTCAATCTGAATGAGTAGCTTACAATCGAGAGAACAAAATCCGCCACATCAAACAGCTCACGCTCCAAAATCATATATGTCACATAACTAAGTTGGGCCATTATTTTACGTGTGTCTCCGGATTTTAATAGGACGGTATGCCTCAGTATTTCTTGCACTAGTCGTGCATCCTCCATCAGGGAGGTCGTTGATTGGATTAGTGTTTTGATGGAATTTCAATGCAAAACCATGTTCAATAATGTCCAATCCCTATCCTTGCGATAGTTCTCTACGACGTCTAGAGTGCTTTCATGCTCTATTAGTCCAAATTCATCTCTCAAATCATAATGTGTTATTTCTACCATCTGTCCTTGAATTTTCGATCGAACTGCTCCATTCAATTCCATGAATCGCGGATCTTTGAGATAATTGTAAAATTCACGGATGAGCATGGAGGAGAATGTGTCTGGAATAATAATTGACATTATTCCGGCCATTGCTAACAAGTCGTGAATATGTGCATGCCGGGCCGGGTCGAATTCAATCACCCGTCTGATTCCTATGTTAGCATTCTCTATTCCAGGGAATGTTTGATATGATGAGTATGAGTCACTCTCTGTGCTTCTTCGAGCCATCGAACGCGAAGACATTTCTTTATATAACATATTTTTGTTTCAAAAACAAAAATTTGTTTTCTATCGCCAGCCGGCGACACCCACTATCGCCGGGCGATAGCGGAAATTCAGTTTTCTTCATTTCTGCTTTCAGATCTGGTTTCCCCCTTCATCCAAAATACCAGATCTGCAAGTGTGTGTTCTTCAAATCAGTTTTTCACAACTTCCCTTCAAGGAAATCTTCACATATTTCACTCATACAATCCTAGTATCTGAAGATCTCCAAATCAACATTTTAACACTTGAAAACCTTGAAATTTTTAATCTACACTCACATGCTACACTCTCTTAACTCTTATACCCATAAAAAACCAAGCATTCAAGCAAAAATCCAAGTTTTCATACCCTGGTTTAGGGTTTCGCCGCTTTCTCCTCCGCATTCCGCACTCAGTCTTCAGGAAAAATGGTTCACATTGATGTCCTTGACTGACTGCGCCCTTTTTAAACAAATTCCCACTATTACTGACCGGCAATACCCGGTATTGCCCGACAATAGTGCCTTTTTGCTGCTTCTTCAAACTGTTTTGCTGACTCAGCTTTCAGCCAGGTGGAATGTTTTTTTTTGTTTTTATACTAACTTGGTTCTCAAGTTCACCACTCTTATATCTGTTCTACATATTTCAATACTAGTGTTCTTAAACTCTTGAACTTGTTTTCGCATGTCTCTAAGTATGAGAAATCTTTTAGTTATGATAATGTTCTTTCACTCTCGGTTGTGCAAATCTCTGTATGCCTCCATCTTACAAAATGTGAATTGTGAATGTTTTTACCATAACCACTTGTGATGCATGCTTTCGGCTTCTGCCTTATCTAAGTTTAGTCCAGTGCACCATAATATTAAATTATTTTGTTTGCTTTCACAAGTGAATTCAGACTCCTTTGTTCAGCCGAAGAAAAACAATGTGTCACCACAGTGTATCATCCCAAATGTACAAACCTTTGGTGATTGTTTCCCTTCAGAAAAACAAAAAAAACAACACACAAAAAAACAAATACTACATGGCTGACAAGGACCCTCCACCAAGCACTACTTACCCTTCTGATAAGTCTTCATGAGCATTGTGAGGTTGAGCACCTTGGCCAGAATTGTAAAGTATCTTATGCGCATTATACGTGAATAATTTTTTTATTATGGGTGCTGCCCTCTTGGGTACGAGTATAGCTCCACATGTATACCTCTATGTTATGTTGTTTTTTTTAACATTCGCATGTTCATGTTTTTTTGTAAGACTACGCATCAGTTTCTGCACACCATCTCACATGTACACAACATTATCCTCTCTAAATGTTCTTCTTATGAGAATTGGACTGAGAACTGTTTCACCAAACCTATTCACTAGTGTATGTGTTTGTGATATAGTTTGTTGAACGTTGTCATAGTTACTGTTTACTCATTTTATTTGTTCTACATTCCTCACCTGTCCTCTATGAGTCTCTCTTTTTTGTTTTTCCTTCTACGCTTCCGCACTTTTCCCTCTCTTTTGACAATACCAAAGGGGGAGAACCTTTCCAAAAGAATGCAATCATTTACCGCAGTCTGTTTTTGTATCTTTGTGCACCCTTGGAAGACATCTTTATGCACCCTTAGAAGACACATTATTTGTTTGAGTTATTTTTAATTAGGTGGAGATCACATGTAGGGGGAGTGTTTCATCCAAGAGCAATTGTGCACATACACTTGTTTTGTCATGATACTCAAATTGGGTGGATCTTTTTTAACATTCATGATTTCTTTCTTAATGGATTTATTATTATTAAAAAGGGGAGATTGTTTTAGCATGCATTCCACGCTTCCTAGTTTGCTAATAACAAATCTTTTTTGTATTTGATATTTGGATATTTTTTGGTGTGTAGATAACACACGTGTATAACTAATATTTGTTTGGTGCTGAATCGGGTAAGAATTGAACAAGGGCAATATCGTCAGGCAATATTGGGTATCTTGTCTAGGCGATAGAGCCACTCGACACAATACCGCTCGACACTCGACACTCTCCACTCGACGCAATTCCGCTTGAGGAAATCATGCTGGGAGATATCGCCAGGCGATAGTAGGTATCGCCACAGGCGATAGCACCACTCGACAATTTTCACTCGACAGTCGACGAATTCGTGGCTACCATTATTTCGCTATCTCCAGATGGCGATATCCAGTGTTGCTCAGCGATAGTGCACGATTTGGTGCTCAACTTTTGTGCGATGTGAAAATGAGGAGTTCGTGGGACACGTGCCAGCAGTTACCACTATCGCCCCATGGCGATACGCAGTATCGCCTGGCGATAGCACCAGAATATAAAAGCCTCTCATTTTCTGAGAAAGGGATGAATTTTCATTACCTGGAGTGCACTTACCTTCATAGAAGATCCAGAGAGCTCCAGAACTGAGAGATACTCCACACTCCTAAGAAGACCCAATAGCGCGGAAGATTGACGACACGTGTGAAGCATTCAAAGCATCACTTGCAAGGATTCATCGGGATCTTCAGCGCTTTGTTTGAAGGGAGTGTCTAGCCAAAAGTGCTCAAGTTATTTTTGTTATTTTTTCATTTATTATCACATTGTAATCGGAAGGGAGAAATAGCCGCCTTGTGAGTGGCATCCAAGTCCTTGTGTGACTTAGGGAGAAATCGCCGCCTTGTGAGTGGCGTCCAAGTCCTTGTGTGGCTTATGGAGAAATCGCCGCCTTGTGAGTGGCGTCCAAGTCCTTGTGTGGCTTAGGGAGAAATCGTTGCCTTGTGTGCAGCGTCTAGATTGGGGTTAGATCTAGGGGGAGGCTAGTAGCAAGATCTAGGGAGAGATATGCTTTAGCCTGCCAGTTCTTGGTAGAAGAACAGGTGAATACACTATCAAATTATTTATTTCATGAGCCTCTGTCTCTACCTCTATAGAGACACATTGTATTCATTGTAACTCTTTTGAAATATATCATAGTTGTTTCTAGCTTGTGTCCATTTGCTCTTTTCCATTACTTTGTTGTTATTCATATTGTAAAGGTTGCTTAGATTATGTCAGAAAATTAAAAAGTACCCTTATTCACCGCTCCCCCCCCCCCCCCCCCCCCCCCCCCCGCTAAGGGCATCGTAAGATCCAACAAATATGTCACTCATCCTTGTGGAAGGAAATGACATAGCCAAGCTCATATAGTTGGCTTATGCTTATGAGGTTGTGTTGCAACCCCTCAATATAAGACACTTTTGAGATTGTGACTATGTCATTGGTAATCTTACCATAGCCTCTTGTCACTCCTCTATCTAAACCACCAAAGATAACTTTGGGTCCACCCTTGACTGGAGTGTACTCCTTTAAATTGCTCTTTGCACCAGTCATGTGCCTGGAACAACCACCGTCCAAGTACCATATAGGGGTATGGGCACTTGGACTGACCTGCAACACATAGTTTATCATACCTTAGGACCCCAATACTTATTTGGTCTTAGGTCTTGACTAGCCTGTAAATAAATATGTCTTCCTGTAGATTTTCTGACAGGTGGACCAACACTAGCTCTCGACATAGTAGGATTGTGTCAACAATCTAAGGCAAAATGCTCGAATTTCCCACAACAACAACACTCATGAATGTTGTATCTTCTTTTATGAGCAGGTCCTACAGTATGGTTAACTGCTGACTGAACAGAAGGAAGAGGTGCAACAACCTTCTTCAAGTTCCTTTAAGCAAGGATCAGACTGAAGGTGAGCCTTTAAGCAGTCTTTCATGGCTAGCCCTGACTGTAATTTGCAGTAGTCTTCTTTGCAGATGACATGTTGTTTATAACATCAGATATTGCTAGATTTGGCCTGCTAACAGACTTACCCTTGGTCTAAACCTTTGTTGGAGGGTCTTGAGTGAAGTCTACAACCTTGTTCTCCAGAGTGGGGGATGGGGTACCAAAACAAATTGTCCATGATGGGCCATTTGAATTTCCTCTTGGGTTCCCTTAAAGGCACTCATTCCCCTACAATACCTTCCACCATAGTTGTGAATATGTTTGTTCACACTAGTGGATCTACCATTCATCTAGTGACCATAGATGCTTTCTTGGTCATACCTGTTTGAAGGCAACATCACTTTCTTAAAAGGGAAGGGAGGCTTAGAAGCCGGTGGATGGACTGTAGCTTTCCCTTTCCCTTTAGAAGGGGAAAATCTTATGTTTCCCTTAAACCCGAACCCTTTCTTTCCCATTTGAGAAGAGAAGGAGTCTATTAAGGGCAACACTGTATTGGGCTTAGATTAACCAGCCATAATTATCTTCTCCCTCTAGAGCTTCTCTTCAATATCTCTAATGAGATAATCCTTGAACTTGATGGTACTAATCTAGATGAGAGTAATGTTCCTGAGTTAGCTAACTTCCTTAGCCTTCTAATCCAACAAGGATGTTCTCTCAGCCTACTCGGAAGTAGCAAGCTGAAGGGAGGTTATCTCCTTATCCTGCTTCTTAGTCAACTTCTTGCTTATCTTGAAGGCATCCAAAAGTTCACCATACATATTAATCAATTGTTTGACAACTTCTTCAGATTTAGAGCACTCTTCATAAATGGATGAAGATGCACTTGAATTTGCACTAGTCTCATAGGCAGAACCATAAGAAGAACAAGATAGAGAATGTACCTTTTCTGGACCAGGCTGATCCTGGCTGGGTTCTTCATCTGACATTGCCATCAAACCATTTCAACTATATGCATCTTCATCCATATCATCCTCCTCTGAGTCACTGTTTGAGTGTGATAGAGAGACCCTGATTCCTATCCTGACAGCTAGTCGTCAGCTTCTGCTTTAGCTACATCATTATTAGCAAACACCCCTATGTAGTCTTCTTCTTCTTTAGACTCAAAGGATGCTGAGTTAGAATCACTCCAGCTCTTATCCTTCTTTGCAATGAAGGTCTTTTCTTCTTCCGCTTTTACAGGTTGATCTTTTTCTCACCAACCACTCTTTTTTTGACTGGGCTGTCAACTATCACATGCCCAGGTTTACTGCAACACAAGTAAACAAATTTAGAGGAACTATGTTTACTACTATTAGAATCATACCTGTCTACCTTGGAGTGATTCTTCCTGTGATGAGAAGAGGAGGAAGGTCTGCTCCTCCATTGTTTCTTCTTCATCAGCTTCTGAAGCTGCTTGGAGAAGGCATCAAAATTTTAATCTGACAAGTTGCTGTCAGATGAGCTTGGCCATGTACTGTCTGAATCAACCTGTCTTCTTAGAGGAGAGGGAATCCTCTCCTTGCTCTTCCTAGTGCTGTCCGCTCTGAAGGTCAAAGACGTTTCCCTATCCTAATATTTTTTATGGTCTCATCCTCTTTCCCGAAATCCAGATGCATCTCATAAGAGAGCAGCTTTCAAAATAGTGTATGAGGTGGAGTTTCAGCTAGCTTTGCAACCTCTCACATGGCACAGATCTTGTTGTCCCAATATCTAGTGAGAGACCTCAAGAACTTGTCATTAAGCTCATAATGACTGAATACCCTCCCATAGGTTTTCAGCTCATTAACTATCCTGAATAATCTTTTATAGCGATCAACTGTGCATTCTCCCTTTGACTGCCTAAAAGTCTCATACTCCTGGTTGAGCATGGATTTTCTCTCATCTCTGACCTCTTTAGTTCCCTCCATGTAGACCACCAAGGTGTCCCACATCTCCTTGGAGGTCTGGCAGTGAACCAGATTCTAAAAGGTAGAATCATCTATGACACTAACAATAATGATTTGTGCCCTCTTATCCTATGGAGCCAATATGACCTCCTACTTGATCATTTCAAAAATGTCTTTGCTGTCTGGTATGTTCCATCCTGAACTGAGACCTTCATTGGGATGAAATGTCCCTATTAGACTGTCACAAAGATCCTTAGGTCAGAGGTTTCCATAAACAACCTGACCCTCTCTTTCTAGATTCTAAAACTATCCGTCCTACAAATTAACAGTTTCATTGAACCTTGCTCCTTATGATTCTCCTTATTATTCTCTCCTAAACCAATAAGCATACTTCTTTCAGCTACCTTTTGAGATCTAGTCAGATTGTTAAATCGTTCTTGAATAACCTCCCTCTGATACCACTTGAAAGTATTCAATTTTCAAGGGCATCTAAACACCTAGAGGGGGAGGGGGGATGAATATGTTTTTGGTATCTTTTGAGATTTCCTACTTTTATTTGAGCTGTGAGTTAGATGTTAACAATTTTCAAGACACACCACAAAGCACACACCAAGTGTTGGTCCATTGAATATAATGTCCCAGATTTGAAGAAGTCAATCGTGTCAATGATATACAAAAAGTTGTATTTAATGTATGCTTAAGTTCATGCATGCAGGTAAGTCCTTGAAAAATTGACATGACATGTATTCCAAGTGATGTGATAAGTGTGGTCACAAAGTAAAGATGTGGAGGGATAGAAATCTTTATAAGTCTATAGGAATTAAGTGAAGCAAGATCACTCAATGCTAGATGCAGAGAAATGTGTCCAAGTACACATTTCTTGAGTGAAGCAAGCTCACTCAATGCTAGATGCAAGGGAAGATGTTGGATAGGCTAGAAATTACCTAAGTCCATAGGCATTGAGTGAAGTCTATTCACTCAATGCTAGGTAAGTAAAAGCATTGAGTATAACTTGGTTAGTCTAAGCCTAATTATTGGCTAGACAAAAGTAGCTAAGGCAACAAGTTTTGAGTGTAGTCTACTAACTCAATGCCTTACAATAAAAAGCTATGAGACAGACTGAGGTAGTTAAAGCCTAAGGAGAAACTGGCTGAAATGTGGCTAAGTGCTCACGCATTGAGTGAAATCTACTCACACAACGCCATGCAACATAAATCATTGAGTAGAGCTCATACAGTCAACGCCACAAAAAATCTATGTAGATATTTGACTAAGTCCATAGGCGTTGAGTGAAGCTTACTCAATCAACTCCATGTGATAAAAAGTGTTGACTGAACATTACTCAGTTATAAAATATGATTTCACAGAAATTTGGCTAAGTCCAAATGCATTGAGTGAAGACTGCTCACTCAATACCAGATAATAGAAGAATATTTGTTAAGTAGTTTGGCATTGAGTGAAGCTTACTCACTCAACGTAAAGTGACACAATTTGTCTAAGAAATAAGGCGTTGAGTGATGAAGGCTCACTCAAAGCCTAGTAACAGAAAGTGGCCAAGGTAAAAAGCATTGAGTGATGAAGACACACACAACGCTCTCAACACCAGAGGAGCAGGAATATTTTCTAAGGTAAAAAACTTTGAGTGGACTCAACGCTCTCAACACCTAGAGACGGAAAGATTGTCTAAGTGTTTTGGCATTGAGTGAAGCTTACTCACTCAATGCCTAATGGCAGAAAACTTTTCATGAAAAAATTTATAGTTTTAAAAATGTATCCAAACTATAATCTCGAATAGGCAAGCGTACCTATCGAAATATAGTATAGGAAATGTCGTATTAGACTCGGGCCTCTTTAGTACTTCTACTCACGCAAATTATATTATTTTATCTCATAATAAAATAAGTAAATTAAACTATAGCTAGAAAAATTGAATAAAAGAACACACTTGATTTAGACTAACTTTGAAATAAAATAAACTTATCTTAAGGGCAAACTTCTAGATTATCCGCTTCGACAGTGGAGGTTCCTAAAATACGAAAACACCTCTCTCGAGAATACACTCTCGACTAAACTTAAGTTGATCAATTAAGACCTCTCGGCCAGTCGAATCCCCTAAGCCTACTTTAGGAGGTGAACCCCACTATTGGATTTCACTCCAATCCGGAAGAGTTATGTCGTCCTCTCTCGAGGATTGCTATCAACTCCTTTTATCCTTGAGTGATCTCCCCGTATCTGCAACCTCTCGGTCATTTAGGATACGGATCTTAGATCGGAATCGAAGCTAATCAATTAAAGATAACTCGAAACGATAAGAAAAGAGTTTGACAAAAAGAAGTATTTTATTATATTGAAAAGCTTGTCATGATAAAGTGGAAATGAAAATAGGGATATATAAAAAAAATAAAAAGGGCTAGAATTAAAGCCTAAACTATGAAATTGAAAAGTACATCAACAAAATGCATAAAAACAGAAAAATAATCTACTGAAGCTACTCCTAGATTGGCCTCCTGGCTCCCCCTCAGCTCCCGAACTATCTTAAATTTATAGGAAAAACTTCTGGAAGGTCACACCCTCGGTCACTCCCGTGACCTTGGGCGTGTCAGGCTCGGAACTGCCGTCTTGAAAGCCCGGGAACATTAGAGAAAAACCGCCCAAAGTCGTTGTTTTGTGGGTCACGCCCCTAGGTCACACCCATGACCTAGGGCGTGTAAAGTCTGTTACTGGAAATGACGGGAAGGAGAAATGTCGAGAAATAAATTCTGGAAGTTCCTGAAGTGTCATGCCCCTAGGTCACGCCCGTGACCTAGGGCGTGTACATGGGAAATGTTCCAGAATTGCCCCGGGAAGATTTCTGGAGAAAACTATTTTCTTGAACTAGAAACTCCCGTGTTCACGCCCTGGTTATGCTCGTGTCATGGGGGCATATACTAGCAAAACTCTATAGATTTGTAGAGGACGTTGTCCTCTTTCCGTTGATTGGTTGCATGTCTCGTAACTCTTCCTGCTTTGAAAGTTTTAACTATTTGAAGTTCAGCTATCCGCGACCAAAAATGTTAATTTTCTCCAAATTGCCTCCAAAACAAGGGCATGTACTTAAAATTGATATTTAAAGTCCAATTATACCTAAAATTAGGAAATAAAGTAATTTAGAAAAATATTAATCTAAACTAAATAAAAATTAATTCTTTATTTAATAAAAACTATATAAAAATAACTATAAATATAGAGTTATCAAATACCACCGTACTTAAACTTTTGCTTTTCAAGAGCAAAACTATGAGAATACTTATAAGGAATTAATATAATTTTTAATTAAACTAAAAAATTATTAAATCAAAAGAAAGTTAAAGATTAACTTTAGGGATCCACATTTTTTTAAGTGCTAAAATATGAAAGTAAATTGTGAAGAGTTAAATATTTAGCAAAGTTTTCTCTAATAAAATAATTAGAACTCAAAATTAAGTATTTAGCAAACAAAGTTAGATTAAAAATTATAAACATTTTTTCCACTAAAAAGAGACTTCAAGGAAAATTCAAACTACTACTTATGCTCTCCTACAATTTCAATTTAAATCTAAAGCAATTTTATTGGTTTTTGGGTTTGGAAAAAGGTAATTGAAGAGATCTTAGATTGGGGGTGATGATTTTTATCCTCTCACCCCACACAATTTTTTTCTTTTTGAGATTATTTTTCTGTTTTTTTCTCTTCAAACAAAATTGCTTAGGAGTAATGAATTTTATCCTCTTACTCCTTTTGTTTTGGGATTGCATATGTGTACCAAGGAATACTTGATTCCCATGACATATGATCTAACCAAAAATAAAAAATTGCATATATGTACCAGGGGATAATGAATTTTATCCTCTTATCCCCATGACATATGATCTAACAAGAAAGTTAAAAATAAGAGAAAGGCTAGCAAAAAGTTAGATTAAATTAAAATTGTTGGAGAACAACTATAGTAAATTAAAATTTCCTAAGAATCTTAAAATTTAAAGTGGAGATAATTAAAATCTAAAAATTGTTAAACTAAGCACTATGAAATTGAAACTAATTAGAATTTGAGAGAAAAAGACTAAATAAATTTCTCTAAACAAATTTACTTCATAAATTTATTTCTTAAAATCAAATCACATAAAAATTAAATTTAACAAACTTTGATGAAATAAAAGATTTAGAAAATCAAAAATTATAAAAATTCTTATAAAGAAACTCAAAATAAATTTCGGAACAGTCACAAAAATTTAATCAGGGGTTTATTATATTTTTTTGTATTTTCTTTTTTTATATTTTTTTTTGTATTTTTGATAATAAAAAGAAAACAAAGTATTTTAATTTTTAAAGATTTTTCATTTTTTTGGATTTTTAAATAAAAATAATAAATAAGAATCTACCTCCATACTTAAAAACAAACAATGTCCCCAATGTTTATAAGTCAAATAGGAGGGGGGAAATGTCACAACCCGCATTTCCTCAACCAGTACATCGTATCAGAGCAAGAGGAACTACGGGTTATGATGCCACGTCGTGCAGGGGATAACTGCACACGCTCAGGCAACCCTTGACGCTTACTTTATGAGTTGAAATTCAACAGTTAACTGCAAGAAAACCTTTGGATTTAATGGCCGTATCCCTCGGCCTTAGGTATCAAAAACCTTTGGATTTGGACGCGGCGGAAATACATTGTTTATTTATGACGATCTCCTATATGCAGTCTATATTGATACTACTATAAGAAATCATCTTTGTTTACGTCAATTGGAAAATACGTGTTTGGTAACCAAAACATGTTATGCATGGATACAATAATAGGTTTGTTTAGCTTAAAAATACCTAATGCAACCTACCATAAATTCTTCCCAAGAGCAAGAAGACATCATCTCATCCAAATGAGTCACATTAGCAGTCTATTATTCATATATCACAAGTAAAGAAAGCCACCAATGGGCGCCAACAAGCTGACATGAACCCATTGGGGCACATGTATGTCTTTGGACACGGCGGAAATACTTTGTTTATTTATGACGATCTCATATATGCAGTCTATATTGATACTACTATAAGAAATCATCTTTGTTTACGTCATTTGGAAAATACATGTTTGGTAACCAAAACATGTTATGCATGGATACAATAATAGGTTTGTTTAGCTTAAAAATACCTAATGCAACCTACCATAAATTCTTCCAAAGAGCAAGAAGACATCATCTCATCCAAATGAGTCACATTAGCAGTCGATTATTCATATATCACAAGTAAAGAAAGCCACCAATGAGCGCCAACAAGCTGACACGAACCCATTGGGGCACATGTATGTCTGTACAACAAAGAAAAGAACTACCTCGCTCCGTAAGCTCGGCTATCTCCAAATAAACTCGATCCAAGCACTAGCCGCTCAACCGGCTACAACCTGCACCTGAGGCATTCAAGAAAGAACACCTCAACAATCATCAAAGCTACACAATATAGTAGGAAGTTCATAAAATACGACGAAGGGGCTTACCGACCCCGTAGCAATGTTTCATGTAAGTAAAGTGAGTGAACAAAACAAGTGGAAAACTCACCAAAACACATGCCAAACGCACCAAGTGCGTACAAGTGTCATCAAGTCCTGCTCAACCCGCAGGAGCAAAAGGGCAAAACACATGCCCATTCCATCATCCTTAGTACAAGAAACAACTATACGAGTGAAGCATAAGCAGCAGGTAAATGCGATTCAGCAAGGGTCTTTTGATGGCAGCCCTAAAGTGGAACGCACCAATAAAAGCCAGCCTAAATCGGGGCCAAAATGGGGCTCTACACCCCAAATCCAAACCCGGTGGCCACAAAGGCTTAAACCACACCACCCCTTACCGAATCCTCACACAAACGCTTCTGCCATGGTTCACCATTCGCCTCGCAAAACTCACCATAAACGAACCTAACCTTAACACCACAAGCAAATCTCACCATAACTCAAGTACACACGTTCCCTTCCTTCATCCTCACACATGACTACAAAATTGCCAACGTAGAGTTTGATTAGCTGAATTACATGAAAAGAATCACATGCTTTTGATCAAGGAAGAATCATATGATAGAGTTTGATTAACTTAATGACATGAATCACATGTTTGGAACAAGAAAGATGCATATAAATTAGAAAGGCTACATGAACATGAATCAATTTAGCTACATGAATCACATGAACAAGATAAACTCCAGGAATCAACCTAAACAAAACTAAGCATGGAAAATCATATTCATGGAGCATAGGGAAATTCAAAAGCATCATAAGACTAGTGAGGGATAACACAAAATTAGAAGAACAAGCTAGGAAAATTGAAAGAGGAAAACTAGCTATTTTGCACAATCAAAGAACAAGAAATACGATTGGCAAGGGTGAAGAACACAGCTTGCCTGAACCGAGACGACGCCGCGACGGCTGCTCCTTTCTTTCCTTGCCTTGCTTGAGCCTTGCTCCCTTGAGTTCCTTTTGGAATGAGGAAGAAGATGAAGAAGAAGGTGAAATGAGGAGGAGAAACTCTGTTTCGGCCTTATTTCCTCCAGAACAAAGCTGGACCGTTAGATGCAGAACCAAGGAAATGAACGACACAAAAAAACTGGAAAAAGTCGATTTTCGGCCCTGTCACGCCCTATGTCACGCCCGTGACGCAGGGCGTGTACCTTAAGCGGCGTCGAAAGTCGGCAAATCCAAGTTTATCCACACGGTACACGACCGGGTACGCGCCCGTGACAGGTCGGTCACGCCCGTGACCTAGGGAGTGTAGCCCGTATCTCGACACCTCGTCGACCAAAAGTGTCGACACTCGACATAGCTTGACACGCCCTGTGACACGCCCGTGTCACAGGCCGTGTCCCCTCTCTCGACACCCAACACTGGACACTCGACACTCGACACTCGACACTCAACACTGCGGGACAAGGCCCTGACACGCCCGTGTCACGGGGCGTGTACCCCATTCGTCGAGCTCAACTCGACATAAGAAAAATTCATCGAGTCAAGGATGTCACGCCCAGGTCATGCCCTGGGTCACGCCCCGACATGCCTATGTCGGGGGGCGTGTCACGCACAAAAATGACTATTTTTCCCTGTTTTGAAAAGTATTTCTGTGTCGTCCTAGACCATTTTTGCCTTAAGAACTTTTTACCTTTTTTTGTTTGCTGTACCAGCAACGCGTTTTGAGCAACCTTACCCGGGCGCGAAAAAGTGCAAACATTCCCTAAGATGCCTCACCGAGTCCTCAATTTGGACTCCGGTTTGCTGGGGAATCGTGCAACTCGGCTACCAAAACAGCCACTCGCAAGCCTGCGGGAAAAACCATGCTCGAACAACGGTCAAAGCCAACGTAACTCCCATCAAGCGTACGCAATCAAAAATCCGGGGTGTTACAGGAAAGAAAGACAATTTGTGAAAATTTTTTAAAAAAAAATTCATAAAAGTAAATGATAAGCAAAGGGTTTCTCCCAAGAGAGCTTTTATTTTTCCCGTCTTTAAGCTAGATGGTTGTGGTTAGGAGAAAGGAAAATAAAAATTAAAATGAAGGGGTAACTCCCTTAATTCGCGCTTTGGCGAAGATGCCAAAGTTGGTCGCCCGAGTACTCCTCCGCTTTCTTCTTGATTTTCTTTCTTTAAAAGGTTGACTTGAAACTGTAAATTCATATCACCCTCCCTTAATTCGCGCTTTGGCGAAGATGCCAAAGTTGGTCGCCCGAGTACTCCTCCGCTTTCTTCTTGATTTTCTTTCTTTGAAAGGTTGACTTGAAAATGTAAATTAAAATCACCTATAGGTGATTTGAATTTTTGAAGAGGCGCCGCAAATGGATCGTGGAAGACGTTTAATTACACCGGCTCCTCTTCTTCCTGAAACTTGTTAGGGAAAGAAAAATGAAAAAGAAGTGTGTCAGAAAAATCTTTGCAAGAACGAGATTTGCGAAGTTATATGATTAGGCTCGGGTTGTTTATTTTCTAAAATTAATTTTCATCCGAAAAATGTATTTAAAACAAAATCATCGGAAGCATCATGTTCATAAATTTGCGCTCCTAGAAAATCATAAATTGTGCATGGAGATTCATTAATAGGAGGAAAATTAGGAGTAGTAGGAGGAGAAACATATTCTTCTTCTACTCCTCCCAGCGCATCCACACACTAAACAAGCTCTTGAAATAAATGTTGTTGTTCTTCTTCGGTATAAACATCTACTGGGGTACATGAGAAGTCATGTTCCTCATTAGCGACAGTATCCGAAGGAGAAGAATCACTAAACGTAAGAAAATTCTCATCCAAATTTTGGGGGGAAGATTCAGATTGCAAATGAGACGATTCCCCAAAATTAAGAGAGAAAGTTTGTGGGATGAAGATGAACAAAAAATTGGATCCAAATAATTATTTTCATAACTCGGCAAACCTTCCGGTTGATCTTGCGACCAAGAGAAGTTTTCATCCGAGTTGGAAGAATAATTATTTACATAAAAATAATTATTCGCATTATAATTTTAAAAATGAACATTGGAAAAATTAGAAAGATTATTTTTATAAAAATTGGAATTATCAGAAATGTGAGAATAATTATTATCATAATTAGTATCAAAATTATTGTCAAAAGAAAGATTTTTATAATAATTATAATGATAATAATACTCACTTTGATGAGA
This sequence comes from Platanthera guangdongensis, assembly GCA_039583875.1. Lineage (NCBI taxonomy): Eukaryota > Viridiplantae > Streptophyta > Magnoliopsida > Asparagales > Orchidaceae > Platanthera > Platanthera guangdongensis. The sequence goes on along the minus strand of CM077150.1, from coordinate 120,087,973 downwards.
ACCGCCACTATAAAAACAAACACATTGACGCTTTTTTGCGGCTTCCAAAATATCTAGTTGATTTTGAAGCTGGGCAATTTTAGCGGCCAAATTAGATAACATGTTTTAATTAAAGAAAATAAACACAACCCTTTCCTAATAGAAATGAATTTAAAAAAAATAAAAAGAGAATTGGGTATAGAGAAAGAGAGTGATAAAAGTAAGACAATTTTCGCTTTCAAAATATCAACAAAAAGATTACTCGGCAACGGCGCCAAAAACTTGATGAAGAAATTTATAGTTTTAAAAATGTATCCAAACTATAATCTCGAAGAGGCAAGCGTATCTATCAAAATATAGTATAGGAAATGTCGTATTAAACTCGGGGGCTCTTGAGTACTTCTACTAACACAAATTATATTATTTTATCTCATAATAAAATAAGTAAATTAAACTATAGCTAGAAAAATTGAATAAAAGAACACACTTAATCTAGACTAACTTTGAAATAAAATAAACTTATCTTAAGGGCAAACATCTACATTATCCGATTCGACCGTGGAGGTTCATAAAATACGAAAACTCCTCTCTTGTGAACACGCTGTAAGACCCCCCCCCCCACTTTTTTTTTCTTTTCAACACTGGGGTCTTAGGCCCAGAACCGTCGTTTTGCGGTGACACCATCGCACCCGGGAAGGTCATCACTACATAACGTCGATTCTGCCGGCCAAATCGATCACGACTATAGAAAAATAGTAAAGCAAGTCCACAGAAATCATATATATATGTAAATAATCTCCACGAAGGGAGTGTCCACAGATACAACAAAAATATAAGATCTTGGGCTCATGCCCAGTACATCATGTACTCACTACAAATCTCTCAACGCAGAAGTAAATACTATAACTAATAGTGGTCAGGACTCACAGTCCCTTTCGTTTGAACTCCAGTGTTAGAATGCCCCATCTACAAGCGTGCCGACCTGCGGGGCTGCTCCTCCATGCTGGGCTCCACGATCCCCTAAATGACGCGGTTCGAAAACTGTTAGTCTAAAAGACTAAGCCCTATCATCCCCCACCCCTTCCCCCATGGCTCCTAGGCACCGAGCGGAGAGGAAGAAAGGGGAGGACTTGAAGGTGGAGAATAATCAAAAACAGATGATAGTGGACCTATACTAGCAATTTTATAGTACATGTGACAGTAAAGTAAAGTATGAAAATTAACCTTAACTTATACGGGAACATATAAGCAAGGGATCTTTTACAAGGCTCCCATCGTATAAAAAGTCTCATACCAATTTATATGTTGGGGTGACGGTTATTAACAACAATATATATATAAAGAATTTAACCTTAATTTAAAAACTTGTCCACACAAGCTTATAGACCAAGGGGTCATTTTACAGGGCCTATTGTATAAGTATCCCATTCCACTTATACAATATGTGGCAGGGGTTTAATAAATTGATTATGCTATGACATGCAAGTGGGTATGATGGAACATGCAAGTGCAACACACACACCTGACTCTGTACACACAGACCTTTAGTTCCCCCTTTCTGGAGCTGTAACCTCCCAGGATACCTCCATAGTGGCAGATGGAAGCTGTGGGTTGGGCGTCGCCCACCTCTAAACCAGTAAAGCACTACCGGTCAGACCTATCGTATGCCTCAATGCTTGGTGCATGAAGCGGACTCCTGCGTACTCTTGCCGGCTGGCGCAACGGACTTCTGTTGGCGAAGTGCAAACAACACTTGCCGAGTCAGCGTATTGGCGTTGGTGCATCGACCCTCCAATACCGAAGACCCACCACCTTAATTTTCTTTCCTTTCATGCACATGCAAATTTATCGTATTCAGCACCGAGCCAAAGCTCCCCGGACCATCCCGTCTGTCACAAACATCAACCGAGCCAAAGCTCGTCCGGCCATCCTGCCCCTCACAAATATCAAACGAGTCAACCCAACTCCCTGAGACACCGGGGTGTGTGAAAGTGAACCCCTAATTATTCTATTTGTTCTTTAAGATTTATCACTCCTACCGTTTACGTTAGCCCAGGATTGCCCAAGGTATACCCCGTGAAGGGCTCTCGAAGGCACTAGGAACTACGATGGGATTACGCCCAAAGCTCTCTTTCACAAGGCACTTACTATTATTGGTTGCTACCCGATTTACCAACCCTTAATTAATTTTACTGAACCTAGACCTAGTGCATTAAACAATTTCTCCCTACGGGGAAGACGATCTTTCGTCGATCCCAAGCACCGCCTAACACTAACCAATCCAAACTCTACTCATCATATCTTCCAATGGCAAACTAATTTTTATCTATCCAAACCAGCCAACCACTAATCACATCTCATGTGCTCAAATTATACTCCAACGTAGTTTCTGCAGTTTTTACTATATGCAGACCACTTAAGCTATATGACCCGTAAAATGGGAGGTACACCAAATAATCATCCAGTACCCCTATAATAACTATTAGAGGGTTATAATGATATTTTTAGCTTAAATCCAGAAATTCATAATTTTCCTAATTTGTCTGATTATTTATTTATTTATTCTAGTATCCAAAACTCCCATGTTTGAACATGAATTATAAATTTCAGACAAGATAATATTCCACTAAATTTATATTAATTACAAAATGAATAATTAACTCTAAATCCTAAGTATTCCAATTTTTCAGCAAAGATTAAGCCCTTAATTGTAATTTCAAATATACCCCACAATAAATCATTTTAGGAGAATGTACAGCAATAATACTTTCAAAAATTCATAGAAAACTCAAGGATGATTGTAAGCACAAATAAGTACTCTAGATCAAGTTTCACAATTTATCATCGAATAATAAGTCTATACTTGATTTTCTCATGAAATTCCAAGTTAATGGGTTAATGAAGAAAGTATGACAATTATCCATCTAAAAATTCCAAATAAATTCCCGTATGAGCATAATGAACTAGCAACACTACTTACCAAGTTTCATAATTTTTCATAAAGTATTAAGCTCTCGAAGAATTATTTAGCATGTTCCCAAAGTTATGAACTTGTTAAGTAGATGGCCTAATTTTGTATCCAAAAATTCTATTAAAATTCATATATGATCAAAATGGTCTAAAACTACCTCTGCCAAATTTTCATGACTTTTCAATGGGCAGTGAGATCATAATAGTCAAATTATTAATTAGGGCAATCCCATTGGTTACAAATGAAGTGCTAAACATATTGATCCAAAATTCATAACAAAATTTCCAGAGATGATTAACACTATGAAAATACGTTTACCAAAATTTCATCATGAATCAAGGTCATATGATCGACTAATTAATTCCTAGGGTGTAAAAACCTAAATATTTGTTTTGCGGTTTAAGTGGGGTGTATGTGTCTAACTACTACCTAATCCCATCCTAGGGCATTTCAACCTCCTAGGATTACATGGACTAAACCCCAAGTCCATTCATGAACATATCACCCTATGTCCTTCACAAGCCCCCAAAGTTCAACCTTAGGGTTTGAACTTGAGTCCTAGGGAAAACCCATGCCAATCCACCCCATAATCCATGTGGTGGTGCTTACTGTCATAACAAGCTAGTGGCCCAAATTTCAGCCTATGTTGAGGTGATTTGGCCACTTAAACCCACAAGGATCATTTTGACCTACTTACCCCCTTTTAGCCAAATCTAGGGTTTACTAAATCCCCAACCAAATCATCACCAAATGGGATGACATTTTATACAGACTTCAATATTGACCACAAGAACCTCTCACCAAAATTTGGGAGATTTTGGATGTCATTAGACCCAATAAATAATTCCTATATTGATTATTAAATTTCTACAAAAACTTTAGGAAAAATTTTTCCAAAATTCTCAATTTTGGATATGATCACGGTATAGGTAATAATGATCCCCACCCAAAATTTCAGGTCATTTGGATGTATGAATTGTTGGGGGCACACAAAATAGTCTCTGGTCTAGCCTAGGTATAATGCTCACCAAAATGAGTGTTGTAGTCAAACCAATTAATGAAATTGGTTGAAACTAATTTGAAATTAACGTAGACTCATAGAGCTACAATGTTTATGTTTACAACATTTTTGAAACGACCCCTAAGTGTTTGTAATATTTATTATAAAACTGACCAGTAAACAGGATAGAAATTTGAAATAATTGGATTTAATAAAATCAGATCCAGCACGGATGTTAAAGCAAAATCGTGGGGCTCCTGGTCATCTTCTTCCTCCAACCAAGGGCTGGGATCATCCCGACCTAGAGCTTATTCCAAGCCCATTTCCCGGCCACCCGAACACCTCCCTGGCCGGCCACCACCACCACCAGCTTCGTTGAGGTGGGGGCTATCGCCGGGCGGCGGCACGGCCGCCGGTGGGGTGGTTTCCGGCGAACCCGACCCATTTTTTTTTGGAAAACCAGGAAATTCAGAAATCTTCTCACTCCAATCGAGCTCAATTGATCCCTATTCTTGGACCTATAGATTCATATGATCTAACCATAGAAGAAGAGGAAGGGGAGGACCTTACTATGTGGCCGTATCCTTGCCGATCGTCGAATTGTCATGGTGGTGGTGGTGGTGGTCGTATTTCTGCAACAGCACTATGAAACTCCTTGGCTCCTTCAGTTAAAGGGTGGGAATGACTCCTTGGAGTACAGTGAAGGTTTTAAGAAGAAGAAATGAGGAGTTAGGTGGCTGTAGGGGGCTTTGCCATTATTGGCCTCTAGTCAACATTGGCGGCCATGGTAGGTGTTGGAACACCCTATTACTAATTTGGGTCAGGATCACTATGTCCCTAGGAATCTGTGTTTTGACTTTCTGTATAGCTTAATAGGTCAATTAGAATTGAGTCTAAGGGTCAGTAGTCTAGGATTCGAAGCTGCTCTGAAGACCCAAGTTTTTCTGGAGACTAAGTCCAAATAGTCGAGCTCAGCACGACGTTTCGTCGAACTCCGGTCGACGATCGTCTAGCTCAACTTTGGCAGATCGTCGAGCTCCATTCGACGATCGCTGAGCTCAGCCTCATAATATCGTCGAGCTCTGGTCGACGATCGCTGAGCTCAACTTCTCAATATCGTCGAACTCCATTCGACGATCGCTGAGCTCAGGTCGACGATTTTGGCTCTGCACTGGATCCTTATCTCTGAGCTCAGTTCGACGATCTTTGAGCTCAGATCGACGATTTCTTTGCTGCTTGCATTTTCCAATTCGCTGAGCTCAGCTCGACGATAGCAGAGCTCAGTTCGACGATTTCAGTTATCTTTCAGAATTCAAATTCAAATCAGATAGAAGTTATTCTGCATTTAATTCAGAAGATCTGCCAGCCGTTTTCATTTACTTCTGGAGCAAGTTTCAAGGGATTTTTCTAGGAACAATTCAGTGGACTTTCCTTCAGAACATATTATGCAATTAAGGCTATAATTAATTCAGACCAACGACTATCTTTGACAGAGCAATTTTCTATTCAGACTCAGAGAATAAAAGATAGAATGTTTTTGAATCAGACACAGCATAGACAAGAAAAAAAGAGAATAGAGATTGACAAGAATAGAGGACACCTCTCAATATACAGAGACTCTGAAAAATATTCTGTCAACAAGAATTCAGAAGAACACTCATCAAGAGATCAAACCTTCAAACACTCTTCAGATCTCTTCAGCTCTCAAGTGTTCAAGGCCAACATCATTTCAAGACTCCAGACACTCAACATTTCAGCTTGCTGAAATCATCTTTTGCTGGAGATCCATCTTTGAAGGCCTATCACCCTCAGCAAAGCTCATCTTCCTGAAGATCAAGGACTCAGGGGGAGCTTTGAAATCAATCCACTTAGTCTTCTCAGTTGCTTGAGAAAAGAGAAGACTGCCATAACTCTCTCAACCCCCTCTCTGTAAAGGGTTTTTCAAACTCCCTTCAAAAGTTTGAATCTGGTTTTTGAGCACCTTGTCAAAAGCTCATTGGTGGCAAGACACCTGATCAAAAAATCTGTTTTGGTTTTTGAGCACCTTATCAAAAGCTCATTGGTGCCCAGGACACCTGATCAACTCATCCTGCAGTGGATTCCTACCTAGGGTGGTAGAAGAGTGGATGTACCCAAGTTGGGGAACCACTATATTTCCTTGTGTCATCTGGTTCTGCATGTTTTCTTTTTGTTTCTGGCCTAGATTTTCTTGTGCTTAGGTTCTGCATAGCTTAGTTTTGTGGTTTATTTTACTTCTGCTTCCCTGCTTACACTCATTACAACAATTGTTGTAAAGCTTTGCAAAAGTTTTTTCCTTGTGTTTTAAAAAGCACCATATACTCTATTCACCCCCCCCCCCCTCTAGAGTATATCAGATCTAGTTTCCCCTTTCAGTAGGTGGGGGAAGAAACCTGGCTCCAGCCAGTCAAGGAGTAGCTGGTTGAACTCCCCTTGTCCTGGTGAGTTGAATGGGGGGGGGGGGGGGGGGGTTGGGGGGGTTGGGGAAGGTTGGGGAATGGAAAGGATGAGCCCAAGTCTTCCTCCATTTCCTCTCTTCTCTTTCTCTCTCTTCCCTTTGAAGCTCATTCTCTCTCCCATTCACCAAGCTGAATTTTGACTCCGACATAACCCAATTGGAAGCCCACATGTTTATTTCACCCATCCAAGCAAGGTTAGCCCAACTGAATTGGGCTTGAGCTTGAGTTACCCATTTGGGCTAGCTTGACCCAAACGTAGGCTAGGGTTGACCTTGGACAATTTGGTAATTGAGGTTGCCCCTAATGGGTCCTTGGTGACCCATTGGCCTCCCCTAAGGCCTAGGTAGGGTTGTCTTGGCCCTTTAGAGGTCACTTGACCGTTAAGTAGGGCACTTGACCACTATAGGGCTATAGTTGACTTTGGTCAACTTAGCCTTTTTGGTTGGCCCCAATGGGTCCTTGGTGACTCATTGGCCTCTCACTAGGGTTATGAAGGTATGTGTGGGGTCCATTTGGCTAAGGGAACTTCGATTGGCCGTTGTGCAGGTAAGTTTTACCCATTTAGGGTTAGTGTTGACTTTGGTCAACCTAGCCTCTTGGGTGGACCCCAATGGGTCCTAGGTGACCCATTGACCTCACTCTAGAGTTAGGTGGGCTTGGGTGGGGTCCACTTGGCATGGGGATGGTCAATTGACCCTAAGTAGGTTAGTTTGACCCATTTAGGGTTAGGGTTGACTTGGGTCAACTTAACCCCTTTGACTACCCTCCATGGGTCCTTAGTGCTCTAATGGATCTTACAATGGGTTGATGAGACCATGGTGGGGTCTTGAAGTCTTGGTGAAGCCCCATGGTTATCTTAAACTAAGGTTCAAGAATTTACTATTTGCAGACCATAGTTGTCTCACCTACATTCATAGGTTCACTTGGCCCTATTGGGCTTACTAGATTTTTGTCATGACCTAGTCATGACCAAAACCACTCTTAGGGGTCTAGTTGGAAATGGGATGTTACAAATCCCAATAAAAAAAATAAAAATTTCGTCCCCGAAATTCAGGTTAGGCTTGCGGGGTTTCTAGTGAGAGTAACTAAATGTAACATCCCATAGGAAGTTGAAAGTAGACTTTACCCAGAGAGATCCGGTTACCTCTGTTGCATCATGTTCTGAGGCTCCCAAGTATGCCCCTCTCGCCCAGGATTCCTCTACAGGACCTTGGCCGGCGGGACTTTCTTGCACCGTAAGACCCACACCGCTGTATCATCTATCCTGATTCGACACGATCATCTTGAGCACACCGTGATAACGGATAACTACTCACAAATTTCATGAAACACCTACAGAAGTTTTCTTCCGGGTCGGGGTGACCCCATCTATCTCAGCCAGTCTATTATTGATGTTCCAATTATACTTATGCACGAAGTGGGGATGGAGAATCCTACGTGTGAAAACCACTAATTATATCCTCGAACTTCCACTCTAACTCGGGCAGAGACTGTAATAGTTTCCCCAAAAATTCTTGCACTTAACCTTCATCGGCCGACAGACCCCACCGTGCGTCACCAAATCCATGACACCCTTCTTCACTCCAGGGAGAATCACGTTCCGAGATACACCAAACTTCTGGTGATTAAATTTCTCGTTTGTTTGGGTAGACAACGACTCTATAAATTCTCCACTTCACACTTAGATTATTATCCTTATGAAAACACCAGAGTAGCAACAAATACGATTTACTCCATTCCACTATATTCACGACGCAAAGTTTTCTAGATGAGGTCTATGGGAAACCCAAGTCAATAACTACTTTGCCTAATAAATAAAAGATAAGCACCTAATAAACAAAAAATAAGCCCCCAATAAACAAAAGATAATCCCCCAATAAACAAAAGATAAGCCCCTACCTACCTTGGGCTAAGTATCTTTGATATTACCATGGTATATCCGTCCTAGCCGGGTGCACACTCCCTAAGGCGTCAATCTTCGACTTGGGGTTCCAACCAGCAACCTGTTGATATACTTCATACTTTAAACCCTCTGAGTCGCATTTACGACAACCTTATCTAGGTCAAAATGTTCTCAATCCCCACTGGGTCTCTTCTGAACTTGAATTACTATACGACCCTCGGTGCTTGTCGCGGTGGTTGTCTCTAGGTAGTCCTGTTACTTGTACGAGGTTTGAGACAAGGTGTCTATTAATAAATTATTGGCCTCAATTCTCCATAAGGCAGACCTACCAGTTTGAGTAATCCTTGATTGTGTCCGTAGGGACACCAGAGTTTATGTCTTAGGTGGTCATTCTCGTGTTAAACCCCTCTGTTATTCTCTTTGGGTATCTCCTTACTTTAACCAAGTTCATACCCGAGGTCTATTTCAGTCTAGGGCATACTATAAGTTATCGTGATTAGTCATGTCTCCTAGTGGGTTGTGTCTAACTCATTGACTAAAGAATTATAAGATGAGATCTTCGCAGCCTAAAGTGCTCCCTTTTTTCTTTTCAACACCGGGGTCTTAGGCCCAAAACCGCCGTTTTGCGGTGACACCTTCGCACCCGGGAAGGTCATCACTACAAAACGCCGATTCTGCCGGCCAAATCGATCACGACTGTAGCAAAATAGTAAAGCAAGTCCACATAAATCACATATATATGTAAATAATCTCCACGAAGGAAGTGTCCACAGATACAACAAAAATATAAGATCTTTGGCTCATGCCCAGTACATCATGTCCTCACTACAAATCTCTCAACGCGGAAGCAAATACTATAACTAATAGTGGTCAGGACTCACAGTCCCTGTCGTCTGAACTTCGGTGCTAGACTGCCCCATCTCCAAGCGTGCCGACCTGCGGGGCTGCTCCTCCATGCTGGGCTCCACGATCCCCTAAATGATGCGCTTCGAAAACCGTTAGTCTAAACGACTAAGCCCTATCATCCCCCAACGCTTCCCCCATGGCTCCTACGCACCGAGTAGAGAGGAAGAAAGGGGCGGACTTGAAGGTCGAGAATAATCAAAAACAGATGGCAGTGGACCTATACTAGCGATTTTATAGTACATGTGGCAGTAAAGTAAAGTATGAAAATTAACCTTAACTTATACGGGAACATATAAGCAAGGGATCTTTTACAGGGCTCCCATCGTATAAAAAGTCTCATACCAATTTATACGTTGGGGTGACGGTTATTAACAACAAAATATATATAAAGAATTTAACCTTAATTTATAAACTTGCCCACACAAGCTTATAAACCAAGGGGTCGTTGTGCAGGGCCTATTGTATAAGCGTCCCATTCCACATATACAATAGGTGACAGGGGTTTAATAAATCGATTATGCTATGACATGCAATTGGGTATGATGGAACATGCAAGTGCAACACACACACACCCGACTCTATGCACACATACCTTTAGTTCCCCCTTTTTGGAGACGTAACCACCAAGGATACCTCCGTAGTGGCAGACGTAAGCGGTGGGTTGGGCCTCGCCCACCTCTAAACCAGTAAAGCACTACCGGTCAGACCTATCGTATGCCTCAACGCTTGTTGCACGAAGCGGACTCCTGCGTACTCTTACCGGCTGGCGCACCGGACTTCTGTTGACGAAGTGCTAACCACACTTGTCGAGTCAGCGTATTGGCGTCGGTGCATCGACCCTCCAATACCGAAGACCCACCACCTTAATTTTCTTTCCTTTCATGCACATGCAAATTTATCATATTCAGCACCGAGCCAAAGCTCCCCGGACCATCCCGTCTATCACAAACATCAACCGAGCCAAAGCTCGCTGGGCCATCCTGCCCCTCACAAATATCAAACGAGTCAAACCAACTCCCTGAGACACCGGGGTGTGTGAAAGTGAATCCCTAATTATTCTAGTTGTTCTTTAAGATTTGTCACTCCTACCATTTACGTTAGCCCAGGATTGCCCAAGGTATACCCCGTGAAGGGCTCTCGAAGGCACTAGGAACTACGATGAGATTACGCCCAAAGCTCTCTTTCGCAAGGCACTTACTATTATTGGTTGCTACCCGATTTCTTGACCCTTACATTAATTTTACTGAACCTAGCCCTAGTGCGTTAAACACTTCCTCCCTACGGGGAAGACGATCTTTCGTCGATCTCAAGCACCGCCTAACACTAACCAATCCAAACTCTACTCATCACATCTTCCAATTGCAAACTTATTTTTATCTATCCAAACCAGCCAACCACTAATCACATCTCATGTTCTCAAATTATACTCCAACGTAGTTTCTGCAGTTTTTACTATATGCAGACCACTTAAGCTATATGACCCGTAAAATGGGAGGTATACCAAATAATCATCCAGTACCCCTATAATAATTATTAGAGGTCTATAATAACATTTTTAGCTTAAATCCAGAAATTCATAATTTTCCTAATTTGTCTAATAATTTATTTATTTATTCTAGTATCAAAAAATCCCAAGTTTGAACATGAAGTACAAATTTCAGACAAGATAATATTCCACTAAATTTATATTAATTACAAAATTAATAATTAACTCTAAATCCTAAGTATTCCAATTTTTCAGCAAAGTTTAAGCCCTTAATTGTAATTTCAAATATACCCAAAATAAAACATTTTAAGAGAATGTACAGCAATAATACTTTCAAAAATTCATAGAAAACTCAAGGATGATTGTAAGCACAAATAAATAATCTAGATCAAGTTTTACAATTTATCATTGAATAATAAGTATATACTTGATTTTCACATGAAATTCCAAGTTAATGAGTTAATGAACAAAGTATAACAATTATCCATCTAAAAATTCCAAATTAATTCCAGTATGAGCATAATGAACTTGTGAAGTAGATGCCCTAATTATGTATCGAAAAATTCTATTAAAATTCATATATGATCAAAATGGTCTAAAACTACCTCTGCCAAATTTTCATGACTTTTCAATGGGCAGTGAGATCATAATAGTCAATTTATTAATTAGGGCAATCCCATGGGTTAGAAATGAAGTGCTAAACATATTGATCCAAAATTCATAACAAAATTTCCAGAGATGATTAACACTATGAAAATACGTTTACCAAAATTTCATCATGAATCAAGGTAATATGATCCACTAATTAATTCCTAGGGTGTAAAGACCTAAATATTTATTTTGTGGTTTAAGTGGGGTGTATGTGTCCAACTACTGCCCAATCCCTTCCTATGGCATTTCAACCTCCTAGGATTACATTGACTAAACCCCAAGTCCATTCATGAACATATCACCCTATGTCCTTCACAAGCCCCCAAAGTTCAACCTTAGGGTTTGAACTTGAGTCCTAGGGAAAACCCATGCCAATCAACCCCATAATCCATGTGGGGGTGCTTACTATCATAACAAGCTAGTGGCCCAAATTTCAGCCTCTGTTGAGGTGATTTGGCCACTTAAACCCACAAGGGGCATTTTGACCTACTTACCCCCTTTTAGCCAAATCTAGGGTTTACTAAATCCCCAACCAAATCATCACAAAATGGGATGAAATTTTATATAGCGTCCAATAATGACAGCAAGAACCACTCACCAAAATTTGGGAGAATTTGGATGTCATTAGACACAATAAATAATTCCTATATTAATTATTAAATTTCTACAAAAACTTTAGGAAATTTTTTCCAAAAATTCCCTATTATGGATATGATCACTGTATAGGTAATAATGATCCCCACCCAAAATTTCAGGTCAGTTGGATGGATGGATTGTTGGGGGCACTCAAAATAGTCTCTTGTCTAGCCTAGGTATAGTGCTCACCAAAATGAGTGTTGTAGTCCAACCACTAACTGAAATTGGTTGAAACCAATTTTACATTAAAGTAGACTCATAGAGCTACAATGTTTATGTTTACAACTTTTTCTGCAACGATAGCTATGTATTTTTAATATTTATTATAAAACTGACCAGTAAACATGACAGAAATTTGAAATAATAGGATTTAATAAAATCAGATCTAGCACGGATCTTAAAGCAAAATCGTGGGGCTCCTGGTCATCTTCTTCCTCCAGCCAAGGGCTGGGATCAGCCTGACCTGGAGCTTATTCCAAGCCCATTTCCCGGCCACCCGACCACCTCCCTGGCCGTCCACCACCACCACCTTCGTTGAGGTGGGGGCTATCGCCTTACGGCCGCACGACCGCCGGAGGGGTGTTTTCCGGCGAACCTAACCCATTTTTTTGGAAAACCAGGAAATTCAGAAATCTTCTCACTCCAATCGAGCTCAATTGAGCCCGATTCTTGGCCCTATAGATTCCTATGATCTAACCATAGAAGAAGATGAAGGGGAGGACCTTGTTGTATGGTTGTAGCCTTGCCGATCGTCGGATTGTCATGGTGGTGGTGGTGGTCGTATTTCTGCAACAGCACTATGAAACTCCTTGGCTCCTTCAGTTAAAGGGTGGGAATGACTCCTTGGAGTCCAGTGAAGGTTTTAAGAAGAAGAAATGAGGAGTTAGGTGGCTGTAGGGGGGCTTTGCCATTATTGTCCTCTAGTCAACATTGGCAGCCATGGTAGGTGGGGGAAGAAGCCTGGCTCCAGCCAGTCAAGGAGTAGCTGGTTGAACTCCCCTTATCCTGGTGAGTTGAATGGGGGGGTGGGGAAGGTTGGGGAAGGGAATGGATGAGCCCAAGTCTTCCTCCATTTCTTCTCTTCTCTTTCTCTCTCTTCCATTTGAAGCTCTTTCTCTCTCCCATTCACCAAGCTGAATTTTGACTCCTACCTAACCCAATTGGCAGCCCACATGTTTATTTCACCCATCCAAGCAAGGTTAGCCCAAGTGAATTGGGCTTGAGCTTGAGTTAGCCCATTTGAGCTAGCTTGACCCAAACCTAGGCTAGGGTTGACCTTGGACAATTTGGTCTTTGAGGTTGCCACTAATGGGTCCTTGGTGACCCATTTGCCTCCCCTAAGGCCTAGGTAGGGTTATCTTGGCCCTTTGGAGGTCACTTGACCCTTAAGTAGGGCACGTGACCACTATAGGGCTATAGTTGACTTTGGTCAACTTAGCCTTTTTGGTTGGCCCCAATGGGTCCTTGGTGACCCATTGGCCTCTCACTAGGGTTATGAAGGTATGTGTGGGGTTCATTTGGCTAAGGGAACTTCAATTGGCCCTTGTGCAGGTCAGTTTGACCCATTTAGGGTTAGAGTTGACTTTGGTCAACCTAGCCTCTTGGGTGGACCCCAATGGGTCCTAGGTGACCCATTGACCTCACTCTAGAGTTAGGTGGGCTTGGGTGGGATCCACTTCCCTTGGGGATGGTCAATTGACCCTAAGTAGGTTAGTTTAACCCATTTAGGGTTAGGGTTGACTTGGGTCAACTTAACCCCTTTGACTGCCCTCCATGGGTCCTTAATGCTCTAATGGATCTTACAATGGGTTGATGAGACCATGGTGGGGTCTTGAAGTCTTGTTGAAGCCCCATGGTTATCTTAAACTAAGGTTCAGGAATTTACTATTTGCAGACCATAGTTGTCGCACCTACATTCATTGGTTCACTTGACCCTCTTGGGCTTCCTAGATTTTTGTCATGACCCAGTCATGACCAAAAACACTCTTAGGGGTCTAGTTGGAAATGGGATGTTACACACGCTCTCGACTATACTTAGGTTGATCGATTAAGACCTCTCGGCCAGTCAAAACCCCTAAGCCTACTTTAAGAGGCGAACCTCTCTATTGGATTTCACTCCAATCCGGAAGAGTTATGCCGTCCTCTCTCGAGGATTGCAATCAACTCCTTTTATCCTTAAGTGATCTCCTCATATCCGCAACCTCTCGGTCATTTAGGATACGGATCTTATATTGGAATCGAAGCTAATAAATCAAAGATAACTCAAAACGATAAAAAAAGAGTTTGACAAAAGAAGTATTTTATTATATTGAAAAGCTTGTCATGATCAAGTGGAAATGAAAATAGGGATACATGGAATGAAAATAACAAGGACTAGAATTAAAGTCTAAACTATGAAATTGAAAAGTACATAAACAAAATGCATAAAAATAGGAAAATAATATACTGAAGCTACTCCTAGATTGGCCTTCTAGCTCCCCCTCAGCTCTTGAACTCATCTGGAATTTATAGGAAAAGCTTTTAGAAGGTCACGGCCTCGGTCATGTCCGTGACCTTGGGAGTGTCAGGCTCGGAACCGCCGTCTTGAAAACCTGGGAATGTTGGAGAAAAACCGCCCAAAGTCACCGTTTTGCGGGTCACGCCCCTAGGTCACGCCCATGACCTAGGGCATGTCAAGTATGTTACTGGAAACGGCGGGAAGGAGAAACACCGGGAAATAAATTCTGGTAGTTCCTGAAGTGTCACGCCCCTAGGTCACGCTCGTGACCTAGGGCGTGTACTTGGGAAATGTTCCAGAATTGCCCCAGGAAGATTTCTAGAGAAACTGTTTTCTTGAACTAGACAAACCCGTGTTCACGCCCGGGTCACGCCCGTGTCATGGGGACGTGTACTTGTGAAACTCTCCAGATTTGTAGAGAACAGTGTCCTCTTTCCATTGACTGGTTGCACGTCCCGTAACTCTTCCTGGTTTGAAAGTTATGACCATTTGAAGTTCAGCTATCCGCGACCAAAAATGTTAATTTTCTCCAAATTGCCTCGAGAACATGGGCATGGACTTAAAATTGATATTTAAAGTCCAATTATATATAAAATTAAGAAATAAAGTAATTTAGAAAAATATTAATGAAAACTAAATAAAAATTGATTCTTTATTTAATAAAAACTATATAAAAATAACTATAATTATAGACTTATCAACTTTTCTAAGTGTTTTGGCATTAAGTGAAAGTTATTCACTCAACGCCTAGTGACATAATGTTTGGCTAAGGCCAAAAGCATTAAGTAAAGCTTGTTCACTCAACGTTTGAGATAGACAAAAATCTGTCTAAGTGTTTTGACATTGAGTGAAGCTTACTCATTCAAAGCCTATACTAATGATGTTTGATTTTGGCGAAGTCAACAGATGGTGATGTTAGCAAAGTTAACAAGTCAACTGGGTTCAAATTAAGTGTGGGAAAGCTGCAGACCACGACAAACACTACCGGAGGTTTACTGTGCGTCTTCTTCCATTAAACCAAGATGCAGTTGTTTGCTGTAGGAACTTTACAAAGCTTCTTGGAGCCGTTAATCGGTGGAAGATAAAAGGTACAGCTTCCGGATGTTGAACGTAACTTTTAGGTTTTTACTCAATAAGAAAAAGAGCGCACTACAACAAGGTCGCTATATGGTGACATGTTTTTATTACTTTTGTGACGGTTTCAAAGCATTATGATAGTTTTCGTGACGTTTATAAAAAACGTCATCGAACCGTCACGATTGCGGCCGTCATAGTAACTCATTGTGATGCTTTAAAACAACGTCGTGATTATAATGTACTATATCATGACGATTTCTAAAAAAAAACGTCATGACTGGCATTTGATCTATAGTGACACTTTTACAAAAGAAAGTCATAATTGATAGTTGCTCTATCGCGACACTTTTCAAAAAAAATGTCATGATTTATTGCTCTATACTAACACTTTCAAAAAATGTCAAAAAATAATAACTCTACCACGATATTTTTTTTTGCAAAATGTCGATGCAATTAAAAATCTATTATAACATTTAAAAAAAAACATAACATTGCATTTTAAGGAAAATACCTACATTAGAAATATATATTTTTAATATATTATTTTTTATATTTTAAATATTTTTGAGAGTAGTACTAAGATATATTGAGAGATTTTTGCAACATGTTGTCCAAATAATATATCTTTAATTGTACAAAACAAAATAATAAAAATACCTACATTTTACAACATCATTAAGATTGAATTGTATAAACATGCAAAAAATTACATTAATGATAAACAAACTTGTTTCAAGTAGTATAACTTGCAAAAAAATATAATCATTCAATATATACATTTATTTTCAATGAAAAAAAATGAAATAAAACTAGCACCATGAGCCTTCAAAATTTTCTTTTTTAACCATTGGATTCATTGACATTGAAACAAGCATGATGAGCATTCAACTTCATTTATGCACCATCTACCACATCATCTTTTCAAACTTCAAGCATAACAAATAAAATTGATCAATTGCTTGCATAACAAACAAAATTAAGACACAATATTAAATATTTATTCTAATTGCATGTAAGGTTAACTTAAATAACTACATAAGTGAAAGAATTCAGTACTGAAAAAGTATGACCCAGATGTAAATCTAGTGCATAATATAACTTTGCTCAATAACTCCCTGTATATCCACACATCACTGGAACAAAACATGTTGTTGTGGCATGAAAACTGAATTTACTTTTAAGCAAATCAAGAAAATTGAAGCAATGATGCACAACAATGTGATAAAGACTTGAATAGCGCACAAACTTGCAGAAGTGACATGAAAACTTCGAAAAATTGCAATCCCCGCTTCAAAGTCTAAAGTTAACATATGATAGCCAATAGAGGTTAAAAAAAGATTTTGAGTTACAAGCTAAAAAATAATATTGTAACATTTGTCATATATATATGAGTTGCCCTAAGAAAAAATAATAAGTCTTCATTGCTAGAAAGTGCAAATTGCAAAAATTACTACCTTCGAGAAATCATGTAAGAGCTTATAGTCAGATGATGTAAGTACAGGAATGTACAGTCCCTAAATCACAAGAAAATCACTTATTTATTTGATTAGTTTAAAAAAACATTTAAATTAAAACACTAAAATGTGCTAGTAGCAGGCTTAGATTCGGAAGCCCATAGTTATCACAGGTAACCCACTAGAGAAGATTATTATTGATGGAGTTGG
This sequence comes from Platanthera guangdongensis, assembly GCA_039583875.1. Lineage (NCBI taxonomy): Eukaryota > Viridiplantae > Streptophyta > Magnoliopsida > Asparagales > Orchidaceae > Platanthera > Platanthera guangdongensis. Next base: position 120,070,726 of record CM077150.1, on the reverse strand, counting down.
CCAAAAACCATTTAAGTATCCAAAAATATTTTCAAGTTTGAATGATGATCACAGATGTAACTTAGATCAGATCAAATTAATACTTAATCGGATAGGTTTACTTCCATCTTATATGAAATCAAAACTCCTACTCACTTTCATTATGGCATCGACACAAACACCTAGTGGCAGCTTGGTTTGCCACTATCAGAAAATTTAGCATTCTTCCTTCATGATGCGGGTGAGGAGTCCTGAACAGATTTTAAGAACTTAATCTAAGAGAGGAGACGATATTTTTGCATCAATTATAACATGGCCAAGAAGATCTAGGGATATAGAACTTGAGGAAAACGGGAGGCTCACGCCAGATCTAGGGATATGAAACTTACTTGAGGAAAACACAGCATAGCTCCACCCAAAAGGTGAACACAAAGCCCAGTGACACCTTAAACCGCCCTCAAACCAGAACCATCGCCAAGCTCACTGCACCTACCCCGAGCTCCTTACACCACCGCAGAGCCCTCTACACTGCCACCTAAGAAGAGAACACCACACAAGAAGAAGTGAAGGGGCACTCACTGGACTGGCACTTGCTCTCCGTCGCTTCGATTACTTTAGGGCAGTTTTGCCGCTTAGGGCATTCTTTATATGTGAGAGCTCAAAGTTAAAAAATAGGCGTGAATTGATTCTTGTCGGTTATAATGTTTTAGTAAGAGATCGTAGCAAAAAACCACCACTACCGCAATGTTTTTCACTAAGTGTTGAGAAAGCCAAAATAGTTTAGCCACGCTTTCTAAATCGTCGCATAAAAAGTCTGGTGGTAGATGGTTCTTGTTGTAGTGCGTCTAGATTTCATCCTCTTCGTCATTGCTGCCGAGAAAAAGCTTGAAGACTTCCAGCAGAACAAAAAGTTCAGTAAGCTGTTGCATTCTTTTTTGCAACAGTAAGATCAGAAATACTTCTGATAAAATAAACAAGGAGAGCCTCCAGTCTTCTGCAGATTCAGTTAGCTACTTGAAAAACTCAACTCCTAGCAGATCTTCAGTCTTCTACACCAAGTTAAGAAACTACATTCTGAGTTACTTCCAGCAGAGGAAGCCTTCTATTGAAGAATACCTTCTTGCTGCTGTGAAGAAAGATAGAGTTGAGATAACTCAGCCCTAGGTGTTGACACAGAAATTTCTGTGTCAAATTAATTAAAAACAACTATTTTTCTATAGGATCCTTTTGGATATGAGCTGTAGGGCTCTTAAGCCTGAGGTAGGGAAAATTTTCCTGAGATATAGGAGAGTGATACTCTCTTAGTGTAGGATGCAGCTTGGATCTAAAGTAGGTGATATTTTGATCACTGAGATATATGGCTTTTTAGCTTGAGTTTGGAGAGTCATTATCTCTGAGTTGTAGGGCACTTGTGTATGAGCTGTAGGATCCTTTGGATATGAGGTTGGGCCTGAGCTGTAGGAGAGTCATTCTCTTTGAGGTAGGAGCAAGTTTGATTTTGAGGTAGTGCTATCCTACCAGCGTAAGTGGTACGACCTTTGGCCTAATGTAGGTGATCCATTGATAAATGTATAATAAGGCTTAGTGCTTGAGCAATAAGTCTTGGAGGAGATTGATGGATCTTGAGGGATCTGAGGTGCAAGCTATTTGAGATGAGTTTTGGAGAAGTACCTTGTCTAACTGAAAGTTAGAAAGGTGGGAGGAGATTGGATGTACTCATAATCTGAGGAACCACTATATATTCTTTGTGTCCTTTTCTATGCTGCTTATTTATTGCACATTCTTCAAATCTGATAACTGATAACAAACCAAGCACTTAAGGAAGAAATTTAAATAAAGTCACAAGATACCAACAAACCTAATCACCCCACTCTAGGTTGCAGGCTACATTGAAAACAAAGAATTTCAAGTGGTATCATAGGGTGTTTGCTTAAAAAGGATTTAACAATCCGAGTGATCTCCAAGGGTAGCTACAACTCCATATGTTGATGCATGGAAACAGAGAAAGGAGAAGGGGTTGTCGCGAGCACCATCAACTAAAGGGTGTGTTTTGTCTCTATGCGAGATGAGGTGAAGAGGTAGGTAGCAGTGATAACTAAGAGGTTGTTGAGGATGCAAGAAGAAGCTTCTAATTGCTTGAGAGTGGATCAAGCACTTGATCAGGGGTTGCAGAGATAGTGGAGAGGAAAGGAGCTTGATGATTCGAGTCCGGAGATGGTCGAGAGGTTGATCAGGAACTGTCGAGCAGAAGATTACTGATGTGTCGACAAGTGTACCGATCTTAGTCAAGTAATAAAGTTGTGGAGTTGAATCCCCGGGTATCGATCTCTCGAGGAGTGCAAGTAGGGAGAGTGATTTCGCTATTGAAAAAGTGATTGCAAGTGTTAACGTAAGCAAAGGGGGTTTTGGTTTGGATTTTCCTAAGATTAACACTAAATAACCTATTGCGGGTCACCGTCGCTGCGTCTCTTTTGTGGATTACTCAAGAGAGTAATAGGAAAGATGGACGAGCCAATGAGGGACGCAATCACCTCTTCACCACACACGCTTCTGTTAATCGCTAGAACGACACTATCTCATAGAGCACATGAAAACTGAAGCTAAGCAACAAAATCATGATCATAAATATAACAACACATAGACATGCTGAAATACTTAAAATTAAACCGTGTGCTTAAGCAACAATCACACAACCGCAAGTTCAGAACAAAGTAACTACAAGAGGAGGGGGAGGGTTACAACCAAACACACGAATGCTTTAAGTGATTCGTGGCTGGAGTAACGGTTGTCGGGCCTTGTCCGAGCTCCGTATACGGATGTCGTCCGGGGTCAAGAAGGGTTGTCACCTACTTCAAATAACCCATCTTCTTCATGAATAGGTGCTGGGCTGAATATATCCAAAGAACTCCACAGATACAACACCATATGAGCTTGAAACGGAGCTTGGAGTTTGAAGAAGAGAATGGTGGACCGAGATGAAGCTATTGCATGCTTTTGGAAGAAGAATGGTGGTCGGATCAACTCTCTAAGCAGGAGAGAGAAAATAATGGCGGGAGGAAAGTTTCCCCGCTCAAAACAGCAGAAAACGACAGCTGGGTCTGACTAGATCTGTCACGACCCGCATTTTCTCCATATTCAAAAATACGTCAGAGTAGAGAAACTACGCGCCGTGATGCCACGTCATGCAGGGGACAACTGCAGACGCTCAGGCATCCCGTCCTCACATTTACTTCAAGTAAAAGATTTATAACTTTTAGTTAAAAACAATGCATATAAATTAATATTGTTAATGACCGTGTCCCTCGATCGGGTGGACTACTAGTCCATCGGTGAGAAAATATATATATTTTGCGCGGCGAAAAATACTGAGTTAGCTCATTTGTTAACCTACGTGAGAGTGAGGGTCCAGTATCATAAAATGGTGATGTGACTTCTACATTTACTATATATATATATAGAAATCTTTTGTACTCTTAAAAGTAGTAGATTTAGTAGTTGAAGTCATGTCATGCCAATATTCCAGAATGCAGTTTTGCATACTTTAAAATAACTAAATGCATCCTAACATAAATCCTTCCAATAGAGCAAGAACAATCTGGTAAAAAGTAACAACAACAAGTACTCCATCACAAAAAAGTCAAGACTATGGGCGTCAACAACTGACACGAACCCATAGAAAAAAAAAAGAAAAAAAAATCTAGCAAGTCCAAACAAGACAACTACCTCAAGCTCAGATGTGGAATCAAACGGCTGCAGAAACCAGCAGCACCAGAAGCCCAACATTGTCAGCTAAACCTTCTACAACTCTGATCATGAGGCATTCAAAAGAAGAACACCTCATAAGCAAGTCACACGTAGTGCAAGAGTAAAAGCAGACTACACAAGCCTCAATGTGAAGGAGAATGAAAAGCGACTGCAACAAAATAGTCAGCAGAGTAAAAGTAAGCAATAGTAAAATTAGCCAAGCAAGAAAGGCTAAACACATTATCAAGATAGAACGAGCACCAACAACAGATGTTCAATCTTACATTAATAATTACTATGCCGAGGGAGAAACCCCAGCACACACATTCTATCTGAGCATTAAGCACTATGCCGAGGGAGGACCGTAACGCGCACAGTTCATCTGAGTATAAAACACTATACCGAGGGAGGACCCCAACGCGCACAGTTCATCTGAGTATTAAACAGTATACCGAGGGAGTACCCCAACGCGCACAGTTCATCTGAGTATAAAACACTATGCCGAGGGAGGACCCCAATGCGCATAGTTCATCTGAGTATAAAACACTATGCCGAGGGAGGACCCCAACGCGCACAGTTCATCTGAGTATAAAACACTATGACGAGGGAGGACCCCAATGTGCACAGTTCATCTGAGTATTAAATAATATGCCGAGGGAGGACCCCAATGTGCAGAGTTCATCTGAGTATAAAATACTATGCCGAGGTAGGACCCCAACGCGCACAGTTCATCTGAGTATTAAACACTATGCTGAGGCAGGACCCCAACGCGCACAGTTCATATGTGTTTCTTTAGTTACATAATTATACAAGCAGGGTTCATTTGTTTTTATTCATCATAAACTCAAGGGATAACCAACCAAGTGGACTGCATAAGAGCATCTCAAAGTAAAGCAAGTGATGTTTAAATCAAAAAAAAATGAACAAGATGACTCGATGGTTATAACAGCACGACAACCAATTTATTTACCAATTCAATGGACTAGAATTTTGGGGTTAAGGCTTTAGGGACATCAAGTCACAATTCCAGGAATAAGGGGGGAGGAGTTAGGATTTCAGGACAAGTATCTGAACAATCGAAACATAACTCAAACAAATGTAGAAAAAGGGCAAAAATTTAGAATCAAGAACAAGAGGGAGAGTAAGAACACCACTTGCCTCGATTTACCGGAAAAACTCTCCAAATCTCCACACGTCGCTATAGGAGCCGAAATCTGAACAAAAATGTCCGAAATAACGGTTACAGCCGAAAACCATAAAAATAAAATCTCGAGAAAAGGGGAAGAAATTACCACGAGGGCGTAGCTCTCGACGAGAGCTTTTCAGATCTACGATCAGTTTGGAATTTCGAGCACCGGAGCACCGTCGACGGCCACCGGAAGATGTAAGGACGAACAACCTCTTCCTTGCTCACGCAGCTCTGGTTCGGGAGGAAAAAGAATCGGAGAAGAAGATGAAGAAGGCATTTATACTAAAGGTGATAACAGGAAAAACAGCAAAATAAACTGGGTTCAGCTGAACCGGTTTTCCTGAAGCAGAGGGAATGGGTTACTCGAGTATCAGGCAAAAACATACTCGAGTAGTTCAATATAACCACTCGAGTAACAGAAGACCTACTCGAGTAGTTCAGTACACCTACTCTAGTAGCAGAGACCTACTCGAGTAGTTCATTACAACTACTCGAGTAACAGAGAAGGAGTACTCGAGCGCTAAGGGAGTTACACGATTACGGCACGGGTATTACTCGAGTACTAAGGCAGCTTACTCGAATACTATAAGGGGAAATATAGAGTCCAGAAAAATATCATCGAACGCAAGGCCTGATCGTCGATCCCAATTCGAAAATCGTCGAACTCAACACGCAGGGCCATACCTACAGCAAGCTCCGCTCGACGATTCGTCGAGCTCAGTACGACAATCGTCGAGCTCCGCTCGACGATCGTCGACCTCCAGCCCGCGCCCCGAAAAGAAGTTACAATCGTCGAGCTCAGCCAGTGACCAGAAAAGAAAAACAATCATCGAGCTCCGCTCGACGATCGTCGACCTCAGACACTGCGCCCATAAAGGAAAAACAATCGTCGAGCTCCGCTCGACGATCGTCGAACTCAGACACAGCGCCCAAAAAGGAAAAACAATCGTCGAGCTCCGCTCCACGATCGTCGAACTCAACACAGCGCTCAGGAAAAGGAATACAATCGTCGAGCTCCGCTCGACGATCGTCGAACCCGACACAGCGCCCAGAAAAAACCGAAAAAAATCAGTTCGACGAAAACCCACACCTAATGAAGGCTTCCCGAGAAATCAACACAAGCCCAAGGCATTAAAATAGAAATTAAGGTGTTCAGATAGTTGAACAAGGAACTATGAGATCAAAACAAAGGCTCAAACTCGCCGAACTAAACGAAACTCCCGCCGTAGGCGAAAACTGCAGCTACGGACACAACAACGAAGTCAAAACCAAAATCCTACGAGCCATTCCCGAGATATTAACCGCCAAAACATGCGGCGAACAAAAACAAAACCCAAAACTTCGATCGCGCGCCGAGACTCCAAAAATGCTCGGGTTGTGACGAAATTGGATGAGCACGTCCAAAACTACTCAAATCCAACACTAGACGTTAAAAGTAACGCCACGACGTCATAAATCTGACGTTTCCCAAACAAATAAAATCATCGAAAAATCGGGGGCATTAAAGGATCGATGGCCCTTCGGAACTGTCTCAGGAAGAAGAAATCTGCCCTTTAAATGGAAGCAGGTCAGAAAAATAAGCACGTACGGTTTGGCGCTCGACCGTGCACAAATCGTGCAATATTAACTTCCAGAACAAGCCTATGGAAGGAGAAGCGTTGACCGGTGCGTTTTACTCGCGCACGGACGTTTCCACCCGTACGGAAGGAAATCGCACATGTAGCTATAGAGCAGGAATTCAGGACACTACAGGGGAATCGTGTGTCTTACTCGTGCACGGGCGCTGTCGCCCGTGCATGAACAAAGCATACGATTAACCACAGAAAGGAACAAACTAGAAAGCTACAGGAAAATCGTGCTTTTCCTTCACATACGTTTACGATGAAACCATGCTTCAACCGTGCGTGAGGATCGTCGAACTCAGCATGATGAAATTCGTCGAGCTCAACTCTACTTCCTTCCACCTGAACAAAACCCACAATCTGGCACAAATCGTGCATGAAAGAAATGCACGATCGTGCGTTTTCCACAAATCAGAATTCCTGCCTTAGGGAAAATCCACCACCTACACAACAAGGAAATCAAGCTGGAGCACAAGCTCCCAGCACCCAAAATGCAAACAAAATCAAACAAAAAGAGACATGGGGAGTACCATGTGCATACCCCCAACAACAGAATGCGCAATCGCACACCCTCGGGCCAAAATAATGCACAAAATGGTCCATGACCGAACGGCGCAAAATGGTCCATAACCTGTTGAAATGCAGTGCACGAGTGAGAAAACCAGCCCAGATGAGTCCGAAAAGCCATATAAATATCGGACTCATCACACCACCAGACTTAAACATTTGCTCGTCACGAGCAAATCATCTCTCCGTGAACTAGAAAATAGCTAGCTGGCTTAGAAAGTTCCAAATAAAGTAAAGCAAGAAATCAAATACTACATGGGCCTAGAAAATATAATAGATTCAATTTGTTATTATGCAACGGAGTTTATAAATTTCGACAGGTGTAAATAAAAATTATAAATACTGAAAAATAGAATCCTGGAGAATCGTCCGGTTATTCATAGGAAGAAACTAGGCAGGCCTCTCAGTTTAGCATTGCCAAAGACCGGGGCTCGGGATCACCTCCAAAGAAATCCACCAATGTCGGGGACCATACGCTAGCCCGTTCACACTCTCTCCTCGACGCTAGTATGACTCAAGCGTAAATCCGTAGGGCTTTAGGAAAATAATGGGGCTTGGGTATATATAGGTAAGGATGCAAAAGGATAAATACGATGGCTACGCACAACCCTAATGAGCTCATACAAATGCAATCCTCTCACCAACAAAACATGTCGGTGCACAACTCCACCAGACTTGAACTTGACAACACGGGTGTATGCTCCGCCTATCCCACAACAATTACACAAATAGATTCTTCATTTTCACTTTCTTTTTTAGACAATAAACATATATATATATATATATATATATATATATATATATATATATATATATATATATATATATATATATATATATATATATATATATATATATTTCTTTTCTTTTTCTTTTTCCAGATTTCTATAATACACTTTCAGCCAAATTTTTAAGAAAACTTCACCGCACAACCACATAACAACATCACAGCCACAACACCAATGGAAGAATTAACATACTAAATACATCGAGCTTGGGGTGTTGAACTGGGAAAAGCTTTTAGGCTCCTGTGATCACAAAATGGGGCTAAATCAACAGGAGGGTATGCTCAAAATAGGCTAACAAGGATTATCATTAGGACTGGTACAAGGCTCAATCGGGCCAAAAAGGTTGCCTACATCACTCTCATGCTAGATCAACCATGCACCAATGCTTCAAGAGTATCTTGGGGGCAAGTTCTTAGCAACCGAGAAAAATGATCCCTCCTCTCGACTCGAGCAAAACGAGGCTATTGGTAGTTACACTCATTCCTACACTACCGTTTGATTGATCAATATTCAAAACTTTTGAGTAGTACAAACAATATTTACAAACGCAGAAAAGGTATAAAACTACGAGCATAAAGAAAAATTATATCTATACTATTTCTACACACCATGAGCACTCGATTATGAGCACTACACGAGTTTCACACTACACTATCCTAAAATCCTAAGCCAACACCCTATTTTAAAGTTAACACAAACGAAATAAATTTGACTTTAGCCGAGCTCTTGCTTAAGATCGCGCTCATGTGGGTGCAGGTGCACGATGCGGACATGATAATATGGAAACAGAAAATGAGAATATACTTTTGGTATGAAAGTGCTAATAGTGCATGTGCATAGGTAACCCGCATAACTCTCGCCCACCAGACTTAAACTAAACAATCTATCCAAGATTTGCAAAAAACAATAGAGAGATAAAAGTTGGGGGAGAGGGTACCCCATGCTCAGCAAATGTGCATACCAGAAGATTGGCATTAATTTCAGCAGAAAGTCCACGACCCAAATGAACTCCACCTGCATAAGAGAATATCTCCAACCACGAATACTATAAGTATATAATAACAGCAGTTTCTTTACCGTCCTTAAGGTGGACCAAATACCTGTATCAGCAGTTATATAAATATTGTTTAGAGCATAAGTTCACAACGTAATGAAACAGTCTAAAGATGCACACAACATTAAACAATAAATATAACTAGGAAAATAGGAAAGGGACCCCGGAGATCTTCACTCCTCAGCTGAACGCTGACTTGTGATAGATCCCCCCAGTAGCGTGAGATGAGGGCAAGGTTAAAGCTTTAGGGCCCAAGGAAGACGAATCTCCCCTGCCCCTAACCTCTTCATTCTCGCGCCGGCGGGCAAAATTCTATGACTTGCGCATGAGCAGTTCTTTTCTTTTCAGATCCACAGATGGGGATCTCCAGGGTGGTATAACAACACCCAAAACTTCAGCAGCACGCCTATCTTTCTCATTCGGGGGCATCTTTTCCTCACCCGCAGCGGGTGAAAGATCAGCTCAAGTCACCTATTTAACAGTCTTACAAACTTTGTTCGTATAGATCGATGTTTTTTAATCAGCACTCTGCATGCTTTCTACAGCCATGCTCAGCTCATGTTTCTTCTCAACCAAATCTTATTTCACGTCAAGTGACTCCGTCTTTGACTCTCCTTCAACTAACTTCTAAAGTTCTGCCACTTTCTTAACCCGATCTTGCTAATTCGGTAGAAAACCTATCTCAGCAGCACTAGATAAATCATTAGATAACAAATCATCCAATTTCGGAAGTTCTGTAGGTTCATTTGAAATTATAGGGGAAAGTGACGGAGGTAATGGAAAATCAACCTTGGAAGCAAAGGGGACGCAGCTCGCGTTAAATTGCAATGTAGCTTCACTAGATTTTTAGGAATGGGACCCATAAGATGGGTTTCGATGTATTTCCCATGGGTCCTAACACCTGAAAGTCAGTGACTATAGCAGCCCCATTCAGAATCACTTCCACATATTTAATATCTCCATCGGTCTTTACTACTGATCCATCGTAGCACTAGTGACTTATGGACATCAGATTCGATATTTAAATTAAGTTTTTCAACATCTTGCAAAGCAAGAATGTTGCACGAAGATCCAAAATCACATAAATCTATCATCTCCAGTGCATTAATCTCACATTTAACGGCCATTTCATTTTTATCGCACTCCTACGCATCCCCAGCACTCTTCCCTTTCTCACGGGGAATCTTCTCTGTATCACTTGGGAGGGTGACGTGAGTACGTTCGGGTAACACTTGGGCCAGTTGCGTAAGTTGTATCTCCAAGTTCCTCATGGAAGTGGTTTGAGTGGCCATATTAGATCGGGCCATGTCCACAAACTTCTTCATCATTTCCTCAAGTGCACTCTTACGAGCCCCTTGAACGTTCAGATTATAACCCGTATGTGGCGGTCGCGGCTAGCTGCTAGGGGCTTGAGCATCAAATTGATGCTGACCACCCTACCACCTTTGACTTTTAGCATTTTGGTTCTACGAGAAATTAGGATGATTTCTCGGGTTGGGGTTATACGTATTATTATAAGGAGCAGTGCGATTTTGACTATTTATTTAATTTACATTCTGATCAAAAGTTATACCTGACGGCTCAGCAAAGGTCTTCCCAGCAGTGCATTCATAAGGATGATGGCTGGGGTTACCACAACCCTGGCACGATATGTCCATAATCCGAGCTGGAGGCGGGGCCGATCTGGTCAACATCATTCTTCCATCCAACATATGCTATCTAGCCTCACCTTGTTGCACCACATCATTTACTTCAAACAAATTCCTCACCCCTCTAGGAGCATTTCTTCCGGCGGTGCAGTAGGTGATATGGGAGGCGGTATCTCGAAGGAGCCTTAACGCCTCATCTGGAGGTAGGTTCATTATAGTGCCACTGGCTGCCGCATCGATCATAGCCCCGTAATTTGGCTCAATAGGAAAGTAGAATATTTCTACTAAATTCCACGACTCACAGCCATGCTGGGGGCATCGACGTTGCAGGTCAGCAAACCTTTCCCATTCTTCAGATAAAGTTTCTTGGTCCATCTACCGAAAGGTAGGAATATCCCTCCGGGCTTTCATAATTTTATCCAACGTGTGGAATTTAGCAAAAATCTTAGAGGTAAAAGACTCTTATGTAGTGGCGGTCCCGGGCACAATGGTATGGAGCTAGGTTTTGGCCTTGTCACTGAACGAAAAGGGAAACATCCTTAGCTTTACTACATCATCAGAAATACCGGCATAGCAGAATGTGCCGCAAATCTCCAAGAACTCCACCAGATGGAGCTGCAGATCCTCACTCGGTAAGCCCGAAAACTGAGTATTATTTGGGATCATGTTAAGGATGTCAGGTTTAATCTCAAAGTGGTTGTTTACAATGGCTGATCTGAAGCCATGGTAAACACTTCCCGCAGTAGGGGTTGTGAAATCATGCATTGTCCTAATGCATGGTTGGACCACCCCTTGGCCCTCAACAACCCGTTCACCACGGACATTTCATCCTTGGTCTAAATCTTCCATCCTTTATTCTTCAGCAGCAGCACGCACGCGAGCTATCCTCGCACGTGCGGTTTCAAGCTCACAACAAAGATTTTCAACCCCATCACTGGAGTTGGGATTTGTCATACAACGCAAAAAAATCCTTTCAAAAATACCACAAACACTTACAAATTTTTTCAATAGAAAAATACACGCAACGGTTGCACTCCCCAGCAACGGCGCCAAAAACTTGATGTGTCGGCAAGTGAACCGATCATAGTCAAGTAATAAAGTTGTGGAGTTGAATCCCCGTGTATCGATCTCTCGAGGAGTGCAAGTAGGGAGTGTAAATTAGCTATTGAAAAAGTGATTGCAAGTGTTAATGTAAGCAAAAGGTGTTTTAGTTTGGATTTTCCTAATATTAATACTTAATAACCTATTGCGGGTCTCCGTCACCGCGTCTCTTTGGTGGATTACACAAGAGAGTAACAGGAAAGATGGACGAGCCAATGAGGGTCGCAATTACCTCTTCGCCACGCACGGTTTTCGTAATCGCTAGAACGACACTATCTCATCGAGCACATGGAAAATTGAAGCTAAGCAACACAATCATGATCATAAATATAAAAACACATAGACATGCTGAAATACTTAAAATTAAACCGTGTTCTTAAGCAACAATCACGCAACCACAAGTTCAGAAAAAAGTAACTATAAGAGGAGGGGGAGGAATACAACAAAACGCACGAATGGTTTCCGAGATTCGCGGCCAGAGTCAAGGGTTGTCGGGCCTTGTCCGAGCTCGGTTTACGGATGTCGTTCGGGGTTAAGAAGAGCTGTCACCTCCTTCCAATAACTCTTCTTCTTCGTGAATAGGCGCTGGGCTGAATATGTCCGAAGAACTCCACGGATGCAGCACCATATGAGATTGAAACGGAGCTTGGAGTTTTGAGAAGAGAATGGTGGCCGGAGATGAAGCTATTGAAATCTTTTGGATGAAGAATGGTGGTGGGATAAACTCTCCAAGGAGGAGAGAGAAAATAACGGCTGTAGGAAAGTTTCCCGCACAAAAGACTAGAAAACGGAGGCTGGGTCAGATTGGATCGCTGACACTTTGGAACTGTCTCATTAAGAAGAAATCTGCGCTTTAAATTGAAGCAGGTCAGAAAAATAAGCACGCTCAGATTGGCGCACGACTGTGCGCAAACCGTGCGATATTAACTTTCATAACAAGCCTGCGGAAGGAGAAGCGTTGACCGTGCGTTTTACTCGTGCACGGATGTTTCCGCCCGTGGGAGAATGAAATCGCACGGGTAGCGACCGAGCAGGAATTCAGGACAATGCAGGAGAACTCTGTGTTTTACTCGTGCATGGCGCAGCAGCCCGTGCGTGAACAAAGCGCACGATTAACTACAGAAAGGAACAAACTAGAAAGCTATAGGAAAAGAGTGCATTTCCTTCGCGCATGATTATGATGAAACTGTGCGTCAACCGTGCGTGAGGATCATTGAACTCAGCTTGACAAAATTCGTCGACCTCAACCCGACGTTCTTCCGGCTGAACAAAACGCACGATCTGGCACAAATCGTGCGTGAAAGAAATGCACGACAGTGCGTTTTCCACAAATCAGAATTCCTACCTTGGGGAAAATGCACCACCTGCACAACAAAGAAACCAAGCTGGAGCACAAGCTCCCAGCACCCAGAATGCAAACAAAATCATATAGAAAGAGCCATGAGGAGCAACATGTGCATACCCCAAACAATAGAATGCGCAATCGCGCACCCTCGGGCCAACATAGTGCAAAAATGGTCCATCACCGGACGATACAAATATAACTGATAACCTGTTGAAATGCAGTGCACGAGTGAGAAAACCAACCCAGATGAGTCCAAAAAGCCCTATAAATGTCAGACTCATCTCTTACTTTGATGGTTGTGTTTGCAGGTTGATGTCTAAAGAAGTGAGTTGAGAAGAAGAGGGGGTCGCTAGCAGCGACAACAGCAGACTTCGCACGCCGCTGCTTAAATGCCACTCTTACGACGAGCTTTCCTTTGATTAATATTCATTGCTTACAACATGAGTTGAACTTTAAATGGAAAGCAAATAAAGGGTACATAGGGGGAAACTGACGGCTAAGGAAAGAAGTGGTCAAAGGAGGCCGCGCGGACTGAGAATAGAGGTCGGCTGACTGCTCGAGAAACTAATCTCGTAGCTCGCTGAAGTAAATAGAGCAGACTGCACGATCAGGTAGAGAGGACAGGCTAGGTCGCGCTGACTGGAAAGTGGAGTCTACAAGGTCTGATTCTTTGACCTTGTCGGATGTTTCACTCATGTTTGTGTGTGTCGCCCTCCCTCCAAAGGACAGTTACGTCGGGCTATTTATAGACCCGAGGAGGTAACGGCTTTGGCAACGTCACACTCGGTGAGTCGGTGAGTTATGTGAGTAGAACTTGGAGTCTGCCGAGTCCGCACCATGCCGTGCGGTCAGGGGACTTGTCTTCTGGGGTTGATTCTGATATTGGTAGACTGCGAAAAGTCCTCCTCTTCATTGCTGAGTGAGCCTGTGCCCAGGTATGCAAGCTGAGGAGTTATCCACCCGCTGTTGGGAAGAAGCAGTTGGAAATCTGATTAGCGTTATGCATGGTGAGTCTGCCTCTGCTGCAGGGAAGCGTGTTGGTGGTAAGCTGGAGGGCTCAGTGGCGGATTGGAAGACTCCGCCCACCCTGCGGTGGATAAGACAAGTCCGCCTCCACTTGAGGCTTGTCGCTTGGTCAGAGTTTGGTGACTTGGCGGACTCAGTAGAGCAGGTCTCCTTCCTACTGAAGTCCGTCTACTGCAGGCATACTGAAGGGTTTTGCGACATAACGAGTCTTCCTATCCTGCGGAGGACAGGATGGATCCGCTAATTGTTGTCCGTGTTGGCAGAGAGCTGGAGCAAGTCCAAGCTCCTTTGGCGGACTGGGCTAGAGTCCGCGAACTGTAGGCGGGCAAGCTGGCCATCTGGACGACCTGGCGTACTGAAGAAGCAAGTTGCCCACATTGCCGAAGTCTGCCTCTTGTTTGATGGAAAGGCATGCCGCCCCCACAGGGCGGCTTGGAGATTGTCGCCCTCTGGTTGGCGACCTTGAGAGTTGCCACGTTATTGGGCAACCTGGAGGTAGGTTGCCTGACATTGTGCAACCAGTAGGCAGGTCTCCTAGTGAAGTAGTGGTATGGGCATATAGGAGTTTGAGTCCGCCATAGTTGGGTAGTCCTATCGGAATGGAAAATTAAGGTGCGGTTAGTTGATTAAACCCTGCGTCTTGCATGGGCGGACTAAGGAAGCAGTCTATAGCCCATGCAGAATAAGTGGCTATTGAACGACCTGGGCAATCGGACAGGGGAGACCACCTTAGCTGCAGGGCCTGGGCGGATAAAGAAGTTTTCCCGCCCACACATAATGGATGAGACCTCCAGGGAGAACATGGAGCAGGCCGCGACTAGCAAGCTTACTACCTTAGGAGGGATCACCGATTTCTCGGTTAACATAATCCCCGCACTTTTTTAAGTCCCGAAGGGAACTTCGAAAAATTAGGAGACCCACGAAAATCGTGATCCAACACTGAGAAAACTAAGAGATAAGGAGAGATAGAACCAGATGTCTCTACTTTGAATGAGTTTGCCAATGCCTATCTTCTTCCTTCAAAGTCAAAGTTAATATTGGAAAAGAAGTGCGGTACATCTTGTGTGTACCTGAATTGCTTTCGCAAAATGAAGAAGACATGAATTCCTTCCACTGAGCTCTACAAAACAAAGATGAGAAGAAAGACACGGAAGAGTAATAACTTGCAAGTACCTGATGGAGGTTTGCAAGCATCTGTTACCCTCTGCAAAAGGAAGAGTAATTAGTAGGCGTGAAAGAAAAATAAGTCAGAAATACCTGAAGGGACTTGCAAAAGTCTGCTAGTTTCTACAAAAAAGAAGTTATACATAGATATGATGGTATGTATGAAAGTAAGCTGCAAGTACCTGAAGGGAACTTGCAAATACCTGCTAATCTCTACAAAAATAAGAGTGAGCAGCATATATAAAATAAAAATAGGTTGCAAGTACCTTAAGGGCACTTGCAAATATCTCCTAATCTCTGCAAAAGAGAAGAGTGAATGGTAGATATGAAACAAAGGCTAAGCTGTAAGTACCTGGATTGAACTTGCAAGTATCTGCTGAACTCTGCAAGAAAATAGTTAGAGTCAGATATGATATATGAAAGTAAGCTGCAAGTACCTGAAAGGAACTTGCAAATGCTATCTGTTGATATGATAAGATAGATATGATAGGATAGCAGAAGAGATGTCTGAAGAATTATGTTGATAAACGAATAAAGATCAAACCACAATAGTGATGATATCTTGAATATGAAGTCCAGATCAACAATATGATAGCATCTTAATTAAACTCCGATAGCAGGGCTTATTAATCAAGGGGAACCAGATATTTTGATCAATAATTGATGCCATTAATATCCAATAAGAGTAATATAGAGCTTTTAAATCATGATATGATAGAACTTCATACAAGCAGTGCATATAAGATGAGTATAAGCAAAAATGAATGTTGCAAATCCTTTTGATAGGTCGGATTTAACCTATTAACCTGTGAAAGAGGCAGTTGATAAAAAGAGGTCTATACTCGGAGATGACCAAGAAAGGCTGGATGCTGCCACAGGAGATCACCCGTGGGCCTTATGCATCACTTGCCCGAGAAAGGTTATTACGAGTATAGTCCTACTTAGAGCAGGCTAGCCGCGCATCCTTTAGAAGGGCATAAAAGAGAAACATAGGGAGTCCTAAGAAGGATCATTAGATACACTGCTCTAATGCCTCGGGTTAAAACAACGTTCCTAAGATCTCTAACTAGAGACTGGGATACTAAGATTTGTGCCACAAGAGAGTGGCCAAGCTTGCTGAGACTCCTCCCCAAACATTATTTGGAAAGTTGATCTCCTATGAGATGCAGCTAGCTTCCACAAAAAGGAGGAGGCCACCTGCATATCCCAAGCCAAGGAGAAGTCTTCGTCATTCAACATTGACAACATCAGGAAGAGTATGGAGAGGATTGACTCTCCTTCAAGAAGAGTAGCTAATTTATACAGCTTAGAGTCATCTGCATCAGAATGCTGCATGTCAGATGAGGACTTTGCTGCCTTCTCCAGGTACTTTCAGAAGCTGGTGAAGAAGAAACAGTGGAAGAGCATACCTACCACCTCTTCTCATCACAGGAGGAATCATTCCAAGGTCGACAAGTATAATTCTAAATCTAGTAAATTCAATTCCTCTAAAGTTGTTTGCTATTGTTGCAGCAAACCAGGGCATGTGATAGCTGACTGACCAGTGAAGAGGAAGGAAGCTGCTGAGAAGAAACAACACCAGCATAAGGGCAAGAAGGAGAAGTCCTTTATGGATAAGAAATAGAAGAGCTGGACAAACTCATCTTCATCTGAGTTTGAAGAAGAAGCTTATATTGGGCTAGTTGCTACTACATTTGAACAAGAAGCTATAGCAATAAATGAAGACTATCTTGCTCCCAAGATAGGTATCAGGACCCCTATATCACACTCAGATAGTGATTCAGAGGTGGATTATGAGGATGAAGAACATGCCTACAGCTGTTGTGGGCTGATGGCAATGAATGATGAGGAATCCAGTGAGGGTGTGCCTTGTCAAAGCAAGGTAAAATCTCTATCAAGCATTTCTTCTGAGTCTGGATATGAGACTAGTCCCTATATAGAAGCTTCTTCATTTAGTGGTGAAGATGACTCTGAAACAGAATGAGATGTCAATCAATTGATTGACTGATATGGTGAACTTCTGGATGCATTTAAGAGATCCAAGAAGTTTAATAAAAGCAAGATATGGAGATTGCCTCTCTTTAGCTAGCTACTTCCCAGCTGACTGAAACAACAACTCTGCTGGATTAGAAAGCAAGGGGAGTTACCCAACTGAGAAACATCATAATAATTCATATTGCCACCATCAAGTACAACTATAGTCTCATAAGGGACCTTGAAGAGAAGCTCCAGAGGGAGAAAAGAATAGTGGCTAGCTATTCTAAGCCCAATACTTTGTTACCCTTGATCAACTCCTCTTATGAGAAGGGTAAGAAGCGATTGAGAATCAAGGGAAGCACAAGAGTTGATCCTTCCAAAGGGAACGGTAAAACTCCAGCTCCATCTCAGCCTCTTGCTTCATTGCCTCCCAATCCTTTTAGGAAAGTTCTGTTGCCTTCAAACAGGTATGACCAAGAAAGCATCTTAGGTCACTGGATGAATGAATGATCCACTGGTGTGAACAAAAATGTTCACAACCATGGTGGAAGGTATAACATTGTGAGTGCCTTTAAGGACGCCCATGAAGAAATTTAATTGGCCCATCCTAAACCATTTGTCTTTGGTGCTCCAGCCCCCACTCTTAAGAATGTGGCTGCAACAAAGGTTCAAAATCACTCAGCAAAGGCTCAGACCAAGGGTCAGCCATCCTGCATGCCTGGTTTTGTTGTGTCTAACTCCATCAAGAGCATGCTTTCGGAAAAGAAACTTGTTGTTGTTGGAACTAAGAGCAGGTGAAACAAGCTAGCTTGAAGACTTACCTTCAGTCAAATCCTTTCTGAAAGGAATCTGAAGAAGACTGCTGCCCCTCTTCCTACTGTTCATCCAGCAGTTAACCAAACTGGTAGGCCTGCACAGAAAAGAAGATACAAAATTCATGAATGTTGGTGATGTGGCAAAGTGGGCCACTTTTTTGTCGACTTCTGTCACAATTTATGTGTGCTAAGAGCAACTATTAGTCCACCGGACAGAAATGCTGCTTGTAGACAAGGTTATTTTCAGACTTACATGCACCCAGGACCAAATAGATATTGGCGTACAAAGGTAAAATAAACTGTGTGATGCAAGTTTGTCGAAGTGCCCATACCCCTATATGGTACTTAGATAGTGGTTGTTAAAGGCATATGATTGGGACAAGGAGCAACTTAAAGGAGTACATTCCAGTGACAGATGGACCCAAGATTATCTTTGGTGGTTTAGATAGAGGGGTGACTAGAGGCTATGGTATGATTACCAATGACATATTCACCAACACAAAAGTGGCTTATGTGGAAGGGTTCAAACAAAACCTTATAACTATATGCCAACTCTCTGATCTTGGCTATGTTTTTTTCTTCCACAAGGATAAGTGTCGGATTAAGAGGTCAAGTGAGCAAGAGGTCATTTTGACAGGAACTCGGAGTGGAAATGTTTATTGTTTAAACTTTCTTTGTCCAGGTACATACTCTCATATTTGTCTAGTGGCAAATGAGAAAGCCTCATATTATTTCCAATGGCACAAGAGGCAAGATCATTTGAATTACAACACTATTGGCAAGCTCTTTAGTCAAGAGTTAGTTAGGAATGGTCCCGATGTGAAGTGCGCCAAGGAGGACATTTGCTCAGCATGCCAAAAGTGCAAGCAGACAAAAGCCTCCTTCAATGGCATTGGGACGAAAGACTCTATGAGGTGTTTGTTGTAACGCCCGAAAAATTGTATTTGAGTTGGTCGCGTAAAAGGGGATTTTGGTGCCTGTATAGGGGTACACGGCCTAGGACACGGGAGTGTCCAAGACCGTGTCTGGCTGGTGTTTTGGCCATTTTCATCCCGAGAAGGACGCGGCAAGAAACACGACTGTATGACACACGCATGTCATCTGACAAGGGCGTGTGCCTACCCATGTAAGTACCCGTGTTCAGCAGGGTCATGTCAGTTGGCATGGCGGTTATATGTGACACTCCCCCGGACACGGGCATGTAGAGGAACCTGACACGGCCGTGGCGAGTGAGACACGGGCGTGTCTGAGCCCGTGTGAGTCTCTGTGTTTGACGATCGTTCCTGGATCGAGGCACACGGCATGGGACACGACCATATGCTAAGCCGTGTTTGGCCCAGGTCTGTTGATTTTTGAGCGGATTAGAGCCATTCGATTTCTTTATTTTAAATCCAACGTCCTAGGTGTTTTCCTGCTCTGTTAAGGCCGTGAATGGGAGTTGAATCCTTCATTTCTCTCCAAAGATTTCTATTTCCAAGGAGTTAGAGCAAGGAGGAAGGAGGAGGTTTCCAGCCGCCAGCGGAGCATCGGAGCACCGTTTTGAGATCTGAGAGCGGATCCGTGGAGGAAATATCGTTTCGAAGGCTTCTATCCGTGTAGTTCTTCCATGGTACCAAAGCGTAATACAAGGGTAACGATTCTCAACTTGAGCATGTGAAGCTCTTCCTTTTTGCATAGGGAAAACCCGCTCCCTATGCATATATAGTTCGGAATCGAAGTACGGGCATAGGCATTGTGTGTGAAGCCTACCCAAACATGTTGGTCTGGATCGGTGATGTTGCATTTGTTATGATTTGCTGGAGAAGACTCAGTGCTTTAGGTTTTCGGGTTTCTACACGGTAGATTGCAGCAGGGATCCTTGGAGGTTAGCTCCAAGGCGGACCCGAAAAACTGAGCGGAATCATTGTTCTACTATCTTGGCGGTCTGGGAACTGGCCTTGAATATAACTGGGTTTTGTGATTGTTTGGAAACATTAGGATCCGAGAGAAGCTTGGCCCGTACGCACGTCTTAAGGTGAACTACGCGGTTGAGCAGCGGGCAAGTGGAATTGCACCTGGGCTATGTGGTTCGACGCGAGAGACCCGAAAAGGGGACTGGCCATTGGCATTGTCGGGAGCCTTTGACAGAGGTCAGGAAAGCTGAAATGCTCATGTTGTTGCCATCTTGGTGGTGGTGGTGAAGACGCTGAATTGTCAGGACTCACCGTTAATGTGCCCTGAGTGCACGGGGTGTTTGGTCGTGCGAGCCTACACTTGTGGCAAAGTATGTTTTTACAAAAATTTTTAGATGGGCTAATGATATGCAGGGAAGGAGCACCGCCGTCCCGAGAAAGCGACGGGGTCGTTATAATTGGGTCGGCTTTTGCTGACAGATGCATTGTTTGCCACCGTGCGGTGGAATGTTGCTTGCAGGTTCTGCGGAGCCGAGTGCAAAATTGCGGGCTGGAGCCCATGTTGCCGTGCTGGCCCTCGAAGGCCTTAGTGAATAGTTGTTTTTATTTTGTCATGTGTGGCCGGCCTGCGAGTTGATGTATGTAAGACACTATTTGATAAAGTGAACTATTGTAAGGCCAAAAGGCCGTGTACCCTTTCATTGTATTTGGTTTTCATTCCCTTTGTGTGGATGTGGACATTCATGATTATGGATTTAAGTTTTGGGTTCTTTCAACTATTTAAAAGCTTCCGCTAGAATGCTCTGTGTTAGTACGGGTAGTATTAATTGTAATGTTTGGTTATTAACACGTAACCCTTCCGTCTGTCCGTGGTATATGGCGTCGGGTTCCAGCTGGACCTTCTATTATATGTCATATGACGGATGGGGGTGTTAAAATTTGGTATCATACTTCTGGTTACGGTCAGGCTTAAATGAATTCGTGGACAAATTCTTTTAAGGGGTGGTCAACACATGTGTGCGTCATCGTTATAACATAAAAAAGAACCCATGAATGTCCACTTAGGAATGAAAAATACACTTGTTTTGTGGAATCTGAGTGTTCCAATGAATGCTTTTAGCAAAAATATTCTCGTCTAATCGCGTGTCTTTACTTCTATAGGCAGCTAGTAGCGGTGCTGGTCAGTCAGAGCGTCCGTAATCGGCGAAAAGTAGTGCACCGAGAGACATGCCAACTACACCTCCTTCAGCGGAAACCATCAGGATGGTGGTTGAAGCCGTATTTGCAATGATTAATGCCCAACCTGCAGGGCAAATGCATCACGCACCTCCTGTCGTGGAGCAAGAACCGGTTAGGTCTGTAGAGCCGAGAGTGGTGGAGCGCACAGCAGTTGATCTGGTAGAGCCGAGGAGAGCTACGGAGAAGCAGCTTAAGCATGTAATGGGCTTTCATCCCCCAGTATTTGGCGGGACTGGAATGCCAGCTGAAGCTGAGGAATGACTCTCTATGTTAAAGAGGGTTTTGACAGCCACGTTAACTGAGGAGTGCCAGAAGACCACCATAGCGACCTTTGTTTTGGCGGGTGAAGCGAGGCTGTGGTGGGATGAGTTGGAGTTTCATCTCTTAGTGGGTAGGCAGCTTGCTGATGTGCCTATAGAGGAATTTTCAAGATTGTTCCTGGCCAGAAATCTACCCTCTGCTCAGAAGCTTGAGATGGACAACCAATATCTTGGGTTGACTCAGGCATCCAAAAGCATGGATGAGTACCTCCATAAGTTTACACGGTTGGGTCGGTATGCTGGGGTTATGTTTACAGAAGAGGAGAGAAAGACCAACCGATCTTATGAGGGTCTTCGTGGTGACCTATTGTTACTCCTTACTGGGCCTAAGGCGCAGGGCTTCCTAGACTTGCTCAACTCGGCCCGGTCTTTGGAAAAGGTTGTGAAGAGGGTGTAAGAGAATAAGGACTCGGGAGAAAAGAAGGAAGAGTTCAAAGTGCCTAGTGCAAAGTTAGGAATCCGCAGATGGAACAAGAAGCAGGGGACTTTGAACTCAGCCCCTTCGTCTGGTGCGTCAGGGGAAACTATAAGTCGAGTCCCAGGAGCTTGATACAACTGTGGGAAGACGGGGCATTTTGCTCGTGAGTGTTGGAGCGGACGTGCATAGTTCGAGAGGAAGTCTGGAGCGACTTATGAGGAGAAAGGGAAGGTAGTGGAGTCAACCGAGTCCCATCATGCTCCAGTCTAGCCTAGAGTTTATAATCTTGGTCTGCAAGAGGACATAAAGCAAGCTGACGTGGTGACAAATATGTGTTAATTTATAGCAGATTAACTTTTGTAGTTGTTACCTCTTTTATGTGTTAGCTTACTTCTGTTGTTGCTAGGATTTGTATTGATTCTTGATTGTCCGGCGAGAGCCTTGTTTGATACGGGAGCTTCGCTTTCCTTCTTGTCCGAACGATTTGTGACACGCATCGGGGTCCCTCCCTCGATGGAAAAAGACAAGTTGGATGTGTTGTTGCCCAATGGGTGCTCAATGCACGTGGATAAGGTCTGTGTAGTCAAGGTTCGGATTGGGGATCAGGAATTTGATTTGCGAGTGCTGATTCTACCTTTAGTAGAGTTCGATGTAATCTTTGGTATGGACTGGCTCTCGGAGCAGCGAACCTACATTGATTGCAATCGAAAGAAGGTTAAGTTGAGATTAAATTCTGAACGAGAGACTACGTTTGCGGGCATGAAGGGGGCAGGGAATGTTTTGATGTCGGCCCTTCAGGTAGTTAAGGCAGTTTGGTCTGGGGAAGAACTGTTTGTCATATTAGTGCAGGCTTCCATGCCTAGGCCTAATCTGGATAGTATCCGAGTTGTGTCCGAGTATCCTGATGTGTTCCCGGATTATCTCCCAGGAGCTGCTCCTCAGCGGGAGATAGACTTTACTATTGAGCTGGTATCGGGTGCCAAACCGGTGTCACGCTCCCCCTATTGGATAACGCCAAAAGAGATGGCGGAGTTGAAGGTGCAACTGCAAGAGTTGTTGGAGAAAGGTTATATGCGTCCAAGTTCGTCGCCTTGTAGAGAACTGGTTCTCTTCATTAAGAAGAAAGATGGGAGCTTGCAACTTTGTATCGACTACCGGGATTTGAACAAGCTTACGGAAAAGAATAAGTATCTGAACCTGAGAATTGACAATCTATTTGATCAGTTGGTTGGGTCAACGGTATATTTGATGTTAGATCTGAAGTCCGGTTACTACCAATTGATGGTAAGGGAGACCGACATCCCAAAGACAGCATTCAGTACGCGGTTTGGGCATTACGAGTTCACGGTCATGCCGTTTGTTTTGACCATTGCGCCATCCGTTTTTATTGATCTGATGAACAAGACGTTCATAGAGTACCTGGACCGTTTTGTGATAGTATTTATCGACGATATCCTGGTGTACTCGCAGTGTGAAGAGGATAACTACAATCACCTGCACATGGTGTTGGAGACGTTGAGGAGAAACCAGTTGTATGCTAAGTTCTCCAAGTGTGAGTTTTGGTTATCATCGATGGCGTTCCTTGGTCATGTTGTTAGTCGAGAAGGGATAGTTGTGGATCCAGCGAAGATTGTGGCGATACGGGAGTGGCCTGCTTTGACTACAGTGGCGGAGGTCCGGAGCTTTCTACGGCTTGCTGGCTACTACAGGCGCTTCGTAGAGAACTTCTCGCGGATAGCGCTACCACTCATGACTTTGACTAGGAAGAATCACAAGTTTGTGTGGTCTTCGGAGTACGAACAGGCTTTTGAACAGTTGAAGAGGCGGTTGACCAGAACGCCTATTTTATGTTCCCCAAGTGCAACCGAAGGGTTCTAAATCTATAGTGATGCTTCAGGCAGTGGTTTGGGCTGTGTTCTGCTACAACATGAGAGTGTGATAGCCTATGGTTCGCGACAATTGAAGGCTCACGAGAGAAATTATCCGGTCCATGACTTGGAGTTAGCGGCCGTGATATTTGCTTTAAAGCTATGGAGGCACTATCTGTACGGTGTGAAAGTCAATATATACACCGATCATAAGAGCTTGAAGTACCTGTTAGATCAAAAGGATCTGAACATGAGGCAGCGGAGGTGGATGGAGTTCCTAGGGGACTACACCTTCAAGATACATTATGTGCCATGGAAAGGTAATGTAGTGGCGGATGCGTTGAGTCGTGATGCACCCGCGAACAGACTCTTACTGTGGTTGGTTCGGTGAGTCGATCGCCGCGGGCGTGCTCGGGTAGGCAAGTGTACATATCGCAAGTAGTACTCGATATTTGGGGGAATACCGAGATCGTATTGTTCTCGGGGTCGTGTTGACTATTCTTACTCCTCCGGGAGGACTATTTATTTACTGAAAGTAAGGTGGATTTTTTAAGTAATTAAAAACGGAAAAGCAAAGGAGCGAAAAAACGATTTATAAAATATTCGATGAAGGGTTAACGCTCGGCATCGAATCGGATAAAGACTAAAACAATTTTTAATAATTATAGGACTTAGTTTTCAAATTAATAATAAGTCAACTTGGCCGTGGAGGTTCCACAAATGTGACCTCACCTAGCTAAAGGGATATCGCTCACCTAAACGTTAAGACTATTCGACCGAATGTTAGTCCGACGAAGGATTCCTCTTAACGCTCGCTTTACGCTAAGAACCCCGCTATTGGGTGGGGAACCCAATCCAGTAGAATTGCGCTTGTCCTCTTTCGAGGGTATGCACGCAACTCTATTTACCCAGGGGTGATCGGTCCATATGCATGGCGTCTCGGCTAGCTAGCATATGTACTACGGAAATAGGGCCCACACATCGATATATGGTCCTACGCGTCGTAAACCTGGGGTAAACCTTAAGTGCTTAAATTAAAATGAAAATAAAGAGCTTCAATTATTAGAAATCATTTTAAATGTCCCAAAGTTCTTCGATGCCAAGGCTAATAGTGATTAGCCACACATCGGTATGGGGACGGCTTATAATTTAGTGAGGCGCGAGTTCGAAATTAAATACTAAACGATTATAAGAAGGGGACATAAAAACAAAACAATCATTTAGAAAGCTAAAAAGTTAACTAAAACGAGAACTCACGCACACTCCAAATTATAAATTAAATAGAAACTAAGTTACACATAAAAGAAATTTTCATATTTCAATTTTGCGAGTCCCACTCAAACGAGTGGGGGTGGTAAATAAAAGCTGAAAATTGCAAAGTTTGAGTAGGACTGAAATGAAAGCGAGTCCTACTCGAATGAGTAGGAGAAAATAAATGCGATTACAGGGCGATAAAATCCGGCCATTTAACTCAAGTGAGTAGGCGGAAAAATAAAGAAAGAAAATTACAAGTACTACTCGAACGAGTAGGAATGAAAATGAAAACGATGCGCTATTTAACTCTTAACGAGTAGGCGAAAATAAATGCACACGAACACACACACTCCATATGAATTTTAAGAAAGCAATAAAGCTAACACCTACACTCACACACTCTACAAAATTTGAATCAAAGCATAAAAGTTATACACCTACACTCACACACACTACATAATTTGAACAAAGCATTAAAAATTATACGCATACACTCACACACACAACATGAAAATTTAAGAAGAACAAAAGAAAGTTTATTCTCATACACCTCACACACACTAATAACAAAGAAAAATCAAAGTTGCTTATAAATGAAAATAACAAGATTTCTACTCCTAAAACTTACCCAAAACACATAAAAAGAATAAATAAAAAGAGAATGAGCAAAACGTTTTTCAAAATAAAATCAAAATCAAAGGTGCTCAAAAATTAAAATTAAAACTTTTTCATTCTTAAGAATTTATAAAAGTGATAAAAAAGGTGAAGAGAAAATGAAAAGAACAAAAGATGTTTTACAATCCTAAAAGAAAAACTAAGTAAAAAAGGGAACAAATTCACTTTTCAAACCTCATTTATAAATTCATAAGAATGAAATCCTTTTACTTTTAAGAAAAAAGACATGGTGAAAAAGAGGAAAACCTATCATACCTAAGCATGAAAACAAGTTAAAAATATGTAAAGTAAATAAATTACACTCATACACACACACACACATTTCATAAATGAAGAACAATGATTAAACCAAGGATAAAAAGGAGAAGGCAAGTGGGCACAAGTGTTCATTCCAAAGCCAAATGTGAAGAGAAAGTCTAACATTTTATTGATTAAAGGAAACTATTACAAGCTATTACAAGAGCTAAAGCTAAATCAAAAACAAACATGAAAGAAAAGAGGGAGAAATCTCCTTACATAGCTTTAGAAATCACGGATGCAGCCCACAAAAAGACACTAAAATGGCCCAAAAATTTGAACCCTTGGACCTTACAGAACTGGGCAATTTATAGGCAAAAAATTCTAAGTACACGCCCTAGGTCACGGGCGTGTAGGGGGGGCCTGACAGTACTATTCACAAAGGCGGCCGGCGATTGGACAGAAAAGTTGACTTCGGGCTGAGTTCGCGGCAGTTACGCCCCAGGTCACGGGCGTGACTCTGGGCGTGTCGGGGAGGTAGAACCGGGCGCGGGTTGCGCCGAAAGTCTTCGGCAGCATCTTGTCGGGCTAGCTGGAAAGGACACGCCCCAGGTCACGGGCGTGATTATGGGCATGTCAGTTGGTGTCGCAACTCGATGAATGTCGAGCGGAAAGTGTCGAGTCGAAATCGTCGAGCGAAAATTGAGTCACGCCCCAGGTCACGGGCGTGACTCTGGGCGTGACTGTTGGTGTCGACACTCGACGATCGTCGAGATGAATTCGTCGAGTGGAGTGAACACGGGCTTGGGTCACGCCCCGTGTCAGGTGACACGGGCGTGTCGCCAGGCGTGTCGAGCTTTTCTCTTCAGAATTTTGCAATTTCACGGGAAATGCAATGTCATGGCCCGGTCACGGGCGTGACCAAATTGTCACGGGCGTGTACTGCCCAATTTTGGCAGATTTTGAATTTTTTCTGGAAAAAAAAAATAAAACAAGTTAGAAGAAAATTTACAAGAATAGGAGCATTTTATTGAACAAAAATAAGTAAAAACGATGAAAATAAATGAAAATGACTAAATTAATGTGCATAAAAATACGTATATTTACAATTCATCAAGTCGTAAGGTTCCTGCACAGGCCAACTGGTTATTGGTACATAATGAGAGATTGGTCCGTGAGTTGGAGGCTTTGGAGATATCTTGCGTCAACAAGCAGTGTAGTACTGAGGCGAAATTGTTTTGGACCGAGGTGCAGTGTGACCTAACTGATAGAGTTCGGCGGGCTTTGATGCAGGATAACAGCATGAAGCAGATCTTGAATGAATCATTGGATGGGTCAAATTTCCAGTTTGCTGTTGAGGATGGGTTGCTAAGGAAGGATGGTCGCCTATGCATTCCTAGTGTGGATAATCTCCGGGAGGAGTTGATGTACGAGGCTCGTCATACCAAGTACTCAATCCACCCGGGAAGCACGGAGATGTATAGAGACATGAAGATATTATTTTGGTGGCCAGGATTGAAGAAAGATGTAGCACTTTATATGGCTAAGTGCCAAACTTGTGCCTTGGTTAAGGCGGAGTGCCATAAGCCAGGAGGTTTTCTAAAGTCCTTGCCTATCCCGGAATGGAAATTTGACGACATATCTATGGATTTTGTGCATGATTTGCCGAAGTCGCATATGGGAAACGACGCCATCTGGATGGTCGTAGATAGGTTGACAAAGGTGTTGCACTTCATCCCGATCAGGAAGGAAGATCCGGTGGAAAGGTTGGCCAAACTCTATGTGGAGAATATTGTGCGGTTGCATGGTGTGCCCCTCAGTATTGTTAGTGATCTAGATGGACGCTTCATGTCGAATGACTGGAGGTTGGTGCATAGTCAGTTGGGTACTAAGCTAAAGTTCAACACAGCCTTTCATCCGCAGACGGATGGCCAAACTGAGAGGGTCAACCAGACGTTGGAGGACATGCTTCGCATGTGCGTCCTAGATTTTGGAAAGCAGTGGGAAGATCACCTATACATGGTGGAGTTTGCATATAACAACAGCTTTCAGGCAATTATTGGAATGGCGCCTTTCGAGGCCTTCTACAGGAGAATATGTCGCACGCCATTGCCTTGGTTGGAGACGGGCGAGTTGAAGCTTTACAAACATCAAGCGGTGGAAGATGCCACTACAGTGATACGAACAATTCAGGAACGGTTGAAGATCGCTCAGGACAGACAGTCTAAGTACTATAACGCCAAGCATAGGAGCGTGGAGTTCAGTGTTGGCGACTGTGTGTACTTGAAAATTAAATCTTTCAAGGGTGTCTCGCGGGTTCGAGGCTTGAAGAAGCTGAGTTCGAGATAGCTTGCACCATTTGAGATCCTGGAGCGTGTTGGCAAAGCAGCGTATAAATTGAGGCTGTTGGTGGAGTTGATTGGGCTACACAATGTGTTCCACATATCAGTGTTGTGTAAGGCGGTGAAAGAGCCTTTGCAGATAGTTGTGGTTGATCAAGTGCTAGTTGATTACGAGTTGACGACAAAGGTCAAGCCTATATGTATAGAAGACGTTGAAGTCAAACGACTCCGCAACAAGGATATCTGAATGGTTAAAGTCCGTTGGGATAACTACGGACGTGAGGAGCTTTCTTAGGAGCGAGAGCAAACTATGTTGGAAGAATACCCTGAGTTATTACATTCAGGTAACTTGTAATTTTGTGTACCTTTACTTAATTTCGGGACGAAATTCCTTAGGTGGGTGAGATATGTAACGCCCTGAAAATTGTATTTGAGTTGGTCGCGTAAAAAGGGATTTTGGTGCCTATATAGGGGTACACGGCCTAGGACATGGGCGTGTCCAAGGCCGTGTCTGGCTGGTGTTTTGGCCATTTTCATCCCGAGAAGGACACGACAAGAAACACGGCTGTATGAAACGGGCGTGTCATTTGACACGGGCATGTGCCTACCCGTATCAGTACCCGTGTTCAGCAGGGTCATGTCGGTTGGCGTGGCGGTTATATGTGACATGCCCCCGGACACGGGCGTGTCGAGGAACCCGGCACGAGCGTGGCGAGTGAGACACGGGCATGTCTGAGCCCGTGTGAGTCTCTGTGTTCGACGATCGTGCCTTGAACGAGGCACACGGCCTGGGACACGGTCGTGTGCTAAGCCGTATTAGGCCCAAGTCTGTTGATTTTTGAGCGGATCAGAGCCGTTCGATTTATTTATTTAAATCCAACAGCCTAGGTGGTTTCCTGCTCTATTAAGGCCGTGAATGGGAGTTGAATCCTTCATTTCTCTCCAAATCTTTCTCTTTCCAAGGAGTTAGAGCAAGGAGGAAGAAGGAGGAGGATTCTGGCCGCCGGCGGAGCATCGGAGCACCGTTTTGAGATCTGAGAGTGGATCCGTGGAGGAACGTTTGTTGCGAGGACTTCTATCCCTGTAGTTTTTCCATGGCGCCAAAGCATACTACAAGGGTAACGATTCTCAACTTGAGCATGTGAAGTTTTTCCTTTTTGCATAGGGAAAACTCACTCCACCGAGTGTGCAGTGAGTGCGTGGTGTTCCTTGGGGTTGATGTGAATAGTCCCCCTTGTGTTGCATATAGAGTCCGGAATCAAAGTAAGGGCATAGGCATTGTGTGTGAAGCCTACTCGGACATGTTGTTCTGGATCGTTGATGTTGCATTTGTTATGATTTATCAGAGAAGACTCTGTGCTTTTGGTTTTCGGGTTTCTATGCAGTAGATTGCAGCAGGGATCCTTGGAGTTTAGCTCGAAGGCGCACCTGGAAAACTGAGCGGAATCGTTGTTCTGCTAACTTGGCGGTCTGGGAACCAGCCTTGAACAAAACTGGGTTATGTGATTCTTTGGAAACATTAGGATCCGAGAGAAGCTTGGCACGTGCGTACGTATTAAGGTAAACTATGCGGTTGAGCAACGGTCAAGTGGAATTGGACCTCGGCAATGTGGTTCGGTGCGAGAGACCAGAAAAGGGGACTGGTCGTTGGCATAGTCGGGAGCCTTTGACAGTGGTCAGGAAGGCTGAAATGCTCATGTTGTTGCCATCTTGGTGGTGGTGGTGAAGATGCTGAAGTGTCAGGATTCACCATTAATGTGCCCTGAGTGCACGGGGTGTTTGGCCGTGCGAGCCTACACCTGTGACTAAGTATGTTTTTACATAATTGTTTAGCTGGGCTAATGATATGCAGGGAAGGAGCACCACCATCCCGAGAAAGGGACGGGGTCGTTATAATTTGGTCGGCTTTTGCTGACCGTTGCATTGTTTGTCACCGTGCGGTGGAATGTTGCTTGCAGGTACTGCGGTGCCGAGTGCAAAATAGCAGGTTGGAGCCCATGTTGCCGTGCTGGCCCGCAAAGGCCTTAGCGAATAGTTGTTTTTATTTCGTCATGTGTGGCCGGCCTACGAGCCGATGTATGTAAGACACTATTTGTTAAGTGAACTATTGTAAGGCCATAAGGTCGTGTACCCTTTCAGTGTATTCGGTTTTCATTCCTGTTGTGTGGATGTGGACATTCATGATTATGGATATAGGTTTTGGATTCTTTCAACTATTTAAAAGCTTCCACTAGAATGCTCTGTGTTAGGACGAGTAGTCTTAATTGGAATGTTTGGTTATTAACACGTAACCCTTCCGTCTGTCCGTGGTATATGGCATCGGGTTCTAGCTGAACCTTCTATTATATGCCATACGACGGATGGGGGTGTTACATTTGTACCTCTTGCATATGGAATCTTTTGGCACTATGCTAGTTAATAGTCTTGGTAGTAAAGTATACACCCTTTTGGTGGTTGATGACTATTCTATGTTTGCTTTGGTGTTTTTTCTCAATAAAAAGAATGAAACCATTGACAACTTCATCAAGTTTGTCAAGCAAATTCAGAATGAGTTTAACAGTTCAGTGGTTGAAATCATAAGTCACCATGGAACTGAATTCCAGTTTGAAAGCATGATAATATTCTGTGAAGAGTAAGGGATTCATCAAGAATTTTCTTCTACAAGAACTCCCCAACAAAATGGTATTATTAAGAGGAAAAATATGACTCTCATAGAGGTTGGAAGAACTTTATTGAGTGATACAAATCTCCCAGAATATTTTTGGGATGAGGCAGTGAATACTGCATGTCATGTCCTCAACAGGACCTCTATCACAAAGTAACACAAGAAGACTCTCTATGAGATCTTGAAGAGTAGAAAACCAAACCTGGGTTATCTCAGTATTTTTTGTAGTAATTGATTTGTGCTTCAAAAGGGGAAATCCTATGTGATAAAGTTTGCTGTCAAGTCCTTTGAAGAGATTTTTGTTGGGTACAACAATCATAGAAAATCCTATAGGATCTAAAAATTGAAAAGCCAAGTTGTAGAAGAATCTGTACATGTAGTCTTTGATGAGTCTACTATGAGTAACAGTTAGATGCCTATCTACTCTTCTAGTACTGCAAGTATATACGAGATGATGGACTAGATAAACATCAAGGAAGCAACTCCAGTTATCCAAGATAAAGTGGATATTCCGGTAGAGGGAAGGTAAGACACAAATGATGTGGATGAAGATCAACAAGATGCTGCCCCTATTGCTGAAGTTGAAGCTAGATTGCCTCCAGTAATCAGCCATGTGAGGCATCATCCAAGAGTCCAAATCATTGGTGATGCAAGCCAAGTAGTAGTGACCAGGAGTAGAAGTATCAACACAACACTCTACTCAAGCTTTCTATCACAAGTTGAGCAAAAGAAATTTAAAGAAGCCAACATAGATCAGTTATGGATTGTTGCTATGGAAGAAGAACTGAACCAGTTTAAGAGATGTAAGGTCTGGAAGCTGGTTCCCAGACCATAAGGACATAATGTCATTTGAGTTAAGTGGATTTACAGGAATAAACTTGATGAAAATGGCATTATAAATAATAACAAGGAAAGGCTAGTAGCTAAGGGGTACAGATAAGAGGAAGGTAATGATTTTGATCAAACCTTTGCCCTTATAGCAAGATTTCAGGCCATCAGACTATTCCTTGCATATTCTACACATAAGGGACTCAAGGTCTACTAGATGGATATGAAGTCAGTCATCCTAAATGGTGAATTAAAGGAAGAAGTCTATGTTGAGCAACATCCAGGTTTTGTTGTTCCGAACAAACCATATTCTGTTTATAGACTTAAGAAAGCTCTATATGGTATAAAGCAGGCCCCTAGAGCATGGTGTGAGAACTTGTACAACTTCCTAATTGAGAACAAATTCTCAAGGGGAAGATAGACAAGACCTTATTCCTAAGGGAATCTAAGGGGAAGATCATCCTAGTCCAGATATATGTAGATGACATTACTTTTAGATCTACTGATGGCAACCTTTGCAGAAAGTTTGCCAAACTTATGCAAGGGAAGTTTGAGATGAGTAGTATGGGTGAACTCATGTTCTTCTTACGTATCCAAGTAAGACAGACTAATGATAGCTTGTCCATATCCCAGTCCAAGTTCACTAGGGAGCTAATTAAGAAGTTTGGTATGGAGAATTCCTCCACCATGAAAACTCCCATGGGGTCAAGTATGCATATAGGAAAAGTTGATGCAGGGAAACATGTTAATGAAACTTTATATAGACGGATAATTGGCTCCCATCTAAATCTAACTGCAAGTAGCCCAAACATCATGTATGCTACATGTATTTGTGCTAGGTATCAGACATACCTTAAAGAATCTCACTACTCTACTGTAAAGAAGATTTTGAGGTCTCTTAAGGGCAGATTGCTCTTTTATACCATATGAATGGGGAGTTTGAACTAACAGGCTTTTCAGATGTAGATTTTACAGGCTGCAAAGAAGACAGGAACCATATCTTGGCCTATTGTACACTAGAAATGGGGAGTTTGAACTAAGAGGCTTTTCAGATACAGATTTTATAGGCTGTAAAGAGGACAGTAAGAGCAATTCTAGCACCTGCTAGTTCTTAGGAGGATGTCTAGTATCTTGGACCAGCTAGAATCAAAAAAGTATACAATCTAACCTGCAAAGTCAGAGTACATCTTAGCACGTAGCTGTTGTGCTCAATTATTGTGGATCCAGCAGCAGCTCCAAGATTATAACCTCCAGATAAGTAGAAGTCCCTTATATTGTGATTCTACTAGTGCAATCTCAATTGTAGGAATCCTATCTCTCATAGTAAGACTAAGCACACTGAGGTTAGATATCATTTCGTTAGGGAGCATGTGAAATGTGAAGATATTAACCTTCAGTTTGTCCCTATAAACAAGCAAGTGGCTGACATCTTTACTATGCCATTAGATGAAGCAAAGTTCAACAGCTTCAAGTATAAATTGGGTATGTGGAACCTGCTATAACTTCAATTTCTCCTCATAATGTTCCAGGTTATATTCCTTTGTGCAGGTGGACAAGTACTTCAGTGATTTGAAGAATTTTTAAGTTGTATATCTTGAATGGTATCATGCGGGTGGAAGTACTATACATATGATGTAGACTAAAGTGCCTATAAGGAAGCATGATAGATGATGCTTTAGTTGAGAGGGAGCAAGTTCAACACTGCTCCAACACTCTCAAGTGGTCCAACTGCTGCTTAACTGTACTCAAAAAGGGGGAGAAGATAATCAGTTCCTCCATGACTATTTACAGTAGCCAAAAAGGGGAGGAGAAGGATATGATCTATTAGATCATAATAGGAGGAGAAGGATACCAGTGGTATGTAACGCCCCCACTTGTCATATGGAATATAATGATTGTCCAGTCGGGGCCCCATGCCATATTTCACATACAAGCGATGGAATTACTTGTGAAATCAAAATCTACTCGTATCCTAACTCAAAATATTCTAGAGCAGCATTTTAAGTTAGATGAAATCAGCACAACGAATGTCCACTAATATATAAACTCCACATTTATATATATATAACCAGGAATTTATACAACACACACACCCATGACCTTAATGCCTTACAAGTTGCTCTTTACAAAAATGTACAATTTCGTACATTGGCACACAGGCCGGCCACACATGAAATCCAACAACGCTTCGCTCGGCCTTCAAGGGCCTTTCACAGCAAGCCTCCATTCCCCTCAGCACCTGCAATTAGCCTTCCACTCAAGAGCGGCAAATAATGAAACAGTCAGCTTTAGCTGAGCAATTATAACGACCCTAACCCTTACCCGGGGCAGTGGTTCCTTCCTTGTACGCTTTGCAATTATACAATCTAGCAATCACAAAAAAGTGCGCTCAGGCACAACAATATCACAAACTCCGGTCTCAACCAGACGTTTCGTGCAATAAGGGCACCTTACAGTGTGCCGGAACCCATGGCAACCCCACCGATTAGAGAATTATTAACCTGTTCGCTGGCCGGTCCTAGTCACCCCAACCCGCAGATTGGTTGCATTCCCCCCACACCACTCAGAGGTGATAACCTCACGACAAACTGGAGCATTAAGATCGACCCACCAATATGGTGCAACAAGTAGGGTCTGCCATGCATCTGCCCATACATTGCCACTAATCGACATCCCAAAACCACCAGGGTCAGGTCATCCTTTCCCGTGCTCAAGCCGTCAGTACTGCACCACTATACGCGGGTCGGCCTTCCCTCCCCCTGATTAGCCGCAGCTTTTCACTCTCCCAGAGCAAGTGGTGCTTATAGGTCTCACACCACAAGGAGCTTATGCAAAGCATCCAAGATCCATACATCTACACAGCCATACATCCATACACAACATCCATACATATAAAACATACATAGTTATCAAATTCACGGAGTCTTCTCCGGTTTAACAATAATCATCACCAATCCAGACAACCCGTCCAGATGGGCTTCACACAGCATGTCTATGTCGTACTGCAGACTTCTGGCTATAGATGCAGACTCAACCAGGGAATCACTTACGAGATCCACCTCTTGATGGAGGATTCCATGCAAATGCATAAAGAAAGGACTTCGATGTCCAAGAAGGAGAGCGTTACCCTTGAAGATCGTTACGGAGCGATGAACTAGCCGGATGAAAATCACCGCCTCGGCTTTGCCTTCACGAATCTGATCTCGGATCTTTGCTCCGCACGCCACAGTTCCTCCAACAGCTGGTTCCCCTTCCTTTCCTTGCTCCCTTGCTCTCCCTTTCTCTCTCTCTTTGAGAAGGAGAAGAATAAGAAGAACATGGAAATGAAGGGATTTTATCCCCATTTCTCGGCCTTGATCCACATGGAAGGAGCTTACACCATTGGATCCAAGATAAGAAAATGAACGGCTCGGATTTGCCAAAAATAGGCTGAACACGGCCTGACATGCCCTGTGACATCCCCGTGTCATAGGCCGTGTCACTTAAGAGGCAGTCAACCGACTCAAATGCAACCAGTACAGGGCCGTGTGACATGCCCGTGTCACACCCTACACGCCCGTGTCATGCCCTACCTGGCCGTTTCCAGAAGCTATGTACTTCACACAGTACAACGATTCCTCACCCGAGCGGGACACGCCACTGGGACACGCCCGTGTCCCAGGCTGTGTTCGCCAGGACACACCCGTTTCCAGCAACACACGCACTCCTCACTCCAACCCGCAAAGGACACGCCCTGTGACATGCCTATATCACAGGCCGTGTACTCTGCACTCGACGATCGTCGACCGAATTTCATCGACCATAGACCCAACTGCTCAACCCGAGGTGGACATGCCCTAGGACACGCCCGTGTCCCAGGCCGTGTCACCTAACCTAAAACCCAAAGTGGGCTTTGGGGTGTGACAATACTCCCCTCCTTCAAAAAAAAATTTTCCCCGAAATTTGGCTCAACTACAGACATTCACATAGCAACCGATCACTCAAAGAAAGCGAGCCTGCTGAGAGCTCAGGGTCCGCAGCTTGTCTCACCCCAAGTCATCGCACAAACCAAACAACACAGTCACAACATACACACATACATACCAAGCTCGCACAGATGTACACTCATTAGATACCCATCCACCTATTCATATAGTGATTTACCAAATATCATATCCACCTATCGTATCAACTGATCACCGACGTACAATAGGTGTACAAAACATCTCATCGTCCGATCTGACATACAAGTTATATGTATATCAAAATAAATCACATATCCACTACATTCATTTCTTGTTTCCCAAATACAAATTTATCACTGTGATCAACGGATCGCCAGGATACAAAAGGTGTACCTAAACATCGCAATAACATCATATTTACATACAATTCACTCTTTCATGGTTATTTCTGCTCACCAGCCTCATTTTGCAAATATCGCTTCCTAGCTTCTTAGAGTTTCAACCTAAACACTTGAGGCTGCAGTTCTTCACCCATTGAGATTTGCGGCTCCAGTATTTCATGATTGTACATTCGAGGTTGCGCCTGGGATGCAGATGACTCGGCCACTACTTTATCCTTTTCTTCATATGACGCACCTACCTTTTTCTCACCCCTTGGAGCGTCACTCGAACAATTACGGGTTATATGTCTCTGCTTGCCACATCAAAAACATGTACGTGGCTCCACACATCCTTGCCCCTCTATTGCCCCCGCAGACACAATCGACGGCGTTGTTTTGGTAGGCTTGAATCTTTTCTTCTCTCGTCACCTAAACTCCTACTGTTCCGATTGCGGAACAATGCATTTGGCTTTTTCCTTTAATAATTTCTTTTTATCCTGCAACTGTTTCAAATTCTTTTCCAGCGCCCGGGCTGTATTGACAAACGCGTGAAAATCCCTAAACCATTTCAACTACTCGTCCGCTCCTTGCTCTTCCATCACAACTTCAGCGCACCCTTGCCTTGCACCAGGCCATACTAGCACACCTACATGCCTTGCCTGCCCAGTAGACTGTGCCTATAACACTGCGAGCACCATCTCAGTCACCACACGTATGGTCTCCGTCGAGGGAGGTGTAGGAATTTCAACTGGTGTCGCACTCTCATCGGACCGCTGGGGCTCAGACTGCCCAATACCACTCCTTGCCACCTAGCAATGTACATTAACTACACGCTCACGCACCTTACGTGCATGAAATACATTCCTAGGGGACATTCATGAGTTCAATTATACTTCCCTCCTAAACAATCTCAACCTGGCTCTAATACCACTTTATAATGCCCTCACTCGTCATATGGAATATAACGGTGGGTCTGGCCGGGGCCCCACGCCATATTTCATAGAGAAGAGAAGAAATTCCTTGTCGAAATCAAAATCTACTCGTATCCTAACTTAAAACATTCTAGCGTGGCAATTTGAAGTTAGATGAACTCAGCACAGTGAATGTCCACTAATATATAAACTCCATATTTATATATAAATATATATATGTATATATAACCGGGAATGTATACAACACACACACCCATGGCCTTAAGGTCTTACAAGTTGCTCTTTAGAAAAATGTACAATTTCATACATCGGCACGCAGGACGACCACATGGAATCCAACCATGCTTTGCTCGGCCTTCAAGGGCCTTTCGCAGGAAGCCTCCATTCCGCTTAACACCTACAATTAGCCATCCACCCAAGAGCGGCAAACAAAGTAATGGTCAGCTTTAGCTGACCAATTATAACGACGCTACCCCTTACCCGGGGCAGTGGTTCATTGCCTGTACGCATTGCAATTAGACTATCTAGCAATCGCAAACAAGTGCGCTCAGGCACAACAATATCACAAACGCCGGTCACAACCAGACACTCCATGCACTCAGGGCACCTTACGGTGTTCCGGAACCCGTGACAACACCACTGATTAGAGAATTATTAACTTGTTGGCTGGCCGGTCCTAGTCACCCCAACCCACAGATTATTTGCATTCCTCCCACTACACTTAGAGGTGATAACCTCATGGCAAACTTAAGCATTAAGATCGACCCACCAATGTGGTGCAGTAAGTAGGGTATGCCACGCGTCTGCCCATAAATTGCTACTAATCGACCTCCCAAAACAGCAAAGGTTAGGTCGGCCTTTCCCGTGCTCAAGCCGTCGGTAGCGCACCTGAAAGTCCACCTAGTGTCAACTAATTTCACCTATGGGGGGGGGGGGGGGGGGGGGAATAGGTGACGTGCAGCGTTTTTGCGGAATTTAAAATTGTACCTGCACAATAAAAATAAACAGCACAGCACACAGAATACACAAGCTATTTATAGTGGTTCCCCGATTTGGGTACATCCACTTCCCCCTTCGACCTATCTCCCAACAAGGGACGACTCGGTCTCTTCACTAACAGGATTGAAATCCAATCCTTGCACTATCGGAAGGAACCCGTCCACACGTAGGAGTCAACACTCCCACAACACGGGTTGCACCCAACCCTTACAACTAGGAACCTACGTTCCTTTACAGCAAAAGTAAAACTAGAATGTACAAAAGATACAAACTACGTTTGGAGACTAAGGTGTCCCTCTTTGTTGACGACGTGTTCTTGAAGTCCACAAAGAGTCCACAACCATAGATCTCTCTTGGAGAGGATCTCCCCGGAACCGGCGGCGGCAAGATGGGCGGCGGCTAGGTACATGGGATCGGCGACGACAACGATGTGCGGCTGCTGTACTCTGGAGATCCAAACTTCGTAGCGAAGCAAGCTAGGTCTACCAACGGTCACTCTAGGATGAGTCGTTTCGATCAATTCGGATGGGGAAGTTTTTCCCGATCAACAAATCGAGAGACAAGGGATCTCTGGATAGACGCGTGAGACTCTAAGCTTGGATAAGCTTCTGTCGCCGGAAGATTAGGAAGAAATCTCGATCAAGGTCGGCGAACGACTTGCTTGCACGGCGACGGCGGCGGCTGAGCAGATTCGCGATTTTAGGTTAAGATCGGCTCGGCTTCTTTTTCTGTGTGTCTACTGTTCAAAAAATACCCGTATATATACTGTAGACACTTTCAATATGACTGTTGTGGGTCCCACAAGTAGAAACCCGAAATTCGGTTCAAAATAGTGCCAGCGGCAGAATCCGGTTCAGGGGGTTCCAGAAAATCGTCTAAGGCAAATTCGGCGAGAATCGAAGAAGATTCCCGCCGAATCGGCGAAGAATCAGCTAGTGATTCTCGACGATTCGGCGAGAATCACTAGTGATTCTCGCCGAATCACTTGTTGATTCTCGACGAATATTACTTGGCCATGATCTGCTCAACGAAGGGTTCGGCGAGAATCACTAGTGATTCTCGCCGAATCTTATTTGGCACCGCTTTGAGGTAGCCGGATAAAGTCGGCGAGAATCACTAGTGATTCTCGCCGATTCGGCGAGAATCACTTGGTGATTCTCGTCGATTTATACTTAGACGAATTTTCGTCTTTCCACCCAAGAGCTGCTCCTTGACCCATCCTTGCTCCTTGTCTGCTCTTGCATAGTTACAGCCCTGTACTTGAAAGTAAGTGCACTCCAATAGAGAGAGTACACGTAGGCCAACACATTGATCTGCTCAACGAGGGATTACGTTGTGCAGACCCGTGTATATTGACCTACTGCACCCAGACATTGGTGTGCACTTAGCGTGGAATAACTACAAGCACAACTTGAAATATTTTATCAATGACATTGCCTATTTACCTTAGCTTGTTCAGGGGCTTCTTCAAATCAGGTACGTTGTGGATGCAATACCCAACAATCTCCCCCTACTTGAAGAAGCCTAAACCCTACAAGCTAAGATGAATAAGGCGTATGGGAATGAAAATCATAACCTCGAAATAAGTTGAGAGAGATATTCATTACCAATACCAATTTCGTGCGGGCAAACTCTGGAGCCACCTTAGCCTTAGCCGAGAGGGTAATCTCCCCCTTTTCGGCTTCTGCAAATCTGGGTCTGTAGCATTTGACCCCTTGCTCCCCCTCAGTTCTTGCACGAGCCTGGAGCTTCTGTAGTCTTCATTCCTCATAATTTAGCATCCCCAATTCAGTCTTGAAAATATTGAACTTGGCCTCGTCTAAGGGCTTTGTGAATATATCAGCAATCTGCTTGTCCGTGGGGACATAACAGAGAGAGATGTCCTTGTTCTCCACGTGCTCCCGAATGAAGTGGTAGAGCACTTCAATATGCTTCGTTCTACTGTTCGATACCGGATTGTTGGCAATGGCAATTGCACTGGAGGAGTCGCAGTACATTGGAACTTCCTTGAACAGAAGGTCGTAGTCGGCTAACTGGTTTCTGATCCATAAGAGTTGTGCGCAACAGCTGCCTGCCGAGATGTACTCAGACTCTGCTGTGGAGGTAGCTACACAATTCTGCTTCTTGCTATTCCAAGAGATAAGCCTTCTTCCGAGGAATTGACACGTCCAGGAAGTGCTTTTCCTGTCATCCCTACTCCCTGCAAAATCAGCATCTGAAAAACCTATTAGCTCGACATCATTGTTTCTCAGGTACCACAAGCCAAGATTGGGAGTACCTTTAAGGTATCTTAGAATTCGCTTTGCAACGACATAGTGAGATTCCTTAGTGTTCACCTGATATCTGGCACAGACACATGTGGAGAACATGATATCCGGTCTACTAGCATTAAGGTAGAGCAGGGATCCAATGATGCTTCTGTATTTGGTTTCATCGAAAGGTTTACCTTTCTCATCCTTATCCAGAGACATAGTGGATCCCATTGGAGTCCTCATAGAGGTTGCATTCTCCATACCGAATTTCTTAAGGAGTTCATTTGTGAACTTCGTCTGAGAGATGAAGATTCCATCCTCAGACTGTTTCACTTGAAGTCCCAAGAAATACTTGAGCTCTCCCATACTGCTCATTTCAAACTTTCCTTGCATAAGTTTAGAAAACTTTTTGTAAAGATTGTTGTCCGTTGAGCCGAATATAATGTCATCGACATAGATTTGCACCAGCAAAATCTTGCCTTTGACTTCCCTGAGAAACAATGTTTTATCTATTTTACCTCTAGAGAACTTGTTATCAAGAAGAAAACTAGATAAGGTCTCATACCAAGCTCGTGGAGCTTGTTTTAAACCATATAAAGCTTTATTGAGAAAATACACATGATTGGGATAAGTAGGATTGACAAAACCTGGGGGTTGAGCGATGTATACTTCCTCTTTCAGGTCTCCATTCAGGAATGCTGATTTCACATCCATTTGATAGACTGTGAATCCTTTGTGCGAAGCATACGCCAGGAACAATCTGATTGCCTCGATCCTTGCTACTGGTGTGAAGGTCTGGTCGAAGTCAATCCCCTCTGCCTGTATGTAACCTTGAGCCACCAGCCTTGCCTTGTTCTTTATGATGACACCATGTTCATCCAGCTTGTTTCTGAAGATCCACTTGGTGCCAATCACATTCTGTTTGTATGGTCTGGGAACTAGCATCCAAACGTTGCAACGTTCGAATTGATGTAGTTCATCTTGCATGGCCAGAATCCATGCCGCATCTTTGTTCGCCTCGTCGAACTTCTTTGGCTCAACCTGTGACAGGAAGCTAAGATGCAGAACTTCGTTAATAGTACCTCTTCGAGTTCTGACACCGACACGAGGATCTTCGATGATCTGATCTCTAGGATGATCCCTCACGTGCCGGAGCTCTAGAAGTCTGGCGTCTGGAGCTTCGACTACTTCTTGGGCTTCTCCTACTTCTAAGAGATTTGGTCCATTTTGATCTTCTACGTTCCCAGATGACGTGGAGGTGCAAACTTTGACGTACTTAGGAGTTTCATCTTTAGGGGTCTCATCGAGATCCAGCTATTCAAGTCGTGCACCTGCATCTTCAAGAATACCATTGGAAGAATTGTTGTTAAGCAAACTTCCTTCATCAAATACAACATTAATTGATTCTTCTACCACTAGGGTTTTCTTATTGAAGACCCTATATGCCCGACTGTGGGAACTATAGCCCATGAATATGCCTTCGAAGCATTTTTCACCAAATTTAGTACGCGGGTACTTCCCATTATTCAGTACATAGCATCTGCAACCAAAGATCCTCAAGTATGACATGGTTGGTTTCCTGCCTTTCAGTAGCTCGTAAGGCGTCTTACGATGATGCTTGTTGATCAATGTGCGGTTTTGTACATGACAAGTTGTATTGACCGCCTCTGCCCAGAAGTATTCTGGGAGAGAAGCGTCTTACAACATTGTCGTGCAAGCTTCAATGAGAGTTCTATTTCTCCTCTCCGCAACTCCATTTTGCTGAGGAGTGTGCGGGGAGGAAAACTCATGAAAGATATCTTGTTCTTCACAAAACTCTGTCATAGCACCAGATTCGAATTCTGTTCCATGGTCACTTCTGATTTTGACCACTGAGCAGTTAAATTCGTTCTGAATCTGCTTGACAAAGCTAGTGAAGATGTCAAACGTATCTGACTTTCGTTTTAAGAAGAACACCCATGTAAACCGAGAATGATCATCAACTATCACTAGCGTATAGGACTTGCCTCCCAAGCTATGAACTTGCATTGGACCAAACAAGTCCATATGTAGAAGATAAAGACACCAGGAAGAGTCTTTGTCTGCAATGCTCTTAAAGGTAGCCCGAGTCTGTTTGCCTATCTGGCATGCAGGACAGGGGCTATCTTTGATGCACTTGATACTGGGAGCATCCCTTACTAAGTTCTTAGAAAACAGCATACTAATTGTCTTGAAATTAATATGTGCCAATCTCTTGTGCAATTGATCACAAAGAGATGCACTGTCAGCTACCACTAGGCATAC
Source organism: Platanthera guangdongensis (assembly GCA_039583875.1). Classification (NCBI taxonomy): domain Eukaryota; kingdom Viridiplantae; phylum Streptophyta; class Magnoliopsida; order Asparagales; family Orchidaceae; genus Platanthera; species Platanthera guangdongensis. The sequence goes on along the minus strand of CM077150.1, from coordinate 120,028,178 downwards.
GGGGGTAGATGAATCTAAACTGAGAAAATCTAAGCAGAAGATATTTCTGCTCCTAATGCCTGATAATACCGTCTCAGAAGAGGTACGTGAAATTATCAGACATTTATCCTTGCAGAACTTAACGTCATAACCTTTATCACATAACTGACTTACACTGATCAGGTTATGGTTTAACCCTTCAACATAAGCCACGTCGGTGATAGAGATTATACTGTTGGAAATCATACCGTAACCTCTGGTGACTCCTCGATCTGATCCTCCAAAGATGACTTTGGGTCCATTCTCGACTGGAGTGAAATCACGCAGCAGGCTTCTTGTCCCAGTCATATGCCGGGAGCATCCACTATCCAAATACCATATCGGCGTTTTGGTGGCCTTTGGACATTCCTGCAAAACAAAATTAATTTCCCTTAGGAACCCAATCGAACTTGGGTCCTAGATTCCTAGTTAGCAAACTCCCCCTCGGTTGGTTAACCCTACGAGTGGTCGGCCTCGCATTGCTAACATAGGGAGTCTCGTAATACCTTGGATTAAACCAAGAATCCACGGCAAAGTGATCGACTTTGCCACAGCACCAACAGTCGAATCTGTTGTACCTCTTCCTAGGCTCCTGCCTTACCCTGGGAACGGTGGGTACAGCCGGGGCTTTGGATCTGGAGGTGGGGGCCTCACAGTGATTGCAGTCACAAGACTTCTTCACCTTCTGTATAACAGACTTGGCTTTTGGTGCCTGCTTTCCATTATGGCCGCTAGAGAATTGACCATAATTTCCCATGTGGATTTCCTCATAAGGTGCCTTGAAGGCACTCTCACCGAAGTTCCGGGGAAAGGTCCAACCATCATATCGGCTCTTTGGCTTTGCAACCGAGGGCCGGAAATGATGACCAAAGGTTGATTCAAAGTCATGTTGGTTGCAAGGAAAGCTAGGCTTTCTGAACGCAACAGGACTGAGCGGAGCCTTTCCCTTTTCATCAGCAGAGGCCTTCTTGGCGGCCTTATTCTTCCTCTGGTTCCTGTTTCTCCTGGATGAGGAACCAGATACCCCTACATGCCCCAAGCCAGCTCCTTTGGCCGGAGCAGAGAAGGTATCAACAACTGGAAGAACAGTTTTTGGCATAGAGAAGCTCTTGACGAACTTCCTTTCTGCCGCAAGTAGTTCTTCCAACTTGTCAACTTCCTCCTGCTTAATATCAAGGAGTTTAAGAGACTCTGAATGCTTAGAAGTCAGGTCAAGGTGCTCCTGTCGGAGAGAAATCAAACTAGTGACCTCTTCCCTTAGGGATACACACTCACACTTAAGGAATTTCACTTCCTTTTTCTCACCCTTCAGTCTCTTACGGCACTCCTCGAAAGTGTTGAGCAGAAGCTCATACTTCTCGAGGAGCTCCGCTTCACGGGCCGAAGGGCTATCCTCAGGTTCATCATCCTGAGACTCAGGATCAGAGTCAGAGTCGGAGAGAGGGGTGTGAGTTTTTACCTTCCCAGTAAATGGGGGGCATTCTCCTTCTGAGTCGGAGCGACCCACCAGCCCGAAGTAGGCTTCCTCATCATCACTGGAGTCTGAGGAATCAGACTCACTCAGTGTCTTTGGCCTTTTGGCGATATAGCTCCGCTCTTTCTTCTTATCTCTCGAAGATTTGTGCTCCTCTTCTTTCCATTTTTCTCTCTTGCCTTGATAGCAGTCGGCCACGACGTGTCCTGGCTTATTGCATCCAAAGCAAATAATGTCAGAGGAGCGATGTTTGTTCGGTTTAGAAGCATACCTATCAGAAGAATAATTTTTCTTCTGATGCCTGGAGGAGGAGCCGTCTCTCTTTCTTTGATTCCTCATCTTGAGGAACTTCTTGAACTCTCGGGTGATGAGGGAGAAATCTTCCTCCGACAGCTCTGAGCTGGAGGAGCATGGCTCGGAGTCCTCCTCCTCATCCTTTTTCCTGGCACGGTATGAAACCGCACCCTTGCCTTTTCTGGAGTGACTGGCTTTTAGAGCCACAGTCTTTTCTTTGGCTGCAGCCTTCTCTGCTTCTTCTTCTGCTTTCCTGGTGTTCAGCTGAAGCTCATAGGACATCAGCTTCCCAAACAGGATTTGCGGGTATGTTTCAGCTAGTCTGCCAAACTCTCGGATGGCGCAGATCTTTGTGTCCCATTCCTTTGTAAGGGACCTAAGGAATTTATCATTGAGTTCACCATTAGTGAACACTCTTCCGTATCCTTTGAGGGCGTTGACAATCTTGAGGAAGTTCTCGTAGGTGACTCCGATCTCTTCCTTAGGCCCTTGTCTGAAGGCCTCATATTTCTGGTTCAGGAGGGATCTCCGATCATCCCTCACTTCATCAGTGCCCTCCATTAGGATGATCAGGCAATGCCAGATCTCCTATGCTGTCCTGCAGTTGCAGAAGTTCTGCATCATTGTGTCATCAACTGCGCTGACCAGAATGTTCTGCGCCTTATTGTCAAGTCCCACTAGCACCATCTCGTACTTGTCCATTTCAGAAAGTGTCTTCGGCACTTTCTTGGTAGGATCAATGGTGGAGGCCTTAGTGGGGACATAAGGTCCCTCCTCCACGATCATGAAGAGTCGAGGATCAACTGCTTCCATGTAGAACCTGATCCTTTCCTTCCAGATAGGAAAGTTGAGTCTGGTGCACACTGGGATCTTGCCTGTGAACTTGAGACCATCCATGGTAGATGTTTTCCTTCTTCTTGACACTAGTGGCAGGATTCAACTCAAGGTGTTAACCTTTTTGATGAGTAACCTCGCTCTGATATCACTTGAAAGTACACCTAGTATCAACTAATTTCACCTATGGGGGGGGGGGAATATGTGACGTGCAGCGTTTTTGTGGAATTTAAAATTTTACCTACACAATAAAAATAAACAGCACAACACACATAATACACAAGCTATTTATAGTGGTTCCCCGATTTGGGTACATCCACTTTCCCCCTTCGACCTATCTCCCAACAAGGGACGACTCGGTCTCTTCACCAACAGGATTGAAATCCAATCCTTGCACTATCGGAAGGAACCCTTCCACACGTACAAGTCAACACTCCCACAACACGGGTTGCACCCAACCCTTACAACTAGGAACCACGTTCCTTTACAACAAAAGTAAAACTAGAATGTACAAAAGATACAAACTACATTTGGAGACTAAGGTGTCCCTCTTTGTTGACGACGTGTTCTTGAAGTCCACAAAGAGTCCACAACCATAGATCTCTCTTGGAGAGGATCTCCCCGGAACCGGCGGCGACAAGATGGGCGGCGACTAGGTACACGGGATCGGCGGCGACGACGATGTGCGGCTGCTGTACTCTGGAGATCCAAACTTCGTAGCGAAGCAAGCTAGGTCTACCAACGGTCACTCTAGGATCAGTCGTCTCGATCGATTCGGACGGGGAAGTTTTTCCCGATCAACAAATCGAGAGACAAGGGATCTCTGGATAGACGCGTGAGACTCTAAGCTTGGCTAAGCTTCTGTCGCCGGAAGATCAGGAAGAAATCTCGATCAAGGTCGGCGAACGACTTGCTTGCGCGGCGACGGCGGCGGCTGAGCAGATTCGCGATTTTAGGTTAAGATCGGCTCGACTTCTTTTTCTGTGTGTCTACTGTTCAAAAAATACCCGTATATATACTGTAGACACTTTCAATATGACCGTTGTGGGTCCCACAAGTAGAAACCCGAAATCCGGTTCAAAATAGTGCCAGCGGCAGAATCCGGTTCAGGGGGTTCCAGAAAATCGTCTAAGGCAAATTCGGCGAGAATCGAAGAAGATTCCCGCCGAATCGGCGAGAATCAGCCAGTGATTCTCGACGATTCGGCGAGAATCACTAGTGATTCTCGCCGAATCACTTGTTGACTCTCGACGAATATTACTTGGCCATGATCTGCTCAACGAAGGGTTCGGCGAGAATCACTAGTGATTCTCGCCGAATCTTACTTGGCACCGCTTTGAGGTAGCCGTATAAAGTCGGCGAGAATCACTAATGATTCTCGCCGATTCGGCGAGAATCACTTGGTGATTCTCGTCGATTTATACTTAGACGAATTTTCATCTTTCCACCCAAGAGCTGCTCCTTGACCCATCCTTGCTCCTTGTCTGCTCTTGCATAGTTACAGCTCTGTACTTGAAAGTAAGTGCACTCCAATAGAGAGAGTACACGTAGGACAACACATTGATCTGCTCAACGAGGGATTACGTTGTGCAGACCCGTGTATATTGACCTACTGCACCCTGACATTGGTGTGCACTTAGCGTGGAATAACTGCAAGCACAACTTGAAATATTTTATCAAAGACATTGCCTATTTACCTTAGCTTGTTCAGGGGCTTCTTCAAATCAGGTACGTTGTGGATGCAATACCCAACAGTACCACTAGACGCGGGTCGGCCTTCCCTACCCCTGATTAGCCGTAGCTTTTCTCTCTCCCAGAGCAGGTAGCGCTTATAGAGCTCACACCACAAGGAGCTTACACAAAGCATCCAAGATCCATTCATCTACATAGCCATACATCCATACAACACATCCATGCGTATAAAACATACACAGTTATCAAATCCATGGAGTCTTCTCCAGTTTACCCATAATCGTCACCAATCCAGACTACCCGTCCACATGGGTTTCACACAGCATGCTTATGTTGTACTGCACACTTCCGACTCTAGATGCAGACTCAACCAGGGAATAACTTCCAAGATCCACCTCTTGGTGGAGGATTCCATGCAAAGGCATAAAGAAAGGACTTTGATGTCCAAGAAGGAGATCGTTGCCCTTGAAGATTATTTTAGAGCCATGAACTAGCCGGATGGAACTCACCCCCTCGGCTTTGCCTTCACGAATCCGATCTCGGATCTTCGCTCCGCACGCCGTAGCAACTCCAGCAGCTGGTTTCCCCTTCCTTTCCATGCCCCCTTCCTCTCCCTTTCTCTCTCTCTTTGAGAAGGAGAAGAAGAAGAAGAAGATGGAAATGAAGGGATTTTATCCCCATTACTCGGCCTTGATCCACAAGGAAGGAGCCTAGACCATTGGATCCAGGATAAGAAAATGAACGGCTCGGATTTGTCCTAAAATATGCTGAACACGACCTGACACGCCCCGTGACACGCCCGTGTCACAGGCCGTGTCACTTAAGCGGCAGTAAACCGACTCAAATCCAACCAGTACACGGCCGTGTGACAGGCCCTTATCATACCCTACACTCCTGTATCATGCCCGACATGCCCATGTCCAATAGCCGTGTACTTCACAGAGCACAATGATTCCTCACCCGAGCGGGACACGGCCCTGGGACACGCCCGTGTCCAAGGCCGTGTTCACCACAACACACGCGTGTCCAGCAATACATGCACTCCTCACTGCAACCCGCAAAGGACACGCCATGTGATACGCCCGTATCACAAGACGTGTACTCTGCACTCGACGATCATCGACCAAATATCGTCGACCATAACCCAACTGCTCAACCCAAGGTGGACCCGCCCTGTGACACGACCCTGTCCCAGGCCTTGTCACCCAACCTGAAACCCAAAGTGTGCTTTGGGGTGTGATAATCCTCCCCTCCTTCAAAAAAATTTCTTCCCCGAAATTTGGCTCAACTACAGACATTCACCTAGCAACCGATCACTCAAAGAAAGTGAGCTTAGTGAGAGCTCAGGGGCCATAGTTTGTCTCGCCCCAAGGAATCGCACAAACAAAACAACACAGTCACAATATACAGACATACATACATAGCTCGCACAGATGTACATTCATGAGATATCCATCCACCGATTCATATAGTGATTTACCAAATATCATATCCACCTATCATATCAACTGATCACCAACGTACAGTAGGTGTACAAAACATCTCATCGTCTGATCTGATATACAAGTTATATGTACATCAAAAAAAATCACATATCCACTACAGTCATTTCTTGTTTCCCAGACACAAATTTATCACTGTGATCAACGGATCGCCAGGATACAAAAGGTGTACCCAAACATTGCAATAACATCATATTTACATACATTTCACTCTTTCATGGTTATTTCTGCTCACCAGCCTCATTTTGCAAATATCGCTTCATAGCTTCTTGGAGTTTCAACCTAAACACTTGAGGCTACAGTTCTTCAACTGTTGAGATTTGCGGCTCCTGTACTTCACGATTGTACATTCGAGGTTGCGCCTGGGATGCAGATGACTCAGAAAGTACTTTACCCTTTTCTTCATATGATGCACCTACCTTTTTCTCACCCCTTGGAGCGTCACTCCAACAATTACGAGCTATATGTCCCTGCTTTCCACATATAAAACATGTAAGTGGCTCCACACGTCCTTGCCCCTCTATTGCCCCCACAGACACAATCGACAACATTGTTTTGGTAGGCCTGAATCTTTTCTTCTCTCATCGCCTAAACTCCGACTGTTCCGATTGCGGAACTTTGCATTAGGCTTTTTCCATTGCCAATTTCTTTTTATCCTGCAACCGTTTCAAATTCATTTCCAGTGCCAGTGATGTATTGACAAATGCGTGAAAATCCCTAAACCATTTCAACTGCTCGTCCGCTCCTTGCTCTTCCATCACAACTTCAACGCACCCTTGCCTTGCACTAGGCCATACTGTCACCCCTGCAGGCCTTACCTGCTTAGTAGGTTATGCGTGTAACACTACGAGCACCATCTCAATCACCACATGTACGGTCTCTGCTGAGGGAGGTGTAGGCGTTTCAACTGGTGCTGCACTCTCATCGGACCGTTGGGGCTCAGACTGCCCAGCACCACTCCTCGCCACCAAGCAATGTACATTGACTACACGCTTTCACACCTTAGATGCATGAAATACATTCCTAGTGGACATTCATGAGTTCAATTATAGTCTTCCCTCCCAAAAATCTCAACCTGGCTCTGATACAACTATGTAATGAGCCCACTCGTCATATGGAATATAACGGTGGGTCCGGCCGGGGCCCCATGCCATATTTCACAGACAAGCGATGGAATTACTTGTGGAAATCAAAATCTAATCTTATCCTAACTCAAAACATTGTAGCGCAGCATTTTAAGTTAGATGAATTCAGCACAGCGAATGTTCACTAATTTATAAACTCATATATATATATATATATATATATATATATATATATATATATATATATATATATATATATATATATATATATATATATATATATATATAGCAAACCCTTAAACACCTCATGGTGTAACTTTTAAATCCAAAAAAACCCTCATTAAAATATGTTTTGGACTTTAACTTAAAGGCCTTTAGGTCTTTTTCCGGGCACATGGCATAATTAAATCCGTCCAGCAAGCAACATTACTCACTGACTCAACTCATTGACTCATTAAATCAACATTGCTTTTTGTCAGAAGCAAAAGGTCATCCTCCCAGAAAACAACCAATTCCGCCAACAAAAAAGGGCATTCCTGCTAGCAAGCAAGCTATTCCTCTTTCTCCTCTCCTCCCGCACGGCAAGGACAGATGCTTTATCCTCCCCTGCACACCACCATCCCCTCCTCTCTTCCTCGACTGCCACCAACAATGCCGATAGTAGCCTGTATAACCCTACCGTGCCCTCGACACTATCCGGCCTGCGTGTATACCTCCTCCATTGTGCCTCAACTGTCCTCCACAGTGCCTCACCTCTCCTCCTCCATTGCGATTCCAAAGCATCTCGCTCCTTCCGCCAAGCAGCTTCAAGCTCCTCCTTCCGGCAAGCTCCTCGCGGTATCATCTAGCTCCTCCGTTTTCAACTTTTTTACTATGTTCTTTGTCTTTCGAATGTTTTCCCCTTCGACAGAGCATCAATTCTTCTGCCGACAAGCTCCTCCTACCGGCACGCTCCTCTTTCCAGCAAACTCCTGGTATCACCCTACTCAGATTTGGTTTTCAACTTCTTTTCTTTGTGTGATTGTGAGAAATAGATTTTGTTCCGGTATCAACCTTTTGCTCTCTGTTTTTTTTCTGCTTCCCGTTAGTGAGAAAAATTGAGTTAGCGAGAATAAATGTGTTAGTGAAAAACATTAGTGAGAAACATTATTATAGCTGCATCTCTGTTTTTTTTCACTCTTTCTCATGCTTCATTTGGCGCGGCGTTTTCACGCCAGTGGCCGAACTAAACGCCGCCGCAAGGCCTCCGTTCTGCTAACAATGTTCGTCATAAGAACTCCAGATGTCTTTGGAATAACTAGCCATGTGTTTTGCATAAACGTCGGCCAAAGTGTTTTGTTTTTTTCATTCTCTTTCTTAATAGTGTTCTGCTAATAGTGTTCTGCATAAATATGTTATGCCATTCACATAGTGTTTTGATAACTGTCAGCCATAGTGTTCTGATATTTAATAGTGTTCTCCCATATAGATAGTGTTCTGCATATATAGTTGTTCTGTGTCAGCCTTACTAATTCTTTTTCTAACATGATGCATGCAATCACTATAGATGATTTGATGAACAAAAATAATTTGAGAAATTGGGTGTAGCATACAAGAATAGTTGAACTTCAACGATCTCATTGCACTCACTACATTTAATGAAGTGATTTTAACAAATTGTTCTTTTGATCAAATGTGCACATTTAATACTTGATGTTGGTCTTAGTATCTTATTCCTGTACATCAAAAAGAATGTGCTACTACCACTATTTTCTGCTCTGTTTTAATAAACACATTTCTGTTGTGTTGGAAGAAAAGCATCATTCGGTGAGCTTGAATTTATTTTGCACTTCCTTAGTTATTATTTTGCATATTTCATTAGTAATTATTTTGCAATTTTCTTTGCAGTTCTTTTTCTAACATGACGCCTGCACTCACTATAGATGATTGCATGAACAAAAAAAATGTTCAAATGTTCAAATGTTTAAATGTAGAATGCACTCACATTTATTACTTGATGTTTGTCTCAGTATCAAATGTTTAAATGTTGTCCCCGCGACAAAAGTCGCCGCGCGCAACAAATGTCGCCCCCCTCAACAATTGTCGCCCCCATGACAAATGTCACCCTCCTCAACAATTGTCGCCCCCATGACAATTGTTTGGTTCTTTACTCATTTGTCGGTAGAGCCATTGTCTTCCCGTTTTTATCTCGAGTCAATCATATAGAAGCTTTGCAACAATTCATATTCTCAAATGAAATTTAAACAACTTACATTCAAGGATTAAGTTATTTTTAAATGTTCCCTAACAATTAAGCAGGATATAACTACAGAATGGAATATGATGAAAATTATGAAGCAGATATAACATAACTGTATATTATGAAAAAGAATAAAAAGGCCAATCAACGGCAGGTTGAGAAAAACTTGCAGATATAGCGCAATATTCCTCATTGTTTCTATTTTAGACCTAATTTTGATCTAATACACGTACAACTTCCTACAAGAGCCCATTCAGACCTAATATTTTATTCATCTACATGTTCTAATTTTGAACTCTACTTCATCTCAAGCACATGCAGATGACAGACCAACAACAATCTGAGGCGGCAACATCGTTGCCAAACCAGGGTGGCCCGGTCCAACGTAAGAGCTTTATATTTTACAGATCTAATTTCGTTCATTTTAAATAATATAAAATAGTATTTCATGTTAAATACTTTTATTTATCTCAAACGTGTCATTTGTTTCTCAGCTCTGCCGGTCTTAAGAGATAAAAACTGCAATACCACTGTAAACACTGATATAAATTATGAATATTACGATGAAATTTGCAAAGTGAGTACAAGCATGTGGTCTGATGGTCCGCGTACTAAAGTTGAAGATTTTAGGCTAATTATACCGGTAGTGCCAAGAGGCTTGAGTGCGAGAAGAGTGAAATTTTGTTTTTGATATGATTAGGAGGCAACACCTAACAAAGATTATATACAATGGTCTCAATATTGATGTTTTAACACATTATAATGTTGCTACCTTATTGATTTTTATATTTACATCTTTGTTCGCAACAGAATCTCTCAAGGCCACTGAATGATATCTACTGCTGCATCAGATTATGACAAATTTTTTGTGTTTGCATGTTTTAATTTTTTGGCAGAAATGTAGGCAAGTTTTAATTTTTTTTACAAAATATTTGGCGGTGTGCCTACTATTATATAAACTACTTATATGCTACTGTTATATAAACTACTTATATGCTACTGTTATATAAAACTGTTGTTCTTCCTTAAATTCATTCATGCAACGTGCTCCTTAATATCTACTTCAACAAGCCAAAAACTAAAATCAGAGATTGCTCCAGATTTATAATAGACCCATGCTCAAGATTTATAAAAGCAGAGATCTGCTTCATTCATTCAATGTTTTTGTAGTATTTGCTTACTGATCTGTATGCTCATCCCCCGCTGAATGTAGCCTTCCTCGCAAAATGTCACCTCCCAAGCCAAATGACGTTGCCCTCGCCGAATGTTCGCAGTGGCGAGGATGGAATCCAACTTCCTATTCACACTGCTTTATTTGTTTTTTTCAGGGAAATAAGTTTCCACGAGAATCTACTCACCAAACGACAAAACATGATATTCAGTTAAGCCAAAAACATGATTAACAGTTAAGCCAAAAACATGATTAACAGTAAAGGTGAATATTCCCTTTCTTGAAAATTATTAATTTTATATTTTTTTATTACAATGTCGCCGCCCACGAACCATATCGTCGTCTAAAAACAATTTCGTCGGGGGCGGGTGAAGCCTGCTTGGTTGCCAAGCGGGCAAAGCCCGCTTGGTTACGGGCGAAGCCCGCTTGGATACGGGCGAAGCCCGCTTGGATACAGGCGAAGCCCACTTGGATACGGCAAAGCCAGCTTGGATACGGGCAAAGCCTGCAACGACACATTGAGAATGGGCGAAGCCTGCAGCGACACATTGCTTGACGAATGTTGTCGCCCGCCGAATGTTGCTGTCCGCTGAATATTGTTGTACGCCGAATGATTCTATTGGTCGAATATTGCTGCACGCCGAATGATGCTGCCCGCCGAATGTCGCCACCCCCGCAAATGTCACTCCTACGACAAATGCCGCCCCCCACGACAAATGTCGCCCCCACAACAAATGCCGCCCCCACGATAAATGACACCCTCACTACAAATATTGCCCCAAAGACAAATATTGCCCGCACGGGGTCCCCTGTGCATGGCTGCAATTAGCCATCCACCCAAGAGCGACAAACAAAGTAACGGTCAGCTTTAGCTGACCAATTATAATGACCCTACCCCTTACCCGGGCAGTGGTTCCTTCCATGTACGCATTGCAATTATACTATCTAGCAATCACAAACAAGTGCGCTCAAGCACAACATTATCACAAACGTCGGTCTCAACCAGACGCTCCGTGCACTCAGGGCACCTTACGGTGTGCCGGAACCTGTGGCAACACCACCGATTACAGAATTATTAACTTGTTGGCTGGACGGTCATAGTCACCTCAACCCGGAGATTGGATGCATTCCGACCACACCACTCATAGGTGATAAACTCACGACAAACTTGAGCATTAAGATCGACCCACCAATATGGTTCAACAAGTAGGGTCTTCCATGCGTTCGCCCATACATTGCCACTAATCGACCTCCCAAAACAACCAGGGTCAGGTCAGCCGTTCCCGCGCTCAAGCCGTCAGTAGCGCACCACAATATCCATGGAGTGGTCGGAGTGGCTAATCAGGGGGAGGGAAGGCCAACCCGCGTATTGTGGTGCGCTACTGACGGCTTGAGCGCTCAAACCGGAGAATATCTTTGTGGTGTGAGCGCAAAGCATCCAAGATCCATTCATCTACACAGCCCTACATCCATACACAACATCCATACGTATAAAACATACACAGTTATCAAATCCATGGAGTCTTCTCTGGTTTACCGATAATCATCACCAATCCAGACTACCCATACAGATGGGCCTCACACAACATGCCTATGCCGTACTGCACACTTCCGGCTCTAGATGAAGACTCAACCAGGAATCACTTCTGAGATCCACCTCTTGGTGGAGGATTCCATGCAAATGCAAAAAGAAAGGACTTTGATGTCCAAGAAGGAGATCATTACCCTTGAAGATCGTTAAGAGCCATGAACTAGCCGGATAGAAATCTCCGCCTCGTCTTTGCCTTCACGAATCTGATCTCGGATCTTCCCGCCGCACGCCATAGCTCCTCCAGTAGCTAGTTTCCCCTTCCTTTCCTTTCTCCCTTGCTCTCCCTTTCTCTCTCTCTTTGAGAAGGATAAGAAGAAGAAGATGTAAATGAAGGGATTTTATCCCCATTTCTCGGCCTTGATCCACATGGAAGGAGCCTAGACCATTGGATCCAGGATAAGAAAATGAACGGCTCGAATTTGCACAAAAATAGGCTGAACACGGCCTGACATGCCCTGTGACACGCCCGTGTCATAGGCCGTGTCACTTAAGCGGCAGTCAACCCACTCAAATCCAACCAGTACACGGCCATTTGACACGCCCTTGTCACACCCTACACGCCCGTGTCATGCCCTACACGCTCGTATCCAGTAGCCGTGTACTTCACACAACACAATGATTCCTCACCTAAGCTGGACATGGCCATTGTACACGCCCGTGTCCCAGGACATGTTCACTCGGACACACCCTTGTCTAGTAACACACACACTCCTCACTACAACCCGCAAAGGACATGCCCTGTGACACGCCCGTGTCACAGGCCGTGTACTCTGCACTCGACGATTGTTGACCGAATTTCGTCGACCACACACCCAACTGCTCAACCAGAGGTGGACACGTCCGTGTCCTAGGCCATGTCACCCAACCTGAAACCCAAATTGGGCTTTGGGGTGTGATATGGTATCAGAACAATGACAAGTATATGATCAAATTTATCAAGACAAGGTAGCAGTAATTCAGTGGGAGTAGGTATGATGATGATAACCCTGCAGGAAAGGAAGTGTGGTAACTAAATCTTCTTCTCTTGTTTTAATTTAATATTCTACTGCTGCATATGTTAGTGTATGTCATTGACTCAATTGCTTGATGGTTTTGACTTCTTCAAAGATGGGAGTCCACTCAATGCCAATACTAATGAAGTTTGATACTGGCTAAGTCCACAAATGGAGGTTGACGTCAATTTCCTAATTGACACCCTCCCCCACTTACTTAGTACGTCTACACGCACTTTTCTTGCACATTTCTTTGTCAAAATAACAACAAAAAATATCTGGTCTGCCAATAGCGGCCTATATTTTTATTTTTCTGCAAAAAAATCATATTTTTTTAATAATATTTTTATAATTTTTAGTAAGAAAATAAAAAAAAATATTCTTTCTAGTCTAGTATTAGGTGGGAACAATTCAGTCTTTCAAAAATTTTGTTGGATCAGAAGTTTTACCCATTGCATGCGCGCTCGATTAGGTATGGAGTATTCCCTATCTTCTCCTATATGGCGGAGAAAGGGGATGTGGGTCATGGTCTCACAGCGATTGAGGAACTCCGCCAGGATTACACTAAACAGATGATGACTATTAGGGAGATGCTACATGACTTAAGATTAAATCAAGCCATCTACCCACATGATAATGGGAATAATAACAATAATAATAACAATAATAATGAACATGCCCAACGTGCACTATATGAGTTTGACATTACCTGAACTACCCGAGTCAAACCCCCATCATATGTTGGTTTGGAAGAACCCCAAGGTTTTCTAGACTGGGTTAAGGAGATAGAGTGCTACTTTGAGTGGTACAAATCGACTAACGCGAATAAGGTGCGAGTGGCGAGAATGAAGTTGTTAGGTAGACTTAAGATATTCTGGTTGAATGAGGAATGACTTCTGAGTACCATGAATGGTGAATTACCCATTGGTTGGGCTGACATGAAGGCCATGCTGACAGAACAGTACGTCCCTACATACCATCAAACGCAGATGTTAAATGATTTGGCTACCCTTAAATAAGGGAATAAGTCGATCTCTGAGTATATGAGTCTTATTAAGGATATGTTGGTTACGTGTGGGGTGAAGGAGATTCCAGAGCTCACCCTCTCTAGGTTTCTTAAGGGGTTAAACCCCGTCATCTAGGGTAAATTATTGCGTTATGGTCACACTGACCTAAACAGTACTTTTAATGCTGCATTGGATATTGAGAAGCACAATGTTCATAAGAATAAGACTTGGTCATTTCAGAATGGAGAGTCCAACATAGGACCACCACCCACTTTTAGGGAAACCATTCCTAATAGGTCTTATGTCTTTGACTCCAAAAAGGTTACGACTAGTGTTTTGACTCTGTTAGCCTCGACGGCTGAGCCTCCTAAGATTGTGATTGAAACCAATGAGGATTTTGATGTAGATGTGGTATCTCTTGATTTTGAAGATGACCCCATAGCTTAGAGTATTCTGACATGTACATTAATTCCTGACGATTTTGATGAGTCTGAAATTGAGGGAATACCTAGTGATTTGGAAGATGATGTTTGGGATATGATATTCTGATCTGTCAAAGTATTCTATTGCCTATTACGTGCCTTACTAGTGTTGTGTCTGTTCACCCTAGTATTGAGTGCCCTTTACAGGATAAGATCCCCATCGTGTTAGAGACTATGATTACACCCAATGAGATTGTGTCTGAGTTATCTGAGGAGTCTGAAATTGAGGATGTCCCTATTTTTATTGTGGATGAACTACCATCTGAGGGAAGGGTATTTTTGTACGATTCTTTGCTTGTACAACCGGATGAGAGTTCTTTGATGTTGTCAATGTTGGTTTAAATTAATACTGATTCATATTTTATCATGGGTTTGATTTTACAGACCCTTCCCCCTATTTATTTGTCTGCATTAGTTGACTTTTTAGGACGTGGAACCAGTAAACATATTCTGAGTTTTGGTGTCATGCCCACTTTATTAGTTCCCACATTGGCATTGTATCCGCGTATAAATATTGCTATGTTGAGCGCACTAGTATTTGGAATTTTCACCGCACCTCAAATACTTGACTACCCGTCACTTTTGACAACTTATTTTTCTACGTGTCCAACTACGGTTCCGTCCTCTACTATGACTGATTCTGATTCTTTGGCAATTGTGCCTCTAGTTGTGGTGTACCCTATACATACTTATATACCACACCCGATCGCACACATTTAACCACCCCCTTTTGATGACCCTCATTTCCCCACGTTAGTGAATTTAGTTTGGTCCCTTGAGTTTTATCGCTCACACATCCCGTCACATATGGGAGCGTCCAACTCTATTTTTCATGATGAGGGTTCTCCTTGGCATATCTTCATGCCAAGCGTGAGTATTTAAAATATAAAATTAAAACTGCGAATTCAGAGCACATTAAAATCATCTCTGATTATAAGGCTCCCATGCCACCTGACTTAACCCCCTTATCCTCCAGATTTGGGTCTAGTCATGTAGAACATGGATTCTCTCCTTATGTATTTTGGACATTAGTGTTTCATTTTAAGTTATGTCGTACGCACTTCCACTCTTTTTCGAGACCGTCAGATGCAAGATTTAGTTATTTGGGTTTAGTTTGGTCAGTCCACGAGCGGATGCCTTCTCGCTCTGTTAACAAATTAATACATAGGAATGCCGACCCATCCATGATTATGAAGAACGTCGGATTTCATGCTTTTATTTCAGATTTTTATATAACACTGGGTCTTTCTCTTTATTTTATGTTTCCGGACTTTTTACTGTACGTCTCTATGCCACCTGAGTGGCATTCTCCGCCATTTCTTCCTACTACTAAATATTATCTTGGGTTTGGTAGTGTTATTGGTGTCATATGTAATTTTCACGTGGACTCCTTGGTTCTTGAACCAGATGGTAAGATTCAAGTTTTATTTCTTTTGCTTGACACCCTATCGAGTTTCCTCAGATGTTTTGTTGTTTCTTTGCCAGACAGGTTCTTAGTGTTGATGGATGTACATGCTACTACGACATGGATAGCGGCGCCATTTTTTCCCCATGTTGTTGCTGCTTTGGATTGTTCTTCCCTCACAGGCCACTCATCTGTGATGAGTAATTTTGAGCGAGGGAGGATTGATGGCGACGATACTGATGTGGTCGTGGATCCCTGTCACAGAGAGTTCGTGGATTGTGATGGTCGTTGCCGTAAGCTCGAAGATGGGAGTTCATCACGACGTTTCTTCGCCAATGCCGCCGCCGCTACATGTTTTGCTCGACGTCCGCCGCAGCCAATAAATAAAACATATAATTATAAATTATATAATTATAATTATATATTTTATCAATTATTATTTTTAGCAATGTTTATTTTATGCAATTTTAATTGAATCATTTTTTTATATGCAAGTATTCCATTATAATATTTTTATTTCATGTATAATGATCGGTGCTAATAACCCTCATGTATTATTTTAAATTATTTTCTTCCATATGTAAGATGTGTGCCTATAACCATCGTAGTTTCATTTTGAATTTTGAATGGAGGAGATTGAGTGGTGTAGGCTATATATAGCCATGCTTATGATGAAATTGGTAGAGAATGAATGAAAATTAAAAACCATAATCTTGCTTGAAGATTTCCCTCCTCCTCTCATCTCCTCATCCTCTCAAAAATTCAGCCACCTCCTTGTCCCTTTCTTTTTGGTCGCCGGCCACCTCCCTCCTTCTCTCTATTCTCTCTTCTGCTTCTCCTCAAAACCGAACTTTCAACATCCCACCAAACCCTAGCCGGCCACCCACCTTGCCGCAACCCACTTCCCTTCTTTTTTCTCTTTCTCGTCCACCCTCATCCACACCACCCGACCCCTTCATCACCAAAGCCAACCCGACCACCTTCATCCCCAAAAAATAAATCCGGCCACCCCACATCTCTCCCCTTGCTGCCACCTCTCCATCATCTTGAGAAAATATTCCACCACCTTTTCTCTCTCCATCTTTCCTTAAATAATTTTGGTTTCAATATTCTCCCTCTTCTATGGTTTTGCAAATGGAAGACTGCTCATCTCTTCATCGTCTGGTGTGGATCTGTGGAGTTTGGGTGGAATTAGAAAATAAACCACCGTCGTGTGCGATTCCTCCACTCATATTGTGGACGAACTTCTTGGGATTGGGTAACGATTTACTAAAACCTCTTTGTGTGTGATTTTTCTATATTATTTGTGAGGTATTTGTGGAATTAGAATGCTAGTATTTTGTCCTGGTTTATATTGAAATTCGTGCTTATTGAAAATCTAATTTTTAAGCATTGATTATTCTAAATATTTTTGTAAACTTTGTTCGGGTAGATCTCGTGAACACTTGAAGAAATCGGGTTCATCACCATTGATTTCCCCTTGTGTTCAAGGGATTTGGTATACCCTCTTATTAACTAATTTTGTGATTGATTTGGACTTAATTATAAATCATATTTTTAGTCTGGATCCTCTCTTATTTATTTGTGATTTGTTTCCGGATAAATTTAATTTGAATAGATAATTGTCCGGATCGTGTGGATCCAAATCGCTTCAACGAACATTGGCCTATAGCCCTTGTTCAATATATAAAAGCGGTAGCGTACCTTTACTTTTGAGTGTTGTTTAATTAGTTGAATATCAGGTAGAATTTTTTAGAGAAAATATTGCTCGGTGCGTATTTAATTTAAGTGTCGAACCTAAGAACGCGTGGTATTTAAACCATAGAAACCTTGGGCCTGCATCTACAGATGATGACATCAACAAAGTCAAGAAGTCAACTGAGTTCAAATTAAGTGTGGGAAAGCTATAGAACATGACAAACAACGTCGGAGGGTTACTGTATGTCTTCTTCCATTAAAGAAAGATGTAGTTTCCTGCCGCACGTGGTCCCAATAGCTTCCTGGAGCCTTTAATCGGCAGAGGATAAAAGGGATAGTTTCCGGATATTAAACGTAACTTTTAGGGTTTTACTTAACAAGAAAAAAAGCGGCTAGAGTTCATCTTCATCGGCATTTGTCACAACCCGCATTTTTCACTGCCAAATAAGTATATCAGAGTAAGGTAAAAATGCGTGTCATTATGCCACGTCAACAGGGGATAACTGTGGACGCTCAGGAAAAACTCCTACTTAACCATGAAGATATGTTCTTTAAGTTATTTAGAGTTAAGATCAATTTAAGTATAGCAGATAGTCGTATCCCTCGGCTTAGTGGCTCATCTAGTTCATAAGAAAAGTAGTTAAACGCCGCGGAAAAATACTTCTTTTCTCAGAATAGGCATCCTACAAGAGCTTAGAGGTTCCGAAAGCACACCTCAAGGTATGCAAGTTCTAAGTTTATAATAGCAATAAAAGTGATTTGTACGATCGTTATATATAGTGACTTAACATTATAAAGCATGCAATGCATAAGGTAATAATAGTAGTTGTTTTTTATACTTGAAAATACCTACCATGCATTCTTAGCATAAAACATCCAAGAGAGCAAGTATCCCAAACACACAGAAATAAAGCTAAGCAGCTAGAAAGTATCCAAAAATAACAGAGCAATCCTGTGGGCAATAATAAACTGACATGAACCCACAAAAGTAAAGTATGTCTGAACTAGTGAATAAAGAAAAACAACAAACTACCTCACTACGGTGAGGCAAAGAACACAGCCAACACTGCTTCTCAGAAACTCCAAAACCACCACAGCTATCAGCTACAGCTCTGAACATGAGGCATTCCAAAGACAGAACACCTCAGCAAGAATGTACAAGTAATGGCAGAAAGTTAGACAAAAGTAAACAAAGTCGAGGGGTACGAACCTAACTCCAAAGGAAAATACTTATTTAAAGTGCAGCAGAAATGTACAAAGCCAAAAGGAAACATTTACATTAAGCGTCACGTACCACAAAAGCACACCAAATGCACAACACTATAAGGGAAAAAGGTCATGATTAAATCATCCAGAAAAGAAACAAACCCTTACTAGCCTCCTGTGGTCAACTCCACCAAACAATCCAAAACAGACAAGGTGGTCAACTCAGCTTGACACAACCCCAAAGAAAATTTTCCGTCTAAATGCGGGGGACACTAAACACTCCACAATTCACCGCAGATGCCCCAAACACCCAGTAGAGCCCCACAAGGTACTAATAGGGAGAACTAACATTGTGGCAGTGGTTTTGACCTCCAATAAAATCGGCAACAAAGAAAACCCGGGATGAAAAACTCGTAACGACACGGGTTTAGAGCTCAAAGGCCCATAGAAACCTGCAACTTTTCTTGCCACACGACATCGCCACATATAAAAACCATGATAAAAACCTCAAGTCAACAATGACATATCAGATTCTACTAGAGAATTCTAGAATGAAACGGTTGATCAACCTTTAGGAAGAATTTCCAACCCTAAATAAAATCTAACGCATTCAAAAATAATAGTTAAGGGTGATTAAAGCCAACAATATAATATTTCATCAAATCACTACAATGCTACGAAGTTGAACAATCATGACAAGAATTAAAAATTCAAGTAAATTCCAAGGGGTATTAAACATATCGACAGTTGGAATGACAAAAGTGCAAAAGGGTTAAATACATAAGTTAAACAATTACCATCAAGATAAAGAAAAAAGGGGGAAAGAGGAATAACCACCACTTGCCTCGGTTTTGCCAGAAATCTCTTCTTGTCGTAGATCGGGACTAAAGAAAATGAGAAGGGTCGAAATCTGAACAAAAATGACCGAAATAGAGGTTAGGCCCAAACACCCTAACGAGAAAATTCAAGAAAAGGGGGAAGTTTTACCATGATGGCACCGTTTTTGACGAGAGCTTTCCGGATCTATATTTGGTTGAAGATTTCGACCAGCCGAGCTCCGTTGGCAGTCACCGGAAGATTCACGAATGAGAGGGAGTCGCCGCTCTGGTTTTCGTTCGGTCTAATCGTGCGGAAGAAGATGAAGTTTTTATCATTCTAATTATCCTTAATTATAAGAATATATACATATGTATACATGTATTTATAAAATTTGTTTTTTCTAAACAGGAAAAAAAGACGAGCGAATTAAGAGCGGATGTGCGGAAAATAAAAATAGAGGTTTAAAATGACTTCAAATCGAATATTGCTTAACATGAAAGTTGTATATCTCGTCAAGACGAACAAATTTCATGCTAACCATTGTTTTCTACGACACCATTTTGACCCTCAAAATGGCGCTCGGACGCAGACTTGAATGGAATTCTCGAGAACACACTTAGTGTTCTCGAGAAGGACCTGCAGTAGTCGAGAACAAAAAACGAAATACTCGAGAAGAAGAAAACAGGTACTCGAGAATATGAAGCAAATTATCCGAGAACTACAGCAGGATTACTCGATTACAATCCTGTGACACTCGAGAAGTAAAAAATGCAGCACTCGAGTACAACACAGCCACCACCCGAGAACAAGCCAGAGTACTCGACAACAAAATTGCATGAACAGTTGGTTTTTTACAAATATAACCAAAAAATTAAACTATAGAGATGAATAAGAAAAAACCTTTTTGAATAGTGTTTTAATATTAAAATAATCATATTTATATTTTTTTTAACACGGAAACACGAGTTCAAAACGGAGTCCCAAACGAGTGCCAAATTAAACTAAATTCGCACCTTAGGTGAACACTGACGCTACGAACCCAACGGCTAAATCAAAACCAAAATCCTAGAAGCCATTCCCGAGATATTAATTTCCAAATTTTACGACAAACGTAAATAATTCAAAACTACAAACGCGTGCCGAGACTCCTAAAATGCTCGGATCGCGACGAAACTTGACGAGCAAGTCCAAAATTACTTAACTTAATTTCCCAAAGCAAAATTTTCCAATTAAAACAAGAATTCATGAATTTGGCTGACTCGACCGAATAGACGCGAAAATACTTTAACGGCGTCGCGCCGTCAAATCGATGTTAAAAAGTAACGCCTGACGCCATAACTATGACATTACCAAATCAAATAATTATCAAAAAGTCGGGGGCGTTACAGTCACACCCCTTAAAAAAGTTTCGTCCTGAAACTTAACACAAATTTAAAACCATCTCAACACGAAAACCCACATATTAACACAACCTAGAAATCAAACCCAAACCAAAACCCAATTATTACCAAAAATCTGAAGACATACCTGAACTAAGGGAAAAGATGCAGAGTAGATTCTCTCATCGTTGACTCCAAATCCCACGTCGCACTCTCGACGTCTTGACTCCTACACTCAGAGAGAATGACTCTCCTACCTTAGGCACAAAGGCCCTACACTCAGATCAACAAATGATCCTACCTCAGTCTATAGAAATTTGGTCTACAACTCAAAACCAAAGGTTCCTATATAGAGAATATAGTTTGGTTGATGTTGATTTGACACCAGAGAAATTTCCCTATGTTTTCTTCTTCCTGAGTTGAGTTTTCCTCAACCCTACCTTCTTCTCAGCAACAAGAAAAATGATCTTCAATAAATGGCATCTTGTGCTGGAAGTGACTCAGAAAAAAGTTTCTGATCTTGCTAATGAAGATAGAAGTGTTGACTGTTCTTGTATTCTTCAATCAGGTAACCTTGACTACAGAGAGTAGATGCTCTGCTTCTTCAACTTGCGGTAGCTGATGAAAATTGTTACAGCTAACTGTAAGAACATTTAGTTCAGCGGGTTTGAAACTTCAGCTTCAAGTTGAGCAACAATGGCGAGAGAGAAGACGTAGAAGTTCCGCCTCTTTGTGAAAGTGATAAACCCTAAAAGTTATCTTTGCATCTGCCGAACATATACCATTTATAATCTATCGTCCAACTGTTATTAGACCAGTGGGCCCGCCTATAGTTGTTGGCTATAACTCTACTGTTACAGAAAAAGTCATAAAGTAGGATTTAAGCGATGTTTGTCGTGTATTGTAGCTTTCCCGTAATATTTTGAAACTTTGTTGACTCATGCTGACGTCAACATCTGTGAACTTAGCCATTTTCTAAATTTTATATGAAGCATTCAGTGCAATTATTGAACTGGCTTCACTCAACGAATCTAAACTTAGGCAATTTCTTCTGCACTACCATGCGTTGAATGCGCGGAGTGAATAGTATTTACTCAATGTTTTTGCATTTAGATAATCTTTCTGCTATTTAGGCATTGAGTGTGCCTTCATCACTCAACTCTTCTGGACTTAGTCGTTTCACTGACTGCCTTTCTTTATAATGAGGCATTGAGTGAACTGTCTTCACTCAATGCTTCTGTACTTAGCCGCAACTTCCTTTATGAATGCGTTGAGTGAGTCTTCATCACTCAACTCTTCTGCCTTTTCCTGACTTCTTGTTGATGAGGTGTTTAGTGAACTGCCTTCACTCAATACTTCTGTACTTTGCCAATTTTCTTGATGAGCTTGCGTTGAGTGAGATGTCCTCACTCAACGTATCTGGACTTAAACAGATTTTCCTGTCCATCTCTTTTTAGGCTTTGACTGATTATTGTTTTGTCGATGCCTTCATATTTGGCATTGAGTGAGCTGTGCTCACTCAACAATTCTGATCTTAGCCAAATTGTTGACAGAAACTTCAACTGCTTGAACTTGACTTAACGCTTCTTTCATCAAGCATTGAGTGAGCTGTCCTGACTCAACGATTCTGGACTTAGATGATTTTTCAGTTTGCCAAAGCTGAGGCATCCATTTTTCAGTGTCTCAAAGCTGAGGCTTTGACAGACTGTGTTGTACTCGATGCCTTTTGTTATATGGCAATGAGTGAACTTCCTTCACTCAATGCATGTGCACTTAATCGCAAAACTGCTTTGCAAACTACAGGGCTTTGACTGTCCACCCCATACTCAGCGCTATGGGAATCTGGAGTTGAGTGAACTGGCTTCACTCGACCCCTGTGTACTTAGATGATTTTATGTCTTTCCAACATCCTTCCTTGGCATCTGGCATTGAGTGAACTAGCTTTACTCGGCGCCTGTGGATTTAGATAGATTCCTTTCTCTCCACCTTTCAACCTTGTGACCACCTGTCACAACCATTTAGACAACCTGTCTAAACTTGTTACGAGGAACATCCTGCACATG
The DNA here is from genome assembly GCA_039583875.1 of Platanthera guangdongensis. Lineage (NCBI taxonomy): Eukaryota > Viridiplantae > Streptophyta > Magnoliopsida > Asparagales > Orchidaceae > Platanthera > Platanthera guangdongensis. Next base: position 120,005,227 of record CM077150.1, on the reverse strand, counting down.
ATGAGCTTGAACAACATCAAATACAACTATACTCTTAGTGTTTATGGTGATGCCTCTTCAAATCAAATCTACGAAACATTGAGGGCAATATTCCCAACAAGTCATATCAAGAGAAGAGAAAAGGCGAGAATTCCCCATCATATGATTAGTAGCGCCCGAATCAATGAGGCACCTTCCTATAGTGACCAACAGAGCATCGGCAGGAGTAGAAAAAAAAGGAGAAGGGGTGGCCAAAAAAATAACTACAAACCGCACGGTTTAAATAGAACAAACGCACGAACAAATGGTGAAGAAGAGCTATTGCCGAACAAGAGCAGGTCATAGAAAGAAGGCGAACAAGTCGCAAAAAGAGGAGAGGCCGCACGATCACGTTGATAACACATCAATGGAAAGGAAGATGCCACGACCAAAATATGGAGCCCACATCATAGAAGAGAAGCCGCAATGAACATAACAAGTTGCAAAGAAGTGCGGCCAGCAAAGAAAGCCGCACAAACAAAACACGCGCAAAGAAAGAATTCGCAGGAGCATAGGATAAAGGAAGCACGAACAACAAAAAGGCCGCACAAAAAAGCCGCCACAAGTAAGAATAGGGTAATATAGAGCGGCTAGAACGAAGTCCGCACGAACAAAAAAGTACATAAGGAAACAAGTCACAAAAAACAGCGACCAGCAAGGACGGGAAGGGGCGGGAAGAAGTCGGAAGAAGTCGGAAGAAGCCGAAAGAAATCCGAAGAAATCAGTCGAAACTGGAAGCGGTTAGACAAACAAAACGAAATAGAATTTGAGCAAAGGATCGGTTCCCTCTGATACCATGTGAAAAAGAGCTAAATAAACAGCAAAAGAGGAAAATAAACTACATATTTTATTGCTTCAAAAAGATAAAAAAATACATAGGTATGACCCCTTATTTATAGAAATGGTGGAGATGAGAGAATACAATAAGTGATGTAGGACTAAATACAATCCGCACTGCCTGTGCGGTTTGACAAAGTCAAACCGCACAGTATACAAAGAATAACTAAAGATCACCCAACAACAATAGTGGGAAGCCAACAGTCCAATAGGGAAGACCGCCAGACCTCCGGTACATGCTATCAGACCGCAACTGCGGGTTTCTAGACGACTGCAATTGTGGCTAACCATCATACCACTTCTGCGATAAACTTTAGACCACACCTGTGGCTTGCAAAATAGATCGCTGTTGCGGCTAATTTGCAGACAACAGCAGCGGCTTACCGACACACTGCTGCTATTGCTAACCATCAAAATACTGATACAGCTACCCAGTAGACAACTGCTGTGGTAAACCTCCAAACCCCTGAGCAAAACCATCAGAACAAGAAGACTAGCAGACCGCTTATCAAAACTGCCAGACCAAGGAGAACTTCTAACAAATGCGGCTAGACATCAAACCGCTTGGTCTCCTAAAGCCTCAACACTCCAAAACTCTTTGGAAGTAGCACTTGTCACACACAAGTACCTCAAACACGCAGCAACACAAAATGAGGCCCATCGCTTGACATGTACATCGGTCCCTGCGAAGCGCCGTAAGACAAGGGGCATGATCTTAGACATGGAGGTGAAGACGATTGTCAGGCCCTCACCTTAGCTATGCATGTTTTCACCATAGCATGACACAAAGGGGAGCATCTCAACAAAAGGGATGCGCAAGGATTACATGATTCGGTTTGGAAATGAAGATGTTGTGGGAGTACGCAAGCCGTGTCGGGATCTCCTCATTATCAGCTCAGGGATATGGGAGCCCTGTCTAAAGGTCAAGAGGATTCTTATCTATAAAGGAAGCTCAGTCGATGTCCTGTTTATGGGCATGTTTCGGAGATTGGGATCTACGAAGAATCTCTCTATACAGTAATCGGACCTGTCTATGAATTAAACAATCGGTCGGTCCCTATGCAGGGCATAGTTTTCCTCCTAGTAACCATGGGAGAGTACCCGAAGCAAGCAAACCACAACATTCAGTTCCTGGTCATGGAGTGCGATTCCACCTACAATGCCATATTTTGCCAACCCATGAAAACCACATTCGGAGCAATTCCCTTTGTACCACATATAGCGATAAAGTTCCAAGCGCCCAATGGAGTGGGAGTTGTTTTAGGTAATCAGGCAATGCCACAAATCTATACCTCAACTAGGCTCAGCCACCGTAAGAGGCAAGCTAGCACATTGTTAGACAAAGCTGTCATACAGAGGTCCACACCAGTGGAGGGTCTAATCGAGGTTCCACTTTGAGTAAGGGATTCCACCCATATGGTACTAATTGCGTCACTCTTATCCCTAGAGGAGAAGGAAAAGTGCATGAAATTCTTACGCGCCAACAAGGATGTGTTCTCATTGAGCCCTGAGGACATGTCAGGGATGGACCCACAAGTCATCACCAACTAGCTAAACATCAACCCGACATGTAGACCAGTAGTAAATAAAAAAACACAACTTCATTACCGAAAGGCTCTACACCATCAATGAATAAGTAGATAAGATTTTGGTTGCACGATTAATTTGGGAAGCAGCATATTCCACTTGGCTCCCTAACGTGGTCATAATAAGAAAGCCACAGAGAAGTGGAGGATGTTCGTCGACTATAACAATCTCAACCAAGCCTATCCGAAGGACCACTTCCCTCTCCACTGCATCGATCAGCTCGTGGACGCAACAGCTGGGCACAAAATTCTCAGCTTCATGGATGCCTACTCAGGGTATAACTAGATTGGAATGAACCCGACGGATGAAGAGCACACCTCCTTTCACACAAATAAAGGGATGTATTGTTACAAAGTAATGTCGTTCGAGTTAAAAATGATGAGGCTACCTACCAAAGGATAATGAACCATGCGTTCAATAGTCTCATCGAACAATCCATGGAGGCTTTAGTCGATGACATGCTAGTCATAAGTATCTGATGGGGTCATCAACTGGAAGAACTTGACAAGTGCTTCCAGCTCCTCTTACACTTCAAACTGCACTTGAATCCTAGCAAGTGCACGTTCAGAGTAATCACTGGAAAGTTTCCAGGCTTCATGGTGACACAACGAGGAATAGAGGTCAACCCCAAAAAGATTAAAGCATTGGAAGACATGTCCACCGCGCACAATATCAAGGAAGTCCAATGCCTCATTGGAATAATATATGTACTCTCCTGCTTTCTCGCCCGGATAGGGTACAAATACCTCCATTTCTTTAAAGAACTTCGTGGTACATGTCACGTCGATTTCCAGTGGACAGATGAGTGTCAGACTACCTTGGAACACCTCAAGCAGTACTTGGCCACTCCCCCACTACTCTCAAAGCCAACTAAAGGGGAAGCCCTCTTTCTGTGCTCGACAATCTCACTACAAGCGCTCCGCTCGATCTTGGTGAAGGACGAAGGATGAATCCACTGTTTGATCTATTACATCAGCAAGATCTTTTCTTATTCCGATAGAAGGTATCCCATGGAGGAAAAGACGACATTTGCCCTGGTATTCTCTTCTCGAAAGCTTCAGCTCTATTTTCAAGCCCATACCATCAAAATGCTTACATAGCTGCCGCTTCGAGCAATCTTGCAATAGCTCGAGGTTTCAGGTAGGGTAGTAAAATGGGCGATAGAGCTCGGGGAATTCGACATCCAGTTGCTACCTAGGCACGTAAGCATGTCCTAAGTCCTTGCAGACTTCATAGTGGAGTGCATAATCCCACAAGAAGAGGTTCCTAGCTCTGACGACCCAGCACCAATGTTGTGGACCTTCACGTCGACGGGGCCTCCGACACCGTGTGGGTAGGTTCAGGCCTACTGCTGACCATTCCCGAGAGATCCACTCTTGAGTATGGGCTCCAGCTAAAATTCTCCTCCACCAACAATACCGCGGAATATGAAACCTTGATCGCCGGCCTCCGCTTAGCCATCATTTGTGGAGCAGAAATCCTAACCATCAACACTGACTCCTATTTGTTGGTCTCGCTGGTCAACGGGGACTATGAGGCAAAGAATGCACAACCCGCGCAATACTGCTAGCTGGACAAGGACCTCCTCAGCAAAATCATGTCTCACAGATCCTCCACATCCCTCGAGAATAGAACACCAGGGCAGAGGAACATTCCAAATTCACCAACTCTACCACGAGATACCAAGCACGCTGTTGCCAAATAGAGGACATGCTCGCCCTAGTATCTCGGGGACCTGGACGATTTCCACCATTACAGAAGGGGAGCCCTACTTGATGGACCCCATCATCGCCTACCTCAAATATAAGCAGCTTCCAGCAGATCCTATAAAGTTCAGGCACATTTGAATTGGGGCAGCCTCATTCTCCCTCATCAATAATGAGCTCTACAAACATTCATTCTCTAGGCCATACTTGAAGTTCTTACACCCTGCCAAGACCTACTACACTTTGCGGGAGATACATGACGACATTTATGGTGAGCACCTGGGAGGAAAGCCTTTGGACCAAAAAATACTACTACAATGGTTCTACTTGCCCATGTTGAAAAAAGATGCCCTCTACTTCACCCGGAGATGCGAGAGATGTAACACCTGCATCCACCACATGAAATATAACAAAGAGTCCGGTCGGATCCCCACGACATATCCCACAGACAGTCGGCAGAGTTACATGTTAATATCAAAACTAAACTACACGAATTCTAACTCAGAGCATTCTAGTGGAAGCTTTAAGGGATAACAGTTTGAGCTCAAGCACATACGAATGCCCAATATATATATAAAATAGGAATGTTCTTAAAAAATACACCAAAGTCAAATGTCTAAGGCCTTACAACTGTTGCTTTTTACAAAAATATTTTCATACATCGGCATGTAGGCCGACCACATATGAAAACACTAAAAAGCCTTCGCTTGGCATTTGAGGGTCGGCATAGCAACTATTGCATAAACTCGCAATTTCTCGCTTGGCTCTCCAACACCTGCATAGGGACAATCCACCACAAGGGCGGCAAACAAGGCAATGGTTAGCTTTCAACCGACCAATTTACAACGATCCTACCCCAAAATCGGAGCAGCTGTATTCCTTCCCTGCATGCATATTATTTATACAACAAATATATCAAAAGGAGGCACACTTAAGCACCAAATAATATATCACAAATGAATGCCTTAGTGGACAAACGTTTCATGGACTCAGGACACATTCCCGGTGTACTGGACTTCTCCGGGTCACACCACCATGGACTCTATGGTATACTTGAGCATTCCAATATTTCCAGCACAGGGCCTAAGACTCTTATTATGTCAACGATGAAAGCCAGTTACTTTAGGCAATCTAGCCCGAATGATATAATCTGGGTACAGTTCAACTCTTTCCCGTTGCTCAAATCGCGAAGTCAACGCTGATGGTCTCGGCCATCATGGAGAATGAGAAGACGCGGGTTAGACCCCCTTTCCCGTTCGGCTCTTTATCCTTTCCTCGACTGCCATCCACAAGTTCCCCAATACCAGAGCCTGCAATCGATAACACAATAGCACTCATGGCCATAGCTGGGCACCCAGGCCCATAGCTCACATGCTAGCACTTTAGTCTCCGCAAGATGTGCTAAGTAAGTCCAAATCTATTTGGAAGATAACGCCAACGATAGCCACTACCACCTAGCGTTAGCGACAGAAAACTCATCTGTCTCTAGACTCAGCTACAACTGGAACATCTGTCCAAAAAACCCTGCAGCATCTTGTAGTGCCAGAAACACTAGACTTTCACATCAATCAAAGCTCACTAAGTGTTATCACCAACAATACTCTCTTTCACTGATGACATCCAACAGTTATACAAACTGTTGTACTTTCTGGGTATTTTCCTATAGCACCCCCAGTACTTCTTGCTCCTCTCTTTTCTGAGTATTTAAACCTGAAGTCTTCTCTGGCATAAAAAAGAAAACATCATCAATCCAGACCAACCTATCTAGATGGGCTTCACACAACATGCATATTTTGTACTACAATTTCCAGATCTATATGCAAAACCAAACCTAGGCAAACTACATATCGGCCCATTAGAATCTCCACGATTCTCCACTTTTTTGTGTGGGATTACATGCATATGCAAAAAGGAGGACTTCACTTGTCCAAGAAGGAAGATCATTACCCCTGTAGATCTTTTTGGAGACATGAGTAAGTCTTTTATCCGAATGGAAAGGAGAGCCTTGTAACACCCCATCCGTCAAATAGGATAAAACATAATGTCTGACTGGGGCCCCACGCCATATTCTACGGACAGTTAGTGGAGTTATATATTAATATCAAATTACTATGATACAATATCGATTCCTAACACAGAGCATTCTAGTGGAAGCTTTTAAATAAGTTGGAGGAACCCATCAATAAAACATGAATGTCCATTATATATCAAAGCAGGAATGAAAGAACAAATACACCAGAAGTTGAAAGTCTTTATTTCAAGGATAGCTAAATCACCTAGAGGGGGTAGGGGTTGAATAGGTTTCTTAGTCCTTAGTGATTATTTTTTGAATCTCTTTTAGTTAGGTGCTTTATTGGTAGATTAAGTTTTGTTTTCAATATATGCTACACATGCTACCAGCACAAAGAAAAGCAACACAACAAAGTACATACAAATTTATAGTGGTTCCCTAATCTTTGGGTACATTCACTCTGCTCCCACCTTGCCAACTTCCTATTAGTCAAGGCACTTCTCCAAAACAATGCTCCAAATAGCTTACACATCAGATCCCTCGGGATCTCTCAGTCTCCTCCAAGACTTATACTTCAATGACAAGGGCCTACACTGAGTGATACAAGCATCACCTACCTCAAGCAATTAAGCCCTACCACTCGGCTATGGAGGATAGCCCTACCTTAGAGCAAACTTTCTCCTACAACTCGGAGAGATTCACTCTCCAACAGCTCAGACAATATTGCCCTAATTCTCAGTGAGTAAAACTCACCTACCTCAGAGCAAGTTTGCTCCTACCTCTCAGATCCACAGAGGATCCTACAAGATGGAATTAGGTTGTTGAGGTTATTGATTGGACACAAGAGGAATTCCTCTATGCACATCTACCTTGGCTGAGTTAGACTCAGCCCAACTTTGACACTAGGAATGTTTTCCTGAGTGTACTTTTATAGACTAAGAACACCATAGCCCCAACTAATTCACAACAGCAAGTATATCCACTTGAGCTGGAAGTGACTTGCAGAACACTGTTCTGCCCCTTTCTGAATTGAACCAAAAGCTCAACCCTCTCTTCTTCTCCGCAACAATGATGTAGATGCTTTGACTTATGATGGAGGCAACTTGCAGAATAGCTTCTCTGCACCTTTTTTTACCTACGCCAACTGCTCAGCCCTATCTCCTTCTTCACATCTCCCCAAGAGAATATTCTTTAGGATTTTTTGGCTAGATCTGTGGAGCACCTGCGGTAAGGGTTGGCCCTAGCTGCTATCTCTTTCTCAGTTAATCAACCTGAGCTTGCTAGCCAGTGCAGACAAAGATGACACCAGCAATCTTGATGTTGAAGATGTTGATATCAACGACAAACTTGATATGCCTCTAGACTTGCTTGTCTTGGGCTTTGTTCTTCAGCCACACCAACAACAATGGCGATTGGTAAGAATTACTGTAATAGCTTCTCTTTTTGTAAAGTGCTTCTGCTTTTATTTAATATATCCAACGACTCTTTTAGCAGTGGGTCCCACTTCATTAATGCTGGCTTCATCCTAGCTTTAACGACCAACTGTCGTACAGTGGGCCTCCGACACCTTTTGTAATGTACTGTGGCCTTGCCACTCACAATTTCAATATGGTTGACTTTTTGACTTGCTGACATAAGCGCCTTAAGACTTAGTTAAAATTCAAGCATCAACATTATAGGCGTTGAGTGAATGAGCTTCACTCAACTCCAAAGTACTTAGACAGTTCTGTCTGTCTAGGAGTTAACAGCGTTCAGTGAGTAAAGCTCACTCAACTCTTTTTGCATTAACCCTTTCTGCAGCCTCTTTTGTATGCATGGCGTTGGGAGCATTGAGTGAACATACTTCACTCAACACCTTCTGCCATAACCACATTTTGCATTTTAGGCGTTGAGACTGTTGAATGAACATGTCTCACTCAAAGCTTTCTGCCTTAGCCATTTCTGCTTCTTCAACAACTTAAGTGTTGAGAGAGTTGAGTGACCATGCATTGTAGTGCCCCAAATTCCAGTGGTCACTGGGCTGAGGAGAGGGGGTAACACGGCTTGGGACACGGGCGTGTCACCAAGCCATGTCCTACACTCTGTGAGGTACACGGCTGGGGACACAGGCGTGTCCATGGCCGTGTACTGCACTTGAGTGTTGCAGGGTGGTCTCGAGTGAGCTCGACAAAATGTGGTCGATGATCCTCGAGTGGGTTACACGTCCTATGATACGGACATGTCCAAGGCCGTGTCTTGCTATGCGCTCAATGAGTTCTCGAGTAAGTTCAACGAAATGCACTCGACGATCCTCGAGTGGGGCACACGGCCTATGACATGGGCGTGTCAAGGGCCATGTCCTTCTCTTTGTTTGATCAGGATGTTAAGCATGGGCTGGACATGGGCATGTCCGAAGCCATGTCTGGCATACGGGCGTGTCACACGACCGTGTCCTGGTCTGTGAAAGTGAGGGTTAGGTCTACAATACTCTAGAGGGGGGGGGGTGAATATAGTATCTTTAAAATTTGCTAGGTCCCAATACAGGTGCTATTACAACTTTTGCTGTAAACTAAAAATGTGCAGTAATTAAGAAACTGGAAAACAAAAAATAATAAACTTAATCACAGCCACACAGCAATAACAAAAAGAAATAGGCAATCAGACGACACAAGAAATTTATAATGCTTCCCCAAATCTTGGTAGTCCACTCTTCTACCACCCTTGGTAGGAATCCACTCAGGTTTTTGATCAGGTTCCTGACACCAATGTGTTTTGATCAGGTCCCCAAAAACCAACTCAAGTCTTTTGGTTAGGAGACTTGCAACCAGGAATCACTATTGAAGGGAGATGACAACCCTTTATACAGAAGGGGGTGAGAGAGTTATTTTGTCTTCTCTGTCAACAGTCAGAGAGAAGACTTATGTGGAATGATGTTAGTAAACAACTCCCCCTAAATTATTGAATGGTTCAGGTAGATTTGGTAGCTTTGCTGTAGGGTGATAGGTCTTCAATCAGAGTTCTTGAGAAGCAGTGATGCATGAGCTTCTTGACTGATTTGATATCTGTTGCCTTTGGAAGTCCTGGAAAGAATATTGAAGAAGAAGACTCTTGATATAGTATGATTGTTCTTCTTCTTCTGAATGAAGATCACTACCTGTCATTGTGAACTTTTGTATGATTTGCTTGTGTGAAGATTTTCTACTACTGTATGAATTCTTGTAGTCGGTCTGTGTGTGTGTCTCTTTTTCTGACTGAGTATATTCTTATTCTTTCTTGATTGTCGATCTTCTTTTCTTCTATATCTTTTCAAAAATTTGAATCCTCTGTAATTAATGCTGACGGCTTGAGAATAATCGGCATTGATGTATTTCCTCAACTGTCCCGTGGAAAATCAGCAAGTAATAATCCTGAGGAAGACCGTAATTAATGCTTCCTCTAACGGATATATTCAGAGAATGTTTGAGCATTAATTACTCAGGAATTTCCGCATTAGAGTGGAGACAGAAGGCCAGAAATGGCTAAGTCTGAAATCGTCGAACAGTTTGGAGAATTCGTCGAACTGAATTACCAATTCGTCAAACTGAGATATTGAATTCGTCGACCAGACGGCTTCTTGTTCGTCGAGCTGAGTTCCAAGAACGTCGAGCTGATAATAGAACTTGCATGCTTCAGAACCTTTTCCTTTTTTGTCTGAAGTACGTCGAGCTGACAATTGCATTCGTCGACTGGAGTTCAGCAACAATTCTGGACTTAGTCGAGTATTTTGTGTTGACTGATATTCTGTGTGTCGACATGAATCTTCTGGTATCGACTAATTAGTCTTGGTGTCGACAAAAATCTTCTGGTGTCGACATAAGTTGGTGTCGACAGATTATTCTTGGTGTCGACACAAATATCCTGGTGTCGACATAGTTACTGTCGACACATGCCCTAAGTGTCAACACAGATCTTCTGATTCCAAAATTCGTCGAGTAGAGTACTGAGTTCGTCGACCTGAGAAGTTGACTTCATCGACCTAAGAAGTTATGAACTTGAGATCCAAGTTCGTCGAGCTCAGAATCTTGTTCGTCGACCAAAGTCTGAAGTTGGACTTAGAATAATCTGAAGTTATCCTGACTTTAGTTTCTTGAAGTATCCCAATTTTCGTCGACCAGAGAATGAAGATCGTCGAGCTCAGCTCAGAGAAATATCTAAAGTTCGTCAAGCTGAGAACGTCTTTCGTCGACCTGAGTTCGACGAACGTCGAACACATTTTACTTAGTCTTGAAATCTTCTAAGTCTTGAGTCTCTAATAGTCTTGTTGATAGCTGGTCCTTCTGATGTTGACTCTAAGGACTTGGCCTAGACTCTAGAACACAACTATGACCCTGACTATACATGTTGGGTCGCATCCTAAGTTAGTGAACCTAGCCTAAATCAACTACGGATCCAACAGTCTGGTTATGTCGGTTTCTTTGCTGCTTAAACTACACGGCCCCTGACACAGGCGTGTCACATGTCACAAGCCGTGTTCAGCATGAGAAAATGATTTTCAGGGCTTTTCGTGGCCGTCCATTCCTTTCAAAGGGGATCCAACGGCCCAGAATTCTCCCTACTGCTGATAAGGCCAAGAGTTGAGGATAAACTCTCTCATTTTCTCAAGGCCTTTCTCTTTATTCAAGTGTTAGAGAGTGGGGAGAGCAAGGGAGAAGGAGGAGGAATCCAGTTGTCGGTGGAGCTGCGGATCCCCGAGTCGCGTGCCGAGTCCAGATTTGTGGAGGCAAGCCCGTTGCGGTGTTTTTTATTTGGCTAGTTTTCCATGGCTCCAAAGCGATCGTTAAGGGTAACGATATTTCTTCCTTGGACATGTGAAGTCCTTAATTTGGCATATGCATCGGTTTTCCCCACCAAAAGGTGGCTTGTTGAGGGATTCTCCTTAGGTTGATTTTGGATATCCTTAAGATGTTTTGCATGTTGATGCGGAAACGTGAAGTATGGAATAGGCATACTATGTGAACCCCATCTGGACTGGTTGGTCTGGATTGGTGATGTTTTATGTTGCACACCAAGAAGACTCCGCGTATAAATGAATATTCTGGTGAATTAAGTGGGTTGTGCATGTGAAGGGTAGTAACAGGAAGTACTGGTCTGAAAGTCCAAGAAAATACTCACAAAGTGATTGTGCTGTGTGCTTTTAAAGACCAGTGTTTTTGGTACTACAGGTGGCTGTAGGGACTACTAGACGGTGGATCCAAATAAGGTTAGGGCTAGGGAAGGAAAGTGAGTTCTGTCGCTAACGTCAGGCGAGAGTGAGTGTCGCTGGCGATGACACCTAGCTAACCTGTGATTGTGAAGCCAGACCTTCGGGGATATAGTGGCTATTTGTGAGCTTTGTGAGCTCGTGCTGAACAGACAAGGGGATGCCGACCCGCGTTAGTCTAGTCATTGAACTAACGATTTAAGCAACGTGCAAGGGCTGTACTATAACATCCCATTTCTGACAAGACCCACAAGAGTGGTTTTGGTCATGTCAAAACCCTAGGAAGCCCAAGGGACCAAGTGAAGAAGGCCAACGTGAAAATCACATTGGTCTGCCTATAGCTCAGCCTTATATTAGCAAGGGGAGATCTGAACCGTCAGATCCTCTAGGAAGAAATAAACAGCCATACAAATTCCCTAAAAACAACTCTTCCGGGTCTGAAACACCCGTGTCGGCCCAGACACGCCCGTGTCACCAGGCGTGTTGTCGGCCCGACGATCGTCGAGCTCAGATCGACGATCATGGAGTTCATTTCTTAAAATGGAGGAACACGCCCCCGACACGCCCGTATCGCCAGGCATGCCGTCAGCCCGACGATCGTCGAGCTCATTTCGTCGAGCTCAGCTCGACGATCGTCGAGTTCATTTCGTAGAATGGGGGAACACGCCCCCGACACGCCCGTATCTCCAGGCTAGTCGTCAGGCCGACGATCGTCGAGCTCATTTCGTCGAGCTCAGCTCGACGATCGTCGATCTCATTTCATCGAACAGGGGGGAACACGCCCCCGACACGTCCGTGTTGTTAGGCGTGTCGTCAGCCCGACGATCGTCGAGCTCATTTCATCGAGCTCAGCTCGACGATCGTCGATCTCATTTCATCGAACAGAAGGGAACATGCCCACCCGACACACCCGTGTCGGATGATACATGCCCGTGTCACAGCCGTGTCACCAGGCGTGACACGGCGGTTCTGGGCAGAATCATCGTGAGGAGGAGAGAGAAATGAGGATGGAGAGGGAAGGAAACGGTTCGCCAAAAGCCACATTTAATGGCTGAATTCAATTCCCCAGGGAAAGGGAGAAGTTTCCAGCCGTTTCAACTGGCCATCAGACCCGATTCAGCCCCCCCTCCTCCATGGCCGAGCCTAGCCATTAATGGCTTTGAAGGACATTAATGCTCCAGCCCGTCCTCTCCCAATCTGAGGCTTTAAACACCACCAGTGAGTTGAGAGGAGGCTTTCCCAATCCTTACCCGAAGAAACCGAGCATCCCCACCTTGTCCTTGCAGAAGCCGAGCGACGCAACTTTCAGAAATGGCTTCCTGGCGATCTTCCCGACTTCAGGCCGCCGGCAAGGTCCAATCCTTCTCCTCTCTATGAGTGCTAGATCTAGACTTGTTTAGGTTGAGAAGTCGGGCTCAAACGAGCCGCATCGGAGAGAATATTTCCTTGAAATTCCATGAAAAATGGTGGTGAGATTTCGCCGGAAACTGCCTCCTCCGGCGGCATAGTCGCCGCCAAACTCTAGCCACCACCTCAATAGAGATGGTGGTGGTGGTTGCCGGCCAGGGAGGTGGTCGGGGTGGCCAGTAATTGGGCTGGAATAGGCTCCAGGTCGGGCCAATCTCAGCCCTTGGCTGGAGGTTGAGGATGATCGGATGCCATCCGTTTTTGAACAAGTAATTTAATAATATTAATTGATTTTCTAGAGATTATTAATAGTAGATGGCTTTAATTATTAAAAATATTTAGAGGCCTCTAATGCAAAAGTGTTCAACATATAAAATGTAGCTCCTGATGTCTAGTGTAATTTAAAATTAATTTCACTCAGTTTGGAATCATGGTGTGACCACATCACTCGTTTTTATTCAACCTATACATAGTCATGACCAGACATTAGAATAAGTGCCCACACCAAACCACTCATCCAAATGCTTTGAAATTTTTAACATAGGCTCCTCATAGCTACCTCGTAGACTATCCAAAAATTAGAATTTTGGAACAAATTCCCTATAGATTTTTAGAAAACTTTAATAAACCAAGTATAAATTTATTAGGTGTCATAGAGACCTCAAAATCCCCCCCCCCCCAAATTTGGGTGGGTCTTCTTAGAGAGTATGTTAGGGCTCTGGTAAAAATTCCATCTCATTTGGAGATATTTTGATTAGGTTTTATCCAACCCTAGTTTGTCCCTTATTGGGTTAATTAGGTCAAAACACCCCCTTTGGGTTTTGAGTGGTCAAATCACCTCAACAGAGGCTGATAATTTGGCCACTGACTCTGTATGGTATGACACACCCTCCAATGGAAATTGGGATGGTTAAGAGTAGGGTACCCCTAGAACCCTAGGGTAGGTCCCTGAATGGGAATTTTTAGGGTTTGAAGGTCATGGGGTCAAATGTCCTTAGAATGACTTGGAAATTGGTGGCGAGCTCCATAGGGTTGGTATAGTCCTTTGGTTAAAATTTTAGGGAATTTGGAAGTCTTAAACCCCCTCAAAACCCTACCCTAGTTTAGGGCACCAAACCTAATTTGGAGTATTAGGCTAACAAAACACTTTAAAATCACTTGAAATTTGGGCAGAGTAGTGTTTATAGTTTGCAAAAGCTCTGGATATTTTTGTTATGAATTTAGGAATATTATTTTGGATACTTCATTAACAATTTAGTAATTTGTAATATTTGCTTAGAAATTTATTATGAAGGAACTACTTGCTGGAAATTGATGAACTTTAGGCAGGGACTCCTTATTATGTTTTAAAGCTTTGTGAATATTTATGGGATTTTTGGAGGAATATTTCTAAGGGTTGCTTCATTACATATTTTTTCCATGAAAGCTTAATTTAATTTATTTTGGAGTGTAGTAAGACACAAAAATTATGATTTTTGTACAATGATATTTTCTGAACCATATTAAGATTGTGTAATTTTTACATAATTTTCGGATGAGTAATTTTGGTACTTCCTTCTTTACATATGATTAACGGGATTATATTTGATAAATTAATTCGAGGTCAAATATTCTCTAAAAAATTATGAAAATTAATATCTAGTCATATATCTCTGTTATTTAGTGTTCACAATTTTTGGGTGGCTATTACTTGAGTAGATCATATAGTTCATGTTCGAAATTGCCCATGGCCAAACATTTGGGAAAATTCAATAAATATCAAATTAATTAGAAAAATAATGATTCTCTGATTTTAGACTAAACTTGTTATGATATACCTCTGGTAAATTTTATAAGAGATTTGGAAGACAAACCGGAGTACCTCCTCATATAGTATATGGTGGTCTGCATATAGTAATTGCGAAAACTAAACTAGAGTGGGTAATGAATTTGAAGAGTTGAATCCTTAGTAGGTTGCTAGTTTGGGTAAATAAATGAGAGATCTGATCAAGGGTATAAATCAATAATAATAAGTGACTTGCGAATGAGAGCTTCGAGCGTAATCCCATCACAGTTCCTAGTGCCTTCGAGAGCCCTTCACGGGGAATACCTTGGGCAGTCCTGGGCTAACGTAAACCTTAGGAAACATTTGGGCAAGAGTAACCCTAATAATAGTTTCACCTTACACTCACACCTGTACACGTAGGGAGATGAATTGGTAGAGAAAGGATAGCGTAGGCCCGTGGCCTAAGGGCTTACCGGTAGAGTTAAATGGACTCGGTATTGATTTGGAAGTTCGGGGAGCTGGATGCTCGGGGATTGGGAAAAAAGGAGACTTGATTAGTCCAGGGAGCCGTGGGCTCGGGAACATGGTGAACTAGTAGGCTCGGTAGTCTAAAGAGCTGGAGGCTCGGTACTATAATTAGATACAAACTATCATGGTTGCATGTGCATAACAGTGGTGGGTCCTCGGTATTAGACGATCGATCACAACGTCGTCGGTACGTTGACTCGGGAGACTAGCTGGTTTGCTAGGAATATTACAGAAACGTACGTGAGGGGCTAGACGGGGTAGTGTGATTACCAGTCTAAGAGTGGAGAGGCCCAACCCACTGTCTCTGTTTTTCCACGGCAGAGGCTCCTGAGAGTTTAGCTAACTTCAAAAAGGGGAACTAAAGGTCTGTGTGCATAGAGTCGTGTGTGTGAGTTGCACTTGCATGTGCATACCATAGCATACTTGTATGTCATAGCATAATCATTGCATTTAACCCCTGACACCTATCGTATAAAATGGTATGGGATGTTTTATACAATAGGCCCCGCAAAACGACCCCTTGGTCTATAGGGGTAATCCCTATAAATCAACGGTTATATTTCTCGTTGCTCTTATTTACTCTTCTTACTGCTTTTACTTGCTTGCTACTCCTTACTATTTACTTTTGTTACATACTTGTTTACTCATGTTTAATTATTGTGATACCCCTGCAATACCTTGTTATTTTATTCCTTAGGGTAGATTACACCTGCTTGATTACGCCCTGCTTTTGGTCCTCCTTTTCACTCCTTTCTGCCCGGTGCCTAGGAGCCACGGGTAGAAGGGTGGGAGATTATTGACTGAGTCTAGTTTGACTGACGGTCATTTGACCACCATATTTTAGGTGCCCCGGATGGGAGTCAGGGAACAGCCGCAGGAGACAAAACACCAGTAGGGTACACTGCAAATGGAGATGGGCCAGTATAGCTCGGGTGGACAGCATCCGGATCTGTGAGTGGAGCCGAGTATTAGTAGTTTTACTTTTATGAGTGAATTGTAGTGAGGTTATCATGTACCAGTCTTAATCTCGTATTCACTTTCTGGTGTGGACTATTTATTTGTCATGTGATTTCCTCCTTAATACTATTGTGGACTTGGATTCTTACACTCTCATTCATTATACATTCAGTCGATGGTGATCGATTTGGCCGGTAGGATCGGCGTTTTGTAGTGATGACCTTCCCGGGTGCGAAGGTGTCACCGCAAAGCGGCTGTTCTGGGCCTAAGACCCCGGTGGTTATTGCAAAAAAATGGGGTCTTACAAGTGGTATCAAAGCGAGGTTTCGATCCTCGGACCTGTGGGTTATGGGCTCAGTTCGTGATGAGGAGTGGTTTGAAAACTCCTTATCAAGGAGGTCTCGGGTTCGATCCCCGGCTTCAACAACCCACCTATAGATGGAGAGGGGTTGGGGTGCATGGTCTGCAGACCTGGTTAGGCTGAACCCTTTCGAGCGTGGTACTAGGGTTGCTGGCGGCCGTCCTTTCGAGCGTGGGCTGGGGAGGCCGTTACATGTACTATATCTGCATTATGGTTGTCTGCTATGAGTACCTGGGCGCCTGGCATTCGGCAGAAACACATAGTGAGAGTCTTAGGCCTATGCGCCATTAAGACAAAGTCTCTGGCTGAAAGCCATGGAGCAGAATGCTCAAGTTTGTCGTTGGGATTCGGGACATGAATTGAGGTGGGCGACTGGTATATCCGGTACACCAAGAATGTGCCCTAAGTGCACGAAGCGTCGGGCCGTGTCGGCGACATTTTGTGATATGTTGATTGTGCGTGGGTGCACATTGTGTGATATATCTGCTTGTGATATGTTATGCCTACATGGAAGGAATACCACTGCCCCAGGTAAGGGGTAGGGTTGTTATAAATTGGTCAGCTGAACGCTGACCATTGCCTTGTTTACCACCGTGCGGTGGATTATCCTGTGTAGGTGCAAGAGAGCTGAGCGGAAAATAGAGGGCAGAAGCCCTTATTGTTGTTGTTGTTGCTGATGTGCTGGCCCTCGAAGGCCGAAGAAGTTCATATGATAGTACTTTCATATGTTGCCGGCCTGCATGCTGACGTATGAAAGTCATGTGTATAAAGCTTAACTGTAAGGCCATAAGGCCAGACTTGTTGTGTATTTGCAGTACATTCCTTCTAGTTATTATATATATAAATGCTGGATTATCTACTGTGGACATTAAGATGAGGAGTTCAATCAACATAAAAGCTTCCGCTAGAATGCTCTGAGTTAGGATGCACAACTCTGATATTAACCCGTAACTTTGCCACCTTTTTGTGGCATATGGTGTGGGGCCCCGGCCGGACCTTCTATTATATGTCATGCAACGGAGGGAGGGGTTACAATTTTGGTATCATCTTATCTCAGTCGTTCCCTTTCGAATTCGTGGTCGAATTCTTTTGTGGCGTGGCGAGCACGTGCAAGTGCGACCCACAATAACATTAATGAACTCAAGAATGTCCACTCAGGAATGCAAATTCACCTGTTTGAGGAACCTGAGCGTTCCTATTTTATTGTGATTTCTTGTGCAAGGTCGCTAATGTGTGTTGTCAACCTATAGGTGACTCATAGTGGTATTGGGAAGTCTGAGCCCCCGCGTTCTGATGAGAGTGCGGCACCAGCTGAGGTGCCTATACCTCCTCCTTCTGCGGAAAAGTACGCTTGGTTGCTGAGGCGTTGTTTGCAATGATTCGTGCACAACATACTGGGCAGGTGCAGCCGGCATTAGTGCCAGAACGGGTTGGTGTAAGGCCGGAACCTATTGAGGCTGTTGATCCTCGGGCTGCTGAATGACAATTGAAGCAGTTCATGAGCTTCAATCCTCCTATGTTTACGGGGGTGGGATTCGCAACACAGGCGGAAGATTGGTTGTCTCGCATCAAGCGAATAATGACGCCGATCAGGAAGGAGGAAAATCAGAAAGTCACCTTGGTCACCTTCTTGTTGGAAGGAGAAGCTCGACTATGGTGGGACGAAATAGAGTTATACCACTTAGCGGGAATGCAACTAACAGAAGTCTCAATTGAGTAATTTTCGTGACTTTTCATGGCAAAACACTTGACAGCGACTCAACGCATTGCTATGGAAAATGAGTTCAAGCGTCTAACTTAAGGAGAGAGTATTGTCGATACCTAGTTGCATGAGTTTACAAGATTGGGACGCTATGCTGGGACTATCTTCGCTGATGAACAACGAAAAACATATCAGTTCTACGAAGGATTGTGGGATGAGTTGAGATTCCTGATAACCAGTGCGGTGAACCAAGGGATTCAAGCGCTGGTGGATACGACGTGTGCGTTAGAGAAGGATATGAAGCGGGTGCAAGGAAAAAGGGACTTGGCGGCGATAAGGTCCGAGTTCAAAGTGTCGCACTCATGGAAATCAAAGTACCGAAGGAAATGTGGTAAGAGATTCCAGTCTTCTTCACAGGCTCCCTCGAGTGTTGCAACAGGTACGCGGTAATATGTTTGATTGTTGTTTTTGCAATTTCATACCTTGTTTATAGCTTGTATATGATGTGTTTGTATTAGGATTTGTCCTGATTCGAGACTGTCCGGAGAGAGCACTGTTTGATACTGGTGCTTCTCATTCATTTCTATCTGTGGATTTCGTTTCACGGATCGGTGTACCGATTCGTATGGTGGCAGATAGTATGAAGGTGTTATTACCTATTGGATGTGTAATGCATACGAACAGGTCTTGTTTTGTGGATGTACGAATAGGAAGTTGGGATTTCTGATTGGAAGCATCGGTGCTGCCGATATCAGAGTTTGATGTGATCTTTGGTATGGACTGGCTCTCGAAGCAGCGTGCTTATATAGATTGAAAGTCAAAGGAAGTCACACTGGAGCAGAATACTGAACGAGAAACGAAGTTCGCTGGTATGCGAGGGTCGAGCATGACATTGATGTCTGCTCTTCAAGTTGTTAATTGAGTTCGGAAAGGCGCGGAGTTGTTCTTCACGCTTGTTGAGGCTGTTGAGCCAAAAGCCAGTGTGAGTGATGTTCCGATTGTGTAGGAGTTTGCTGATGTGTTTCCGAAATAACTTTCGGTTTACCCACATAGCGGGAGATCGATTTCCCGATTGAGTTGGTTCCAGGTGCAAAACCTGTGGCCCGCTCGCCATATCGAGTAGCGCCAAAGGAAATGGCTGAATTAAAAGTTCAACTGCAAGAGTTTTTAGAGCAGGGTTATATCCGACCAAGTATGTCACCTTGGAGAGCGCCTATTCTTTTTGTGAAAAAGAAGGATGGTAGCCTGCGATTGTGTATTCATTATCTTGAATTGAACAATTTGACGAAGAAAAATAGATTTATGATTCCATGGATAGATGATTTGTTTGATCAATTGGCAGGATCGAAAGTATATTCAAAGTTGGATTTGAAATTGGGCTACTACTAGTTGCGGATTCGGGAAGGTGACATTCCCAAGACAACGTTTGGAACACGCTACGGTCATTACGAGTTCACTATAATGCCGTTTGGACTATGTAATGGGTCATCAGTGTTTATGGATCTAATATTCTGAACGTTCTGAGAGTACTTAGATCTGTTTGCGATTGTCTTCATTGATGACATCTTGGTGTACTCTCGATCGGAAGAAGATCATGCGAACCATTTACGGTTGGTGTTGCATACCCTGAGGAGAAATAATCTCTACGCCAAGTTCTCAAAGTGTGAGTTTTGGTTGTTATCAGTGGCTTTTCTTGGCCATGTGGTGAGTGGAGAGGGCATTGCGGTGGATCCGTCAAAGACAAGAGCCATCTAGGAATGGCCAGTGTTGTCTTCGGTGTCCAACGTTAGGAGTTTCTTAGGACTGGCAGACTACTACAGACATTTTGTAAAAAACTTCTAACGGATCGCTTAGCCTCTGACCACGTTGACGAGGAAGGATCAGAAGTTCATTTGGACACCGGAGTGCACACGAGCTTTTGAAGAGATAAAGAGTGGTTTAACCACGGCGACCGTTTTGACATCGCCATGTGGTACGGACGGATTTGAGATTTATAATGATGCTTCAGGGAGCGGCTTAGGTTGCGTTCTTCTTTAATTTGGAAAGGTGATCGCTTATGGCTCATGCCAGTTGAAAGTGCATGAGTGGAAATATCCTGTTCACGATTTGGAGTTGACCGCAGTGATTTTTTCACTGAAATTGTGGCGTCAATATTTATATGGCATGAAGGTGGTTATATTCACTAACCATAAGTGTAAGACCCCCCTCCCGGTTCCCAAAACATGGTACGAAGGGGGGTCTTATGACCAGAACAGCCGCCTTGCGGTAGCATTAGCTCACGAGCTAACCTGTACCACTAGATGCCTATTCTGCCGGCTATAACAAATATCAATATAAACATGCCAACCCAACCATAATATAAAGGAGAAGAAGTCAAATCCACACTAAGCACATAGTCCAAATACACCAAATAAGAGAAGCTAAAACATGCTTTTACAACATCAGAGTACATCTATAAGATTGCCCAAACGGGCTACATCAAAATCTCGCAACACTCATATACATAACCGACGGTAGCGATGGTACCGTCACATCAGGCACTGTCATCCTGACCAGGCTGTCCTGCTGCAAAGTCTACGGCTGCTCTACCTGCGGGGTGACCTCCTAAAAAGGAAGTCGTAACAATTGTTAGTCGAAAAGAGTAAGTGGCTTCACATCCGCTCCCCCGGTGACTCCTCGGCACCGGGCGGAGAAAAGAGCAAGGGTACATGTATAATAAATAGTGTAATAGGTACAAGCACGTAGTAATGTTACAATAAGATTAATAACATTATATTCTAGCAGTTCTACATAAACAATAATAAACTATCAAGTACAAGTATCTATAGCTGGAAAGTAACTTAACCTATAAGGATCCCCATACAAGCTTATAAGTTAAGCATCGGGTTACATAAAATTAACTCATCGTATAAGAGTGCCCATACAAACTTATACGATGAGAATCTTGTTTGTGCAATGTTATGTATGGTATGTATGCTATGCAATGACTCACCCATGATCACACACATGCAATTTCCATGTTGACACAGACTATAGTTCCCACTATTCGAGCAGGTAGCTAACCTCTCAAGCATCAGCCATCATTGCCATCCGGTGACATTAGAGCGGGCATATCTACTACTAGACGGGTATCCACACTACTTCACCTAGTCCTCCGTATGCCTCAACGCTAAGAACACAACAGCGGAGCCCATGCATATTATTGCCCAGCGGGGTCTCGGGTAGATGTGCACCGAGAACACAGCCCGAACTAGCCTGGTGTGATCCGGAAGGGGCCTCGGAAGAAAGTACGAGGACACAACCCAACCGTTCACTTGGCATGGAAGGGGCCTCGGTACGTGAACATCGAGGACACAACCCAACCTCCCAAAGTTTAACTGTCAACTCTCGTCGGTGTGATGATCGGCGAGCCCATAGACCTGCCACAATATCCTTAACCCTGGGTTACGACAACGCGTGTCGACTCACACCGCATGCAAATTCCACATCACCGTGGTATGGAAGGGGCCTCGGAAGTAAGCACGAGTACACAGCCCAACCATCCACATATACCTCAATTCAACATTAACTCAACTAGTGACGGCCAACGCCGCACTTACATCCATCCACAATACTACCCGTAGGGAGACTACGCTCTAAGTATTGGACTACTACATTTCATTCTAACCCTCATACATAATCATGGCCATGGTTTATAATTCTATTTGTCATTCCAAAAGATTTCAACATATTACAAACATGATGCGCATAAATAATAATCTACCCATTTGTATCTAGTCATTTCATTCATCATATTATAATCATGATGCGCATATATAATAATCTATCAATTTTTAGTAAGTCATATCATGCCATAAAACTTGCTTCACAATTCAGTTTTATGAAATCTAAATAACAATATTATCATTCATAGCACTACAGTGGTTTGCGTAAAATAGTTCATCAAAAACTCGAGTTAATTTGCAACATCGATTCCACCGAATTCAAATTCATATTATATAAACACCAGAATTTAAGTGCATAATAAATCTAGACAGCAAATTCGACCGGAGATTACCGAAGTTACAGGAATCCTGCGAAAGACGTGTAACCCCTTGATGGAAAGGTCTTTACATGGGTTACAACTTTCATATTCAGCCCACAACACAGATTTGGATGTATCCAATTTGAAATCAGCTTCAAAATCCGCTGCGCACAGAACAACATTTCTGCATGCAGGATTTATCAGACGTCATTTTCGTTCAGACTTTAGTGTGTCTACACAGTTCGCATGAAGACGTGCAACCACTCATTAAAAAGGTATTTTCAAGGGCTAGAAGTTTCGTGTTTAGTCAGAAGCCCAGATCTAGCCATATCCTATTTGAAAATGGCCAAGAAGATCGCTGCGCGCAGAATACAGATTCTGCACTCATCTTAAAGATGAATGAACGACATCAGTTCATCTTCCTACTCAAGTCGATCTTCCAAAATCACTTCAGAAATTCCTCCTCCCTTATTCACCCTCAAAGGGGCAATGATTCTTCACGAAACCATCCACCCATCATCACATAGAAGAAAGGGGAGGTTGAAGAGATCTAAAACCTAGAACACATGTCCTAGCATGGCCATCCCTAGAAAACTCCTTCTCTCCATCAAGACTCTCTCGAGTCGATATCTCTCCAAAGAAAATAATTAAAGATCTAGCAGAAAGGGAGAGGGTAGGAAGCTCACCTCATTTCCGACGTTTCCACTATTTCCGGCCATGGATCGTGTAACTCTTCTTGGCAGCATCTTCTCCCTCACGGCGACGGCGGATCTTCTCCTCCAAAACTTCTCCAGCAGTTTCCCTCTCTACAGAAGTTTCTCTCAGGAAATAGGGGATGAAATGAGCATAGAAATGGCTAGGGTTTTCTCTTCCCTTTATATATGAAAAGTGACACGGATAGGGACATGCCCGTGTCCTTACCCGTGTCCTGCTTGGGCGAAACGGCAACGACGGTTTCTGTGTCAGTTCAATTCTCGACACGGGTAGGGACACGCCCGTGTCCCGACCCATGTCCATAAGACACAGTCGTGTTCCCTGGCCGTGTCATTCTCTGGATGCATTTCGACGAACTCAACTCGACACAACGGCACACGGGTAGGGACAAGCTCGTGTCTCTACCCATGTCATACAATCCATCGATCTCGACACGTTCTGTCGAGTTAAACTGGTCTCACCCACACACACACACATGGGTAGGCCTGTATCTTGCATTATGGTGTCAACACAAGAGTGTCGACACCTAAACATCTAGGTGTCGACTCACTATGTCAACACCTAGTTCCAGTGTGTCGACACCAGTGTGTCGACACCTCAACCTAGGTGTCGACACACTGTGTCGACACAGTGTGTGTCGACACACGGTGTCGACACCAGTTTGTCGACACCTCAACATCAGAGTGCCGACAAACTATGTCGACACCTTAACACCAGTGTGTCAATACCTCGACACCAAAGTGTTGACCAATGACTCTGGTGATACAAATCCTATTCACACGTGCCGCCCAGTTGTCAGCACTCCCCCGAATCCAAGTCAGCTCTCCTGACTCAAAAACACGTACGAGGGGCCTAGTGCGATTCGGGACGTTAAAAATCCTATAAACAAAATAAAAGATTTCGTTCCTGAAATAAGGCTTAGGCTATGGGGAGAAAAGCATAACAGAAAATACAATATCCTTTTAAATAAAATTACCTTGAGCAAACAACTCCGGATAGCATTTTTGCATCAAATTCATTGGCTCCCATGTATATTCCTCCTTCCTGTGATTAGACCATAGCACCTTCACTAAGGGAACACTTTTGCGGCATAACATTATTGTCTCGTTATCTACGATCCGCACCGGCTCTAGTCGCCAGACCTATCAGACGCTACAACACCATCAATTGTGGGGATGTATTGATCGGGCTGCAACAGCGCCTTCCGTAGCGACGACACATGGAACACGTTGTGGAGGTTCTCTAGCTCGGGGGGTAACTCCAACCGATAGGCCAACAGGCCAATCCTTTGCAATATAGTATAAGGCCCAACATACATTGGGCTGAGCTTTATCACACCACGCACACGTGACACCCCATGCATCGGTCGGATTTTCAGGAACACCTTATCACCCACTTGAAACTCCACCATCCGGTGCCTTGCATCACAATACTTTGCCTGCCGACTTTGCGGTTCCAACATGAGATCCCGAATCAATCTAACCGCTGCATCGGTATCCTCAATATATTCAACACCCAAAGCCTTTGGGTCTTCAACTTGCACCCAAGACAAGGGGGTTCTACACCTCCTTCCATAAAGAGCTTCATGAGGAGCCATGCCGATACTAGCCTGGTGGCTGTTGTTGTAGGATAATTCTACCAACGGTAAGAGTCTTTACCACGGCTCTCCTCTATCCAATACACATAATCTCAACAAATCTTCCAATGTTCCGATGGTCATTTCAGATTGCCCGTCCGTCTGAGGATGAAACGCGGTGCTGAAGGTAAGGCACGGGCCCAAATACGCATGTACTGCTTTCCACTCCTTGGAGTTAACCGACCATCACGATCATACACGATCGTCTTAGGCAAGCCATGATATCGTACAAATTGCTCCACAAAGAGGCGTACTAAGACATCCATATGAGCTTATTTCTTCATTGGGATAAACCGGGCTACTTTCGTCAGGCGATCAACTATCACCCACACTGAATCATTTCCTGTGCGTGAGCAAGGTAACCCATGGACAAAGTCCATGGAGATATCCTCAAACTTCCACTCGGGAATGTGCAACGATTGTAGCAAACCACCGGGACTCTTGCATTCCACCTTCACCCTTTGACAAGATTCGCAATGTGTATCAAAATATCGGACAAACTTTTTCTTTCCCGGCCAACATATGGTCTTCCATAGGCCGGCGTACATCTTAGCAATGCCCGGGTGCACTGAAAATTGAGAGCAATGAGCCTCTCTGAAGATATCCTCCCGGATTTTACCATCTTTGGGAATGTAGAGCCGGCCTCGAAAATAAACGAGGCCGTCTTTTAGCGTATACTCATCTATAGTCCCATCTTCGATTAACTTGATTTCCGGGGCCAGAGCCGCATCCATTCCTTGCTCCACTCTGATTCGGTCCCGGATATCACAAACTATGCTCATGCTTGACAAGTACTCTCTATATTCTGCCGAAGGAGCCTTAAATATCAACGTAATAACCATCTCCTCGATCATCTGAGCCAACTCCAATACTCATCAACCGAGACTCTGGGCTAGAACCTAGTACCTTTCTACTCAATGCATCGACCACTGAGTTCGCCTTTTGGGGGTGGTAGTTCATGGTGAACTCATAGTCACATAGAAATTCTAACAACCGTCGTTGTCTCAAGTTCAACTCCTTCTGAGTATGAACGTACTTCAAGTTTTTGTGATCTGAAAAGATCTCGTAGTGGAAGTCGTATTGATACTGCCTCCAAACCTTCAAGGCGAACACCACTGCTCCAAGCTCCAAATCGTGAACTGGGTAATTGATTTCATGCTTCTTCAACTGTCTTGAAGCATAGACAATCACGTGTCTGTGCTGCATCAACACCGCTCCCATACCTTGATATGATGCGTCAGTGTAAACTTGAAATCCTTCCTTCCCAGACAGAAGTGCAAGGATGGGGACGGAGGTAAGTTTATCCTTCAATTCCTAGAACGCCGCTTCACATTGGGGTGTCCACGCAAATGGCACACCATTCTTCGTCAATGAAGTAAGAGGAAGAGCAATCTTTGAAAATCCATTTACGAACTTGCGGTAGTACCCGGCAAGTCAAAGGAAACTCCTCACATCGGCCGCCGAATTCAAGGGCGACCACTCCTTCACGGCACGCACCTTGGCCGGATCCACCGCTAGTCCTGCTCCACTGATCACATGCCCCAATAAAGCAACCTCTTTAAGCCAGAATTCGCACTTGCTGAACTTGGCGAACAAAACATGCTCTTTTAATTTCTTCAATACCAAGGTCAAGTGCTCAACATGCTCCTCCTCCGTCTTTTAGTAGACCAAGATGTCGTCGATGAAAACAATGATGAAGACATCCAAATAAGGTTCAAACACCTTGTTCATCAGGCTCATGAAGGTCGAAGGGGCATTTGTGAGCCCAAACGGCATTACCGTGAACTCGTACAGTCCATATCTTGAACTAAAGGCCGTTTTCTGGATGTCACCTTCTTATATTCTCAACTGATAATACCCTGAGTGCAAGTCCAGCTTAGAAAACCAATGCTCTCCCATTAGTTGATCGAGCAACTCGTCAATCTGAGGTAGCAGATAAGTGTTCCGCACCGTCAATCGATTGAGTTACCGATAGTCTATGCACAAACACAGGGTTCCATCCTTCTTCTTCACGAACAATATAGGGGCTTCCCAGGGTGACGAGCAGGGGCGAACGAACCCTGACTCCACCAGTTCTTGCAGTTGAACTCTAAACTCTGTGAGTTCCTTTGGGGCCATTCGGTAAGGGGCCTTGGATACCGGCTTGGCATCCGGTACTAGATTAATATGGAAGTCAACTTCTCTATGCAGGGGTAATCCTGGCAGTTTCTCAGGAAATACCTCGGGGAAGTCCCGCACTACCCGTACGCCTTTTATATCCAATTCTATCTCCTTCAACTCAAACCAGATAATGAAGACTTCATCCCCCTTCATATGGGATTTTACTATCTGAACTGAAGATAGTAACATGTGAGGTGCGAAGCTAATACCTTTGAAGATGACATCAAAGTCCCCATGTGTCAAGTAGATTCGTTTCGTTGCACAGTCAATCCTCACAAAGTGTCAGTACAACCATGCCATGCCCAAAATGATGTCAAACTCCGGCATTCTCAAGACCGTGGCAGGTGTATCAAAGGCCTTTCCTTCAATAAATATCTCGAACTCGCACTTAGCGGTTGCAATCATCTCTGAGCCATCCGGTAGGCTGACCCGTGGGGCTATACCAGTAAAGTATTGTACGCCCTCCATGTCCTTAATGAAGTCCCCAGACACAAAAATGTGAGGCACCGGTATCGAACAACACATAGGCCATCTTCCCGCCAACTATCACGGTGCCTAAGTGTAACGCCCCGGATTTTTGATTTCGTACGCATGATGGGTGTTACGTTGGCTTTGAACGTTGTTCGAGCATGGTTTTTCCCCGTGGGCTTGCGAGTCGCTGTTTTGGTTGCTGAGTTGCACGATTCCCCAG
This sequence comes from Platanthera guangdongensis, assembly GCA_039583875.1. Taxonomy (NCBI): domain Eukaryota; kingdom Viridiplantae; phylum Streptophyta; class Magnoliopsida; order Asparagales; family Orchidaceae; genus Platanthera; species Platanthera guangdongensis. Next base: position 119,977,905 of record CM077150.1, on the reverse strand, counting down.
CAAACCGGAGTCCAAATTGGGGACTCGGTGAGGCCTCTTAGGGAATGTTTGCACTTTTTTGCGCCCGAGAAATGTTGCTGAAAGTGAGTTGCTGGTACAGGAAAAAATAAAAAAAAAGGTAAAAAGTTCTTAAGGCAAAAATGGTCTAGGACGACACAGGAACATTTTTCAAAACAGGTAAAAATGGTCGTTTTTGTGCGAGACACGCCCCCTGACACGGGCGTGTCGGGGCGTGACCCAGGGCGTGACCTCCTTGACTCGACGAATTTTTCTTGCGTCGAGTTGAGCTCGACGAATGGGGTACACGCCCCGTGACACGGGCGTGTCACGGGCCGTGTCCCGCTTTGTCGAGTGTCGAGTGTCGAGTGTCAGGTGTCGAGAGAGGGTACACGGCCTGTGACACGGGCGTGTCACAGGGCATGTTCAGCTTGTCGAGTGTCGAGTGTCGAGTGTCGAGTATCGAGTGTCGGGTGTCGAGAGATGGGACACGGCCTGTGACACGGGCGTGTCACAGGGCGTGTCAAGCTGTGTCGAGTGTCGACACTTTGTGTCGACGAGGTGTCGAGACACGGGCTACACGCCCTAGGTCACGGGCGTGACCGACCCATCACGGGCGTGTACCCGGCCGTGTACCGTGTGGATAAACTTGGATTTGCCGACTTTCTGCGCCGCTTATGGTACACGCCCTGTGTCACGGGCGTGACACAGGGCGTGACCGGCCCGAAAATCGAGTTTTTCCAGATTTTTTGTGCCATTCATTTCCTTGATTCGGCATCTAACGGTCCAGCTCTGTTATGGAGGAAATAAGGCCGAAACAGAGAATTGTCTTTCTCATTTCACCTTCTCTTCATCTTCTTATTCATCGTCAAAGAGAAAGCAAGAGAGCAAGGGAGCAAGCAAGGCAAGGAAAGAGAGGAGCAGCCGTCGCGGCATCGTCTCGGTTCAGGCAAGCGGTGTTCTTCACCCTTGCCAATCTTCTTTATTGATTTTGATTGTGCCAACATAGCTAGTGTTTACCTTTCAAATTCCCTAGCTTGTTCTTCTTGTGTTGAGTTCTTCCTCACTAGCTTTATGAGTATGCTTTTGAATTTCCTATACTCCATGAATATGATTTCCATGCTTAGTTTTCTTTGTTTATCAAGTCTATGATAGGTTGCTTCATGTCGTTTGTCTTGTTCATGTGACTCATGTAGCTCTATTTATTCATGTTCATGTAGCCTTTTTCTTGCCTAATCATGTGATTTGTTCTTGTTCTTCATCATGTAATTCATGTAGATTATAGCTTAATTACTTTTCTAGCAACTTGTCGTCATGCGTGAGAACGATGAAAGGAACGTGTTTAGCTTGGGTTATGGGGCGTTTTGCGAGGCGAATTGTGAACCATGGCAGGAGCGTTTGTGTGAGAATTCTGCAAGGGGTGGTGTGGTTTCAGCCTGTGGCCACCGGGTTTTTTTTTTATGGTATAAGAGACAAGTTTAGCCCCGATTTGGGCTGGTTTGAATTGGTGCGTTCCACTTTAGGGCCGCCACTGAAAGACTCTTGCGGAATTGAACTTAACCGCTGCCTATGTTTCACTAGTTTGGTTGTTTCTTGTTCGAAAGATGCTGAATTTGGGCATGTGTATTGGCCTTTTTCTCCTGCGGGTGGAGCAGGACTTATTGCACTTGTACGCACTTGGTGCGTTTGGCATGTGTTTTGGTGCGTTTTCCACTTGTTTTGTTCACTCATTTTACCTATATGAAACATTGCTACGGGGTCGGTAAGCCCCTTCATGATACTGCTCTTCTTTTTATTGTATCTTCAAGGATTGCTGAGGTATTCCTTCTTGAATGCCTCAAGTGCAGGTTGTAGCCGGTTGAGCGGCTAGGTTTGGTGGACAGAATTTATTTGGAGCTAGCCGAGCTTACGTAGCGAGGTAGTTCTTTTCTTTGTTGTACAGACATACATGTGCCCCAATGGGTTCGTGTCAGTTTGTTGGCGCCCATTGGTGGTTTTCTTTACTTGTACTATATGAATACTAGACTGCTAATATGACTCATTTAGATGGAATGATGTCTACTTGCTTTTGGGAAGGGTTTATGATAGGTTGTATTGGATATTTTTAAGCTACACAAAATCTATTATTGTATATCATGCATTCATGTGTTGATCAACTAAGACGTATTTTCCAAATGACGTAAACAAAGAGGATTTCTTATCGTAGTATCACTATAGACTGCATATAGGAGCTCGTCATAAATAAACAAAGTATTTCCGCCGCGTACAAATACAGTTTTTGATACCTAAGGCCGAGGGATACGACCATTCAATCCAAAGGTTTTCTTACATTTCATTGTTGAATTTCAACTCATAAAGTGAGCGTCAAGGGTTGCCTGAGCGTGTACAGTTATCCCCTGCACGACGTGGCATCATAACCCGTAGTTCCTCTTGCTCTGATACGAGGTACTCGTTGAGGAAATGCGGGTTGTGACAGTTGGTATCAGATCCAGGTTTGCTTGACAATTGGTCGGGCAAACTTTCTGTTTTGGTTGTAAGCATCATATCATACACACATTGAGGTGCCATCAATATGTCTTGGCTGAAGCACGCACACTACACTCATGGCATGACAAGAAGTATACGGGGCATATTATATAGTATGGGATGCATAATATGTGGTTGTATATGGATCCACCATAGGGGCAGCATGTGCGGGTTATGTAGTATGGGATGCATAACCTTACCATATGGATGCGACTAGCACGTTTTCTTTTCTTCGTTGCATGCAATGCTATGTAGTATGGGATGCATAGCATTGTGATGCGTACGACCGCTCATGGCATGCATTAAGGCCTTTTCTAGATTGCATCGCATAGCACGCATAACATAACATTGCATGAGCACAACGTTCCAAGCTAAAGATGTACATGATGACACCTGTACATTCATGGTTTTGGGTCAAATAAAGTCATGCATTCATTGGTTAGGCACAAGGTAGTGGGATGACGGTGAGTCATCTTGAGGTTAGGCATACCATCATTCTCAAACTCCCAGAGCAAGTTAGCAGTTGATGTTCATATTGTTATATGTATGGTCTGTACTTAGCTGTTGTGTGTTTTGTTGGGTTTGAGCTTGACAAGAGTGAACGTGTTAATAGGATGTCGAAGCGTCCAGTGATAAGGCAAACTCCCCAATCCGAGGGCGAGTCTTCGGGCGCGCAGAATAATGCCCTGATGGATAGTCTTCGCCAATGTAATGAGGCTTTGACGAGGCAGGTGCAGGATGTGCAGTCCCAGCTCCAAGCTATGTCATCAGCGATGTCGGGGCTGGCACCAAGAGGGCAAGAGACTATCAGAGGCCTCACGATTTCTACTCCTTCAGTGACAGTGATACCCCCAGTTGTGGTTCCTCCTGCGATGACTTTCATCTCGCAGTTTCAGCGACTTGGACCACCGACTTATGATGGAAAAGCAGACTTTGTGATCTTGGATGATTGGGTAATCACATTGGAAGAGATGTTTGTGTATTCTGGCGTTACCGAGGACCAGAAGGTGATGCTTGCCGCCTATCAACTCAAAGGGTTGGCGAAAGGTTGGTGGTTGCGAGAAAAGGAAGGCCTAGGGGCGGGCTGTTCATGGGAAGCATTCAAAGAAATGTTACGGCGCATGTTTCTACCGGCAGTGGAAAGGGACCGCCTGATGAATGACTTCTTGTACTTGAAGCAGAGGCAACGCACAGTGAGTGAGTATGAAATTGAGTTTAGCAAGTTAAGTCGGTTCGCTCCGAGCTTGGTGACTACGGAAGCTGACCGAGTAAAGAGATTTCTTGGCGGACTCCGTAGCGACGTGCAGCAATTCACAAGTGCTTATGGAGCGACAAGTTACACCACTGCGGTTGAGGCTGCGTTGAAGGTGGAAGCTATAGAAAATGCCAAACAAAGAGGGCAACAGATGAGGCAGGGCAAGAGACAGCTGGTGGGAGAGAAAATGTCCCACGAGTCAGACGTAAAGAAGAAGAAGGAACTATGTAGCTTCTGTGGCCGAGCCGGTCACCCGTTTGAGAAATGTTTCAAGCGGTTGGGGATGCAAAAGAAGGAGCAGGTGCACGCCATTCAGGGTGCGCCAATCAAAGACTTGGAGTGTACATTTTGTGGGAGAAGAGGTCATGATGTGGGCCGCTGCTGGGCCAAAGACAAGGTGTGCTTCCAGTGTGGCAGGCCAGGACATCTTCGTGTAAGGTGCCCGCAGATCCAACCTGTTTTGCAACCCGCACCACTCCAGGCTTTGCCTCCGCCTCCGCGTTTAGACAAAGGCAAAGGGAAGTTAAATGTGGTCTCTTCAGAGGAAGCTCAGACATCACCTCAAGTTATCTCAGGTTCGATTCATTCCTCTAGTTCATGTTTTGTGTATGTCTTTTACGGGTAGTTCTTAGCATATATACCCTTATAGGAAACTTTAAGGTAAAGAACCGTTGGGCGCGTGTTCTATTTGATTCTGGCGCGACACATTCATTTTTGGCACGAACCTTTCTGGATCGGTATCATTTGACACCAGATCGAGTGGGGAATGCGTTTTTGGAGAAATTTCCTTCCGGTGCTTCGGTGGTGGCAGACTGGGGTCTTCTTGATTGTCCCATTTTGTTGGGCGATTTCTTAGCAAAGGCTGATTTCAAAGCGATCGATTTGGAGGATTTTGACGTCATTCTGGGTATGGACTGGTTATCCCGCTATGACGCCGTCATCCAGTGCAAAGGGAAGCGCTTGGATTTTATCAAGGACGATGGTCAGCCAGGAAGTGTGTATGGTGATTCTTGCCAGGATTCTCCAGGGATTTCGGCGGTATGTGTTCGGACGTTGTTTGTTTCCGACTGTTTTGTTTGTCTTGTCTCCGCTGTGGGGACTAGTGCTGTTTTGCCGTGTTTGGAGGAGATTCCTGTTGTACATGAATTTGCAGATGTTTTTCCTACTGATCTTCCTGGTCTTCCCCCTGATCGTGATGTCGAGTTCGTTATTGATTTGGAACCGGGTATGCGGCCGATTGCGAAAGTGCCGTATAGAATGGCCCCGCGTGAGCTATCAGAGTTGCGTACCCAATTGGATGACTTATTGGCAAAAGGGTTTATCAGGCCGAGTTCATCACCTTGGGGTGCACCGGTGTTATTTGTGAAGAAGAAAGATGGGTCGATGCGCCTTTGCATCGATTACCGGGAGTTGAACAAGGTGACGATTAAGAACAAGTACCCACTGCCAAGAATCGATGATTTGTTTGATCAATTGCGTGGCAGTTCCGTATTTTTGAAGATTGATCTCCGCTCGGGCTATCATCAGCTCAAGGTCCGGGAGTCTGATATTCCACGGACTGCATTTCGATCAAGGCATGGCCATTTTGAATTTCTGGTGATGTCGTTTGGTTTGACCAACGCACCATCAGCCTTCATGGATATGATGAACCGGGTGTTCAAGGACTACTTGGATAAGTTTGTGGTGGTTTTTATTGATGACGTACTTGTCTACTCTCGCAGTGCTGAGGAGCATGAACAGCATCTGTGCTTAGTATTGGCCACTTTGCGAGACCAAAAGTTATTTGCCAAGCTAAGCAAATGCGAGTTTTGGTTGTCTCAAGTTGCCTTTCTGGGTCATGTCATTAATCACCATGGAATTTCAGTGTATCCCGAAAAGATTTCTGCGGTCATGGAGTGGAAAAGACCGGAGACACCCAAGGAGATTCGAAGCTTCTTGGGATTGGCCGGCTATTATCGCAGATTTGTCGAAGGGTTTGCGACGTTGGCCTCACCATTAACTCGCTTAACCCAGAATAATGTGGCGTTTGAGTGGAATGACACGTGTGAGGCCTCATTCCTAGAACTCAAGAACAGGTTATGTACCGCTCCTGTGTTGATCTTGCCGACAGAAGGGATAGATTATGACGTTTTTGTGGATGCATCGCACGTTAGACTTGGATGTGTTTTAATGCAAGACAAAAAGGTGATTGCGTATGGGTCTTGGCAATTGAAAAGTCATGAAAAGAATTACCCAACGCATGATTTGGAGTTCGCAGCGGTGATATTTGCATTGAAGTTGTGGAGACACTTACTGTATGGTGCACAGTGTAAAATCTTTACAGATCATAAAGTTTAAAGTATGTCTTCACACAGAAGGAACTGAATCTGCGCCAATGGCGATGGCTGGAATATGTAGCTTATTATGATGTGGACATTCAGTATCACTCGGGGAAAGCGAATGTTGTGGCCGATGCTTTGAGTCGGAAGACGGGGAAATTATTTCATCTTTCAGTCGACCGTCTTGTGGAGGAATTTCTATTGATGGATATTTCCGTGGGAAAATATGACCTGCAAAGTCATTCGGCAGTAGAAGAACCTTCATGGCTGGTGCTTGCAAGACAACATCAAAAGGATGATCCTGATCTTTTACATCTATTGCTTCAGACTGAAAAGGATGAATTACCAGATTTTGCGATTGACGGTGCAAGCACGTTAAAGTATCGTGGTCGATTTTGTATTCCCGTAGTTGGAAACATTCGCGAGATGGTGTGCCGGGAAGCACATGGCTCAAGTATGGCCTACCATCCAGGCTCAACAAAAATGTACCGTGATCTGAAACAAATTGCCTGGTGGTATGGAATGAAAAGAGATATAATGCAATTTGTAGCTGAATGTCATACCTGCAAGTGGGTGAAAGCTAATCATGGGAAGCCTGGTGGCAAGTTGACACCATTGGAGATTCCAACATGGAAGTGGGAAAGCATCTCAATGGATTTTATTACAGGTTTACCAAGATCTCCACAAGGACATGACTCCGTGTGGGTAGTCGTGGATAGATTGACCAAGTGTGATCATTTCATACCATTTAAGGTCAACTACCCGATGAAGACAATAGCGGAGCTCTATTTGAACGAAATCATCCGACTGCATGGTGTGCCAGTCAATATCATATCAGACAGGGATTCCCAATTTACTTCTCGTTTCTGGAAGAGTCTACAAGAGGGTTTGGGGACGGATTTGCGGTATTCCACTGCTTACCACCCTCAGACGAATGGCCAAACAGAACGAGTTAATCAAATTGTAGAAGATATGATTCGATGCTATATTCTTGAGTATGGCGGAGCATGGGATGAACGTTTGCGGCTTATGGAATTCTCATATAATAATAGCTATCAAGAAAGCTTGCAAATGGCTCCGTTCGAAGTTTTATATGGGCGTCGATGTCGGACTCCCCTCTTTTGGACGGAGGTTGGCGAGTGGCTTTTGTTGGGCCCAGAGGCGCTCGAGGACATGGAAGTTGTCGTACGATGTATCCGAGAGAAGCTCCGAATCGCCCAAGAGCGATATGAAAAGTATGCCAATCGATGAAGGTCGGAATTAGAGTTTGCGGTGGGAGATTCCGTTTTCTTGAAAGTCTCCCCAATGGTTGGGATTAAAAGGTTTGGTAAAGAGCGCAAATAAGACCCAAGATTTGTGGGTCCCTTCAAGATTCTTGCGCGAGTTGGCGCATCCGCATATAAAGTAGAATTACCCGTGAACTTTCCTGGTGTTCACGACGTGTTTCATGTTAGCCAACTTCGCAAATGTGTACGAAATGATCAGCAAGTGTTGGACATGGTGCCGCCATCGGCGCCAAACCTTTCTTATGTGGAGATGCCCATCCGAATATTGTACTCCCAAGATCGCGTGTTGCGGAAAAAGAAGATTCCTATGGTCAAGGTGCTATGGAAAAATCAGGATGTGGAAAGCGCGACGTGGGAGCTCGAGTCAACGATTCGGGCGGCTCACCCTTATTTGTTCCCATAGTTAAGCTGGTATGTGACTTGGTGTTTGGTTGCATTCATGTTTTGGTTTGCTTCTGTATTTGATTTCGTGAAAAGTTTCGAGGCGAAACTTTTTGTTAGGGGGAGTGATTGTAACGCCCCGGATTTTTGATTTCGTACTGATGATGGGCGTTACGTTGGCTTTGAACGTTGTTCGAGCATGGTCTTTCCCCGCGGGCTTGCGAGTGGCTGTTTTGGTTGCCGAGTTGCACGATTCCCCAGCAAACTGGAGTCCAAATTGGGGACTCGGTGAGGCCTCTTAGGGAATGTTTGCACTTTTTTGTGCACGGGAAATGTTGCTGAAAGTGAGTTGCTGGTACAGGAAAAAAAAAGGTCAAAAGTTCTTAAGGCAAAAATGGTCTAGGACGACACAGGAACATTTTTCAAAACAGGGAAAAATGGTCGTTTTTGTGCGAGACACGCCCCCTGACACGGGCGTGTCGGGGCGTGACCCAGGGCGTGACCTGGGCGTGATCTCCTTGACTCGACGAATTTTTCTTGCGTCGAGTTGAGCTCGACGAATGGGGTACACGCCCCGTGATACGGGCATGTCACGGGCCGTGTCCCGCTTTGTCGAGTGTCGAGTGTCGAGTGTCGGGTGTCGAGAGAGGGTACACGGCCTGTGACACGGGCGTGTCACAGGGCGTGTTCAGCTTGTCGAGTGTCGAGTGTCGAGTGTCGAGTATCGAGTGTCGGGTGTCGAGAGAGGGGACACGGCCTGTGACACGGGCGTGTCACAGGGCGTGTCAAGCTATGTCGAGTGTCGACACTTTGTGTCGACGAGGTGTCGAGACACGGGCTACACGCCCTAGGTCACGGGCGTGACCGACCCGTCACGGGCGTGTACCCAGCCGTGTACCGTGTGGATAAACTTGGATTTGCCGACTTTCTGCGCCGCTTATGGTACACGCCCTGTGTCACGGGCGTGACACAGGGCGTGACCGGCCCGAAAATCGAGTTTTTCCAGATTTTTTGTGCCGTTCATTTCCTTGATTCTGCATCTAACGGTCCAACTCTGTTCTGGAGGAAATAAGGCCGAAACAGAGAATTGTCTTTCTCATTTCACCTTCTCTTCATCTTCTTCTTCATCCTCAAAGAGAAAGCAAGAGAGCAAGGGAGCAAGCAAGGCAAGAAACGAGAGGAGCAGCCGTCGTGGCATCGTCTCGGTTCAGGCAAGCGGTGTTCTTCACCCTTGCCAATCTTCCTTATTGATTTTGATTGTGCCAACATAGCTAGTGTTTACCTTTCAAATTCCCGAGCTTGTTCTTCTTGTGTTGAGTTCTTCCTCACTAGCTTTATGATTATGCTTTTGAATTTCCTATACTCCATGAATATGATTTCCATGCTTAGTTTTCTTTGGTTATCAAGTCTATGATAGGTTGCTTCATGTCGTTTGTCTTATTCATGTGACTCATGTAGCTCTATTTATTCATGTTCATGTAGCCTTTTTCTTGCCTAATCATGTGATTTGTTCTTGTTCCTCATCATGTAATTCATGTAGATTATAGCTTAATTACTTTTCTAGCAACTTGTCGTCATGCGTGAGAACGATGAAAGGAACGTGTTTAGCTTGGGTTATGGGGCGTTTTGCGAGGCGAATTGTGAACCATGGCAGGAGCGTTTGTGTGAGAATTCTGCAAGGGGTGGTGTGGTTTCAGCCTGTGGCCACCGGGTTTTGTTTTATGGTATGAGAGACCATTTTAGACCTGATTTGGGCTGGTTTGAATTGGTGCGTTCCACTTTCGGGCCGCCACCGAAAGACTCTTGCGAAATTGAACTTAACCGCTGCCTATGTTTCACTAGTTTGGTTGTTTCTTGTTCGAAAGATGCTGAATTTGGGCATGTGTATTGCCCTTTTTCTCCTGCGGGTGGAGCAGGACTTGTTGCACTTGTACGCACTTGGTGCGTTCGGCATGTGTTTTGGTGCGTTTTCCACTTGTTTTGTTCACTCATTTTACCTATATGAAACATTGCTACGGGGTCGGTAAGCCCCTTCATGATATCTTCTTTTTATTGTATCTTCAAGGATTGCTGAGGTATTCTTTCTTGAATGCCTCAGGTGCAGGTTGTAGCCGGTTGAGCGGCTAGGTTTGGTGGAAAGAGTTTCTTTGGAGCTAGCCGAGCTTACGTAGCGAGGTAGTTCTTTTCTTTGTTGTGCAGACATACATGTGCCCCAATGGGTTCGTGTCAGTTTGTTGCCGCCTATTGGTGATTTTCTTTACTTGTACTATATGAATACTAGACTGCTAATATGACTCATTTAGATGGAATGATGTCTACTTGCTTTTGGGAAGGGTTTATGATAGGTTGCATTAGATATTTTTAAGCTACACAAAATCTATTATTGTATATCATGCATACATGTGTTGATCAACTAAGACGTATTTTCCAAATGACGTAAACAAAGAGGATTTCTTATCGTAGTATCACTATAGACTGCATATAGGAGCTCGTCATAAATAAACAAAGTATTTCCGCCGCGTACAAATACAGTTTTTGATACCTAAGGCCGAGGGATACGGCCATTCAATCCAAAGGTTTTCTTACATTTCACTGTTGAATTTCAACTCATAAAGTGTGCGTCAAGGGTTGCCTGAGCGTGTGCAGTTATCTCCTGCATAACGTGGCATCATAACCCGTAGTTCCTCTTGCTCTGATACGAGGTACTCGTTGAGGAAATGCGGGTTGTGACACTAAGTACCAATAACCAAAACTTATAGCTAGGTGTAACAGCCCAAGTTTTATCAGCAGGCCAATTTTCGGGTGACACGGCCTGGGACACAGGCGTGTCCCAGGGCGTGTCCTGCGTGCATCGAGGGTCGAGAGGATCAGTCGACGAATGGTCGACAAAATTTGGTAGACTCTGGACATTCAAGAGAGGAGTTCAAGTGGTAGTCTAGGCTTCCGCTAGAATGCTTGGTGCTAGGTGCGATGCGCTACTCTGGTATCATCCCGTACCTTCACCGCCTGTTTTGTGATATCTCCTGTGGGGCCCCGGCCAGACCTTCTAGGATATACCATATGAACGGATGGATTTGTTACACTAGGTGTCTAGTATGTCTCAAGCAACTTCAAGTTAAACAATGAAAATGTGATAATTACTTAAATCATACCTGCAATCACATCTTAGGGATTCCGTTCCTGTGCCATGTCGAGCATGTACACTTGATCCAGAGCAGGGCCGGGGTTTCCTTCTCACGGTCCTTGTCCTCGACCACGAATATAACCACGCCCCCACGGAGCTGCCGGAGGGAGAGCGGGAGAGACATTCCCAAACAACCGTGGGCAGAAACGTCGAATGTGGCCTGGCTGGTTGCATTCAAAACACACCATCCCACGACCCCTTCATGTTGCTGAATTTGTTGAGGCTGAGGCGGTGGAGGCAACGCAGGCGGCTGCGGAACCGGACGCTCCACTCTAAAATCTCGGTGGAAATGTCCTCCACCTCTTTGATGTCCCCTTCCTCTCCTAAAGTCCTGCCTCCTTCTATTGCCTGGACCAGTTTCCATCACATCTTTCGCAGGCCTCTTACCACTACTCAAGTGATCTGCCTCCAATCTCTTCGCCATATCAATAATATCCGCCAAGCTAGCGTCCGCTATGAACAAAAGGGCCTGCCTTAGGGGATCTCGCAGCCCTTTGTAGAAACGCTTGGCGTATCCTCTATCATCCAGGTCATATGAGTCTGCAAACCTTGCGAGATGCTGGAACTCTTGCTGGTATCTATAACCAATTTTGATCCCTACTTTAGTAGTAGAAACCTCTGCTCGAGCTCGTCTCGAGCCGATGTAGGAATAAAGAGCTCCAAGAAGACACCCGAGAACTCGCTCCAACTTATCTCAGTATACAATCGTCCTTGGAACATGGATCCCATGAGTGACTTCCACCCCCTCTTAGCATGCAGATCCAAGATGGACACCAGCAACGATACAGCCATGTTTGCCGAACAACGGATCCCCGCCAATAGCTATTGGACCGTGTCAAGCCATTCCTCTGTGCGTGCGGCTGACTCCATCCCGAGGTAGGCGGAAGGGGAGAGAGCACGAAAGGTGCTCAGCCAGTTAGAGCCCGGAGCCTGTTGTTGAACCGGAGACTGCTGCGCCCTAAAGGCATCTAGGATGGCGGTGAGCATCTGTCCCAACTCGGATTGTTGAAATAGAGTGGGTATGGAAGGGGCAGGAGTGCCCCCATCGGCTCAGCGTGTACTGGAATCTATACGTAAAACATAAACGTATGGTCAGATTGGCTAATACTGAGGTCAAAGTTGGACAACTAAGTGTGAATTACATATGGGCACACCACTGATTCCGCTAAGTCAGTTTGTCCGCAAACCGACTAATCGACCGAGGGTGGTACCATTGTTAAATGACTTCTTTAGTTGAGTATCGTGGCAAACTGATACCATTTCTAAGACCCCCCCCCTCCCGAATCCCAAAACACGACACGAAGGGGGGTCTTATGCCCGGAATAGCCGCCTTGCGGTAGCATTAGCTGACAGGCTAACCTGTACCACAAGACCCCCTTTCGTGCCCATAACCCACAGGTCAGAGGATTGAAACCTCTCTCCGATACCATTTGTAAGACCCCCCTCCCGGATCCCAAAACACTGCACGAAGGGGGGTCTTATGCCCGGAACAGCCGCCTTGCGGTAGCATTAGCTCACGGGCTAACTTGTACCACAAGAAGCCTATTCCGCAGGCTACAACCAATATCAATGTAAACATGCCAACCCAACCATAATATAAAGGAGAAGATTTCAAATCCACACTAAGCACATAGTCCAAATACACCAAATAAGAGAAGCTATAACATGCCTCTACAACATCATAGTACAGCTATAAGATTGCACAAAGGGGCTACATCAAAATCTCACAACACTCACATCTGTAACCGATGGTAGCGACGAAAGCGTCAAATCAGGCCCTGTCATCCTGACATGGCTGTCCTGCTGCAAAGTCTGCGGCTGCTCTACCTGCGGGGTGACCTCCTAAAAAGGAAGACGTAGCAACCGTTAGTCGAAAAGAATAAGTGGCTTCACATTTGCTCCCCCGGCGACTCCTTGGTACCGTGCGGAGAACATAGCAAGGGTACATGTATAATAAATAGTGTAACAGATACAAGCAGGTGGTAATGGTATAATAAGATTAATAACATTATATTCTAGCAGTTCTACATAAACATTAATAAACTATCAAGTACAAGTATCTACAACAGAAAGTAACTTAACTTATAAGGATGCCCAAACAAGCTTATAAATTAAGGATCGGGTTACATAAAAGTAACTCATCGTATAAGAGTGCCCATACAAACTTATACGATGAGAATCTTGTTTGTGCAATGCTATGTTTGGTATGTATGCTATGCAATGACTCACCCATGATCACACACATACAATTGCCATGTAGACACAGACTATAGTTCCCACTATTCAAGCAGGTAGCTAACCTCTCATGCATCAGCCGCCGTGGACAGGCAGTGACAGTATAGCGGGCATCTCTACTACTAGTCGGCTATCCACACTACTTCACCTAGGCCTCTATACGCCTCAACACTAAGAACGCAACAGCGGAGCCCATGCGTACTATAGCCCAGCGGGGTCTCGGGTAGATGTGCACCGAGAACACTGCCCAAACTGGCCTGGTGTGACCCGGAAAGGCCTTAGAAGAAAGTACGAGGACACAGCCCAACCATTCACTTTACACGAAAGGGGCATCGAGAAGTGAACACTGAGGACACAGCCCAACCTCCCAAAGTTTAACGGTCAACTCCCGTCGATGTGACGATCGGCGAGCCCGTAGACCTGCCACACTATCCTTAACCCAGGATTACGACACCGCGTGTCGACTCACACCGCATGCAAATTCCACATCACCGTCGTATGGAAGGGGCCTCGGAAGTAAGCACGAGGATATAGCACAACCATCCACCTATACCTCAATTCAACATTAACTCAACTAGAGACGGCCAACACCGCACTTACATCCATCACAATACTACCCGTAGGGAGACTACGCTCTAAGTATTGGACTACTACATTTCATTCTAACCCTCATACATACTCATGGCCATGGTTTATCCTCCTATTTGTCGTTCCAAAAGATTTCAACATATTACAAACATGATGCGCATAAATAATAATCTACGTATTTGTATCTAGTCATTTCATTCATCATATTATAAACATGATGGGCATATATAATAATCTATCAATATTTAGCAAGTCATATCATGCCGTAAAGCTTGCTTCACAATTCAGCTTTATGAAATCTAAATAATAAGAATCATCATTCATAGCACTACGGTGGTTAGAATAAAACAGTTCATCAAAATCTCGAGTTAATTTGCAACATCGATTCCACCGAATTCAAATTCATATTATATAAACCCCAGAATTTAAGTGCAGAATAAATCTGGACAGTAACTTTGACCGGAGATTCCTGAAGTTATTGGAATCCGGCGAAGACGTGTAACCACTCGATGGAAAGGTCTTCCCATGGGTTACAAATTTCATATTCAGCCCACAACCCATATTTGGCTGTATACTATTTGAAATCGGCTTCAAAGTCCGCTGCGCACAGAACAACATTTCTGCATGCAGGATTTATCGGACGTCATTTTCGTTCAGACATTCCGGTGGCTACATACTTCGCATGAAGACATGCAACCACTTGTTGGAAGGGTATTTTCAAGGGCTACAACATTCGTGTTTAGTCGGAAGCCCAGATCTGGCCATATCATATTTGAAAATGGTCAAGAAGATCATTACGCGCAGAATACAGAATCTGCATGCATCTTAAAGAGGAATGAACGTCATCGGTTCATCTTCCTCCTCAAGTCGATCTTCCAAAATCACTCCATAAATTCCTCCTCCCTTATTCACCCTCAAAGGGGCCATGATTCTTCACTAAACCATACACCCATCATCACATAGAAGAAAGGGGAGGTTGAAGAGATCTAAAACCTAGAACACATGTCCTAGCATGGCCATCCCTAGAAAACTCCTTCTCTGGAACTACACTTTTGAGATTCACTAAACTCCCGGGAAAGGAAACATGGTCGTAGATGCCTTGAGTCGTAGGACTCTATTAAGGGCAAATTGGTTGCAGATGCATGATGAGCATCTGATCCATGAATCAGAAGCTTTTGAGATTTCATGTGTAGATAAGAATTCCACAACATATGTGTGTGTTGGATCCCTAATTGATTTGGGCTAGGTTCACTGACTTATGATGTGACCCCTCTTGTATTGCCAGGGTCAATTTGTGTCCTAGAGTTTAGGTTAAGTCCATAGGCTCAACTCCAGATGGACCAGCTTTCATCAGACCCTCAGAGACTCCAGACTCACAAGTTTTTCAAGACCAAGTAAGGTGAGTTCGATGTTCATCGAACTCATCTCGACGAAAGGAGTTCTTCGCTCGATGATCTTGAGACAATTCGTAGTGTTGAGCTCGACGATCTTAGTTCTCTATTCGACGAAAATTCATTTTCTGCATCAAGCCAAAGTCAGGACTTCAAATTTTTTCTAAGTCCAGCTTCAAGCTTCGGTCGATGAATTTTATTCTGAGCTCGACAAACTTGGACCTCAAGTTCATACCTTCTCAGGTCGACGAAGTCAGCTTCTCAGGTCGACGAATGATAATCTCTACTCGACGATTTCTGGACTCAGAGAATCTGTGTCGACACTTAGGGTTTGTGTCGACACCAGTCAACTTGTGTCGACACCAGGATTTCAGTCGACACCAGCTTCTGTCGACACCAGCGGATTTGTGTCGACACCAAGATCAATATGTCGACACCAGCTTATGTCGACACAACATTTCAGTAGATGCAGGATATTTTGTCTAAGTCCAGAACTTTTCTCAGGTCGACGATTCTGTTTCTCAGCTCGACAAATGAAGAATGTCTGTCAGATGTATGAAGATTGTCTGGTCGACGAGCTCTATCAAGCTCAGCTCGACGAACTGCAGCTCAGCTCGATGAACTCAAGCTCAGCTTGATGAACTCAAGCTCAGCTCGACGAACTCAAGCTCAGCTCGACGAACTCAAGCTCAGCTCGATGAACACAAGTTCAGCTTGACGAAATGTGTTCTTCGTTCGATGAATCCAGATTAGGTTTTCTTCGAGGTTCCCGTCCCGTTTCTTGGCGCTGATTCCTGAATACCAGATCTTCTCGAAATGTTACCGTTAGAACACGCATTGACTATATACGATTACATGCCATTTTTCCATGGGACAGTTAGGAAAGTCATTGATGGTTGATTCTTTCCAAGGCCGACTGTAGTTACTGCTCGAGAATTCAAAAAGTTTGAAAATCCCTCAGTCAGATATAGACACTGAGACAGAAACAAGAAAATAGAGAATAAAGCATAGTTCAAAAATTACAGTACAGAAGATACTAAAAAAGTTACAGAAGAACAATCATCAAAATCTAAAGTTCTTGACTACAATCAGCCTTGACCAGAGAACTCTCTCAAGAAGAAGAAGAAGAACAACTAAATTCAATCAAGAGTCTTCTTCTCTTTATTCACAGGATAACTTCAAAGGACAACAATCAATCATTCTGTCAAAGAAGTTCCTGAAGCAGTTCTGGTCCAGGCATTCTAGGTCATTGAAGGCCTATCACCCTGAAGCAGTGCTCCAGCATTCCCGACCAATTCAAGATCTCATGGGGAGCAAGAGCTGCTACATCAATTCATAAGTCTTCTCACTGACTGTTGATAGAGAATACATTATCACCCTCTCTCATTCCTGTATAGGGTTTTAAATCCCTTCAAAATTATTCTGGTTGCAAGTCTCCTTCCAAAAGACTTGAGGGTTTGGTGTTTGGGAACCTGATCAAAACCCATTGGTGCCCAGGACACCTGATCAACTCATCCTGCAGTGGATTCCTACCTTGGGTGGTAGAAGAGTGGATGTACCCAGATTGATTGGGGAACCACTATAGCTCCTTGTGTCTTCTGGTTGCTTGTTTTTATTTTGTTTTCTGGCTGTGATTTGTGATTGCTCTGTCTTTACATTTACTTTAGGTGATTTGCTTCCCTGTTCACTTAGGTTTACAACAACAGTTGTAAAATGTTTTTAGTAAGCACCATACTCTATTCACCCCCCCTCTAGAGTATATCAGATCTAACTTGCACTTTCAATTGGTATCAAAGCGAGGTTTGTTAAAAATACCACATCTTCCAGGTTGTTTAAAAATACCACACCTCAGTAGTTGCACAGGCTAACACCTGAACCCAAAGATCCCTCTAGTTAGATCTGCTTGTTTTGATTTTGTTATTAGAATTATTTCTTCACATAACATGGCCCAAAACAAAGGTTATGCTAGCACCAGACCTCCAGTGTGCAATCTATCTAAGTTTGCACTTTGGAAGGCAAGGATTAGACTGTATATGAACTCTATTGATGAGGACATTTTCAATTCTGTTTTGACAGTATGTCCAAGACCTCCAGAAAATACAAGTACAAGTGCTGTTCCACCTCCTTCAGGAACAGATGCTGAAATCAAGAAATGGAAAGTTGCAGATGCAAAGACTATGAACATTTTAGCTCAGACTATGTCTGATGAAATATTCCAAAAAGTAGCTGAATGCAACTCAGCAAAGGACATCTGGGACAAGCTATCTGAGATAGTCTCAGGATCTGCTGATGAGAGTAAAGATAGAAGATCTCATCTCATAACCCAGTATGAGAATTTCAAGAAAGGAGAAGCTGAGTCAGTAGCAGACATGTATAATAGACTCAGTCTCATAGTCAATGAGCTAAAAACTTTGGACAAGGAGATCTCATTGACTGAGCTAAATGATAAAATCCTAATGTGTTTCCCAAGCACTTGGGACTCAAGGATCTGGCCAATCAAGGATGCCAGAAGCCTAAATGAGATCACAACTGAAGCTCTCTTGGGCAAGCTCAAGTCTTATGAGCTGCTCATCAAGAATAGAGAAGAAGAGCAGAAGGCTGCTTCACCAGCAGCCAGAAAAGAGAAGTCAATATCTTTCAAAGCCATTGAAGATCAGCCTGAAGACAAAGTCACAGGCAATGAGGAGCTGCTAAACCTACTGGCCAAAATATTCTACAAAATGGCCAGGAAAGATTTCAAGAAAAAGTCTTGTAGAGGGCATGACAAGCCAAGGTATGACAAATCAAATAACAAAGAGATTATTTGTTTTGGATGCAGGAAATCAGGCCACATGGTGTCTGACCGTCCAGAAAATCAGTATAAGGACAAAAATGACAGGAAGGAGAGAAGAAAAGATAAAGACTACAAGAAGAATAACAATGACAAACCCTCCTCCAGCAAGAACAAACACACCAGGAAGGGGTTTGTAACTGAATCTTGGAGTGAGACAGAAGAAGAATCTGAAGGTTCATCCAGCTCAAGTGATGATGAAGATGATGCTGAAGAAAAAGAATTTTGCATGATGGCTATCAATGCCTCAAAACAAAATTTGGATGCAGAAGAGTCAGAATCTGAATCAGAGACTCAATCTGAAGAGGACCAGGTCATAGACTCATTTGATTTCAATTCAGAGGACTTTAAATGTGAGTTTAAGGCACTTTGTTTGGATCTATTGAAATCTGAAAAAGAAATTATTTCTCTCAGAAATCAACTATCTGAACAAAGCACCTTAAAATCAGATAACCTCAAACTCTCTGAGGATTTGGAATGCTGTAGGGAGTAGATAGCCTCACTGAAAAGTGAACTATCACAGGCCAAAAAGTTTGAAGAATCCCTCAATGGGAGAAGTATCAAACTAATGTACATCATAAGCACAGTGAACTCAAGATTCAACAGTACACTGGGCTTGGGTGCTTCATCTAGCCAACCTATAGTATTATCAACCCCAATCAAGTTTATCTCTGATAAAGGCAAGGGAGTTGTAGAGGTAGCTAGGAAGAATTCTGATCTACCTAGGAAAACTAAAGTTCAACAGAATTCGTCGAACAGAGCTCGATGATCGCCGAATGTAGCTCAACGATCTCACGCTAAATCGTCAAACTCAGGTCAACGAACTCTGAACCCTGAACTCTGGCATGGTCGATCTTCGAGCAGAGCTCGACGATCTGACCTAAGATCGTCGAACTCAGCTCAGAGATCGTCTAACAGAGCTCAGAATTTTGAAAATTCTTTCAAAGGCAAATCAAAGTTCAATCCTAAAGGTTCTACATCTCAATTGTTTAACCCTTATACTGAATGGATAATACCTCCTAGGAGATATCATCCTGAAGGTTATAAGAGTCAACCAGAGATGTCTTTTATTTCTGAATTCAAAGGTTATGAACCTAGGCCCAAGGTAAACTGGGTCAAAAACAAGTAAATTGCTTTATATGCAGGTGAAGACCTATCCAACATCAAACCAACAATGGTATCTGGATAGTGGGTGATCAAAGCACATGACAGGAAACAAGGACATTTTCACATCCTTCAAAGCCATGCTTGGACCCAAAGTAATATTTGGTGATTCAAACTTTGGACTAACAAAGGGATATGGTGCAGTCCAGATTGGCACAGTCACATTCAAGAAAGTAGCCTATGTGGAAGGACTGAAGCACAATTTAATCAGCATCAGTCAACTATGTGATGAAGGCTACCAAGTGACTTTCAGCAAATCCTTATGCAAGATCAAATCAGAGGACAACACAACTGTGTTGACAGGTAAAAGGAAAGGTAACATCTATCTTGTAGATTTCCTTTCAAATAAGGTAGATATTTGTCTGTTTAATTCTATTTGTAGACCTAATGAACTATGACATAAGATACTAGGACATATAAACCTTAAAACCATTGTTAGGCTATCCAAGGAAAACCTTGTTAGAGGACTACCTTCTGGCCCCTATAAGAAGGAAGGACTCTGTAGGGCTTGTCAATTAGGAAAGCAAACTAAAAATAGTTTCAAGTCACTTAATAAGAGTGATTCACCTAGGACTTTGTATCTGTTACACATGGATCTTTTTGGACCCATTACAGTACAAAGCTTAGGAGGGAAATCTTATACCTTAGTAGTTGTAGATGACTTCTCTAGATTCACATGGGTGTTCTTTTTGAGAAAAAAGTCTCATAACTTTAAGTGTTTGATAGAGTTTCTCAAATGCATACAGACTGAGTTCAACACTCACATTGCCCTGATCAGAAGTGACCATGGGACAGAGTTTGATTCTCTTCTTATGCAAGAGTTCTATCAAAGTGAAGGGATCAGGCACGCTTTCTCAGCTCCTAGAACTCCTCAACAAAATGGGGTAGCTGAAAGGGAAAATAGAACCCTTATTGAATCTGCCACTACATTGTTGTCAAATGCTCATCTTCCTCTATCATTTTGGGCAGAGGCAGTGAACACCTCGAACTATGTGTTGAATACAAGTTTAATACATAAACTGAAGGGCAAGACTCCTTATGAATTAGTCAAATGAAAGAAACCTAAAGTAGATTATTTTAAAATCTTTGGTTGTATTTGTTACATTCACAATAATGACAAGAGATACATAGCAAAATTTCAAGCAAAAGCTGATGAAGGAGTGTTTCTGGGATACTCCATGATCAGTAAATCTTATAGGGTATATAATAAATCAACTCTTAAAATTGAAGAATCTGCTCATGTATCTTTTGATGAGACTAACATTTCATACAAGGAGAAAGAAATTTCTACCATAAGCTCTTTGCAGGTTCCACCACTGTGTGAGTATATGGATGGACTGAACCTTACCCAAGAGGTATCAAACCATCCCACTCCACAAGATGCTGAAGATAGTGATGAGGAAAGTCAAGAGGAAGTGGCTGAACTTCCCCCAACAGCTAGTATTATTCCCCAAGAAGAATTAAATACTGAAGCTATTGCTCAACCAACTACACCAACTGATCTTGTCACACTTAGAGATCACCCCAGATCTCAAGTAATTGGAGACATCTCAGTAGGTGTACAGACAAGGCATCAACTTAACCAAGACTTGATGCATGCCTGTTTTCTCTCTCAAATTGAATCTCTCACCATACATGAGGCAGATCAAGATCCCCACTGGATCATTGCAATGTAAGAGGAACTCAATCAGTTTAAGAGATGTAGACTTTGGGATTTGGTTCCAAGACCCCATAACTATCCAGTTATTGGAACCAAATGGGTCTATATAAACAAGTTAGATGCTCAAGGCAACATAGTGAGGAACAAGGCTAGGCTTGTTGCTCAAGGCTACAAACAAGAGGAAGGAATAGACCATGACCAAACCTTTGCCCCTGTTGCAAGGTTAGAGGCCATTAGGATATTCCTTGCCTATGCAGCTTACAAGAGATTCAAGGTCTACCAGATGGATGTCAAAAGTGCAATTCTAAATGGAGTGCTTCAAGAAGAGTTTTATGTAGAACAACCTCCAGTTTTTATCTCTCCAACTCAACCCTCTTTTGTGTTTAAATTGCATAAAGCTCTCTATGGTCTAAAGCAAGCTCCAAGAGCTTAGTATGAGACCTTAGCAAGCTTTCTCTTAGAGCATGAATTTACAAGAGGAACCATGGATAAAACACTTTTCACGAGACATCATAAGGACCAAATACTGTTAGTACAAATATATGTGGATGACATTATTTTTGGGTCCACTGATCCCAAATTGTGCAAGAGGTCTGCTGACCTCATGCATTCAAAATTTGAGATGAGTAGCATGGCTGAGCTTTCCTACTTCCTTGGTCTCCAAGTGAAGCAGTTACCAGATGGTATCTTCCTCTCCCAAGCTAACTATACTAAAGAGCTTATCAAAAAGTTTGGGATGGGTGATGCTTCAGGGATGAAAACCCCTATGGCTACAAATGCTGTTGTGGATTCTGATGTAGCAGGGAAACCTGTATAGCAGAAAAATTATAGGGCAATTGTTGGATCCCTATTATACCTAACAGCTAGCAGACCTGACATATTGTTTGCCACATGTCTTTGTGCTAGGTTCCAAGTGAACCCTAAAGAATCTCACCTTATTTTCCTAAAAAGAATTTTGAGATATATAAAGAGTTACCCTAATCTAGGACTCTGGTATCCTGTAGAGTCAGAGTTTGAGTTAACTAGATACTCAGATGCTGACTATGCTAGATGTAGAAGGACAGGAAAAGTACCTCTGGAACATGTCAGTTCCTTGGTATGAGACTTGTCTCCTGGTTTTGTAAAAAGCAGACATCTGTGTCTACATCAACTGCAGAAGCAGAATACATGGCTGCTGGTAGTTGCTGTTCACAAATGCTATGGATACAAAACCAACTCTTAGATTATGGTGTAAACTTAAATAATTCAACCTTATTTCGTGATAATACTATTGTTATTGCTATAGCACAGAATCCAGTTCACCATTCAAGGACCAAACATATTGAAATAAGACATCATTTCATTTGAGATAATGTGGACAAAAAGAAAATTAACTTGATCCACATTCCTACTGATCTATAGAGAGCAGATATTTTCACCAAGCCTTTGGATGAGAAAACCCATCTGTTCTTTATAAATCAACTGGGAATGATTGATGGAGAAGAGTTAACCTAGTTTTTGTCTGCATTCGACGAATTTTCCAGAGTTCGTCGAACGGCGTTCGACTAATTAGGGAAAGTTTGAGAGATTCTCGTCGAACGGAGATTGACGAATTCTCTGTGTGGGGAAACAACTTTTGTCGACCAACGATCGACGAACTTTGCTTCAAGAAGACATTTCGTCGAACGGAGATCGACGAACTGTTTTCGATTCTTCTGGATGAGATCGATGAATTATCTGTCTATAATTTATTTTGTCGAGCTCAGTTCGAAGAATTTTTCTTTCTTGTGGAACGGAGTTTGCCGATTCATATTCTGAAAATCCTATATCTAGGTTTTTCTTCGACCTCCATCCCGCGCTTTCAGTTCCCTTGCTCTTGATCATCGTTTCTCTCTGTATTTTTCTTGCAGGACATCAATGGCTATTCCCTCAGGTGCTTTGGTTGCAATGAAGTTTGACAGCGGTTTCGACATGGACTTTGAGTCATTTCAACATTCTGACCATATCTTCCTTTACATCCTAGAACTACTGGAAGAACTTAGTTTAAAGGACTTAATGACCAGGCGCATCAAACTTCATGGAACAGAAATACGGGATTGGGTATATACATCTATTGTTTCTGACGAAGATACTTTGACCGACAATATAGGGAGCACTACTGTTTCCCTCTCTCCCGCAGTTCTCTCTGAAATATTTGGCTTAGTGAATGGAGAAGACAATATGAAAATGGATTCTTAGGAATTCAGTGATATGCTAAAATTAATGGGTTTCTCTGGGAACAACCCTAATAAGTTGTTGAAAAAGCAATTATCCGCCACCTATCAATTTTTGGCAGATATTACGGGAAAGATTCTGATGTCCAAGCACTCTGCTCACGACTATATCACCGCTTACCAATTTCTGATAATGTGTGCAGTAGTGAATAAGCGATAGGTTGATTGGAGTAAAGTGTTCTTTGAATTGATCAAGAAGAAGAATAGTAAAAAGGAAGTCTGCTTTGGCAGAATATTGGGTATATTCCTCAAAGAGAAGGCTGCTGAATGTATGGTCTCCCCCACCATCTTCATAAATGCCAGCAAGCGCCTCACTTGCGCTCTGTTTGGCAGGTGGGAGAGGACCATCTCCAAGCCCTCAAAGGCTTCCTCCTCCTCCCTCAAAACTTCTGAGAGCACAAGGGCTGTAAAGGACGCTCCCCACCCTGTTGAAGAGGTTCCTCCATCTCAACCATCTATTCCAGCACCTCTTCCTCCAAAGAAGCCTCCTCATGTACCTACCCCTCCTTCATCTCCACCACTTGACCTGACAAACATTCCATCTCCACCTCCATCTCCCCCCTTGCCAGTTGATGATCAACCCACTCCTCCAGATTCCCCTCAGGACATTCCTATTCCTACACCTCCTCAGTCTCCTCTTCCCCCACACTTATCCACCATCCCATCTTATGATATGCCATCAGATGCAATCATGCAAGATGCCCCCACTCCATCTGTTATTCCTCATCTCATTCCATCCCCTTCCCCATTTGATCCATCTACCCTCATTTCCTTGCTCACCCCTCTTATCCAATCCTTGATCCAAGAGGCCATTACACCTCTTGTGATCTCCATCAATTCCTTATCTGTCCAGATCTCTCTTCTATCTACTGTCCCCGCTTCATCTAGGGGCCTGGCTCCAGGTCTTCCTGAACCCAGGCAGGGGGAGATGCTCTGTCATAAAGTTGCAGCAGATGCAGATACAGCAGCAGCAGCAGTAGTCATAGCAGTTCCCTCTCCAGCAGAATCAGATTCAGATGAAGATACCATAATTTTGACAGACTTTGATGCTGAGATGTCTAAGTTAATTCAATTTATGGATATTAACATTGATCTGGATGAGTCAGTTGCTCAAATAACTCCTGTTGGTGATTTCTATTTAAATCCCACAGTGAATTTATCAGTTTTGTCGAGAAGTTTTGACTCTGTATATATGAAACTCCCTCCAGCAGATTTCTCTAAGCCTTATTTGGCTATGGTACCTTATACCTCTCCAGCCAGTCCAGCAGTTACCAAGCAACTCTGTGAGAATTTTGCTCTCTCAGCTTCAGCCTCCTTCTCAGCTTCCAGCCTAGAGATCATTCCAGAAGATTCTCCAGTTCCAGTTTCAGCACCAGACTTTGTTATGGATGACTCTCCAATGCCTACTCTAGATGAGCTTATTCAGGCAGACATTGAAGAAGAGAACAAGGCAGTAGCTGATAGCTCTGTCTCCTTTGTTTCTAAATCTTATACAGATAATTCTTCTTTTATTGCTGATACTCCTATTCCTGAACCTTCTGGCCCTTCTCCAGCAAAGGCTGTTATTTCTGATAAAGCTTTAAATGCTTTGGATTCATTGTATGATACCCCTCAGGATTCAGAATCTGATGATAATGAAATTGATTCCGATGAGGATGCAGCTAGCAGGAAAAAGAGATTGTTGGTAAAGAAGAGAAAGGCTGCTCCTCCTCCCAAGCCAAATCCCACTACAGACACTCCCTACTATGTTCTGCACAATGTGACTCCATATAAAGGAATGCCAGCATGGATGTTGCTCTCCAAAAACTAGCAGAAAGATAGAAAGAGAAGTAGGAGATACTCCCCTCCTCCTCCTCCAGCAGCTGGTGCCAGTGGTTCTAGCTCCCAGAGATCTGCCCCAATGCAAACTTATCAAAGACAATCAGGGAGATCTTCTGGAAGCAGCCAGCAGAGGCCATCCTCCTCAGGTAGCCAACAACATAAGCAGCAGCAGCAACAAAGTTCTAAATTACAAAAAGCTGAAAGCCCAAAGAAGCCAGACTCCCCTCCAATTCCTTTTGAAGATCCAGAGACTGCTAATATAGCAAGAATGGCTAGATACCAAGAGCTGATTGATCTATCTTTGATAAATAAAGCCAAAGCAGGAGGAAAAGATATTTCTGGTCTTTCAACCATGCCAAAGTATAGAAAGGAAGAGCTGAAAAGATTTGATAAAGGTAACAAATTGTTTAATGTTGATGACTATATGAAACTTCATCCAGAAGCAGTTGTCCCCAGGGATACTTCATTAAAAATTATTGGGGCAGCTGATATGACCATGACAGTGGCTCAAGCTCAAAATCCTAACAAAGAAATCATTTTCAAGAAGCCAGGAGAAAAGATAGCAGAAGACAAACCTCAGCAGAAGAAGCTAAAGAAGTAATTTTTCTTGTAGATTCTTTTATGTCTGCTATTTGTTTTTAAATTGTGCTATCTGTTAAGCAA
Source organism: Platanthera guangdongensis (assembly GCA_039583875.1). Lineage (NCBI taxonomy): Eukaryota > Viridiplantae > Streptophyta > Magnoliopsida > Asparagales > Orchidaceae > Platanthera > Platanthera guangdongensis. The sequence continues at coordinate 119,952,354 of CM077150.1, read as the reverse complement.
AGCTGTGTATATATATATCTGTTGCATGTGTTATAATTCTCTGCCAGATATATTTCTTTTCTTTCTTTGTTTTTCTGTTTTGAGTCTCTGTTAGTGACCTCACCCAAATAGGGGGAGATTGTTGGATCCCTAGTTGATTTGGGCTAGGTTCACTGACTTAGGATGTGACCCCTCTTGTATAGCCAGGGTTAATTTATGTCCTAAAGTCTAGGTTAAGTCCTTAGGCTCAACTCCAGATGGACCAGCTTTCATCAAGACCCTCAGAGACTCCAGACTCACAAGTTTGTCAAGACCAAGTAAAGTGAGTTCGATGTTCGTCAAACTCAGCTCGACGAAAGGAGTTCTTCGCTCGACGATCTTGAGACAATTCGTAGTGCTGAGCTCGATGATCTAATTTCTCTGTTCGACGAAAATTTAGTTTCTACATCAAGCGAAAGTCAGAAGGACTTCAATTTTTTTCTAAGTCCAGCTTCAAGCTTCGGTCGACGAATTTTATTCTGAGCTCGACGAACTTGGACCTCAAGTTCACAGCTTCTCAGGTCGACGAAGTCAGCTTCTCAGGTCGACGAATGATAATCTCTACTCGACGATTTCTGGACTCAGAGAATCTGTGTCGACACTTAGGGTTTGTGTCGACACCAATCAACTTCTGTCGACACCAGGATTTCAGTCGACACCAGCTTCTGTCAACACCAGAGGATTTGTGTCGACAACAAGATCAATCTGTCGACACCAGCTTATGTCGACACAGCATTTCATCAGATGCAGGATATTTTGTGTAAGTCCAGAACTTTTCTCAGTTCGACGATTCTGTTTCTCAGCTCGACGAATGAAGAATGTCTGTCAGATGTATGAAGATTGTCTGGTCGACGAGCTCTATCAAGCTCAGCTCGACGAACTCAAGCTCAGCTCGACGAACTCAAGCTCAGTTCGACGAACACAAGTTCAGCTCGACGAAATGTGTTCTTCGTTCGACGAATCCAGATTAGGTTTTCTTCGAGGTTCCCGTCCCGTATCTTGGCGCTGATTCCTGAATATTTAATGCTAGATCTTCTCGGAATATTACTGTTAGAACGCGCATTGACTATGGACGATTACATGCCGTTTTTCCATGGGACAGTTAGGAAAGTCATTGATGGCTGATTCTTTCCAAGGCCGACTGTATTTACTGCTCGAGAATTCAAAAAGTTTGAAAATCCCTCAGTCAGATATAGACACTGAGACAGACACAGGAAAATAGAGAATAAAGCAGAGTTCAAAAATTACAGTATAGAAGATACTAAAAAATTTGCAGAAGAACAATCATCAAAATCTAAAGTTCTTGACTGCAATCAGCCTTGACTAGAGAACTCTCTCAAGAAGAAGAAGAAGAACAACTAAATTCAATCAAGAGTCTTCTTCTCTCTATTCACAGGATAACTTCAAAGGACAATAATCAATCAATATGTCAAAGAAGTTCCTGAAGCAGTTCTGGTCCAGGCATTCTAGGTCATTGAAGGACTATCACCCTGAAGCAGTGCTCCAGCATTCCTGACCAATTCAAGATCTCAGGGGGAGCAAGAGCTGCTACATCAATCCACAAGTCTACTCTCTAACTGTTGACAGAGAATACACTATCACCCTCTCTCTCATTCCTGTACAGGATTTTAAATCCCTTCAAAATTATTCTGGTTGCAAGTCTCCTTCCAAAAGACTTGAGGGTTTGGTTTTTGGGGACCTGATCAAAACCCATTGGTGCCCAGGACACCTGATCAACTCATCCTGCAGTGGATTCCTACCTAGGGTGGTAGAAGAGTGGATGTACCCAAATTGATTGGGGAACCACTATAACTCCTTGTGTCTTCTGGTTGCTTGTTTTTCTTTTGTTTTTTGGTTGTGATTTGTGATTGCTCTGTGTTTACATTTACTTTATGTGATTCGCTTCCCTGTTCACTTAGGTTTACAACAACAGTTGTAAAAAGGTTTTAGTAAGCACCATACTCTATTCACCCCCCCCCCCCCCCCTCTAGAGTATATCAGATCTAACTTGCACTTTCAGTGTGTTTGCACTAGACGGAGGTACAGTGTGACCTTGCAGACAGAATTCGACGAGCAATGGAACTTGATGAAAGTTTGCAACGCTATGCAGTGGATGTGTCCAATGACAAATTCTCGAGGAATGACGACCTTTTGCAAAAAGATGGTCGTTTGTGCGTTCCAAATATGGGTAAACTAAGAGAAGATTTGATGTGTGGGGCTTATTTTACTAAATACTCAATTCACCCAGGGAGCACAAAAATTTACAAATATATGAAAAAGCTATTTTGGTGCCCATGCATGAACAAAGACATAGCACACTATATGGTGAAATGCCAGACTTGTGCCTTGGTGAAGGCTGAGTGCCAGAAGCCTGGATGTTTCCTGAAGTCGCTACCTATTCCGGAGTGGAAGTTTGATGACATTTCAATAGATTTCATGCACGGTTTGCCGAGGTCTCAACACGGTAACGATTAGATTTGGTTAATCGTAGACCGGTTGACTAAAGTGGCTCACTTCCTTCCGAACAAGAAGGACGACTCAGTGGATGTCTTGGCGAAACTCTATGTTAAGCAGATCATACGGTTGCACGGTATTCTCCGTATCATCGTAAGTGATCGTGGCAGGCGGTTCACATCTAATGATTGGCAGCTAATCCATCAATTATTGGGAAAGAAGTTAACATTCAGTACGACATTTCATCCCCAAACTAATGGCCAGACTGAGAGGACCAACAGAATGATGGAAGACATGCTCTGAATGTGCGCCTTGGATTTTGGTAAGAGATGGGAAGAACATCTCTATATGGTAGAGTTTGCCTATAATAATAGCTGCCAAGCGAGCATCGGTATGACACCATTTGAAGCTCTGTGTACTCGAAAATGTCGTACACCTCTAGCTTGGGCGGAAGCAGGCGAATCTAAACTATATAGGTGTAAGGAAGTCGAAGAAGCTAATTCGATGATACACTCTATTCGGGAGAGGCTACTGATAGCCCAAGATAGACAAGCTAAATATTACAATGCCAAGCACCAAAATGTTGAGTTTGCGGTTGGCGATTGGGTTTATTTGAAAATCAAACCCTTCAAAGGCGTGTCCAGGGTTCGACACTTGAAAAAGTTATGTTCGGGATACCTTAGTCCATTTCAAGTGGTGGAAAGAGTTGGCAAAGTTGCTTATCTGCTAGCTTTGTCGAATGAATTGATTGGATTGCATGATGTGTTCCACATCTCAGTGCTTCGAAAAGCCATAGAAAATCCAGCTCAAGTGATTGCAAATGAACGTGTACCGATCGAATTTTGGCTAACGATGATGGTTAGGCACATTCGGATCGAGGATAGGGCCGATAAGTAGTTGCGGAACAAGACAATCAGGATGGTCAAGGTCCGATGGGATAATTGTTGCCATGAGTAGCTAACATGGGATAGGAGCAGACCATGCGTGCTGAGATTCCTGAGTTGTTTGTTTAAACTTGTATCACAGTTTGTGTTGTACAAAAAATGTTGTAACACATTTGTGGTTGAGAATTTCCCGAGTACTGTATGCAAAGTTTGGGACGAAATTTCTCTTAAGTAGGGGAGGATTGTAGTGCCCCAAATTCCAACGATGACTAGGCTGAGGAGAGTGGGTAACACAGCTTGCGACACGGTCATGTCGCCAAGATGTGTCTTACACTGTGTGAGGTACACGGCAGGGGAAACGGGTATGTCCATGGCCATGTACTGCACTCGAGTGTTGTAGGGTGGTCACGAGTGAGCTCGATAAAATGCAGTCGATGATCCTCGAGTGGCGTACACGGCCTGTGACACGGGCGTATCCACTGTTGTATTGCTATGCGCTCGATGAATTCTCGATTGAGTTCGAAAAAATGCACTCGATGATCCTTGAGTGGGGCACACGGACTATGACACAGGCATGTCAAGGTCCATGTCCTTCTCTATGTTTGATCAGGATGTTAAACATGGGCTGGACACGGGCGTGTCCGAAGTCGTGTCTGGCACACGGCCTGTGACACGGGCATGTCACACAGCGATGTCCTGGTCTGGTTTAGTTCTTTTCTTTGCTGCTTAAACTACAAGGCCTGTGACACGGGTGTGTCACATGCGATGTTCAGCCTGGGAAAATGATTTTCAGGGCTTTTCATGGCCGTCCATTCCTTCCAAAGGGGATCCAACGCCCCAGAATTCTCCCTGCTGCTGATAAGGCCAAGAGTCGAGGATAAACTCTCATTTTCTCTAGGCCTTTCTCTTTCTTCATGTGTTAGAGAGTGGGCAGAGCAAGGGAGAAGGAGGAGGAATCCGGTTGCCGGTGGAGCTGTAGAGCCCAGAATCGCGTGCTGAGTCCAAATTAGTGAAGGCAAGGCCGTTGCGGTGGTTTTCATCTGGCTAGTTTTCAATGTCTCCAAAGACATCGTCAAGGGTAACGATCTTTCTTACTTGGACATGTGAAGTCCTTAATTTGACACATGCATGTGTTTCCCCCACCAAAAGGTGGCTTGTTGAGGGATTTCCGTTAGGTTGATTTTGGATATCCCCAAGATGTTTTGCATGTAGATCCAGAAAAGTGAAGTACGGAATAGGCATACTGTGTGAAGCCCATCTACACAGGTTGGTCTAGATTAGTGATGTTTTATGTTGCACACTGTAGAAGACTCCGCGTATAAATTAATATGTTGGTGAATTTAATGGGTTGTGCCTGTGAAGGGTAGTAGCAGGAAGTACTGGTGTGAATGTCCAGGAAAATACCCACAAAGTGCTTGTGCTGTATGCTTTGAAAGACCAGTGTTTCTGGTACTGCAGGTGGCTGCAGGGACTGCTGGACGGTTGATCCAGATAAGGTTAGGGCTTGGGATGGAAAGTGAGTTCTGTCGCTAATGCCGAGCGAGAGTGAGTGTCACCGGCGATGGCACCTAGCTAACCTATGATTGTGAAGCCAGTACTTCGGGGTTAGAGTGGCTATTTGTGAGCTTTGTGAGCTCGTGCTGAACGGACAAGGGGATGATGACCCACATTAGTCTAGTCATTGAACTAATGATTTGAGCAATGGGAAAGGGCTGAATTGTATCCCCATTTTAGTTTTCTGCCATGAGTACCTGAGCGCCTGACATTTGGCAGAAACATATTGCGAGAGTCTTAGGTCTGCGCGCTATTAAGACTAAAGTCTCCGGCTTAAAGCCATGGAGCGTAATGCTCAAGTTTGTCGTTGGGCATCAGGCCTTGAATGGCAGTGGGCGACGAGTATATCTGTTACACCAAGAATGTGTCCTAAGTGCACGTAGCATCGGGCCATGTGGGCGACGTTTGTGATATGTTGATTGTGCGTGAGTGCACATTGTGTGATATATCTGCTTGTACAATGCTATGCCTGCATGGAAGGAATACCACTGCTCCGGGTAAGGGGTAGGGTGATTATAAATTGCTCAGCTGAATGTTGATCGTTGCCTTGTTTACCACCATGCGGTGGATTATCCTGTATAGGTGCAGGAAAGCTGAGCGAAAAATAGAGGGTTGAATCCCTTGTTGTTGATGTTGTTGTTGTTGCTGTGCTGGCCCTTGAAGGGCAAAGAAGTTCATATGATAGTACATTCATGTGTGGCCGACCTGCATGCCGATGTATGAAAGCCATGTGTATAAAGCTTAACTGTAAGGCCATAAGTCCAGACTTGTTGTGTATTTGCAGTACATTCCTTCGAGTTTTTATATATATAAATGCTGGTTTATATATTGTGGACATTCAGATGAGGTGTTCAATAAACTTAAAAGCTTCCGCAAGAATGCTCTGAGTTATGATACGCCACTCCACCTGGCCAGACCTTCTATTATATGTCGTGCAATGAATGGAGGTGTTACATCCCTCACTCAATGCTTTTGCTTTAACTAATTCTGCATCATGGCATTAAGAATGTTGAGTGACCACGCCTCACTCAACTCTTTCTGCATTAGCAAGATTTTCTGTTTCAAAATACAATTTGGGTTCGAAGAACTCAGAACGCGGTTCGACAAACTCTGAACTCATCTCGACAAATAAGTAAAAAACTCAGTTCGATGAATTTAGAGTTCAGCTTGACGAATAAGTGAAAGCTTAGATCGACGAACTCAGGGCTTAGCTCGACGAACTCTGAACTCAGTTATTCAACAATTATGAAGCTGAGGCGTTAAGTGAGTGAGCTACACTCAACGCCTGTAGACTGGCCACTTTTCAGCTCATTTCTCTATAGGCTTTGAATGTATTATCCTAACTCACAGCCTTTTGTTGTATGGCGTAGGGTGAGTTGACTTCACTTAACGCCTGTGTACTTGAACACATTCTAAGCTTGCCACTTCAGGTATTTGACAAAATAGCCTTCACTTAGCACTATACGTCATCTAGCGTTGAGTGAATGATCTTTACTCAAAGCCTGTGGGCTTAGACATTGTTCTATCTTTCCACCACTTTGGTAAGAACTTACCCGAGTTAGCCACTTAGGCTATCTATCCCATCATTGCTACTAGGACATCCTGCAATTATTAAACTTGAATACAGGTTAGATCACCACATGTGTATACATTATTTGCTGGTTCTTCTTCAAATCTAGGACAATGGGATCAATGGACCCAATAGAAGTCTCGACCTTAAGGCATTAAAATATTCAACTTGAATTAAAGTATTATACATACTTCGGCACGCAGGCCGGCCACACATGAACATATTAAAGAAAACACTTCTCTATGGACTTCAAGGGCAAGCACAACATCGAGGGCTTTATCCCGCTACTTGCTACTTGGTTCACTTGTTCCTGCATAAGAACAATCCACCAGACGGTCGCAAAACAAGGCAACGGTTAGCTAAAGCTGACCAAATTATAACTACCCAAACCATTACTCGGGGCGTCGATGCTCCTTCCCTGCAATATATTAGCAAAACCAAACATAGTAATGAAAGTGAAATTTAAGCACACTTCACCACATGCGGAGGCACGAACGGCCACACACCTCATGCACTCCGGGCACATTCTTGGTGTCCGGACAGAATCTAGCGACTCACCACCATTCACAAGACAGCAACCAACATGAGCATTTTTGTAGTCTTTACGGTCTGCGAAAGGCCTAAGACCCGTAACTATTACAGCGATAACTAATAGTAACGACGGACGCTCCACATAGCTATTGGGTATGTTCGGCCCTTTCCCGTTTCTCACATCACCGGGGAAAATAACCATAATGTGGATCGGCATCCCCATTACCATTTATCCAATCAATTCATAACCCTATTATGATATACGGGTGGCTCGCAGGCCACCTCGCTGGACTCCCAGAGCTCTCTGCCCCACATCTCAGGCCCCAGGTCTCCACGACATAGGCCAAAAACATTGTTCTCAAGGAGCTACCACCTGCGGTAGCACTACCGCCGCGTGGTGCATGGCAGGAATGTGATTCTACCCAGTTTTTTGTGTTCTCCTTGGAGTAATTCTACAAGATTCCCTGCTTCAATTTAACGTGTAGAAAGCCCAAAACAAACATCACAGAGTCTTCTCAGCCAGTACAAGCATAATGATAAACATCACCAATCCAGACCAACCTGTCGAGGTGGGCTTCACACACCATGCCTATGTTCAAACTTTGATTCCAAACTCTATATGCAATAAAAATGGGGATATACCGTATCTACCCAAAAGAAAACCTCACACTCACCGCACAAACGCGTGAGTGGGTTTCCTACGCAAAAGGAAGAGGACTTCACATGTCCAAGTTGAGAATCGTTACCCTTTGCATTATCTTAGGGGCCATGGCAAATATCTAGATGGATGAAAGCGACTGCAACGATCTTGCCTACACAGATCTAGACTCGGCTTGCGAATCAGTGCTTCAGAACTTCAACTGCAGCGAGATTTACCCTCTGGAGCTGCTGCTCCTCCTCAAGGAATATCAGGCCAACTCCTCCATGCCAAGAAAATGAAGTGAAAACGACCAAACCAGGCATATAAATAAAGCTACCGCCACGCGTTACCTTAAATCAATGCCTTGTTTCGAGCACAACCTCCCAAACCCTCCAATCACAGCCCGACGTGTGGTCAATGTCGTAACGGTTTCACTACCACCGCGCGATAGTATACTAACGCCGCACGATAGAGGATGTCAGTTACAACATGATAGCAGCCGCTATCGCCACATGGTAACTTCTACCGATGCGCGGTAGGATCCCGAGAACGATATCAATTAAATTGACCCAGCTATCTCCAGCGGTAACACTATTGTCAGGAGATATCTTCCCGAGAGGTCTGCTAGAATAATTCCCTGCTACCGGCATGCGGCAACAACTTTTCGCCACACGGTAACATTTTTCTCGAGAACTCAACACTTTCTCGAGAACTCAACACTCTCTCGACGGAAACCCTAGAGCTACTGCCGTGCGATAACTAGCTACCGCCGAGCGATACCCCTAGAGAAGCAACTCTCGGCTTATGAAATTTGGGACGTTACAAATCTCCTCAACTTAAAGAAATTATATCTCAAAATTTGACATTACGGGAAAATATAAAAAGTTAACAGTGCATCTAATTACCATAGAGAAATAGCTCAGGGAACTCCTCCCTCATAGTTTGCTCGTGCTCCTAAGACTGCTCCTCTCATCCACAGTTGTCCCAATGGACTTGACAATTTTAATGGACATGTTCCGCAGCTGCTTGATCTCTGATGATTCCAATTTCTATAGATTTTTGGAACTCATCTGGGCCTGTTTTCTCACTCGTGCACTGCATTTCAACCGTTAATCGGTTATATTTGCTTCGATCGGGCAATGACCACACTGTGCACCGCTTTGGCACGAGGTTGTGCAATTACTCATTTTGTTGTTGGGGGTAAGCACATGGTGCTCCCCATGGCTCTTTTCGGCTGTTTTTTGTTGTGTATTGGTGTTGGGAGCTTGTGCTCCAGTTTTTGTTTTTGATGTGCAGGTAGTGCGGTTTACCCAAATCAGGAATTGTGATTTGTGGAAAATGAACGATCGTGTGTTTCCTTAGTGCACACTTTTTGCCAAATCGTGCATTCTGTTGAGCAGGAGAAGAGTCGAGTGAAGCTCGATGAATTTCGCCAAGCTGAGCTCCACGATCTTCACGCACGGTTAACGCGCGGTTTCTTCGGAACCGTACGCGAAGGTAACGTACGGTTTTCCTATGGGCGCCTTGATTTATTTTGCTCTGTGGCTAATCATGCGATTTGCTCACGCACGGGCAGAAGTGCATGTGCGCGAGTAAAATGCACAGTTCCACATGCTTGCCGAAAATTTCTGCTTTCTATTATTACTCGTGCGTTTTCCTTCACGCGCGGGCATTTGCGCCCGTGCGTGAGAAAAACGCACGGGTCAACGCTTCTTCCTTGTTGGCCAATTTTTGCGCGTTAATAACGCACATTTAACGCACAGTCGTGCGCCAAACCGTGCGTGGCCATTTTTCTGACCTGCTTCAATTTAAGCACAGGTTTTATTCCAAATGAAAAGTTCCTCTTTTCTGCCATTCCTGCCACCGTTTTACGCCAAAACTCCGCCCTTTCTCCTCCGCCCTTCATCTTCCACTAAGGAAAGAAGCTCCAGCCATGGTCGCGAAGCTTACCCCTCATCAGTGCTTGCTCTCGGCCTGCTCCTTCACTTCCTAGCTCTATTGCAAGTTTTGACACCATATCCGTCAAGCAAACGGAAGCTAGCAACCTTCTTCTGGATCATGACACAAAGAAGACGGGTCCATTGGAGGGTAATGACATCCTTCCCTACTCCGGACGTAGTTGAGGACCGAGCTTGGACGCGAATTGGCAACATGACGATTCCTTCCGTGACTCCTCAACGAGCCTTCAGATTCAGTTGATTTCTTGCCTTGTTCTTGCTTTACTGATGTATATGCATGGATAAATCTTTCGATGTAGTTTATGTGGCAATTTAGTTGTAGCATTATTAGTTTCATGTCTATGTGAAACTTTGACGTTTTTCTGCCTTAGTTGCTTGTGTAGTGCCTATATTTCCGCCTGCCTCCATAGTTGGTATGCCGCTCTAGTGATTGCTAGAAGCGCGCGTTGCGATGAGGTGTTTGTGACTCTCAATCCGCCATTCTATTCACTTCCTATGCCTGTATTTTCCTCCATTCTGCCGAGTGAACAAGGGCATAGTGGACTGCATAGGAGTAGATTGAGTTAGCTTTTATTTTCTTGGTTCTAAAACCAAACCCCTTTGTAAACTCGATCTAAGGACTTCAATCTCAAGTCCTCCTTGAATGACAATTCCACCTTGCGGTGTTCCTTGAGAGATTCGAAAATTGGGAAAGTTTCCCCATTTTATATTACTTATGGGAGCGGTACACTTGTCATAAGCGCATCAAGTTTTTGGCACCGTTACCGGGGAACACCGTCGTGTGAGTCTTCTGATAGGAAGCCTTGTGGTGGTTGTTTTCTTTTTATTATTTTTGCTGCTTACTGTTTCTTTTGTTATTTCTTTTTCTCCTTTTTCTTATTTTTGATTTAGAAAGCGGGTCTGTGTAATTTTTATTCTGAGTTGTGTAGCACCCATCCGACAATTATTATTTTTTCGCAATGTATTCTGTTGCTGAGTGCCGTCTCTATCACACTTTGCGTCGATACATTAACGACTTGGCTGTTTTAAATGTTGAGCATTGTATTAGGTGTTTGTTATGCGATGGTATATGCAATATGTTGAAGGATTGCCCTTGTATGTGCAAGCCTTATCCCTCTGAGGGCATGTCCGCAGCAACCCCCCATTTACGGAGGACTACTGTGGACAGGCCTACTAGGGTGTTGCCTACCCCATACACTGATATCACACATCTTGCTCGCTCTTTGCCCGTTGAGATTACCGAAGAATCGCTCGCCGCATACAGAACTTTCATGGGTCCCTTGCTCCCTTTTTATGAGCTTCCCTTGAGTGATGATGATCACTCTAGTGTTAGCTAGCAAAAAGAGGATCAGAAACACATGGGTGCTCCTATATGGGACGTAGAGAGTGTTCCCGTCGATGGGGAGGTGTCTCCGGATGATTCTGCGATAGGGACTGCTCGATCAATGCCTGATTTTGAGAGCAGTATTGCCCCTCCGCAATTTTTGCATGATCGTGCTCCTCATTTTTTGTGTGAGTCAGCTTATGATGACAAATTTGTTGGTTATTCGGTTCCTGAGGTTTCGCCAAAGTGGGATGAGGATTTTACTATCTCTAATGGAGAATGTGGATCTTCGGAACACTATGACGCACCACGGTGGGATGTGGATTATCCCCTTTCTGATGCGGAGGTTTGCACCTCCTTATTGGACGAGGCAACCATCTTACCACCACAGTCCTCGAGTTCTCAGATTCCCCCCGATATGACTCATATGATACCTACAGGGATCTGTGATCGGAACCTACTGGGAGTGATACCGGTATCACTCTCCAGAATTTTGTGCATTTTAGTTTTTCTTCTCATTTAATACTAGACCCCCCCTTCTTTATCTGAGCCTGTGTGGGTTGAGTCTCCATGGGTACGTTGGGTGTACGATGAGCCTTGTACTCAAGTCGTCGGCAAGGGCATCTGCTTGTGTGAGAAGGTTCCTACCTCCTTCACAGTGGAAGCCCCTGTCGTCGCCTTTGCCTCCTACGGACCTGCGGTGGACAGCGCCTTGCTAGTCAAGGATTTCTTTGGTGACGAGATTAGCGAGGACCAGTGCTGCTCCTCTTCTTGTTTCTTATTTCCTCTACCTGAGTTGATCAGGTATTATTATGTAGGTAGAGGGGTAACTGCATTATCTCCGTATCGGTACTCACTGCCGCAATGGATTTTCGGCCAGTTACATGTGCATCTTTTGTTTCATAGGCCAATTAACTGGAACTTTTTCGTTAGCCGAATAAGTCATGTTGGGTGGACAATAACCCCAGTACATATCTAGCAGTAGGTATAGTTAGTTATTTTTACGGTTGCATAGCTTAGATTTAATTTGATATTGCCGCTGTATATACAATTTTTGCTGGAGTACATTTGCATGTTTAACTTCAAGCTTTCTCGCGTATTCTGGTATGCTCATTTGTTGAGTATGGGGTAACCTCTCCCATAACATGTATTTCATTAATTTTATTGCAAATCTTGTGTTAGGTTGTTTAGATTAAGTCTGGTGGGGGAGAGTTATGTGAATTACATGTGCACATGCATCACTATCACTTTCATACCAAAAGCACTTTTTTTATTTTTATTTTCTATTTTCATGAAATCATGTCCGCATTGTGCACCTACACCCTCATGAGCGCGATCTTAACCATGCGTGCGGCTCGAGTCAAAGATATTTCTTTTTTGTAAACTTTAAAATAGCGGTGTTGGCTTAGGATTTTAGGATAGCGTAGTGTGAAACTCGTGCAGTGCTCCTAATCGAGTACACGTGATCTGTGTTGAAATAGTATATATATTTAATTTTTCTTTATGCTCGTAGAATTATATTTTTTCTGCTTATGTAAATATTTTTTGTACTACTCAAACATGTTGAATCTGGTGTAATCGACCGGTAGTGTGGGGATGTGTGTAGCCGTCACTAAACTCATTTTGTTCGAGTCGGGAGTGAAAGTGGTGGTACGCACTGATACCACCAGTGAGGTTAGACTGTTTAACTCTAGAGGTGGGGTGAATAGAGTGTTTCAAAAACCTTTAGATTTATATTTCAGAATTGAAAATAGTGTTACATATAAGTGTAAATCAGAAAGGTGCAGAAATAAAACAAAGCAAGACAATAATCAGCACACAGAAAGAAATTAAAATAACATCACAGACGACACAAGAATTTTATAGTGGTTCCCCTAAAACTTGGGTACATCCACTCTTCTATCAACCTGGTAGGAATCCACTCTGGTTTTTGATAAGGTGCCCTATCACCAATCAGGTCGTCGTTCGGGTGCCTATAACCACAACATCTGCTTCAGGTAGATCAGGAAACTCTTCAGGCTTTTGATCAGGTGCCTAAAAACTAAGTCAAGTGTTTTGATCAGGAGACTTGCAATCAAGTGATTAACTTTTGAAGAGAGCTAGAACCCTGTATACAGTGGGTGAAATAAATGAAACTTCATGTTATCTTCTCTTTCTCAAAGCAACAGAGAAGATTAGTGGATCCTTGATGGTGTTAAAGCTTCCCCTGAGATGAATATTTGTTCAGGAAGAATGGAAGCTTTGCAGGGTGAGTAGGACTTCTTTAAAATATCTCCAGGAACCTGTAGACTGATTGAAGTTGGTTGTCTCTTGGTAGATTGCTGGAGGAAGAACACTTGATGAAGACAGTCAGAGCCATTTTTTACTGAATATTTTCCGACGTCTGTCTTTTTCTCGGTGTGTGTTCTTATTTCTTGATATCTCCTTCTCTCTCTCTGTGTGCTTGTTATTATTATAATTTTTTTTTTGTATAATTCTCTTTTGAATTTGAGTTATCTTCATTGAATGTTGACTGCCTAGAGAAGGAAAATGTGGCTGGAGAGAAAATCTGCATTAATGGATTTCCCTAACTGTCCTATTGAAAATGACAAGTAATAATCCTGATGAATACAATAAGTAATGCTGCGACGAATGGCTATTTGCAGAGAATATAAGCATTGATTATTCAGGAATTACTGTAATAGAATAAGGACAAAAGAACAAAAAATCTAAGTCTGGATCTGCACAGAATTCGTCGAGCAGAAAATAGATTTCGTTGACCTGAGTCCAGAGTTCGTCGACTAGAGAAATCATGTTCGTCCAGAAGATAATTCATGTTCGTCGACCTGAGCACCAAGTTTGTCGACCTGAGAACAGGTAAATGCTTTCTAATAAAACTTGCCAACTCTGTGCTCTAAGTTCGTCGAGCTAAAAACATAACTTCGTTGACTGGAGTTCAGAGAAAGGATTCTGGACTTAGAATGTTGAAGTTGAACTTCAACAAATCGTCGACCTGAGCTCAAATATCGCCGAGCTCAACTCAAAAAATTGTCTCTGAGTTCGTCGAGCTGAGCACGACTTTCGTCGAGCTGAGTTCGACGAACATCGAACTCACTTTCCTGAAACTTGATATTTCTCTAAGTCTGGAGTCTTCTACAGTCTTTTGTTGGCTGGTCCATGCAATGTTAACTCTAAGGACATAGCCTAAACTCTAGGACACAGACATGACCCTGTCTATACATGGGGGCTCAAATATCCTAGTTAGTGAACATAGCCAAAATCAAACTAGGGATCCAACAATCTCCCCCTATTTGGGTTAGGTCACTAATACAAACAAAAATACTCACAAAGCAAAAGAAAAGTATATCTGGCAGAAAATGTTAAAACATGAAGCAAATTTATATACATTATAGCTTTATGTCTGTGAAAACAAAGGTTTAAGACATACAGAAACCTGAACAGCATATACTCATTTCTTCTTTTTCATTGTCTCCTTTTGCTTTTCCTCCTTTTCTATGACACCAGGCTGGGTAAATTTGATCTCTCTGTTAGGATTAGCTGCTTGACTCCTTGTCATAGTCATATCAGCAGCACCAATGATGTTGAGAGATTTGGCCCATGGCACAACAGCCTCTAGATGTAATTTCATATAATCATCTATATTAAAGAACTTATTAGCCTTTGCATACCTACTCAATTCTTCTTTCTGTATTTTGACATTGTTGAAAACTGTGAGGGATCCTTTCCTTCAGCTTTAGCCTTGTTTATCATGGATAATCCAACCAGTTCTTGGAACCTGGCCATTTTAGCAGTAGTAGCTGTTTCAGGATCCTCAAATTGAACAGGAGGAGATTCAGGCCTCTTTGGACTATCAGCTTTCTGAGATTCAGGAGCTTGTTGAGATGCTGCTGAGGTTGTTGATGTTGATGTTATTGTTGTTGCCTGCTTGAGGAGTACATGTGCTGGCTGCTTCCAAAATGTGAGGATCTACATTGATGTCCCTGATAAGTTTGATATTGGGTAGATCTCTGCGAAGAAGTGCCTGAAGCACCAGCAGTAGGTGAAGGAGGAGGAGGAGCGTCTTTCCTGTATCTTTTAGAAGGGGGAGGAGGAGAGTGTCTCCTACCTTTCTTCTTGGCATTCTGCTCATTCTTTGATATCCACATCCAAGCTGGCATGCCTTTGTAAGGAGTAATATTTTGAAGAATGTATTATGGGGTATCATGGGTGGGATTAGGTTTAGGAGCAGCAGCTGGAGGGGCTTTCCTTTTCTTAGAGATTTTCTTTTTCTTTGTAGAAGGACTGTCATCTGAATCATCTGTTTCATCATCATATGAAGATTCTTGAGGATTATCATATAAAGCACTAATAGCTTTCAGAAGATCTTTATCAATAGGCTTTTCAGCCTGAGATTCTAGAGCTGGAGCTAAAGTTGGAGCTGGAGGACTATGTACAATAGCTGATTGGTTTTCTGCCTCTATATCTGTCATTATTAACTCATCTAGATCTGGAAGAGGACTGTCATCCATAATATAAGTTGGAGCAGAGAGAGCCTCTGGAAAATGAATATCTTTGGGAGCAGATGTAGTTGGAGTTTTTGAAACAACAAAACTGTCCTTGAGTTGCTTAGCAATTGAGGGACTGATGGGTGCAGTGTAGGGAATAATAGCCAAAGATGGCTTTATGTAGAGAGAAGGAAGGTAGTTCAAATGAACTATATCAAAAGAATTTAATAAATTGAATAAATCCACTATGGGATTGACAAAACAATCACCAACAGTTATTAGGTCTATTTCCTCTATAACTATGTATGTAACATGAACCATATACATATCTGAATCTAAATCTGAATTTGTTTTAACTGCTGCTGCTGCTGCAACTGGAGAAGCTTCTTCATTGAGTATCTCCCCCTGCCTGATTTCAGTGAGAACTGGAAGCAGGCCCCTGACAGAAGAAGGAGAGACAAAGGAGGCAGCAAGGAGAGCAGCAAGAGAAGAAATAGGATTAGCAAGAGGCGTAATGGACTCTGCTATAAGGGATCTGATCACAAGAGTGATGTGCTCCAGGATGGTAGATAGAGAAGGTGAAACTGTATCCAGAAACTCTGGTGGAGTTTGGGTGGATACAGAGATGCAAGCAGGAGTGATATCAGGGAGGATGTTATCCTGAGGAGATGATGGTAAATGAGATGGTGAGTGGCTGGGAATGTCATGAACTGGAGATGTGGGTGTAGATGGTAGAGAGATGAGTAGATTAAATATGCGGGATGAGAAGAATGTTTCATTGTTGATGTCTTGCAGGTGGTATGGAAGAGGAGATTGAGGAAGAGTTGTATGAATTGGAGAGTGAGGAGGTGTTGTCACTTGAGTTGGTGAAGATGTGAAGATGGCTGGTTGTTGCAGAGGAGGAAGTGTAGAGGGTGGGGAGATGGAGGGGTTATTTTTGGTAGGGATGTGGTTGAAGAAGGATGTGGAATAGGAGCTTCTTCAGAACCAGGGTGGGGAGTGGCTGTATCAGCCCTTGTGCCCTCAAAAGGCCTGGAGGAGGAGGAAGCCTGGGATCGCTTGAATAGTGTAACGCCCCGAAACTCAAAGGAGCAAAAGGGGAATAATTTGGGCCAGTTTGAGTTCTGGCTGCAGGCACACGGCCTGGGACACGGGCGTGTCCCAGGGCGTGTCAAGCCTGTGTCGACACTAAGGCGTGAAGTCGACACTTTGGTCTCGACATTGTGTCGAGACTGGGCACACGGCCTGCGACACGGGCGTGTCGCAGGGCGTGTCGACCCGTGTCGACACTTAGCCGTGAAGTCGACACAGTGCTTTGAAGTTGTGCCGAGACACGGCACACGGCCTGCGACACGGGCGTGTCGCAGGGCGTGTCAACCCGTGTCGACACTCGTCCCGCGAAGTCGACACTTTGGTGTCGACAGTGTGTCGAGACCTGGCACACGGCCTGCGACACGGGCGTGTCGCAGGGCGTGTCGACCCGTGTCGACACTTAGCCGCGAAGTGCCGAGACCTTGTACACGGCCTGGAGCCCAGGCGTGTCAAGGTGACACGGGCAAGGACACGGGCGTGTCCGAACCCGTGTCAGCGCTCGGGTTGGAAACGGGAGAAAATCATGGGGTACACGGCCAGATACACGGCCGTGTCAGTTGGAACACGGGCGTGTCAGATCGAACACGGGCGTGTTCGATGCCCGTGTGAGGTTCCAGGTGATTCGATTTTGACGGCGAATGAGGCACACGGCCCTGGACACGGGCGTGTGCCAGGCCGTGTTCGGCCCAGATTGGGCATTTCAGTCCCGAATCGAAGCCGTTCATTTCTTTGACTGAGGATCCAATGGCTGGGGGTTGTTCCTGAAGGGATATACCCGGGTTTTGACTTAGAAAACCCTCACTTTTTCCACTTGTTATCTCTCCAAACCCTTGGAGAAAGAAAAGCTAAGGCAAGAAGAAGAGGAGCTAGATCCGCCATTGGAGGAGCTTCGGAGCTCCGAATCGCAAGCCGACTCCGGATCCACGGAGGCAACGCAAGTGCGGTGATTTCCATCCGATTACTTTTCGATGGCGCCAAAGAGGACCGCAAGGGTAACGATCCTCATCTTGAGCATGAGTCGCTCTTTTCTTTGCATAGGAAGCCCGCTCTCGCGAGTTTGCGGAGAGTTGGAGGCGTTCCTTCGGGTAGATATGTGAAGTCCCCGTTGTTTAGCGTCCGTATGCGAGAACGGACATAGGCATTTTGGTTGAAGCCTACCCGGACATGTAGTTCGGATCGGTGATGTTGCATTGCATAAGGCCGGAGAAGACTCCGTGCTATTTGGTGTTTTTCGGGTTTTCTACGCGGTAGATTGCAGCAGGGAGCCTTGGGGACTAACCCAAAGGTGCACCCGGAAAACTGGGCGGACACGAGGTCTTGCCAACTTGGTGGCCTGAGAGCCAACTTGAACATAACGGGGTTATGTGACTTGTGTTAGAATGGGACTCGGTGAAAGTTTGACCCGCGCATATGGCTTAAATTGTCGTTGCGATGTGAGCACGGGTTAGATGGAGCCGTACCCGCTCTATGTCGTTCGGGTTAGAGAGACCTAAAGTACATGGCACTCGCCGTTGGCATAGATGTGAGTCTTCGGTGGTCGATGGCTTAAATTGACGTGACCAATACCATGAAGACGAATTGCTCATAGGAATGGCCGTCCAAGTGGCGGTGGTGAGTCCGGAATGTTAATGGCTTAAATTGACGTAGCATCGACCGGTTCACCGAGAATGTGCCCTGAGTGCACGGGACGTGTGGCCGTACGAGCCAACGTCTGTGATGAAATGGCTATGATTATATGCATTGCTCGCTTGTGCTAATGAAATGCAGGGAAGGAGCATCGCCGCCCCGGGTTGGGGGCGGGATCGTTATAATTTGGTCAGCATTGCTGACCGTTGCTTTGTTTGCCACCGTGCGGTGGTTTGTTTGCTTGCAGGTGCAGCTGGACCAAGCGGTCAATAGCGGGCTAAAGCCCTTTTTGCGAAGCTGGCCCTCGAAGGCCCAAGTGGAAATGTTTTATGTTTTCTTCATGTATGGCCGGCCTGCGAGCCGAGGTTTGGAAATCATGTAAAAGACAAGTGAAACATTTTGTAAGGCCTTAAGGCCGAATATTTTGGGTATTTTTGTATACATTCCTATTGTCATGTTAGTGGACATTCATGCTTGTGCTGGGTTCTTGTTTTGCAACTTATAAACTGCTTCCGCTAGAATGCTCTGTGTAGGACGTTGAGATTGGTTGGATGGTTTCCATAAGTAACCACCCGGTCTGTCTGTGGTATATGGCGTCGGGCCCCGGCCGGACCTACTGCTATATGCTATGCGACGGATAGGGGGTGTTACAATTTGGTATCAGACTACTGGTTTTGGTCGGGCTTAAAGTGAATTCGTGGGCGAATTCTTTTTAAGGGGTGGTGAGCACATTGTGTGCGTCATCGTAATAACAGTAAAAAGAACCCATGAATGTCCACTTAGGAATGAAAATACTCGTGTTTGAGGAACCTGCGTGTTCCTATAATTGCTGTTTGCAATTTATTTGGTCGCTTAACGGTGTTTTGTACCACTATAGGTGACCCGAAGTGGTGTTGGGCCGTCAGAACGCCGAGGTTCTGAGGCTAGTAGTGCACCAGAAGTTGCTCCCGCAACACCTTTGTCGGCTGAAAATATAAGATTGGTGGCTGAAGCGGTGTTGGCCGTGATCAATGCGCAGCCTGGGAGGCAAGCGCAGCAGCCAGCTCCTGTGATGGAGCAAGTACCTCTTCAAGAGGCGGAGCCGAGGAGGATGGAGCAAGTGGTTGTAGAACCAATAGTGCCAGGAGGGCGACTGAGAGGCAGTTGAAGCATGTAATGAGCTTTAACCCTCCGTTATTCTCGGGGTTGGGAACCCCATCGCAGGCTGAAGACTGGCTCTCTAGGGTGAAGAGAGTCATGACAGCGACGGAGACGGAGGAGTGGCAGATGACCACCATTGCTACGTTCCTGTTGGACGGTGAAGCAAGGATGTGGTGGGAAGGCTTGGAGCTGCATCATCTGAGAGGAAGACAATTGATAGACGTTCCGATGGAAGAGTTCTCGGAATTGTTCTTAGCAAGATACCTCCCTTCTACTCAGAGGATTTCAATGGAGAATGAGTTCCTGAAGTTGGTGCAGGGTGAGCGAAGCGTGGATGAATATCTCCACGAGTTTACGCGGTTGAGTCGTTATGCGAGCTCTACCATCATGGATGAGGAGCGCAAGACTAATCGTTTTTATGAAGGCTTGAGGGATGAGCTGAGGTTGTTACTGTCGGGGCCGATGACGCAGGGTTTCTTAACCTTGGTCAATACTGCCCGGTCCTTGGAGAAGGACATGAGGAACGTGCAGGCGAAGAAAGGCTTGGTTGATAGAAAATCTGAGTTTAAAGTGCCGACTACCTCAAAGTCCGGCTATCGGAAGTCTTTCAAGAAGCCTAGGACTTCGGGTCCAGCTCCTTCTGGCGCTTCTGGGGCGACTACGAGTCGGACCCCGGGCGCGTGCTTTACTTGTGGCAAGACGGGGCATTTCGCCCGTGATTGTTGGAGCGGACGTCCTAAGTCCGAGAGGAGGCCGGGAGCCACTTATGAAGAGAAGGGAAAGGCGGTGGAGTCGACCGCATCCCACTATGCTCCGGCCCAACCAAGGGTCTACAATCTTGGCCAACAGGAGGCCATTAAACAAGCTGACGTGGTGACAGGTACGGTTTAATTTATAGCAAGTCAATTCCTTTATATGCTTGTTATGTATGTGTTACCTTACCACTGCTTGTTTAGGATTTGTATTGATTTGTGAAAACCCGGCACGAGCACTCTTTGATACGGGAGCTTCACACTCCTTCTTGTCCGAAGGATTTATATCACGCATCGGAGTCCCTTCTTCGATGGCGAAGGACAAGTTGGATGTGTTGTTGCCCAATGGGTGTTCGATGCGAGCGGTTAGGATCTGCGAAGTTAAAGTTCGTATTGGAGAGCAGGAGTTTGACCTGCGGGCGTCCTTACTTCCGTTGGTGGAGTTCGACGTCATATTTGGAATGGACTGGCTCTCGGAGCAGCAGGCCCATATAGATTGCGGTAGCAAGGAAGTAAAGCTGGGAGCAAGTCGTGAGACGACTTTTACGGGCTTAAAGGGGTCGAGCAAGACGTTGATGTCTGCTCTTCAGGTGGTGAAGGCGGTTCGTGCCGGAGCAGAACTGTTCTTTACACTAGTGGAGGTTGCAAAGCCGAAGCCCGCGATGGATTGTATTTCAGTGGTATCGGAATACCCTGATGTGTTCCCCGCAGATCTTCCTGGAGCCCCGCCTCAGCGGGAGATCGATTTTACGATCGAGCTAGTGCCAGGTGCAAAGCCTGTGTCACGATCTCCGTATCGGCTAGCGCCTAAGGAAATGGCGGAGCTGAAAGTTCAACTACAAGAGTTGTTGGAGCAAGGGTATGTGCGCCCGAGTTCTTCGCCTTGGAGCGCACCGGTCCTCTTTGTTAAGAAGAAGGACGGAAGCTTGAGGTTGTGTATTGATTATCGGGAGCTAAATAAGCTGACTGAGAAGAACAAGTATCCGATCCCCCGGATTGATGATCTCTTTGATCAGTTAGTCGGGTCGACGGTGTACTCGAAGTTAGATCTCAAGTCTGGGTACTATCAGCTGCGGATAAGGGAGAGTGATATCCCGAAGACAGCGTTTAGTACGAGATACGGGCATTATGAGTTTACGGTCATGCCGTTTGGGCTGACTAATGCGCCGTCAGTATTTATGGATTTGATGAACAGGACGTTCAGGGAGTACTTGGACCATTTTGTGATCGTCTTCATCGACGATATTTTGGTGTACTCGCAAAGTGAGGAGGATCACTTCAAGCATCTCCATTTGGTGTTGGAGACACTCAGGAGAAACCAGTTGTATGCCAAGTTCTCGAAGTGCGAGTTTTGGCTATCCTCAGTAGCGTTCCTTGGGCATATAGTGAGTGGAGAGGGTATTGCGGTGGATCCGGCGAAGATTGTTGCGATACGGGAGTGGCCTGAGCTTGCTACGGTAGCAGAAGTCCGGAGCTTTTTGGGGCTTGCCGGTTATTATAGGCGCTTCGTAGAGAACTTCTCGCGGATAGCGCTACCTCTCACTACTTTGACGAGGAAGGAGCATAAGTTCGTTTGGACGCCGGAGTGCGCGCGAGCTTTTGAGGAATTGAAGTGTCGGTTGACCACGGCGCCTGTGCTGAGTTCGCCGGTTGGGACCGAAGGCTATGAGATATATAGCGATGCTTCAGGCAGCGGTTTGGGTTGTGTGCTACTGCAGCACGGAAGCGTGATAGCTTATGGCTCGAGACAGCTAAAAGTGCACGAGAGGAATTATCCGGTCCACGACTTGGAGTTGGCGGCCGTGATTTTTGCCTTGAAGCTGTGGAGGCACTATTTGTACGGTGTGAAGATTGATATCTACACCGATCACAAGAGCCTAAAGTATCTATTGATCAGAAAGATCTGAATATGCGGCAGCGTAGGTGGATGGAGTTCCTGGGGGACTATACTTTCAAGATCCACTACGTGCCTGGCAAAGGGAATGCGGTTGCGGACGCGTTGAGTCGCCGAGCCCCAGCTCAAGCGAATTGGCTATCAGTGCATGATGAGCGGTTGGTGCAGGAGCTGGAGGCGTTGGAGATTGTTTGTGTGGATAGACAATCTAGTGCTGAAGCAGTGCTGAATTGGACTGAAGTCCAATATGACCTGGCTGATCGGATTCGGCAGGCTTTGGATATGGATGCTCATATGAAGCAGTTCATGATAGAGGCTCTGGATGGGTCAAATTCCCAATTCGTTGTGGAGGACGGATTGCTGTGGAAGGACGGTCGTTTGTGCGTCCCAAGTGTGGGCAATTTACGGGTGGAGTTGTTGTACGAGGCGCACCATACCAAGTACTCGATTCACCCGGGGAGCACGAAGATGTACCGCGACGTCAAGAAACTATTTTGGTGGCCGGGTTTGAAAAAGGATGTGGCGCTATATGTAGCGAAGTGCCAAACCTGCGCCTTGGTAAAGGCGGAGTGCCAAAAGCCGGGAGGATTTCTTAAGTCCTTGCCTATTCCGGAGTGGAAATTCGACGACATCTCTATGGATTTTGTGCATGGTTTGCCAAGGTCGCAAAAGGGGAACGACGCCATTTGGGTGGTGGTCGATCGATTAACAAAGGTGTCGCATTTTATTCCGCATAGGAAGGATGATCCGGTGGAGAAGCTGGCGAAGCTTTATGTGGATAACATAGTGCGGCTTCATGGTGTGCCCCGCAGCATCGTGAGTGACCGAGATGGGCGGTTCACGTCCAATGATTGGAGGCTGGTGCAGCAAATGTTGGGAACCAAGCTGAAGTTTAGCACAGCCTTCCATCCGCAAACGGATGGGCAGACCGAGAGGGTCAATAGAACGATGGAAGACATGCTTCGCATGTGTGTCTTGGACTTTGGAAAGCAATGGGAGGACCACCTTTATTTGGTGGAGTTCGCATACAACAACAGCTACCAAGCAAGTATTCAGATGGCGCCTTTCGAGGCCCTATATGGTAGAAGATGTCGCACGCCGTTGTCTTGGTTAGAAACGGGCGAGTCGAAGTTGTATAAGCGATCGGAAGTGGATGATGCTACTTCGTTGGTGAGAACCATTCGGGAGAGGTTGCTTATCGCTCAGGACCGACAAGCAAAGTACTATAATGCCAAGCACAGGAACGTGGAGTTCGCTGTGGGCGATTATGTATACTTGAAGATCAAGCCGTTCAAGGGTGTCTCGCGGGTGCGGCGATTGAAAAAGCTAAGCCCGAGGTACCTTGGACCGTTCGAGGTTCTGGAGCGAGTAGGAGAAGCGGCCTATAGGTTGAAGCTTTCAGTGGAGCTAAGTGGTTTACACGATGTATTCCATATTTCGGTGCTTCGGAAGGCGGTGCAAGAGCCTACGCAAGTGATCGCGGCCAATCAAGTGCCGGTGGATAGTGGGCTAACGACAAAAGTCAAGCCCGTGCGGATTGAGGACTCGGAGGTCAAGCGGCTACGCAATAAAGAGATCAGGATGGTCAAAGTCCGGTGGGACAATTGCGGTCGTGAGGAGCTCTCTTGGGAGCGAGAGCAGACGATGCTTGACGAATATCCGGAGTTGTTCCGCTCAGGTACAAATTTTAGTTTTGTACATGTTTTTCCCTTTATGTAATTTCGTGGGCGAAATTCTTTTAAGAGGGGTAGAGTTGTAACGCCCCGAAACTCAAAGGAGCAAAAGGGGAATAATTTGGGCCAGTTTGAGTTCTGGCTGCAGGCACACGGCCTGGGACACGGGCGTGTCCCAGGGCGTGTCAAGCCTGTGTCGACACTAAGGCGTGAAGTCGACACTTTGGTCTCGACATTGTGTCGAGACTGGGCACACGGCCTGCGACACGGGCGTGTCGCAGGGCGTGTCGACCCGTGTCGACACTTAGCCGTGAAGTCGACACAGTGCTTTGAAGTTGTGTCGAGACACGGCACACGGCCTGCGACACGGGCGTGTCGCAGGGCGTGTCAACCCGTGTCGACACTCGTCCCGCGAAGTCGACACTTTGGTGTCGACAGTGTGTCGAGACATGGCACACGGCCTGCGACACGGGCGTGTCGCAGGGCGTGTCGACCCGTGTCGACACTTAGCCGCGAAGTGCCGAGACCTTGTACACGGCCTGGAGCCCAGGCGTGTCAAGGTGACACGGGCAAGGACACGGGCGTGTCCGAACCCGTGTCAGCGCTCGGGTTGGAAACGGGAGAAAATCATGGGGTACACGGCCAGATACACGGCCGTGTCAGTTGGAACACGGGCGTGTCAGATCGAACACGGGCGTGTTCGATGCCCGTGTGAGGTTCCAGGTGATTCGATTTTGACGGCGAATGAGGCACACGGCCCTGGACACGGGCGTGTGCCAGGCCGTGTTCGGCCCAGATTGGGCATTTCAGTCCCGAATCGAAGCCGTTCATTTCTTTGACTGAGGATCCAATGGCTGGGGGTTGTTCCTGAAGGGATATACCCGGGTTTTGACTTAGAAAACCCTCACTTTTTCCACTTGTTATCTCTCCAAACCCTTGGAGAAAGAAAAGCTAAGGCAAGAAGAAGAGGAGCTAGATCCGCCATTGGAGGAGCTTCGGAGCTCCGAATCGCAAGCCGACTCCGGATCCACGGAGGCAACGCAAGTGCGGTGATTTCCATCCGATTACTTTTCGATGGCGCCAAAGAGGACCGCAAGGGTAACGATCCTCATCTTGAGCATGAGTCGCTCTTTTCTTTGCATAGGAAGCCCGCTCTCGCGAGTTTGCGGAGAGTTGGAGGCGTTCCTTCGGGTAGATATGTGAAGTCCCCGTTGTTTAGCGTCCGTATGCGAGAACGGACATAGGCATTTTGGTTGAAGCCTACCCGGACATGTAGTTCGGATCGGTGATGTTGCATTGCATAAGGCCGGAGAAGACTCCGTGCTATTTGGTGTTTTTCGGGTTTTCTACGCGGTAGATTGCAGCAGGGAGCCTTGGGGACTAACCCAAAGGTGCACCCGGAAAACTGGGCGGACACGAGGTCTTGCCAACTTGGTGGCCTGAGAGCCAACTTGAACATAACGGGGTTATGTGACTTGTGTTAGAATGGGACTCGGTGAAAGTTTGACCCGCGCATATGGCTTAAATTGTCGTTGCGATGTGAGCACGGGTTAGATGGAGCCGTACCCGCTCTATGTCGTTCGGGTTAGAGAGACCTAAAGTACATGGCACTCGCCGTTGGCATAGATGTGAGTCTTCGGTGGTCGATGGCTTAAATTGACGTGACCAATACCATGAAGACGAATTGCTCATAGGAATGGCCGTCCAAGTGGCGGTGGTGAGTCCGGAATGTTAATGGCTTAAATTGACGTAGCATCGACCGGTTCACCGAGAATGTGCCCTGAGTGCACGGGACGTGTGGCCGTACGAGCCAACGTCTGTGATGAAATGGCTATGATTATATGCATTGCTCGCTTGTGCTAATGAAATGCAGGGAAGGAGCATCGCCGCCCCGGGTTGGGGGCGGGATCGTTATAATTTGGTCAGCATTGCTGACCGTTGCTTTGTTTGCCACCGTGCGGTGGTTTGTTTGCTTGCAGGTGCAGCTGGACCAAGCGGTCAATAGCGGGCTAAAGCCCTTTTTGCAAAGCTGGCCCTCGAAGGCCCAAGTGGAAATGTTTTATGTTTTCTTCATGTATGGCCGGCCTGCGAGCCGAGGTTTGGAAATCATGTAAAAGACAAGTGAAACATTTTGTAAGGCCTTAAGGCCGAATATTTTGGGTATTTTTGTATACATTCCTATTGTCATGTTAGTGGACATTCATGCTTGTGCTGGGTTCTTGTTTTGCAACTTATAAACTGCTTCCGCTAGAATGCTCTGTGTAGGACGTTGAGATTGGTTGGATGGTTTCCATAAGTAACCACCCGGTCTGTCTGTGGTATATGGCGTCGGGCCCCGGCCGGACCTACTGCTATATGCTATGCGACGGATAGGGGGTGTTACATGAAGATAGTGCTCTCCCATCTGCCAAACAAGGCAGAGGTTAGCCTCTTTGAGGCATTGATGAACACTGGTGTGGAAACCAGATGTTCAGAAGCCTTCTCCTGCAAGAATATCCCGAGAACCCGGCCAAAAAAAACTTCTTTCTTGTTATTTTTCTTCTTAATCAGATCAAACAATAATTTTCCCCAGTTAATTCCTTTCTTGTCCACCAAAGCAGCCATCACTAAGAATTGATGTCTGGTTATATAATCATGTGTTGTATGCTTTCCTAACAGCATTTTCTGAACACGTCATCCAAGAACTTGTATTCAGCCGACAAGTTCTTCTTAAGCAGTTTGTTAGGGTTATCTCCACAATGACCCATTCTATTCAACATATTTTTATACTCCTTAGAGTCCATTTCAATCTCATTAGCACCATTTAATCGACCTAAAATGTTGGTTACTATAGTCGGAGAGAGGGAAATCCGGTTAGCAGAAATAGTTCCAGTCATGCTATCTTCTGTTGCGGAGGACGAAAATACCCATTCTTTAGTTTCTGTGATTGCAATCTCGATTCTTTGGGTCATAAACTGTTTCAGATTCTAATCTTCAAATAGCTTCAGGATCTCCACAAAGATTACGTCGGAATGCTGGAATGAATCAAAATCAATGTCAAAGCCCATGTCAAACTTCATGGAGTAGAGAACAGTTGCCGGAATCGCCATGATTGCACTTGCAAAAGAGAAACAAAGATCAAGTGCAAAGGGAACTGAAAGCACGGGACAGAGGTCGAAGAAAACATAGATATATGGTTTTTAGAATATGAACAGCCAATCTCCGTTCGACGAAAAAAGGAAAAGATCTTCGATCTGTGTTCTACGAAGTACTTTAATAGAAAATGAGTTCGTGGATCTCAGTCTGAAGAAGATGAATAAATCATCGATCTCAGTTCGACGAAAAATTCACTGAAAAAGGAATCG
Source organism: Platanthera guangdongensis (assembly GCA_039583875.1). Taxonomy (NCBI): domain Eukaryota; kingdom Viridiplantae; phylum Streptophyta; class Magnoliopsida; order Asparagales; family Orchidaceae; genus Platanthera; species Platanthera guangdongensis. The sequence continues at coordinate 119,925,416 of CM077150.1, read as the reverse complement.
CCGAGCTCTGTTCGACGAAAACTGTTTCACTAAGAAGTGATCGTCGAACTCCATTCGACGAACTCTTCGCGAGGTATTCACAGACAGAATTCAAATTAACTCATCTCCATTGATCATTCCTAACTGATTTAAGCAAAACGGATGCTTCTTCTCATCCAATGGCTTGGTGAAGATGTCTGCCCTTTATAAATTAGTGGAAATGAAGACAAGATTAATTTTCCTTTTGTCTACACAATCTCTAATGAAATGATGCCTTATTTCTATATGCTTTGTCCTACTATGATGCACTGGATTTTATGATATGGATATAGCACTGGTATTATCACAATATATAGTTGAATTATTTTGGCTATATCCATAATCCAGTAGTTGGTTTTGTATCCATAAAACCTGTGAGCAACAACTTCCAACAGCTATATATTCTGCTTTTGCAGTTGATGTGGACACAGAGTTTTGCTTCTTACAAAACCAGGATATAAGACTATCACCAAGTAATTGGCATGTTCATGTGGTGCTTTTTCTGTCCACTCTACATCCAGCATATTCAGCATCAGAAAATCCAGTTAAATCAAATTCTGACTCTGATGGATATGGAAGTCCTAGATTTGGACAACCCTTTATATATCTCAAAATTATTTTAAGCAAAATATAGTGAGATTCTTTAGGGTTCACTTGGAACCTAGCACAAATGCATGTAGCAAACATGATGTCTAGCCTACTTATTGTGAGATATAATAGGGACCCAACAATGGCCCTATATAACTTCTGATCAATAGACCTTCCATGCTCATCAGAATCTATCACAGCATTTGCAGCCATAGTTGTTTTCATAGCAGAGGCATCACACATCCCAAATCTTTTAATAAGCTCTTTAGCATATTTAGATTGGGAGATGAAGATACCATCATATGATTGTTTCACTTGGAGACCAAGGAAATATGAAAGTTCACCCATGCTACTCATCTCAAACTTTGAATGCATAAGGTTAGAGAACCTTCTGCATAGTTTGGGATCAGTTGAGCCAAATATGATATCATCTATATAAATTTGTACTAATAAAATTTTATCTTTATGATGCTTGATAAAAAGATTCCTATCTACAATGCCTCTAGAAAATTTATGCTCTAATAAGAAGCTAGCTAAGGTCTCATACCAAGCTCTTGGAGCTTGCTTTAAACCATACGGAGCTTTATGCAATATAAAGACATGAGAAGGAAGTGTTGGAGAGATAAAACCTGGAGGTTGTTCAACATAAACCTCTTCTTTGAGATCTTCATTTAGAAAAGCACTGTTGACATCCATCTGATAAACTTTGAACTTCTTGAATGCAGCATATGCAAGGAAAATTCTTATAGCCTCAAGTCTTACAATTGGAGCAAATGTTTGATCATAATCAATGGCTTCCTCCTGCCTATAGCCTTGAGCTACTTGCCTTGCCTTATTTCTCATCATGTTGCCTTCTACATCCAACTTATTTTTTAATACCCACTTGGTTCCAATGATTGGGTATTCTTTGGGTTTAGGAGCCAATTCCCAAACTCTACATCTCTCAAATTGATTGAGCTCATCTTGCATTACAAGGATCCAGTGGGGATGTTGTTCTACATATTTAATGGATTGGGTCTCACGTTGAGAGAGGAAACAAGCAAACATCAAGTCAGGGTTGAGTTGATGCCTTGTTTGCACACTGGCAGAAATTTCTCCAATCACTTGAGATCTAGGGTGATCTCTACCTGTGAGAAGATCAGTGGGAGGAGTAGGTTGGGCAATAATTTGGGGAATAAATTCTTCTTGTGGAATTTTATTAGCTGTTGGAAAGGGTTCAGTCACTTCTGTGGTTTCTTCTTCACCTTCTTCTTCAACTTATGGAGAAGGATGTATTGGAACCTCTTGGGTGAGGCTTAGTTCATCCAATCTCTCACACAAGTGAGGTACCTGCAAATTGCTATTGGTAGAAATTTATTTTTCCTTATAATACATGTTAGCTTCATCAAAAGTCACAGGTACTGATTCCTCAATTTATAAAGAAGATTTATTAAATACCCTATAAGCTTTGCTGACTTGGGAATATCCTAAAAAAATTCCCTCTTCAGCTTTCGCTTCAAACTTTTTAATATATTTCTTATTATTATTATGAATATAACATATACAACCAAATATTTTAAAATAGGTTATTTTAGGTTTCTTCCCTTTAAGCAATTCATAGGGAGTCTTTTTCTTGAGTTTATATATTAAACTTCTGTTCAGTACATAGTTTGATGTGCTCACAGCCTCTGCCCAAAATTATAGGGGCATGTAAGCATCTTCAAGTAATGTGCCTGCAGCTTCAATTAAGGTTATATTCTTCCATTCAGCTACCCCATTTTGTTGAGAAGTTCTAGGAGCTGAGAAACGGTGCCTGATACCTTCCTTCTCACAGAACTCATGCATAAGAAGAGACTCAAACTCAGTACCATGATCACTTCTGATAATTGCAACTGGAGTAGAGTACTCAAACTGTATGATCCTGAGAAAATCTGTCATAACCTTGAATGTATCTGACTTACATCTCAGAAAGAACATCCAAGTTAATCTTAAGAAGTCATCTACAGTAACTAGAGTATAAGATTTTCCTCCTACACCTTGTACAACAATAGGGCCAAAAAGGTCCATGGGTAGCAAGTACAAGATCCTAGGTGAATCAGTCTTATTAACTCATTTAAAACTAGATTTAGTTTGCTTGTCTGGTTGACAAGCTCTGTAGAGGCCTTCCTTCTTATATGGACCAGAAGGCAATCCTCTCACAAGGTTGTTCTTAGATAACCTAATAATATTTTTCATATTAACATGTCCTAGTCTTTTATGTCATAGATCATTTTGATTGCAAACAATATTAAGTAAACAAATATCTAAAGTTGTAGAATGAAAATAAACTACATATATGTTACCTTGTCTATTACCAATTAAAACAGTTTGGTTTTTTTATTAGAAATAATACAAGAACTTGAGTTAAAATGTACCTGATAACCTTCATCACATAATTGACTTATGGAGATGAGGTTATGCTTCAGTCCACTTACATATTTCATCTGCTTGAAAGTGATTGCTCCAATCTTTACTTCTCCAAAGACTTCAGACTAACCACAATTTGAAACACCATAGATCACCTTTGGTCCCAACTTGGACTTGTAGTTGTTTAAGTTGTTCTTACTGCCAGTCATATGCTTGGAGCATCCACTGTCCAGATACCATTGTTGATAAATGGATGGACAATGTTTTACCTGCAATGAAAACAATTAGTTGTTCTTGACCCAGATTACCTTGGGTCCTTTATTTTGCTAGTAAGAAAAACTTGATATAACTGAAAATTCAGGTTGGGATTTGTAACCTAAGGGATGGTATCTCCTAGGTGGAATTTCCCAATCAGCAAGTGGATTAAAAGGTTTTCTAGGAGGATTAAAGGTTCTGTCAAAATTATGATTTTTGTTATGTCTGATTGGGTTCGACGAAAAGTGTTAAGTTCGTTGACCAGAGTTCGACGAAGTGGGATGAGACCGTCGATCTCTGCTTAGAGAATGAACATATTCATTTTCTGTGCCCCAAGTTCATCGATCTCTTCCCGACGAACCATACACAGTTCGTCGATCGCAGTAAGATGAATTATTATAGCTAATATTTGCGTTCATAGTTGGTCGATCAGAGTTTGACGAACTAGCCACATTTCGTTGACCTAAGTTCGACAAAATCTGTTGAAGTTTGTTTTTAGTTAGAGTTTTCTAGTTTCTGTTCTTTTGATTTTTAGAGTTAGGTAATTTTTCTGTGGGTTGTATATTGTTTATTACCTCTCTACCCTTAGCTGAAACAAATTTTATAGGGGTTGTTAATATGTTCTTCTTAAGTATGGGGGGTAAGCTTGATCATTCACCCAAGCCCAGTTTGTCATTCAGTCTGGCATTGACTGTACTTATGATGTCCATCAGCTTAAGGCTTCTCCCATTGAGAGATTCCTCAAGTTGCTTAGCCTCACATAACTCTATTTTTAGAAAAATAATTTGTTCATTAGCTAAAGCTAAATCATCCTTAAGCTTATTGTTTTCAGTAAACATGTTATCAAATTCAGATTGCCTATCTCTTAACATTTTAATTTCTTCTTCAGATTTTATTAAATCATTACATAAAGATTTGAATTCAATTTTAAAATCAACAGAATTAAAATCAAAAGATGAGATTACCTGATCCTCATCTGCCTCAGATTCTTCTTTTGATTCTTCAGAGTGACCTTATGGTTGATCTTCAGCATCGGTCTGCTGCATGAGTCATTAATTGCCATGAGGTAGACATCTTTTGCCCTTGCTTCTTCTTCATCTTCACTGGAGCTGGAAGATGATGTCTCTTCATCATTATCACTCAAGCTTTCAGCAATGAAACCTTTTTCTTTTCTTTTGTATTTGCTAGAGGAGTGTTTGTTTGAATTCCTACTAGAGTTCTTCTTGTTCTCTTTCTCCTTTCTCCTATCCCTTTTCTGAGCGTCCGGGAATTCAGGAAGAATGTGCCCAGGCTTTCTGCATCCAAAGCAGACAATCTCCTTGGTAGGAGTTCTGTCATACTTAGGTTTGTCATCATTCTTTGATGGCCTTCTTCTGAAATCCTTCTTGGCCAGCTTGTAGAATCTTTTGGCCAGCAAGCTCATCAACTCTTCATTTGCTGGAAGGGTTTCAGATTCTTCTGTTGCTTTTAAAGTAGTATTATGTTCCTTCCTTGAGGAGGTTGAGGCCTTCATTTCAGCTACCTCTCTAGTCTTGATCAATTGTTCATAGGATTTGAGCTTTTCCAAGAGAGACTCAATGGATATCTCATTCATACTTCTGGCTTCTTTGATTGGCCAGATCCTGGAATCTCAAGTGCTGGGGAAGCATATCAGGATCTTGTCATTGATCTCAGTCAATGAGATATCTATATCCAAAGTCTTCAGTTCATTGATGATAACACTAAGTCTGTTATATATCTCTGCCACTATTTCAGATTCCTCCTTCTTGAAGTTCTCATATTGAGATATTAGGAGGGATCTTCTATCCTATCTTTCATCTGCAGAGCCTGCCACCATCTAGTTTAGAGAATCCCAGATTTCTTTTGTAGAAGAGCATTCAGCCACCTTTTGGAAGATTTCAACTGACATTGTTTGGGCCAGAATGTTCATATCTTTTGCATCACCTATTTTGGCCTTTACTGAGCATCAGTCAACTCAGGTGGTGGAACTGTATGAGTGCTGGAAGTTGCTATGGATGTGGATACTGATGGTTGAGGAGGACCTATCAAAATATATTTGAAAATGTCCTCATCAATAGAGTTCATATATAGCTTGATTCTTGCCTTCTAGATTGCAAATTTGTTGAAGTTGCAAACTGGAGGTCTGGTGCTTGCATAATCATTATTTTGTGCCATTGCTGTAAAAATAGAAAGACTAAAGAAGAGAGAAACAATCTAACAAGGATCTTGGTTCAGATGTTAATCTCTGAAACTAAAGATAAACCTGCTCTGATACCAATTGAAAGTGATGGTATGCACTGATACCACCAGTGAGGTTAGACTATTTAACTCTAGGGGGGTGAATAGAGTGTTTTAAAAACGTTTAGATTTATATTTCAGAATTGAAAATAGTCATACTTATAAGTGTAAATCAGAAAGGTGTAGAAATAAAACTAAGTAAGACAACAATAAGAACACAGAAAGAAAATAAAATAGCATCACAGACGATACAAGAATTTTATAATGGTTCCCCTAAAACTTGGGTACATCTACTCTTCTACCACCCTGGTAGGAATCCACTCAGGTTTTTGATCAGGTGCCCTGTCACCAATCAGGTTTTTGTTCAGGTGCATGTCACCACAAGATCTACTTCAGGTAGATCAGGAAACCATTCAGGCTTTTAATCAGATGCCTAAAAACCAAGTCAAGTCTTTTGATTAGGAGACTTGCAACCAAGTGATTAATTTTTGAAGGGAGCTAGAACCCTGTGCACAGTGGGTCAAATAAATGAAACTTGATGTTATCTTCTCTTTCTCAAAGCAACAGAGAAGATTAGTGGCTCCTTGATGGTGTTAAAGTTCCCCCTGAGATGAAGATTTGTTCAGGAAGAATGGAAGATTTGTAGGGTGAGTAGGTCTTCTTAAAAAGATCTCCAGGAAGCTATAGACTGATTGAAGTTGGTTGTCACTTGGCAGCTTGCTAGAGGAAGAGCACTTGATGAAGGCAGCTGGAGCCCTTTTTTTCTTGAATATTTTCTGATGTCTGTCTTGTTCTCGTTGTGTGTTCTTCTTTCTTGCTATCTCCTTCTCTCTCTCTGTGTGTGCTTGTTATTAGTATTATTTTTCTGTATAATTCTCCTTTCAATTTGAATTGTCTGCATTGAATGCTGACTGCCTGGAGAAGGAAAATGCGGCTGGAGAGAATATCTGCTTTAATGGATTTCCCTAACTATCCTATTGAAAACGACAAGTAATAATCCTGATGAATATCATAATCAATGTTGCCACTAACGACTATTTGCAGAGAATATAAGCATTGATTATTCAGGAATTACTGCAATAGAATAAGGACAAAAGAAGGAAAAATCTAAGTCTGGATTTGCACAGAATTCGTCGAGCAGAAAACAGATTCCGTCGACCTGAGTACAGAGTTCGTTGACCAGAGAAATCATGTTCATCGACCAGATAATTCTTCTTCGTCGACCTGAGCACCAAGTTCGTCGACCTGAGAACAGCTAACTGCTTTCTGATAAAACTTGCCAATTCTGTGCTCTAAGTTCGTCGAGTTGATAACGTAACTTTGTTGACTGGAGTTCAGAGAAAGGATTCTGGACTTAGAATTTTGAAGTTGAACTTCCACAAATAGTCGACATGAGCTCGAATATCGTCGAGCTCAACTCATAGAATTGTTTCTGAGTTCGTCGAGCTGAGCATGACTTTCGTCGAGTTGAGTTCGATGAACGTCAAACTCACATTCCCAAAACTTGATATTTCTCTAAGTCTGGAGTCTTCTGCAGTCTTTTGTTGGCTGGTCCATGCAATGTTAATTCTAAGTACATAGCCTAAACTCTAGTACACAGACATGACCGTAGATATACATGGTCGGTCAAATATCCTAGTTAGTGAACCTAGCTCAAATCAAACTTGGAATCCAACAGTGAGGAAGGATCTTCTTTCCAGTGGATAAGAACTTGCCCCAAGCTACTCTCGAAGCATTGGTGCATGGTTAGTCAAGTGTAAGCATGATGTAGGCCATCATTTTGACCCGGTTGAGCCTTATAGCCTATCCTAACATAATCTTGGTTAGCTTGGTTGTGCCTATCCCTCCTTTTGATTAAGCCCTACTCCACGATCAACAAAGCCTAAAAGCCTATACCAGAAGCACGCCCCTATCTCGAGCTATTAGTATGTTACTTCTTGTATTTGGGATGTTTCTGTGGTGCTATTATGTGATTGTGAGATGGAGTTTTCATGTTAATATGTGTTGAATGTGCTGGATTGTTTTCGGGCGGTCCCATTTTTGGTGTGTGTATCCATCTTGTTTATCTTTGTATAACCCGCATTTACCTAAGCATATATTATACTCCAAGTCCTACAACCACCACACTTAAACATTTGCTCATCTCAAGCAAATCATCACCCCGTGGACTAGAAAATAGTTAGCTGGCTTAGTAATTTTCAGATAAAGTATTGCGAGAAATCAAATACATCATGGGCATAGAAAATATAATAGGTAAACTTTTTAATTATACTACAGAGTTTATACTTTTTGACAGGCATAAATAAATATTGTATCTACTCAAAATTTGAATTCTGGAGAATGGTTCGGTCATACATAAGAAGAAAGTTGGCAGGCCACTCAGATGAGCTTTGCCAAAGACCGGGCTCATGATCACCTCCAAAGAAATCCATCAATTTTCCAGACCATACGCTTCCACGTTCACACTCTCTCCATGGTGTTAGCTTGACTCAAGCATGAATCCGTAGGGCTTTAGGATAATAATGGGGCTTGGGTGTATACGTAGGTAAGGTTGCACAAGGGTAAAAATGACGGCTACGCACAACCCCAAATGAGCTCATACAAACGATTATCCTCGCACCAACACAAATTGCAGGTGCACCACACCGCCGGAATTCAACTTGACAATAAGGATGTGTGCACCGCCTACCGGCACAAAAATAAATATACAAATGAAATTTTCTATTACCTTTCTTATTTTACAACTAACAACATCTCTCTTTTTTTTACACTCTTTTCTTTTGTCTTTTTTTTTTAAAACCACATTCAACATATATTAACATGTAAACTACAACTCACAAACACATAATAGCACCACAACAACATCCCAAACACAAGAAGTAACATACTAATATCTCGAGATAGGGGCGTGCTACTGTTATAGGCTTTTAGGCTTTTATGATCGCGGAGTAGGGATAAATCAAAAGAGGGATAGGCACAACCAGGCTAATAAGGATTACGTTAGGACAGGGTACAATGCTCAACCGGGCCAAAACAATGGCCTACATCATGCCCAAGCTTGACTAACCATGCACTAATGCTTCGAGAGTTGCTTAGGGCAAGTTCTTAGCCATCGAGAAAGATGATCCTTCCTCCCGACTCGAGCAAAATGATTCTAGTGACGTCTACACACATCCCTACACTACCGTTCGATTACACCAGATTCAACATTTTTGAGTAGTACAAACAATATTTACATCTGCAGAAAAAGTATAAATCTACGAGCATAAAAAACTAAATCTATATTATTTCTACACAGACCATGAATACTCGATTAGGAGCACTGCACAAGTTTCGCACTACTCTATCCTAAAATCCTATGCCAGCACCGCTATTTTAATGTTTACACCAAAGAAATACATTTGACTTAAGCCATGTGCGTGGTTAAGATCGCACCCATGTAGGTGTAGGTGCACAATGCAGACGTGATTTCATGAGAACAAAAAATAAAAATAAAAAAGTACTTTTGGTATGAAAGTGATAGTGATGCATATGCACAGGTAAATCACATAACTCTCCCCCACCAGACTTAATCTAAACAACCTAACACATGATTTGCAATAAAATAAATGAAATACAAGTTGGGGGAGAGGTTACCCCATACTCAACAAATGAGCATACCAGAATATGCGTGAAAGCTAGAAGTTAAACCTGCAAATGAACTCCAGCAAAAATTGTATATATAGTGGCAATATCAAATTAAATCTAAGCTATGTAACAGTAAAAAAAGATAATTATACCTACTCCTAGATAAGTACTGGGGTTATTGTCCAACCAGTATGACTTATTCGGCTAACAAAAAATTTCTAACTAATTGTCCTATGAAACAAAAGATGCGCAAGTAACTGGCCGAATATCCATTGCGGCAGCGAGTACCGATACGGAGATAATGCAGTTACCCCTCTACCTACATTATCATACCTGATCAACTCAGGTAGAGGAAATAAGAAATAAGAAGAGGAGGAGCATTGGTCCTCGCTAATCTCATCACAAAAGAAATCCTTGCATAGCAAGACGCTATCCACTGCAGGTCCGCATGAGGCAAAGGCAACGACAGGGGCTTCCACTGCGAAGGAGGTAGGAACCTTCTAACACAAGCAGATGCACTCGCCGACGGCTTGAGCACAAGGCTCATCGTCATCCCAACATTCCCGTGGAGACTCAACCCGCACAGGCTCAGATAAAGAAGGGGGGTCAAGTAATAAATGAGAAGAAAAACTAAAATGCACAGAATTCTGGAGAGTGATCCTGGTATCACTCTCAGTAGGTTTCGAGCATAGATCACTATCGGTATCATATGAGTCGTATCGGGGGAAATCTAAGAACTCGAGGTCCGTGGTGGTAAGAGGGACCGCCTCGTCCAATAAGGAGGTGAAAACCTCCGCATCAGAAAGGGGATAATCCTCATCCCAATGGGGTCTGTCATAGTGTTCCGAAGATCCACATTCTCCGTCAGAGATAGTAAAATACTCATCCAACTTCGGCAGAACCTCAGGCATGAATCACCAACAAATACGGCATCGTCGGCCGACTCACATAAAATGGAGTAGCACGATCAAGCAAAAATTGCGGAGGGGCAATCCTGCTCTCGAAATCAGGCATTGAACGAGCAGGCCCTATCGCAAAATCATCCGCAGACACCTCCCCGTCAATGGGAACAATCTCTATGTCCCATACAGAAGTGCCCATGTGTTCCTGATCCTCTTTTTGATTGCTAACACCAGAGTGATTGTCATCACTCAAGGGAAGCTCGTAAAAAGGGAGCAAGGGACCCATGAAAGTTCTGTATGCGGTGAGAGATTCTTCGGTAATCTCAACAGGCAAAGAGCGAGCAGGATGTGCGATGTCTGTGTATGGGCCAGGCAATACCGTGGTAGGCCTGTCCATAGTAGTCCTCCGTAAACGGGGGGTTATTGTGGACATGCCCCCAAAGAGAGAAGTCTTGCACAGACATGGGCAATCCTTCAACATACGACCTATACCTTGGCATAGAAAATACCTAATACAAAGCTCGGCATTTAAAACATCCAAGACATCAATGTATCGGCACAAAGTGTCATATAGATGACACTCAGCTACAGAATACATTTCGAACAAAAAAATAATTGTCGGATGGGTGCTACACAAATCAGAATAAAAATAACACGGACCAGCTTTCTAAATCCAAAATCAAAAAAGGGACAAAAAGAAATAAACAAAAAAATAGTAAGCAAATAAAATAATAAAAAGAAAACAACAATCACAAGACTTCCTATCAGAAAACTCACACGACGGTGTTCCCCGATAACAACGCCAAAAACTTGATGTGCTTAACGCAATTATACCGCCCGATTAAGTAATATAAAATGGGGGAGGCTTTCCCAAGTATCAAATCTCTCAAGGAACACCGCAATGTGAAGTTATCATTCAAGGAAGAATTGAGATTGAAGTCCTTAGATCGATGTTACTAAGGGGTTTGGTTTTAGAAGCAAGAAAAAAAAGGTAACTAAATCTACTCTTATGCATGCCTCTATGTGCTGCTTTGCTCGGCGGAATGGAGGAAAATACAACCATAAGAAGTGAAGAGAACGACAGATTGAGTGTCGCAAACACCTCATCGCAACTTGTGCCTCTAGCAATCTCTAGAGTGACAATACCAACTATGGCGGCAGGCGAAAATATAGGCGCTGCACAAGCAACTAAAGTAGTAAAATGATAAAGATTCACATAGACATGAGACTAATAATTCTACCGCTAAAGTGCCATATAAACTACATAGAAAGATTTATCCACGCATAAACATCAATAAAGCAAGAATAAGGCAAGAAATCGACTGAATCTGAAGGCTCGTTGAGGAGTCGCTGAAGGAATCGCCAGGTTGTAAATCTGTGTCCAAACTCGGTCCCCAACTATGTTCGAGGTAGATAAGGCTGTCACTACCCTCCAATGGACTCATCTTCTTCATGTCACAATCCAGAAGAAGGTTGCAAGCTTCCCTTTGCTTGACGGATACGGCGTCAAAACTTGCAATAGAGCAAGGAAGTGAAGGAGCAGGCTGAGAGCAAGCACCGATGAGAGCTAAGATTCTCGAGCATGGCCGGAGCTTCTCTCCTTAGTGGAAGATGAAGGGTGGAGGTGAAAGTGCGGAGTTTCTCCCTAAAATGGCCGCATGAATGGAAGAAAAGCTGAAATTTTTTGTTTGGAAGAAAACCTGTGCTTAAATAGAAGCAGGTCAGAAAAATGGTCATGCATGGTTTGGCGCACGGCCGTGCATTAACCGTGCATTATTAACGCGTAAAAATTGCCCTGTGAGGAAAAAGCGTTAACCAGTGCATTTTACTCACGCACGGGCGCAAATGCCCATGTGTGAAGGAAAATGCACGGGTAACAACAAAAAGCAGAAATTTCCAACAAGAAGGTGGAACCGTGCGTTTTACTCTCGCACGTGCAAATCTGCCCGTGCGTGAGGAAATCACACGATTAGCCACAGAGCACAATAAATCAAGGCACCCATAGGAAAATTGCGCATTACCTTCGCACACGGTTCCGAAGAAACCAAGCGTTAACCGTGTGTGAAGATCGTCGTGCTCAGCTCGATGAAATTTGTCGAGCTCCACTCGACGCTTCTCCTGCTCAACAAAACGTATGATTGGGCAAAATCGTGGACTAAGGAAACACATGACTGTGCGTTTTCCACAAATCAGAATTCTTGCCTTGAGGAAAACGCACTACCTGCACAGCAAAAACCAAAACTGGAGCACAAGATCCCAGCACCAATACACAACAACCTCTACGTCCTCGATCTTAATGGGCCCTACCTTCATCGTCAACCCACGATCGACCGACACTTGATTCGCAGCTATAACTTGAGTAGGCTCTTCAATAGCCTTCCGCAGTACTGAGATGTGAAATACATCGTGCAAATCGCTCAACTCCACCGAAAGGGACAAATGATAGATGGCTTCACCAACCCGCTCCAATATCCCAAAAGGGCCAATATACCTCAGACTAAGCTTCTTTAAGCATCGAATTCTTGATACGCCTTTAAAACGTTTTATCTTCAGGTATACCCAATCGCCCACCTCAAACTCCACATTTTGATGTATGGCATTGTAGTACTTGGCCTGCCTATCTTGTGCAACCAGTAGCCATTCTCGAATCAACCGTATCATTGAAGTAGCATCTTCAACGTCCCTTCTCTTGTACAGCTTCGATTCTCCTATTTCTCCCCAAGATAACAACATATGACACATCCTTCCGTACAGAACCTCAAAAGGCTCCATCTGAATGCTTGCTTGGTAGCTGTTATTATATGCAAACTCAATCGTACAAAGATGGTCCTCTTAACTTTTCCCAAAGTCCAAAGCACACATACGAAGCATATCGTCCATCATCCTGTTCACCCTTTCAACCTGACCATCTGTCTGTGGGTGAAAACTCGTGCTGAAGTTCAACTTGGTACCCAACAACTGATGAATGTGTCTCCAATCGTTAGATGTGAAACGACCATCTCGGTTACTTATGATGCTCCGGGGTACGCCGTGAAAACAGAGTATGTTTTCTACATACAACTTGCCAGTTTCTCAAATGAATCGTCCTTCCTATTTGGGATGAAATGCGAGACTTTCATCTGACGATCGACGACCACCTAGATGGCACCGTCTCCCTTTTGCGATCTCGGCAAACCATGTACGAAATCCATGGATATATCTTTGAACATTCATTCCATTATAGGCAAAGACTTCAAGAATCCTCCAGGATTCTGGCACTCCGCCTTTACAAAGTCTCATGTTTGACATTTCTCCATATAAAGTGCTATGACTTTCTTCAGTCCCGGCCACCAGAACAACTTTTCATCTCTCTGTACAACCTTGAGCACCCCAGGTAAACCGAGTACTTACTATGAAGAGCCTCGTACATCAATTCCTCCCGTCGTTTGCCAATACTTGGGATGCACAAATGATTGTCTATCCACAATAACCCATCATCGACGGTAAATTGGGCATTTGACCAATCCAAAGCCTCATACATGAACCGCTTCATACTGTCATCCAACTCTAAAGCCTGCGGAATTCGATCAGCCAGGTCATACCACACTTCCGCCCAGTTCAACCGTGCTTTAGCACCAGAATCTTTTCAACACAAGAGATCTCTAAGGCCCTTAAATTTAGAACAAGACGCTCATTATGCATCATTAACCAATTGGCCTGCATGGGAGCTCTATGACTTAACCCATTCGCAACTGCATTACCTTTCCCAGGTATATAGTGTTTCTTGAAGGTGTAGTCCCCAAGGATCTCCATCCACCTTTGCTGATGCATATTCAAATCCTTTTTGATCTGATAGGTACTTCAAGCTCTTAAGGTCTGTGAAAATGTCAACCTTCACACCATATAGGTAACGCCTCCAAAGCTTCAGCCCGAATAACACGACCACCAACTCCAATTCACGGACAAGATAATTCCTCTCATGCACCAAGGTAGTGCGAACCATAATCTATTACTCTCCCATTCTGTAACAAAAACAGCCTAAGCCGCTTCTTGAAACGTCATTGTATAAGCTTAAAGCCTTCTATACCACATGGCGAACACAGGACAAGAGTCGTTGTCAGACTACTTTTCTGTTCTTCAAAAGCTTGAGCGCACGCTGCCGACCAAACAAAATTATGATCCTTCCTCGTCAGGGTCATGAGAGACAACGCTATCTGTGGGAAGTTCTTTATGAAGCATTTGTAGTAGCCGGCAAGCCCCATAAAACCTCGGACTTCCACTACAGAAGACAATGCGGGTCACTCACATATTGCAGCAACCTTTGTTGGATCCACCGTGATACCCTGACCACGACCATATGACCATGGAATGCTATAGAAGATAGCCAAAACTCACACTCAAAGAATTTGGCATACTCTGATTATTTCTCACGGTCTCCAGAACAATATGCAAGTGTTCTACATAATCATCCTCGGATTGGGAGTCACTAGGATATCATCGATGAACATAGTCATGACCTGATCCAAATTTTCCTTAAACAACTTGTTCATTAGATCCATAACCACCGATGGCACATTCATTAGCCCGAAAGGCATGATAGTGAACTCATAATGCCCATAACATGTATTGAACGCCCTGTTGGGAACATCACACTCACTGATTCTTGCCAGAAAGTAACCAGAATTTAAATACAGCTTCAAATACACAGTCGATCGAAACTACCTGATCAAACAAATCATTGATCCTCCGAATCGGGTACTTATTCTTCTCTATTAGCTTATTGAGTTACCGATAATCGATACACAGTTGCAGACAACCATCCATCTTTAATAAGAGGACCGGGGCACTCCAAGGTGAAGAACTTGGATGCACATACCCATGATATATCAATACTTGAAGTTGCACTTTAAACTCAGCCACTTCTCTCGGTGCTAAGTGGTAAGGAGACTGCGACATGGGGTTGGAACCAGGAACCAACTCAATGGTGAAACTCGATCTCTCTCTAAGGTGGAGCTCTATGGAGATCTTGGGGAACACGTCGGCAAATTTCGACATCACTGAAACACTGACCAACCCAGGATTGGCATTCTTAGTCTCGTAACCTGTGGGTTTTTCCCTAGTGTGACCCCACTTAGGGTTGTAGCCAACCTATGCATGCTGCTCCGAGAGTCAGTCCTTGCATATGTTCAATCCACCAATGATCTTTAATGACATTGTTTCGGTTTGGTTTGCATACCCACAATCGGCAAGTACTAGGACGAACCACATGAAAACCTTGGGTGCTTAGGAGCGATAAGTCCAGTAATGAACAGTACTCTCCACCACCAAGAGTCGGACAAAGTCCACTTACACAATTCATAAGCCAGTAAATAATCATGTCATAGGTATAAAAGCTATAAGCTAAACCGTACATATCATCTTGTCCCTTTGCTTATTGTCTTCTGTCTTTTCCTTTGTCTTCGAAAACAGTGAAAAATGAGAGAAAAATTGACAAGAGGTAAATAAACCACAAATTTTATTGCTCCAAAAAGTTAAGTAATACATAGGTATGCCCCGTTATTTATAGAAAATGGGGGAGGTGAGAGAATACAATACACGACGTGGACTAAATACAAGACGCGCGGACTGAGCGGTTTGACATATACAAACCGCTCACTACACAACATAATATTACATCCTCTGGATACTAGAGACGGCCTATACTATCTGTACAAGAATGCCAGACATGCCGCTAAGCCGCACCTACGGATAGACAATAGATCGCAGTGCGGCTAACCATTAAGCTTTCGCTGCTGCAAGCCACCAGACCGCATTCTTCGGGTTGCAACCAGACCGCAGAGAAGATAACCATTAGACCACTGCTGCGGCTTTAATTAGACCATCATGACTTCACAAGATCTGTTCTTCTAACATCCTAGCCTCTGCTATAAATGCCTGCCAGACTTGATGAAACCAAACTCCAGACATCCAATGCGGCTACAAACAGGCAACTACAGCTACAGCAGACCGCTGCGATCTACAGTTAAACCGCTGTAGCACCCACTGGTCGATACGCTGCGGCTTCCACTGAACCAACAGCCCGCTGAGATATACTGCTAGAACTGAGTTCCAACACTCCCCTCAAGCAGTAGCATATATATCAACCATGCCTAGCTTGGCACAAACCTCTGTGAATGAAGTAATCGGTTTCATAAAGAAATCCACCAGCTATTTATCAGAAGTAACAAATGGAGTGCATATCTGATTCATTAGAATCTCTTCTCTAATAAAGTGGAGATCAACCTCGATATGCTTCATTCTCTCACAAAACACTGGATTTTTTGAAATGTATATGGCTGCTTTATTGGCACAGAACATCGGTAGGGGTGATCAAAAAACTCTCCTAGATCAAGTAAGAGACTTTGAAGCCACTTAAGCTCATAAGTAGTCAGAGCCATGCCTCTATACTCTGCTTTTGCACTCAATATGGCAACTACAACCTGCTTCTTGATCTTCCAACTGACTAGATTTCCTCTAACAAAGGTGCAAAAACCAGACGTAGACTTACTTTCGCCCTTATAATCTGCGTAGCTTGCATCAGAATAAGCCTCTACTTTTAAATGTCCCCTTTTCAGGAACAACAGCCCTTTCCCCGGTGCACCTTTCACATACTCGAGAATCTTCAAAGCTAACTGCATATGACCCTCCCTGGGAGCTTTCATGAACTGACTTACCTTCCCAACCGCATAACATATGTTTCGTCTTGTAACAGTCAAATAGATAAGTTTACGAACTGGACATATGTACCTGTTGACATCTTCGACGAGAGGAGAAGACTCACTCCAGCATTTGTCATCTCCAACAGCCATAGGGGACCGCGCAGGCTTAGCTCCAAGAAGACCTGTCTCTTATTAAAGATCAAGAACATACTTCCTTTGTGAAATAATAATAGATCCAGGTTTCGAGATATTTCAACCCCCCAAAAATAGTTTGGAGACCCCATATCTTTCGTAACAAAATGTCAGAGCATATGTTTCTTTGTCATATCAATGCCTTTCCTATCATCCCTAATAAGAAGGATATCATCCACATACACTGCTAGAATAACCAGTCCAGACGAGGTTTTCTGAATAAATAAAGATTGATCTGAAGCACTTTGAACAAAACCAGCAACAGAAAGAACCTTGTTAAACTTGTTAAAACAGGCTCTCGGACTCTGTTTAAGACCATAGATGGCTTTCTTGAACTTACACACCTGAGACTCCCCCTGAGCAACATACCGAGGAGGTTGCTCCATTTAAACTGTCTCATTCAAATCTCCATAAATAAAGGCATTCTTGACGTCCAACTGAGACATTTCCCAATCCCGGTTCACAGCCACAGAAAAGAGAACACAGATCGTAGTAATCCGGGCAACATGAGAGAATGTATCGAAAAAATACATACCATAAGTTTGCGTAAATCCTTTGGCCACAAGACGTGCATTGTAACAATCAACTGTACCATCAGGAAGATACTTGATAAAAAGGACCCAATGACATCAAACTATATCAGCACTAGGAGTAGGAAAAAGAGACCAAGTACCCGATCGTTTTGAGCTTTCATCTCCACATCCATAGCAGCTTTCCAATGTGGAATAACCAGAGCATCACGATAAGAAGCAGGAAGAACATTGGCCGAGAGGGCAAGAGCAAAACTCTGCACCTGAGAAGACAATCTGGTGAAAGAGACCACACCAGCAAGAGGATGTTGAGTGCACGAACGGACACCTTTCCTGAGAAAAAATGGAAGATCAAGATCAGTCTTGTCTACTTGCTTAGGTCCAGCTGAAGGAGATGCAGGCAAACTAGGAACCATGGGTTGCGGATCAACAGAGGAATCAGGTGGAGGATGGGAGTACAAAGTAGAAGAAGAAATAATAGGCTTGGGATAAGGTGCAGAAATAAGAGGTGAAGGAACGGAATCAGTAGAGGTAGGAAGAACAGAGGAAGGGGAAAAGAATGGAACATTCTCAAAGAAAGTGACTTCAGCCGAAACATACTGCCGGTGGAGAACAAGATCATAATACCAATAGCCTTTCTGAGTTGGACAATAGCCCAGAAAGATACATTTAATCGAGCGTGGTGACAGTTTGTCGCGACTAGAAGAAGGACAATAAACAAATGCATTGCACCCAAAAATACGAGGAGACAAAGGAAAAGGGTTCACATCAGGATACAGGATAGAAAAGCGAGTCTTCCCACTGAGAACAGAGGATTGAACATGATTAATGAGAAAATAAGAGAGAAGAACTGCATTACCCCAATAAGACTTGGGAACAAGCATATGAGTAAGAAGACTCTGAGCCATATCGAGGAGATGACGATTCTTTCGTTCAGCAACACCATTTTACTGTGAGGTATAAGGGCAAGTGGTTTGATGATCAATACCATGATCCATACAAACCGATTGAAGTTGTTGACTAAGATACTCCTTAGCATTATCATATCTAAGTATTTTAAGAGAAGCATCAAACTGTGTATGAATCTCATTGAAAAAGGCAGTCAAAATAGAATATAGTTCAAAACAGTCGTGCAGCAAATATAACCATGTACAACGTGAAAAATCAACAATAAAAGTCACAAAGTATAAACTACCCCTACCAATAGTTTGAATAGGAGTAGGGCCCCATATATCAGAATGGACAATGTCAAAAGGACGAGAAGAACTACGCCCAGTCCTAGCAGGAAAGGTAGAACGATGATGTTTCCCAAACTGACAAGCTTCACAAGAAAGAGAAGAATCTCCCCGTGGTAAATCAGGCAGAAGCTGAAAGAGGATCCGAGGAGGAGGATGTCCAAGCCGAAGATGCCACTAAAGTAGAGAAGAGGAGGAAGAAAAGGTAGAAGAAGTATCAAGATAAAATAAGCCACCACTCTCAGTCCAAGTAGCTATCACCTCCTTGGACTAAGGAACCTGAAAAGCACAAGTAGAAGCAGTAAAGATCGCTTCACAGCCCAACTGCTTATAAAGAGCAGTAACAAAAAGAAGATTGCATGGAAAGTTGGGGACATAGAGAGTGTCCTGAAGCTGAAGAGAAGAAGTAACAGACATAGTGCCCGACCCATGAACCGGGGATGGAGAACCATCAACAATAAGAACCGGTTGTAAGTGGTTACTCGTAGTAAGAGAAGAAAAAAGCGAGAATTCCCTGTCATATGATTGGTTGCACCAGAGTCAATAAGACACCTTCCCATGGTAGCTAACTGAGCCGTACCAGAAATAGCAAGAGAAGTTGAAGACTTCTTGGCAGAATCAGCAGAAGGAGGTTGAAGATGAGGGTGTTTGACCCAACAATGATAAATTAAGGGGCCAGTTTTGCCACAATGAGAACAAAGAAATTTTGAAGAACCATGGCCGCCAGTACGACAACCACAACCAGAACCTCCATGACGAGCATGATGAGCAACAATATTAGGAGAGGGAGAGGGAAGCAGAGGACAATGAAGAAGGGTGGCAGAAGAAGATAGAGTGCCGCAAAGAGAAAGGACGAGCCGCATGGGCAAACAATCAAACCTTGCGAACAAGCAGGTAGCAAACCCGTGATAACAGAGAAAGAGATAGCTCAGTCTCGGTGTCAACACGCCAGCAGCCGAAAAAGGACTGCGACCAAAAAGTCGGAAAAAAAAGGAGTAGAAACCGCCCGATCTCGGTGTCAAGATGTTGGATCCCTAGTTTGGATTTGGGCTAGGTTCACTAATTAGGTATAGTTTTGACCCACATTGTATAGCCAGGGTCATGTGTTTGAGTCCTAGAGTTTAGGCTAAGTCGTTAGGTTCAACATTCACGGACCAGCCAGCAAAAGACTGATGCTAAAGATCACGGCAGTGAACCGGTCGCACAATTAATATAAAATGAGGGCTTTCCCAAGTATCGATCTCACAAGGAATACAGTAAGGTGGAGTTAATTTCGAGGACGTCTTGGAATTGAAGTCCTTAGGGTCGGCGGTAACGATGGGGGCTTTGATATTATGGACAAAGAAAATAAAACACTATCAACTACTCCTATGCAACGCCGCTATGTGATGCTTCGCCAGGTGGGATGGAAGACTAGTCGGGCCGCTATGCACCGAATCACTATGCGGATGGACGATAAAGCTAGCGGATGAGGAGGTTAGAACGGCGGAATGAGGGTCGTAAGCACCTCTTCACTACGCATGCCACTAGCAATTGCTAATGCGGCAAGGGTGGATGGATGATGGATGAACAAATAGGCGCACCTCAAGTAAATATAACGAAAATACAAAATCACATAGACATGATTGTATAAAAATGTTTTACAAACTAAGCATACTTCATCATATACAAGAGTTCAACTACACATTCAACAACCAATCAAGAAAAGAGTGTGCGAAATCGACCGAATCCGAAGTCTTGATGAGGATTCACGGTTGGAAATGTCGGGTTGTCAATCTGCGTCCAAGCTCGGTCCTCAACTGCGTCTGGGGTAGAGAAGGGCTGTCACCACCTTCTAATGGCCCATCTTCTTCGTGTCACGATGCGGTGGAGGATGGCACAACTTCTCCTAGCTTGGTGGAGAAAGCTAGATCAAGCTCTTCTTGAAGCTCAAAGATGAAGGAGGAGGCCGAGAGGAAGCTCCATCTTGGATTTGGCGGTGAAAGCTTGCCCGGAGCACATCCCTAGGGTGGAAGATGAAGGGGAACGGCGGAAACCTTCGTCGGGGACGAAAATGGCGGAGAAATATCGAGCGATCCAAAATTAGGGCGGAACCTTCGAATTTATAGATTGCAGAAATTATAATGCACAAAACCAGTGGCGCACGACCAGTGGTCGTGCGCACTATGTCCAGTGGTAATGCGTTTTCCCCAACCAGAATTTGGAAGAAAATGGAATCAATGCACACGATCAGTGGAGCACGACCAGTGGTCGTGCGCACTGTTTCTAGTGATATTGCGCATACCCCAGGCAGATTCTAGAAATCAAGGAACATTGCGCACGAGCAGTGGCACACGACCAGTGGTCGTGCGCACTATATCTGATGAGCGTGCACAGTATTCCTGCTTCAAAATGTCCCCGGAACATGCACACAACCCCTAAACCCAGCACTGATATGTGCAGACATTCCAGGCAATCACAAAAAGAGAGTATAAACATTAAAAGTACAAAAAATATAAAATCACGGGCCTAAGTGTGCACTTCCTATGGATATAATGACAAGATGAAATATGAACGATATAGAACTAAAAGTGAAGTGCAAACGCGTGAAAACTAGCGCAGATGAGTCCGAAAAACCCTATATAAATCGGACTCATCACACCCCCAGACTTAACTGTTTGCGTGTCCCGAGCAAACAAAATCTAAGCAGATAGGGAAAATGATTTAGCTAACAAAGAAATTGAAAAACAAAGTACCATGCGAAGTCGCATGCTCGCGTGCGTAAAAATACAATAGAGAAAATTTCTAAGTATGCAGAATAGTTTATATTTTTCGCAATGCGTATCAAAATTTTATTACTACTCAAAAATAGAATCACGGTAAATCAACTGGTCAAGCATAGGATGTGTCCGATTTTATTACTACTCAAAATTTTATTACTCCCCGGCAACGGCGCCAAAAACTTGATGCATGTAAATCGGCAATCGCACCAGTCGCACAAGTAATAAAGTTTTGGGAATAAATCCCCGAGTGTCGCTCTCTTGAGGAATGCAATTAGCGTAAAGCGGCAACAGTACAGAAAATATCGTTATGAGAGTTATAAATAGAAAAAAGAGTAAAAAGAGGA
The DNA here is from genome assembly GCA_039583875.1 of Platanthera guangdongensis. Classification (NCBI taxonomy): domain Eukaryota; kingdom Viridiplantae; phylum Streptophyta; class Magnoliopsida; order Asparagales; family Orchidaceae; genus Platanthera; species Platanthera guangdongensis. The sequence continues at coordinate 119,903,663 of CM077150.1, read as the reverse complement.
CTTGGGAGATTGTGGATGTTTGATCTACTGAACAAGTAAAAGCTATGCGGGTCGAAGGCACCGCTTCGCAAGGTGGAGAGGGTGTTTCGGCCACGATGTCGAACTTTGGTTGGGAGAGTGGACGGGAAGCTAATGGATTGAAGTGCTCTTGTGTGGAGTGCAATTGGGTGAGACACGAGAATGGAGTGGATGTGGGGTGAGCGAGGCGCATTCACAGACACTACTCACAAGCATAAGAAAAATACTAACATTACATTAGATGCAAAATAAACTTAATGTTCATGGATGGAAGTGTTCATTACAATGCTTAAACCATTCCATATGACAGAGGAAGGGGAAGAGGAGTAAACCAAAAGAGAGTGAAGCTACACCGCGGGTCGTGGCTGGAGTAGCGAGTTATCAATCCGCTTCCGGGCTCAGTCCAAGGAGGCTTCCGGTACCAATGAGCTGTCACCTCGAAGGCCTTTAAGTCCGTTCTCTAGGTTATCTTCTTCACCAACTCCGGTGGGAAGCTTGGAGTTGTAGTTGTCAATGGCCGAGGGATTCGCCGGAGAGTTTGAAAAGCTTCGGAGGAGTTGGCTATGGCCTCCCGACGAAGGTGGAGGTGATGGAGCAGCTGGAGAAGTGAAATGGTGATTCCCGCGCACTCCCGATCGCGGAGCAGGGCCTTAAATATGGAGGCAGCAGAAGCAGTGCGCATGATTAGTGGCCCACGACCAGTGGTCGTGCGCACTGTCGGTCGATGATCGTGCGGCTTTTCCAAATAGACCTGGAACCTGGATAAGAAGCATCAGCATAACTGTGCACGAGCACTAGCGCACGACCAGTGGTTGTGCGCACTACCGCCAGTGCTCGTGCGATTACCTAGACAGGATTAGGAAAATGAGGGTGTAATGCGCACGATCGGTGGCGCAAGACCAGTGGTCGTGCGCAATAAGTCCAGTGGTCGTGCGTTGTATTCCTGCATCGTCGGGGTCTCCTGAGCAGTTCTGGAGCACGCACACGACCCCTGCACCAGCAGAAGAGGCAGATAGGCCACCAAAACGTGAACACCACATCCCCGAGATAGGGTTAAAGAACAACAAAAACAAAGAAGCACAAGAAGCACACAGAAATGGGCCTACAATGCACTTAATCGTGGAATAGACACGTAAGCAAATATAAGCAATAACGGCTCTCAAGTGTAGTGCTGAGATGATAAAACTGGCCCATATGAGTCCAAAAAGAAGTGTAAAATGTGGACTCATCAGACCCCCAGACTTAACCATTTGCACGTCCCGAGCAAATCATCACTCCGTGGACTAGAAAATAGCTAGTTGGCTCAGAAATTTCAAAAAACGTAAGACGAGAAATCAAATACATCATGGGCATAGAAGATACAATAGAAAAACTTTTTAATTATACGACGTAGTTTAAACTATTCAACAGACGTAATTAAATATTGTAATTCCTCAAAATTAGAATTCTGGAGAACCTTGTGATCATGTGTAGTAAGAAAGTATGCAGGCCACTAAGGTGAGCATTGCCAAAACTCGGAACTCCGGATCACCTCCAAAGGAATCCACCAATGTCGGGGACCATACGCTTGCATGTTCACACTCTCTCCATGGCGCGGGTTAGACTCAAGCGTCAATCAGTAGGACTTGTAGGAGAAAATGGGGCTTATGCGACGGCTTGGTAGTCAAAGATAAACATGAAGGCTCTATGCAACCAAAGCGAGCGAATAAAACCCAAACCAATACAGCCACTTAGGAATGAATGGGGAACACACCCTCAGACTGAGCTTGAAAACAGGGTGTGTACACGGCCGAACCGGCCAAAATCAATAAAGAGGATGGGGATAGAATTCTCAAAGCAATTCTTTCAGATTTTTCTCTCTTTTGCGCTTATTGGCGTTTTATGTTTTTGTTCTTATTTATTTTTTTTCTTTCTGCGCTTGCAATCCCCAAACATAGCAATCAAAACATGAATGAATTCAGCAACCCAAAAAATAATGTCTACCTATCATAACCTCGGCAAAACAGAAAATACAAAGCAGCTCAAGCATTTGATTGCGATGGTGGGTTGAACTTCAGGCCTTGGTGAATGTTAGTGGAGCTGAATCAAAGGAAGGGTAGGCACAAATTTGGCATGCAACGGTTAAGGGGTAGGAAAGGCTAAACAAGGCTCAAACTAGCCAAAATGGGGGCCTACGTCATGCTCACGCTTGACTAACCGTGCACCAATGCTTCAAGAGTAGCTTAGGGCAAGTTCTTAGCCACCGAGAAAGATGATCCTTCCTCCCGACTCGAGCAATACGAGTCTAGTGGCGGCTACAGACATTCCTACATTATCGTTCGATTACTCCGGATTCAGATTTTGGGTAGTACAAACAATATTTACGTCTGTAGAAAAACATAAACTACGAGCATAAAGAAAAATTAATTCTATCCTAGTTGTACACAAACCATGAGTACTTGATTAGGAGCACTGCATGAGTTTCGGACTACTCAATCCTGAAATCCAAAGCCAGCACCACTATTTTAAAGTTTACACAAAAACAATACATTTGAAATAGAAATTAAGAAATAAGTACTCGTGTGGGTGATTCAGTGTGTGCAATAGAAATTAAGAAATAAGTAAACAATAAACTGGTATGCAACAGAAAGTGTGGTGTAGTGACCACAGGCATGCTCTCCCCCCCCCCAGACTTAAAGTCTACAACTAGTAAAAATAAACATGCCAAAGATGATAAAAAGCTAGGGTAGGAAGTACCTATGTTCAAAATTTAGCATACCAGTCATGCAATGAGATGTCCAAGTGCGGCCAAGTTGTCGCGCCTCAAATATTCCTGCACCTGCGATTGAAGTATGCACGCCAAACAAAATATGGACACATATATATATGAATAAATAGACAGAACTCAAAACACAGCATAGGACCAAACGGTCCAACTTGGGTTGTCTCCCGAAAGCCCTTTTGTTTACCGTCCTTAAGTTGGACCAAATACCTGTATTAGCAGTTCAAATAGTATATATAAAAAAAACATTCGGCTCCCAGATGAGTGCCCACAAAAATATAGTTGTCTCCTTGCTCAGAAGATAAAAATAATAAAAAGAAACAGAAGGCATGGTAGACGAGCTCTGCGGTGAACTCCACTCACTCCCCCTCACTATCACTGTCGTGAATCTCGAAGGGCGACGGACGTGGACCAGGCGCTGATGGAGCGACACGAGTGGGCGGGTGTCGAATGTTCAACCCGCCTCGCACTACTTGCTGATAAATAAAGTCTTGCATCCAAAACTGGGATGCTTCCAGATCAGCAAGGCACTCGGACAAATATGGGATGCCCTGCTTTTGAGCTGAGCCGAACTGGCAGCTAGATTGCCCCTCATGCTTTACGGGAGGCCTCAGTTACTGTTGACTCTGCTGCGGTGGCACTCCTGCACTCCGCCTACCCAAAGTGGAAGATTCACACGGCTCTCCTTCATCTTCCTCTTCATCTCTACCCGCAGGCGCATCACCAGGCATGCAGACAATAAATTTCTGGTCACCTTTTCTCCCAACCACACGCAGCAAATGGCAACTCACCAGGTTGGCCCTGGAGATCATGGATGGGGTAGTGACCTGCACCATCGGAGGTAGCTGGCTCCAAACTCCCAAACTTTTGGCGATGCGGGTAATGTAGTAAGCACCCCCAATTGCACCCGAGAGGCCATAAGTGGCTTCGTGGTGGATGAAATAGGCCAGCATATACCCTAGATGAATGGGGTACTGCTGCTGCATGCTAAATAAGGAGATTAAATCCTGCCATCCTACTACATTCTTGCTCAGGGCCCTAGCGGTGAGTGAGTGACTTAGCAAATGCTGCATAAACCTTAGAGCGGGGGAGGCAATCTTCGTTGACTTGGCACGGTGGGCTACGTACTCCTCGATCCCTCCGGTCAGAGAATTCCAAGCGGACCGCGGAGTCACACCCTCTGGAAAATCAATGCACAATTCGGGGAAATTAATCTGGGATGCCTCCTCCTCGGTATAGACGCCAACATGAATGGCAAGCTCCGGCAGTGTGATAGTGAAGACATTTCCCATCATCCAAAAGGAACAAGTGGGGAGATAGCGGTTGTCCGCCGTTGTCTCCCAAGTGAATGTGGAAAGGAACTCCAATGTCAATTCCCGGTAGCCAAGCTCGTCGCACTCGAACAACTAGCTCCAAAAATCGAAAGAGTAGAGAATGAGCGTGGCCTCTGCTAATGCACCGTCATCCCAAATGGAACGCAGCTCGTTCCAGTCAACAAGCCGCTGAGAGAGGAATGGCTTGTCCTTCAAGGAATTATAGCGTTGAGTATGCTCTACCTTAGCGAAGGTTCCCATCCTCCCCAAGATCTGAGCAGGGGTTGCTGAAGCACGACCGGATCGTTGATAGGCCTTTACTACAGGGCGGCGTCCGGGCTCCATTACAGCACAGTGAGGAAGAGAGATCTGAAGTTGAGGGATCCTACCGGAGGACAGAGAGCCGGACCACCGGAGAGGAATCGGAAGGGGAAGAGCGTCGACAACGCACGCACAGCGGACCAAGCGGGAGATTAGGGCGCACGCACAGTGGACAGCGGCTGGAATTAAAAATAAACTGGGCATGCGCACGACCAGTGGTCGTGCGACGATAAGTAGTGCGCACGATCAGTGGTCGTGCGTGGTGAAATTTTTCTCATGCCTGAGTTTTCAGTCTATTTAACACTGCTGGACACGTGGTGAAACAGAGAGCTCATCACGCAGTTGGGCTACCACACCCAAATAATGAAATACAAACAAAAATTGAACGAAAGAAACACTATCCTAGATAACTGTTGGGTTTATTGTCTCCCAACAGGACTTATTCAAAATCTGAGCATTTCCTAACTGATGGTGGAATGAAACTGGAAATGCTCAGGCAGAGGTTCATGGTCGCGCTGCAGTAGCGGATACCGGAACGGAGATAGCACATAAGCCCCAATACTTGTATACATATACCAATCGTAAGTGTCAGGCATGGGCATACAGTAACTTGGGAAGCTCGTCGGCTCCAACTCCACCTGCATCTGGTTACAATAAGTCCTAGGCCGCATTATAGGCCCTTGCACTGATTGGACCAATTCCATAATGTGGTTCTGCATGGAAGTAGACACGAGAGCAGGGTCAAGAAATAAACTAGAAGAATACATAAACGAACCTCGATCTTGGGGATGATCCCGGAGTCATCCACCGTCGGTGGAATTGTGGGTGCTTCCAAACAGCTGTCTAGGCTAGTGTAGAAATGTTCTAAAGCTGCATCTTCCTCATCCATGCATCGGGCATCCTCACATGGGGTGGAGGTCGCAACCCGTACCACGGAGTAGTCATCCTCGACTGGATCTAACAGAACGCTAGAAATGCTAATTTCCACATGCGATTCAATCTCAATAGCACTGTCAGAAGAAGAAAGAATGCTATGCAAAGAAAAAGGTGAAGGCACGAAGCTCGGTAGGACGTTGAGCGCTGGCTCTTCACAACCAATAGATTATATGCTAGGTGATGTATGCACTTCAGGAGTATAAATAGCAGTGTCGGAATGGTTATAAGCACATGTATCAGTGCACATACCTGGGATGTCTTCTCCATAACAGAGAGATGGCAATGGTGCATACCCCGATACAGAAGGGATGCTGCCCAAGGTTGAAGTGGAGATAATCCGAAAATCCGGCTCGTCATCCACTTCTAGCTCAGCTAGGTAAGCGGCACAATCCTTCAATGCATGATCCCAGCTTCGACAAAAAAGGCACTGCTTAGCCGGCTTCGGCGGTGCAACGAGTGCTGAAGCTAAATAAAAATAGTGCGGCAATGGCTCCACAGGTCGGTAGCTAACCGGCTTATGTCTACGATATGTAGATTCCTGAATTTCCTGGCTACTATACTTCTGAGGGCATCTGTCTCTAGCATGAGATATGTCTCCACAATGACGACAACAGATATTGAAATTGGCCCACATTGCAGAGATTTCAAATATAAAGGATACAACTACTTGGCATAGATTCTGCGAATAAAACTACCAATTCCATCTGACGGAATGACAACACAAGAGAAAAGGGATCAAAACAAAAAAACAATACAACTCATATAAGGAAATTCTCACTCATCCGGAGTCGCTTTACAGTTGCACTCCCCGGCAACGACGCCAAAAACTTGATGCTAAAGATCACGGCAGTGAACCGGTCGCACAAGTAATATAAAATGAGGGCTTTCCCAAGTATCTATCTCACAGGGAACACAGTAAGGTGGAGTTAATTTCGAGGAGGACTTGAGATTGAAGTCCTTAGGGTCGGCGGTAATGATGGGGGCTTTGATATTGCGGACAAAGAAAATAAAACACTATCAACTACTCATATGCAACGCCTCTATGCGATGCTTCTCCAGGCGGGATGGTAGACTAGTCGGGCCGCTATGCACCGAATCACTAGGCGGATGGACGAGAAGGCTAGCGGATGAGGTGGTTAGAACGGCGGAATGAGGGTCGTGAGCACCTCTTCGCTATGCACACCACTAGCAATTGCTAGTGCGGCAAGGGTGGATGGATGGTGGATGAACAAATAGGCTCACCTCAAGTAAATATAACGAAAATACAAAATCACATAGACATGATTGTATAAAAATGTTTTACAATCTAAGCATACTTCATCATATACAAGAATTCAACTACACATTCAACAACCAATCAAGAAAAGAGTGTGCGAAATCGACCGAATCCGAAGACTTGCTGAGGATTCACGGTTGGAATTGTCGGGTTGTCAATCCCCGTCCAAGCTCGGTCCTCAACTGCGTCCGGGGTAGAGAAGGGATGTCACCACCTTCCAATGGCCCGTCTTCTTCGTGTCACAATCCGGTGGAGGATGGCACAACTTCTCCTAGCTTGATGGAGAAAGATAGGTCAAGCTCTTCTTGAAGCTCAAAGATGAAGGAGGAGGCCGAGAGGAAGCTCCGGCTTGGATTTGGCGGTGAAAGCTTGCCCGGAGAACCTCCATAGGGTGGAAGATGAAGGGGAACGACGGAAACCTTCGTCGGGGACGAAAATGGCGGAGAAATATCGAGCGATCCCGAATTAGGGCAGAACCTGTGAATTTATAGATTGCAGAAATTATAATGCACACGACCAGTGGCGCACGGCCAGTGGTCGTGCGCACTATGTCTAGTGGTAGTGCGTTTTCCCTAGCCAGAATTTGGATGAAAATGGAATCAATGCACACGATCAGTGGCGCACGACCAGTGGTCGTGCGCACTGTGTCCAGCGATAGTGCGCATACCCCTGGCAGATTCTGGAAATCAGGGAACATTGCGCACGAGCAGTGGCACACGACCAGTGGTCGTGCGCACTATATCTGATGAGCGTGCGTAGTATTGCTGCTTCCAAATGTCCCAGGAACATGCACACAACCCCTACACCCAGCACTGATATGTGCAGACATTCCAGGCAATCACAAAAAGAGAGTATAAACATTAAAAGTACAAAAAATACAAAACCACGGGCCTAAGTGTGCACTTCCTATGGAAATAAAGACAAGATGAAATATGAACATTATAGAACTAAAAGTGAAGTGCAAACGCGTGAAAACTAGCCCAGATGAGTCCTAAAAACCCTATATAAATCAGACTCATCAAAGACCTCAAATGACTCAAGACTTAGAAGAATTAAGAGTAAAAATTGTCAGTTCGAAATTCTTTGAACTCATCTCAATGATCGTCGATTGTAGATCGACGAACTTTGAGTTAATTGTTTGAGTTGAGCTCGATGATATTCGAGCTCAGGTCGACGATCTCTTCATTCAAATAGATTCTCTGCTCGACGAATTCTGGAGTTCAACTTCAACATATTCTTTCCAGTTAAGTTTCTATGAACTCTGCTCAACGAAGCCAGATTCCAATCTCGACGAACATGGTGGGTAGAATTGGCTAGTTATCTCCAGAATGCAGTTCGCTGAGCTCAGGATGACGAATAAGATTTCTCGGCTCGACGAACTTGAATCTCCAGTCGACGAATTCTGTTCAGAGCTTGACAAATTTTGTCTCAAGCCAGATTTAAAAGTTTTTCTTATTCTTTCCTTATTTCTTATATTATTTAGCAGTAATTCTCTGAGTAATTAATGCTTATATTCCCCTAAATATAGCCTTTATTGGCACCATTAATTATGGTCCTCATCAGGGTTAATTACTCACTTAATTTACTAGGACAACTGGGGAAACTCATTTAAGACAATATTCTCCAGCCTTTTTTCATTCTCAAAACAGATCATCAATCAATGCTTGGAATTCAAATTTCAAAGGAGAATTTTTATAGCATAATATAAAAGAGATTTTCTCTTTTCAAGCGATAAGTGATTACAGAAAAACAAGAAGAAGAGAATAGACTGAACATTCAACACACAAGAAAATCCCAGGGCAGAAAATAGTTTGTTTTCCCCTTGTACTTTCTGAAGACTAAAGAAGAACAACAATCATACATCAAGAGACTTCTTCAACTTCAACTCCAGGAATATTCAAGGATAACTAAATCTGAAAAAGTCAGAAGTTCCTGGATCACTTCAAGTCAAGGCTGAAAACCTACATCCTGATCAAGGCTCCAAGACATTTCAGAAGGAGCTTTGACACCAGCAATCAACTAGTCTTCTCTATTGTATAGAGAAAAGAGAAGACAATATCACCTCTCTCACCTCTTATAAAAAGGTTTATTATCTCCCTTCAAAAGTTTATTCTTGGTTTTTGGGCACCTGATTAAAACACAAAGGGTTGTGAGATCTACCTGAAAATAGATCTTGTGGTGGTAGTCACCTGATCAAAAACCTGATAGTGGATTGCTATCAGGGTGGTAGAAGAGTGGATGTACCCAGGTTGGGGAACAACTATAAAATTCTTATGTCTTTTGGTTTCCTATTTTCTTTCTGTTCTTGCTTTGCTGTGATAGTTTAGCTTAGTTTGCATTTCCTGTTATACTATTATAGTATCATCTATTTTATTACTCTAATAAATTCTCAAAACAGCCAAAAAGTTTTAATTATTATATTGACCCCCCCCCCCTCTACAGTAAATTAGGTCTATCCCCTATATTTCAATTAGTATCAAAGCGGTATTCCTTTGGTTGCACAAGCTAATACTTGAACCAAAAGATCCTTGATAGATCTGATCCTTTTTTTCCTTAGTTATTTTTGTTTATTTCATAACATGACACATAACAAAGATTATGCAAGGACTGGACCTCCAGTTTGCAACTTGAATAAGTTTGCTATCTGGAAGGCAAGAATTAGGCTTTATATAAATTCTATTGATGATGAAATATACAACTCTATTTTGACAGGACCACCAGCTCTAGTGGCTACCACTTCTGCAAGTTCCAGCACTCATGCTGTTCCACCATCTGAGTGGACAGATGCTCAAAAGAAGGCAAAGATAGTTGGTGCCAAAGCCATGAATATTTTGGCTCAGACTATGTTAGATGACATATTCCAGAAAGTGGTTGAGTGCACATCTGTCAAAGCTATCTAGGATTCTCTCAACCAGATGGTTGTTGGATCAGTAGTTGAGAGAAAGGACAGGAGATCTAGTCTCATCTCACAATATGAAAATTTCAAGAAGAAGAATCTGAGTCTGTGAGTGATATGTATAATAAACAATGTCTAATCATCAAAAAGCTGAAGACTCTGGACAAGGACATCACCCTCACAGAAGTAAATGAAAAAATCCTCATGTGCTTCCCTAGCTAATGGGATTCCAGGATATGGCCAATCATGGAGGATAGAAGCTTAAATAAGATTTCCACTAAATCTCTTCTTGGAAAGCTCAAATCATATGAGCAACTAATTAAGACAAGAGAATATGCAGTGCAGAAGACTCCTCCAGCTCCAAGAAAGGAACAAAACATAGCTTTCAAAGATTCATTAGAATCAGAAGCTCCAACAGCCAGTGAAAAACTCCTGAGTCTCTTAGCCAAGAGATTTTACAAAATTGCAAAGAAGGACTTTAGAAGAAAGTCATCTATGCAAGATGACAAACCAAGGTATGACAAGGCACCAACTAAAGAAGTTGTTTTCTTTGATTGCAGGAAACTAGGACACTTCATATCATATTGTCCAGAAAACAAAAAGAAGGAGAGAAGAAGAGAAAAGGACTCCAGAAAGTAGTACTATAGCAAGCCCTCTTCTAGCAATCATAAAAGGATGGAGAAAGGTTTCATTGCTGAGACCTGGAGTGATACAGATGAAGAATCCTCATCTTCCAGCTCTAGTTAAGATGAAGAGGAGGCAAAAGTAAGGGAAGTTTGCTTATGGCTGTCAATGCCTCCTGCAGCCCATCTGAAGCTGAGCAGTCAGACACTGAAGAAACAACTAAATCTGAGGCAGATCAGGTACTATCCTCTTTTGATTATAATTCAGATAGTTTTAAAATTGAATTTAAATCATTATGTTTCGATCTAATTAATTCTGAAAAATAAATTAAAACACTTAGAGAAAAATTAACTGAGCAAGAAAACTTGCTTTCTGAAAATATCAAGTTAAAGATGAATTAACCATAGCTAATGAACAGATCATCATACTAAAATATGAATTAGTTGAGGCAAGGAAACTTGAAGAATCCCTAAATTGGAGAAGTATGAAGCTGATGGATAGCACAAGCATAGTGAATGTAAGGCTTAATGGTAAGCTAGGCTTAGGTGCTTCATCAAGACAACACCCACTGATTCATAAGAATATCTTAACAACTCCTATAAAATTTGTTTCAGAAAATGGTAAAGAAAAGCTAAATGAAGATAATCAACCAGCTGAAATCACTCATAAAACCACAAAAAAGAGAAAGAATAAGAAAAATATTAACCATAACAATGTTCAACAAATTTCGTCGAACTCAGATCGATGAAATGTGTACAGTTCGTAGAACTCTAGTCGACGAACTCCGAACGCAAATTTTCATTATAATTATTCGTTGAACTGCGATCGACGAAACAAGTATGGTTCGTCGACCCAAGATCGATGATATTGGGGCCCAGAGAATGAATTCTTTCATTCTCTGAGTGGAGTTTGACGAACTCATCCCCATTTGTCGAACTCAGATCGACGAACTTACCAGAATTTGTCGAACCCAGTTAAGTTTAACAAAAACTTTAATTCTTTTAGAAACTTAATCAACCAAGAAAATATGATAATCCTTTCACCTAGTGGATAATTCCACCTAGAAGATTTCACCCCTTAGGCTATAAAAACCAACCTGAATACTCCTATATTTCCAGCTTTAATTATGTAAATAAACAAGGACCCAAGTTAACCTTGGTCAAGAATAGCTAATCTATTTTATTGCAGGTGAAAGACTATCACACCACAGAGAAACAATGGTATCTGGATAGTGGCTGTTCAAAATATATGGCTGGAAACAAGGACAACTTAATCAACTATAAGTCTAATCTAGGACCCAAAGTAATATTTAGTGATTCCAATTGTGGATAGACTGAAGGATATGAAAATGTCAAGATTGGGGCAGTCACCTTCAGGATTGTTGCTTATGTAAGTGGACTGAAACACAACCTTATTTCCATAAGTCAGTTATGTGATGAAAGGTTTCAGGTATCATTTAACAAAACTTCCTGTATTATTACTTCTATAGATAACCAAGTAATATTAACTGGTACTATAGTAGAAAATATTTATGTAGTTAATTTTAAGTTAGCTTAATCCGAAATATGCCTATTAAACCAAACTAGTAATAATAATTATCTTTGTCATAGGAGATTAGGACATGTAAACTTAAAAAGCATTATTAAACTCTCTAGGGACAACCTTGTTAGACGATTTCCTTCTTGCCCCTACAAGAAGGAAATTTTTTACAGGGTTTGTCAGTTAGGCAAGCAAACTAAAAATAGCTTTAAATCTGTAAATAAAAGTGACTCACCTAGAATGTTGTACTTGCTACATATGGACCTTTTTGGCCCTATTGATGTACAAAGCCTAGGATGGAAATCTTATATTTTAGTGATTATAAATGACTTCTCACGATTCACTTGGGTATTCTTTCTGAGATCTAAGTCAGATAACTTCAAGATTCTTATAGATATTCTCAAGAACATACAAATTGATTACTCTACTCAAGTTGTATTGATTAGAAGTGATCATGATACTTTGTTTGAGACTCTTCTTATGCAAGAGTTCTTTGAGAAGTAAGGTATCAGGCACTTCTTCTCAGCTCCTAGAACTCCTCAACAAAATTGGGTTGCTGAAAAGAAAAATAGAACCCTAATTGAATCTGCAGGCATATTACTTGCAAATGCTCACTTGTCCCTATCCTTTTGGGCAGAGGATGCGAGCACAATAAAATATATACTGAACAAAAATCTGATACACATGCTCAAGAATAAGACTTCTTATGACTTACTTAAAGGGAAGAGACCTAAAGTAGATTACTTTAAAATTTTTGGTTCCATTTGTTACATTCACAACAATAACAAGAAACATATTAGAAAGTTTGAAGGCAAGGCTGAAATAGGAATTTTTCTTGGATATTCCCAATTAAGCAAGGCTTATAGGGTTTATAATAAATCAACCATGAAAATAGAAGAATCTATTCATAGTTCTTTTGATGAAACTAACATCTTTTATAAGTAGAAGATTCCTTCTACCAGTGAGACTTTGCAGGAACCAAACCTGTGTAAGAAATTGGATGAATTGACCCTCACCAATGAGGTTGTTGAACATCCTTCTCCACATATTGCTGAAGATAGTGAAGATGAAGACACTGAACTCAGTGTAGAGCCAACAATAACGATAATTCCACAAGATCAATTAATTCACCAAGCTGTTGCTCAACCAACTCCTCCTACTGAATTTGTCACACTTAGAGATCACCCGGTATCTCAAGTGATTGGAGACATTTCAGTTGGTGTGCACACAGGGCATCAACTCCACCAGGACATGATGCATGCCTGCTTCATATCTCAAACTGAGCCCCAATCCATTAATGATGTTGAGCAAGATCCATAATGTATCATTGCAATGCAAGAGGAGCACAACCAATTTGAGAGATGTAGAGTTTGAGATTTAGTTCTAAGATCCAAGGACTACCTAATTATTGGAACTAAATAAGTATTTAGAAACAAACATGATGCTCAAGGTCTTATCATAAGGAATAAGGCCAGACTAGTTGCTCAAGGATACAGACAAGAGGAAGGCATGGACTATGACCAGACATTTGTACTTATTGTAAGGATGGAAGCAATCAGAATCTTCCTTACATATCCTGCATATAAGAAATTCACAGTGTACCAAATGGATGTCAAGAGTGCATTCCTAAATGGTGAACTGAAAGAAGAGGTCTATGTGAACAACCACAATGTTTTATTTCTCCTACTCATCCCTCTTATGTTTTCAAATTGCATAAGACTCTCTATGCTCAAAATCAAGCTCCAAGAGCTTGGTATGAAACCTTAGCTAGCTTTCTCTTAGAGCATAATTTTTCTAGAGGCATAGTGTAAGGCCTTGAAACTCAAAAGAGCGACGGGAGACATTTTGAGCTAAGTTTGGAATTTGGCAGGGGGCACATGGCCTGGGACACGGGATTGTCCCAGGGCATGTCGTGTTTGGGTAGACGATTTGGCCGGGAAGTCGACGAATTTTGGAGTCGACGATCGTCGAGCAGCGAACACGGCCTGAGACACGTGCATGTCCCAGGGTTTGTTGAGCTCGTGTCGACGATCTGCCTGGGAAGTCATCGATTTTCGCTCGACGAAGTGTCGAGATAGGGAACACGGCCTAGGAGATGGGCGTGTCCAAGGCCGTGTCGGGTGGTCGACGAACAGTTCTCGACAAAGTGTCGAGATAGTGAACATGCCCTAGAGCCCAGGTGTGTTCGGGTATGATACTGGCATGTCAAATAGGACACGAGCGTGTCCAAGACCCATGTGTGTCTAGGGTTGGTGTTAGTCCTGTGTCGATGGATGAACAAGCTCGGGAACACGGGTGTGTACTGGATGACATGGGCATGTCAGTTCTAACACGGGCGTGTCGGGTGCCCGTATGAATTTTGGGACGCGTCGGTTTCGACGGCGGATGGGGGACACGGCCCTGGACACGGGCATGTCACAGGCCGTGTTCGGCGCAAGTTTTGCATTTCTGCTCCAGATCGTGGCCGTTCATTTCCTTATTTTTGGATCCGGCGGCTGGGGGTTGTTCCTACTGGGATATACCCGAGAATAGGGTTTCAAATCCCTCAGTTCTTTCACTTAATCTCTTTCTAAAATCTAGAGAGAAGGGAGAGCAAGGAAGAAGAAAGGAGGATAGATCTGGTTACCGGTGGTGTTTCGGAGCTCTAAATCGCGAGTCGACTTCGGATCTACGGAGGCAAGGATATTTGGTGCTTTCCATCCGCACACATTTCCATAGCGCCAAGGAAAAATGCTAGGATAACGATTCTCTACTTGAGCATATGAAGCTCTCGTTTCCTTTGCATAGGAAGCCCGCTCTCGCGAGTTTGCTGTGAGTTGAGGCATTCCTTCGGGTAGACATGAATAGTCCCCGTTATGTACATGTATAGTCCGTAATCGAGAACGAATATAGGCATGATGTGTCATGCCCACCAGACAAGTTGGTCTGTGAAAGAATTGGTTTCAAGATGTTCTAAACACCTAGAGGGGGGGGGGGGGGTGAATAGGTTCAATTATTTTTCTTACTTAGGCAGATAATTCTATCTAGTGCAGCAATGTATTCAATAGAAAGTATAACACAACATTCACATACACAACATTCATAGATTGCATACCAGTTTTATAGTGGTTCCCCAAATGATGTGTACATCCACTTTCCCCCTTCGCCTATCTAGCAATGTACTAGATTCGGCCTAACTTCCTTCCTTCTTCTCAGATACGCAGATCTTACAGCTCAGAACCAAGACTGGTTCCTACAACTCAGAGCAAAGCTACACTCCCACAACTTAGGCACAAGACCTACCTCAGCCTCTTCCACAGGCCTACAACTCAGAGTGACACCCCACTCCTACAACTCAGGCAACAGCCCTACCTCAGCCTCTTTTACAGGCCTACAACTCAGGGAACAGAGTCCCCTACCTCAGGAACTCAGCCCTACCTCATCCTTTATATTTTAGGCTTATAACTCAGAGATGTAAATCTCCTACACTCAGATCTATTATAGATCCTACAAAGATTAATGTTGAAATGTTGTTGATATCTTCAACCAGATAGAGAGAGAATTGGTTGAATGCTTCTTGATCAGTTCTTGATAGAACTGTTTTCTTAAGGATCAACCTGACTTAGCTTTCTTCAAAGCTTCTTGAATCTGAATACAGTAGGGTTGATCTTCTTGATGTTGGAGTTGATCTTCAATCAGCTTCCTTCAGAAATTAATCTGAATTCTACAGGCAGACTATTCAGAATCTGCCTTCACTGGATGAGAACTTCTCTCCTTCTTATTTTTCTCTCTCAACAATCTGTTGACTGTTTCTTTCTCTTCTTCTGAATTCTCAATCCTTCAGAGATTATAATTGATTGGCTTGATTAACTTTTCTCTGTTCTATATCTGTTGTTCTTGTGGTGGTTACTCCCCTTATTTGTTGAGAGAGCACATCTATATATAGGCTTCATCCATGGTAACCGGCTGTTCCGGTTTCAAACAGTCTTCTGACACCTCTGACAGATGTGACAATAATGTCAGTAATGATAGTTGTCAAGTCTTCACTTGTATTACTTCAGCCTTCATTGAACTTTGACACAGCAGCAGAGAATGTCGACTGAATTCTTCATATGTGTCGACACACATAGTCCATGTGTTGGGTACATTGGAATATATGTACCAGATTTGAAGAAGCATCACCCTACTCACTGATATAAATCAAGGTGTATTTGATGTGCTTTGGGTTTATTTGTGCAGGTTAAGTAACTGCAGGATTGCAGGAAAAGTTTCTAAGACCATGTGTCGACACCTAGAGGTGAAGTATCGGCACTTAAGAAGGCTTGTGTCGACATCTAGAGAAACTGTGTCGACACTTGGAGTCATTGTGTCGACATCAGGAAGGCAGAGTCGACACCAAAAGGAAAGTGTCGACACATACAAACTGTGTCGACACACTGTGAAGAATTGTCAATATTTTCAATGTCGACACTTCGAGGCAGTGTCGACACCCAGAGAAACTTTGTCGACATCAAAAGTGTCGACACCGGGAGGCTATGTCGACACTCAGCGAACTTCAATAAGGTTTAAGTACATGTGTCGACACAAAGGAGATGTGTCGACACTCAGCAAAGTTTCAACACATGAAGAATGTGCCGACACAAAGGAGATGTGTCGACACACTCAGCAGAGTTTCAACACATGAATGCATGTGTCGACACAAAGGAGATGTGTTGACACTCAGCAAAGTTACAACACATGAAGGCTTGTGTCGACACAAAGGAGATGTGTCGACACTTAGCAAAATTTCAACACAAGAAGATGTGTCGACACAAAGGAGTTGTGTCGACACACAGTAGAAATGAACTAATTATTGAAGAAGTATTTGTGTCGACACACTCAACCAGTGTCGACACATTCAACAGAAAGCTTGTGTCGACACTCAGGATAAGTGTCGACACATTCTGAAGAAGCAGTGTCGAGAAACTGTTACAACAACAGAAGGAGTTGTGTCGACACCATGAAGGCTAGTGTCGACACTTAGTCTACTTGTGTCTACACTTAGTCTATTTGTGTCGACACAAAATGACTATCTGTCTCGACACTTTGAGACAGTGACAGAGATTTCAAGAAGTGACTGGATGACTAGACAGCTGCCATTTCAACCGGTCAACTGCAACTGCCAGAGCTGTCAGAAGGTTATTAGAAACCAGATCAGTCGGTTACCTTGGAGGAAGACTATTTATAGATCTTTCTCCTTCGACAGAAACGGGAATGATAAGTAATCAATGAATTGAAAAACAACACAACAAAGAAGAACACCTTCAAGAGAAGATCTAAGAAGTTGGAGAGAGAGAGCTCCTTCTAAGAAGAACAGCTGTTGAACCAGGCTGATAAGTAAGATTCAGATCGAGATCTGATTCACAAGACAGCAGTTGATTGAAGATCATCTGCATAGAAGATTCAACCCTATTGTGTTCTAATTCAATAAGCTTTGAATAAAGCCAAGGGAGGTTGATCTCTGCAAAGTTCTATCAAGAACTCATCAAGAAGCCAGTCAACTCATCTCTCTCTTTCAGAGTTATGGTTAAACACTTTGTAATCTTTATTTTTGTAGGATCCTAAGGGATCTGAGCTGTAAGCCTATTTTATAAAGGCTGATGTAGGGCTATTGTTGTCAAGAAAGACAAAAGTTTGACTGATCAGTCATCTTCAGAAACAGATTCAGAAGCTGAAGCCTATATTCGATTATTTGCTGAAGAGGAAGAAGATTAGTTCATGCAGTTAATGAATTCAATTTATGCGCATGAGGACAAGCAGTGCAAAGGGCTGATGGCCTTATCTGAAAGAGACAAAATCCAGGATCAGCCTGGACTAAGTAAGGTCCAAAATTGTTCTTCTAGTTCAATTTCTTGTACTGGGTCAGAATCTGATACATCTGCATCAAGTGATGTGGGTGGGTTTGAATCAGAAGGAGTTATTCATCAGTTGATTGATGAATATAAGGACTTATTGTAGGCCTTGAAGAAAAGCAAAACCTTAGCCAAAACTCAGGCAAAGGAGATTGCTAGTCTTAAATTGGCTACTGCTGATTCAGACAATTTATTTGATCAGAAACTGAATGAAATAGCCAGGCTGAAGAACATCACTGTTATTCAGATGAGTACTATTACATTTAAGAATGATCAAATTAGAAATCTGGAGACTAGACTTCAGAAGGAGAGTGAGATTGTAGCAAGTTTTTCTAAACCAAAATCTGTTTTACCTTTGATAGATGAGTCTGTACCTCATAAGGGTAAAACTGGATTGGGGTTTACAAAACCTGCCTGGACAGTTAAGTCCTAATCTAAGGGCAAAGCCCCAACACTCAACAAGAAGCCTGCAGTAGAAAATTCAGCTAGGGTTGTACCTAAACAAAGGTACAACAGGTTTGAGTGCTGGTGTTGTTGCAAGATAGGCCACTTAGCCATAGATTGTTGGCACAATTCTAGTGTCAAGGAGAGTAGCAAACTACTTGCTAGAAGAGCTATAGGTAGTTTTGTTAAAATTCAAACTAACCTGCACCAAGGACCCAAGAATTATTTGGGTTCTAAGGTTAAGTAATCTGTTTTGCAGGTGAGTCCAAGTGGCCATAGCCCTATATGGTACTTGAACAGTGGATGTTCCAGGCACATGACTGGAACTAGGGGATTGCTGAAGGACTATACACCAATCAAGGATGGTCCTCAAGTTACCTTTGGTTGTTCAGAAAAAGGAATCATCAAAGGCTTTGATAACATTTCTAGTAAACAAATTATAATTACTCAAGTAGCTTATTTAAAGGGTTTGAAACATAACCTCATTAGCATAAGTCAGCTGAGTGATTTAGGATATGACATCTTATTTGTCAAGGATGGTTGTCATATCAAAAGGTAAAGTGATCAAAAGATCATTCTGACAGGATATAGGAAAAGAAATGTCTATTGTCTAGACATTATGTGTGAGAACATTGTTTCTACTATTTGTCGTGTAGTTGATGAGAAAATCTCACATTGTGTTAAATGGCACAGGAGACTGGCTCATCTTAACTATAAGACAATTGGTCAACTCTTTAGCAAAGAGTTCGTGAAGAATGGTCCTCAGATTAAGTGTATAAAGGATGGGATATGCTCTGTTTGTCAAAAAGGCAAGCAGACCAAATCCACCTTTCATAGCCTTGAGAACAAATATGCTGTGAGGAGTCTATACCTCTTGCATATGGATCTTTTTGGTCCTATGCTAGTTCACAGCCTAGGTAGGAAGGTCTACACATTTGTGGTTATAGATGACTATTCAAGGTTTTCCTGGGTGTTCTTCCTTAGGCAAAAATCTGAAACTCCAAGTATCTTATATAGTTTTATTAAACAAATTTAGAATGAATTGGATAGTACAGTGGTCAAAATCAGAAGTGACCATGGTACTGAATTTCAGTCTGAAAGTATGACAAAATTGTGTGAAGAATTTGGAATTTTTCAGGAATTTTCCTCACCAAGAACACCTCAGCAAAATGGTATTGCTGAAAGGAAAAATAGAACCTTGATAGAGGCTGGTAGAACCCTATTGAGTGACACATCTCTCCCAGAATATTTCTGAGCTGAGGCAGTAAACACTGCTTGTCATGTGATCAATAGGGCTACTATCACCAAGAGCCACAAGAAGACCCCCTATGAGATTATGAAGGGTAGAAAATCAAATCTATCCAATTTCAGGATCTTTGGTTGCATGTGTTATATCCTTAACAATGGTAAGTCTTATCTAACCAAGTTTGCTGCCAATTCCCAAGAGGGAATCTTTGTTGGGTACAGCAACAACAGTAAGGCTTATAGGGTCTACAACTTGATTACTCAAGTTGTAGAAGAGTCAGTATATGTAGTTTTTTATGAAACAAGGCTCATTAACAATGAATTGCCAAGAAGTGTTTGCAGCTCTACAGGTGTAACTGAGAAGATGGACAAGCTTACCTTAACAGAAGGTCCTTCTACAAGTCAGCAAGTGGAGGATGGTGGCTGTTGTCCAGGGGGAGTACAAGATACTCCTGATACTGAAGAAGACCAAGAGGTGCAGCTAAATGAAGAGACTGAAGGTGTACAACCAGAAGATAGGCTGCCTCCAGCAAATAGGCACTTAAGGGATCTGATGCGTGTAAATCGGCAAGCGCACCGGTCGCACAACTAATAAAGTTTTGGGAATAAATCCCCAAGTGTCGTTCTCTTGAGGAATACAATTAGCGTAGAATGGCAACAGTACCGAGAATATCGTTATGAGAGTTAAAAATAGAACAAAAAGGAAATAGCGGACTAGGGAGATTGTGGATGTTTGATCTACTGAACTAGTAAAAGCTATGCGGGTCGAAGGCACCGCTTCGCAAGGTGAAGTGGGTTTGTCGGCCGCTATGCCAAACTTCAGTTGGGCGAGTGGAAGGGAAGCTAATGGATTGCAGCGTTCTTGTGTGGATTGCAATCGGACAAGTCACAGGAATGAAGTGGATGTGGGGTGAGCGAGGCGCATTCACAGACAAAACTCATAAGCATAAGAAGAGACTAACATTCCATTATCTATAAAGTAAACTTGATGTTCAGGGATGGAAATGTTCATTACACTGCTCAAAACATTCATAACACAGAGGAAGGGGAAGAGGAGTAAACTAAAAGAGAATGAAGATCCACCGCGGGTCGTGGCCGGAGTAGCGAGTTGTCAATCCGCTTCCGGGCTTAGTCCAAGGAGGCTTCCGGTACCAACGATCTGTCACCTTGAAGGCCTTTAAGTCCATTCTCTAGGTTATCTACTTCACCAACTCAGCAGGAAATCTTGGAGTTGAAGTCATCAATGGCCTAGGGCTTCGTCGGAGTGTTGAAAAGCTTCGGAGTAGTTGGAAATGGCTTCCCGACGAAGGTGGAAGTGATGGAGCAGCTGGAGAAGTGAAAAGGCGATTCCCGCGCACTCTCCGATCGCAGCAAATGACAGGCGTTGACCTAAAATACGGAGCAGAGCCTTATATACGGAGGAATCAGAAGCAGTGCACACGATCAGTGGCGCACGACCAGTGGTCGTGCGCACTGTAGGTCGATCATCGTGCGGCTTTTCCAAATAAACCTGCAACCTGGACAAGAAGCATCAGCATATAAGCGCACGAGCAGTGGCGCACGACCAGTGGTCGTGCGCACTATGGCCAGTTCTCGTGCGATTACCGAGACAGGGTTATGAAAAAGGGTGTGTAATGCGCACGAACAGTGGCGCACGACCAGTGGTCGTGCGCAGTAAGTCCAGTGGTCGTGCGCAGTATTCCTGCATCGTTAGAGTCTCCAGAGCAGTTCCGGAGCACGCGCATGACCACTGTACCAGCAGAATGGGCAGAAAAGCCACCAGAACGTGCACACCACATCCCCGAGATAGGGCTAAAGAATAACAACAAAATGAAAACACAGAAAGCACACAGAAGTGGGCCTACAGTGCACTTAATCGTGAAATAGGTACATAAGCACAAATAAGCAATAAAGGCTCTCAAGTGTAGTGCTAAGATGATAAAACTAGCTTAGATGAGTCCAAAAATCAGTGTAAAATGTGGACTCATCACACCCCCAGACTTAACCATTTGCACGTCCCGTGCAAATCATCACTCCATGGACTCGAAGATAGCTAACTGGCTCAGAAATTTAAAAAAGAAGTAAGACGAGAAATCAAATATATCATGAGTATAGATGATATACTAGAAAAACTTTTTAATTATACAACGTAGTTTAAACTATTCGACAGACGTAAATAAATATTGTAATTGCTCAAAATTAGAATTCTGGAGAATCGTGTGATCATGTGCAGGAAGAAAGTAGGCAGGCCACTAAGGTGAGCATTGCCAATGTTCGGGACTCCGGATCACCTCCAAAGGAATCCACCATTGTCGGGGACCATACGCTTGCACATTCACACTCTCTCCACAGCGCGGGTTAGACTCAAGCGTGAATCAGTAGGACTTGTAGGAGGAAATGGGGCTTAGGTGACGGATTGGTGGTCAAAGATAAACATGAAGGCTCTATGCAACCAAAGCGAGCGAAAACAACCCAAACCAAAATAGCCACTTAGAAAAGAATGGAGCACACGCACCCAAACTTAGCTTGAAATCCGGGTGTAAACACGGCTGAACCCGACCAAATTCAATAAAGAGGATGGGGATCGAGATATCAAAGCAATTCTTTCATATATATATTTGTTTTTCTATTGCGCGAATCAGCTTTTTATTTTCGTAAACTGTTGTTTTCTTTTCTGCGCAAGCAATCCCCAAACGAAGCAATCAAAATGGGAATAAAATCAGCACCCCCAAAAACAATGTCCACTAATCACAACCTTGGCAAAACAGTAAATACAAATCAGCTCAAGCATTTGATTGCGAAGGTGGGTTTAGCTTCAGGCCTTGGTGAAAGTGAGTGGAGCTGGATCAAAGGAATGGTAAGCACACATTTGGCATGCAATGGTTAACAGGTAGGAATCGCTAAACAAGGCTCAAACTAGCCAAAAAGAAGGCCTACATCATACTCACGCTTAACTAACCGTGTACCAATGCTTCGAGAGTAGCTTAGGGCAAGTTATTAGCCACCGAGAAAGATGATCCTTCCCCCCGACTCGAGCAATACGAGTCTAGTGGCAGCTACACACATTCCTACACTATCGTTTGATTATCCCAGATTCAGATTTTGAGCAGTACAAATAATATTTACGTGTGCAGAAAAGAATAAATCTACGAGCATAAAGAAAAATTAGTTTTATCCTAACTCTACACAAACCATGAGTATTCGATTAGGAGCACTGCATGAGTTTCGAACTACTCAATCCTGAAATACTAAGTCAGTACCACTATTTTAAAGTTTACACAAAAGCAATAAATTTAACTCGGGTTGTGCGCGTGCGTAAGAGCGCACTCGTGTGGGTGATTCAGTGTGTGCAACCATAAAACAAGAAATAAGTAAATAAGAAACTGGAATGCAACAGAAAGTGCGGTGTAGTGACCACAGGCAGACTCCCCCCCCAGACGTAAAGTTGACAACGAATAAAAATAAGCATTCCAAATAGGAGAAATAGCTAGGGTAGGAAGTACCTATGCTCAAATTTGAGCATACCAGTTGGGCAATGAGATGTCCAAGTGCGGCCAAGTTGCCGCGCCTCAAATATTCATGCACCTGCGATTAAAGGATGCAAGCCAAATAAAAGCTGGACATATATATATATATGAAGAAATAAACCGAACTCAAAACACAGCATAGGACCGAACGGTCCAACTTGGGTTGTCTCCCGAAATCCCTTTTGTTTACCGTCCTTAAGGTGGACCAAATACCTGTATTAGCAGTTCAAATAGAGAGTTCTTGGCAGTAGCAAAAGGAAACAAAATTGAAAATAGAGCAACCAACATTCAACAAGTAGCAAGAAAGAGGATGGCACAATCAGCTATACGCAGATTTATGGTAAGTCTCTCTGGTGGGATGCGAGAGAACTGCAGAGTGTCTTTTTGCATTCGGGGTAGGCATTGTCCTATTACTGCGAGTGCACTCTTTCGCGCGCCGGAAGGCAGCGTAGCGCTCTTCGCATAAACGCTTGGCCTCCTTCAGTTTCTCCACCGTGGGAGACTTCCAATGAAGGTAGGCTGTGGGGTTTCCTTGGGTCGTGGTTGGCGGCGGCCTATCCGGCACCGTAACGGCAACCGGATCTGCCCAAGTTACAGATCATTTGACAGAATTATACAAATTATTGTCCAGGGATTTCTCCCGAATAAAACTTAGTTCGCCATGCTCACCAACAGAGTTGGCTGGCAGTAGAAAGGCAGTCATGGCTTTGGTGCAATTGCTCCCTTCGTAGACCCGTAGCTCCTGCTTCTCATCGCCTTCCGGAGGAAGTCCATTCTTTGGCGTCTCCTCGAGATGTGCTTCCAATGCGGGGAGACCTGAATCCAGCTTGACATCTGTGACACTCAGAGAAATGTTATTTGGGATGGAAGAAAAATGTATGGATGTTTTATCGAGGGTGGACTCTTCGTTTGGCCAAGTGACACGGCCTTTGGAAAAGTCGAGGGATGCGCCACTGGTTGTTAGGAATGGGACTCCTAATATAGGAATGGCGTTATTGTCCTGTGGTCCCAAAACCTGAAAGTCAGTGGTGATACTGGTGCCGTTAACCTCGATTTCAACGTCCCGCACACCGCCCTCTATGTCAACCAGATTGCCATTAGCTAAGATAAGCGATTTCCGATTTTCAATGTCAACTTGTAACTGCATCTTTGCAGCATCTTGCAAAGTGAGAATGTTGATGGATGCCCCGGAATTGCATAATGCTGGGGTGTCGATGTTATTGAGTTTACAATTAATGACAAGTTCGTTGCGGTTTCCCGAAGTTTCCTCCCCAAGGCGCTTTCCCTGTTCATGGGGGTTCTTTTCAGTGTTGCTCGGTAAGGTGCCTTGGTTGCGCTCGGAAACCACTTGAGCCAATTGGCCCAATTGTGCCTCCAGTTTGCGCATCGAGGCGGCCTGATTTGTCATGTTGGTCTGGGAAATCTCAACAAACTTCTCGAACATCTCTTCCAAAGAATTTTTCTTAACGATGGGGGGCCCTTGGGAATAATTCGGTTGAGGCGGCCGCGGTTGGCTACCGGAAGCATACGCATCGTTTTGATGCTGCCCCGGTTGCCATATTTGGCCAGATGTGTTAGGATTCCAAGAAAAGTTGGGGTGATTTCTCACCCCCGGGTTGTAAGTATTGCTGTAAGGCACTCCCCTGTTTTGATTGGCAACAAAATTAACGGATTCATTCAAAAACAAAGATTCGTCTTGTACCTCAACTCCTGAGCATTCGAAGCTGTGATGATCAGTGCTTCCGCACCCTTGACATGAGATTGCCATCACTGGGGCGGCAGGAGCAGGCTTGGGGATATCCAAGGCAAACACTCCACTGGTGCTTCGTGGGATGTTTCTTCCAGCGGTCCAGTATGCACTGTGGGTTGCGGTGTCTTGTAAGACTTTCAGAGCATCATCTGGAGCAAGATTCATGATGGTTCCTCCGGATGCAGCATCGATCATGGCTCGGTGGTGGGGATCAATAGCAAAGTAGAAACTTTCAACGAGATTCCACGTTTGGAATCCATGATTAGGGCACTTCCTCAGCAGCTCATTAAAACGCTCTGAAACTTCGGCTAAACTTTCTTGATCGGCTTGCCGGAAGTTGGCTATTGCGCGCCTCATGCTCACAATCCGATCCACCGGATGGAACTTAGCTAGAAATTTTGTAGTCAAAGCCTCCCAGGTGGGGGCTGTTCCAGGTGGAAGGGAGTGAAGCCATGTCTTGGCTTTGTCCCTTAATGAAAAAGGGAAGAGGCGGAGCTTGACTGTTTCATCTGGGATTCCAGCGTAGCGGAACGTGGCGCAGATTTCGGAGAATTTTGTAAGGTGAAGATGGGCGTCTTCAGTGGCCATTCCGGAGAACTGAGCGTTGTTCCGAATAATATTCAGAATAGCTGGTTTAATCTCGAACTGAGGATTGGTGATAGCAGGTCCGAAACCGGGGTATATACTCCCAATAGTGGGTGTAGTATAATCCCTCATGGTGCGGACCTGGGGAGGATTCACTTCATTTTCGTCGTCTTGAGGTATCCCTACAACTCGGTTGCCTGCATCAAAATTCAGCTGGTCTCCCATTGGGGCAAAAATGATGGCTGCGGCGCGTCTTCGTGCTAAGAGAGTACGTTCGATCTCTGGGTCGTAGGTGACAAAATCTCTTGTAGCTCGGCCTTGCATTCACTGTGGCAAACACTACACACTAGAAGAAACAGCAGTCAAAACAAAACAATACTAACTCTTATAACAATATTGGAAGTCATCCGAAGTCGCTCTACAGTTGCATTCCCCGGCAACGGCGCCAAAAACTTGATGCGTGTAAATCAGCAAGCGCACCGGTCGCACAAGTAATAAAGTTTTGGGAATAAATCCCCAAGTGTCGGTCTCTTGAGGAATGCAATTAGCGTAGAACGGCAACAGTACTGAGAATATCGTTATGAGAGTTAAAAATAGAACAAAAAGGAAATAGCGGACTAGGGAGATTGTGGATGTTTGATCTACTGAACTAGTAAAAGCTATGCGGGTCGAAGGCACCGCTTCGCAAGGTGAAGTGGGTTTGTCGGCCGCTATGCCGAACTTCAGTTGGGCGAGTGGAAGGGAAGCTAATGGATTGCAGCGTTCTTGTGTGGATTGCAATTGGACAAGGCACAGAAATGAAGTGGATGTGGGGTGAGCGAGGCGCATTCAAAGACAAAACTCACAAGCATAAGAAGAGACTAACATTCCATTATCTATAAAGTAAACTTGATGTTCATGGATGGAAATGTTCATTACACTGCTCAAAACATTCATAACACAGAGGAAGGGGAAGAGGAGTAAACCAAAAGAGAATGAAGATCCACCGCGGGTCGTGGCCGGAGTAGCGAGTTGTCAATCCGCTTCCGGGCTCAGTCCAAGGAGGCTTTCGGTACCAACGATCTGTCACCTCAAAGGCCTTTAAGTCCGTTCTCTAGGTTATCTACTTCACCATCTCTGCAGGAAAGCTTGGAGTTGAAGTCATCAATGGCCGAGGGCTTCGCCGGAGTGTTGAAAAGCTTCAGAGTAGTTGGAAATGGCTTCCCGACGAAGGTGGAAGTGATGGAGCAGCTGGAGAAGTGAAAAGGTGATTCCCGCGCACTCTCTGATCGCACCAAATGACAGGCGTTGACCTAAAATGCAGAGCAGGGCCTTATATACGGAGGAAGCAGAAGCAGTGCGCACGATCAGTGGCGCACGACCAGTGGTCGTGCGCACTGTAGGTCGATGATCGTGCGGCTTTTCTAAATAAACCTGCAACCTGGACAAGAAGCATCAGCATATAAGCGCACGAGCAGTGGCGCACGACCAGTGGTCGTGCGCACTATGGCCAGTGCTCGTGCGATTACCGAGACAGGGTTATGAAAAAGGGGGTGTAATGCGCACGAATAGTGGCGCACGACCAGTGGTCGTGTGTAGTAAGTCCAGTGCTCGTGCGCAGTATTCCTGCATCGTCGGAGTCTCCCGAGCAGTTTCGGAGCACGTGCATGACCACTATACCAGCAGAAGGGGCAGAAAGGCCACCAGAACGTGCACACCACATCCCCGAGATAGGGCTAAAGAATAACAACAAAATGGAAACACAAAAAACACACAGAAGCGGGCCTACAGTGCACTTAATCGTGAAATAGGTACATAAGCACAAATAAGCAATAAAGGCTCTCAAGTGTTGTGCTAAGACGATAAAACTAGCCCAAATGAGTCCAAAAATCAGTGTAAAATATGGACTCATCAGGATCATCCAGCCAATCAAATAATTGGAGATCCTAGACAAGGGGCGCAAACAAGGAGCAGGAATCTAAGTACAGTTCTTTACTCCAGTTTTCTATCCCAAGTAGAGCCAAAGAAGTTTAAAGAAGCTATCCTAGACCCTCATTAGATTGAGGCCATGCAAGAGGAGCTAAATCAATTCAAAAGATGCAAGGTCTGAGAGCTAGTTCCTAAACCCAAGGACCACAACATTATTGGAACTAAGTGGATCTTTAGGAATAAGTTGGATGAGAATGGAATCATCATAAAGAATAAAGCTAGACTTGTTGCAAAGGGATATAGGCAAGAAGAAGGTATTGATTTTGATCAAACCTTTGCTCCAGTAGCAAGACTGGAAGCAATAAGGATGTTCCTTTCCTATGTAACATTTCAAGGATTTAAGGTATATCAAATGGATGTTAAGTCAGCTTTTCTGAATGGAAATCTGAAGGAAGAAGTCTATGTAGAGCAGCAATCAGGTTTTGTTGATTCTCTTAAACCTGATTATGTTTATAGACTTAGGAAGTCTTTGTATGGGTTAAAACAAGCCCCAAGGGCTTGGTATGAAAACCTGTCTAGTTTCCTCATTGAGAATAAATTCTCAAGGGGGAAAATAGACAAGACTCTATTTCTTAGGGAATCCAGAGGCAAGATTATCTTAGTCCAAATATATGTAGATGACATAATATTTGGGTCTACAGAAAGTTGTCTTTGCAGAAAGTTTGTCAAACTCATGCAAGGACAATTTGAAATGAGCAGTATAGGGGAACTTAAGTTCTTCTTGAGTCTCCAAGTTAGACAGACTGAGAATGGTTTATCTATATACCAGTCTAAGCTCACCCTAGAGTTGATAAGGAAGTATGGTATGGAATCATCCACTGCCATGAAAAATCCTATGGTGTCAATAATGTATCTAAGCAAAGATGATGCAGAGAAACCTGTAGATGAAACTTTGTATAGAGGGATAGTTAGCTCCCTACTGTATTTGACTGCTAGTAGACCAGATATCATGTATGCTACATGTGTCTATACTAGGTATCAAGCTTGCCCTATAGAATGTCATTTGACAGCAGTCAATAGAATTTTGAGATATCTTAAGGGCACTCCTTATCTAGGCCTTTGGTACCCTAGGAATGAAGATTTTGAACTGACAGGTTATTCAGATGCAGATTTTGCAGGCTTCAAGGAAGAGAGAAAGAGTACCACAGGAACCTGTCAATTTCTAGGTGGAAGGCTGGTGTCATGGAGTAGCAAGAAGCAGACCAGTGTGGCTATCTCCACAGCTGAGTCAGAGTATGTGGCTGCAGGACGTTGTTGTGCTCAACTTCTATGGATTCAACATCAGCTAGAAGTTTATGGTATTCAAGTAAGTAGAACACCTTTATTTTGTGATTCTACTAGTGTCATTTCTATTGCAAATAATCATGTCTCTCATAGTAGGACTAAGCACATAGAAATTAAGTACCATTTTCTAAGAGAACATGTGGAAATAGAAGACATTTCCCTAGAGTATGTTAAGACAGATAATCAGTTAGCTGATATGTTTCCTAAGCCCTTAGATGAAACCAAATTCAATAAATTTAAAATTGAATTAGGAATGATAAACTTAGGATAGTTTACAAAAATTGGCTAAGTAAAATAGTGTCGACACACAGAGTTGACTGTGTCGACACATAGAAGTGGTGTCGACATTTCAGAGAAATGGTGTCGACACATCTAGAAAGTCTGTGTCGACACTTCAGAGAATTTGTGTTGACAAATGCAGTGTAGGTGTCGACACATCCAGGGTGGTGTCGACACTTAGGATTTACACAGAATTAGTCTAGTAGAGTCTCGACTAAGTGTCGAGCTGAGATATATAAGTGTTGACACATATATTCTGTCGACTATATTTGTGTCGACACATAGTTGTCGAGACATTAGAAGTAAGTGTCGACACTTTTCCACAGTGTCGACACAATTCAAGTATTTTAACGCGCCTTTTCACCTTCAATTCTAGAAAGGTATAAATAGGTTTTCCCCATTGTTTGTCGACACGCTCACCTTAGTTTCAAGACCAAACTTGTGTGTCGACATCTCTCTTCTCTAAATTCAAAATTTCTTCAAACCCTAATGGCGCCCAAGCTAGAAGAGAACATTAATGAAGGATATGAGCTCGTGCGACACGCCTTTGATGACGCAGAACCAGAAATCAAAGGTGTGGTAACCCTAATTGCAGAAACTGGATTAGAGTATCTTGTATCAGAACGTATCAAGATATGGAAGAAGGAAGTCCTCGAATTCTTGAGTGCAGCAACTCTTGATGAATCTGGACTCAAGATTAAGTCCAAAGTTCATGGGGCAATGGTGAAGGTCACTCATAAGAGTCTCAGGAAGATTCTACATCTCCCAAGAACTAAAGAAGAGGAAGATGTTTCTGCTTCAAAAACAAGGGAGGCACTGACATGGTGTGGACTGGATTCAAGCTTGAAGATTGGTTCAGTCTTTAATAGGAAAGGAATGAATATATAAGGAAAGTTCTTATCTGAGATAGTTGGGAAGGTGATACTGAGCCATCCTAGTGGGTATGATAGAATATCTGCTCACATGTTCAGTTTGATGACAAGGATAATATTCAAACTTGAAACTGATTGGTCAGCAGTGATGTTTGACAAGATAAAAGAAAGTCTGAAGAAGCCCAATATGGGTAGAATTATGAGCTTATACTTAGCTGGAAGTATACCTGAAGTGATGAACCAAGCTGCTGGTTCTAAGATAAACCACATGAGGAGAATGGATGTAAGAATTTTCTCAAGGCGAGATAGAGTGTTAACAAAGGAACTGCCAACTCCAGAAAAGGAAACA
Source organism: Platanthera guangdongensis (assembly GCA_039583875.1). Taxonomy (NCBI): domain Eukaryota; kingdom Viridiplantae; phylum Streptophyta; class Magnoliopsida; order Asparagales; family Orchidaceae; genus Platanthera; species Platanthera guangdongensis. The sequence continues at coordinate 119,873,806 of CM077150.1, read as the reverse complement.
CCTCAGTAGAAGAAGAAGAAGACAGCAATTGTGCCTCAAGAATCCTCAAGTAGCTCAGAGGAGCAAGTGGTTTTCAGTTCTGATGATGGAGGAGATGACAATGTTGGACAGTCACCAGCAAGACAAGAAGATGCTCAGAGGCAGGGGGAGCTACCCTCAGCTAGCCCAATTCACCTGGACCCACTCCAGGGGGAGCCTCTACATGTGGATGAGCCAACTCAATTAGAGAGTGAAAGGGCTACCCAAACCATTCTAGAGGTAATTACTGAAGTTACTCAATTAAATTTCCCTATTGAGGATGATGTTTTGACTGAATCATTACTTGATATTGATCAGCAAACACAGTTACATAGTGAACCACAAGATGTTGTCATGGAGGACACATCAGTTGCTGATAAAGTAGACTCACTTGCTCCAAAAATAATAGATTCTCCTGTACAACCTCAGCATGAGTTTACATTAGAAGAGCTATTCCCTGATCTTATACAGACAGACCTTGAGAGAGAGAGAGAGCAGCTGTTGAGGGGGAGAAGGTCAATATTGAGGGGGAGCATGAGAGGAGACTGCTAGACAAGAGACTGAGGAGCAAAGAATTGCTAAGGAGCTACCAAGGACTGAGAAGGATTTACATTCTAGTCCTAAGGAAGAAGTAGATATTGCTAGTACTTCTACTTCAGAGGATGAAGAGGCTGCTAGGGCCAAGAAAAGGAAGTTCCAGGTTTTCAAGAGAAGAAGCCAGAACTACAAGAAAGCACTACAGACAATTGCTCCACAGCCTTCCCCTACTACTGATTATAGTTCTCTGGTGGTGGCATTGAAAATAAAGCTAGATTGTAACGCCCCCGGTTTTTCTGTGTTTTGTTTGATCTTTGGCTGGCGTTACGATGGTGTGTTTCCGGCTCTTTGTCGTTGTAGAGCGTGGTCTTAGCTCTTAGGGTTCCCTGTGTAGCCTGTTTGTAGCCTGTTAGCAAGATTCCCCAGCTAGACAGAGTCCGTTTGATGACTAGGCTGGGCCTCTTAGGGAATGCTTGTGTTTTGGCTTCGGGTGGTGTTATCCCGGGTTTCGTTCGTCGAATGCCAATTTCGACTTCGCAGTTGTGTTCGTAGCGTGGGTTTTTAGCTGCGGCGTGAATTTCATCTTTTTCCGAGATGTTTCGGGTCTCGTTTTGTTTTGATATTGAGTGTAAATAATTATTATTATGTTGATTGTTTATTATTAAAACTGATATATATATAGTTTTGGGTTAGAATTAGGGCTGGGTTCATTTGTTCTTTTCTTTTTCTCTGCTTGGAAGAAGTCGCCGCCTGTGCGAGAGGGAGAGAACCGCCGGACTACCCTAGCCTTCGGACGCTGATTTAATGGAGATTTTGCGGTCGAAATTCGGTTTTGAGAGTGGATCTGGACTGCCCTCGCCTGGATCTGCACTCTTTCTGCTCCTCAGCTGGTGCTCTGCGACTAGATCCGAGAGTGGGGGATGCCGCCGACCAAGCTTTTCTGGTATTGAGGCAAGTGATGTTCCCTCATCCTTGCCATAGTTGATCTTTGTCTTCTTTTGATTAAATTTTTATCTCTTTCTTGCTTAGATCTTAGGTGTACGCTAGGATTCGTTCCCGATCATGCCATTGTTAGTGTAGAAAGTTCCAGTTAGATCTCAGATTTCCTGAGGGATTGTGTCTATTAGGGTCAGATTTTGGTTCGGTTCAGGTCGAGTAGTTGCTTTTGCCAATGGATGTTGTAATCTAGAGAGAGTCCTCGTTCTCGTTTTTGGTCGTTTGCTGGATCTGGCACCTGTAGCCAGTCGGGGTGTCGACACCGTTGTGTCGACACCGGCCAGTCGGGGTGTCGACACCGTTGTGTCGACACCGGCCAGTTGGGGTGTCGACACCGTTGTGTCGATACCGGCCAGTCGGGGTGTCGACACCGTTGTGTCGATACCGGCCAGTCGAGGTGTCGACACCGTTGTGTCGACACCGGCCAGTCTGGTTGTCGACACCGTTGTGTCGACACCGGCCAGTCGGGGTGTCGAAACCGTTGTGTCGACACCGGCCAGTCGGGGTGTCGACACTTGGTGTCGACAACAGCAGCGGCAGTATCGACACCTTGTGTCGACACCGGCCGTAGTGGTGTCGACACTTGGTGTCGACACCGGCAGCGGTTGTGTCGACACCTTCTGTCGACACCGGCCGCAGTGGTGTCGACACTTGGTGACGACACCAGCAGCGGCCGTGTCGACACCTTGTGTCGACACCGGCCGCAGTGTTGTCGACACCGGTAGCAGTTGTGTTGACACCTTGTGTCGACACCGGCTTGTCGTGGTGTCGACACATCGTGTCTACACTGGGTGCTACGCTTGTTTTGGGGTCAGGAAGACTCAGGGTTGGTTCTTTTTAGGCATGCAAGGACGCGTCGGTTGGACCCGACGTTTTTGCCTCGTGTTCGTGTGTTTCTGAGGATTGTTAGTGTGACCTTTCCCTTGGGGGGGGGGCATTGGGTGTTCGGCAAATTTCTGCATGCCGACTCTTGGGTTGTGGCAGGTGGTGGAGTTTTGGTGGCCTCTGGAGGGGTGGTTTTATGTGGAGAGCTGTGGCCACCGCCTTTTGCCACGGTTTGGGTTGGTGTGTGTGGGACCCTAAAGCTGCCACTGTTTGACCTCTTAGCCCTTTTTGGGTCTGATTTTGGTTATGTATTCAGATCCATGTTTTGACCACTGCCACTTACCCACGTGTTAGGACTATCAGTCCCTTTCCTGTTTATGCTTTCCTTTCTTTTGGCATATATGTATATGTCTTGTTGTTGTTGCAGACTATTTTGGTAGGGCATAATGGTTTTATTGCTCGCACTTGGTGTGCTCTGCTGTGCTTTAGACAGTACTCTCCTCTTACTGTCACCCCTTTTCTTTTGCTTATAATAGTTTGTTGCCGGGTTGGTAAACCCTTCTTCTTATTTGCTAATTAATCTATTGCTCTATCTCCCTTTTGATTGTTTCCTTGCTGAGGTGTTCTTTTCTTGAATGCCTCAGGTCCAGGTTGTAGTCAGTTCAGCGGCTAGTTCTTTTGGAGGGGCTTGTTGGTGGCCTCTAGGGTAGCTGAGATACCTGATCCCCGTTTTGTTGTGAGGTAGTTCTTTACTTTTCCGTATAGACATACATACTCGCCAGTGGGTTCGTGTCAGGTTGTTGACGCCCACTAGTGGCTTCTTGTGATGCTGGGTATGAATTTAAACTGCTGATTTTGTCTACTTGTGGTTGGTTACTTGCTTTTGGCAAAGATTTATGCTAGGTTGCATGTTAGATATTTTAAAACCTAAAAGTATTATTATATGTACCCCATGGATAACATGTTTCTAAATCAAAGACACTATTTTTCCTCAACGTAAAAACACTATTTTTCATACCTACTATATTCACCTTATAGTCATGCACGCATAAGTCGTCCCCCGGGGACACTTATGCTCATTTAGGTTGTCAACTTCATTGAACCAAAGTATTTTCTGCTGCGTAAAAATATAATTTTAACTGTGGACTAGCTGATCCACCGGGCCGAGGGATACAACCATTCAACATAACTGATTTTCTTTCATATTTAATCAACAATTTTCCTTAAAATCTAACGTCTGGAGTTTTGCCTGAGCATGTGCAGTTATCCCCTGCACGACGCGGCATCACGGCACGCGTTTTCTCTAACTCTGATACGATTTTACCGTTGAGAAAATGCGGGTTGTGACAGTTGGTATCAGAGGGAGGTTGCTTGACAAATGGTTGGGCAACCTTTCCCTTGTCTGCATTAGTGTTTAGCATCATACCATTCACACACCGATATGTCATCAACACGTCTTAGCCGAAGCACGAACACTACACTCACGAGCATAAAGAAGTATACAGGGCATATTATGTAGTATGAGATGCATAATATGTGTTTGTATATGGATCCACCATAGGAGGCAACATGTGAGGGTTATGTAGTATGCGATGCATAACCTCACCACATGAATGCGGCTAGCACGTTTTCTTTTTCGTTACATGGGAATGTTATGTAGTATGGGATGCATAGCATTTTCATGTGTACACCGCCCATGGCATGCACTAAGGCCTTTTTAGAATGCATAGCACATCATGCATAGCATAACATTTCATAAGCACAACGTGCCAAGCTAAAGATTTGCAAGATGACATATGTACACACATGGTTTTGAGTCAAAAAGAATACAAATACATGCATTCATGGTTTAGGCACCTGAGTTAGTATGATGGTGGTGAACCATCTTAGGTTAAGCATAACATCATCATGGTAAAAACAACTCCCAGAGCAAGTTTTGCAGTTGAAGTTCAAATTTAAGTGTGTTTGTCCGTACCGGGTAGTTTTGTTCTAGTTGATGGGCTAGGTTTTGTCTAAAGCTCTTGCAATTTTAGGATGGCGAGACGTCCTGCGATGAGATCGACCTCCCAATCCGAGGGTGAGACGTCAGGAGCGCAGAGCGATGCGTTGGTAGAAAGCCTGCGGCAGAGTAATGAGGAGTTATCGAGGCAGGTAGTGGCTATGCAGGCTCAGATTTAGTCCCTTGTAGCAGTGGTGGCGGGACAGACCCCGAGAGCTCAGGACCCCGCTGAGGGGGTAGCTGTTCCTACCCCTCCTGCTCCTCCCGTGCCTTTGGTTGTGGTGCCCCGGAGATGGCGTTCATATCCAGTTTCAGCGGCTGAGACCCCCTACCTATGATGGGCAGGCAGATTTCATGATTTTGGATGACTGGCTGATTACCATTGAGGAGATGTTCTCTTATTCAGGGATTATGGATGATCAGAGAGTGATGCTCGCTGCTTACCAGCTCAAGGGCTTAGCAAAGAATTGGTGGCTGAGGTAGAAAGAGAGCTTAGTGGCAGGTTGCACTTGGGAGTCATTTAAGGTGATGTTGTTAAGTAAGTTTCTGCCTTCAGTCGAGCGGGACCGGCTAATGAATGACTTTCTTCATTTAAAGCAGAGGAAACTCACGGTTAGTGAGTATAAGATTGAGTTTAGTAAGTTGAGTCGGTTTGCTCCGGGTCTGGTGAGTGTTGAGGCAGACCGAGTTAAGCGATTTCTGGGTGGACTAAGAAGCGACATTCAGCAGTTAGCGAATTCCTATGGAGCAGTCAGTTATTCCAGTGTGGTTGATGCTGGCTTGAGAGTTGAGGCCATTGAGAATGCCAAGAATAGAGGCCAGCAATTAAGGAAGGATAAGCGGAAGTCCGGTGGAGGGAAGAGCCCTCAGGAACCTGATGCTGTCTCAAGAAACAAGGTCAAAGAGATTTGTAGCTTTTGTGGCCGGCCAGGCCACCCCTTTGAGAAGTGTTTCAAAAGGTTGGGAGCGCAGAAGAAGGATCAGGTGCACACAATTCAGGGTCTTTCCAGGGGAGACTTGGTGTGTGCCTTGTGTGGAAGGAAGGGGCATGAGGCTGCCCGTTGTTGGTTAAAAGAAAAGGTCTATTTTCAGTGCGGCCAGAAGGGTCATCTCAAGACAAGGTGCCCTCAGACCCAGCCTATTCTGCAGCCAGTTCCCCTCCAGGCTTTGCCACCGCCTTAGCAAATGGATAAAGGAAAGGGGAAGTTGAATGTTCTTTCAGCAGATGAAGCGCAGACTTCGACCCAGGTTATCTCAGGTTCGACCCCTCCCAAGTCGTTTCGTTACATTTCCTTTTTTGTTGTAGTTTTTGTTTTAGCGCTTGTTGCCTTAGATGCGTGTGAAATTCGTAGGACGATTTAAGGTAAGGAACCGCTGGGCTCGCGTTCTCTTCTATTCCGGCGCTACCCACTCGTTTGTGGCTAGAGCCTTCGTGGAGCGGTTCAGTTTTGGCCTAGATCGTGTTGGTGGGGCCTTCTGCGTTAAGTTCCCCTCCGGTGACTCTGTGGTTACGGACCTGGGTGTCCTAGATTGTCCGATATTGTTGGGAGATTTTCTAGCCAAGGCAGATTTGAAGGTGATTGAACTGGAGGACTTCGACGTTATTTTGGGCATGGACTGGTTGTCAAGGTACGATGTTGTGATCCAATGCAAGGGTAAGCGCTTGGACTTCGTCAAAGACAACGGTCAGCCAGGGAGCGTTTATGGATATTCTCTCCAGGAGTCTCCAATCATTTCTGCGGTGCGTGCTCGGAAGTTGCTTGTTTCTGGCTGTTTTGCCTGTGTGGTTTCTCTGGTAGGGACGATTGTTAGTGTGCCCCGTTTGGAAGAGATTCCTGTGGTGTGTGACTTTTCTGATGTGTTTCCTGACGATCTTCCCGGTCTTCCACCCGATCGAGATGTCGAGTTTGCCATATATTTGGAGCCAGGAATGCATCCTATCGTAAAGGCGCCGTACCGGATGGCCCCGCGAGAGCTGGAAGAGTTGCAAATTCAGGTGGATGAGTTGTTGGCAAAAGGCTTTATAAGGCCGAGTTCTTCGCCTTGGGGTGCGCCAGTGCTGTTCGTTAAAAAGAAGGATGGGTCGATGAGGTTATGCATTGGCTATAGAGAGCTGAACAAGGTTACTATTAAGAACAGGTACCCTTTGCCGCGAATCAACGATTTGTTTGACCAACTGCGTGGTAGTGCCGTGTTTTCCAAGATAGATCTTCGTCCGGGGTATCACCAGTTGAGGATTCGGGAGTCAGATGTTTCGCGGACGGCGTTCCGCTCTCGTCATGGGCATTTTGAGTTTTTGGTTATGTCATTCGGTTTGTCTAATGCGCCCTCAGCTTTTATGGATTTGATGAACAGAGTTTTCAAGGATTTTCTAGATAAGTTCGTGATTGTCTTTATAGACGATGTTTTGGTGTATTTTAAGGATGCAGAGGAGCATGATCGACATTTGCGGCTGGTCTTGGCGACTCTGAGAGACCATAAGCTATACGCCAAGCTGAGCAAATGTGAATTTTGGTTGCCTCAAGTTTCTTTTTTAGGCCACGTGATTAATAAGGAGGGAATATCAGTGGACCCAGAAAAGATCGCTGCTGTTATGGAATGGGCGAGACCTGTTACCCCCAAAGAGATCAGAAGCTTCTTGGGTTTGGCTTGTTATTATAGAAGATTTGTAGAAGGTTTCTCTACCTTATCCGCACCATTGACCAAGTTGACGCAGAAGAATGTAGCCTTTATATGGGATGGCAAGTGTGAGAATGCTTTTGAGGAACTAAAAAGAAGGCTATGTTCGGCTCCAATTTTGTCTTTGCCAACGGAGGGTAGTGAGTATGATATATATGTGGATGCGTAGCATGTCGGACTGGGCTGCGTTTTGATGCAGGGCGGGAAGGTGATTGCGTACGGGTCGAGGCAGCTAAAGACTCACGAGAGGAATTACCCTACGCATGACCTGGAATTTGCAGCTGTGATCTATGCGCTGAAATTGTGGAGGCATTTGCTATATAGCGCGCAGTGCAAGATTTTCACAGATCATAAGAGTTTGAAGTATGTCTTCACTCAGAAAGAATTTAACCTGCGCCAGCGGCGGTGGTTGGAGTACGTGGCTGACTATGATGTTGAAATTCAGTATCATCCAGGCAAGGCAAATGTGGAGGCTGATGCCCTGAGTTGGAAGTCAGGTAAGATTTTTAATCTTTCCGCCGAGCGCCTAGTGGAAGAGTTTCTTTTGATGGACATTTCTGTGGGAAGCTGTGATTCACAGAGTAGCTTAGCGGTAGCAGAACCTTCGTGGATTGCGCTTACGAGACTGCATCAGAAGGACGATCTCGATCTTCTGCATTTGTATCTTCGAGCTGAGAAGGGTGAATTACCAGACTTCTCTATAGATGATGCGGGTACCTTGAAGTATCGTGGCAGGTTTTGCATCCCCGCAGTTGGAGATATCTGAGTTATGGTGTGCAGAGACGCCCACGGATCTAGTGTCGTCTACCATCCAGGGTCGACCAAGATGTATCATGATTTAAAACAGATTGCATGGTGGTACGGGATGAAGAAGGACATAGCCAGATTTGTTTTAGAGTGTTTCACTTGCAGGCGTGTGAAAGCCGACCATGGGAGGCCTGGTGGCAAGCTGACTCCCTTGGAGATTCCGATGTGGAAGTGGGAGAGTATCTCGATGGATTTCATTACCGGCTTACCGAGATCTCCTAAGGGGAATGATTCAGTTTGGGTAATCGTAGACAGATTGACGAATAGCGCTCATTTCGTACCATTTAAGATTGATTATCCGATAAGGAAGATAGCCGAGCTGTATCTGGAAGAGGTTGTCAGATTGCATGGTGTACCCGTAAGTATCATATCCGACCGAGACTCCAGGTTCACGTCTCGTTTTTGGAAGAGCCTTCAAGAAGGGTTGGGTACAGATTTGAGATATTCCATGGCTTATCATCCGCAGAGCAATGGTCAGATGGAGCGAGTAAATCAGATTGTGGAAGATATGATCCGATGTTATATTCTGGAACACGGAGGAGCGTGGGAAGAGCGCTTGCGGCTTATGGAATTCGCATATAACAACAGTTATCAAGAAAGCTTGCAAATGGCTCCCTTTGAAGATTTGTATGGGAGGCGCTGCAGGACTCCCTTGTTTTGGGCTGAGCTTGGTGAGGGACCTTTGTTGGGTCCAGAAGAGCTTGAGGAGATGGAAACCGCTGTGAAGCTTATTCGGGAAAAGCTTCGGATAGCCTAGGAGAGATATGAGAAGAACGCCAATCGACGTAGATCGGACTTGGAATTTGCTGTGGGGGACTCGGTGTTCTTAAAGGTCTCCCCGTTGATTGGAGTCAAGCGGTTTGGCAAGAATAGGAAGTTGGACCCGAGGTATGTGGGGCCGTTTCCGATTGTTGAGCGGATTGGGGTATCAGCCTACAGGCTGGCTTTGCCCGCAAATTTGCCTGGCGTGCATGATGTCTTTCACGTCAGTCAGCTGCGAAAATGTGTGGTAAATGGCAGGTAGGTTTTGGATTATGTGCCTCAGTTGGAGCCGAGTCTTTCTTATGTGGAGGTGCTTGTTCGCATTTTGGATTCTCAAGTTCGGGCATTGCGGAAGAAGACTATTCCTATGGTTAAAGTTTTATGGAGGAATCAGGATGTGGAAAGCGTGAATTGGGAGTTGGAGCCGGCTATGGGGGAGGCTCACCCTCATCTGTTTCAATGATCTTATGCTTGGTATGTTCTATTTTATTTATTTATATAGCCCTTTCCTGGCTCTTTCTCTCTCCTTCTTTATAGGAGTGTTGTGAGTAAAGTTTCGAGGCGAAACTTTCTTTTAGGTGGAGTGGCTGTAACGCCCCCGGTTTTTCTGTGTTTTGTTTGATTTTTGGCTGGCGTTACGATGGCGTGTTTCCGGCTCTTTGCCATTGTAGAGCGTGGTCTTAGCCTGTTTGTAGCCTGTTAGCAAGATTCCCCAGCTAGCCGGAGTCCGTTTGATGACTCGGCTGGGCCTCTTAGGGAATGCTTGTGTTTTGGCTTCGGGTGGTGTTATCCCGGGTTTCGTTCATCGAATGCTAATTTCGACTTCGCAGTTGTGTTCGTAGCGTGGGTTTTTAGCTGCGGCTTGAATTTCGTCTTTTTCCGAGATGTTTCGGGTCTCGTGTTGTTTTGATATTGAGTGTAAATAATTATTATTATGTTGATTGTTTATTATTAAAACTGATATATATAGTCTTGGGTTAGAATTAGGGCTGGGTTCATTTGTTCTTTTCTTTTTCTCTGCTTGGAAGAAGCCGCCGCCTGTGCGAGAGGGAGAGAACCGCCGGACTACCCTAACCTTCGGACGCTGATTTCCTGGAGATTTTGCTGTCGAAATTCGGTTTCGAGAGTGGATCTGGACTGCCCTCGCCTGGATCTGCACTCTTTCTGCTCCTCAGTTGGTGCTCTGCGGCTAGATCCGAGAGTGGGGGATGTCGCCGACCAAGCTTTTTTGGTATTGAGGCAAGTGATGTTCCCTCATCCTTGCCATAGTTGATCTTTGTCTTCTTTTGATTAAATTTTTATCTCTTTCTTGCTTAGATCTTAGGTGTACGCTAGGATTCGTTCCCGATCATGCCATGGTTAGTGTAGAAAGTTCCAGTTAGATCTCAGATTTCCTGAGGGATTGTGTCTATTAGGGTCAGATTTTGGTTCGGTTCAGGTCGAGTAGTTGCTTTTGCCGATGGATGTTGTACTTTAGAGAGAGTCCTCGTTCTCGTTTTTGGTCATTTGCTAGATCTGGCACCTGTAGCAAGTCGGGGTGTCGACACTGTTGTGTCAACACCGGCCAGTCGGGGTGTCGACACCGTTGTGTCGACACAGGCCAGTCGGGGTGTCGACACCGTTCTGTCGACACCGGCCAGTCGGGGTGTCGACACCGTTGTGTCGACACCGGCCAGTCGGGGTGTCGACACCATTGTGTCGACACCGGCCAGTCGTGGTGTCGACACTTGGTGTCGACACCGGCCAGTCGTGGTGTCGACACTTGGTGTCGACACCAGCAACGGCAGTGTCGACACCTTCTGTCGACACCGGCCGCAGTGGTGTCGACACTTGGTGTCGACACTAGCAGCGGCAGTGTCGACACCTTGTGTCGACACCGGCCACAGTGGTGTCGACACTTGGTGTCGACACCGGCAGCGGTTGTGTCGACACCATGTGTCGACACCGGCCGCAGTGGTGTCGACACTTGGTGTCGACACCAGCAGCGGCAGTGTCGACACCTTGTGTCGACACCGACCGCAGTGGTGTCGACACTTGGTGTCGACACCGGCAGCGGTTGTGTCGACACCTTGTGTCGACACCGGCTTGTCGTGGTGTCGACACTGGGTGCTGCGCTTGTTTTGTGGTCAGGAAGACTCAGGGTTGGTTCTTTTTAGGCATGCAAGGCCGCGTCTATTGGACCCGACGTTTTTGCCTCGGGTTTGTGTGTTTCTTAGGATTGTTAGTGTGACCTTTCCCTAGGTGGGGGGCATTGGGTGTTCGGCTAATTTCTGCATGCTGACTCTTGGGTTGTGGCAGGTGGTGTAGTTTTGGTGGCCTCTAGAGGGGTGGTTTTATGTGCAGAGCTGTGGCCACCGCCTTTTGCCCCGGTTTGGGTTGGTGTGTGTGGGACCCTAAAGCTGCCACTGTTTGACCCCTTAGCCCTTTTTGGGTCTGATTTTGGTTATGTATTCAGATCCATGTTTTGACCACTGCCACTTACCCACGTGTTTGGATTGTTAGTCCCTTTCCTGTTTATGCTTTCCTTTCTTTTGGCATATATGTATATGTCTTGTTGTTGTTGCAGACTCTTTTGGTAGGGCATAATGGTTTTATTGCCCGCACTTGGTGTGCTCTGCTGTGCTTTAGACAGTACTCTCCTCTTACTGTCACCCCTTTTCTTTTGCTTGTAGCAGTTTGTTGCCGGGTTGGTAAACCCTTCTTCTTATTTGCTAATTAATCTATTGCTCTATTTCCCTTTTGATTGTTTCCTTGTTGAGGTGTTCTTTTCTTGAATACCTCAGGTCCAGGTTGTAGCCAGTTCAGCGGCTAGTTCTTTTGGAGGGGCTTGTTGGTGGCCTCTAGGGTAGCTTAGATAGCTGATCCCCGTTTTGTTGTGAGGTAGTTCTTTACTTTTCCGTATAGACATACATACTCGCCAGTGGGTTCGTGTCAGGTTGTTGACGCCCACTGGTGGCTTCTTGTGATGCTGGGTATGAATTTAAACTGCTGATTTTGTGTACTTGTGGTTGGTTACTTGCTTCTGGGAAGGATTTATGCTAGGTTGCATGATAGATATTTTAAAATATAAAAGTATTATTAGATGTACCCCATGCATAACATGTTTCTAAATCAAAGACACTATTTTTCCTCAACGTAAAAACACTATTTTTCATACCTACTATATTCACCTTAGATTCATGCACGCATAAGTCGTCCCCCGGGGACACTTATGCTCATTTAGGGTGTCAACTTAATTGAACCAAAGTATTTTCTGCTGTGTATAAATATAATTTTAACTGTGGACTAGCTGATCCACCGGGCCGAGGGATACGGCCATTCAACATAACTGATTTTCTTTCATATTTAATCAACAATTTTCCTTAAAATCTAACGTCTGGAGTTTTGCATGAGCGTGTGCAGTTATCCCCTGCACGACGCGATATCACGACACGCGTTTTCTCTTACTCTGATACGATTTTACCGTTGAGAAAATGCGGGTTGTGATATAGATGAGCAAAGGAAAGCTTTACAAACTTATATGGATGAAGGCCATAAATCACTTCAATTTGATCTAGCTCAAGACATAAAATCTATAAGATTTGAAGTGAATCAAAACAAGAAGGAAATGACTGATTGTTTCCATAAAGGAGGGAATGCAGTGGTCTATCTGGCAACTCATCAAGAGAATATAAAGAAACAGATTGATGACTTGGTAGTCAAACAAGGATATGTCCTGGAGAATCAGCTTAGAATGAATGATAATCTAACTGCTTCTCATAATGCCATTATCACTGAAATGAAATTATATCTACTGCCCAGACTGCTGTAATTGCTACTGCCAAAGAGGCCTTTGATACGCACCTACAAGAGAGCCTAACAGCTATTAAAACTGTCATTGAAGATTCTTAGAAGACAATTACTGAAAAACTCCAAAGGCTAAAACCCTTTTATAAGGATGGAGTTAACTATTTGAATGCTCAGATAAGATTCCAAAAGGATGATCTTAGGGATCATATAGAAAGAGAAGTCAAAAAGGGGGAGAGGGTATTCGTCAAAGCAGGCTCTGATCATGCAAAATAGATTTCAAACTCTATCAGAGCTACCCTTGGATATCCACCTTTATGTGATGATGATAATGTGGCAGAGTCTGGAAAAAATCTTGCTTATTTTGGAGGAGAGCAAGCTGAAGTGGCTCAAGTGATATACTCTCCTGCTGATTTTGACATGATACATCAGGAGGTATAGTCTATGTATAGTCCTCCTGAGGGTAATCAGAATATTATTCTTGAGAAAGTAGTCCAGCCTGTGACAGAGGCAATTTTAAAAGAGCAAGAGGCATTTCTAAAAGAACAAGAGGCCCAATTATCTAAGAAAAGGTTCAGAGAGCAAGCTGAATTAAGGCCAGACTTTGAGCAATGGAGCCCAACCTCTAGGAATATCATATTAACTGCTTGGAACGCTGCAAAAGATAATTTCCTAGAGAGGGGAAAATGGTATTCTGACCAGGAATGGAAAAAGCATGAAGCTAGGCAAGAGGCAATAGTACAATATAGAAGAAAGGCTAAATTAGGGAAGCTACCTCCTAATGCACGGGAGCCTAGCAAGTATTTCCCTAAGCCTTATCACTATTTTGAAAGACAGAAGATAAGGGCTGAAGAACAGAAAAAGAGAGATCTTAATGGAAAGAAGCCTGTTGATGACAATGAAGCTCCTGTTCAAGCAAAGATTCAATCTGGAAACAGCATTGTTATCAAGGAACCAGAGCATCCATAGGATAGAAATTTTCTTAAGTTTACAATTTGTAATCATTTGCATTTAACTCTATGTAAACTTTTGATTAATGAAAATGTTTGAAGTTATAAGAACAATGTTATATGTTCAATCTATTATATTATTGTTCTGAGATAATTGTTTATACATGATCTGTTTATACATGTTTAAGTATTTACCCTATCATATAATACTGTTTTACATCATACTGAGAATTTGTTATGTATGGTGTATATCATTGACTAAGAGTTATGACTTCTCCAAATAGGGGGAGATTGTTAGGTACATTGGAATATATGTACCAGATTTGAAGAAGCCTCACCCTACTCAATGATATACATCAAGGTGTATTTGATGTGCTTTGAGTTTATTTGTGCAGGTTAAGTAACTGCAGGATTGCAGGAAAAGTTTCTAAGTTCATGTGTCAACACCTAGAGTTGAAGTGTCGACACTTAAGAAGGCTTGTGTCGACACCTAGAGAAACTGTGTCGACACTTGGAGTCATTGTGTCGACATCAGGAAGGCAGAGTCGACACCAGAAGGAAAGTGTCGACACATACAAACTGTGTCGACATACTGTGAAGAATTGTCAACATTATCAATGTCGACACTTCGAGGCAGTGTCAACACCCAGAGAAACTTTGTCGACATGAAAAGTGTCGACACCAGGAGGCTATGTAGACACTCAGCGAACTTCAACAAGGTTTAAGTACATGTGTCAACACAAAGGAGATGTGTCGACACTCAGTAAAGTATCAACACATGAAGAATGTGTCGACACAAAGGAGATGTGTCGACACTCAGCAGAGTTTCAACACATGAAGGCATGTGTCGACACAAAGGAGATGTGTCGACACTCAGCAAAGTTACAACACATGAAGGCATGTGTCGACACAAAGGAGATGTGTCGACACTTAGCAAAGTTTCAACACAAGAAGATGTGTCGACACAAAGGAGTTGTGTCGACACACAGTAGAATTCAACTAAGTATTGAAGAAGTATTTGTGTCGACACACTCAACCAGTGTCGACACATTCAATAGAAGGCTTGTGTAGACACTCAGGATAAGTGTCGACACATTCTGAAGAAGCAGTGTCGAGAAACTGTTACAACAACACAAGGAGTTGTGTCGACACCATGAAGGCTAGTGTCGACACTTAGTCTACTTGTGTCGACACTTAGTATATTTGTGTCGACACATAATGACTATCTTTCTCGACACTTTCAGACAGTGACAGAGATTTCAAGAAGTGACTGGATGACTACACAGCTGCCATTTCAACCGGTTAACTGCAACTGTCAGAACTGTTAGAAGGTTTTTAGAAACCGGATAAGCCGGTTACCTTGGAGGAAGACTATTTATAGACCTTTCTCCTTCGACAGAAACGGGAATGATAAGTAATCAATGAATTGAAAAACAACAAAACAAAGAAGAAGACCTTCAAGAGAAGATCAAAGAAGTTGGAGAGAGAGAGCTCCTTCTAAGAAGAACATCTATTGAACCAGGCTGATAAGTAAGATTCAGATCGAGATCTGATTCACAAGACAGCAGTTGATTAAAGATCATCTACATAGAAGATTCAACCTTACTATGTTCTAATTCAAGAAGCTTTGAAGAAAGCCAAGGGAGGTTGATCTCTGCAAAGTTCTATCAAGAACTCATCAAGAAGCCAGCCAACTCATCTCTCTCTTTCATAGTTGTGGTTAAACACTTTGTAATCTTTATTTTTGTAGGATCCTACAGGATCTGAGCTGTAAGCCTATTTTATAAAGGCTGAGGTAGGGCTATTGTGCCTGAGTGTAGGAGATTCTATTCTCTGAGTGTAGGCCTTGATTGAAGGGTGAGGTACGGCTGTTTAGCCTGAGTGTAGGTCTTGGTGAAGACTGAGTGGTAAGGCTTTGTGCCTGAGTTGTAGGAGTGGAGTCACTCTGAGCTGTAGGAACCTGTTTGTGGTTCTGAGTTGTAAGATCTGAGGATCTGAGAAGAAGTGGAGAAGTTAGGCCGAATCTAGTACACTACTATATAGGCGAAGGGGGAAAGTGGATGTACCCAGACCTTGGGGAAGCACTATAAAAATCTGTGTGTACTCTGTGTGTGATTAATTTTATGATTGCTGTATTATCTGTGCTGAATTACTGTAGAGAATTGCAAATACAGGTCTTATGATTTAGTGTTTCTGCCTGTAATTTTAAAAAGATTAAGTTCACTTATTCACCCCCCCCCTCTAGGTGATTAAGTACTATTTCTTTCACCATGTGTCGACACAAGTCTTGTTGTTGTCGACACAGCTTCTGTGGAATGTGTCGACACAAGTTCTGTGTGTCGACACAAACACTCCTTGTCTTGACAAAGTTGGTGTCGACAGAATTTTGGTGTGTGTCAACACAAGTTATGTGTGTCGATACAATCGTTGTCGACAGAATTCTAGAATGTGTCGACAGTTTCTCTGTGTGTCGACACAGCTCCTGATAATGTCGACATAAGTCTGGCACTTAGTGTCGACACAGCGTTTTCGACAGATTTTCTGTGTGTCGTCACAAATTCTAGATGTCGACATAATCTGGCCCTTGGTGTCGACACAGCGTTGTCGACAGATTTTCTGTGTGTCGACACAAATTTTTGATGTCGACATAATCTGGCCCTTGGTGTCGACACAACCATTCCCAAGTGTCGACACATGTACTTAGAAAATTTTCCTTTCCATTTACTTAACCTGCATATGATAACTCAACAGAACATCAAATACAACTTGATGCATATCATTGAGTTAGATGCGGCTTCTACAGATCGGGTACACATTTTCCAATGTACCCAATAATCTACCCCTATTTGGAGAAGTCATAACCCTTAGTCAATGATATACATCACTTATAATAAAATTAACAAAATGATGTATAAAATCATTCAATGACAGGGAAAGATATAAACAAAACAAGTAAATAATATCATCACAGAATATAATACAACAATAACAAGCATGAATCATTATTTTATTTAAAACTTCACAATAGTTTGTTGACAATAGATTACATGGAGTTTAAAGCTGAAAATTATAATGTTTTATAATCTAGTCAATTTATCCTAAGGCTGATCAGGCTCCTTGATCACTATGCCTTTTCCAGACTGAATCCTTGCTTGTACTGGAGCTCCAGTATCTTCAGCTGGCTTCTTGCCTTTGAGATCCTTCTTCTTAAGTTCTTCAGCCTTGACTCTTTGCCTTTCAAAATAGTGAAAAGGCTTAGGAAAGTATTTACTGGGTTCTACAGCTGTAGTAGGTATTTTGACAGCCTTGTGATCTCTTCTGAACTGATGTATCACATCTTGTCTTTGCAGATACTTGTTCCACTCAACTTCAGAATACCACTTGCCTCTTTCATGCATTTTGTCTTTGACAGCTTGCCAGGCAGTGAGTATTATATTCCTGGAGGTTGGACTCCATCTTTCAAAATCAGGCTTCAGTTCAGCCTACTCGCTAAATCTTTTCTTTGTGAGTTGAGCTTCTTGCTCTTTATTCAGTGTTGCCTCTGACATTTCAACTTTCTCAATTATAACATTCTTAGTAGCCTCTGGAGGGCTATACATCTGGTGAACTAGTTGTTGAATGTCCTCAAAAGTTGAAGGGGGATATATGATTTGGACTGCCTCCTGCTGACCCCCTTCAAATCCTGCAGCTTGAATACCTGACTCAGCTGTATTATCATCATCACATAGGGGAGGATAACCCAGAGTTGCTCAACAACATTTGTTATCCATTTATCATGCTCTAAACTAGCATTGATTATCAACCTCTCCCCCTTTATGACTTCTCTTTCAATATGATCCCTGAGATCATTCATTTGGAACCTTATTTGATTAACCAGATAATTGGTTTCCTCTATATAATAGGCTTTAAACTTTTGTAGCTGAGCAGATATAATCTTCTAAGAGGCTTGAAGTGCAGATTGGAATGTGGCTAAATCATCTTGAAGTTTCTTATCAAACTCTGACTTCTCTTTAGCCCTTTCCTCAGTTAATACATTTACTTGATTCTTTAATTTAGTAATAATCACATTATGTGATTCAGTAAGATTATCAGTCATTCTAAGTTGATTTTCTAGGACATAGACTTGCTTGACCACTATATCATCAATCTGTGTTCTTGCCTCTTTTTGCTGTTTGGCCAGAAAAACTACAGCATTACCTCCATTATGAAAATAATCTGTCATCTCTTTCTTATTCTGATTAACTTCAAATCTGATTGATTTTATGTCTTGAGCCAGAGTGAATTGAAGGTCCTTATGACTTTCATCCATATATTTCTCCATGGCTACTCTTTGCTCATCTAGTTTAATTTACATAGCAACGAACAGTGAACTGAAATCAACTGTTGGTGCTGAGGGTTGTGAGGCAGTCTGTAAAGCTTTCTTATAATTTGACCTTTTCTTCTTGTAAACCATCAATTTTCTCTTTTTGCTCTTTGTGCTTCTCTATCATCAGATTCTGAAGAACTTTCTAGATTTATGGTGTCCTTTGGACTTGAGGTCAGCTCCTTATCAGTTGTTGGCAACTCCCCCTGAGTCCCTGGCCCCTCTCCCTCAGTTCTTGGCACTACTTCCTCAGTTCTGACTTCTTGTAAATTAGGGAATAATTCCTCAATAGTAAATTCTTGTTGTAGTTGAACTGGAGGAATATCTGTATCTTGAACATTTAATGGAATATCATCTAATGCAGATGTATTATCCATAGATACATCCTGTGCAGGGATGTTGTCATGGTGTGTCTGTTCAACATTAGTTAGAAGCACAATGAGTGAATCTGGCTCGGTATCTTGTATAGTTTGATTAATATCATTTATTACCTCAAGAATTGTTTGAGTGGCTGTTTCACTCTCTAAGGTATCTTGCTATTTCTCAGGAGCACTTTCTGGAGGCAAGACCTCTTGTTGAGCTGGTGAAAGTTCATTGGCTCCCTCTAGAGGAGGCACATCCTGAACTTGATCCAGTGGGATGGTGCTTTCTGAAATATACTCCCCCTGCATCTAACTATTATCAATTTTCTTAGTGGCAGATGATTTCCTTGTAGATTCTTGTTGGTCTTCATCTGAACTGAAGATTACTTGTTCTTCTGAATCATTAGATGATTCAGGCTTCCTTGGGGTTGTCTTTCTCTTTTTCATTTGTGGATCTTTCTGTGGTGTAGAACCATCTTTTGTCAAAACTCTTTCCCATCTGGATAACATTTTCATATCCATCCTTCTCATGTGTTTTATTCTAGATCCAGTTGTGTGGTTTAGCACTTCAGGAATATTTATTACCAGATACAGACTCAGAATTCTACCTAGATTATGTTTCTTCAGGCTTTCCTTGATCTTGTCAAAAATTACTGCAGATCAGTTAGTATTTATTCTGAAAATGACTCTGGTCATCAAGATGAAAATATAGGCTGAGATCCTATCATGTCCACCTGGTTTGCATAGAATTACTTTGCCCATTATCTCTGAGAGAAACTTTCCTTGTGAGTTCATTCCTTTCCTTTGCATGGACGATTAAATCTTAGTGGTGGGACCCAGGCCACACCATTGAAGAGCTTCTATGGTCATTGAAGATGTAACTTCATCATCTTCCTAAGTCCTGGGAATTGAAATGTTATCCTCAGACACTTTTGGGTAAGTTTCACCTTGCAGCCTTGAATTGATGACCTAATCTTCAATCCAGTTGAATCCAGGGTTGCTTTTGTATAGAACTGTAGAATTTCTGTCTTCCAGATCTTGGCAGTTTCAGAGACTAGATATTCTAAACCATTTTCTTGGATTAGGGTTATCACATTTCTAATCTCAGTCGCCGTACTCTCAAAAGCATTGCGAACTAACTCATAGCTTTCGTTGATGTTGGTCTCCAACTTTGGTGCCATTGATGACGAGAAATTTGAGAAGAAGAGAGATGAAGGTTTGTCGACTCAAGGTTTGGGTCTCGAAAATGTTGAGAGCTTAGTCGAAAAAATTGTTCTGTGACCTATTTATTTGTTTCTCAACACAGAAGGCCAAAAGGCAGGATAATAGATACTTAATGTGTCGACATTGTAGAGTTAGTGTCGACACAGACTTCTAATGTCTCAACAGAGTCAGACAACACTATGTGTCGACACAGTTTGCAATGTGTCGACACAGACTTCTTAATAGTCGACTCTAATATATGTGTGTAGACACAGACTTCTGTATGTGTCGACACAACTATCTAAATGATAGAACTTCTATGTGTCGACACCACTATCTCAGCACTATTTTGCTGTGTCGACACAACTTATCTTAAGTGTCGACACAAACTACTATATGTCGACACAGATTTCCTTTTGTGTCGACATAAACTACTATATATCGACACAGGTTTCCTTTTGTGTCGACATACACTACTATATGTCAACATTGACTTAGCCAGAATTACTAAATTACTCTAGGTTTAGCATGCCTAATTCAATTTTGAAATAATTGAACTTAGTTTCATCTAATGGTTTAGTAAACATGTTAGCAATTTGATTATTTGTGGTGAAAAATTCCAAACAAATATCTTCTTTTTCAACATGCTCTCTAATGAAGTGAAATCTAATTTCTATATACTTTGTTCTAATATGTGATACAGGATTTTTAGCAATAGAAATAGCACTTGTAGAATCACAAAATAGTGGAGTTCTACTTACCTTGAGACCATAGTCTTCAAGTAGATGTTGAATCCATAGAAGCGGAGCACAGCAGCTGCCTGAAGTAATATACTCAGACTCTGCAGAGGAAATTGCCACACTAGTCTGCTTCTTAATGCTCTATGATACAAGTCTACCACCTAGAAACTGACATATACCAGTGGTGCTCTTTGTATCTTCTTTTCAACCTACAAAGTCTGCATCTGAAAAACTAGTCAGTAGAAAGTCTCTATTTTTAGTGTACCAAAGACCAAGATTAGGTGTGCCCTTAAGATATCTCAAAATTCTTTTAACAATAGTATAATGAGATTCTTTAGGGCTTGCTTGGTACCTAGCATAGACACATGTAGCATACATAATGTCTGGTCTACTAGCAATTAAGTATAGGAGGGAGCCAATTATCCATCTATACAAAGACTCATCTATAGGTTTTCTTGCATCATCTTTGCCTAAAGGCATACTTGTCCCCATTGGAGTTCTCATGGTGGTGGATGACTCCATACCATATTTCTTAATTAACTCCTTGGTGAAATTAGACTGTGATATGGACAAGCCATCATCAGTCTGTCTTACTTGGAGTCCTAAGAAGAATTTGAGCTCACCCATACTACTCATCTCAAACTTTCCTTGCATAAGTTTTGCAAACTTCCTACAAAGGTTGTTTTCTATAGATCCAAAGATTATGTCATCAACATAAATCTGTACTAGGATCATCTTGCCATTTGACTCCGTAAGGAATAGGGTCTTGTCTATTTTCCCTCTTGAAAATATATTTTTAATGAGGAAAGTTGACAATGTTTCATACCAAGCCCTAGGGGCTTGTTTCAAACCATATAAGGATTTCTTAAGTATATAAACAAAATCAGGATAAAGTGGATAAACAAAACCTGAGGGCTGATGAACATAGACTTCTTCTTTTAAATTAAGATTTCGGAAAGCTGACTTGACATCCATTTGGTATACTATGAAACCATGGAAAGCAGCAAAGGTAAGGAATAGCCTTATTGATTCCAATCTTGCCACTGGAGAAAAAGTCTGATCAAAGTCAATGCCCTCTTCCTATCTATACCCTTTGACAACTAGTCTTGCTTTGTTCTTCACTATGATGCCATTTTCATCCAGTTTGTTCCTATAGATCCACTTTATCTCAATAATGTTGTGATCCTTTTATTTTGGAACCAGATCCCATACTTTACACCTTTTGAATTGATTAAGCTCCTCCTGCATTGCATCAATCCAGTTGGAGTCTTGTATGCCTTCTTCAAATCTTTTTGGTTCCAACTGTGATAGGAAACTCCAGCAAAGCACTGTGTTCATGTGTTTGCTTCTGGTTTGCACACCATGTCTGGGATCACCAATGATTTGGTGTGCAGGATGATCCTTTAAATTCCTTATTGCTGAAGGCATTCTATCAGCAATTTGAACTTCTTCAATTTCTTCACCAGGCTGAACTTAATTGTGTTGAATGTCAGGTTGTAAACCTTGTACTCCCCCTAGACAGCAACCATCATTTTCCACATCCTGCCTTGCAGTTTGGTCTTCATTAATGGTCAGCATGTCCAACTTTTCTTTTAAACCTGTTGAGCTATAAGGATTGCTAGACAACTCACAGTTAATTAGCTTAGATTCATCAAACACTACATGAACTAATTCTTCTACAACTTGTGTAGTCAGATTATAGACCCTATATGCCTTACTATTGTTGTTGTACCCAGCAAATATCCCATTGTGGGATTTGGCAGCAAACTTAGTTAGGTGAGACTTGCCAGTGTTCAGCACATAACACCTGCTACCAAAGATCCTAAAGTAGGATATATTTGGTTTTCTGCCCTTCATAATCTCATAGAGAGTCTTTTTGTGGTTCTTAGTTATAGATGCTCTATTGAGAACATGACAAGCAGTATTTACTGCCTCAGCCCAAAACTATTCTGGGAGTGAGGTGTCACTAAGTAGAGTTCTACCAGCCTCAATGAGAGTTCTATTCTTTCTTTCAGCAATTCCATTTTGCTGAGGTGTTCTAGGTGAGGAGAATTTCTGATGAATCCCTAGTTCTTCACAAAACCTTGACACTTCTAATTTTTACCACTGAATTATTAAATTCAGTTCCATGGTCACTTCTAATTTTTACCACTGAATTGTTAAATTCATCTGAATTTGTTTAACAAAGTTATGAAAGATAGTAGGGGTTTTAGATTTCTGCCTCAAAAAGAAAACCCATGTATATCTAGAATAGTCATCAACTACCACAAAAGTATAGACTTTCCTACCTAGACTATGAACTGACATAGGACCAAATAGATCCATATGTAAGAGGTATAAACACCTTACAGAGTCTTTGGTATCAAGACTATGAAAAGAGGATTTGGTCTGCTTGTCTTTTTGACAAGCTGAGAAAATACCCTCTTTTATGCACTTAAATTGAGGACCATTCCTCACTAACTCCAGACTATAGAGCTGGTCTATAGTCTTATAGTTCAGATGAGCTAGCCTCTTGTGCCATTGGACACACTGAGATGCTTTCTCATCTGCAACTAAACATATAGGAGAGTTCATGTTTTCATAATCAAAATATAAACAATAAACATTCCCTTTTCTATAACCAGACAAGATCACCTTCTGATCACTTGTCCTTTTGATCTGACACCCATTCTTAATAAATGAAATACAATACCCAAGATCACTCAGCTGACTTATGCTTATCAAGTTATGTTTCAAACCTTTTACATAAGCCACTTGAGTGATTGTTATAGAACTGGAAGAAATATTACCAAACCCTTTTATGACCCCTTTTTTATGATCCACCAAAGATCACGTTGTGTCCATTCTCTATGGGAGTATAGTCCTTTAACATTCTTCTTGTTCCAGCCAAGTGTCTGGAACAACCACTGTCCAAGTACCATATATGAGTATGGCAACTTAGACCCACCTGCAACAAATAAAATTAATTTACCTTAGAACCCCAACTTTTATTGGGTTCTAGGTTCATGTTAGAATGAAATTTGATATTCTTACCAGCATCCTTCCTCACAGGTAAGCTGTCATTCTTCCTGACACTGGTGTTGTGCAAGCAATCCATCATATAATGCCCTATCTTACCACAGCACCAAGACTCATATCTATTGTACCTCTTTTTAGGTACAGTTTTAATAGCATTGCTGTCAGCTGTTCTTAACACTGTTGGTACAGTAGTTCTTTACTTGAGTGCTGGAGCTACACCCTTGTCATTCAGAATCTCAGGCTTACCATAACCATGTATGATATCATGATCATATCTATTAGTTGGCTGCCACACTTTTCTGAAGGAAATGGGGGGTTTGAAGGCTAGAGGTTGTACTGGGGCTTTGCCTTTTCTTTTGGAATTGGTAGCCCTTGAATTTCCCTCAAAGCCCAATCTAGTCTTACCCTTTTTATGAATAAAGTCATCAATTAAATGTAAAACTGATTTTGGCTTAGAGAACTTAGCCACCAGATACTTTTCCTTCTGAAGTTTGACTTCCAAACTTTTGATTTGATCATTCTTGAATGTAATAGTACCCATCTGAATAACAGTTATGTTTTTCAGTTTGGCTACTTCATTCATCTTTAGATCCAACAATTTTTCTGAATCTAATGCAGTCAGCTTAAGATCAACAATTTCCTTGGCCTGTGCTTTATTAAGAATTCTACTTTTCTTAAGTACTTACAGCAGGTCACCATATTCATCAATAAGTTGATGAACATATCCTTCAGATTCAAATTCATCTACATCTCTTAATGCAGATGCTTCTGATTCTTAACCAGTATAGTAATCGGAATCTATTGAAGAATTGTTTACCTTACTAGGTCCAGGCTGATCCTGGTACTGATCTTCTTCTGTCAAGGCCATCAGCCCTTTACAACAAGGTTCTTCAATTTCATTTACTGAATCCAGCCACTTCAAGAATTCAGCCTCTTCTACATCCTCTTCAGTTGCCAACAGTCCTATATATGCTTCAGCTTCAGCTTCAGCCTCAGAATCTGATGATGAAGAATCCGACCAACTTTTTTGCTTCTTTGCAACAAGAGATTTCTCCTTCTTGCCCTTGTTTTTTAGTTTCTTCTTATCATTAGATTCTTTTCTTTTGTCAGGACAATCAGCTACCACATGTCCAGCCCTATTGCTGCAATAGCAAACAATCTTAGTTGAAGATAATTTACTAGGTTTAGAGCTATACCTGTCCTTCCTAGAGGATTTCTTTTTATGATAGTAATCATCCTTGGATTTTGAGGATGATGGCTTGGATCTCCACTGTTTCTTCTTCAAAAACCTTTGAAATTATCTTGAGAAAGCTGCAAGTCTTCAACAGAATTTCGACTATCTGATGTGTGACTGTCTGAACTTTCTGAAACACCTTCTGCAGCTTTCCTAGGAGGAGATGGTGACATCCTCCTATCCTTTCTTATGGCTTCAGTCTTGAAAGCCACTGACTTATCTCTGTAATCAACTATATTACTTTTCTCCTCCTCCTTTCTGAACATCAGCAGCATTTCATATGAAAGCAGTTTGCCAAATAATGTTGGAGGTGAAATTTCTGCTAGTCTGGCCACTTCCCTAATGACACATATCTTGGTGTCCCAGTCCTTAGTTAATGATCTCAAAAACTTATCATTCAACTCATATGTACTAAATACTCTTCCATATGACATCAATTCATTAACTATTCTGAAGAATTTCTCATAAAATTCAGTTATACTGTCTGTTTTAGATTGTCTAAAACTTTCATACTCCTGATTCAGCATAGACTTTCTGCCTTCTCTCACCTCTTCTGAACCCTCCATGTAGACAATAATGGTGTCCCATATTTCTTTGGAGGTCTTGCAGTGGATTAAGTTTTGGAATGTTGAATCATCTATGGCACTGACTATTATATTTTGTGCTCTCTTATCCATAGTAACCAAGATGATCTAATCCTTTGTCATTTCAGAATATTCCTTTGGTGTCCTGATATTTGCATCAAGAATTGAGACATTCATTAGAATGAATGGCCCTTCTTTGACTGTCATGTAGATTCTTGGATCTGAAGCTTCCATAAATAATCTAACTCTTTCTTTCCATATGCCAAAAATCTCTTTCCTGCATATGGGTAACTTCATGGAACCAAACTTCTTATGATTCTCAATGGAACCCATTTTGCCTAATATATTTCTGCCTTGGAGATCTACTCAGTCTGTTAGGTCTATTCTTTGAGTAACCTCCCTCTAATACCACTTGAAAGAATTGATTCCAAGATGTTCTAAACACCTAGAGGGGGGGGGGGTGAATAGGTTCAATTCTTTTTCTTACTTAGGCAGATAATTCTATCTAGTGCAGTAATGTATTCAGCAGAAAGTATAACACAACACATACACAACATTCACAGATTCCACACAAATTTTATAGTGGTTCCCCAAATAATGGGTACATCCACTTTCCCCCTTCGCCTATCTAGCAGTGTACTAGATTCGGCCTAACTTCCTTCCTTCTTCTCAGGTCCGCAGATCTTACAGCAAAGAACCAAGATTGGTTCCTACAACTCCGAGTGAATCCACACTCTTACAGCTCAGGCACAAGCCCTACCTCAACCTCTTCCACATGCCTACAACTCAGAGTGACACCCCACTCCTACAACTCAGGAAATAACCCTACCTCAGCCTCTTTCATAGGCCTACAACTCAGGTAATAGATTCCCTTACCTCAGGAACTTAGCCCTACCTCAGCCTTTATAATTTAGGCTTACAACTCAGAGATGTAAATCTCCTACACTCAGATCTATTATAGATACTACAAAGATTAATGATGAAAAGTTGTTGATATCTTCAACTAGATGGAGAGAGAATTGGTTGAATGCTTCTTGATCAGTTCTTGATAGAACTGATTTCTTAAGGATCAACCTGACTTAGCTTTCTTCAAAGCTTCATGAATCTGAACACAGTAGGGTTGATCTTCCTGATGTTAGAGTTGATCTTCAATCAGCTTCTTTCAGAAATTAATCTAAATTCTTCAAGCAGACTGTTCAAAATCTGCCTTCACCGGATGAGAACTTCTCTCCTTCTTATTTTTCTCTCTTTACAATATGTTGACTGTTTCTTTATCTTCTTCTGGATTCTCAATCATTCAGAGATTATAATTCATTGGCTTGATTAACTTTTCTCTGTTTTGTATATGTTGTTCTTGTGGTTGTTACTCCCCTTATTTGTTGAGAGAGCACATCTATATATAGGCTTCAACCATGGTAACCAGTTGTTCTGGTTTCAAACAGTCTTCTGACACCTCTGACAGATGTGACAGCAATGTCAGTAATGATAGATGTCAAGTCTTCACTTGTATTACTTCAGCCTTCATTGAACTTTGACTCAGTAGCAGAGAATGTCGACTGAATTCTTCATATGTGTCGACACATATAGTCCATGCGTCGACACAAGTCTTATTGTTGTCGACACAGCTTCTGTGGAATGTGTCGACATAAGTTCTGCGTGTCGACACAAACACTCCTTGTCTTGACAAAGTTGGTGTCGACAGAATTCTGGTGTGTGTCGACACAAGTTTTGTGTGTCGACATAGTCGTTGTCGATAGAATTCTAGAATGTGTCGACATCTTCTCTATGTGTCGATACAACTCCTGATAATGTCGACACAAGTCTGGCCCTTAGTGTCGACACAGCGTTGTCGACAGATTTTCTGTGTGTAGACACAAATTCTGGATGTCGACACAATCTGGCCCTTGGTGTCGACACAACGTTGTCGACAGATTTTCTGTGTGTCGACACAAATTCTGGATGTCGGCACAATCTGGCCCTTGGTGTCGACACAACCATTCCCAAGTGTCGACACATGTACTTAGAAAATTTTCCATTCCATTTACTTAACCTGCACATGATAACTCAACACAACATCAAATACAAGTTGATGCATATCATTGAGTTAGGTGAGGGTTCTCCAAATCTGGTACACATTTTCCAATATACCCAACAGTCTGGATCGGTGATGTTGCATTGCTTGAATGGCCGGAGAAGACTCCGTGTGAATGATTGTTTTTCGGGTTTTCTACGAGGTAGATTGCAATAGGGAGCCTAGGGGATTAACTCCAAGGTGCACCCGGAAAACAGGGCAGATGCGAGACTGCCAACTTTGTGGTCTGGGAGCCAACCTGAACATAAATGGGTTATGTGTTGTGTGTAACAATTTTGGACTCAGGGAGCTAACCCGCGCATATGGCTTGAATTGATGTTGCGGTGTGAGCAACAGGTATAGCAGAACTATGCCCGGTCTATGTGATTCGATACAAGCGACCTAAAGCTACGTGGGTCTTGTTGTTGACATAGATAGGAGGTCTCGGGTTGTCTATGGCTTAATTTGACGTGACATCAGCTGGAAGGACGTAAATGCTCATGAGATTTGGCCGTCCTGGTGGCAGTGGTGAGACCGAGGCATCTATGGCTTGAATTGATGTGACGTTGACCGGTTCACCGAGAATGTGCCCTGAGTGCATGGGGTGTGTGACTGTGAGTGCCTACGGCTGTGTTATTGTGTTTTACACTATACTGCTGGTTTATGCTAACAAAGTGCAGGGAAGGAGCATCGCCACCCCGAGTTGGGGGCGGGATCGTTATAATTTGGTCAGCATAGCTAACTGTTGCATTTGTTTGCCACCGTGCGGTTGATTGTTGCTTATAGGTGATGCGGAGCCGAGTGCTAAATAGCGAGCTAAAGCCCAAGTTGTTGGGCCGGCCCTCGAAGGCCTAACATGAGTGTTTACCAGCTTTATTCATGTGTGACCGGCCTGCGTGCCGAAGTTTGGAAAACATGTTATTTGAGTAAACAAATATAAGGACTTAAGGCCATCGTAATTGTGTATTGTACTTCATTCATATTGGGTTTTTGAGTAGTGGACATTCATGTTTGGTTGGGTTCTTTAACTTGTAACTTTAATTTACTTCTACTTGAATGACTCTGTGTAGTACGTTGGATATTGGTTAGATGGTTTCCATTGAGTAACCACCCGGTCTGTCTGTGGTATATGGTGCCGGGCCCCAACCGGACCTACTGCTATATGCTATGCGATGGATAGGGGGTGTTACAATTTGGTATCAGACTCCTGATTTCGGTCAGGCTTAACATGAATTCGTGGATGAATTTTTTTAAGGGGTAGTGAGCACATGTGTGTGCGTCATCGTTATAACATCAAAAGAAGCCATGAATGTCCACTTAGGAATTAAAATACACGTGTTTGAGGAACCTGTGTGTTCATATAATTGCTTTTTGCAATTTTGTATGGTCGCTTAACGATGTTTTGTACAACTATAGGTGACCAGAAGCGGTGCTGGGCCATCAGAATGCCGAGTTTCTGAGGCTAGTAGTGCACCAAACGATGTTCCTGCAACACCTCCATCGGCTGAAACCATACGATTGGTTGCCGAAGCAGTGTTTGTCATGATCAATGAGCAGCCTGCAATGCAAATGCAACAACCCGCTCCTACGATGGAGCAGGTACCTCTTCAAGAGGCTGAGCCGAGAAGAGCGGAGCAGGTAGTGGTGGAGCCTTTGCTGCCGAGGCGAGCAACCGAGAGACATCTCAAACACGTTATGAGCTTTAATCCTCCTGTGTTCTCGAGGTTAGGAACCCCATCTCAAGTTGAAGACTGGCTCTCCCGAGTGAAGGGAGTCCTGATAGCTACTGAAACGGAGGAGTGGCAGATGTCCACTATAGTTATGCTCCTTCTGGATGGTGATGCTAGGTTGTAGTGGGAAGGTTTGGAACTCCATTACTTGAGGGGGAGGCAACTCACGGACGTCCTAATGGAAGATTTTTCGGGACTGTTCTTGGCAAGGTACCTTCCTTCGATGTAGAGGATAGCTTTGGAGAATGAGTTCCAAAGGTTGGTGCAAGGAGAGAGTAGCGTGGATGAGTATCTCCACGAGTTTACTCGGTTGGGTCGGTATGTTAGCTCCACATTCATGAATGAGGAGCGTAAGATGAACAATTTCTATGAAGTTCTGAGAGATGAATTGAGGCTACTACTCTCGGGGCCGATGACGCGGGGCTTCTTGACCATGGTCAACACGGCCCGGTCATTGGAGAAGTTCTTGAAGAATGTATAAGCAAAGAAAAGCTTTGGTGATAAGAAGTCTGAGTTCAAGGTGCCGACTACCTCAATGTCTGGGTACCGTAAGTTCTTTAAGAAGGCTAGGACGTCGGGTCCAGCTCCTTCTTCCGGTGCTTCTGGGGCGACTACGGGTCGGACCCCGGGTGCAGGTTTTACTTGTGGAAAGCCGGGGCACTTTGTCTGCCACTGCTAGAGCGGACGTCCCAAGTCCTAGAGGAATCTGGGAGCAACTTATGAAGAGAAGGGCAAGGCGGTGGAGTCAACTGCGTCCCATTATGCTCTGGCTCAATCGAGAGTTTATGATATTGGCCAACAGGATGGCATCAAACAAGCGGATATGGTGACAGGTACGATTTAATATATGGCAAGTTAAATTTTAAATACTTGTTATGCGCGTGTTACCTTACCACTGCTTGTTTAGGATTTTTTTTTGATTTATGATAATCCGGCGAGAGCACTCTTTGATACGGGAGCTTCACACTCCTTTTTGTCCGAAGAATTCATATCGCGCATCGGAGTACCTTCTTCGGTGGAAAAGGACAAACTGGATGTGTTGTTGCCCAATGGGTGTTCGATGCGCACAGAGAGAATCTGTGGCGTTAAGATTTGTATTGGGAGTGAGGAGTTCCATCTGCTAGCGTCGCTACTACCGCTGGTGGAGTTCGACATAATATTTGGCATGAACTGGCTATCGGAGCAGCAAGCTTATATTGATTGCAGTCGCAACGAAGTTAATTTTGGAACAGGTCGTGAGACGACTTTCATGGGCTTGAAAGGGTCGAGCGAGACGTTGATGTCTTCTCTTCAGGTGGTGAAGGTTGTTCGTGCTGGTGTAGAGCTATTCTTTACGCTAGTGGAGGTTGCAAAGCCTAAGCCTATGATGGATAGTATTTCAGTGGTAGTTGAGTACCCTGATGTGTTCCCTGCCGATCTTCCTGGAGCCCCGCCTCAATGGGAGATAGATTTCACGATTGAGCTAGTGTCAGGGGCGAAACCTGTGTCACGCTCTCCGTATCGGCTAGCGCCTAAGGAAATGGCGGAACTGAAGGTTCAACTGCAAAATTTGTTGGAGCAAGGTTATGTGCATCCGCGTTCGTCGCCTTGGAGCACACCGGTCCTCTTTGTAAAGAAGAAGGATGGGAGCTTGAGACTTTATATTGATTATCGGGTGTTTAACAAGCTAACAGAGAAGAACAAGTACCCGATCCCAAGGATTGATGATCTATTTGATCTATTAGTCGGGTCGACGGTGTACTCTAAGTTGGATCTTAAGTCCGGTTACTATCAGCTGAGAATAAGGGAGAGTGATATCCCTAATACAGCGTTCAGTACGAGATACGGGCATTACGAGTTTACGGTCATACCGTTCGGGCTGATGATGCGCCGTCAGTGTTCATGGATTTGATGAACAGGACTATCAGGGAGTACTTGGACCATTTTGTGATCGCATTCATCGATGACATTTTTGTGTACTCGCAGAGTGTGGAAGATCCCTTCAAGAATCTTCACTTGGTTTTGGAGATGCTGAGGAGGAATCAATTGTACGCCAAGTTCTCGAAATGCGAGTTTTGGTTGTCCTCAGTGACGTTCCTTGGTCATATAGTGAGTGGGGAGGGGATTGCAGTGGATCCAGCGAAGATTGTTGCGATATGAGAGTGGCCTATGCTTTCTACGGTAGCGGAAGTCCGGAGTTTTCTGGGGCCTACCTGCTATTATAAGCTCTTCTTGGAGAACTTGTAACGCCCCCAGTTTTTCTTTGTTCAGCTCCAATTTTGTCCTTGCCTACTGAAGGTAGTGAGTATGATATATATGTGGATGCGTCGCATGTCGGACTGAGCTGTGTATTGATGCAGGGCAGGAAGGTGATTGTGTACGGGTCATGGCAGCTAAAGACTCACGAGAGGAATTACCCTATGCATGACCTAGAGTTTGCAGCTGTGATCTATGCGCTGAAATTGTGGATGCATTTTCTGTATGGCGTGCAGTGCAAGATTTTCACGGATCATAAGAGTTTAAAGTATGTCTTCACCCAGAAAGAATTGAATCTGCGCCAGCGGCGATGGTTGGAGTATGTGGCCGACTATGATGTTGAAATCCAGTACCATCCGGGCAAAGAGAATGTGGTGGCCGATTCCCTGAGTCGGAAGTCAGGGAAGATTTTCAATCTCTTCGTCGAGCGTCTAGTGGAAGAGTTCCTTTTGATGGACATTTCTGTGGGAAGCTGCGATTTGCAGAGTATCTTGGTAGTGGCAGAACCTTCGTGGATTGCGCTTACGAGACTGCTTCAGAAGGATGATCCCGATCTTCTGCATTTGTTTCTTCGAGCTGAAAAAGGTGAATTACCAGATTTCTCTATAGATGATGGGGGTACCTTGAAGTATCGTGGCAGGTTTTGCATCCCTGCAGTTGAAGATATTCGGGATATGGTGTGCAGAGAAGCCCACGGATCAGGTGTTGCCTACCATCCAGGGTCTACCAAGATGTATCATGATTTAAAGCAGATTACCTCGTGGTGTGGGATGAATAGGGACGTAGCCAGATTTGTTTCTGAGTGTTACACTTGCTGGCATGTGAAAGCCGACCATGGGAGGACTGGTGGCAAGTTGACTCCCTTGGAGATTCTGACATGGAAGTGGGAGAGTATCTCGATGGATTTCATTACAGGCTTACCGAGATCTTATAAGGGGCATGATTCAGTTTGGGTGATCATAGACAGATTGACGAAGAGTCCTCATTTCGTACCATTTAAGATCGATTATCCGATGAGGAAGATAGCCGAGCTGTATTTGGATGAGGTTATCAGATTTCATGGTGTACCCGTGAGTATCATATCGGACCGAGACTCCAGGTTCACGTCTCGTTTTTGGAAGAGCCTTCAGGAGGGGTTGGGTACCACTTTGAGGTATTCTACAACCTATCATCCGCAGACCAATGGTTAGACGGAGCGAGTAAATCAGATTGTGGAAGATATGATCCAATGCTATATTCTGGACCATGGAGGACCGTGGGATGAGCGATTGCGGCTTATGGAATTTGCGTATAACAATAGTTACCAAGAAAGCTTGCAAATGGCTCCTTTTGAATCTTTGTATGGGAGGCGCTGCAGGACTCCCTTGTTTTGGACTGATGTTGGCGAGAGACCTTTGTTGGGTCCAGAAGCACTCGAGGAGATGGAAACCGCTTTGAAAATTATTCGGGAAAAGCTTCGGTTAGCGCAGGAGAGATATGAGAAGAAAGCCAACCAGTGTAGATTGGACTTTGAATTTGGTGTGGGGGACTCAGTGTTCTTAAAGGTCTCCCCGTTGATCGGAGTCAAGCGGTTTGGCAAGAACAGGAAGTTAGACCCGAGGTACGTGGGGACGTTCCTGATGGTTGAGCGGATTGGGTTATCAGCTTATAGGCTGGCTTTACCCGCAAATTTCCCTGGCGTGCATGATGTCTTCCACGTCAGTCAGCTGCAGAAATGTGTGTTGAATGGCAGGCAGATTTTGGATTTTGTTCCTCAGTTGGAGCCGAATATTTCTTATGTGGACAGGTGTCTGTCCGCATTTTGGATTCTCAGGTTCGTGCATTGCGGAAGAAGACTATTCCTATGGTTAAAGTTTTATGGAGGAATCACGATGTAGAAAGCGCGACTTGGGAATTGGAGTCGGCTATGAGGGAGTCTCACCCTCATCTGTTTCCCTTATCTTGTGCCTGGTATGTTCTGTTTTATTTATATATATAGCCCTTTCCTGGCTCTTTCTCTGTCCTTCTTTATAGGAGTGTTGTGAGTAAAGTTTCGAGGCGAAAGTTTCTTTTTGGGGGAGTGGCTGTAACGCCCCCGGTTTTTCTGTGTTTTGTTTGATCTTTGATTGGCATTACGATGATGCATTCCCGACCTTTCGCTATTGTAGAGCGCGATCTTAGCTCTTTAGGTTCCTTGTGTAGCCTGGTTGTAGCCTGTTGGCAAGTTTCCCCAGCTAGCCGGAGTCTGTTTTGTTGACTCGGTTGGGACTCTTAGGGAAATGATTGTGTTTTGACTTCGAGAGGTGTTAGCCCGATTGTGCGATCGTCGGATGTTGTTTTTGACCTCACCATTATTTTCGTAGCTTGGGTGTTTAGCTACGGTGCGAGTTTTGGTCGAAGTCCGGGATCATTTGCTTTCGCGTCGTTTTGACGTTTGTTTTGTTAGCTGTAATGTTGTTGTGCTGTGCGTGGCCTGGTGTGGACGAGCTTGTTAGATTGGTGCCTTGTCGTTTTGTTTTGCTAAGGAGTTAGCAGTTTTTTTGTGTAAGTTTGGGTGACACGGCCTGGGTCACGGGCGTGACCCAGGGCGTGTCGTGCTCGGGAAGAGCTCTCCTTTGTGTTGTCGACAATTTTTGGTCGACGGGTTTTTTTGGTAGGAACACGGCCTGTGACACGGGCGTGTCATAGGGCATGTGCCACTTCGGTTCGTCGAGCTACGCTCGATGGTCGTCATGCGGTGTTTTAGTGAGAACACGGCTGTGTCACGGGCGTGTCGTTTCGGACACGGGCGTGACACGGGGCGTGTCCCTTTGATTCGACGATCGACGCTCCACGATCGTCGAGCGGTGTTTTAGTTGGTACACGGCATGTAACACGGCCGTGTCACAGGGCGTGTCCCGTGTTTCGTCGAGCGGAGATCGACGTTCGTCGAGTGGGTAGGTGGGTAGATGTGTGAGTACATGCCCCGTGACACGGGCGTGTCGGGCCATGTCACGGGCGTGTCTGTGGCGTGTTCCGTACTTTTTCTCCTGAGAGCATCTTTTGTTGCCGTGAACCATTTTTCCTTCTCATTTTGTCGTTGCCGAGCCTGGAGAGCTTCCAGCGGAAGGGTTTTGAGAGGAGGCGGTGGTTTTTTGGTCGGTGTTTGCGGGAGGGAGCTCGTTTTTCTCGTGCGATAGAGGATTTGGCTTGCTCTCGTCTAGATCTTCCCTTTCATGTAAGTCATTCTTGGTTTAGGGTTGATTCAAGGAGTTAAACTTCCTTTGGACTCTTTTTTTTCTTCTCTAAATCGTTGCTTTTCACCGTAGGTGGCCGATCTTGCCGCCAAGTCCTGTTTCGTGTTGCAATCACTGCATCTTGGTAGTAAGGCAAGTGGCTCCTTGCCCTTGCCAATTTGACCCCTTTTTACCTAATTACCTTGCTGTATTTTTGTTCTTTAATTCTAGCCATGTTCGATTTAGGTTGTGTAGGACTTTTGGCTATTCTCTTTCTTTTATTGTTTTGTCTGGGTTTGGTGTCCAGTGGGTAGCTAGAGTTAGGGTAAGGCTGCGCTTGGTTGTAGTTTTAGTTTAGTTGCGATAGCCCCGAGTAGTTAAGATGGAAGGGAGGGTTTGGGATTAAATTTCCAACTCTCTGTTTTCGCGCGTTGAGAGAGTTTAGGCTGCGATTTTAACTAAAATTTACGTTTAGCCTAAGTGGAAAGCGCCGACAGCGTCGAGTGAGCCGAGTTCACTCAACGCCGTCATCCAGCGTAGGATTTGCGGCTAAGTATTTTGGCGTCAAGTGAGTGGAGCTTACTCAACGCCGCGTCGAGTGGGCTCGACGTTTCTGTCTTGGGTTCGTGTGTTTCCTTAGGATTGTTAGTGTGACTTTTTCCTATTCCCTAGGGGGGGTATTGGGTGTTCGGCTAATTTTTGCATGCCGACTCTTGGGTTGTGGCAGGTGGTGTAGTTTTGGTGGCCTTTGGATGGGTGGTTTTATGTGGAGAGCTGTGGCCGCCGCCTTTTGCCCCGGTTTGGGTTGGCGTGTGTGGGACCCTAGTGCTGCCACTGTTTGACCCATTAGCCCATTTTTGGATCTGGCTTTGGTTATGTATTCAGATCCATGTTTTTACCACTGCCATTTACCAACGTGTTAGGACTGTTAGTCACTTTCCTGTTTATGTTTTCTTTTTCTTTTGGCATATATGTATATGTCTTGTTGCTGTTGCAGACTCTCTTGTAGGGAATATTGCTTTTATTGCTCGCACTGGGTGTGCTTTGTTGTGCTTTAGACAATGCTCTTTTCTTACTGTCATGCCCTTTCTTTTGCTTATAGCAGTTTGATGCCGGGTGGGTAGACCCTTTTTATTTGCTCATAAATCTAATGCTCTATTTACCTTTTTGATTATTTTCTTGTTGAGGTGTTCTTTTCTTGAATGCCTCAGGTCCAGGTTGTAGCCAGTTTAGCGGCTAGTTCTTTTGGGGGGGCATGTTGGTGGCCTCTTAGGTAGCTGAGATAGCTGATCCCCGATTTTGTGAGGTAGTTCTTTACCTTTATGTATGGACATACATACTCACCAGTGGGTTCGTGTCAGGTTGTTGATGCCCACTGGTGGCTTCTTGCGATGCTGTGTATGAACTTAAACTGCTATTTTTGCCTATTTGTGGTTGTTTACATGCTTCTGGGAAGGATTTATGCTAGGTTGCATGTTAGATATTTTAAACCCTAAAAGCATTACTATATGTATCTCATGCATAACATATTTATAAAACCAAGACACTATTTTTTCTAAGCGTAAAAGACTATCTTTCATATATACTATATTCACTTTAGAGTCGTGCATACCATGAGTCGTCCTTCGGGGACACTTATGCTCATTTAGGGTGTCAACTTAATTGAACCAAAGTATTTTCTGTTGCGTATAAATATACTTTAATTGTGGACTAGCTGATCCACCGTGCCGATGGATACGACCATTAAATATAACTGGTTTTCTTTGATATTAATCTATGATTTTCCTTAAAAATCTAAGGTCTGGGGTTTTGCCTGAGCGTGTGCAGTTATCCCCTGCACGATGTGGCATCACGGCACGTGTTTTCTCTTGCACTGATAAGATTTTATTGTTGAGAAAATGTGGGTTGTGACAGTTGGTATCATAGGGAGGTTGCTTGGCAAATGGTCGGGAAACCTTTCCCTTGTTTGCATTAGTGGTTAGCGCCATACCATACCCACACCGATTTGTCATCAGCACATCTTGGCTAAAGCACGAACACTACACTCATGAGCATAAAGAAGTATATGGGGCATATTATGTAGTATGAGATGCATAATATATGTTTGTATATGGATCCACCATAGGAGGCAACATGTGAGGGTTATGTAGTATGGGATGCATAACCTCACCACATTAATGCGGCTAGCACGTTTTCTTTTTTCGTTGCATGAGAATGTTATGTAGTATGGGATGCATAACCTCACCACATGAATGCGGCTAGCACGTTTTCTTTTTTCGTTGCATGGGAATGTTATGTAGTATGGGATGCATAACATTTTCATGTGCACGCTACCCATGGCATGCATTAAGGCCTTTTTAGAATGCATAGCACATCATGCATAGCATAACATTTCATAAGCACAACGTGCCAAGCTAAAGATTTGCATGATGACATGTGTACACACATGGTTTTGAGTCAAAAAGAATACAAATACATGCATTCATGGTTTAGGCACATGAGTTAGTATGATGGTGGCGAATCATCTTAGGTTAAGCATAACATCATCATGGTAAAAACAACTCTCAGAGCAAGTTTTGCAGTTGAAGTTCACATTTAAGTGTGTTTGTCTATACCGGGTAGTTTTGTTCTAGCTATTGGGTTAGGTTTTGTCTAAAGCTTGTGCGATTATAGGATGGAGAGACGTCCTGCGATGAGATCGACCCCCCAATCTGAGGGTGAGACGTCAGGAGCGCAGAGCGAGGCGTTGGTAGAAAACATGTGGCAGAGTAATGAGGCCTTATAGAGGCAGGTAGTGGCTATGCAGGCTCAGATTCAGTCCCTTGCAGCAGTGGTGGCGCGACAGACTCCGAGAGTTCAGGACCCCGCTGAGGGGGTAGCTGTTCCTGCCCCTCCTGCTCCTCCCGTGCCTTTGGTTGTGGTGCCCCCGGAGATGGTATTTATATCCCAGTTTCAGCGTCTTAGGCCCCCTACTTATGATGGGCAAGCAGATTTCATGATTTTGGATGACTGGATGATTACCATTGAGGAGATGTTCTCTTACTCAGGGATTGCGGACGATAAGAGAGTGATGATTGCTGCCTACCAGCTCAAGGGCTTAGCAAAGAATTGGTGGCTGAGGGAGAAAAAAGGCTTGGTGGCAGGATGCTCTTGGGAGTCATTTAAGGTGATGCTGTTGAGTAAGTTTCTGCCTTCACTCGAGAGGGACCGGCTGATGAATGACTTCCTCCATTTGAAGCAGAGGAAACTCACGGTTAGTGAGTATGAGATTGATTTTAGTAAGTTGAGTCGGTTTGCTCCTGGTCTGGTGAGTGTTGAAGCAGACCGAGTTAAACGATTTCTAGGTGGACTAAGAAGCGACATTCAGTAGTTAGCGAATGCCTACAGAGCAGTCAGTTATGCCAGCGTGGTTGAAGCTGCCTTGAGAGTTGAGGCCATTGAGAATGCCAAGAATAGAGGCTAGTAGTTGAGGAAGGATAAGCGGAAGTCCGGTGGAGGGAAGAGCCCTCAGGAACCCGATGCTGTCTCGAGAAAGAAGAACGAAGAGGTTTGTAGTTTCTGTGGCCGGCCAGGCCACCCCTTTGAGAAGTGTTTCAAAAGGTTGGGA
Source organism: Platanthera guangdongensis (assembly GCA_039583875.1). Taxonomy (NCBI): domain Eukaryota; kingdom Viridiplantae; phylum Streptophyta; class Magnoliopsida; order Asparagales; family Orchidaceae; genus Platanthera; species Platanthera guangdongensis. The sequence goes on along the minus strand of CM077150.1, from coordinate 119,836,106 downwards.
GCGCAGAATAAGGAACAGGTGCACGTAATTTAGGGTGCTCCCAGAGGAGACTTGTTATGTGCCTTGTGTGGAAGGAAGGGGCATGAGGCTGCCCGTTACTGGTTAAAAGATAAGGTATGCTTTCAGTGTGGGCAGATGGGTCACCTCAAGACAATGTGCCCACAGTTCCAGCCTGTTCTGCAGCAAGTTCCCCTCCAGGCTTTGCCACCGCCTCAACAAATGGATAGAGGAAAGGGGAAGCTGAATGTGCTTTCGGCAGACAAAGCGCAGACTTCGACCCAGGTTATCTCAGGTTCGACTCCTCCCCAGTCGTTTCGTTATGTTCCCTTTTTGGTTGTAGTTCTCATTTTAGCGTTTGTTGCCTTAGATGCGTGCGCTATTTGTAGGACGATTTAAGGTAAAGAACCGCTGGGCGCGCGTTCTCTTCGATTCAGGCGCTACCCACTCGTTTGTTGCTAGAGCATTCGTGGAGCGGTTCAGTTTGGGCCTAGATCGTGTTGGTGGTGCCTTCTGAGTTAAGTTCCCCTCTGGTGACTCTGTGGTTACGGACCTGGGTGTCCTTGATTGTCCGATTTTGTTGGGGGATTTTCTAGCCAAGGCATCTCTGAAGGTGATTGACCGGGAGGACTTCGATGTTATCTTGGGCATGGACTGGTTGCAAAGGTACGATATAGTTATCCAGTGCAAAGGTAAGCGCTTGGACTTCATCAAAGACAACGGTCAGCCAGGGAGCATTTATGGGTATTCTCTCCAGGAGTCTCCAGTCATTTCTGCGGTGGGTGCTCGGAAGTTACTTGATTCTGGCTGCTTAGCCTGTGTGGTCTCTCTTGTAAGGGCAGTTGTTAGAGTGCCGCGTTTGGAAGAGATTCCTGTGGTGTGTGACTTCTCTGATTTGTTTCCTAATGATCTTCCCGGTCTTCCACCCGATCGAGATGTCGAGTTTGTTATAGATTTAGAGCCAGGCACGCATCCTATAGTAAAGGCACCGTACCGGATGGCCCCGCGAGTGCTGTAAGAGTTGCGAATTCAGCTGGATGAGATGTTGGCAAAAGGTTTCATAAGGCCGAGTTCTTCGCCTTGGGGTGCACCAGTGTTGTTCGTCAAAAATAAAGATGGGTCGATGAGGCTATGCATCGACTATAGAGAGCTGAACAAGATTACAATTAAGAACAGGTACCCTTTGCCTCGGATTGACTATTTGTTTGACTAACTGCGTGGTAGTGTCGTGTTTTCCAAGATTGATCTTAATTCGGGTTATCACCAGTTGAGCATTCGAGAGTCAGATGTTCCGCGGACGGCGTTCCGCTCTCGTCATGGGCATTTTGAGTTTTTGGTTATGTCATTTGGTTTGACTAATGCGCCCTCAGCTTTTATGGATTTGATGAACAGAGTTTTCAAGGATTTTCTAGATAAGTTTGTGATTGTCTTTATAGACGATGTTTTGGTGTACTCTAAAGATGCAGAGGAGCATGATCGACATTTGCGACTGGTCTTGGCGACTCTGAGAGACCATAAGCTATATGCCAAGCTGAGCAAATGAGAATTTTGGTTGCCTCAAGTTTCTTTTCTCGGCCACGTGGTTAATAAGGAGGGAATATCGGTGGACCCAGAAAAGATCGCTGCTGTGCTGGAATGGGCGAGACCTGTTACTCCCAAAGAGATCAGAAGCTTCTTGGGCTTGGCTGGAAATTATAGAAGATTTGTAGAGGGATTCTCTACCTTGTCTGCGCCGTTGACCAAGTTGACGCAGAAGAATGTAGCCTTCATATGGGATGGCAAGTGTGAGGAGGCTTTTGAGGAACCAAAAAGAAGGTTATGTTCAGCTCCAATTTTGTCCTTGCCTACTGAAGGTAGTGAGTATGATATATATATGTATGCGTCGCATGTCGGACTGGGCTGCGTATTGATGCAGGGCGGGAAGGTGATTGCGTACAGGTCGACGCAGCTAAAGACTCACGAAAGGAATTACCCTACGCATGACCTGGAGTTTGCAGCTGTGATCTATGCGCTAAAATTGTGGAAGCATTTGTTGTATGGCGTGCAGTGCAAGATTTTCACGGATCATAAGAGTTTAAAGTATGTCTTCACCCAGAAAGAATTGAATCTGCGCCATCGGCAATGGTTGGAGTTCGTGGCCGACTATGATGTTGAAATCCAGTACCATCTGGGCAAAGCGAATGTGGTGGCTGATGCCCTGAGTCGGAACTCAGGGAAGATTTTCAATCTCTCCACCGAGCGTCTAGTGGAAGAGTTCCTTTTGATGGACATTTCTGTGGGAAGCTGCGATTTACAGAGTAGCTTGGCAGTGGAAGAACCTTCGTAGATTGCGCTTACGAGACCGCATTAGAAGGATGATCCCGATCTTCTGCATTTGTATCTTCGAGCTGAAAAAGGTGAATTACCAGATTTCTCTATAGATGATGCGAGTACCTTGAAGTATCGTGGCAGGTTTTGCATCCCCGCAGTTGGAGATATCCGGGATATGGTGTGCAGAGAAGCCCACGGATCTAGTGTTGCCTAACATCCAGGGTCTACCAAGATGTATCATGATTTAAAGTAGATTGCCTGGTGGTGTGGGATGAAGTGGGACATAGCCAGATTTGTTTCTGAGTGTTACACTTGCAGGCGTGTGAAAGCCGACCATGGGAGGCCTGGGGGCAAGCTGACTCCCTTGGAGATTCCGACGTGGAAGTGGGAGAGTATCTCGATGGATTTCATTACAAGCTTACCGAGATCTCCTAAGGGGCATGATTCAGTTTGGGTGATCGTAGACAGATTGACAAAGAGTGCTCAATCGTACCATTTAAGATCGATTATCCGATGAGGAAGATAACCGAGCTGTATTTGGGTGAGGTTATCAGATTGTATGGTGTACCCGTGAGTATCATATCGGACCGAGACTCAAGGTTCACGTCTCGTTTTTGGAAGAGCCTTCAGGAGGAGTTGGGTACAGATTTGAGGTATTCCACAGCCTATCATCCGCAGACCAATGGTCAGACGGAGCGAGTAAATCAGATTGTGGAAGATATGATCCGATGCTATATTCTTGACCACGAAGGAGCGTGGGATGAGCGCTTGTGGCTTATGGAATTTGCGTATAACAACAGTTACAAAGAAAGCTTGCAAATGGCTCCTTTTGAAGCTTTGTATGGGTGGCGCTACAGGACACTCTTGTTTTGCACTGAGGTTGGCGAGAGACCTTTGTTGGGTCCAGAAGCACTCGAGGAGATGGCAACCGCTGTGAAACTTATTCGGGAAAATCTTCGGTTATCCAAGGAGAGATATGAGAAGAACGCCAACCAGCGTAGATCGGACTTGGAATTTGTTGTGGGGGACTCAGTGTTCTTAAAAGTCTCCCCGTTGATCCGAGTCAAGCGGTTTGGAAAGAACAGGAAGTTGGACCCGAGGTACGTGGGGCCGTTCCTAATTGTTGAGCGGATTGGGTTATCATCTTATAGGCTGGCTTTGCCGACAAATTTCCCTGGCGTGCATGATGTCTTCCACGTCAGTCAGCTGCAGAAATGTGTGCTGAATGACAGGCAGGTTTTGGATTCTGTGCCTCAGTTGGAGCCGAATATTTCTTATGTGTAGGTGCCTGTCCGCATTTTGGATTCTCAGGTTCGTGCGTTGCGGAAGAAGACTATTCCTATAGTTAAAGTTTTATGGAGGAATCAGGATGTAGAAAGCGCGACTTGGGAATTGGAGTCGGCTATGAGGGAGGCTCACCCTCATCTGTTTCCCTGATCTTGAGCCTGGTATGTTCTGTTTTATTTATATATATAGCCCATTCCTGGCTCTTTCTCTCTCCTTCTTTATAGGAGTGTTGTGAGTAAAGTTTCGAGGCGAAACTTTCTTTTAGGGGGAGTGGCTGTAACGCCCCCGGTTTTTTTGTGTTTTGTTTTATCTTTGATTGGCGTTACGATGACGCATTCCCGGCCTTTCTCCATTGTAGAGCGCGGTCTTAGCTCTTTAGGTTCCTTGTGTAGCCTGGTTGTAGCCTGTTGGCAAGTTTCCCCAGATAGCCGGAGTCTGTTTTGGTGACTCGGTTGGGCCTCTTAGGGAAATGCTTGTGTTTTGGCTTCGGGAGGTGTTAGCCCGAGTGTGCGATCGTCGGATATTGATTTCGACCTTACCATTGTTTTCGTAGCTTGGGTGTTTAGCTACGGTGCGAGTTTTGGTCGAAGTCCGGGATCATTTGCTTTCACGTCGTTTCGACGTTTGTTTTGTTAGCTGTAATGTTGTTGTGTTGTGCGTGGCCTGGTGTGTCCGAGCTTGTTTGGCTGGTGCCTTGTCTTTTTGTTTTGCTAAGGAGTTAGCAGTTTTTTTGTGTAAGTTTGGTTGACACGGCCTGGGTCACGGGCGTGACCCAGGGCGTGTCGTTCTCGGGAAGAGCTCTCCTTTGTGTGGTCGACGAATTTTGGTCGACGTGTTTTTTTGGTAGGAAAACGGCCTGTGACACGGGCGTGTCACCGGGCGTGTCCCCCTTCGGTTCGTCGAGCTGCGCTCGATGGTCGTCAGGCGGTGTTTTAGTGAGAACACGGCCGTGTCACGGGCGTGTCGTTTCGGACATGGGCATGACACGGGGCATGTCTCTTTGATTCGACGATCGGCGCTCCACGATCGTCGAGCGGTGTTTGAGTTGGTACACGGCCTGTGACACGGGCGTGTCACAGGGCGTGTCCCGTGTTTCGTCGAGCGGAGATCGACGTTCGTCGAGTGGGTAGGTGGGTAGATGTGTGAGTACACGCCCCGTGACACGGGCGTGTCGGGCCGTGTCACAGGCGTGTTTGGGGCGTGTTCCGTACTTTTTCTCCTGAGAGCATCTTTTGTTGCCGTGAACCATTTTTCCTTCTTATTTCGTCGTTCCCGAGCCTGGAGAGCTTCCAGCGGAAGGGTTTTGAGAGGAGGCGGTGGTTTTTTGGCTGGTGTTTACGGGAGGGAGCTCGTTTTTCTCGTGCGATAGCGGATTTGACATGCTTTCATCTAGATCTTCCCTTTCATGTAAGTCATTCTTGGTTTAGGGTTGATTCAAGGAGTTAAAATTCCTTTGGATTCTATTTTTTTCTTCTCTAAATCGCTGCTTTTGACCGTAGGTGGACGATCTTGCCGCCAAGGCCTGTTTCGTGTTGCAATCGCTGCATCTTGGTAGTAAGGCAAGTGGCTCCTTTCCCTTGCCAATTTGACCCCTTTTTACCTAATTACCTTGCTGTATTTTTGTTCTTTAATTCCAGCCATGTTCGATTTAGGTTGTGTAGCACTTTTGGCTATTCTCTTTCTTTTATTGTTTTGTCTGGGCTTGGTGTCCAGTGGGTCGCTAGAGTTAGGGTAAGGCTGCGCTTGGTTGTAGTTTAAGTTTAGTTGCGATCGCCCCGAGTAGTTAGGATGGAAGGGAGGGTTGGGATTAAATTTCCAACTCTCTGTTTTCGCGCGTTGACAGAGTTTAGGCTGCGGTTTTAACTAAAATTTACGTTTAGCCTAAGTGGAAAGCGCTGACAGCGTCGAGTGAGCCGAGTTCACTCAACGCCGTCATCCAGCATAGGATTTGCGGCTAAGTATTTTGGCGTCAAGTGAGTGGAGCTTACTCAACACCGCGTCGAGTGGGCTCGACGTTTTTGTCTTGGGTTCGTGTGTTTCCTTAGGATTGTTAGTGTGACTTTTCCTATTCCCTAGGGGGGGATTGGGTGTTCGGCTAATTTTTGCATGCCGACTCTTGGGTTGTGGCAGGTGGTGTAGTTTTGGTGGCCTCTGGAGGGGTGGTTTTATGTGGAGAGCTGTGGACACCGCCTTTTGCCCCGGTTTGGGTTGGCGTGTGTGGGACCCTAGTGCTGCCACTGTTTGACCCCTTAGCCCATTTTTGGATCTGGCTTTGGTTATGTATACAGATCCATGTTTTGACCACTGCCATTTAGCCACGTGTTAGGACTGTTAGTCCCTTTCCTATTTATGTTTTCTTTTTCTTTTGGCATATATGTATATGTCTTGTTGCTGTTGCAGACTCTCTTGTAGGGCATATTGCTTTTATTGCTCGCACTGGGTGTGCTTTGGTGTGCTTTAGGCAGTGCTCTTTTCTTACTGTCATGCCCTTTCTTTTGCTTATAGCAGTTTGATGCCGGGTTGGTAGACCCTTTTTATTTGCTCATAAATCTAATGCTCTATTTACCTTTTTGATTATTTTCTTGCTGAGGTGTTATTTTATTGAATGCCTCAAGTCCAGGTTGTAGCCAGTTCAGCGGCTAGTTCTTTTGGGGGGGGGGGGGCGGGCTTGTTGGTGGCCTCTTGGGTAACTGAGATAGCTGATCCCCGATTTTGTGAGGTAGTTCTTTACCTTTCTATATGGACATACATACTCACCAGTGGGTTCATGTCAGGTTGTTGACGCCCACTGGTGGATTCTTGCGATGCTGGGTATGAACTTAAACTGCTATTTTTGCCTATTTGTGGTTGTTTACTTGCTTCTGGGAAGTGTTTATGCTAGGTTGCATGTTAGATATTTTAAACCCTAAAAGCATTACTATATTTATCTCATGCATAACATATTTATAAAACCAAGACACTATTTTTCCTAAGCGTAAAAGACTATCTTTCATATATACTATATTCACTTTAGAGTCGTGCATACCATGAGTCGTCCCTCGGGGACACTTATGCTCATTTAGGGTGTCAACATAGTTGAACCAAAGTATTTTCTACTGCGTATAAATATACTTTAATTGTGGACTAGCTGATCCATCGTCCCGAGGGATACGACCATTAAATATAACTGGTTTTCTTTCATATTAATCTATGGTTTTCCTTAAAAATCTAAGGTCTGGGGTTTTACCTGAGCGTGTGCAGTTATCCCCTGCACGACGTGGCATCACGACACGTGTTTTCTCTTGCTCTGATATGTATTTATAGTTGAGAAAATGCGGGTTGTTACAGAACTTCTCACGGATAGAGTTATCACTCACTACTTTGACGAGTAAGGAGCAGAAGTTCATTTGGGCGCAGGACTGCGCGCGAGCTTTTGAGGAGTTGAAGTGTCAGTTGACCACGGCGCCTGTGCTGAGTTTGCCGAGTGGGACCGAAGGCTTTGAAATTTAAAGCGATGCGTCGGGCAGTGGCTTGGGTTGTGTGCTGCTGCAACACGAAAGTGTGATAGCGTATGGCTCGAGACAGCTGAAAGTGCACGAGAGGAATTATCCGGTCAATGACTTGGAGTTAGTGGCCGTGATTTTTGCCTTGAAGTTGTGGAGGCACTACTTGTATGGGGTAAGGGTCGATATCTATACTGATCATAAGAGCCTGAAATATTTGTTGGATTAGAAACATCTGAACATGCGGCAGCGTAGATGGATGGAGTTCCTCGGGGACTGTACATTCAAGATCCACTACGTGCTGATAAAGTCAATGCAGTTGCGGACGCGTTGAGTTGCTGGGCCCCGGCATAAGTCAATTGGCTGTCGGTCCTTGACGAGCGGTTGGTTCGGGAGTTGGAGGCGTTGGAGATCTCTTGCATAGAAAAGCAGTCGAGTGCTGAAGCGCTATTAAACTGGATGGAAGTTCAGTATTGTTGGGTATTGTATCCACAATGTACCTGATTTGAAGAAGCCCCTGGACAAGCTAAGGTCAATAGACAATGTATTTGATAAAATCTTTCAAGTTGTACTTGCAGGTTTTCCACGCTAAGTGCACACCAATGTCAGGGTGCAGTAGGTCAATATACACGGGTCTGCACGACGTAATCCCTCGTTGAGAAGATCAGTGTGTTGGCCTACGTGTACTCTCTCTATTGGAGTGCACTTACTTTCAAGTACAGGGCCGTGCTTATTGCAAGAGAAGACAAGGAGCAAGGATGGGTCAAGGAGCAGCTCTTGGGTGGAAAGACGAAAATTCGTCTAACTATAATTCGACGAGAATCACCAAGTGATTCTCGCCGATTCGGCGAGAATCACTAGTGATTCTCGCCGAATCGTCGAGAATCATTAGTGATTCTCGCCGACTCTTTCCGGCTACCTCAAAACGGTGCCAAGTAAGATTCGGCGAGAATCACTAGTGATTCTCGCCGAACCCATCGCAGAGCAGATCATGAATACCCAATAGTATTCGTTGAGAATCACTAAGTGATTCGGCGAGAATCACTAGTGATTCTCGACGAATCGTCGAGAATCACTAACTGATTCTCGCCGATTCGTCGAGAATCACCTGCGATTCTCGCAGATTTTTACTTGGCGTTTTCTCTGGAAGCTGCTGGACCGGATTCTGCCGCTGGACTATTTTGAACCGGTTTTCGGGATTATTCTTGTGGGTCCCACAACGGTCAAATTGAAAGTATCTACAGTATATATACGGGTATTTTGAACAGTAGGATACATGAAAAGAAGCCGAGCAAAAAACCTAGACCTAAAATCGCGATCTTCACTCCGCCGCCGCCGTCGCGCTCGAGCTAGTTGGTCGCCGTCATCGATCGGGATTCCTTCGTGATCTTCCTGCGACAGAAGCCTAGCCAAGCCTTGGGTCTCACGTGTCTATCCAGAGATCCCTTGTCTCTTGATTTGTTGATCGGGAAAAACATCCCGTTCGAATTGATCGAACGACCGATCCTCGTGTGACCGTTGGTAGACCTAGCTTGCTTCGCTACGAAGTTTGGATCTCCAAAGTACAGCAGCCACATATCGTCGTCGCCGCCGAACCCGTGAACCTTGCCGCCGCCAATCTTGCCGCCGCCGGTTCCGGGGAGATCCTCTCCAAGAGAGATCCATGGTTGTGCACTCTTTGTGGACTTCAAGAACACGTTGTCAACAAAGAGGGATACCTTAGTCTCCAAACGAAGTTTGTATCTCGTGTACATTCTATTTTTACTTTTGTTGTAAAGGAACATTTGTTCCGTGTTGTAAGGGTTGGGTGCAACACGGTTTGTGAGAGTATCGACTCCTACGTGAGGAAGGGTTCCTTCCGATAGTGCAAGGATTGGATTTCAATCCTGTTGGAGAAGTGATCGAGTCGTCCCTTGTTGGGAGATAGGTCGAAGGGGGAAAGTGGATGTACCCAAGTCGGGGAACCACTATAAATTGCCTGTGTTTTCTGTGTGCTGTGCTGTTTATCTTTATTGTGCAGGTACTATTATAAATTCCGCAAAAGCGCTACACGTCACCTATTCCCCCCCCCCCCCATAGGTGCATATAGTTGACACTAGGTGGACTTTTAAGTGGTATCAGAGCAGGTTCCTCATCAAAAAGGTTAACACCTTGAGTTGAATCCTGCCACTAGTGTCAACAAGGAGGCAAACATCTACTATGGACGGGCTCAAGTTCTCCGACAAGATCCCAGTGTGCACCAGGCTCAACATTCCTATCTGGAAGGAAAGGATCAGGTTCTACATGGAAGCAGTGGATCCTCGACTTTTCATGATCGTGCAGGAGGGACCTTATGTCCCCACTAAGGCCTCCACCATTGATCCCACCAAGAAAGTGCCGAAGACACTTTCTGAAATGGACAAGGACGAGATGGTGCTAGTGGGACTTGACATGAAGGCACAGAACATTCTGGTCAGCGCAGTTGATGACTCTATGATGCAAAACTTCAGCAACTGCAGGACAGCACAGGAGATCTGACAGTGCCTGATCATCCTAACGGAGGGCACGGATGAAGTGAGGGATGATCGGAGATCCCTCCTGAACCAGAAATATGAGGCCTTCAGACAAGGGCCTAAGGAAGAGATCGGAGTCACATACGAGAACTTCCTCAAGATTGTCAACGCCCTCAAAGGCTACGGAAGAGGGTTCACTAATGGTGAACTCAATGATAAATTCCTTAGGTCCCTTACTAAGGAATGGGACACAAAGATCTGCGCTATCAGAGAGTTTGACAGACTAGCTGAAACTGATCCACAAATTCTGTTTGGAAAGCTGATGTCCTATGAGCTTCAGCTGAACACCAGAAAAGCAGAAGAAGAAGCTGAGAAGGCGGCAGCCAAAGAAAAGACTGTGGCTCTAAAAGCCAGTCACTCCAGAAAAGGCAAGGGTGCGGTTTCGTACCGTGCCAGGAAAAAGGATGAGGAGGAGGACTCCGAGCCATGCTCCTCCAGCTCAGAGCTATCGGAGGAGGATTTCTCCCTCATCACTCGAGAGTTCAAGTTCCTCAAGATGAGGAATCAAAGAAAGAGAGACGGCTCCTCCTCCAGGCATCAGAAGAAAAAATTATTCTTCTGACAGGTATGCATCTAGACCGAACAAACATCGCTCCACTGACATTATTTGCTTTGGATGCAATAAGCCAGGACACGTCGTGGCCGACTGCTATCAAGGCAAGAAAGAAAAAGGGAAAGAAGAGGAGCACAAATCCTCTAGAGATAAGAAGAAGGAGCGGAGCTACATCGCCAAAAGGCCAAAGATACTGAGTGAGTCTGATTCCTCAGACTCCAGTGATGATGAGGAAGCCTACTTCGGGTTGGTGGGTCGCTCGGACTCAGAAGGAGAATGCCCCCCATTTACTGGGAAGGTAAAAGCTCACACCCCTCTCTCCGACTCCGACTCTGACCCTGAGTCTCAGGATGATGAACCTGAGGATAGCCCTTCGGCCCGTGAAGCGGAGCTCCTCGAGAAATATGAGCTTCTGCTCAACACTTTCGAGGAGTGCCGGAAGAGACTGAAGGCTGAGAAGAAGGAAGTGAAATTCCTTAAGGGTGAGTGTGTATCCCTAAGGGAAGAGGTCACTAGCTTGATTTCTCTCCGACAGGAGCACCTTGACCTGACTTCAAAGCATTCAGAGTCTTTGAAGCTCCTTGATCTTAAGCAGGAGGAAGTCGACAAGTTGGAAGAACTACTTGCGGCAGAAAGGAAGATCGTCAAGAGCTTCTCTATGCCAAAAACAGTTCTCCAGTCGTTGATACCTTCTCTGCTCATGCCAAAGGAGCTGGCTTGGGGCATGTAGGGGTATCTGGTTCCTCATCCAGGAGAAACAGGAACCAGAGGAAGAATAAGGCCGCCAAGAAGGCCTCTGCTGATGAAAAGGGAAAGGCTGCGCTTAGTCCTGTTGCGTTCAGAAAGCCTGGCTTTCCTTGCAACCAACATGACTTTGAGTCAACATTTGGCCATCATTTCCGGCCCTCGGTCGCAAAGCCAAAGAGCCGATATGACTGTTGGACCTTTCCCCGGAACTTCGGTGAGAGTGCCTTCAAGGCACCTTATGAGGAAATCCACATGGGAAATTATGGTCCGTTCTCTTGCGGCCATAATGATAAGCAGGCACCAAAATCCAAGCCTGTTATACAGAAGGTGACGAGGTCATGTGACTGTTGTCACCATGAGGCCTCCACCTCCAGATCCAAGGCCACAGCTGTACCCACCGTTCCCAGGGTAAGGCAGGAGCCTAGGAAGAGGTACAACAGATTCGACTGTTGGTGCTGTGGCAAAGTTGGTCACTTTACCGTGGATTGTTGGTTTAATCCAAGGTATTACGAGACTCCCTATGTTAGCACTTCGAGGCCGACCACTCGTAGGGTTAACCAACCGAGGGGGAGTGTGCTAAGCAGGAATCTAGGACCCAAGTTCGATTGGGTTCCTAAGGCGAGTTAATTTTGTTTTGCAGGAATGTCCAGAGGCCACCAAAACGCCAATCTGGTATTTGGACAGTGGATGCTCCCGGCATATGACTGGGATAAGAAGCATGCTGCGTGATTACACTCCAGTCGAGAATGGACCCAAAGTCATCTTTGGAGGGTCAGATCGAGGAGTCACCAGAGGTTACGGTATGATTTCCAACGGTATAATCTCTATCACCGACGTGGCTTATGTTGAAGGGTTAAACCATAACCTGATCAGTGTAAGTAAGTAATGTGATAAAGGTTATGACGTTAAGTTCTGCAAGGATAAATGTCTGATAATTTCACGTACCTCTTCTGAGACGGTATTATCAGGGATTAGGAGCAGAAATATCTTCTGCTTAGATTTTCTCAGTGTAGATTCATCTACCCCCGTATGCCTAGTGGCAACAGGCAGTGCATCTCTTTGTGATCAATGACACAAGAGGTTGGCACATATTAATTTCAAGACAATTAGTATGCTGTTTTCTAAGAACTTAGTAAGGGATGCTCCCAGTATCAAGTGCATCAAAGATAGCCCCTGTCCTGCATGCCAGATGGGCAAACAGACTCGGGCTACCTTTAAGAGCATTGCATACAAAGACTCTTCCCGATGTCTTTAACTCTTACATATGGACTTGTTTGGTCCAATGCAAGTTCATAGCTTGGGAGGCAAGTCTTATACGCTAGTGATAGTTGATGATCATTCTCGGTTTACTTTGGTGTTCTTTTTGAAACGAAAGTCAGATACGTTTGACATCTTCACTAGTTTTGTCAAGCAGGTTCAGAACGAATTTAACTGCTCAGTGGTCAAAATCAGAAGTGACCATGGAACAGAATTTGAATCTGGTGCTATGACAGAATTTGTGAAGAACTAGGTATCTTTCATGAGTTTTCCTCCCCGCGCACTCCTCAGCAAAATGGAGTTGCGGAGAGGAGAAACAGAACTCTCATTGAAGCCTGCACGACAATGTTGAAAGACGATTCTCTCCCGGAATACTTCTGGGCAGAGGCTGTTAATACAGCTTGTCATGTACAAAACCGAGCATTGATCAACAAGCATCATCGTAAGACGCCTTACGAGCTACTGAAAGGCAGGAAACCAACCATGGCCTACTTGAGGATTTTTGGTTGCAGATGCTATATACTGAATAATGGGAAGTACCCGCGTACTAAATTTGGTGAAAAATGCTTCGAAGGCATATTCATGGGCTATAGTTCCCACAGTCGGGCATTTAGGGTCTTCAATAAGAAAACCCTAGTGGTAGAAGAATCAATAAATGTTGTATTTGATGAAGGAAGTTTGCTTAACAGCAATTCTTCCAGTGGTATTCTTGAAGATGCAGGTGCACGACTTGAACAGCTGAGTCTGGATGAGACCGCTAAAGATGACACTCCTACGCACGTCAAAGTTTCCACCTCCACGTCATCTGAAAATGTTGAAGATCAAAATGGAACAAATATCTTAGAAGAAGGAGAAGCCCAAGAAGTAGTCGAAGCTTCAGACGCCAGACTTCATGAGCTCCGGCATGTGAGGGATCATCCTAGAGATCAAATCATCGGAGATCCTCGTGTCGGTGTCAGAACTCGAAGAGGTACTATTAACGAAGTATTGCATCTTAGCTTCCTGTCACAGGTTGAGCCAAAGAAGTTCGACGAGGCGAACAAGGATGCGGCATGGATTCTGGCCATGCAAGATGAACTACATCAATTCGAACGTTGCAACGTTTGGACGCTAGTTCTCAGACCATACAAGCAGAATGTGATTGGCACCAAGTGGATCTTCCGAAACAAGCTGGATGAACATGGTGTCATCATAAAGAACAAGGCAAGGCTGGTGGCTCAAGGTTACAGACAGGAGGAGGGGATTGACTTCGACCAGACCTTCGCACCAGTAGCAAGGCTCGAGGCAATCAGATTGTTCCTGGCGTATGCTTCACACAAAGGATTCACAGTCTATCAAATTGATGTGAAATCAGCATTCTTGAACGGAGACCTGAAAGAGGAAGTATACGTCGCTCAACCCCCAGGTTTTGTCGATCCTACTTATCCCAATCATGTTTATTTTCTTAATAAAGCCTTATATGGGTTGAAACAAGCTCCACGAGCTTGGTATGAGACTTTATCTAGTTTTCTTCTTGAGAACAAGTTCTCTAGAGGTAAAATAGATAAAACATTGTTTCTCAGGGAAGTCAAGGGCAAGATTTTGCTGGTGCAAATCTATGTCGATGACATAATATTCGGCTCAACGGACAACAATCTTTGCAAAAAGTTTTCTAAACTTTTGCAAGGAAAGTTTGAAATGAGCAGTATGGGAGAGCTCAAGTATTTCTTAGGACTTCAAGTGAAACAGTCTGAGGATGGAATCTTCATCTCTCAGACGAAGTTCACAAATGAACTCCTTAAGAAATTCGGTATGGAGAGTGCAACCTCTATGAGGATTCCAATGGGATCCACTATGTCTCTGGATAAGGATGAGAAAGGTAAACCTTTCGATGAAACCAAATACAGAAGCATCATTGGATCCCTACTCTACCTTACTATCAGTAGACCGGATATCATGTTCTCCACATGTGTCTGTGCCAGATATCAGGTGAACACTAAGGAATCTCACTATGTCGCTGCAAAGCGAATTCTAAGATACCTTAAAGGTACTCCCAATCTTGGCTTGTGGTACCCGAGAAACAATGATGTCGAGCTAATAGGCTTTTCAGATGCTGATTTTGCAGGGAGTAGGGATGACAGGAAAAGCACCTCCGGGATGTGTCAATTCCTCGGCAGGAGGCTTATCTCATGGAACAGCAAGAAACAGAATTGTGTCGCAACCTCCACAGCAGAGTCTGAGTACATCTCGGCAGGCAGCTGTTGCGCACAACTCCTATGGATCAGAAACCAGTTAGCCGACTACGACCTTCAGTTCAAGGACATACCAATGTACTGCAACTCCTCCAGTGCAATCGCCATTGCCAACAATCCGGTATCGCACAGCAGAACGAAGCATATTGAAGTGCGCTACCACTTCATTCGGGAGCACGTGGAGAACAAGGACATCTCTCTCTGTTATGTCCCAACGGACAAGCAGATTGCTGATATATTCACAAAGCCCTTAGACGAGGCCAAGTTCAATCTTTTCAAGACTGAACTGGGGATGCTCAATTATGAGGAATGAAGACTACAGAAGCTCCAGGCTCGTAAACGATCTGAGGGGGAGCAAGGAACTCAAGTGTGAGCACAGACGCAAGAACTGAGGGGGAGCAAGGGGTCAAATGCTACCGACCCCGCTTTGCAGAAGCCGAAAAGGGGGAGATTACCCTCTCGGCTAAGGCTAAGGTGGCTCCAAGCTTGTTCCCAAGAACTTGGTATTGGTAATGTATAACTCACTCAACTCTATTTCAAGTTTATGGTTTTCATTCCCATATGCTTTATTCACATTAGCTTGTAGGGTTTAGGCTTCTTCAAATAGGGGGAGATTGTTGGGTATTGTATCCACAATGTACTTGATTTGAAGAAGCCCCTGGACAAGCTAAGGTCAATAGACAATGTATTTGATAAAATCTTTCAAGTTGTACTTGCAGTTTTTCCACGCTAAGTGCACACCAATGTCAGGGTGTAGTAGGTCAATATACACGGGTCTGCACGACGTAATCCCTCATTGAGCAGATCAGTGTGTTGGCCTACGTGTACTCTCTCTATTGGAGTGCACTTACTTTCAAGTACAGGGCCGTGCTTATGCAAGAGAAGACAAGGAGCAAGGATGGGTCAAGGAGCAGCTCTTGGGTGGAAAGACGAAAATTCGTCTAAGTATAATTCGACGAGAATCACCAAGTGATTCTCGCCGATGATTCTCGCCGAACCCATCGCAGAGCAGATCATGAATACCCAGTAGTATTCGTTGAGAATCACTAAGTGATTCGGCGAGAATCACTAATGATTCTCGACGAATCGTCGAGAATCACTAACTGATTCTCGCCGATTCGTCGAGAATCACCTGCGATTCTTGCCGATTTTTACTTGGCATTTTCTCTGGAAGCTGCTGGACCGGATTCTGCCGCTGGACTATTTTGAACCGATTTTCGGGATTATTCTTGTGGGTCCCACAACGGTCAAATTGAAAGTATCTACAGTATATATATACGGGTATTTTGAACAGTAGGATACATGAAAAGAAGCCGAGCAAAAAACCTAGACCTAAAATCGCGATCTTCACTCCGCCGCCGCCGTCGCGCTCGAGCTAGTTGGTCGTCGTCATCGATCGGGATTCCTTCGTGATCTTCCTGCGATAGAAGCCTAGCCAAGCCTTGGGTCTCACGTGTCTATCCAAAGATCCCTTGTCTCTCGATTTGTTGATCGGGAAAATCTTCCCGTCCGAATCGATCGAGACGACCGATCCTCGTGTGACCGTTGGTAGACCTAGCTTGCTTCGCTACGAAGTTTGGATCTCCAAAGTACAGCAGCCGCATATCGCCGTCGCCGTCGAACCCGTGAACCTTGCCACCGCCAATCATGCCGCCGCCGGTTCCGGGAAGATCCTCTCCAAGAGAGATCCAAGGTTGTGCACTCTTTGTGGACTTCAAGAACACGTCGTCAACAAAGAGGGATACCTTAGTCTCCAAACGAAGTTTGTATCTCGTTGTTGATGCACGAAAACGGACAGGGAGTCGGTCACCACCAGCTAAAGGTTCGAACACGGGAAAAAGGGGAGACTGCGAGCAGCGATTTACTAAGCGGATGAGAGCTGAAAGAGGAGCAGGGCCGTGAACCACGGCAACAACAGACTTCGCCCGTCGCGGCCTGAATTCCTCTCTTGCGACGGGCTTTCCCTTGATTGAAGAAGAAGTGGGTTACAAGTGAAAGGAAAGGACTGAGGGAAGTAGAGCAAGGGGGAGTCCGCAAGGCACAGGATTCGAGTCCGCAGCCTGTAACAAGTAGGCTCCTGGGTCCGAGTCAGCGTGCCTTGAGTGCACCACCTCCCCCCTATTTATAGGATAGGGGGCCTGCCCAAGCGGGCAGGGCTAAAATAACCGGCTGCCCGGGGTACAGGAGAACCGGGCAGCGGTGACGGGAAGCGAAAAGAAAGAACACGCCAGTCCGCACAGAAGGGGCGGACTGGGCTCGTGAACTGGAGCTTCCACTGCTGCTGGGCGCGGCCACTGGAGACCGGCGGCCTGGACGGACGAGATACTGCGTCCGCCGCTGGAGACTTGCCCAACGCGCCGGCGGACTGAGCGGACTGGGCTTTGCGTCCGCCGCTGGAGTATCACCCTTGGCGCGACTGGTGACAGTGCCGGACTGGGCGGACGGACAAATCCTGTCCGCGCCTGCTGAATGGGGGCTTTGGGAACTTGGAGTATGTTGCGGACTGAGGGGTTAACATAATCCCCGCACATTTTTAAGTTTCCAGAAAAACTTCGAAAATGTTTCTTTAACCGCCGAGTCCGCAAACCTCGAAAATGCCGCCAAAGCTATAAATATCGCTGGAGGGCCTGGATCTGCTGAGAATCTTGATCGACACGGGGCGATACTCAACACTTGCGGTCTCCACTTTCCAGTCCGGCATGGCAAGACTTGGTACATTCCTCTCTCGCTTCACTGCCAAAGGCGACTCGGAGCCGTCAACGCCAGTGAAGACCAAGAAAATTGCAAAGAGGCCGGCAAGACAAGATACTGTCTGCCTCGCAGGAGAAAATTCCCAGAACGAGAAGCCTGCGGAGAAAGCAGTCCGCCACGTCGATGTTTCTGCTCGCAAGGATGCCGTAGTCGACGCCGAACCATTGAGGAGTGAGAAGATGGCAACCTTGTCGGACTCCGCCCCTTCTCAGAAGACTGCGACCTCGGCGGACACTACTGGCGAACACATGGAGACTGACATATCTTCCCCCAATGCCTCGGTGCAAATTGTTGACTTGGACGAAGAAGACCGGCGGACTGAGGTAGAGGACAACGCGCCCTCAAAGGCATTGTCTGCTGTGAATCCTGAACCTGTCCGTGCTGACCAGCCTGATTTAGGGGGGTCCGCCGCGGACGCTGCTGAGAAGACCGCCAAGAGGAAGAAGAGGAAGAGAGACGGAGAGACCGTCGCTGAGCGGGTTGAGAGGAGGCTGCGCGCTATGAAGGAGAAGAACATCTCCAAGCGGACTGGGGAAGCGGACTTACAACATAGGCCGCGCGACAAAGAAGTTCCAGACGGCGATCTAGTTACTCCGGAGGCCCAAATCCAGGGAGAGAATTCCCTCTCAACGGTCAGTCTTTCCACGGATGAGATATTTGATTCTATAGACGTCGATCAACTTGACTTAATCCAGGACTCCTTGCTGGTTATGCTGCAGCAGAATGAGGCAGAGACTGCTGGAGATAAGGGTGACGAACTCCCTTCCTTGTCCGCTGCGGAGGAAGAGGAGAGGGAGAGGCTGAAGGAGAAGATAGAGGAGCAAAAGAAGCAAATCGTTGCTCATGTTGCCGCGGTCGAGGCAGCCTCGAAGCAGGCCGCGGCGGACAAAGCTGCTGAGGATCTGAGGATTGCGGCGGAGCTGATGCGGTCAGGTAAACTTCAGCCGGCGCCCAAATACTTTCAGCGCAAGTGGCTTTACAGGTCGCCGCCGCGGACGTCAAGACCGATCAAAATTATCACCAAGACGGACGATATCGTGGTCTCAACAAGTGCGGCTGCCGAGAGAAGAGCAAGGGTTCACCGTGAATGGAAAAAGCGGTTAAGCGCCTTTGACCCAGAGCGGGCAAGGCGGCCAATCATCTTTGATAGTCGGAAACTTGCTGCCGCTATATCTAAAAGTGATCTTTTATCCTTTCTTTTAGTCCGCCGCGAACTGCCTTTGAATGCGAAGTTTGACTTTATTTGTTGCAGGTAGAAAGTCGCTGCCGGGCTCCATAGAGAGTGGCGAGATCGTGGTCACACCCAACTCTGGTGCCGACGCGGTCTCACATGTGGAGTCCGCGGAAGATGAGCCACCCAGCCTGAGTATGATAAAAGAGTTAGAGAAGAAATTTGAAGCTGAAATGCAATGTGTCAAAGCAGAGTTAGAGAAAGCGGCGGAGCGCGAGAGGGCGTCCGCGGCGCGCGAGAAAGAGTTCGCAGAACGCGAGAAGGCCCTCAAAGACCAGGTCGCCAGCATCTCGCGGGCGCTGGAGAGGTCTGAAAGGGAAAAGAAAAGGCTCGCGGATGACGTCCGATACTACAGAGGCAAGCACTTGGCGTCGGCTCGTGAAGGAAATGAGAAGCGGACTGCTGAGGTCGCTGAGCAGAGGCCGCGGGCGTCAGATCGCGTTCCTCCTGAGATCGCGGCACCGGCAGGTGGCCAGCAGCCCGCGGATGAGGAGCCGAGGCCGGCAGCGGAGCCAATGGTGCCTCTCAGTCGTGTTGACCGGGAAGCCGCCCATATGCATCGGACTATAAACGTCATCCATCACCATCTCTGCCGGGTATACAGTGAAATTCTTCAGATAAGCGATCAGGCGGCTCATCTATGCAGGGACAGAGCAGAAAAGCCGGCGCGGACGGACAACAGGGATCGCTGAGTCCGCAATTCCTTGAACTTATCTGATTAAATGTATATTGTTTGTATGATTACTCAAACGATGCTGTGCTGTGAACTGAATTCTATTTGATCTGTGCGGATCCAGATTATATGTCCGCTATTCTTATGTAGCTTTATCTTTGGCATGATTTGTGGCGGACTGTGCGGACTAGCGCTGTGTCCGCTTCTTCCTAACCTGCAGGTGGGAAAATACGCGACCTGAGCGGATAGGAAGCTGCGACGGCCGCGACTTGGCCCTGGATTTCCCTTGGAATGTTAATTTGTCTTTGTATCCGCGCTATTTGTTTGGCTGCTTTTTAATTTTTTGCGGACTGTGCGGATTGAATATGCGACCTACGCGGACTGACCAAAAAGCTGTCAGAAATTTTATCTATAAATAGTGCCTTCTGCTTTCTCTATGTAGGAAATTCCTGAAGTAAACGAAACCTTGCGGCCTGCAACATGGTGTCCGCGCGTACTGATGCTGCAGTCGCCTTCCACTCTGCCGACCACAGAAAATGCACTTTGAAAGAGGCTGATCTGGTGGCTTTTGTTGAGAGGAAGATGGCGGACTCCAACATTCTTGTCCGCCTACCCGCACACCAGGAAAGATTGAACTTCTCGACGGCGACCCAGATTGCCATTCCAGTTGATCACTTCGACAGCGGATTCAAGTTCCCGCTCTTATGGGAGCTTGCCGCAATTTTCGAGCACTACGGGATGGTCCCAGGCCAGCTCGCGCCGAATACCGTCGCTGCGATCTGCAGCTTCCTCTCTTACCTGTGATCTGAAAGGATTGCCTTCTCAATGAACATCTTCCGAAAAATATTCTCTGTCCGCTCCATAACTGCCTCTGGAGGCCGCCCCTACAAGGGTGTAATTTACTTCTATTGCAGGGGGATGAAAGTAGTGGGTCTTCCAAACAAGATCCACAACTGGACCTCAAGGTTCTTAATCTTTGAGGGCGACCTCGGGTTCGCGCACACTTATCCGCAAGTGCGCGCGGACTCTGCTTTCAAAAACGTGCAGTTGAACGAAATGGAGTCCGCAATTGTCGAGTTCCTGGCCAACGCCAGGCTTGATATTGAGCACTACCTTCCGCTGCTGGCGAGCTTAGCGGACGTTACGCCTGAGGACAGTAAGTATTAGCGGACTCAGCTTTTGTATCCGCCGCCACCATGCTTTTTAACCGGTTCTTTTTTTGCAGCGACCTTGGCGGTGCCCGCCAACCTGCCGCAGACGCCAAGCGGCTTTGTTCCTACACAAAAGGAGAAGAAAGAAGCGGTTGCAAAGAAGAGGAAGGAGGAAGGGGATGTCGCTGCGGACTACTCCTCCTCCGAAAGCTTCTCCATGTCCGGCTTTGGCATCAGCCAGAGGGACCTTAGGGGGAACCCTATGGTCCATTGGCACAGCAAGGAGAAGCATGTCCGCTTATCCACCGCACTTCCCTCGTGGAGGAGTCCGCGGATAACGCGCCACGCCCATGTTGCGCTCTCCACTCTCTACGGAAAGAGCAACTTGAGCGAACTGAAGAAGGTGCCCGCCGCCGACCTCCCTCTGCTGGCCTCTCAGGCCTCTACGAACAGCGCGGTGACAAATCATTATGTTGCCACTCTGGCCAGAGACATGTTGAGGAAAAATGAACAGCTTCAGAAAGATAATGAAGCGCTGAGGGAAAGGAACGCGCGGCTGGGAGAAAGGAATGCCCGGCAAAGAGAGGAGCTGGCGGTGAGTTGAATTTGCCGCGATCTGGATTTGCTATTCGCCGCGATCTGTCTGAGTTTGCAATCTTGCTTTTGCAGGTCGCCTATGATTTGGAGAACACTAAATTCCGGGCCGCCACGCTCCCTTTTGTGATGGAGACAGTTGAGGTTGCTGTTGAGCGGCTTGCCTGCGACGGCCTCATGAAGGAAGGAGTGAGCGGCGTCCCCTTCCTGGAGATCTTTCCTGAGCTGGCCCCTCAGGTCGCGGCGATGGAAATAGCCAAAAAAGGAAAAGAGGTTGTCGAGGAAGATGATGAAGACGAAGAAGAAGGCAGAGGCTCTCAAGGTGAAGAGCAAGTCCCTGCGGACAATGCCGAATCAAGCCGGCGAGGAGAGGATCTGTCCGCCGAGTCCGGCTCTTCTGCTTCTTCCTCTGCTACTGGCAGCTCGCATAGCGGGTCCGCCACTAGTTCAGGGTCAGGTAGCAGTGGGAGCAGCTCGGGGGGCTACTCTCCAGATGTCGACATCATTGGTGACAGCCCTGCACCTGCTGAGAAGAGACAGCGGACTGACTGATGATCAATGCATATGTATACATTTTGTAATTACTTGTAAAACGTGGCGGACGCAAGATTGCCGTCCGCCGAACATTTTGAATGATGTAAAAATTTTAAATGAAATAGAAAGGATATTTTTTGGCATGTGTGCTTTCTGCAATGTTCTTTTTTCCACGCTCACCGCACCGATATTTAGCAGTCCGCATGTCATGCTAATAAACTTGGGCTTGTTAACTTGCTGATTAGAAATAATTGCTGTTCGCCTTTAGAAGAAAAACAATAGCAGGCGGACGCTGTTTAGCTCCAATTGAAGTCCGCACGATATATGTCATTTATAATGAATCTTGCTGACTAGAGAATATTGTTCCACTTTGGACCAAGAAACTCAGGCGGACTCTGTCGAGTTTCTCTTGCAGTCCGCATGATATATTATTTAAAGTGAACCTTGTTGATTAAAGTATTTAGACATCAACTCATTCATCATCCGCCTCAGAGAACAGCCAGCTGATGATAATGCCTGGGGTACTTAGTTATAGCTGTAGTCCGCAAGCCAGACCGCACATAATATAAAAGCTCATTGATGAACTTATCAAATAATGCGAGAATCATTCTACGGAATGAGCGGATACAGAAAACCAATCCGCTCACAATAGAAGTGATCAAAACATGAAAATCATTCTGCGATCTGAGCGGATATAAGAGACCAATCCGCTTATAACAGGAAAACTTGAATATGTACCCTGCGGACTGAGCGGATACAGAAAACCAATCCGCTCATAATAGAAATGATCTATAGCTTGCGACCAGGTGGGCAGGTGAGCCTGAGCGGCATACTTTCCTCACCGGGCTACAAGCTATAGAATCAACCCAAAAAAGCGGACTCTGCGGACAGAGAAAAGCAGTCCGCTAAAAACAGAAATGACCTATAACTCGCGACCAGGTGGGCAGGTGAGCCTGAGCGGCATACTTTCCTCACCGGGCTACAAGCTATAGAATCAACCCAAAGAAGCGGACTCTGCGGACAGAGAAAAGCAGTCCGCTAAAAATAGAAATGACCTATAACTCGCGACCAGGTGGGCAGGTGAGCCTGAGCGGCATACTTTCCTCACCGGGCTACAAGCTATAGAATCAACCCAAAGAAGCGGACTCTGCGGACAGAGAAAAGCAGTCCGCTAAAAATAGAAATGACCTATAACTCACGACCAGGTGGGCAGGTGAGCCTGAGCGGCATACTTTCCTCACCGGGCTACAAGCTATAGAATCAACCCAAAGAATTCCCTGCGAAGAGCAAGATGCTCACTTGGCGGAACGGTTCCCTGCCCTCTTGCCTCGAGTACAGTCTAAGCTGTGGGTCTCCTGCAGGCACTGCTTGAGGGTACCATGGAGTGTTCGAGAGTTACAAGCTAAGATGACCCGCGGGCAGGTGAGCCGGAACGGCATACTTTCCTCACGCGATCATCGAAGTTGTAACAATATCCCTAATGCGGCGTGGTAGAGCTTTACACCCACCCTGCCCTCCATAATGCAAAGGTGGGGTCAGGTACCTACCGGGATCCGAAGTCCAGAATCCAACCGCGCTAGAGCCTGCAAGCTCCCACTACACGGTGCGAAATCTCCCCGCAACACGTGGTCTTCGTGGTGTTACGCTAATGACAACGGCTCTAGGGGAGGTCTAGCTGAACTCGGCGATGTCTCCTGGTATCAGGGAACCGTTATAGGTCTTTGGGAGTGAGAGAAAACACTATAAAAAGGTGTTAGTACGGATTCTTTGATTAAGAAAATACATTTGCAAAGAAAGCATAAAAAAGAAAAAGGGGGTTCGGGTGTAGAACCGTTTTTGAAATCTCTCTTAGCGCCTTATCTGTTATGATTACAACAAAACACTCGAAGAAGTGTTAGCAAGCAGTTTCTATTCATAACAATTTTTGAAGAGAATACAGAAAGTAGGAGGAGGTTTTAAGAATAGAACCGCTTGAGGTCATCCCCACTCCACGTGTGTGGTATATCCTCTCCTTCGTACGTCTGCAAGCGATAAGCGCCGCTCTTTAATGTTTCTTTGACGACAAAAGGGCCGGCCCAATTTGGATTAAGCTTTCCAACTGAACCAGCTCTTGCAGCAGCATCGACCTTCTTTAGAACTAGATCTCCCACTTGGAAGTGTTTGATCCTTATATTCTGATCGAAATAACGGGCCATCCTCCTTTTGACCTCTTCCTGCCTTACAGCCGCTTGATCTCTGACCTCCTCGATGTGTTCCAAGCTGAACCTCATCTCCTCATTATTCAACTCAGCCCAATCATCAACACCTTCTCTTGCAAGCAGCACTCTGGGTGATGGGACTTCAAATTCAATCGGGATGAGTGCCTCTGAGCCATGAGAGAGTTTGAAAGGAGTCTCCCCGGTTGCGGATGATGGCGTTGTTCTAAGGGACCAGAGGACTGATGGAAGCTGATCGGCCCAACTGCCCTTGAGATTCTGCACTTTCTTCTTGAGCAAGTTGAGGATCTGCTTGTTGGCAGCTTCCACCTGGCCATTGCTTCGGGGATGATGAACTGATGCAAAACGCAGCTCTGTTCCGATCTGCCTGCAAAAATCTATCATCTCTGAATTGTTGAACTGTGGCCCATTGTCAGTGATTATTGCCATTGGTATCCCGTGCCGACATACAATTTCTCCCCGAATGAAGTTCTT
The DNA here is from genome assembly GCA_039583875.1 of Platanthera guangdongensis. Taxonomy (NCBI): domain Eukaryota; kingdom Viridiplantae; phylum Streptophyta; class Magnoliopsida; order Asparagales; family Orchidaceae; genus Platanthera; species Platanthera guangdongensis. The sequence goes on along the minus strand of CM077150.1, from coordinate 119,812,066 downwards.
GACAATCTGAGTCGTTGTCTTGGCCAATGCCTTGGCTTCGATCCACTTGCTGAAGTAGTCGATCATTACGATGATAAAACGCCGTTGCCCGCTTGCCAAGGGAAAAGGACCAATGAGATCCATTCCCCAAACCGCAAAGGGCCAAGGAGTTGCAATCGACCTGAGGGACTGAGCTGCTTGGTGCTGAAGCGGAGCAAACTTCTGGCATTGAACACACCTTCTGGCACAGATCTCTGAGTCTTTCTTCATTGTGGGCCAGAAATACCCTTGCCGTAGGACTCGTCTTTCAAGAGTTCTTGCTCCAGAGTGACTTCCACATTCTCCTGAATGAACTTCATGCAAAATGGTGTGAGCTTCTTCTTCTGAAACACATCGGGCCATGGTTGAGAGGAAGGTCTTTCTATAAAGGATTCCCGCCACTAGAAAGTAGTGAGCTGCTTTTATTCTGAACTTCTTCTTGTCTCTAACTGTATGATGATAATTTCCTGTTGATAGATATAGGATGAACGGGTCCATCCAAGAGACTCGCTGGTCGACTTGCATCAGATCTCCTTCCACCACTGCCGGGCGGAAGAGCTCGGAAGTTGTGCCTCCTGAAGGTATCCCATGCTTAGAGAGAAAATCGGCCTCCTCATTCTCTGTTCTAGGAATATGTTCGATGGTGAAGCTTTTAAACCTGCCGATTTCTATTTTCACAAGAGCTAGATACTTTTTCAAGACTGGCTCCCTTGCTTCAAAGTTGCCAAGGACTTGCGACGCCATTACAAGAGAATCAGTTTTGATGTGGACATGATCGACCCCTAATTCCCTCGCGAGCCTCAAGCCTGCTAGCAGGGATTCATATTCGGCCTGGTTATTTGTTACTGGAAAGTAGAACTTGATGGCCTGCTCTAGCTTGATTCCATTTGGATTGATGAGGACCACTCCTGCTCCAAAAGAACTTCTGCCTGAGGCACCATCAACATAGATGGTCCAAGCCAAAGGTGACCTTTCTGTCTGATCAGAACTGGACTCTGGCATGTCAATCAGAAAATCTGCTAGGACTTGAGCTTTGATGGCTGTCTTGGGCACATAAGAAATTTCAAATTCACTTAGCTCTATTGCCCACTTAGCTAGCCTGCCGGAATGCTCGGGCCTTTCCAACACACCCTTCAAAGGTTGATCGGTGATGACTTGGACTGAATGTGCTTGGAAGTATGGACGGAGCCTGCGAGCTGACATGACCAGAGCCAAGGCTAACTTTTCCAAGATCGGATACCGCGTTTCAGCACTCTTCAAGATATGGCTGACATAGTAGATTGGAAACTGCTTTCTGCCTTCTTCCCGAAGGAGAACGGAGCTGACGGCCTCAGGGCCAACCCCTAGATACAAGAAAAGAACCTCTCCTGGCCGGGGACTCTGAAGCAGAGGCGATGAGGTGAGCTGCATCTTTAACTGCTCAAAAGCATGAGAGCACTCTTCTGTCCACTCAAACTTGGATGCACCGCGGAGAGTTTTGAAAAAGGGGGCACTCCTATCTCCAACCCGAGAGAGGAATCTTGCAAGACCTGCCAGCCTTCCCCCTAACTGCTGAACTTCCTTCGGTGAACGAGGGGTAGGCATTTCAAGATTAGCTTTTACCTTGTCGGGATTGGGGGCAAGTCCCTCCGGAGTAAGGAGATGACCAAGAAACTTCCCCTTACTCGCTCCAAAAGTACACTTCAAAGGATTGAGTTTCATCTTGTATCTACGCAGAGTAGCGAACGTCTCTGCTAGATCTAGCAAGTGCAGCGAAAACAATTTACTTTTAATCAAAAGATCGTCTACATACACTTCTAGGTTTCTTCCTTTTTGATGGTTAAACACACGGTCCATCATCCGTTGATAGGTCGCGCCAGCATTCTTAAGCCCAAAGGGCATGACAAGATAGCAATAACATCCATCGTTAGTTATGAACGACGTGTGAGGAACGTCGGGCTTATGCATTCTTATCTGGTGATAACCAGAAAACGCATCTAAAAAACTCATGTAAGAGTATCCTACCGCGGAATCAACTAAAGAATCTATCCGAGGCAGGGGGTAGCAATCTTTAGGACATGCTTTATTAAGTTTTGTAAAGTCTACACACATTCGCCACTTTCCCCCTGGTTTTTTAACCATAACAACATTTGAAATCCAGGTGGGATATTGCACTTCTTTAATAAAATTTGCCTTGAGGAGTTTCGCAACCTCCTCCCTTATTGGCTCTGCAAGCTTTGTTGCCACGTCCCTCTTCTTCTGTTGGATAGGCTTGCAGCTGGGATCGACATTCAGATGGTGGCAAGCTACATCAGGATCCACCCCCGGCATGTCTTCTGCTGACTAGGCAAAGACATCCAGGTTCTTCAGCAGGCAGGAAATCAACTCAGCCTTTTGATCTTCAGGAAGCTCCGAGTTGATGGAGAGTTTCCTCTCCTCCCCTTCAGCAATGGGGACTCCTTGCGTCACCTGGGCAGGTTCCAGGTGAGCACCTTCATCAGCAGCAACTTTCGAACTGGAAGGAGCTTCTGCAGCCTCTGCTGGAGCAAGGGAAGCTTCAACTATGTTGACAGTGCGAACGTAGCACTCCCTTGCTCTCCTTGGGTCGCTCCTGACCCGGCACATCCTCCCATCGGCAAAGAACTTGATGGCGAGGTGATAAGTGGAAATTACTGCTTGGTACTTGTTCAGCAGGGGCCTGCCGAAGATGGCATGATAGCTGCTGGGGGCGTCGACCACTATGAACTGTATCTGCTTTGTTGCCCCTCCAAGCTTTACTGGAAGGTGACGCTGCCCTCCACCTCTTTCCTCTCTCCTGAGAATCCATAGAGCGGCCCCTCAGTGGAAAGCAGAGGCTTTCCGGTCCTCAGGGCCTCGAAGGTAGACTTGAAGAGGAGGTTGACTGAACTGCCCGTGTCAACAAGAATTCTGTCCACTGTGAAGTCCCCAATACCAGCCTGGATTATGACTGCATCAACGAATGGATTGGCTGTACGAGGAAGATCTTCTGGACCAAAGGTGACGACTTCCCATGGAGGAGTGACGGAAGAAGAGGCCACCTCTGTCTGGGTGACCCTTGAAATTGAAGATTTCCGGGTGGACTCGGTCCCAGCTCCACCATGGATGAAGAAGAGGCGCCCTAGAATCCCTTCATCATTTGCATCAAAGCATTCCACTGGGACGTTGATCGGCCCCAGACGGCCTTCATCCTCCACATCTACACACTCCTGGTAAACCTCAGCTACCTCTTTGCCTTTCGAGGTGGATGGCTTCGACGAGGAAGGAGAATCCTTCTTGGTCAGGTCAATCTTGCCCTCGGCAAGCAACTTATCAATCAGCGCACGAAGGACCTTGCAGTCCTCTGTCAGATGGCCCTTTTCCTTGTGGAATTGGCAGAATTGCGAATTATTCCTCGGCTTCCACAACTTCTGAGGCTCTTGCCTCCTTTCTTCTGATCTCCTTTGCAGGATCTGGATGACTTCGTCAAGGTCCAGATCTGCAGGGTCCTCCATGGGACTTTCATCATATTGGCACGGGGCAGGCAAGGCTGCCTGCTGGAGGATGGGAAGAGCTTGCAAAGGAACTGCGGGAGCGGCGGCCAACGGCAGTCTCTGCTCGTGAAACTGTTGATGGCCTTGGAAAGGTTTTTTGTTGCGGAAGTTTCTGCCTCTTTGAGACGGAGGCTGGAAGTCTGGACGAGGGGGCCTGCCACGAGAAGAAAAAGCGGAGGCATCCCCTCCTTCAGCCTTAGCTGTCAGGGATGAAACATAGGTCGGATTGGCATTTTCCCCTTCTATGAAGCGGTTGACCATGGCGATCAACTCCTGATAGGTCTCGGGTGCCTTTGTCGTCGCCTTAAACTTCAGAGGGCCCTCCCGGAGGCCGTGGATCAATGCAACTTTGTAATAGTCGGGGTTCACATTCCTCACCCCCTGGATTTCTCTTTGAAAGCGATCAACGAATCGTGCTACCGATTCGTTATCCCTCTGCTTGATCTCGAATAGGGCAGCTGGCCCATTCTTCCTCTTCCTCGAGGTGGCAAACCTCAACATCAACTGGTTACGAAGCTCGGCAAAAGAGGAGATAGTGCCCGAAGGCAGCTCATAGAACCATTCTCTCGCTTGCCCTTCAAGAGTGGTAACCAGCAATTTACACTTGATGGCATCTGTGAGGCATCTCAAAGCTACTGCCCCCTCAAATGCCTGGAGATGGGAAACTGGATCTGTCGTCCCCGAATAGGAAGGGATGCGAGGCTCCCTGAAGTTGCTTGGAGCTGATTCCCATCGAATTCGGTTCAACAAAGGGAGACGGGGTGTCAAATTCTGCAGGGTAAAAAGGGCGGACTGGAGCCGAGGAGTCCGCGGGCTCGGCGGACTGGCGATCAGCAAAGTGAAGTTGGCGGGCAGGAGTGCCCCTAGCAGCTTCTCTGAAGAACTCTCTGAAAGCAAACTCTTCCTCTTGAGGGCGCAGAGGTGCAGCGGACTGAGAAGCGTTCCGGGGAGTTGCTGACGACTGCCGAAGCGGAGTTCGGCGAGCTGGGGTCTGGCGGACTGGCGAGTCCGCTGGGTCCGCTGCAGCCTGAGGAGCAAGCCGCTGGGCCAAGGCAAGCAGAGCTTGGCTGATTGTGTCAAGACGCTGGTCGGTCTGCCGGCGAGACTGCTCGGCCTCAAGGCGAGCTTGTTCAATTGCGTCCCAAAGGGAGTCTTCTGAAGAGCTGGAGCGGTCTGAAGAGCGGGCTCTGCGGTCTGACATCTTGTGTCCGCTGATTTCAAAACACTACTCGGATCTGAAGGCCGCGTGTTAACTGTTGATGCACGAAAACGGACAGGGAGTCGGTCACCACCAGCTAACGGTTCGAACACGGGAAAAAGGGGAGACTGCGAGCAGCAATTTACTAAGCGGATGAGAGCTGAAAGAGGAGCAGGGCCGTGAACCACGGCAACAACAGACTTCGCCCGTCGCGGCCTGAATGCCTCTCTTGCGACGGGCTTTCCCTTGATTGAAGAAGAAGTGGGTTACAAGTGAAAGGAAAGGACTGAGGGAAGTAGAGCAAGGGGGAGTCCGCAAGGCACAGGATTCGAGTCCGCAGCCTGTAACAAGTAGGCTCCTGGGTCCGAGTCAGCGTGCCTTGAGTGCACCACCTCCCCCCTATTTATAGGATAGGGGGCCTGCCCAAGCGGGCAGGGCTAAAATAACCGGCTGCCCGGGGTACAGGAGAACCGGGCAGCGGTGACGGGAAGCGAAAAGAAAGAACACGCCAGTCCGCACAGAAGGGGCGGACTGGGCTCGCGAACTGGAGCTTCCACTGCTGCTGGGCGCGGCCACTGGAGACCGGCGGCCTGGACGGACGAGATACTGCGTCCGCCGCTGGAGACTTGCCCAACGCGCCGGCGGACTGAGCGGACTGGGCTTTGCGTCCGCCGCTGGAGTATCACCCTTGGCGCGACTGGTGACAGTGCCGGACTGGGCGGACGGACAAATCCTGTCCGCGCCTGCTGAATGGGGGCTTTGGGAACTTGGAGTATGTTGCGGACTGAGGGGTTAACACTCGTGTACATTCTATTTTTACTTTTGTTGTAAAGGAACATTTGTTCCGTGTTGTAAGGGTTGGGTGCAACCCGGTTTGTGGGAGTGTCGACTCCTACGTGAGGATGGGTTCCTTCCGATAGTGCAAGGATTGGATTTCAATCCTGTTGGAGAAGTGACCGAGTCGTCCCTTGTTGGGAGATAGGTCAAAGGGGGAAAGTGGATGTACCCAAGTCGGGGAAACCACTATAAATTGCCTGTGTTTTCTGTGTGCTGTGCTATTTATCTTTATTGTGCAGGTTCTATTATAAATTCCGCAAAAGCGCTACACGTCACCTATTCCCCCCCCCCCCCCCATAGGTGCATATAGTTGACACTAGGTGGACTTTCAAGTATGACCTGGCTGATCGGATTCAGCAGGCTTTGGATGTGGATATCAGCATGAAGCAGCTCATGGTTGAGGCTCTGGATGGGTCAAATTCCCAATATGAGGTTGTCGATGGATTGCTTTGGAAAGAAGGTCGTCTGTGCGTCCCAAATGTGCGCACTTTGCGGGTGGAATTTTTGTATGAGGCGCATCATACCAAGTACACGATTCACCCGGGGAGCATGAAGATGTACCGTGATGTGAAGAAATTATTCTGGTGGCCAAGACTGAAGAAGGATGTGGCACTATACGTAGCAAAGTGTCAGACAGGCTCCTTGGTGAAGGCGGAGTGCCAAAAGCCGGGAGGATTCTTGAAGTCCTTGCCTATTCCGGAGTGGAAGTTTGACGATATTACTATGGACATTGTGCACAGGCTGTCGAGCTCGCAAAAGGGGAATGACGCCATTTGGGTGGTCGTAGATCGTCTAATGAAGGTGCCGCACTTCATTCCTCATATGAAGGATGATCCGGTTGAGAAATTGGCAAAGTTATATGTGGATAACAAAGTGAGGCATCACGGTGTGCCCCGCAGCATCGTGAGTGACCGAGATGGCCGGTTCACGTCCAGTGATTGGAGGTTGTGCAGCAGATGTTGGGAACAAAGCTAAGTTTCAGCACAGCCTTTCATCCGCAGACGAATGGGCAAACCGAGAGAGACAATAGGACAATGGAGGACATGCTACGCATGTGTGTCCTGGACTTCAGGAAGAAGTGGGAGGACCACCTATACTTGGTGGAGTTCGCGTACAACAATAGCTACCATGCAAGTATACAAATGGCGCCCTTCGAGGCCCTTTATGGTAGAAGATGTCGCACTCCATTATCATGGTTGGAAATGGGCGAGTCAAAGTTGCACAAGCAACAAGTGGCGGAAGATGCTACTTCTTTGGTGCGAACCATTCAGGAAAGGTTGCTAATTGCTCAGGACCGCCAGGCTAAACACTATAACGCCAAGCACAGGAACGTGGAGTTCGCTATTGGCGAATGGGTTTACTTGAAGATCAAGCCATTCAATGGTGTCTCGCTAGTGCGGTGCTTGAAGAAGCTAAGCCTGAGGTACCTTGGACCGTTTGATGTTCTGGAGCGGATTGGTGAAGCAGCTTATCGGTTGAAGCTATCAGTGTAGCTTATTGGTCTACACGATGTATTCCATATATCGGTATTACGGAAGGCGGTGCAAGAGCCTTCGCATATGATCATGGTGGATCAGGTGTCGGTCGAAATGGGTTGACGACGAAGGTCAAGCCTATTCGTATTGAGGACTGGGAAGTCAATCGGCTATGCAACAAAGAGATCCGGATGGTCAAGGTCCGTTGGTACAATTGCGGTCGGGAAGAGCTCTCTTGGGAGTGAGAGCAGACCATGCTTGAGGAGTACCCGGAGTTATTTCACTCAGGTACTGTTTAAGTTTATGATTATCTCTCGTTTATGTAATTTCTAGGACGAAATTATTTTAAGAGGGAGAGAGTTGTAACACCCTGAAACTCAAAAGAGTGACGGGAGGCGTTTTGAGCCATGTTTGGAATTTGGCAGGTGTTATATGGCCTGGGACACGGGCGTGTACCAGGGCGTGTCGTGTTTGTATCGACGATTTGGCCGAGAGGTCGACGAATTTTGTAGTCCACGATCATCGAGCAGCGAACACGGCCTGAGACACGGGCATGTCCCAGGGCGTGTCAAGCTCGTGTCAACGATCTGCCCGAGAAGTCGATGATTTTTGCACGATGAAGTGTCGAGACAGGGAACACGACCTAGGACACGGGCGTGTCCAAGGCCGTGTCGGGTGGTCGACGAACTGTTCTCGACGAAGTGTCGAGATAGTGAACACGGCCTGGAGCCTAGGCGTGTGTATGACACAGGCATGTCAAATAGGACACGGGCGTGTCCAAGACCCGTGTATATCTCAGGTTGTTGTTGGTCCTGTGTCGATGGAGGAACTCGCCCGGGAATACGGGCATGAACTGGATGACACGTGCGTGTGAGTTCTAACACGGGCGTGTCAGGTGCCCGTGTGAATTTCGGGATGCGTCGGTTTCGACGGCGGATGGGGGACACGGCCCTGGACACAGGCGTGTCGCAGGCCGTGTTCGGCCCAGGTTTTGCATTTTAGCTCCGGATCGTGGCCGTTCGTTTCCTTATATTGGGATCTTACGGGGGGGGGGGGGGTTGTTCCTACTGGGATATACCCGAGAATAGGGTTTCAAATCCCTCACTTCTTTCACGTAGTCTCTTTCCAAAAGTCTAGAGAGAAGTGAGAGCAAGAAGAAGAAAGGAGGCTAGATATGGTTACTGGCGGAGTTTCGGAGCTCCAAATCGCGAGCCGACTTCGGATCTATGGAGGCAAGGAGATTGCGGTGCTTTCCATCCGCATACATTTCCATGGCGTCAAGGAAAAATGCTAGTGTAATGATTCTCTACTTGAGCATGTGAAGCTCTCGTTTCCTTTGCATAGGAAGCCCGCTCTCGCGAGTTTGCGGTGAGTTGAGGCGTTCCTTCGGGTAGACATGAATATTCCCCATTGTGTACATGTAGAGTCCGTAATCGAGAACAGATATAGGCATGATGTGTAAAGCCTGCCCAGACAAGTTGGTCTGGATCGGTGATGTTGCATTGCTTGAATGGCCGGAGAATACTCCATGCGAATGATTGTTTTTCGGGTTTTCCACGTAGTAGATTGCAACAGGGAGCCTACGGGATTAACTCCCAGGTGCACCCAGAAAATTGGGCAAATGCGAGACTCTGCCAACTTGGTGGCCTGGGAGCCAACCTGAACATACCTAGGTTATGTGTTGTGTGTAACGATTTGGGACTCGGGGAGCCAACCCGTGCATATGGCTTAAATTAACATTGCGGTGTGAGCAACAGGTATAGCGGAACCGTGCCTGGTCTATATCATTCGTTACAAGCGACCTAAAGCTACGTGGGACTTGCCATTGGCATAGATAGGAGGTCTCGGGTTATTTATAGCTTAAATTGACATGACATTGGCCGGAAGGACCTAAATACTCACGCGATTTGGCCATCCTGGTGGCAGTGGTGAGACCAAGGCGTCTATGGCTCGAATTGACGTGACGTTGACCGGTTCTCCGAGAATGTGCCCCTAGTGCATGGGTTGTATGGTCGTGAGTGCCTACGCCTGTATTGTTGCGTTGTTACACTATACAGCTGGTTTATGCTAACAAAGTGCAGGGAAGGAGCATCGCTGCCCCGAGTTGGGGGCGGGATTGTTATAATTTGGTCAGCATAGCTGTCCGTTTCCTTTGTTTGCCACCGTGTGGTGGATTGTTTCTTGTAGGTGCAAAGGAGTCGAGTGCTAAATAGCGGGCTAAAGCCCAAGTTGCTGAGCCGACCCTCGAAGGCCTAAATTGAGTGTTTACTAGCTTTATTCATGTGTGACCAGCCTGCGTGCCGAAGTTTGGAAAACATGTTATTTGAGTAAACAAATGTAAGGCCTTAAGGACATTCATGTTTGGTTGGGTTATTTAACTTGTAACTTTAATTTACTTCTGCTAGAATGACTCGGTGTATGACGTTGGATATTGGTTGGATGGTTTCCATTGAGTAACCACCCGGGCTGTCTGTGGTATATGGCGTCGGGCCCCGGCCGGATCTACTGCTTTATGCTATGAGACGGATATGAGTGTTACACATAGTAGATAGGACTTTATTTATAAAGCATCATCATAATAAAATCTTATTAGTTCAAATATATGTAGATGACATTATATTTAGTTTTACTGATTCCAAACTATGCAAAAGGTTCTCCAACCTTATGCATTCCAAGTTTGGAATTAATAGCATGGGTGAGCTCTCCTACTTCCTTGTTATCCAAGTGAAGCAGTCACCTGATGACATATTCTTATCCCAATCCAAGTATGCTAAGGAGCTGATCAAAATGTTTGGGATGGCTGATGCTTCAACAAAGAAAACACCTATGACTACAAATGTTGTAATTGATTCTGATGAACATGGGAAACATGTAGATCAGAAATTATATAGGGTCATTGTTGGGTCCCTATTATATCTTATAGTAAGTAGACCAGATATTATTTTGCTACTTGTCTTTGTGCTAGGTTTTAGGTGAACCATAAAGAATCTCATCTTATTTTCCTAAAAAGAATTTTGAGATATATAAAGAGTTGTCTTAATTTAGGACTATGGTATCCAACTAAGTCAGAATTGAGTTAACTGGATACTATGATGCTGACTATGCTGGATGTAGAGTGGACAGAAAGTGCACATCTGGGATATGCCAGTTCCTTGGTGATAGGATAGTATCTTGGTTTTGCAAGAAACAAACATATGTCTACTTCTACAACCGAAGCTGAGTATATAATAGTTGTCAGTTGTTGTTCACAGATGCTGTGGATTCAAAACCAACTCTTAGATTTTGGTGTCAACTTAAATAATTCAACTCTACTGTGTGATAATACCAGTACAATATCTATTGCACAGAATCCAGTGCATCATAGTAGGACTAAGCATATAGATGTAAGACATCAATTCATTAGAGAGTGTGTTGACAAAAAGAAAATTAATCTCACCTTTGTCTCTACTGATTTGCAAAAGGCAGATATCTTCACTAAACCATTGGATGAGAAGAAAAATTTGTTCTTTATCAATCAGCTAGGCATGATCAATGGAGATGCATTAATTTAACTTTCTGTCTGTGGTCGAAGAATTTGCCACAGTTTGTCGAACGGAGATCGACGAACTGAGAAAAGTTCTTGAGAAATTCGTCGACCTGAGATCAACGAATTCTCTGTGAGAAGTTCTATTCGTTGAATGGAGATCGACGATATTGCATTAGAAAATGTTGGTCGACCGGAGCTCGACGAAATGTTTTCCCTTCTTTAGACTGAGATCGACGAACTCTTTCATCAATAAAAGTTTTCGTCGACCTGAGATCGAAGAATCTTTATCTTTTGTTGGACGGAGTCTGCCGCTTCATATTCAGAAAACCATATAACTAGGTTTTCTTCGAGCTCCATCCCGCACTTTATGTTCCTCTTACACTTTATCTTTCTGTTTTCTTTTATAGGAGATCAATGGTGATTCCGGCGAGCCCTTTGGTGGCGATCAAATTTGATATGTGTTTCGACATAGACTTTGAATCGTTCCAACACTCTAATCATGTTTTTCTGGATATACTGAAACTGTTTGAAGAACAACAGTTAAAGAATTTCATGACAACAAGAATAAAGATAGCTGCTACAGAGAATAGAGAATTGGTGTTTACCTCCTCCACTCCAGATGCCGACACAATGATAGGCACTATATCTGGTAACATATTTTTCTCTTTCCCCCGCAGTGTTAACTAAAATTTTTGGTTTGGTTAATGGAAATGATGATATTGAAATGAATATTTCTGAATATGATAAAATGCTGAATAAAATGGGTCATATTGGAGAAAACCCTAATAAGCTGTTAAAGTAAAATTTATCCTCTGAATATAAAGTTTTAGCCGATGTGGTGGGCAAGGTATTGCTGGGCAAGCATACCACTCATGACTACATTACCAGGCAACAATTTCTGGTAATGTGTGCGGTTGTGAATAAGAAGCAAGTGAATTGGTCAAGGATTCTGTTTGAGTTGATAAGGAAGAAAAATACTAAGAAAGATGTTTGTTTTGGAAGAGTTCTTGGGATCTTCCTACAGGCCAAGGTAGCTAAATCGCTGGTCTCCAAGACCATATTCATTAATGCCTCCAAACGGCTCACATGTTCCTTGTTTGGAAGGTGGGTGAGGACAATCTCTAAGCCATCCAGGGCTTCCTCCCCTTCCTCTTCCACAACTTCTGAGAGCACAAGGGCTGTTCCAGCCACTCCCCACCGTACTGAAGAAGTTTCCATTCAACCTATTCCTTCCTCAACACTACCTCCAGAAGATGTCCTTCCCTCCACCAGAATTCCTTCACCACCTCCTCCAATAATACCTACACTTTTAGACAATATTCCCCATCTACAAGCATTCCTTCACCTGCCTCACCAATGCATCAACAAACTCCTACTCAATCTCCAAAACACAACACACCACCTCCATCTCCATTACCACCTCATCTTACTGACATTCCTCCTCATACATTCATGTCATCCCCCAGATTTTATTTGCTCACCTCCTTACCATCTATACCCACCTCACCTGAACATGACATTTCCACTCCTATTCCATGTCCTGCTGCATCACCTTCTCAGGATATCATCATGCAAGATGTTATTCCTTCTGATGTCATTCCTCCCATCCATCTATCTGTATCCACTCAAACTCCTACTGAGTTCATGGATATGGATTCCCCTTCCATTGCCACCCTTCTGGAGCACATCACTCCAGTAATCAGGCAACTTATTAAAAAGGCAATCACACCTCTTGCTGCCTCCACCTCATCCCTTTCTGCCCTATTTACTGCCTCCTATATCTCGTCTTCTTCAAGTGGCCTGATTCCAATATCCACTGAAACCAAGCAGGGGGAGATGCTCAATGAAGAAGCAGATCCAGCAGCAGGTACAGTAGTTACAGCAGTTACAGCAGCAAAAAATGATATTGAAATGGTCATTACAGATATAGTAATTCCAGAGAGTATAACTGTTGGTGATTGTATTGTCAATCCCACAGTGGTATATAGTCCCATATACTTCCCCAAATAAGCCCTACAGTTGCTAAGCAACTAAAGGCAAGTTTTGCAGCTCCAGTGATCATAGAAGAACATATGACTGAGAATGTTCTTGAACTAGACTCTTCCCAGGAGCAAAAGGCTATCTCCCCTCCCAAAGCTCTTTCCCCTCCTTCTTATAAAATGGATGATAGTCCTTTACCAAATCTAGATGAAATTATTCTTGCAAGCATAGCAGAAGAGAACCTAATAGTTTCTTAAAATATTATTACTCCACCAGAAGTTGCAGAACCTCAAGTACCTCCTCAAGCTGAAAAGCAAATTTCAAAGGAAGCCTTGAAGGCAATTGATGCTTTATATGACAATCCTTCAGGATCATCTGATGATGACAATGATGATGAAGACTCTGATGACTCTGATGATTCAAAAGCTAAGATGAAAATTGCTAAGAAAAGAAAAGCTCCTGCTAAGGATGTTCCAAAGCCCAATCCTAATGCATACACTCCCTATTATATTTTGCAAAAGATCACTCCATACCCAGGGATCCCTTCATGGATGTGGCTATCTAAAAATGAGCAAAAAGTAAGGAAAAGAGCAGAAGGTACTCTCCTCCTTATCCTTCTCAAATAAGTTGGAGAGGTCCTCCTCCTCCTTCTCCAGCAGCAGGTGCTTCAGGGAATGTCACTCAAAGATCTACTTCTCACATTCATACCTACCAAAGGCAATAAGGCATATCTTCAAGAACTCATTTCCAAGCAAGCAGTCAGCAGAGACATTCATCAAGCAGCAACAGACATCAACAAAAACATCAGAAGCAAGACATACAACAGACAGTATCTGAAATTGTTCAATCTGAAAAGGATGTTTGTTCTAAAAGACCTTACTCTCCAATAGTTCCCTTTGTTGATCCTGAATAAGAAACAACTGGTAAAATGGCAAAATTTCAAGAACTGGTTGGACTCTTCACGATAAACAAAGCTAAAGCTGAAGGCAAAGGTCCATCTTAGTACGCTACAGTGTCTTCTTATAGGAGAGAAAGATTTAAAAGGTATGATAAAGCTAATAAGTTTTTCAGTGTACATGTTTATATGAATCTGCATCCAGAGGATGTAGTTACAAGAGCAACATCTGTCAACATAATTGGAGCATCAGACATGACTATGTCTAAAAGGGAAGCTGCTAATCCAAATAGAGAAATCCTATTCAGACAGCCCTCTGATATGTCAGAAAAAGCTGAGAAGGAAAAGACAAAGAAGAACAAATGATTGTTTTGTTTTGTTTTATTTAATGAACTCTATTATGTTAATCATGAAGCACGTATGTATATATCTGCTGGATGTTTTAATTTTCTGCCAGATATATTTTATCATGGTTTGTGATGGTTTTTCTTTTATTTGTATTAGTGACCTCACACAAATAGGGGGAGATTGTTGGATCCCTATTTTGGATTTAGGCTAGGTTCACTAATTAGGTTGAGTTTTGACCCACATTGTATAGCCAGGGTCAAGTGTTTGAGTCCTATAGTTTAGGCTAAGTCATTATGTTCAACATTCATGGACTAGCTACCAGAAGACCTCAATTGACTCAAGACTTAGAAGAATTCAGAGTTAAAATTATCAGTTCGAATTTCTTCGAACTTAGCTCGACGATCGTCGATCGCAGATCGATGAACTCAAAGTTAATACTCTGAGTTGAGCTCGATGATATTCGAGCTCAGGTCGACGATCTCTTCATTCAGACAGATTCTCTACTCGATGATTTCTGGAGTTCAACTTCAACATATTCTTTCAAGTTCATTTTCTCTGAACTCTGCTCGACGAAGCCAGATTCTTAGCTCGACGAACTTGGAGCACAGAATTGGTTAGTTATCTCCAGAATGCAGTTCGCTGAGCTCAGGACAACAAATAGGATTTCTTAGCTCGATGAACTTGGATCTCCAGTCGACGAATTCTGTTCAGAGCACGACGAATTTTATCTCAAGCCAGATTTAGAAGTTTTCCTTATTTTGTCCTTATTTCTTATATTATTTAGCAGTAATTCTCTGAGTAATTAATGTTTATATTCACCTGAATATAGCTGTTATTGAAAGAATTAATTATGATCTTCAGCAGGGTTAATTACTTGCTTAATTTATTGGGATAGTTGGGGAAACTCATTTAAGACAATATTCTCCGGCTGTTTTTCATTCTCCAGACAGATCAACAATCAATGATTGGAATTCAAATTTCAAAGGAAAATTTTGATAGTAGAATATAAAAGAAATTTTCTATTTTCAAATGATAATGGAATACAGAAAAACAAGAAGAAGAGAACAGACTCAACATTCAACACACAAGAAAATCCCAGTGCTGAAAATAGTTTGTTTTCCTCATATACTTTCTGAAGACTGATGAAGAACAACAATCATACATCACGTGTCTTCGTCAACTTCAACTCCAGGAATATTCAAGGACAAAAAAATCTGAATTAGTCAGAAGTTCCGGGATCACTTCAAGTCAAGGTTGAAGACCTACACCCTGAGCAAGGCTCCAAGTCATTTCAGAAGGAGCTTTGACACCAGTAATCCACTAGTCTTTTCTGTTGTATAGAGAAAAGAGAAGACAACATCACCTCTCTCACCTCCTATAAAATGGTTTATTAACTCCCTTCAAAAGTTTATTCTTAGTTTTTGGGCACCTGATCAAAAGCTCAAAGGGTTGTGAGATCTCCCTAGAAATAGATCTTGTGGTGGCAGTCACCTGATCAAAAACATGATAGTGGATTCCTACCAGTGTGGTAGAAGAGTGGATGTACACAGGTTGGGGAACTACTATAAAATTCTTGTGTTGTCTTGTTGCCTATTTTCTTTCTATTCTTGCTTTGCTGTGATAGTTTAGCTTAGTTTGCATTTCCTGTTATACTATTATAGTATCACCTATTTTATTACTCTGATAAATTATCAAAATAGCTAAAAAGTTTTAACTACTCTATTCACTCCCCCCCTACCTCTAGAGTAAATCAGGTCTATCCCCTATCTTTCACAAGACACCAGTAGCAGAAAAATACTGCGACCAAAGGCGGTACCAAAGGAAAGAAACCGCATGGAAAAAAAAGTATGGAGGCCGCGCGGGCTGAAAAGAGGCAAACCACAGGATGGTGGACAAAGAGAATGGAGCAAAGGACCATTTTTCCTCTGATACCAAGTGAAAATGAGAAAAAACAGACAAGTGGTAAATTAACCACAAATTTTATTAATCCAAAAAGGTAAGTAATACATATGTATGCCCCCTTATTTATAGAAAATAGGGGAGGTGAGAGGATACAATACATGATGTGGACTAAATACAAGTCACGCGGACTGAGCAGTTTGACATATACGAACCGACCGCTACTATCTGTACAAGAACGCCAGAAAAGCCGCTAAGCCTCACATGCAGATAGGCAATGGACCGCAGTTCGGCTAACCATTAAGCTTTCGCTGCTGCAAGCCACCAGACCGCATTCTTCGGGTTGCCACCAGACCGCAGAGAAGATAACAATTAGACCACTGTTGCAGCTTCAATCAGACCGCCACGACTTCATAAGATCTATTCTCCTAACATCCTATCCACTATTATAAACTCATGCCATACTTTATGAAACCAAACTCCAGACATCCAATGCAGCTACAAACAGGCAGCTGCAGCTTCACCAGATCGCTGCGATCTACACTTAAACCGTTGTAGCACCAACTGGTCGATACGCTGTGGCTTCCACAGAACCAATTGCCCGCTGAGATAAATTGCTAGAAGTCCGGCAAGACATTCCGCGGCAGCTTGTTCGGCTAACCGCCCAAAAGCGTTCCAACATAAACCCACCCAAACAGTCACGGGCTATATATCCCGGCTTGCCACAGTTATAATAGTGCATTGGGCCTCTCGCACATAGGTTGCTCCAGACCAAGCCTTCTTTGCCACTGGAGAACCACTCCAACATTTTATTGTAATATGTCCTATCTTGCCACATGTACAACAAGTAAGTGGGAATCACCGTGCAGCTTCTCCTGACTTAGCTTTCATTATCTTTTTTGGCATCAGCACGACGATCACAAGTACGTTGTCCTGACTTGCCACAAGTATGTCAAACATATGGTGCTTGACCAGTAAATGTTCTAGGCCTCTTATTACACCTCCTGTGGTATTCAGACTTTGAATAAACTGCAGAGTTTGGTACCCTGCACACTGGCGTCTGGTGGACTTTTCCCAAATCTACTTCCAACGATCTCGTCGACTCCACCAATGCTCGGAATCCCAATAACTTTTGTCCTACCAATAGAAGTCATAAATCATCACACAGACTATTATAAAACCTGTTTAAAATAGTCTGCTCGTCCTCCAACTCAAACCATGAGTAGCGCCTTATCGTGACAAACACATGCAAATACTCATCAACACAGTGTATCCCTTACGCCAAAAGCATGTTCAACTGCTGATCTGATGATCTTCTAATTTCCAGTTACTCCATAGTACCAACCAGCATTGAAGCTATAACGTCCCTAATCGCACTAGGCCCCCATGCGTGTCTTTTGAGTCAGGAGAGCTGACTGGAGTTCAGGGGAGTGCCAACAACTGGGCAGCCATTGTGGGGAGTGCAGAAATCAGTGCAGAAAAGGACACGGGTAGAGACACGGGCGTGTCCCTACCCGTGTGTGTGAGCCTGGCTCTCGAGTTGATGACTCGAGTATGTCCAAGAGAAGGACACGGGTAGCGACACGGGTAGCGATACGGGCATGTCCCTACCCGTGTGCGTGTGCGTCGAGTTGAACTCGACGAGGCATGTCGAGATCGATAAGGTGTGTCGACATCATATGACACGGGTAGCGACATGTCCGTGTCCCTACCCGTGTGTGTGTCGAGTTACACTCGATAGGGCATGTCGAGATCGAAGAATTTCCTCCGTTCGACGATTTTGGTCGAGATCGACGAATTTCCTGAGTTCGACGATTTTAGTTGAGTTCGACGATTTTGGTTGAGCTCGACGAGTTCCGGTCGACGATAGGAGTCACGCCCGGAGTAACGGGAGTGACCATGGGCATAACCGGGGCGTGTTATCCGTTCGACGATTTTAGTTGAGTTCGACGAATTTCGGTCGACGATAGGAGTCACGCCCGGTGTCACGGGCGTGACCATGGGCGTGACCAGGGCGTGTTCTCCGTTCGACGATTTTAGTTGAGTTCGACGAATTTCGGTCGAAAAATAGGAGTCACGCCCGGTGTCACGGGCATGACCATGGGCGTGACCGGGGCGTGTTCTCCGGTCGACGATTTTAGTTGAGTTCGACGAATTTCGGTCAATAATAGGAGTCACGCCCGGTGTCACAGGCGTGACCATGGGCGTGACCAGGGCGTGTCCCGTCATATCGAATATTGAATCGGCGTTGTAACCGTCTGTAACGCTTCGCCCGTGTCGGTGAATTGATTTGACATTGTACGCATCCGTAAAGCTCCGCTCTTGCTATATATATGGACTATGAAAACCCTAGCCGTTTTCACTCTTCTTTCTAGCTGTTTTCCCTGAAAGAAATTCCTGATTGAGAGAGAGAAATTGCTGGAGCAAGTTCTGGAGGAGATGTCACAACCCGCATTTTCTCAACGATAAAATCGTATCAGAGCAAGAGAAAACATGTGCCGTGATGCCACGTCATGCAGGGTATAACTGCACATGTTCAGGCAGAACTCTAGACTTTAGATTTTATAGAAAATTGTTGATTAAATATGAAAGAAAGTCAGTTATGTTGAATGGTCGTATCCCTCGGCACGGTGGATCAGCTAGTCCACAGTTAAAATTATATTTATACGCAGCAGAAAATACTTTGGTTCAATTAAGTTGACACCCTAAATGAGCATAAGTGTCCCCGGGGGACAACTCATGGTATGCACGACTCTAAGGTGAATATAGTATGTATGAAAGATAGTGTTGTACGCTGAGGAAAAATAGTGTCTTTGTTTTAGAAACATGTTTTGCATGAGGTACATATAATAATGCTTTTAGGGTTTAAAATATCTAACATGCAACCTAGCATAAATCCTTCCCAGAGGCAAGTAACCAACCACAAATAGGCAAAAACAGCAGTTTAAATTCATACCCAGCATCGCAAGAAGCCACCAGTGGGCGTCAACAACCTGACACGAACCCACTGGCGAGTGTGTATGTCTATACAGAAAAGTAAAGAAATACCTCACAAAAAGAGAACGGGGATCAACTATCTCAGCTACCCAAGAGGCCACCAACAATCCCCGCCAGAAGAACTAGCCGCTGAACTGGCTACAACCTGGATCTGAGGCATTCAAGAAAAGAACACCTCAGCAAGAAAAATAATCGAAAGGTAAATAGAGCGATAGATTAATGAGCAAAATAAGAAGAAGGGTTCACCGACCCGGCAACAAACTGCTATAAGTAAAAGAAAAGGGGGGTGACAGTAAGAAGAGAGTACTGTCTAAAGCACAACAGAGCATACCAAGTGCGAGCAATAAAACCATTATGCCCTACCAAAAGAGTCTGCAATAGCAACAAGACATGAACATATATGTCAAAAGAAAGGAAAGCAAAAACAGGAGAGGGGCTAACAGTCCTAACACGTGGGCAAGTGGCAGTGGTCAAAACATGGATCTGAATACATAACCAAAATCAGATCCAAAAAGGGCTAAGGGGTCAAACAGTGGCAGCTTTAGGGTCCCACACACACCAACCCAAACCGGGGCAAAAAGGCGGTGGTCAGAGCTCTCCACATAAAACCACCCCTCTAGAGGCCACCAAAACTCCACCACCTACCACAACCCAAGAGTCGGCATGCAAAAACTAGCCGAACACCCAATGCCCCCCCTAGTGAAAAAGTCGCACTAACAATCCTAAGAAACCCACGAACCCAAGGCAAAAACGTCGGGTCCAACCGACGAGGCCTTACATGCCTAACCCGAACCAACCCCGAGTCTTACCTGACCCCAACACAAGCGCAGCACCCAGTGTTGACACGATGCGTCGACACCACGATAAGCCGGTGTCGACACAACTGCTGCCGTTGTCGACACCAAGTGTTGACACCTCTGTGGCCGGTGTTGACACAGGGTGTCGACACTGCCGCTGCTGGTGTCGACACCAAGTGTCGACACCACTGCGGCCGGTGTCGACACAGCGTGTCGACACTGCCGCTACTGGTGTCGACACCAAGTGTCGACACCACCGCTGCTGGTGTCGACACCTAGTGTTGACACCACCACTGCTGGTGTCGACACCTAGTGTCGACACCACTGCTGCTGGTGTCGACACCACTGCTGCTGGTGTCGACACCACTGTTGCTGGTGTCGACACCAAGTGTCGACACCACGACTGTCCGGTAAAACTTAGGGTTTAAAATATCTAACATGCAACCTAGCATAAATCCTTCGCAGAGGCAAGTAACCAACCACAAATAGGCAAAAACAGCAGTTTAAATTCATACCCAGCATCGCAAGAAGCCACCAGTGGGCGTCAACAACATGACACGAACCCACTGGCGAGTGTGTATGTCTATACAGAAAAGTAAAGAACTACCTCACAAAAAGAGAACGGGGATCAGCTATCTCACCTACCCAAGAGGCCAACAACAAGCCCCGCCAGAAGAACTAGCCGCTGAACTGGCTAAAACCTGGACCTGAGGAATTCAAGAAAAGAACACCTTAGCAAGAAAAATAATCGAAAGGTAAATAGGGCGATAGATTAATGAGCAAAAGAAGAAGAAGGGTTCACCGACCCGGCAACAAACTGCTATAAGTAAAAGAAAAGGGGGGTGACAGTAAGAAGAGAGTATTGTCTAAAGCACAGCAGAGCATACCAAGTGCGAGCAATAAAACCATTATGCCCTACCAAAAGAGTCTGCAACAACAACAAGGCATGAACATATATGCCAAAAGAAAAGAAAGCAAAAACAGGAGAGGGACTAACAGTCATAACACGTGAGCAAGTGGCAATGGTCAAAACATGGATCTGAATACATAACCAAAATCAGATCCAAAAAGGGCTAAGGTGTCAAACAGTGGCAGCTTTAGGGTCCCACACACACCAACCCAAACCGGCGCAAAAAGGCGGTGGCCACAGCTCTCCACATAAAACCACCCCTCCAGAGGCCACCAAAACTCCACCACCTGCCACAACCCAAGAGTCGGCATGCAGAAACTAGCCGAACACCCAATGCCCCCCCTAGGGAAAAAGTCGCACTAACAATCCTAAGAAACCCACGAACCCAAGACAAAACGTCAGGTCCAACCGACGAGGCCTTACACACCTAACCCGAAACCAACCCCGAGTCTTACCTGACCCCAACACAAGCGCAGCACCCAGTGTCGACACGATGCGTCGACACCACGACAAGCCGGTGTCGACACAAGGTGTCGACACAACTGCTTCCGGTGTCGACACCATTTGTCGACACCTCTGCGGCCGGTGTCGACACAGGGTGTCGACACTGCCGCTGCTGGTGTCGACACCAAGTGTCGACACCACTACGGCCGGTGTCGACACAGGGTGTCGACACTGCCGCTGCTGGTGTCGACACCAAGTGTCGACACCACTGCTGCTGGTGTCGACACCTAGTGTCGACACCACTGCTGCTGGTGTCGACACCTAGTGTCGACACCACTGCTGCTGGTGTCGACACCAAGTGTCGACACCACTGCTGCTGGTGTCGACACCTAGTGTCGACACCACTGCTGCTGGTGTCGACACCAAGTGTCGACACCACGACTGGCCGGTGTCGACACAAAGGTGTCGACACCCCAACTGGCCACCAGTGTTAAACCCAGCAAACAACCAAAACGAGAACGAGGCCTCTCCCTAGAGCTCCATCATCCATCGGCAAAAGCAACTACTCGACCTGAACGAACCAAATCTGACCCGAATAAACACAATCCCTCAGGAAATCTGAGATTTAACGGGAACTTTTCTACACTAACCACGGTATGATCGGGAACGAACCCTAACGTATACCTAAGATCTAAGCAGGAAAGAGATAAAATTTAAACAAAAGAAGACAAAGATCAACTATAGCAAGGATGAGGGAACATCACTTGCCTCAATACCAGAAAAACTTGGTCGGAGACCTCCCCAACTCTCAGATCTAGCCGCAGAGCACCGAGACGAGGAACAGAAAGAATGTAGATCCGGCGCGAGGGCAGTCCAAATCCACTCTCGAAATCGATTTTCGACCGCTAAGTCTCCAGGAATCGACGTCCGAATGCTAGGGTAGTCCGGCGGTTCTCTTCCTCTCGTACAGGGGGCGGCTTCTTCCAAACAGAGAAAGAAGAAAAGAGACAAAGAACTGAGCCCTAATTTCTAACCTAAGGCTATATATATAAGCATCAATTTAATAATAAACAATCAATACATATTAATTACTTACACGCAATATCAAAACATCACGAGACCCGAGACATCTCGGAAAATGACGAAATTCACATCGCATCTAAAAACCCATGCTACGAACACAACTGCGAAGTCGAAATTAGAATTCGATGAACAAAAAAACCAGGGATATCACCACCCGAAGCCAAAACACAAGCATTCCCTAAGAGGCCCAACCGAGTCATCAAACGGACTCCGGCTAGCTGGGGAATCTTGCTAACAGGCTACAAACGGCTACACTGGGAACTCTAAGAGCTAAGACCACGCTCTACAACGGCAAAGAGCTGGAAATATGTCATCGTAACGCCAGCCAAAGGTCAAACAAAACACAGAAAAATCGGGGGCATTACAGGAGATCCGCCAACGCCGCGAAGGAGAAGATGCCGCCAAGGAGGATTACGAGATCCATGGCCGGAAATGGAGGAACATCTAGAATCGAGATGAGCTTCCTAACCTCTCCCTTGGTGCTAGATCTATAGATATCTAGGCAAGACGTCGACTCAAAAGAGTCTTGACATGTGAGAAGATTCTTTCTCTAGGGTGTGGCCAATCCGGGGCTTGTGCTCTTGGTTAGTGGTGTCTTCAACCTCTCTGATCTTATATGTGGAGATGGGGGATGGTTTCGTGAAGAGCAACGGCCTCATGAGGGTGAATAAGGGTGGAGGAATTTCTGGAGGTGATCTGAGCGGATCGACTTGAGGAGGAAGATGGACCGATGCCATTCATTCCGCCTCAAGATGCGTGCTCAATCTGTATTATCCGCGCAACGATCTTCTAGTCCATTTTCATGAAGGATATGGCCAGATTTGGGCTTTCGGATAAACACGAAATTTGAAGCCCTTGCAAATACCTTAACAATGAGTACCTGCACGACTTAACGCTATGTCTGTAGCCACGGGGAAGTCTGAAAGAAAAGTGTGTTCAATAAACACTGCATGCAGAAATTGTGTTCTGTACGCAGTAGACTTCAAGTCTAATTTCAAATATCATAATATCAAATCTGGGTTGAGATCTGAATACAAAAGTTGTAGCCCATGGAAAGACCTTTCCATCGTGGGGTTACACGTCTTCACCGGATTCCTATAGTTCGGGAATTTGCGGTTGAAGTTTCAATCCAAATTTACTCTGCACCTAAATTCTGGGCTTTATATAGTATGGATTTGGATTCAGTGGAATTAATATTGCAAGTTACTTGGCTTGGATGAACTCTTTATGATTAATCATTTTAGTTGCATGATTGATGAAGCTTATTAATCAGATTTCATATAATCAAATTGTGAAGCAAGTTATTTAAACGAATTGACTTGATAGAAATTGATAGATTGTTATTTGTGCGCATCATGTTTATAATATGTTGTTACCATTTGGAAAGAGTGATAGATCTTTATAAGCACATCATGTTTATATTTTGTTATCATCATTTGGAAAGTCATGTAGAGGAATAAATTATGGCCATGAGTATGTTTGACTAATGTAATGAGTTTAGCAGTCCAATACTTAGAGCATAGTCTCCCTACGGGTAGTATTGTGAAAGGATGTAAGTGCAGTGTTGACCGTCACTTGTTTGGTTTGTGTTGGGATAAGGTATGGATGGATGGTTGGGCTGTGTCCTCGTTCCTTCTTCTGAGGACCCTTCCATGCCACGGTGGTGTGCAATTGCATGTGGTGTGAGTCGACACGCGGTGCCGTAATCCTGGGTGAAGGATAGTGTGGCAGGTCTACAGGCTCGCCGATCATCACACTGACAGGAGTTGACAGTTAGACTTTGGGCGGTTAGGCTTGGTCCTCAGTGTTCATGTCCCGGGGAACCTTCCATGCCAAGTGAACGGTTGGGCTGTGTCCTCGTGCTTACTTCTGAGGCCCCTTCCGGGTCACACAAGGCCAGTTCGGGCTGTGTTCTTGGTGCACATCTACCCAAGATCCCGCTGTGCCATAGTACGCATGAGCTCCGCTGTTGTGTTCTTAGCGTTGAGGCGTACGGAGGCCTAGGTGAAGTAGTGTGGATACCCTCCTAGTAGTAGAAGTGCCCGTTCTACTATCACCGTCTGGCCACGGCGGCTGATGCCTGAGAGGTTAGCTACCTGCTCGAAAAGTGGGAACTGTAGTCTGTGTCGACATAGCAATTGCATGTGTGTGATCATGGGTGAGTCATTGTATAGCATACATAACATTTCATAACATTGTACAACAAGATACTCATCGTATAAGTTTGTATGGGCACTCTTATACGATGAGTTACCTTTATGTAACCCAATCCGTAACTTATAAGTTAAGTTACTTTCCTATTGTTACTTATACTTGTTAGTTTACTATAACTCTTACATAACTGCTAGATTATGATACTGTTACTCTTACACTATTTCCATCTTCTTGTACTTCTTTTACTTGCATATATATATATATATATATATATATATATATATATATATATATATATATATATATATATATATATATATATATATATATATATATATATTATATATATTATTACCCTTGTTCCTTCTCTTCGCCCGGTGCCGAGGAGTCGCCGAGGGAGCGGATGTGAAGCCACTTAGTCATTTCGACTAACGGTGGCTACGTCTTCCTTTTTAGGAGGTCACGCCGCAGGTAGGGCAGCCGCAAACTATGCAGCAGGACAGCTAGGCCAGGATGATAGGGCCTGAAGTGACGATGCTGTCGATACCGTCGGTCATAGAAGTGAGTGTTAAGAGGATTTGATGTAGCCTCTTTTTGGGCAATTTCTATATCTGTACTCTGATATGTAGAAGCATGTTTTAGCTTCTCTTTTGTTGTACTGATTTGGACTCATATACTTAGTGTGGATTTGACTTCTCTTGCTTATATTCTGGTTGGGTTGGCATGTTATATTGATATTGTTGGAGTCGGCAGAATGGGCGTCTTGTGGTACAGGTTGGCCCGTGTGCTAATGCTACCACAAGGCGGCTGTTCCGGGCATAAGATCCCCCTTCGTGCCATGTTTTGGGATCCGGGAGGTGGGATCTTACAAATGGTATCAGTTTGCCATGATCCTCAACTAAAGAAGTCATTCAACAATGGTGTCACCCCCGTTTGATCAGTCAGTTTTGGGACAAACTGACTTAGCGGAAGCAGAGGTGTGCCCATATGTAATTCACGCTAAGTGATAAGCCCGGAATCCGCGACCTGCCCGCGCAGTTTTCCAGACCGGGCGGTCTGCCTATTCAAGCCGCCAAGCCTCCAAGCCGGGCGGCCTCCATGTCAGGCCGCTGCCAGTGCCGGCCCTGCTCAGCGACAAGGCCCAAGGACCCAGCCGTCAGCTCGCCAGGAGGAATCCGCCAGGCCGCGCGGCTTCCCTCCTTTCTTGTTTCTTTCTCTTTTGCTTCCCCTCACCTCTGCCCGGTTCTCCTGTACCCCGGGCAGCCGGTAATTTTAGCCCTGCCCGTTTGGGCAGGCCCCCGGGCCTATAAATAGGGGGTGGGTGCACTCCCCAAGACACCATGACTGGGATCCAGGAGCTCGCCTGTTACGAGCTGCGGTCTCAAGTCTAGTGTATTGCGGCTTGTAGCCCGGCCGGCTTCTCCTTTTACTCGTTGTAACTCTCATTTTTAAGTAAAGGAAAGCCCGCCGCAAGAGTGGTATTTAAGCCGCGGCGGGCGAACTCTGCTGTTGCCGCTGCCAGCGGCCCCCTTTTTCGGTCTGTCCTTTAGCCGCGACCGCTAGTAACCGATTAGTCGACAGTCTCCTCCTTTCCTTCCCTATTCCCCGGTGTTCGAACCGTTAGCTGGTGGTGACCGACTCCCTGTCCGTTTTCGTGCATCAACAGTTAACACGCGACCTTCAGATCTCGACTAATCGATGAAATCAGCGGTCTAGGGATCCAGACCGCTCAATCTTCTAGGGTTCGGCGACCTGTCTAGCAAGCCGCGAGTCCGCCGGCTAAGGCTTTCAGCCCGCCTCCCGCACGGTAGAACCTGGCATTCTATCCGCTCTCTTTTCAGCCGGTTTTCTTATCGGTTTGCAGAATCGTCTAGCCGCCTCGTTAAGCCGCCGCTCTTCTGCGGTTTCTTGTAAAAGTTCGGCTATTTCTCTCTTTTCAGGATGAATCCTGCAAAGAGTCATGGTACATCGAGCCGCATCTCAGTTTTTACGAATCTCTCAGAAGTGCAGGATTGCTCGTATTTGGATAGTGAAGTTGTTGACCCTCGTAAGGAAATTTTTGCAAATAGTGTTGAGCGTGGAATAGAATCTGTTGCAAATGAACCTCTTTATGAGGACGAAGAAGAAACCCCTTCTCCTTTCACTAATCGAATTCGGTGAGATACTGTTTCCGATGATTTCAGAGAACCACGTCTCCCAGAGTATTCTGCATGTGATGATCCGTTTTCTCATTTGCAAGCTTTTGAATCAGCTATTTCACTAAGAAAAGTGTCAAATGGAGTAAAATGCAAACTCTTCGTTATGTCTTTTGGCAATGTTGCAAGGGAATGGTTTTACAGCCTTCCACCTCGATCAGTAACCAGCTTTAAGGATCTTCGAAGTCAATTTATTTCCAGATTCGCTATTTACAGGAAGCGGAAAAGAGACGTTGGAGCTCTCTTCCGAATCAAGCAAGGAATTCACGAGTCTAATTCAGATTTTGTTGATCAGTTTCAAAAGGAGGTTTTGGATATTTGTAACGTCCATCAAGACTATTACTTGCATGCTTTCATAAATGCCCTTCAAGAAGGCCCATTGAAATTCAAGCTTACCACAAAATATCCCAAAAGCTACGGAGATCTTATTGATAAAGTTAATACATTCATAATAGGCGAAGAAGCAAACAAAGGTTATGTTTCATTTCTGAAACAAATGGCTAAGCAATCTCAAGGGACTTCTGGTCAACAGCAATCTATTTCCTCACAAGATGTTTTGCAAGTTGAATATTGCAAGTCTCCTTATATTCTCCGGGATAAAACTCCAAAGTATGAAAAATATTCAGGTAAGTATGTTAAGTTCAAAATTCCCATGGAAGATCTTTTGATAATCATTCAGGGAATGCCTGAGTTCAAGAAGCCTCGGCGCATGAAATCCAAAATCAAGTATCGGCACGAGCAGCTTTTTTGCAAATATCATAAGGATATTGGTCATCTAACAGAAGATTGCAGAACTCTCAAGGAATTGGCTAATCAACTTGTAAGAGCTGGAAAGCTACAGGAATATTTCATTTAGTGACTCTCTAAGACAATCTTCCGTTTCTTGCTCAATGGATCAAGCAGTGATCCCTCTCTCTTTCTATAATGAAAAGTGCTTATGTTCAGAATAATGCATAACATCTCTCTCTCTTTCTATAAGGCATGATAAAATTGCAGATATATATCCTTTATCACTTCCTTAACATCGTGCAAATGTTACTTTTTCATTTAAAGCTTATTTTTAGCTTTACTCTTTATGCCTATATGTATGCATGTAGGGGCAAGAGCCCCTTTCGAATTCTTAAGCCCTCCACATCCTGCTTGACTTCAGTCACAGATAGGCATTACGTACTTGTCCCGCTTGACTTCGGTCACAGATAGGCTTTACGTACTTGTCCTGCTTGACTTCAGTAGCAGATGTGTAGTGGGTTTTCCGCTTGACCTTCAGTCACAGACAGGCTTTGCGTACCCGTCACGCATGACTTCAGTCACAGACAGGCTTTACGTACTTGTCCCGCTTGACCTCGGTCGCAGACATTGCGTACTTGTCCTGCTTGACCTCAGTCGGAGACGTTGCGTACTTGTCCTGCTTGACATTGGTCATGGATTTTAAGAATTTCGATCTCGCTTATGTGTTCTTTGTGAGGAAAGCAATGCTACACGCACCTGCCCACATCGACACATAAGTGTCTGTCTTCACCTATTTTTGCAGGACAACACGTGCCTATCCGCTGCCTTGCGGTTATATTTAGCGGCCTGTGCAGGTTGTAAATTTAATTACACAAGCCGCCCGGTTTCATTTTCCGGCTTAAGTTAATTGCCTACCTGACGGATTACTATTAATATATTTGGGAAATCGGCCGACTTTATTCACCTATCCGCTATTCAGTATCTTATTCGGCTTATGTATATCAATTGCCGGTTTGTTATTCATATGAAAAAGAGGTCGCCCGACCTGTCTTCTGGCACTTAATTCCTGGATATTGATCTGCCGAAGCTTGTTTCTCAATTCTTGTTCCTTTAATCAAACGGGT
This sequence comes from Platanthera guangdongensis, assembly GCA_039583875.1. Taxonomy (NCBI): domain Eukaryota; kingdom Viridiplantae; phylum Streptophyta; class Magnoliopsida; order Asparagales; family Orchidaceae; genus Platanthera; species Platanthera guangdongensis. The sequence continues at coordinate 119,783,927 of CM077150.1, read as the reverse complement.
AATTCGCTTCAGAGTTTGCCCTAGCCGCAATCTACTATTTCAATGTTATGGATGTTTGCCGACTGCGACAAGAGACCGCGCGGCTTAGCGGTCACGGCTTATATATGAGCAAGCCGCGGCAATCAAGCTCTTCCAGCAGATAATGTTGAATAATTCATCAAGGAAAAATTGCGGTTTACATTATTAGCCGCTCGGCTTATTGTTGATATGCACTCCGGTATAAACCGCAGGGAAATGTCTCTCTCTTGCGGATAGCTTTGATGAAGTCGCAGCGCAAACTCAGCCGGTTTACATACTTATATATTTTAAATCGGAAGCTAAACTGAGACCGCGCGGACTTATTCAAGTAAGAAAAGTAAGATGCAACAAAGAGTAAGGTAAAAATGCCTTCATTACTATGTCAATAAGTGTTACAAAAACTTTAATCGCGCGGTTACAAAAAATGCCGCCGATTTCAAAAAGTTCAAAATACAAAACCAAGTTATAAAATTTCTAATCGTCCGGTTTGAGCTTCTTAGTCGCAGGAGCATCCAAATCACTGTCATCGTCAACATCGACAGATGATAAGGAATACCCACTGCTAGTCGCGGAGCTCGCTGAACCATCAGAAGATGTCGAGTCAGGCCGCGCGGTCTCCGACTCTTGGCCGCCGGACTCTGGAGACGTGTGCGGGCTCCGGCTTCCCTGGCCGACCTCTTCCACGGCTTCTCCCGCCACCTCGCCGACTTCTTCCGCGACTTTGGCCTTGCCCTTGATCGACTTGTAGACGTCGGCCACCTGCTCCTTCAGGGAAGGGTAGATGTCGGCGCATGTGAAGTCGGTGAAGCCGGTGGCCAAGCCGCCAATGTCCCGGAGGCGGTTAAGCGCTCCGTCGATCCCTTGGACGAGTTGGGGGAAGACCTGGTCTTGGAAGATCGGGTTGGCGGGGTTGTACATTTCCTGCAAAGCAAAGGTGAAGGTAAGGTCGCGCGGTTACATAATTCTAACCGCGCGGGTATTGGTAATTACTTACCGCCTCCTTCTCTTTAAGTCGCTTGTTCTCTTCTTGCTGTTCGCCTAACCGTGTTTTCAGGCCGCTGTTCTCTTTCATCAGCTCCTTGTAGGCAAGCCCCATGAAGTGACTTGCCACGAAGCTCCTCGCGCCGACTTGCGCGGCTAGCCGCGGCAAGTCGTCTGGAGGAACTCGTCGCATAGCCCTCAAGTTGCGCTTGCCGTACAACGCGCCGCCAACCGCATTAGCATGGCGGCTTACTTCTTCAGCTCCCCAGTAGGGGAGGGCGGTGGAGATCGTCACCGACTTGCCATCCGGACTCCACCGCAAGGCCGGTTCGCCATGGACGTCCTTCAGGCTGCTGCCGGTTCCTTGCAGCATGAACTCCCCAGAGGTGTCCGACTCCTCCTCCTCCGCAGCCCGCGCCGGCTTGACCCGCTTCGCCCTCTTTTCTCTTTGTGTGAGGGTCAAGCCGCCCGGCGTCTGCGGCTTGTTCAGCGGGACCGCCACAGCAGCTGCGAAGACAGAAGCAATGTTAGATATCAGGCCGTGCGGCTAGCAATGCAGTTCGGCCGGTTTGGAGCTTACTCTCTTCCGCCTCAATTCCAACAAGGGACGGCAGCAGCGGGATGTAGTAGTTCACGTCAAGCCGCTCGCCCCTGAAGAAGTCGAAGATCTCCTTCTCCTTGCCGTCCAAGCCGCTGCTGCCAAAGGCGGCTTCTTCGCGGATTTGGGGGTCGGTCGGCAGCAACCCCAAGTTGCCCTCGAAGATCAGAAATCGCTCCGGCCAGTTCGCGATCTTGTTGGCCAGGTTGACTACCTTCAGCCCTCGGCAGCCGAAGTAGAGGTGCCCCCGGAAGATCTTTGTCCCGGAATCCGGGATAGACCGCACCGAGAAGCACTCTCGGAAGAGCCTCATCGAGAATCGGACTCTTTCTGACCGCAGATAAGAAATGAAGCCGTATATCGCGGCTATCGAGTTGGGGGGGAGTTGTCCGGGCACAACTCCATAGTGGTCAAAGACCGCTACGGCCTCTAGCAAGACCGGGAAGCTGAAACCGCAGTCGAAATGGTCAATGGGGACCGCGATCTGGTTAGCATTGGAAGAGTTGATCCGCTCATCCTGCCTAGGAAGCCGCGCGATCAGCGGGCTTCCTTGCATGTGTTTCTCGACAAAGGAATCCAGCTCGGCTTTTGTAAGCCGGCATTCCTTGTGGTCAGCTGAGTAGAAGGCGGAGGCCGCGTCTGTCCTGACGGCTGTGGCCTTGTCAGACCGCGACGATTTGGACTTAGCCCGCATCCTTCTTGATTTGTGAAGAATCCAACGGGGTCTGCGCTATTTATAGAAAACCCGTGATGCTACAGTGCCCATGTCAAATCGCGGCTAGTCGTCACGCCGCGCGGCCTAAGTCCGCTGGAAGTGCAGCTCTGCTTAGTGATCAAGCCGACGTTTAGTCCGTCAGTCCGCCCGGCTATTTCCCTGCACTTAGAAAATTCTATGGCGAATCATGTGGATATCAATTATTCAAGCCGGCGCTCTGTTCGCCAGACCGCGCGGCTACTATACTAAACTTCAAATTTCTCAGAACAAAGCAGCAAACATGTGGATTATTCAAGCCGCATAAGCCGCATTCAGTTCGCAGCATAATAGAATACAACAGTTTACAGCAATCAAATTGTTCAACATCCAGAGAAAAAATATATATTACAACACAATATATGCGAATGTCCGCGCGGCTTAGGTCTCTCAAGTCGCTCAGGATCGTTTGTCCTCTTCCGGCCTGTCTCGTCCCATGTGCGCGACTTGTTCACCGGTCTGTACAATCGCAACATACACCTGGCTAACCAGATTATGAAGCGCATGCAGAGACCGATGAATTCGCGCAGCGTCGCGCTCAACTCTCGCAAACGGTATCATGTGGACCGCCTGGGCCCCCAGACCGCTTGGAGCAGCGACCTGGTTAGGCGCGCGGCCCCCGGCGGATGCAAAGTCTCGCCAGAGGCCGGGCGGCTAGTTTCCGGCAACTCTGCAAGAGTTGGCGGTGCAGGCCGCTGTTCCCCGCCGGTCTCCGCCGGCCGGTCTTGTTTTTCGCCGCCTTCAGCATCCGGGATCTGCTCTTTGTCTCCTTCCAGCCGCGCGGCCATCAGCAAGTACTTCTCCGCCCTTTCCTGCTCCAAGGTGACCTGCATCTCGGCAATCTTCGCCTCAGCGGTTTCCATTGCGGTCTGGAGCCTCGCGGTCTCTTCCTTCATGGCGGCCTGGAGCCTGACAGTCTCTTGTTCCATTGCCGTCTTCAACCTCGCGGTTTCCTGTTCAAGCGCAGTTTGCCACCTGGCGGTCTCTTGTTCCAGGGTGGTTTGCAACTCTTGGATCCTTGCTTCCGCAGCCTCCTGGGCAACCCGCTTCTCTTCGTCCTTAATCCACAGAGTTTCGGTGGCCGCAGTCAAAGCCGCCTGCAGCGAGCCGACCTCCTTCTGGAAGTCGGCCATCTCCTTCTGACGAACACTTGGCGGAGGCAGCGTAGATATAAACGCAGTCAAGTCGCCCGGTTTCATCGCGGTCTCCGGTGCACCTGCAGAAGACAAACCGCAGTCAGGTTCAGCCGGATTGTTGCGACCTTCTTGTAAGGAAATCGGTAGGATAAGACCGCCGGTTTGATGTTTATCTCCTCCAGAGGCCGCGGTATGAATTTTAATCACTGGCCTCCTGAGCCGCTCAGGATCTATCCTCTTCAGCTTATCTTTCCATAGCCGCTCGGTTTCCTTTCGGCTTTTCAGTTGAGCCGTGGTCAGGAAAAAGCTGGCCGGCGGATTTAATATTATATTCGCCCCCTTCTTCCTTGACCGCGACTTGTAGAATTTAACAATTCGCCTAACGTCCCGGTGTTTACCTTGCAGTAATGGATGTGCGGTCTCCACCGGCTTCTCGGCGATCAGTTTCTTCATCTCCTCCATCTTCTCGCGGAGCTTCAGTTTCTCGGCTCCTTCAGAAGCCGCGGAAGCCGGTTCGCCAGGCTTCTCCCCAATAACCTGGACGTCCGGGCGGTCAACCTCCTCAGAGGCCGCTGGTGTCGACAACAGCGCGTCCTGCCGCTGGAGGGTCTCCATGCCCTTCAGGAGCTCGCTGAGCGAGTCGCTAGGCGCAGGTGTACCCTCCAGTTCGCTCGGCTTGCACTCCGGTGTGAGCGGGTTCTCGGGCACCTCCTTCTCGTGCGGCCTGTGCTGAAGACTGTCCGCGCCGGTCTTCTCAGAGATATTCCGGTTTCTGGCGTGCAGCTTCCTCATTTTCTTCTTCATCCTTTCTTCAAGGTTTTCGCTCCTTTCCTTCCGCCGTTTCAGGGAGCCGGACACCTTTTCAGTCCGCTCGCGCTGTTCAGCAACAGTCCGCCCGGGTTCCTGCGCCTTCTCCGGCTCGTTGTCGTCCACGACGATTAAGTCGACCTTGCTCGGCAGTTCGGTCGGTTTCCCAGAATCAACACTCTTCTCCTCCGTCCCAGCGATCTTTAGTAGTGGTTCTCCTGATGGGGAGAAAGTCACGTCAAAGGATTTGGCATCTCCGGTTTGCAGTAGAGCAGCTTTCGAAACCGCTTTGGGGTCGGCTGCGGCCTGCGATGGTCCGCCGACCATCTCTGTCGGCCTCTTTTCAGGTCCAGAAGCCGCTGTTGTCTCCGGCTTCTCGTTCTTCTTGGCGGTCTGCCGGGCAGAATCATTCGAATTCTCGCTCCGGCTCTGCTTCGTTTCTGTCGGTTTCTTGTTGCGGGCTAGCATCGACGACATCACATCCATCGCTAAAGAAATCGCGTCGGCTTGCAAAATCCTAACCGCAAGTGGCGAGTAGCGACCCGTGCTTGGCAGGAATCCTGAAGAATGTCAAGAGTCAGGGGATTTTATAGACGACGATGAAGCAGTCGCGGTCTCCGGCTTAGTTCAACATTTTCGAAGTTTTCTGCAAACTTAAAAATGTGCGGGGATTATGATAAGCCCGGAATCCGCGACCTGCCCGCGCAGTTTTCCAGACCGGGCGGTCTGCCTATTCAAGCCGCCAAGCCTCCAAGCCGGGCGGTCTCCATGTCAGGCCGCTGCCAGTGCCGGCCCTGCTCAGCGACAAGGCCCAAGGACCCAGCCGTCAGCTCGCCAGGAGGAATCCGCCAGGCCGCGCGGCTTCCCTCCTTTCTTGTTTCTTTCTCTTTTGCTTCCCCTCACCTCTGCCCGGTTCTCCTGTACCCCGGACAGCCGGTAATTTTAGCCCTGCCCGTTTGGGCAGGCCCCCGAGCCTATAAATAGGGGGTGGGTGCACTCCCCAAGACACCATGACTGGGATCCAGGAGCTCGCCTGTTACGAGCTGCGGTCTCAAGTCTAGTGTATTGCGGCTTGTAGCCCGGCCGGCTTCTCCTTTTACTCGTTGTAACTCTCATTTTTAAGTAAAGGAAAGCCCGCCGCAAGAGTGGTATTTAAGCCGCGGCGGGCGAACTCTGCTGTTGCCGCTGCCAGCGGCCCCCTTTTTCGGTATGTCCTTTAGCCGCGACCGCTAGTAACCGATTAGTCGACAGTCTCCTCCTTTCCTTCCCTATTCCCCCGGTGTTCGAACCGTTAGCTGGTGGTGACCGACTCCCTGTCCGTTTTCGTGCATCAACACTAAGTATGTCCAACTTTGACCTTAAGATTAGCCAACCTGACCATACGTTTGCGTTTTATGTGTAGATTCCAGCGCTCGTTGAGCAGGTGGGAGGCACTCCTTCGCCCTCCATACCCACTCCCACTCAGTTCCAACAATATGAGTTGGGGCAGACGCTCACTGCCATCCTCGATGCTTTTAGGGCGCAGCAGCCCCCGGTGCAGCAACAGGCCTTGAGCTCCAACTGGCTGAGCACCTTCCGGGCTCTCTCCCCTCCCGCCTACCTTGGCATGGAGTCAGCCGTACGTACAGAGGAATGGCTAGACACGGTACAGGAGTTGTTGGCTGGTATCTGTGGCCCGGCCAACATGGCAGTGACATTGGCGGTGTCTGTCTTGGACTTACATGCTAAGAGGTGGTGGAAGTCCCTCATGGGCTCTACCTTCCAATGCCGGGTCTACACAGAGATATGTTGGAGTGAATTCTCGGGTGTTTTCTTGGAGCACTTTATCCCTACATCAGCCCGAGATGAGCAAGAGCGGAGGTTTCTTCTACTAAACCGGGGATCAAAGTCGGTTACAGAATACCAGCGGGAATTCCAGCATCTCGCAAAGTTTGCGGATTCTTACGAGTTGGATGACAGAGGTTATGCCAAGCGCTTCTACAAAGGGCTGCGAGATCCCCTAAAGCAGTCCCTTTTGTTTATAGCGGATGGTAGCTTGGAGGAGATCATTGATATGGTAAAAAGATTGGAGGCGGGCCAGCTGGGATGTAGTAAGAGGCCTGCGGAGGACGTGATGGAAGTCAGCCCAAGCAATAGAAGGAGGCGAGACTTCAGAGGAGGAAGAGGATATCAAAGAGGTGTGGGGCGTGTCCACCGAAACTATAGAGTGGAGCATCCGGTTCCGCAGCCTCCTGCGCTGCCTCCACCACCACAGCCTCAGCAATTTCAACAACCTGAAGGTCGTCATGGGTTGGTGTTCTTTGAATGCAACCAGCCGGGCCACATCCGACATTTCTGACCGCAGCTATTTCAAAACTTCCCTCCCGCTCTCCTGCCGGCAGCTCTTCGAGGGCGGGGTCACATACGTGGTGAAGGACGAGGTCCGCGAGGAGGTAACCCAGGCCCTGCTTGGGATCAGGTGTACGCGCTTGACATGGCACAGGAACGGAACCCCCAAGATGTGATCACAGGTATGATTTAATTAATTAACATATTTTCATGGTCTAACTTGAATTGATTAAGACTTACTAGACACCTAGCAATAAGTTTTGGTTGTTGGTACTTAGGCACCGTGATTATTGGCAGGAAGATGGCCTATGCGCTGTTCGATACCGGTGCCTCACACTCCTTTGTGTCTGAGGATTTCATAAAAGACGTGAAGGGTGTATAGTACTTTACTAGCATAGCCCGACGAGTACGCCTTCCGGACGGCTCGGAGATGATCGCAACCACCAAGTGCGAGTTGGAGTTATTTATTGATGGGAAGGCCTTTGATATACCGGCCACGGTTCTGAGAATGCCGGAGTTCGACATCATTTTGGGCATGACATGGCTGGACTGGCACTTCATGAGGATCAACTGCGCAGAGAAGCGAATCTATTTTAGACATGGAGACTCTAACGTCACCTTCCAAGGTATTGGCTTCGCGCCGCGTATGATATTATCTTCTATTCAGGCTGTGAAAGCCCATATGAAGGGGGACGAGGTCTTCATGGTCTGGTTCGAGTTGAAGGAAGAAGCATTAGAAGTGAAGGATGTACGGGTAGTGCGGAATTTTCCCGAGGTATTTCCTGAGAAGCTGCCAGGATTTCCCCCACATAGAGAGGTTGACTTCCACATTAATATAGTACCAGGTGCCAAGCCTGTATCCAAGGCTCCGTACAGAATTGCCCCGAAAGAACTCGCGGAGTTTAGAGTTCAATTGCAAGAACTGGTGGAGTCAGGGTTCGTTCGCCCTAGTTCATCACCCCGGGGAGCTCATGTACTATTCATGAAGAAAAAGGATGGAACCCTGCAGTTGTGCATAGATTATCTGGAACTCAATCGGTTGACGGTGCGGAACACTTACCCACTACCTCGGATCGACGAGTTGTTCGATCAACTAGTGGGAGCACATTGTGTAACATCCCATGTTACTTCTGGACCCCTCAACTTAGATTGGGTTAGGCTTGGGGTGAATTTAAGGGGATCAACTAGGTTTGACCCTAGATAGTGGGTGGTAGCCATGTGGGGCCCACTATAGGACCATAGTCAAACTAGGTCAAACTAGCCTAAGTGGGGACCCTAGCCACACCATGACCCCACCACATTGCCCTAACCCTCAAAATAATCTAAGTGGACCCTAGGGCACGTCACTAGGTCAACACTTTGACCCCAATTGACCAAAGTCAACCTTGGGCTCAATTTGGTCAAACCCACACTCATAAGCCCAATTAGCATAAGTAGGGCACCCCCTTGACCCAACCCAAGTTGGGTGGTGCCACTAGACCCATTTCCATCAAGTGGGGTCAGCCCACCCACCATGTTGACCAAGTCAACTCCAGAAGTCAACAAGTCAACAAATTGACCTAAAGGAGTGAAATGAAGACCAAGCCATCTTCCATTGGACCAAGCCCACCAAAATTGGCCCATGGCCAGCCCAAGTGAACAAGACCAGTCCTACCCCTCTAAATCAGGAGAGAGAATACATGCACGGGGGTAGAATTGGGATTTTGAGAAAAGGAGGAGAGAGAAATATAAAGGAAGGGAATGGTGGCCACATGGCCACCCCATCAGCTGGTTTTATCTGCCCCAAACCAGATGGCCGACCTCCTCTCTCCATTTCCAGCAGAAAATGGGGGCTGTGTGCCACTTGGCAGCTGGGGTGGAGCAAACAAAGCTCAAACCGGGCTCACTTAAGTTGTATCTCCATGTACAGCCAAATTCAGTCCAAACAGACCTCACCAGCAGCTTCAGGAGATAGAAGGGAGTGGAATTCGAGTGCTGGATCATGGAGAATGGTGGAGAATCAAGCTTTCGGGGTGGAGCTCGCCGGCGCACCACCACCATGGCAAACCGCCGCCTGACCAGCAGCCAAGCCCCAATTCAGGTTCGTTTCACCTCACCTCTACCTGTACTAGATTTCTAGATCCATTTAGGGAGATATCGGGCTCAATCGAGCCAGATGCCATGAGAGGAAAATGGAGAAATCCGGGCTTTTTCTTCTTGCACGGGTTCGCCGGAGGAACCAACTCTGGCGGCCCCACCGCCGGGAAACGCTAGCCCCCACCTTAACGAAGGTGGTGGCGATATCCGCCGGCGGTGGTGGTGGCTCAGCTGGCCGGAAATCGCCAGCCAACATCACCCAGGAAAACTCAATCGCAGCCGTCAATCCATTGGGGAAGATGAACCGATCCCGTCGGTTTGCTCTTTAAGATTCGTGCATAATCATTAATATGATTAAATTTTTATATGATGAATAGTAAATTCCTGTCACATAATTACAGTCACTTTGCATGTTGTTTTTAGGCCTCTTAGAGGCATTTCCAGAAATTAGTTCCTCAATGAAAAATGTAGCTGACTTTCTTACCTTTACTTTGCCACCTTAACGTTGTGAGTTGATGTAGTGTACAGTCCTGTAGGGAATTTCTCCTAGGACTGGTCCTAGAGTAGGGCAGAAATTCATTTGGATGCCCTGGTCAAACCATTAGTCACCATGGCCCCAAATTTTGGGCACATGCATGATTATGGCATACTTAGCCCCTGCCAAAAATTAGGAATTTTTGGAGCAAATGTTCCTATAATGTTTGCCAAAATATCAAAATATAAATAAGTGAAATATATGGAGTTTTATACCTCCCATTGGCCCCAAATCTTGGTGGTAGATCAATGGGGACATCCTTGGTGCATGATAAAAATTTCAGCACCTTGGGTTCAATGCATGTTGGAGAATCCACTTGCATGTGTTAGTTCATGTTTTGCCTTGGTGTGCAAATAGCAAAAATTCAAATATGGTGTATTCAGCCCAATGGTGACATGCAAAGATCTTGGAATTATTTAAAGTGGTTCATTAGGGTAAATTTCATCCCTCAAATTAATCATGGGATTTTTGGAATCAAAAATCCCATTTATTGGAATTTATTTTAAATATAGCTATTTTGGAAATAAAATTGGAAAATAGGTTTTCCTCAAGCACAAATCCTAAAACTTTGCCAAGGTATAGATAAGGTTACATTTGATTTATGAAAAATATGATCCCTCTCTTTTGAAGAGCTTTTGGATTAGATATCTCAAATTGCCCATTTTACCCTTATTTCATTTAATTCTTGAAATGATGGATATGCACCTCAGAAAAATTTGGAATTTATTTTACTGCTATAAAATGGTATTATTCGTTTTGTATAAATTTCTCAGAATTAATGGATGTATTTTTTGTTGTTAAATTAATACAATGGCATTTTTGGTAAATATGTTATAATGGAATTCTATAGGCCATTACTCAATAAAATTGATGAGACTCTGCCAATAGTCATAAATTAGTGTTTTTAATATTCTGTAATTTTCCTGGAATTTTTGTATTACATATTGCCTATACTTCATTTGGAAAATGGAATTTATGTGAATTTGGTATTAAATAATAAATGGGAATAAATAATTAAAGGAAAATTATGAAACTCTGTTGACAGCAATATTTTATCATTATACAACTCAGGAAAAATTACCTAGGTCAGTGGATGTTAAATCATACTACTTCATGTGTAAAGTGACCTAGTAATTAATTTAAAGGATTTAATTAAAGGATTATTTTGCCAAGGAAAATTATGAGAATTCATAGGGTAGTTCCCTTATTCCACACCACCCTAGGATAAATATTTAGGGGCAAGATGCCTTAAGGTTTGGAAGATCACATTTTTAGGGTAATAATAGGACATGGTCTGCATATAACATAAATAGGTCTTGCCTTAGGGGTTACCAGGGGATTGATTATCGGCAGAAATAAGAGAGTGCAACATGAATAACCCTGGTGGGTAGAATTGTCTTAGTGAGGGATCAAAAGTGCAATTCTTTAGTTAGCAACTGGAGTGGGGGTCGACGGAAGACCGTCGGTTTCCCGGTAACACCTTAAGTCACTAGGGTTGTACTAGAGCAATAAAGAGAGCTGGGGAGAGACATGGGTAGCCATCAACTAAATATCCTTGTGAAAGGGAACGCTGGGCGTAATCCCAACACAGTTCCTAGTGCCCCTTGAGAGCCCTTCACAGGGAATACCGGGGGCAGTCCTGGGATTAACCTTAAATCTCTAAGTATAATAACTCGTAGACAAGAGTAGTCTAATAGGTTAGGACATTGTTGTACCTTCTCGCCCGTGTAGGGTTGGCGAGATTCATGATATATGCTCACCCGTTTAGGATTTGAGGGAATTGGTATAAGGCACTAATGTGCATTCTCACCCATTTAGGGTTTGAGGGAATTGGTATAAGGCACTAATGTGCGTTCTCACCCGTTTAGGGTTTGAGGGAATTGGTATAAGGCACTAATGTGCGTTCTCACCTGGGTTTGAGTTTGAGGGATTCAGGACGGGTTTGGTCCTGCGAGCGGGAGGCTCGGAATGAAATACTTGCATGTGCATAAATTTAGTGGCGGGGCATGCGGTACTTGTCGTTCGTCACACCGATGGCAGTACGGTGCACCAGGCGGTTGTGAGAGTTAGAGGGGCCAGTGGGTTGTTTTACACTACGGTCTGGAGGAAGATCCCCGATAACGCACATCCGACTCAACAAGACTGACGGGTTTTCAGCAAAGTACGTACGCGAGACTCTAGAGTGCACCTTGGACGTGTACAGAGGCGTATGAGAGGGGTCTAAGGCTTGGTAGTGTGCATACCGGTCTAGAAGCGGAGAGGCCCGCTATGCTGCTGCCGTAGCCACAGCGGTGGTACCCGAGAGTGATGCTAGCTCTCAAAAAGTGGGAACTAAAGGTCTGTGATCACAGAGTCGATGTGCGTGAGTTGCACTTGCCTGTGCATAAAATTGTATCATAACATTCATTCATATTAGGTCATATGCTTCATAGATCCTTATCATATAAATTAGTATGGGCTCTTTTATATGATAAGTTAAATTTCCTGTAAATCCTAACTTATATATTTGTATGGGCATTTATATAAGTTAGGGTACGTTTGTGATGATAGTATAGTGGTAGACTAATTATTTACTTGCTTTTACTGCTGCCTTTACTTTCCTTTACTGCACTGCTCTTACTTACTACTTGTACCATACTTAGAACTGCTAGATTAGAACAACATAACTTATTACAACTCTAGTTAGATTCTGTCACCTGCTTCCATTTTGCTACCCCTTGTTGTCCTCCGCTTCGTCCTCCCGCTCGGTGCCTAGGAGCTGCGGGGCGAGGTGCGGAGGAAACGACTTAGTCTTTTTGACTAATGGTCGGTGACCAAACTATTTTTAGGAGCCCGTGGAGATGGAGCACCAGCACGTCGAGGTGGCAGGACATGAGGAGCAGATACCGCTCCAGCAGGCTACTACCACTACTGTGCGTCCTCAGGTGGGACGAGATCTGATGTTCTAGTATAGCTTCCGCATTTATTATTTTGAGAGAGAGTGATTTTGATGTACTGGGCATAAGCCCTTTTTACTCTTTCATTTGTACTCGTCTGTGGACTATATTGATGTACTTTTCATTTCATTCATATGATTGTACTATGTGGCTTGTGGACTGATGGATTCATTTACTGTTTTGCTTCTTTCTTCTCATATTGGCCTACAGGTTAAATGATCGTACTAGCCGGCAGAATCAGCGTGTTGCGGTGTCGGCTAACCCGTGAGTTAGTGCCACCGTAAGACGGCGGTTCTAGGCATAAGATCCGGTAGCCCTCCTTGGTAAGGGGGAGGGGGGTCTTACAAACTGGTATCAATTGAACAACGATCATATGAGAAAGAAGTCCACAACATGGGACCACCCCCGCCCGAGCATTAGTTTGCAGACAAACTATGCAGTGGAAGCAGTGGTGTGCCCATGTGCAAAGTCACATAAATGGTCCACAAAGTACAGTGAGTTAGGCCAGTTCTGTTTTAACCTTACCTTTATGCAACCTCCACAGGTCGCCGCGCCGCAAAATGTGGCTCCTCCCCCTCTAGCTGCCACTCCATTCCTACATACGGAGATGGGGCAGACCTTGACGGCGATTCTGGATGCCTTCAGATCCCAGCAAGTCCCGGCTCCACAGCCAAATCCAGGGTCGAGCTGGCTGAGTGCATTCAAGAGCCTGTCCCCACCGACGTACCGTGGGACAGAGGATGCGGTAAATACGGAAGAATGGCTGGAGGCCATACACGAGATCTTAGCAGGCATCAGCTGCCCAGTCGGCGAGACAGTACCTCTAGCCACCTCTGTGCTAGAGGCTAATGCGAAGAGATGGTGGAAATCAGTCCGGGAGTCTACTTATGCGGACTTTGAGCTGTCAGAGATATCATGGGAGGAGTTTGGCGATGTATTTCTGGAGCACTTCGTCTCTGCTACGGATAGAGATGCCTTGGAGGAGAGGTTTTTGAACCTCAGGCAGGGGACTAGATCGGTGATAGAGTATCAGAGAGAGTTCTCTCATTTGGCCAGGTTCGCAGGGATTCAGGATACCGATGATAGGAGGTATGCCAAGAGGTTCTACCGGGGCCTCAGGGACGATTTGAGGCAGGCCTTGCTGTTCATTTCTCATGACACATCTAGGCAGATCATTGAGATGGCGAAGAAGCTGGAGGCTGACCAGCTGATGGTTCGAGACGGAGGGAAGAGACCATTTGATGGGTCGACATCAGGAGAGAGTAGCAGGGGCTCTCAGAGAGGCAGGACTATCGGATACAGGAAGGGTGGGGGATGTCGTCGTCCCAACTTCAGGCAGGAGCAGGGGCCTCCTCCAGCATTGGCTCCCCCACCTCTACAGATGCATGATCCGAGGAGATAGGATGACCGAGGCCACCGACAGGTAGTTTGTTACGGATGTCGCCAGCCCGGGCACATTAGGTCGGAGTGCCCGCATCGATTCCATCCCCCTCCTCCTCCTCCACCTCCAGTGGCCCCAGTACAGCAGGGCCGAGGACGCGGCCGAGGACGAGGCCGAGGCCGGGGATATCACGGCAGGAGATGCGAGCAGGAGCAGATATACGCCTTGGACCTCACAGAGCAGAGGAACCTCGAGGAGGTTATCACAGGCACTTAAAGTTAATGATTAAATTTCTTGAATTTTCAATTATATAGTACCTGGAACTATAGGATAACAATTAACTTTAACGTAAACAAACCTCAGGCATAGTTATGATCAGCGGCAAGCCCGCTCATACTCTCTTCGACACGGGTGCTTCGCACTCGTTCGTATCTGAGGCCTTCATCGACGGACTCGAAGGCGTGGAGAGGTTTCCTGGACTAGAGATGAGGGTGCGTCTACCCGATGGGTCAGAGCTGCGGACCACTGCACATTGTGATATGGAGGCAGAGATTGGCGGCAAGGCATTTGAGGCGCCGGCAACTATTCTGAAGCTGCAGGACTTTGACTTGATTTTGGGCATGACCTGGTTGCATCGGAACCATGCTCAGATAGATTGTCCGTCCAGGAGGATCACGCTAAGGCATGGCGACTCTCATGTTATCATTGAAGGTATTCAGCCTATCTGCCACCTACTGTTATCTTCTGTACAGGCTGTGAAGGCCCATGAGTAGGGTGAAGAAGTTTATCTTGTCTGCTTCGAGATGGTGGGAGCAGAGACGACTATCTCAGATATTCCGGTGGTCCGAGATTTCTCCGACGTATTCCCGGAGAAATTGCCCGGGCTACCACCTGCTAGAGACTTAGATTTCAGGATTCAGCTAGTGCCGGGAGCGAGGCCGGTGTCCCGGGTACCCTACAGGATGGCTCCCAGGGAGTTAGCAGAGTTCAGGACTCAACTACAGGAGCTAGTCGAGTCAGGATTTGTGCGGCCCTGTTCATCGCCATGGGGAGCGCCAGTTCTCTTTATGAAGAAGAAGGACGGATCACTGCGACTATGCATAGATTACCGGGAGCTGAACTGGTTAACGGTCCGCAATACCTATCATCTGCCTCGGATAGATGAGTTATTTGACCAGCTACAGGGAGCCTTCTGTTTCTCCAAGCTAGATTTGCGATCCGGCTACTACCAGCTCCGTATCAGGGAAGAGGACATACCGAAGACGGCATTCAGTTCACGCTATGGATTATACGAGTTCACGGTGATGCCTTTTGGGCTCACGAATGCCCCTGCCGCATTCATGAGTCTAATGAGCCGTGTATTCGATCCTTTCTTAGACCGCTTCGTGATTGTATTCATCGACGACATCCTTATATATTCTCGGACTCAGGAGGAGCATACGGAGCACGTGGTGCAAGTCTTGCAGAGGCTGAGGGAGACCCAGATGTACGCAAAATTTTCAAAGTGCCAGTTTTGGCTGCAAGAGGTGGCTTTCCTGGGGCACACGATCAGTGGGGCTGGATTAGCAGTGGACCCAGCCAAGATATAGACAGTGAGGGATTGGCCACGGCCGAAGACCGCATCTGACATCCGCAGTTTCTTGGGACTAGTAGGGTATTATAGCAAGTTCGTGGAGGGGTTCTCGAGGATAGCACTCCCCCTCACATCCTTGACGAAGAAAGACGCAGATTTTGTTTGGTCAGAGCAGTGCGAGACGGCTATTCAGGAGCTGAAGGACCGACTCATCTCATCCCCCATTCTTGCGCTTCCATCCGGGAGTGAAGGATTCCAGATCTACACGGACGCCTCTTATCAGGGGATGGGTGCAGTCCTGATGCAGCATGGTCAAGTTATTGCTTATGCTTCAAGACAGTTGAAGAAGCATGAGCATAACTATCCAGTACATGATCTAGAGCTCGGGGCTGTGGTTTTCGCCCTAAAGATATGGAGGCATTACTTATACGGGATTCATTGTGACATCTTTTCAGATCACAAGAATCTTAAGTATATCGATACACAGAAGGATCTAAACCTGAGACAGAGGAGGTGGCTGGAGTTCCTCTGTGATTATGATTACAAGATCCACTACCATCCGGGAAAAGCGAACACGGTAGCAGATGCTTTGAGCAGGAGGGTCAGCACTTCTGGACCGGAGCCCCGATTGATGTCTATAGAGCTTCTACAGATGATGGAGGACATGCACATTACCATGGTATCCGAGACCGAGACAGTAGTGTATCGAGAGTATTTGAGCTCAGTGATCAGTGGCGATGATATACAGGAGCTCATCCGAGCACATCAGAGGCTGGATGCTGCGTTACAGCCGACTTTCAGTGCCCTAGAGAGGGGCAAGGTCGAGGACTACATGTTACAGGATGATCTTCTTCGGTTCCGTGGGCGCATCTACATACCAGCAGGGGGAAGTATCCGGGATGACATACTCAGAGAGGCACATTGCTCGAGATATTCAGTGCACCCCGACATCACCAAGATGTGGGCAGATTTGCGGCGGTCTATGTATTGGCCCGGGATGAAGAGGGAGATCACGGATTTTGTGACCCATTGCGAGATCTGCCAGCGTGTGAAGTCAGAATGCAAGAGCCCGGGAGGTTTACTACAGCCACTGCCAGTTCCAGAATGGAAGTTCGAGGACATTGCTATGGACTTTGTACACGGATTGCCTCGCTCCCACTCTGGGCATGATTCTATATGGGTTATAGTGGATAGATTGACCAAGGTAGCGCGGTTTATTCCAGTTTTAAAGGATGCCCCAGTTGCAGTTCTGGTGAGATTATTTGTGGAGCAGTACGTCAGATATCATGGCATTCCCAGGACAATTGTTTCGGACCGTGATGGTCGATTCACTTCGAGCGAGTGGAGGGCTGTGCATGCTTACTTGGGATCGCGACTTATTTTTAGTACCGCCTTCCATCCGCAGACCGACGGACAGACCGAGCGTACCATCCGGACAATGGAGGACTTACTCAGACTATGCATTTTGGATACGGGGAAGCCCTTGGAGAGGCTGCTGCCACTAATTGAGTTCTCGTACAATAACAGCCACCAGGCTAGCATCAGGATGACTCCATACGAGGCACATTATGGGAGGAGATGCCGGACACCGCTATCATGGGTTCAGGATGTGGATATCAGGGCTCTTGGATATGATTATATAGAGGATACTGAGGCTCAGATTCGATTGATCAGAGATCGGCTACTAGAGGCCCAGAGCAGGCAGGCAAAGTATTATGATGCTCGGCACCGGAAGGTGGAGTTCCAGGTTGGAGACAGAGTATTCTTGAAGATACGTCCAGTACACGGTGTCTCTCGGGTGAGGAGGCACAAGAAGCTCAGTCCACGATACATGGGGCCATACCTGATCCTAGAGCGGATCGGCCCCTTGGCTTACCGACTGCAGCTGCCACCGGAGTTGGGTGCATTACATGACGTCTTCCATGTCTCTTCCTTGCGAAGAGCTCTCCTTCGGCCAGAGCAGCACATTACTACTACAGCCGGACCGGTAGAGCCTGACAGATCAGTTAGATTGGAGCCGATCTGGATTGATGATACAGCCATCCGAGTGTTGCGGAAGAAGAAGGTCCCTCTTGTGAAGGTGTTGTGGTCCAACCACGGACGGGAGGAGCCCACCTGGGAGCCGAGGGATCTGATGCTGGAGCAACACCCGGAGCTATTCGCATCAGGTACTTTCAAGTTATGTTTTAAAGTTTCTTAACAATTCTTGCAAGTAGAACCCCGTAGACCCGAACTTAAATTTCGGGGACGAAATTATTTTCTTGTTTATTGGAATTTGTAACATCCCATGTTACTTCTGGACCCCTCAACTTAGATTGGGTTAGGCTTGGGGTGAATTTAAGGGGATCAACTAGGTTTGACCCTATATAGTGGGTGGTAGCAATGTGGGGCCCACTATAGGACCTTAGTCAAACTCGGTCAAACTAGCCTAAGTGGGGACCCTAGCCACACCATGACCCCACCACATTGCCCTAACCCTAAAAATAATCTAAGTGGAACCGAGGGCACGTCACTAGGTCAATACTTTGACCCCAATTGACCAAAGTCAACATTGGGCTCAATTTGGTCAAACTCACACTCATAGGCCCAATTAGCCTAAGTAGGGCACCCCCTTGAACCAACCCAAGTTGGGTGGTGCCACTAGACCCATTTCCATCAAGTGGGGTCAGCCCACCCACCATGTTGACCAAGTCAACTCCCCAAGCCAACAAATTGACCTAAAGGAGTGAAATGAAGACCAAGCCATCTTCCATTGGACCAAGCCCACCAAAATTGGCCCATGGCCAGCCCAAGTGAACAAGACCAGTCCTACCCCTCTAAATCAGGAGAGAGAATACATGCAAGGTGGTAGAATTGGGATTTTGAGAAAAGGAGGAGAGAGAAATGGAAAGGAAGGGAATGGTGGCCACATGGCCACCCCATCAGCTGGTTTTATCTGCCCCAAACCAGATGGCCGACCTCCTCTCTCCATTTCCAGTAGAAAACGGGGGCTGTGTGCCACTTGGCAGCTGGGGTGGAGCAAACAAAGCTCAAACCGAGCTCACTTAAGTGGTATCTCCATTTATAACCAAATTCAGTCCAAACAGACCTCACCAGCAGCTTCAGGAGATAGAAGGGAGTGGAATTCGAGTGCTGGATCATGGAGAATGGTGGAGAATCAAGCTTTCGGGGTGGAGCTCGCCGGCGCACCACCACCATGGCAAACCGCCGCCTGACCCGCAGCCAAGCCCCAATTAAGGTTCGTTTCACCTCACCTCTACCTGTACTAGAATTCTAGATCCATTTAGGGAGATATCGGGCTCAATCGAGCCCGATGCCATGAGAGGAAAATGGAGAAATCCGGGCTTTTTCTTCTTGCTCTGGTTCGCCGTAGGAGCTAACTCCGGCGGCCCCACCGCCGGGAAACGCTAGCCCCCACCTTAACGAAGGTGGTGGCGATATCCGCCGGCGGTGGTGGTGGCTCAGCTGGCCGGAAATCGCCAGCCAACATCACCTAGAAAAACTCAATCGCAGCCGTCAATCCATTGGGGAAGATGAACCGATCCCGTCGCTTTGCTCTTTAAGATTCGTGCATAATCATTAATATGATTAAATTTTTATATGATGAATAGTAAATTCCTGTCACATAATTACAGTCACTTTGCATGTTGTTTTTAGGCCTCTTAGAGGCATTTCCAGAAATTAGTTCCTCAATGAAAAATGTATCTGACTATCTTACCTTTAAGTTGCCACCTTAAAGTTGTGATTTGGTGTAGTGTACAGTCCTGTATGACATTTCGCCTAGAACTGGTCCTAGAGTAGGGCAGAAATTCATTTGGATGCCCTGGTCAAACCAGTAGTCACCATGGCCCCAAATTTTGGGCACATGCATGATTATGGCATACTTAGCCCCTTCCAAAAATTAGGAATTTGTGGAGCAAATTTTCCTATAGTTTTTGCCAAAATATCAAAATATAAATAAGTGAAATATATGGAGTTTTAAACCTCCCCATGGCCCCAAATCTTGGTGGTAGATCAATGGGGACAACCTTGGTGCATGATAAAAATTTCAGCACCTTGGGTTCAATGCATGTTGGAGAATCCACTTGCATGTGTTAGTTCATGTTTTGCCTTGTTGTGCAAATAACAAAAATTCAAATATGGTGTATTCAGCCCAATGGTGACATGCAAAGATCTTGGAATTATTTACAGTGGTTCATTAGGGTAAATTTCATCCCTCAAATTAATCATGAGATTTTTGGAATCAAAAATCCCATTTATTGGAATTTATTTTAAATATAGCTATTTTGGAAATAAAATTGGAAAATAGGTTTTCCTCAAGCACAAATCCTAAAAATTTGCCAAGGTATAGATAAGGTTACATTTGAGTTAGGCAAAAAATATGATCCCTTTATTTTGAAGAGCTTTTGGATTAGATATCTCAAATTTCCTATTTTACCCTTATTTCATTTAATTTTTGAAATGATGGATATGCACCTCAGAAAAATTTGGAATTTATTCTACTGCTATAAAATGGTATTATTAGTTTTGTATAAATTTCTCAAAATTAATGGATGTATTTGTACTTGTTAAATTAATACAATGGCATTTTTGGTAAATATGTTATAATGGAATTCTATAGGCCATTACTCAATAAACATTGATGAGACTCTGCCAATAGTCATAAATTAGTGTTTTAAATGTTCTGTAATTTTCCTGGAATTGTGGATTACATATTGCCTATACTTCGTTTGGAAAATGCAATTTATGTGAATTTGGTATTAAATAATAAATGGGAATAAATAATTAAAGGAAAATTATGAAACTCTGTAGACAGCAATAGTTTATCATTATACAACTCAGGAAAAATTACCTAGGTCAGTGGATGTTAAATCATACTACTTCATGTGTAAAGTGACCTAGTAATTAATTTAAAAGATTTAATTAAAGGATTATTTTGCCAAGGAAAATTATGAGAATTCATAGGGTAGTTCCCTTAGTCCACACCACCCTAGGATAAATATTTAGGGGCAAGATGCCTTAAGGTTTGGAAGATCACATTTTTAGGGTAATAATAGGACATGCTCTGCATATAACATAAATAGGTCTTGCCTTAGTGGTTACCAGGGGATTGATTATCGGCAGAAATAAGAGAGTTCTCACCCGTTTAGGGTTTGAGGGAATTGGTATAAGGCACTAATGTGCGTTCTCACCTGGGTTTGAGTTTGAGGGATTCAGGACGGGTTTGGTCCTGCGAGCGGGAGGCTCGGAATGAAATACTTGCATGTGCATAAATTTAGTGGCGGGGCATGCGGTACTGGTCGTTCGTCACACTGATGGCAGTACGGTGCACCAGGCGGTTGTGAGAGTTAGAGGGGTCAGTGGGTTGTTTTACACTGCGGTCTGGAGGAAGATCCCCGATAACGCACATCCGACTCAACAAGACTGACGGGTTGTCAGCAAAGTACGTACGCGAGACTCTAGAGTGCACCTTGGACGTGTACAGAGGCATATGAGAGGGGTCTAAGGCTTGGTAGTGTGCATACCGGTCTAGAAGCGGAGACGCCCGCTCCGCTGCTGCCGTAGCCACAGCGGTGGTACCCGAGAGTGATGCTAGCTCTCAAAAAGTGGGAACTAAAGGTCTGTGATCACAGAGTCGATGTGCGTGAGTTGCACTTGCCTGTGCATAAAATTGCATCATAACATTCATTCATATTAGGTCATATGCTTCATAGATCCTTATCATATAAATTAGTATGGGCTCTTTTATATGATAAGTTAAATTTCCTGTAAATCCTAACTTATATATTTGTATGGGCATTTATATAAGTTAGGGTACGTTTGTGATGATAGTATAGTGGTAGACTAATTATTTACTTGCTTTTACTGCTGCCTTTACTTTCCATTACTGCACTGCTCTTACTTACTACTTGTACCATACTTAGAACTGCTAGACTAGAACAACATAACTTATTACAACTCTAGTTAGATTCTGTCACCTGCTTCCATTTTGCTACCCCTTGTTGTCCTCCGCTTCGTCCTCCCGCTCAGTGCCTAGGAGCTGCGGGGCGAGGTGCGGAGGAAACGACTTAGTCTTTTTGACTAATGGTGGGTGACCAAACTATTTTTAGGAGCCCGTGGAGATGGAGCACCAGCACGTCGAGGTGGCAGGACATGAGGAGCAGATACCGCTCCAGCAGGCTACTACCACTACTGTGCGTCCTCAGGTGGGACGAGATCTGATGTTCTAGTATAGCTTCCACATTTATTATTTTGAGAGAGAGTGATTTTGATGTACTGGGCATAAGCCCTTTTTACTCTTTCATTTATACTCGTCTGTGGACTATATTGATGTACTTTTCATTTTATTCATATGATTGTACTATGTGGCTTGTGGACTGATGGATTCATATACTGTTTTGCTTCTTTCTTCTCATATTGGCCTACAGGTTAAATGATCGTACTAGCCGGCAGAATCGGCGTGTTGCGGTGTCGGCTAACCCGTGAGTTAGTGCCACCATAAGACGGCGGTTCTGGGCATAAGATCCGGTAGCCCTCCTTCGTAAGGGGGAGGGGGGTCTTACACATTGGTTTACCAAACTGGATTTGGGCTCTGGATACTATCAGTTAAGGATTCAAGAAGGGGACATCCAGAAAACGGCCTTCAGTTCAAGATATGGTTTGCATGAGTTCACGGTAATGCCGTTTGGGCTCACAAATTCCCCTTCGGCCTTCATGAGCCTGATGAACAAGGTGTTTGAACCGTACTTGGATATCTTCGTCATTGTTTTTATCGACAACATCTTAGTCTACTCAAAGACGGAGGAGGATCATATCGAGCATCTAACCTTGGTGTTGAATAAAATGAAGGAGCAAGCTTTGTACGCCAAGTTTAGCAAGTGTGAATTCTGTCTTAAGGAGGTTGCTTTCTTGGGGCATGTGATCAGTGGAGCATGATTAGCAGTGGATCCAACAAAGGTGCGAGCCGTGAAAGAGTGGTCGCCCTTGAAGTCGGCGGCCGATGTGAGGAGTTTCCTTGGACTTGCCGGGTACTACCGCAAGTTTGTGAAAGGATTTTAAAAGGTTGCTCTTCCCCTTACCTCATTGACGAAGAAAGGTGTGCCATTTGAGTGGACTCACCAATGTGAAGCGGCGTTTCAAGAGCTGAAGGATAGGCTTAACTCCTCCCCCATCCTTGCACTTCCGTCTGGGAAGGAAGGATTTCAGGTTTACACGGACGCATCATATCAAGGGATGGGAGCGGTATTGATGCAGCACGGGCACGTAATCGCTTATACTTCAAGGCAGTTAAAGAAACATGAAATCAATTACCCGGTTCATGATTTGGAGTTGCGAGCAGTGGTGTTCGCTTTGAAGGTCTGGAGGCATTATCTATATGGCGTCCATTGCGAGATCTTTTCCGATCACAAAAACTTGAAGTATGTCCACACTCAGAAGGAGCTGAACCTGAGACAATGACGGTGGTTGGAATTTCTATGCGACTATGAGTTCACCATGAACTACCACCCCGGGAAAGCGAACTCGGTAGCCGATGCATTGAGTAGAAAAGTGTCAGGCTCTAGCCCAGAGTCTCGGTTGATGAGTATGGAGTTGGCTCAAATGATTGAGGAGATGGATATTACCTTGGTATTCAAGGCTCGTTCGGTAGAGTATGTGGAGTATTTGGCAAGCATGAGCATAGTTTGTGATATCCGGGACCGGATTCGGGTAGAGCAAGGAATGGATGCGGCCTTGGCCCCGACAGTCAAGGCAATTGAAGATGGGACCACCGATGAGTACACACTAAAAGACGGCCTCGTTTATTTTTGTGGCCGACTTTATATTCCCAGGGGCGGCAAAATCCGGGAGGATATCTTGAGAGAGGCACATTGCTATCAATATTCTGGACACCCGTGTATTGCCAAGATGTACGCCGGCTTACGGAAGACCATGTGCTGGCTTGGAATGAAGAAGGATGTTCGTTATTATGTTACACATTACGAAGCTTGTCAAAGGGTGAAGGCCGAATGTAAGAGTCCAGGTGGTTTGTTGCAGTCGTTGCCCATCCCTGAGTGGAAGTTTGAGGATATCTCCATGGACTTCATCCATGGGCTACCTCGCTCCCGCTCCGGGAATGATTCAGTGTGGGTTATTGTTGATCGACTGACAAAGATGGACCGGTTCATTCCAATGAAGAAGGAAGCACATGTGGACGTTTTGGTACGCCTCTTTGTGGAGCAATTCGTACGCTATCATGGCGTGCCCAAGACAATTCTTTCGGATCGGGATGGCTGGTTTACTTCCAAGGAGTGGAAAGCGGTGCAGGCGTATTTGGGCTCGTGCCTAACCTTTAGCACAGCGTTTCACCCACAGACAGACGGGCAGTCTGAGCGGACCATCAGAACACTGCAAGATTTATTGAGGTTATGTGTGCCGGACAGAGGAGAGCCATGGGAAAGGCTCTTGCCACTAGTGGAATTCTCCTATAATAATAGCCATTAGGCGAGCATCGGCATGGCGCCCCATGAATCCCTTTACAGAAGAAGGTGCAGGACTCCCTTGTCTTGGGTGCAGGATGAAGATCCGAAGACATTGGGAAATGAATATATAGATGATACTGATACGGCGGTCAGACTGATACGAGATCGCATGTTGGAGGCTGAAAGTCGGCAGACGAAGTATTACAATGCAATGCACCGGATGGTGGAGTTCCAAGTGGGTGATAAATTATTCCTCAAGATTCGGCCGATGCATGGAGTGTCGCGGGTACATGGAGTGAAAAAGCTCAGCCCAAGGTATGTTGGGCCTTATACTATACTGGAAAGGATTGGCCCGTTGGCTTATCGGTTGGATTTACCGCCAGAGCTGGAGAACCTCCACGACGTATTCCATGTGTCGTCGCTTCGAAAGGCGTTGTTGCGGCCCGAACAATATACCACCACTACTGATGGTGCTGTGTCGTCCGATAGGTCTGTGCGACTAGAGCTGGTGCGGATCGTAGATAACCAGACGAGAATATTGCGCCGCAAAAGTGTTCTCTTGGTGAAGGTGCTATGGTCTAATCATGGGAAGGAGGAGTACACATGGGAGCCAATGGATTTGATGCAGCAACGCTACCCGGAGTTGTTTGCTCAAGGTAATTTTATTTAAAAGCAAATGTTAATTTTCCTGTTATGCTTTTTTCCCCTAGCCCAAGCCTGATTTCGGGGATGAAATCTTTTATTTTGTTTATAGGATTTGTAACGTCTCGAATCGCACTAGGCCCCCATGCGTGTCTTTTGAGTCAGGAGAGCTGACTGGAGTTCAAGGGAGTGCCAACAACTGGGCAGCACTTGTGGGGAGTGCAGAAATCAGTGCAGAAAAGGACACGGGTAGAGACACGGGCCTGTCCCTACCCGTGTGTGTGAGCCCGGCTCTCGAGTCGATGACTCGAGTATGTCCAAGAGAAGGACACGGGTAGCGACACGGGTAGGGACATGCGGGTGTCCCTACCCGTGTGCGTGTGCGTCGAGTTGAACTCGACGAGGCGTGTCGAGATCGACGAGGTGTGTCGACATCATATGACACGGGTAGCGACACGGCCGTGTCCCTACCTGTGTGTGTGTCGAGTTACACTCGACAGGGCGTGTTGAGATCGACGAATTTCCTCCGTTCGACGATTTTGGTCGAGATCGACGAATTTCCTGAGTTCGACGATTTTAGTTGAGTTCGACGATTTTGGTTGAGCTCGACGAGTTCCAGTCGACGATAGAAGTCAGGTCCGGTGTCACGGGCGTGACCATGGTCGTGACCGGGGCGTGTTCTCCGTTCGACGATTTTTGTTGAGTTCGACGAATTTCGGTCAACGATAGGAGTCATGCCCGGTGTTACGGGCGTGACCATGGGTGTGACCGGGGCATGTTCTCCGTTTGACGATTTTAGTTGAGTTCGACGAATTTCGGTCGACGATAGGAGTCACGCCCGGTGTCACGGGCGTGACCATGGCTGTGACCGGGGCGTGTTATCCGGTCGACGATTTTAGTTGAGTTCGACGAATTTAGGTCAATGATAGGAGTCACGCCCGGTGTCACGGGCATGACCATGGGCTTGACCAGGGCGTGTCCCGTCGTATCGAATATTGAATCGGCGTTGTAACCGTCCGTAACGCTTCGCCCGTGTCGGTGAATTGATTTGACATTGAAACCGTCCGTAAAGCTCTGCTGTTGCAATATATATGGAATGTGAAAACCCTAGACGTTTTCACTCTTCTTTCCAGTCGTTTTCCCTGAGAGAAATTCGTGATTGAGAGAGAGAAGTTGCTGGAGAAAGTTCTGGAGGAGGAGATCCTCCAACGTCGCGAAGGAGAAGATGCCGCCAAGGAGAATTACGAGATCCATGGCCGAAAATGGAGGAATCGCTGGAATCGAGGTGAGCTTGTAACGCCCCGAAACTCAAAGGAGCGACGGGTGACATTTTGGGCCAGTTTTGGGTTCTGGCAGGAGGCACACGGCCTGGGACACGGGCGTGTCGCAGGGCATGTCAGGTGACGGAGCCGACCCTCTCCAACCCGCGGCCGTTGATGTTGAAGCGCTTACGGATGACACGCCGCCATTACAAAGCAAAGATCTACGGCGAAATAAAGGCGAGGGAGCGCGGCGCCGCACCCCTTCCCGCTACCATCTTCGCTCGCGAGATATCGTCATTAAATGACGTTGTTGTCATAAAAACTGCCGGGCTGCGGATAACAATTTTATGCTATGTTTTGTTATTTGGTGGCCTGCATTTAGCCTCCAAAATGCTTTTAATTTCTGCAATGTTTTATGTAAACTTTTATTTAGAGTGGGCCATATATAAGGCATCCACTCCCTTGGTTTGGCATGAAGAAATTAACCCTAAAAAGAGAGTTCAGCTTTTGAGAAAACCCTCCTCATTTTCGCCGCCCCCCTCCCTTGTCCGCCTCCTTGAGGGCTTCGGCCAAGTGCAGGCCCCCCTCTCCCGGCGTGGGAGCTTCGCGGTGTGACTCCGTTGAAGGTGGACGTGCAAGCTTCTTCCGGTGTGACTCCGGCGGAACCGTGGTTGAGCGATTCTCCACGTGCAACTATCTACGAGTTGGGGTAACGATTCCTCTTCTCTATCTTGTGTGCTTCTTCTACATACTCCGCATATTTCTTGTGCGAAAGTTTTGGTGTGAAATCTGAAATTTTATTCATCGAAGTATTTCCATTTGGTTTTCGTATTTGATTCTCCGAGTTTCTCGCATTCGAAGAAGGGTGGTGACCTTTGGTTTTCTTTTTAGTCGGGGGAGATCGACCACCTTTCCGAATCATTTTTTTTGGTGGATCTCCTTGGTGCGACTTCACTCGACCGAGCCGTGTGGGTTCATTTCGCCGGAAAGGATAGTGGCCTCTAGTCACTATTTGATCCTAAGAGGGTTCGCGATCCTCAAGTCGTTGTGTGACGATAACGTTAATTTAATTGTGGCTGCGCTCGCGTGTGGTGTTTCCAAATTAGATCGTGTGGGGGTAGATTTAGTCGCTAGAACGTGCCGGACATTTCGCCCCCGTAGCCTACATCAATTTGGTATCACAGCCAGGTTGGTGCCGGTTCCTAAATCGGCACAATCCTTCTCTGTTTGGTAGGCTTAGTTCTCATTTCAGCAAAGTCTCTATTTGTGGTGTGCCAACAGCGGGTTAAAATCTGAATTTTTCTTCAAATTCCAAAAAAAAAAATTTTTGGTAGGCTCTCTTCACCTTAGGTAGAATTAAATTTACAAAAAAACTCAGTTTCGTCCATCGGTTAGGCGGTAAGAAAATTATTTCTCATAAAATTGTAGGGTGCTTAGGACTAATTTAGAGTTCACAAAAGAAAACAAAAAAACTGCATGCGCACAAGGCACGGCACCGAGTACGCTCCCTCTTCTTCCAATATGGCGGACGAGCGGCATGGGGGTCAAGATCCGACTCCCGTCGAGGCTCTTCGACAAGAGTTTAATGCGCACATCGTGAATCAAGAGCGTCGCATGGATGAGTTAAGGGACATGATCGCTCAACTTACGGCTACTAGAGCGACTCCACCCGTCCCTCCTAACCCTCTACCAATTAACCCTCACCCCCCGAACCACCAACAGCCCCGTTATCCTCCTCGATTTGACGAGGACTACGATGACCTTGCACCACGTGGTCCACCCTATTATAATCGAGCTCCACAAGAGTTCAACATCACGAAAGCCATCCGTATAGAAGCCCCTACTTACGACGGCATGGGGCAGCCCCAAATCTTTCTGAATTGGATTATGGATATCGAGTGCTACTTCGAGTGGCATAACTTAACCGATAGGCAAAAGGTCCATGTCGCTAGGCTGAAACTTCTAGACCGGGCCAAGGTATATTGGCTCAACGAGGAGAGACGCATGGGAGCGCTAGATGGTATGCCACCAATTGGTTGGCAGGTTATGAAAGCTATGTTGTCGGATCAATACGTCCCCACGTATTACCGCACACAACTGTTTGACGACTTAGCCTCTCTTAAGCAAGGGAGCCAGTCGGTGTCTGATTACATGGGTACGCTTAAGGATCTGTTAGTACGTTGCGATGTTAAGGAGATGCCCGAAGTGACTCTCTCGAGGTTTCGGAAGGGGCTGGATCCGGATATTCAGCGCAAGCTTTTGTGATATGGGCATACGGATATAAACACCACGTACAACGCGGCCTTGGACATTGAGAAAAATATAACTCTCAAGTCTAAAGCAAGGTATTTCCAAAAGGGGAAGTCCACGTATAAGGACAAAGGCAAGTTTAAGGCTACCGACACAAGTTCGATAGTCATCACCGCTAGGAATTCTAAGAATCCAACCGGGGAGCGAGTGCCAATTGGGAGAGTTAATAAAACAAATGCCACATGCTACGCTTGTGGAGTACAGGGGCATTATGCGAGCGAGTGCCCCACCAAGCCTAAGGCCTTAGCTTTATTGGAGGCTCCTAACGACCCGGCCGAAATAATTTATGAAGCCGATGAGGGGTCCGATGTTGAGGGAGTCCCGAGTGATTTGGAGGATGAACATAACCTCATGGTTATGCGTTGTATCCTGACGGTTCCCCGGACGCCAAACGATTGGAATAGGACGACCCTCTTTTCGATGATATTTAAGAGCGGAGAGAAGTTGTGTAAGCTTATCATCGATAGTGGGAGTTGTATGAACGTCGTTTCGGAGAGCGCGGTTGCTAGGATGTCTTTAGTTGCCGAACCCACCCCCAACCTTATCATGTAGCTTGGGTAAATAAGACCTCACTTCCTGTCACGAAGCGTTGTCTAGTTCCCCTTAACGTCAAATCTTATTTCGAGCAAGTGTGGTGTGATGTCATTCCCATGGACGCATGTCACGTCCTTCTTGGCCGACCTTGGCTATATGACCACGACGTGACTCACTTCGGTAGGGCTAATACTTATGAGTTTAAGTTTAAGGGGAAGATTATTACCTTTAAACCAACACCACCAAAGGACCCGACTATTCCGTCCAAGGATACCATCGTACCCGTGGAGAAGAAAACCTTGAACTTAATAGGAAGAAAGGAGTTCACCCGCGTCCCATTTCTAGATGGCGTGATCTATGCGCTAGTGCTCTTGAGTAGTAAGGAAGATGGTGATAAATTAGATGCGCTTCCATAAGATTTAAAACACTTGTTGGATGAATATAAAGATGTGTATCCGGCCGAGTTACCCCCCATCTTATCGCCTCTACGCGACATCCAACACGCCATAGATCTCGTTCCAGGTTCCTCACTCCCGAATCAGCCCCATTATAGGCTCCACCCGGCAGCGCATCAGGAGCTTCAAACTCAAATATCAGAACTCTTAACTAAAGGGTTCATCCGCCATAGCTTGAGCCCATGTGCCGTGCCGGCCCTGTTAGCCCCCAAAAAGGACGGTACTTGGAGGATGTGTGTCGACAGTAGGGCGATTAATAAGATCACTATTAAATATAGGTTCCCTATTCCCCGATTGGATGATCTCTTGGATATGCTTGCCGGAGCAACGATCTTTTCCAAGCTGGATCTTAAAAGTGGCTACCATCAAATTAGAATTCGAGAGGGGGATGAATGGAAAACGGCGTTCAAAACTAAGGATGGTTTATATGAGTGGCTTGTCATGCCCTTCGGACTTTCTAATGCCCCAAGCACATTTTCTCGGATGATGACTCAAATATTCCAACCCCTCATGGGAAAATTCGTCGTAGTGTATTTTGACGACATCTTGGTGTTTAGCTTGACGCCCACTGAACATACAAATCACTTGAGGGCAGTCTTAACTACTTTGAGGAAAGAGAAACTATTCTTAAATCTGAAGAAATGCACTTTCCTTGTCCGTGAGGTTGAGTTCTTAGGATATCTTGTGGGAGCGGACGGCATTAGAGTAGACCCACAAAAGGTGCAAGTTATTAACGAGTGGCCGGAGCCCAAGTCCATCCGTGACGTTAGAAGCTTCCATGGACTCGCTACTTTTTATCGGCGTTTTATTAAAAATTTTAGTAGCATCATGGCTCCTTTGACGGAGTGCATGAAGAAAGGGGATTTCCAATGGACTAAGTCCGCCACTCATGCCTTCCAAACGATCAAAACTCTCATGACGGAAGCACCCCTCCTACGCTTACCGGATTTCTCTAAGGTGTTTGAATTAGCGTGCGATGCGTCCGGGGTTGGGATTGGAGGAGTATTAAGTCAAGAGGGTCACCCCATTTGTTATTTTAGTGAGAAGTTGTCCGGGGCTAAATTAAACTACTCCAACTACGATAGGGAATTTTATGCGGTGGTCCGAAGTTTACACTATTGGAGGCACTATCTCCTTTCCAAAGAATTCGTGCTACTTTCGGATCATGAAGCTTTGCGTTTTATTAACTCCCAACATAAAATCAGCCCCCGACATGCTAAGTGGGTGTCGTTCCTCCAAGAGTACACGTTCACTCTTAAGCATCTTAAGGGGTCCAACAACCGTGTGGCCGACGCCCTTAGCCGACTCTCGTTACTCTTGTCCACCATGCACGTTAAGGTGATTGGTTTTGAACGCATTAAGGACGAGTACGCGACATGTCCGGACTTTAAGGACATCTATTTTGCCACCCAAGAGGAGTCCCCCTCCACTATTTCGGCATTCTACATTCGGGATGGTTACTTATTTAAGCACACGAAGTTGTGCATCCCGCAAACTTCCCTCCGCCATCATATCATTTGGGAACTCCATGGTGGGGGCCTTGGTGGCCATTTTGGCCGGGATAAGACGCTAGCTTTGGTAGAGGAAAAATTTTATTGGCCGGGTTTGAAGTCTCTCGTTGGTAAAATCGTTAGTAGTTGTCGTACTTGTCAACTAGCTAAGGGTAGTAAAACAAACGCCGGTCTCTACACCCCTCTACCCATCCCTTCTATCCCTTGGGAGGATGTGAGTATGGACTTCATCTTAGGCCTCCCGCCCACCTTCCGCCGCCATGACTCTATTTTGGTAGTCGTAGACCGATTTTCGAAGATGGCGTACTTTATTCCGTGTAGCAAAACTAGTGACGCCTCGCACATGGCTAAAATTTATTTTAAGGAAGTTGTCGGGCACCGCGGCGTTCCGAAAACTATCGTGAGTGATCGGGACGTCAAATTTACTAGTTACTTTTGGAAGACGCTTTGGAAACTTATGGGCACCAAACTTTTGTTTTCGTCCGCCTATCATCCGCAATCGGATGGCCAAACGGAAGTCGTCAATCGAAGCGTGGGCAATCTTTTACGTTGTCTTGTTGGAGAGCACAAAGGCACTTGGGATCTTATTCTCCCGCACGCACAACTCGCTTATAATAATTCTAAGAATAGGTCTACCGGGTTGTCGCCGAATGAGATTGTGCACGGTTATAAGGCGCCCGTGCCACTTGACTTGATTCCCCTCCCGCCCACTTATAAATCAAGTCACTTCGCACAGGAATTTGCCCAACACATTCACAATTTGCATAAACACATACAAGAAGTGTTAGCCACGCAATATACGTCCGATCAGTTACACGCGAATTTGCACCGCCGAGCCGTCCATTTTAATGTTGATGATTTGGTCTTGGTTCGTCTCATTCCCGAGCGGATGCCTTCGGGTACCGTCAAAAAGTTGGCCAATCGGCGAGCCGGCCCCTTTCGAGTTGCGAAGAAATTAGGCGACAATGCGTATCTTTTGGATTTACCATCCGATTGGGGTATATCCCCTATTTTTAATGTTTCCGATTTAACACCTTATACTTCTCCGCCACTTGAAATATGCAACTCCCCTTTCTCTTCTTCCTCTCGCTCTTCTCTTGGGTTTGGGGGGGAAAGGTCTCATGAATCGCCTCTTCCTTCGGATTCCGTTGGAGGTACGTTGGTGGATGCTTTTGCTTCAGTCTTACCTTTTTCGACTAATGCTTTTCCTAGTTTTCCCAAGACTTCTTTCTT
This sequence comes from Platanthera guangdongensis, assembly GCA_039583875.1. NCBI lineage: Eukaryota > Viridiplantae > Streptophyta > Magnoliopsida > Asparagales > Orchidaceae > Platanthera > Platanthera guangdongensis. Next base: position 119,752,401 of record CM077150.1, on the reverse strand, counting down.
ACCAGACAGGATCCTTGCTGATGAAGTTCTCCCATCTCCACTTGGTACCTCTCGCCGCTATTTGGTACACTGGCGTGATCGCCCATCCTCCGATGATTCATGGGTTCCCGAAGTTGAAGTGGCTCGCTTGGATGATGCTCTCCTTCGCCGCTACAAAGACGCCAACTCCTCGGTGATGAGTCCTTTTGAGACGGGGAGGATTGACGGAGCCGACCCTCTCCAACCCGCGGCCGTTGATGTTGAAGCGCTTACGGATGACACGCCGCCATTACAAAGCAAAGATCTACGGCGAAATAAAGGCGAGGGAGCGCGGCGCCGCACCCCTTCCCGCTACCATCTTCGCTCGCGAGATATCGTCATTAAATGACGTTGTTGTCATAAAAACTGCCGGGCTGCGGATAACAATTTTATGCTATGTTTTGTTATTTGGTGGCCTGCATTTAGCCTCCAAAATGCTTTTAATTTCTGCAATATTTTATGTAAACTTTTATTTAGAGTGGGCCATATATAAGGCATCCACTCCCTTGGTTTGGCATGAAGAAATTAACCCTAAAAAGAGAGTTCAGCTTTTGAGAAAACCCTCCTCATTTCCGCCGCCCCCCTCCCTTGTCCGCCTCCTTGAGGGCTTCGGCCAAGTGCAGGCCCCCCTCTCCCGGCGTGGGAGCTTCGCGGTGTGACTCCGTTGAAGGTGGACGTGCAAGCTTCTTCCGGTGTGACTCCGGCGGAACCGTGGTTGAGCGATTCTCCACGTGCAACTATCTACGAGTTGGGGTAACGATTCCTCTTCTCTATCTTGTGTGCTTCTTCTACATACTCCGCATATTTCTTGTGCGAAAGTTTTGGTGTGAAATCTGAAATTTTATTCATCGAAGTATTTCCATTTGGTTTTTGTATTTGATTCTCCGAGTTTCTCGCATTCGAAGAAGGGTGGTGACCTTTGGTTTTCTTTTTAGTCGGGGGAGATCGACCACCTTTTCGAATCATTTTTTTTTGGTGGATCTCCTTGGTGCGACTTCACTCGACCGAGCCGTGTGGGTTCATTTCGCCGGAAAGGATAGTGGCCTCTAGTCACTATTTGATCCTAAGAGGGTTCGCGATCCTCAAGTCGTTGTGTGACGATAACGTTAATTTAATTGTGGCTGCGCTCGCGTGTGGTGTTTCCAAATTAGATCGTGTGGGGGTAGATTTAGTCGCTAGAACGTGCCGGACATTTCGCCCCGGTAGCCTACATCATCAGGTGTGTGTTGTCGAGTTGGTCGAGAGGTCGACGATTTTGGAGTCGACGATCGTCGAGCAGAGAACACGGCTTGCGACACGGTCTTGTCGCAGGGCGTGTCAAGGCAGTGTCGACGATCGACCCAGGGTGTCGACGAAGTTTGCTCGACGATGTGTCGAGTGAAGGCACACGGCCTAGGACACGGGCGTGTCCAAGGCCGTGTCGTGAGGTCGATGATCTTCGCTCGACAAAGTGTCGAGTGTCGAGACCGTGTACACGGCCTGGAGCCCAGGCGTGTTGAGGTAGACACGGGCAAGGACACGGGCGTGTCCTAGAACCCGTGCAGTGCTCGGGTTGTTTTCGGGAGAAATCGATGGGGGTACACGGCCGGCCACACGGCCGTGTCAGGTGGAACACGGGCGTGTCAGGTCGAACACGGCCGTGTTCGATGCCCGTGTGTTATTCCAGGCGAGTCGATTTTGACGGCGAATGAGGCACACGGCCCTGGACACGGGCATGTGCTAGGCCGTGTGTGGTCCAGATTGGGCATTTCAGTCTCGAATCAAAGCCGTTCGTTTCTTTAATTGATGATCCAACGGCTGGGGGTTGTTATTGAAGGGATATAACCGGGATTGGGCCTTAGAAACCCTGACTTTTCATGAGTGGTTGTCTTTCTAAATCTTAGAGAGAGAGGAGAGCCAAGGAAGGAAGAAGAAGCTAGGTCCGGCCATTGGAGGAGCTTCGAAGCTCCAAATCGCGAGCCGACTCCGGATCCACGGAGGCAAAGCTAGTGCGGTGCTTTTCATCTACTTACTTTTCCATGGCGCCAAAGAAGAACTCAATGGTAATGATTCTCTTCTTGAGCATGAGTAGCTCTCCTTCTTTGCATAGGAAGCCTGCTCTCGCGAGTTTGCGGTGAGTTGGAGGCGTTCCTTCGGGTAGATATGTGAAGTCCCCGTTGTTTAGAGTCCGTAAGCGAGAATGGACATAGGCATGATGTGTGAAGCCTACCCGGACATGTTGGTCTGGATCAGTGATGTTGCATTGCATAAATGCCGGAGAAGACTCCGCGCGATTGGTTGTTTTTCGGATTTTCTACGTGGTAGATTGCAACAGGGAGCCTTGGGGATTAACCCAAAGGTGCACCCGAAAAACTGGGCGGATGCGTGATCTTGCCAACTTGGTGGCCTGAGAGCCAACTTGAACATAACCGGGTTATGTGAATTGTGATGGAAATGGGAATCGGGAGAAGTTTGACCCGCGCAAATGGCTTGAATTATCGTTACGATGTGAGCACGGGTTAGATGGAACCGTACCCGTTCTATGTCGTTCGGTTAAAGAGACCAAAGGGTACGTGGCACTTGCCGTTGGCATAGATTAGGGTCTTCAGTGGTCAATGGCTTAAATTGTCGTGACCCAGGCCAAGAAGACAAAATGCTCATAGGTTTGGCTGTTATAGTGGCGGTGGTGAGTCCGGAATGTCTATGGCTTTAATTAACGTGACATCGACCGGTTCACCGAGAGTGTGCCCTGAGAGCACGGGGCGTGTGGCCGTGCGAGCCAACGTCTATGATGAAATGAAAATATATTATATTGCTCTCTTATGCTAATGAAATGCAGGGAAGGAGCATCGCCGCCCCGAGTTGGGGGCGGGATTGTTATAATTTGGTCAGCATTGCTGACCGTTGCCTTATTTTGCCACCGTGCGGTGGTTTATTGCTTGCAGGTGCTGCTGGACCAAGCGGTCAATAGCGGGCTAAAGCCCTTTTTGCGAAGCCGGCCCTCGAATGCCTAATTGGAGTGTTTACTGCTTTATTCATGTATGACCGGCCTGCGTGTCGTGGTTTGTAAAACATGTAATATGAAGTGAACAATTTTTGTAAGGCCTTAAGACTTGTACTGGTGTATTTATAACATTCATATTTGGTATTAGTGGACATTCATGCTTTAGTGCTGGGTTCTTTATTGCAACTTTTATAAAACAACTTCCGCTAGAATGCTCTGTATAGGACGTTATGATTGGTTGGATGGTTTCCATGAGTAACCACCCGGTCTGTCTGTGGCATACGGCGTCGGGCCCCGGCCAGACCTACTGCTATATGATATGTGACGGATAGGGGGTGTTATAATTTGGTATCAGACTACTGGTTTTGGTCGGGCTTAAGATGAATTCGTGGGCGAATTCTTTTTAAGGGGTGGTGAGCACATTGTGTGCGTCATCGTTATATTGGTAAAATAACCCATGAACGTCCACTTAGGAATGAAAATACACGTGTTTGAGGAACCCGCGTGTTCCTATAATTACTGTTTGTAATTTTATTTGGTCGCTTAACAGTGTTTTGTACTACTATAGGTGACCAAAAGTGGTGTTGGGCCGTCGGAACATCGAGTTTCTGAGGCTAGCAGTGTACCATATGTTGCTCCTACAACACCTCTATCGGCTGAGAACATACGATTGGTGACCGAAGCATTGTTGGCCGTGATAAATGTGCAGCCTGCAAGGCAAACGCAGCAGCCCGCTCCTGTGATGGAGCAGGTACTGCTGCAAGAGGCTGAGCAGAGGAGAGCGGAACAGGTGGTAGAGGAACCGGTGGTGCCAAGGAGTGCAACCGAGAGACAGCTTAAGCATGTAATGAGCTTTAACCCTCTGGTATTCTCGGGGTTGGGAAACCCCATCTCATGCTGAAGACTGGCTCTCCAGGGTGAAGAGAGTCATGACCGCAACGGAGACAGAGGAGTGGCAAATGACCACCATCGCTACGTTCCTTTTTGACGGTGAAGCGAGAATGTGGTGGGAAGGATTGGAGCTGCATCTACTGAGAGGTAGACAACTTATTGATGTCTCGATGGAGGAGTTCTCGAGATTGTTCTTTGCTCGATACCTCCCTTCGAAGTTGGTTCAGGGTGAGAGGAGAGTGGATGAATATCTCCACGAGTTTACTCGTCTGAGTCGTTATTCTAGCTCCGCTATTGTGGATGAGAAGCGCAAGACGAATCGATTCTACAAAGGCTTGAGAGATGAGTTGAGGTTACTACTCTCGAGGCCGATGACGCAGGGTTTCTTAACCTTGGTCAATACTGCCCGGTCCTTGGAGAAGGACATGAAGAATGTACAAGCAAAGAAAAGCTTGGGCGACAAGAAATCTGAATTCAAAGTGCCGACTACTTCAAAGTCTGGCTGTAGGAGGTCTTCCAAGAAGCATAGGACCTCAGGTCCAGCTCCTTCTGGTACTTCTGGGGAGACTACGAGTCGGACCCCGGGCACGTGTTTTACTTGTGGAAAGACGGGGCACTTTGCCCGTGAATGTTGGAGCGGACCTCCTAAGTCCGAGAGAAGGCCGGGAGCGACCTATGAAGAGAAGGGCAAGGCGGTGGAGTTGACCGCGTCCCACAATGCTCCGGCCCAACCAAGGGTGGACAATCTTGGCCAACAGGAGGCCATCAAACAGGCTGATGTGGTGACAGGTACGGTTTAATTTATAGCAAGTCAATTTCTTTAAATACTTGTTATACACATGTTACCTTACCACTGCTTGTTTAGGATTTGTTTTGATTTGTGAAAATCCGGCAAGAGCAGTCTTCGATACGGGAGCTTCACACTCCTTCTTGTCCGAGGGATTTATATCACGCATCGGAGTCTCGTCTTTGATGGCGAAGGATAAGTTGGATGTGTTGTTGTCCAATGGGTGTTCGATGCACGCGGATAGGATCTGCGATGTTAAGATTCATATTGGGAATCAGGAGTTCGATCTGCAGGCGTAGTTACTTCCGTTGGTGGAGTTCGACGTCATATTTTGCATGGACTGGCTCTCGGAGCAGCAGGACCATATAGATTGCGGTAGCAAGGAAGTCAAGCTGGGAGCAAGTCATGAAATGACTTTTACAGGCTTAAAGGGGTCGAGCAAGACGTTGATGTCTGCTCTTCAGGTGGTTAAGGTGGTTCGTGCCGGTGCAGAACTGTTCTTTACGCTAGTGGAGGTTGCAAAGCCAAAGCCAGCATTGGATTGTATTTCAGTGGTATCGGAATACCCTGATGTGTTCCCCGCAGATCTTCCTGGAGCCCCGCCTCAACGGGAGATAGATTTTACGATTGAGCTAGTACCAGGTGCAAATCCTGTGTCACGATCTCCTTATCGGCTAGCGCCTAAGGAAATGGCGGAGCTGAAAGTTCAACTGCAAGGGTTGTTGGAGCAAGGGTATGTGCGCCCGAGTTCTTCGCCTTGGAGCGCACCGGTCCTCTTCGTTAAGAAGAAGGACGGAAGTCTGAGGCTATGTATTGATTATCGGGAGCTCAACAAGCTGACGGAGAAGAACAAGTACCCGATCCCCCAGATTGATGATCTTTTTGATCAGTTAGTCTGGTCGACGGTGTACTCGAAGTTGGATCTCAAGGCTTGGTACTATCAGCTGCAAATAAGGGAGAGTGATATCCCGAAGACAGCGTTTAGTATGAGATACGGGCATTATGAGTTTACGGTGATGCCGTTTGGGCTGACTAATGCGCCGTCAGTTTTCATGGATTTGATGAACAGGACTTTCAGGGAGTACTTGGACCATTTTGTGATCGTCTTCATCGACGATATTTTGGTGTACTCGCAAAGTGAGGAAGATCACTTCAAGCATCTTCATTTGGTTTTGGAGACGCTAAGGAGGAATCAACTGTATGCCAAGTACTCGAAGTGCGAGTTTTGGTTATCCTCAGTGGCGTTCCTCGGTCATATAGTGAGTGGAGAGGGTATTGTTGTTGAGCCGGCGAAGATTGTTGCGATACGGGAGTGGCCTGAGCGTGCTACGGTAGCGGAAGTCTGGAGCTTTCTGGGGCTTGCCGGCTATTATAGGCGCTTCGTAGAGAACTTCTTGCGGATAGCGTTGCCTCTCACTACTTTGACGAGGAAGGAATAGAAGTTCGTTTGGATGCCGGAGTGCGCACGAGCTTTTGAGGAGTTGAAGTGTCTGTTGACGATGGCGCCTGTGCTGAGTTCGCCGATTGGGACCAAAGGCTATGAGATTTATAGGGATTCTTCGGGCAGCGGTTTGGGTTGTGTGGTACTGCAACACGGAAGTGTGATAGCTTATGGCTCGAGACAGCTGAAGGTGCATGAGAGGAATTATCCGGTCCATGACTTGGAGTTAGCGGCCGTGATTTTTGCCTTGAAGCTATGGAGACACTATTTGTACGGTGTGAAGATTGATATCTACACCGATCACAAGAGCCTGAAGTATCTGATTGATCAGAAGGATCTGAATATGCGACAACATAGATGGATGGAGTTCCTGGGGGACTATACATTCAAGATCCACTACGTGCCTAGTAAGGGAAATGCGGTTGCGGACGCGTTGAGTCACCGAGCCCCAGCTCAAGCCAATTGGCTATCGGTGCATGATGAGCGGTTGGTGCGGGAGTTGGAGGCATTGGAGAATGTTTGTGTGGATAGGCAATCAAGTGCTGAAGCAGTTCTGAATTGGACTGAAGTTCAATATGACCTAGCTGATCGTATTCGGCAGGCTTTGGATATGGATGCTCATATGAAGCAGTTCATGGTAGAGGCTTTGGATGGGTCAAATTCCCAATTCGTCATGGAGGACGGATTGTTTTGGAAAGACGGTCGTCTGTGTGTCCCAAGTGTGGGCGATTTGCGGGTGGAGTTATTGTACGAGGCACACCATACCAAGTACTCAATTCATCCAGGGAGCACGAAGATGTACCGTGATGTGAAGAAACCGTTTTGGTGGCGGTGTTTGAAGAAGGATGTGGCGCTATACGTAGCAAAGTGCCAAACTTGCGCCTTGGTGAAGGCGGAGTGCCAAAAGCCGGGAGGATTTCTTAAGTCCTTGCCTATTCCGGAGTGGAAATTCGACGACATCTCTATGGACTTTGTGCACGGTTTGCCAAGGTCGCAAAAAGGGAACGACTCCATTTGGGTGGTTGTTGATCGGCTAACGAAGGTTTCGCATTTTATTCCGCATAGGAAGGATGATTCGGTGGAGAAGTTGGCAAAACTTTATGTGGATAACATTGTACGGCTTCACGGTGTGCCCCGCAGCATCGTGAGTGACCGAGATGGGCGGTTCACGTCCAATGATTGGAGTCTAGTGCAACAAATGTTGGAGACAAAGTTGAAATTCAGCACAGCCTTCCATCCGCAAACGGATGAGCAGACCGAGAGGGTCAATAGAACCATGGAAGACATGCTCCGCATATGTGTCTTGGATTTTGGGAAGAAATGGGAAGACCACCTTTATTTGGTGGAGTTCGCATACAACAACAGCTACCAAGCGAGTATTCAAATGGCGCCCTTCGAGACCCTATATGGTAGAAAATGTCGCACGCCGTTGTCTTGGTTAGAAACTGGTGAGTCAAAGTTGTATAAGCGATTGGAAGTGTAGGATGCTACTTCTTTGGTGAGAACCTTTCGGGAGAGGTTGCTTATCGCTCAGGACCGGCAAGCGAAGTACTATAATGCCAAGCACAGGAACGTGGAGTTCGCTGTGGGCGACTATGTGTACTTAAAGATCAAGCCGTTCAAGGGTGTCTCGCGGGTGCGACGATTGAAAAAGCTAAGCCCGAGGTACCTAGGGCCGTTTGAGGTTCTGGAGCGAGTTGGTGAAGCGGCCTATCGGTTGAAGCTTTCAGTGGAGCTTGGTGAATTATATGATGTATTCCATATTTTGGTACTTCGGAAGGCAGTGCAAGAGCCTACGCAAGTGATCGCGATTGATCAAGTGCCGGTGGATAGTGGGTTGACGACATAGGTCAAGCCCGTGCGGATTGAGGACTCGGAGGTCAAGCGGCTATGCAATAAAGAGATCAGGATGGTCAAGGTCCGGTGGGACAATTGCGGTCGTGAGGAGCTCTCTTGGGAACGAGAGCAAACTATGCTTGACGAGTATCCGGAGTTGTTCCGCTCAGGTACAAATTTTGGTTTTGTACATGTCTTTCCTTTATATAATTTCGTGGATGAAATTCTTTTAAGAGGGGGAGAGTTGTAACGCGCCGAAACTCAAAGGAGCGACGGGTGACGTTTTGGGACAGTTTTGGGTTCTGGCAGGAGGCACACGTCCTGGGACACAGGCTTGTCGCAGGGCGTGTCAGGCGTGTGTCGTCGAGTTGGTCGAGAGGTCGACGATTTTGGAGTCGACGATCGTGGAGCAGAGAACACGGCCTGCCACACGGGCGTGTCATAGGGCGTGTGAAGGCAGTGTCGATGATCGACCCAGGGTGTCGACGAATTTTGCTCGACGATGTGTCAAGTGAAGGCACACAGCCTAGGATACGGGCATGTCCAAGGCCGTGTCGTGAGGTCGAAGATCTTCACTCGACGAAGTGTCGAGTGTCGAGACCGTGTACACGGCCTGGAGCCCAGGCATGTTGAGGTAGACACGGGCAAGGACACGGGCGTGTCCTGGTACCCGTGCAGTGCTCGGGTTGTTTTCGTGAGAAATCGATGGGGGTACACGGCCGGCCACACGGCCATGTCAGGTGGAACACGGGCGTGTCAGGTCGAACACGGGCGTGTTCGATGCCCGTGTGTTGTTCCAGGCGAGTCGATTTTGACGGCGAATGAGGCACACGGCCCTGGACACGGGCATGTGCCAGGCCGTGTGCGGTAAAGATTGGGCATTTCAGTCCCGAATCAAAGCCGTTCGTTTCTTTAATTGATGATCCAACGGCTGGGGGTTGTTCCTGAAGGCATATACCCAGGATTGGGCCTTAGAAACCCTCACTTTTCATGAGTGGTTGTCTTTCTAAATCTTATAGAGAGAGGAGAGCCAAGGAAGGAAGAAGAAGCTAGATCCGGCCATTGGAGGAGCTTCGAAGCTCCAAATCGCGAGCCGACTCCGGATACACGGAGGCAAAGCTAGTGCGGTGCTTTTCATCCTCTTACTTTTCCATGGTGCCAAAGAAGAACGCAAGGTTAATGATTCTTTTCTTGAGCATGAGTAGATCTCCTTCTTTGCATAGGAAGCCCGCTCTCGCGAGTTTGCGGTGAGTTGGAGGCGTTCCTTCGGGTAGATATGTGAAGTCCCCATTGTTTAGAGTCCGTAAGCGAGATCGGACATAGGCATGATGTGTGAAGCCTACCCGGACATGTTGGTCTGGATCGGTGATGTTGCATTGCATAAATGCCGGAGAAGACTCTGCGCGATTGGTTGTTTTTCGGGGTTTCTACGTGGTAGATTGCAACAGGGAGCCTTGGGGATTAACCCAAAGGTGCACCCGGAAAATTGGGCGGATGCGTGATCTTGCCATCTTGGTGGCCTGAGAGCCAACTTGAATATAACCGGGTTATTTGAATTGTGATGGAAATGGGACTCGGGAGAAGTTTGACCCGTACAAATGGCTTAAATTGTCATTGCGATGTGAGCACGGGTTAGATGGAACCGTACCCGTTCTATGTCGTTTGGTTAAAGAGACCTAAGGGTATGTGGCACTTGTCGTTGGCATAGATTATGGTCTTCGGCGGTCAATGACTTAAATTGTCGTGACCCAGGCCAAGAAGACAAAATGCTCATAGGTTTGGCCGTCATAGTGGCGGTGGTGAGTCCGGAATGTCTATGGCTTAAATTGACGTGACATCGACTGGTTCACCGAGAATGTGCCCTGAGAGCACGGGGCGTGTGGCCGTGCGAGCCAACGTCTGTGATGAAATGAAAATATATTATATTGCTCACTTATGCTAATGAAATGTAGGGAAGGAGCATCGCCGCCCCCAGTTGGGGGCGGGATCGTTATAATTTGGTCAGCATTGCTGACCGTTGCCTTGTTTTGCCACCGTGCGGTGGTTTGTTGCTTGCAGGTGCTGCTGGACCAAGAGGTCAATAGCGGGCTAAAGCCGTTTTTGCGAAGGCGGCCCTCGAAGGCCTAATTGGAGTGTTTACTGCTTTATTCATGTATGTCCGGCCTGCGTGCCGTGGTTTGTAAAACATGTAATATGAAGTGAACAATTTTTGTAAGGCCTTAAGGCTTGTACTGGTGTATTTATAACATTCCTATTTGTTATTAGTGGACATTCATGATTTAGTGTTGGGTTCTTTATTGCAACTTTTATAAAACTGCTTACGCTAGAATGCTCTGTGTAGGACGTTATGATTGGTTGGATGGTTTCCATAAGTAACCACCCGGTCTGTCTGAGGCATACGGCGTCGGCCCCGGCCGGACCTACTGCTATATGCTATGTAACAGACAGGGGGTGTTACAGAGCTTCATACCCTCTCCCTTAGTGCTAGATCTGTAGATATCTAGGCGAGACGTCGACTCAAAAGAGTCTTGACATGTGAGAAGATGCTTTCTATAGGGTGAGGCCAATCTGGGGCTTGTGCTCTTGGTTAGTGGTGTCTTCAACCTCTCCGATCTTCTATGTGGAGATGGGAGATGGTTTCTTGAAGAGCAAAGGCATCATGAGGGTAAATTAGGGTGGAGGAATTTCTGGAGGTGATCTGAGAGGATCGACTTGAGGAGGAAGATGGACCGATGTCGTTCATTCCGCCTCACGATGCGTGCTGAATTTGTATTCTGCGTGCAGTGATCTTCTAGGCCATTTTCATGAAGGATGTATCAAGATCTGGGCTTTCGGCTAAACACCAAAGTTGAAGCCCTTGCAAATACCTTTCCAACAAGTGGCTGCACGTCTTCAGGTGATGTCTGGAGCCACGGGGAACTCTGAACGAAAATGGTGTTCAATAAACCCTGCATGCAGAAATTGTGGTCTGTATGCAGCAGATTTCAAGTCTGATTTCATATAGGATAATTTCAAATCTGGGTTGAGATCTGAATACAAATATTGTAGCCCATGGAAAGACCTTTCAATCGTGGGGTTACACGTCTTCACCGGATTCCTGTAGCTTCGGGAATCTTCGGTTGACTTTGCAATCTAGATTTACTCTGCACCTAAATTCTAGGCTTTATATAATATGGATTTGGATTCGGTGGAATTAATATTGCAAGTTACTTGGCTTGGATGAACTCTTTATGATTAATCATTTTAGTTGCATGATTGATGAAGCTTATTAATCAGATTTCATATAATCAAATTGTGAAGCAAGCTTATTTAAACGAATTGACTTGATAGAAATTGATAGATTGTTATTTGTGTGCATCATGTTTATAATATTTCGTTACCATTTGGAAAGAGTGATTGATCTTTATATGCGCATCTTGTTTATATTATGTTGTCATTATTTGGAAAGTCATGTAGAGGAATAAATTATGGACATGAGCATGTTTTACTAATGGATTGAGTTTAGTATTCCAATACTTAGAGCGGCGTCTCCTTACGGGTACTATTGTGAAAGGATGTAAGTGCAGTGTTGACCGTCATTTGTTTGGTTTGTGTTGGGATAAGGTATGGATGGATGGTTGGGTTGTGTCCTCGTGCCTTCTTCCGAGGCCCCTTCCATGCCACGGTGGTGTACAATTGCATGTGGTGTAAGTCGACACGCGGTGTCGTAATCCTGAGTTAAGGATAGTGTGGCAGGTCTACAGGCTCGCCGATCGTCACACCGACGGGAGTTGACAGTTAGACTTTGGGCGGTTTGGCTTGGTCCTCGGTGTTCATGTCCCGGGGCTCCTTCCGTGCCAAGTGAACGGTTGGGTTGTCTCCTCGTGCTTACTTTTGAGGCCCCTACCGGGTCACGCAAGGCCAGTTCGGGCTGTGTTCTTGGTGAACATCTACCCAAGAACCCGCTGGGCCATAGTACGCATGGGCTCCGCTGTTGTGTTCTTAGCGTTGAGGCGTACGGAGGCCTAGGTGAAGTAGTGTTGATACCCGCCTAGTAGTAGAAGTGCCCGTTCTACTGTCACCGCCTGGCCACGGCGGCTGATGCCTGAGAGGTTAGCTACCTGCTTGAAAAGTGGGAACTATAGTCTGTGTCGACATAGCAATTACATGCGTGTGATCATGAGTGAGTCATTGCATAACATACATAGCTGTTCATAACATTGCACAACAAGATCCTCATCGTATAAGTTTGTATGGGCACTCTTATACGATTAGTTACCTTTATGTAACCCGATCCTTAACTTATAAGTTTGTGTGGGCATTCTTATAAGTTAAGTTATTTTCGTGCTGTTACTTATACTTGTTAGTTTACTATAGCTCTTACATAACTGCTAGATTATGATACTGTTACTCTTACACTATTGCCACCTGCTTGTACTTCTTTTACTTGCATATATATATTACCCTTGTTCCTTCTCTCCGCCCGGTGCTGAGAAGTCGCCGGGGGAGCGGATGTGAAGCCACTTAGTCGTTTCGACTAACGGTTGCTACGTCTTCCTTTTTAGGAGGTCACGCCGCAGGTAGGGCAGCCGCAGACTACGCAACAGGACAGCCAGGCCAGGACAACAGGGCCTGAAGTAACGGTTCCGTCGATACCGTCGGTCACATATGTGAGTGTTGAGAGGATTTGATGTAGCCCCTTTTTGGGCAATTTCTATAGCTGTACTCTGATATGTAGAAGCATGTTTTAGCTTCTCTTTTGTTGTATTGATTTGGACTCATATACTTAGTGTGTATTTGACTTATCTTGCTTATATTTTGGTTGGGTTGGCATGTTATATTGATATTGTTGGAGCCGGCTGAATGGGCATCTTGTGGTACAGGTTAACCCGTGTGCTAATGCTACCGCAAGGCGGCTGTTCCGGGCATAAGATCCCCCTTCATGCCGTGTTTTGGGATCCGGGAGGGGGGGGGTCTTATAGAAGCCACCCCAGGGACAAGGGGTTGCATAGGTTTTTTATGTTGTGCATTGATCATAGAGAACACTACTTCCTCTACAATTTAAATGGTTTCCGCAGAAGGAGGGGTTGTAGGCACGTCATTAAGCGCACTTCTCTCCACAGAGTGCTGACATTGTGACTGCACTGCACCACTCCTAATCACCTATAATCGGGAAATACTCAATTAGGTGACAAACAATTGCCAAAAAGCAATCATAGGAACACACAGGTTCATCAAACATGTGTATTTTCCATACCTAAGTGGTCATTCATGGGTTCTTTTCATGTTATAATGATGACGCACATGCATGTGCTCACCATCACTTAAAAGAATTTGTCAAAGAATTCTCCTAAGAATGATCGACACCGTAGTCTGATACCAAATTATAACACCCCTATCCGTCACATGATATATAACAAAAGGTCTGGCAGGGGCCCCACGCCATATTCCACGGACAGTTAGTGTAGTTACATATTAATACAAAATTACTATGATATAATATCGAATCCCAACATAGATCATTCTTGAGGAATCATTTAAATAGGTTGGAATAATCCATCAATAAAACATGAATGTACACTATAGCACAAAGCAGGAATGAGTGAACAAATACACAAGAAGTCTCAGCCTTAAGGCCGTAAAGTATTCAACTTGAATTAAAGTATATTACATACTTCGGCATGTAGACCGGCCACACATGAACATAGTAAAGAGAACACTTCACTATGGCCTTCATGGTCCAGCACTACATCAAGGGATTTAGCCCGCTACTTGACACTTGGCTCACCTGTTCCTGCATAAGAACAATCCATCAGACTGTGGTAAAAGAAGGTAATGGTCAGCTAAAGCTGACCAAATTTTAACGACCCCACCACTAACTCGGGGAGGCGGTGCTCCTTCCCTACAATACATTAGCAAAACCAAATATATTAATGAAAGTATAATTTAAGAACACTTCACCACAAGTGTAGGAACGAATGGTCGCACATCCCGTCCACTCAGGGAACATTCTTGGTGTCCGTACAAAAGCTAGGGACTCACCACCATTCACAATACCACAACCAACATGAGCATTTTGGTTGTCTTTATGTCATGTGCAAGCCCTAAGACCCGTAACTTTGCCAGCAACAAGTAATACTACCCACAGACGCTCCACATAGCTACTGTGTAAGTTCGGTCATTTCTTGTTGCTCACATCACCGGGGAAAACAACCATGATGCAGGTTAGCCTCCCCATTCCCATTTCTCCAATCAATTCATAACCCTGTTATGATAAACGGGTGGATCGCATGCCACCTGACTGGGCTCCCAAAGCTCTCAACACTATATCTTAGGCACCAGGTCTCCACGACACAGGCCACAATCAAAGCTCTCAAGGAGCTACCACCTGCGGTAGCAATACCACCGCGTGATATCTGGCAGAAATGTGATTCTACCCAGTTTTCTGGGTGCTCCTTGGAGTTAGTCCCCAAGGTTCCTTGCTGCAATCGACCATGTGGAAACTCAAAAAACAAACATCACGTAGTCTTCTCCGGCCAGTACAAGCATCATGAAAAACATCACCAATCCATACCAACCTTTGCAAATGGGCTTCAAACACCATGCCTATGTTTGTACTTTGATTAAGAACTCTATATGCAAAACCTATGGCGATATATTGTATCTACCCGAAGGAAAACCTCACGCTCACCGCACACTCGCGGGAGAGAATTTCTTATGCAAAAGGAAGAGGTATTCACAAGTACAAGTTGAGAATCGTTACCCTTTGCGCTCTCTTTTGTGCCATGCCAAATATCTAGACTGATGAAAGCGACAGCAACGATCTTGCCTCCATAAATCCAGACTCCTCTTGATAATCGGGGCTTCAGAATTTCAATAATGGTAAGATTTACCCTTTGATGCTGCTGCACCTCCTCTAGGAAAATCAGGCCAACTCCTGAACTCTAAGAAAATGAAGTGAAAACGACCAAACCAGGTATATAAATAAAGCTACCGCTGCGAGGTAACTAGCAACCGTTGTGCGATACCTTAATTCAATGCCTCGTTTTGAGCACAACTACCAAAACCCTCCAATCACAGGACGACATGTGGCCAATGCCATTACAGTTTCACTACCGCCGCACGATACTACACTAACGCTGCGCGATATAGGACATCAGTTACGACACGACACCAGCCGCTATCGCCGTGTGATAACTTCTACCATGCGTAGTAGGATCCCAAGAATCATATCAATTAAATTGACCCAGCAACCACCAGCGGTAAAACTATCGCTGGGCGATAGCTTCCCGAGAGGTCTACTAGAATAATTCCCCTGGTGCCGCCGTGCAGTAACAACTTTCTGCTGCACGGTAACATCTTTCTCGAGAACTCAACACTTTCTCAAGAACTCAACGCTATCGATGTACACACTGGAGCTACCTCTGTGCGGTAACTATCTACTGCCGAGCGATAACCCCCAAAGAATCATCTCCCGCCTTATGAAATTTGGGGCATTACAATTTGTCAGGTCAATGCCCTTCTTATCATCCCATGTAAGCAGAATGTTATCCACATAAACCTCAAGAACAACTAAGATAGCCGAGACTTTGTGAATGAATAAAGAGTGATCTACAGCACTTCGAGCAAATCCAATAACAAAAATAACTTTGTTGAATTTCTAAAATAAGACTTGAGCACTTTGCTTAAGAAGATAAGTTGTCTTCCTCAATTTATATACCTAAGACTCCCCCTAAGGAACATACCAATGAAGTTGCTCTATATAGACTGTCACCTGTAAATCACGATAAAGAAATATAGTCTTGACCTCCAACTATGACATCCCCCAGTCTCTATTTACAACGAAAGAAAAAAAAAACTCGGATTGTTATAATCCGAGCAATAGGAGAGGTGTCAGAAATCTACACCATAGGCCTGAGTAAAAGAATTGGCAACAAGCCGACCCTTATAACCATCAATGGTACTATCAGGAAGAAACATGATCACAAATACCCAGCGACAGCCAAGTATATCAACTCTTGGATGGGTAGGGATAAGAGTCCAACGACCCAGTTTAGTGAGAATTTTCATCTCCTTATCCATAACGACTTTCTAATAAGGAATAACAAGGGCTTCTTGATAGGTGGTCATGATTACATTAACCGAGAGAGTGAGAGCAAAGATATTGCAAGACGGAGACATCCGCGCAAAATATATAACATCACGAATAGGATGTTTAGTGCATGTACGAACTCCTTTCCAAAGGGCAATCAGAATACCAAGGTTTGTTTTGTTTACTCTATCAGATCCATCTGAAGGAGAAATTGCTACCCTAGGAACTGTCGGCGGAGGCTCATTGAGAGAAGAAGAACCAGAGAGTGGTGGAGAAGAAAGAGTGACCGGCTCATGTAGAGGTGCTGAAATAATAGGGAAAGAAGAAGAATCATCAGAAGGAGAAAGAGTAGAGGTGGGAAAAAAGTACAAAGCTCGTCAAATAAAGTAACATCCGTGAAACCAAACAATTTTTGGAGAATAGGATCATATAACTGATATCTTTTTTGTGTCAGATAGCAAACAAAATGATGCACTTAATAGAACAAGGATATAGTTTGTGACGACCAAAAGAAGGAGAGTGTACAAATGTTGTGCATCCAAAGACTTGAGGAGGTTAAAGAAACAGTGATGCATCGGGATATATAATGGAGAAATGTGCTTTGTCGTGGTGAAGTGAAGATTGAACTTGGTTGATGCAGTAATAAGAAAGAAGGACGAGATGACTCCAATAGTACCGTGGAAGACTAATTTGAGTGAGAAGACTGCAAGACACATCAAGGACATCTCAGTTATTGTATTCAGCAATTCCATTCTGTTGATAGGTGTACATACAATTAGTTTGTTGAACAAAGCCATGATGCATAAAAAGTATTGGAAATTGATGACTTAGTTACTCTTTACCATTATCAATGCAATTATTTTAATAGGAACATCAAACTGTGTACGGATCTTATTATAGAACGCAGTGAAAAAAAAAAATTATAGAACATTTTTATAATAAGTACAGCCAAGTACACCTCAAAAATCATCAATAAAAGTAACAAAATACAGCATACCGCTACCAACAGTCTTGGTAGGAGCAGGACCTCAAACATCAAAATGAACGAGTTCAGAAGGATGAGATGTACTAAATTCTTGTTTTGCTAGAAAAGTGGAACGTTGGTGTTTTCCAATCCGACAAGCTTCACAGTGAAGAAAAGAATCTCCTCGAGGTTGATCATGCAGAAGCTGATAAATGATGTGAGGAGGAGGATGCCCAAGGCGAAGATGCCACTATAGAAGATAAGTGGAGACAAAAAAAGGCTGACACATTATTAGGGTAGAACAAGCCACCGCATTCAGTACCAGTAGCAATCATCTCTTTGGTGTGAGGATTATGAAATGAACAAGTAGACGCGGTAAAAATAGCCACACAATTCAACTTTTTTACAACAAGAAGTAATAGAAAGAAAGTTGCAGGGAAAGTTTGGGACAAAAAGAGTGTCCTCAAGATGGAGAGAAGGAGTGACATGCACTATTCCAGATCCACACAAAGGAGACGGAGAACCATCCACAATAATAACTATAGGTTACCAGATATGTTTGCCAGGACGAAAGAAAACGCGAGAATTTCCAAAAATATGACGAGTAGAACTAGAATTAATGAGCCAACTACCCATTGTGGCCAACTGAGCAGCACCTGAAGAGGTAGAACGAGAAGAAGCAAACTTCTTTGCAACCAAAGCATGGTGAAGATGAGGATATTCTTCCCAACAATGATAAATAAGGTGACCAAGTTTGCTAAAATGAGAGTAGATATACTTTGAGAAACCACGCCGCCTGAGTGATCTCCTCGACCAGAAGAGGTAACATGATGAGCCAAATGAGCAACATTATCAGGAGGAGGTGGAGAGGGAAGTAGTGGACGCTGAAGAAGAGTTGTTACAGCGGAATTGCAAGTAGTAGTTGCATCAAGAGTAGGAGTATCAACCGCTCCAAGAATCTATTATCGAATCATATCATAACATTCTGACAGGTGAAGCAAGTAGCAGACAACAAGAAGTTCCTGAATGTGTTTATGTTGCTCAGCGAGATCTCCAAAAAATAGTCGATACTGAAGAAGTTCAGTACTAAGAGTTTGAACTATTGTATAAGCACTAGTAAGAGTCATGAAAACTCAGCCAAAAAGATTCGCACACAAAATATATATGGGTGAAGTTTGCGCTCTCCTGTAGTCCAAGGCAACAAGATGACTCTAGGCAGCCTTGGCCATCGCATACTGTCGAATGACGGGAAGGCACTCAACAGATAAACTATTAGTCAACCACATTTGCACCAAAACATCACTAGCATCCCAATCATCAAAATAAGCATACCCATATACTGGAGGATCATCATTCAAATGATGGCACTTATGCTGAGAGTGTAAAAAAAAGATAAATGAAACACTCTAATCATGATAATTTGGGCTAGTAAGCATGGAAGTAGTGCCCAAATTACCAGGAGTGGAAGTAGAAGAAGTGGTAGGAGAAAGGGGTGGGGAAGAGTAGAATAAGAGGAGAGAGCTGGAGTGTCCATAGAAAAAGTGAAAAAAAACTAGAGAGGAGGATCAAATAAGAGAAGCCATAGGAGTTGAAGAGGCGGTTGACCACAGCGCCTATCTTATGTTCACCGAGTGGAACCGAAGGATTTGAAATTTATAGTGATGCTTCGGGTAGTGGATTGGGCTGTGTTTTGCTACAGCATGGGAGCATGATAGCCTATGGTTCACGACAATTGAAGGTTCATGAGAGGAATTATCCAGTTCACGACTTAGAGTTAGCGGTCGTGATATTTTATCTGAAGTTGTGGATGCACTACCTATACGGTGTGAAAGTTGATATCTACACCGATCATACGAGCCTGAAGTACTTGTTAGATCAGAAGGATCTGAACATGAGGCAGTGGAGGTGGATGGAGTTCTTGGGGGACTGCACCTTTGAGATATATTATGTACCTGGGAAAGGAAATATAGTGGCAGATGCATTGAGCTGCAGGGCTCCTGCGCAGGCCAGTTGGTTGTCGGTACATGATGAGAGCTTGGTCTGTGATTTGGAGGCATTAGAGATCTCCTGCATTGATAAACGGTCTAGTGCCGAGGCGATATTGTGTTGGACAGGGGTGGAGTAAGACCTAGCTGATAGAGTTTAACGGGCTTTGGTTCAGGATAGCTGCATGAAGCAGATCTTAGATGAATCTTTGGATGGGTCAAATTCCCAATTTACGGTTGAGGATGGACTGCTAAGGAAGGACGGTCGTCTATGCGTCCCTAGTGCAGATAATCTTTGGGAGGAGTTGATGTACGAGGCTCATCATACCAAGTACTCAATCCACCCGGGAAGCACGAAGATGTATAGAGACATGAAGAAGTTATTCTGGTGGCCAGTATTAAAGAAGGATGTAGCACTTTATGTGGCTAAGTGCCAAACTTGTGCCTTGGTGAAGGCAGAGTGCCAGAAGCCCGAAGGTTTCCTAAAGTCCTTGTCTATCCCGAAGTGGAAATTCGATGACATTTCTATGGATTTTGTGCATGGTTTGCCAAAGTCGCTGAGGGGAAATGACGTCATCTGGGTGGTCATAGATAGGTTGACAAAGGTGTCGCATTTCATCCTGAATATGAAAGAAGATCTGGTGGAAACGTTAGCCAAACTCTATGTGGATAATATCGTGTGGTTGCATGGTGTGCCCCGCAGTATTGTTAGTGATCGAGATGGACGCTTCACGTCAAAGGACTGGAGGCTTGTGCATAGTTTGTTGGGAACTAAGCTGAGTTTCAGCACAGCCTTCCATCCACAGACAGATGGTCAGACCGAGAGGGTCCACAGGATGATGGAGGACATGCTTCGTATGTGCATCCTAGATTTCAGAAGGCATTGGGAGGATCACCTATACATGGTGGAGTTTGCCTATAACAACAACTTTGAAGCGACTATTGGAATGGCACCTTTCGAGGCCTTGTATGGGAGGAAGTGTCGTATGTCGTTGTCTTGGTTGGAGATAGGCGAGTCTAAGTTGTATAAACATCAAGCGGTGGAAGACGACACTTCAATGGTATGTACAATTCAGGAAAGGTTGAAGATCGCTCAGGACAGGCAAGCAAAGTACTATAACGCCAAGCATAGGAACGTGTAGTTCGGTGTTGGCGACTGTGTGTATTTAAAAATCAAGTCGTTCAAGGGTGTTTCACGTGTTCAACGCTTGAAGAAGCTGAGTCTGAGATACCTTGCACCATTTGAAATCCTGGAGCGTGTTGGCGAAGCAGCATATAGATTGAAGCTGTCGGTGGACTTGAGTGGGCTACACGATGTGTTCCACATATCGGTGTTGCGTAAGGTAGTGCAAGAGCCTTCGCAGATAGTTGCGGTCGATCAAGTGCCGGTTGATTACGAGTTGACGACAAAGGTCAAGCCTATACGTATCGAAGACATTGAAGTCAAGCGACTACACAGCAAGGAAATCCGAATGGTTAAGTTCCGTTGGGATAACTGCGGACGTGAGGAGCTTTCATGGGAGCGAGAGCAAACTATGTTAGAGGAATACCCCGAGTTATTCCACTAAGGTAACGTTTAATTTTGTGTACCTTTACTTAATTTCGGGACGAAATTCCTTAAGGGGGGAGATTTGTAACGCCCCGAAAATTGTTTTTGAGCGGATCGTGTCCAAAAGAAATTTTGGTGCATGTATAGGTTTACACAGCCTAGGACACGGGCGTGTCCAAGGCTGTGTCTTTCTTTGTGTGTTGGTCGGCTGTGTCCAGAGAAGAAAACGGCAGGAAACACGGGATGTGTGAAATTTTGACACGGGCGTGTCAGGGGTGACACGGGCATGTTCATACCCGTGTCCCCACCCGTGTTCAGTATGGACGTGACGGTTGGCATGATGGTTATATGTGACACGCCTCCGGTCACGGGCATGTCGAGGACCCGACACAGGCATGTCAGGTTGAGACACGGGCGTGTCTTAGCCCATGTGGTTTTTCTATGTTCGACGATCGTGCCTGGATCGAGGCACACGGCCGGGGACACGGCCGTGTGCAAGGCCGTGTTCGGTCCAGGTTTGAGGATTTTTGGGCAGATCTGAGCCGTTCCTTTTCTTTAAGTAAGATCTGACGACACAGATGTGTTCCTGCTCTGTTAAGGCAGGGAATGGTGGTTTAACTCCTCATTTCTCCCTTAATCTTTCTTTTTCCAAGTAGTTAAAGGAAGGAGGAAGAAGGAGGAGGATTCCGTCTGCCGGCGGAGCATCGGAGCACCGTTTAGAGAACTGAGAGCAGATCCATAGAGGAAATTCCGTTGTGAAGACTTCTATCTGGATAGTTTTCCATAGCGCAACAGCGTACTACAAGGGTAATGATACTCTACTTAAGCATGTGAAGCTCTCTTCCTTTTTGTATAGGGAAACCCACTCCCGCGAGTGTGTGGCGAGTATGTGGTGTTCTCTGGGGTTGACGTGAATAGTCCCCCTTGTATTGCATATAGAGTCCGGAATCGAAGTACGGACGTAGACATTGTGTGTGAAACCTACCCGGACATGTTTGTCTGGATCGGTGATGTTGCATTCGTTATGGTTTGCCGGAGAGGACTCCGCACTTTAGGTTTTTGGGTTTCTATGCGGTAGATTGGAGGAGGGATCCTTGGGGATTAACTCCAAGGCGCACCCGAAAAACTGAGCGGAATCGTTGTTATTCTAACTTGGCGGTCAAGGAACCGGCCTTGAACATAACTGGGTTAAGTCATTGTTTGGAATAGTAGGATCCGAGAGAAGTTAAGCTCGCGCGTATGTCTTAAGGTGAACTACGCGGTGTGAGGAACGGGCAAGTGGAATCGGACCTGGGCTATGTGGTTCGGTAAAAGAGACCCGAATAGGGGACTGGCCGTTGGCATAGTCGGGAGCCTTAGACGGTGGTCAAAAATGCTAGAATGCTCACGAGGTTGCCATCCTGGAGGTGGTGGTGAAGACGCTGAAGTGTCAGGATTCATCGATAATGTGCCCTGAGTGCACGGGGTGTTTGGTCGTGCGAGCCTACACCTGTGGCGTAGTATGTTTGTTCTATATTGTTTAGCTGGGCTAATGAAAAGCAGGGAAGGAGCACCGCCGTCCCGAGTTTGGGGCGGGGTCGTTATAATTTGGTCGGTTTTGGCTGACCGTTGCTTTGTTTGCCACCGTGCGGTGGAATGCTGCATGCAGGTGTTGCAGAGCCGAGTTCAAAATAGCGGGCTGGAGCCCATGTTGCTGAGGTTGCCCTCGAAGGCCCAAGAGAACAGTTGTTCTTCATTTTTTCATGTGTGGCCGGCCTGCGAGCTGATGTATGGAAAACATCATATTGTTAAGTGAACACTTGTAATGCCATAAGGCCAAGTCCCTTTCAGTGTGTTTGTATTTCATTCCAGTTGATGTGGTTGTGGACATTCATGATTATTGGATTACTGTTATGGGTTCTTTCAACTATTTAAAAGTTTCCGCTAGAATGTTCTGTGTTTGGACGTGTAGTCTTAATTAGATAGTTTGGTTATTCATACGTAACCCTTCTGACTGTTCGTGGTATATGGCGTTGGGTTCCAGCTGGACCTTCTGTTATATGCCATACAATGGATGGGGGTGGTACACGTTTCACCTCACCTCACCCTGTGCTAGCTTTCTAGCTCAATTAGGCGAGACATCGGGCTCAATTGAGCCCGATACCATGTGAGAAAGTGTGGATTTTTCCGAGTTTTACTTCTTGTTCGGGATCGCCTGAGGAGCCGCCTCCGACAGCCTCACCGCCGGGAAACGCTAGCCACCACCTCAATGAATGTGGTGGCAATAATCGCCGGCGGTGGCGCCGGCCTAGGTGGCCGGAATTTGCCAGCAAACATGGCCCAGGAAGAAGAAATCTCAGTCGTTGGCTGCTTTGGGACGATGAACGGATGACGTTCGTTTTTATCCCGAGTTAATTATTAATGATGATTTTAATGAATAGTGTCATTTTTTTCACACATTTACACTGTTCTTACATGATAAAAATAGTCCTCTTAGATGCAATTTCAGAAACAGACATCACCATAAAATTTGTAGGCCTAGGTCTTACCTTTATTTTGAAACCATAAGCTTGACATTTGGTGCAGTAGGGCTCCCTGTAGGGCCATTCAACAAAGACTGGTCCTAGGCTAGGGCAGATTTTTAAATGAGTGCCCAGGCCAAACTATTTGTCCTCATGACCTGAGATTTTGGTCATGCATGTGACCATATCATACTTAGGTATTGACCAAAAATGGGAATTTTTGATAAAAATATTTTCTATAGTATTTAGTAAAATACACTTATTTAAATTAATTAACTATTTGGAGAAATACAATACCAAATGGACCCAAATTTTGGTGGCATATCCATTGGGTCAATATATGACCATGGCAGAAATTTCAGTCTCTGTTGACCCATACATGTTGGGTAATCCCACTTGCATGAGAATGATAGGTTTAGGTTTGGGGTGCTTATAGTTAGCAAAATGGGAATTTAGCCCACTTAGAACTATGCATGTCCATGAAACTCTGGATAGAAGCTTATAGGGTTGAAATATGCCTCCCACAAGAAGAATGGGATTTTTCGGATCAAAAATCCCATTAATTGGAATTTTTGAAAATTAGGCCATTTAGAAATAAAAAATTGAAACTAAGGCTAATGATGATATTAAATTCTCTGGAAAAAGTTATGGGGCTGTTAGATAATTTTATCTTGAAATTTAAGTGGAATTATAATTTTTCCCATTATGTTAATTAATTTAAAATAAAAGAAATTATTATTGGAATAATATAAAAAATTTTACAATGGCTTATATATATGATTTACTCCTATTGTAATTTTCTGAGAATTTTTGGAAGTTTCAGTATATTGAAAACCCTAAAATTGGCATTTTAGTAATAATGGTACTTTGGATATTTGTTATGCCAGATGACTGTTTTGGACTTTAAAATTTTCTATTTAGTTTGACTTTATAATTATGAATCTTCAGTAATTTTTCCAAAATGTTTGGTGGTAGATATACTATACTTCATTTCGAAAGTAAGCAAATTGATATTTTGTCGTTAAATGAAAATTAAATTGAAATTAGATGGGAAAATTAGGAAATCAGGTGGGCATCCATGTTTTACTTATTACAACACCACATAAATTTCTTAAGTAGAATGAATCAATATAAGTAGTACATCATGTGCAATATGGCATAGGCCACACAATTTAAGAAATTAATTTAGGCCCTTAATTACTTAGAGAAATGGTGAAATCATAAATGGTCAACATCATACACCATACCAATCCATGATAATTAATTAGGGGCATTTGGCCCAAGGGATTGTAAGTTCTACTATAGTGGTCAACATTAGTTCATGGGTGCGTATAAAAAAATATAGCACATATTATTGGAACACACATGGGATACGATGGTAGGTTGAGTTGGGAACTATATTGGGAAGACAAACCCTGGTTGGTGTCCAATAGGTCACTTCTTGATAACGAGTGGTAGAGTGCAAAATCATAAGGATAGTGGCTAGAACGGAGATCGGCGGAAGACCGCCTCTCTCGAGATAACATCCTAAATTATTAGGTTTGTCCGGAGTTACAACGAGAGTTGGTATGTTTAAGGGGTATACATTAATAAAAGTAAATATCCTTGAGAAAGGAAGCTTTGGGATTCATCCCATCGTACTTCCTAGTGCCCCCGAGAGCCGTTCACCGGGCATGCCCTGGGAAGTCCTGGGATTAACCATAATTTGCTAGGTATAACAACATTAGGCAAGAATAGTCTAATAGGATAAGATATTATGGTTAATTCTCACTCGTGACAGGTTTGAGGGATTATGGATAAAGGCACTAATGTGCAGTCTCACCCACGATGGGTTGGAGGGATTCAGGACGGGTTAGTCCTGCGAGCTGGAGGCTCGGGTTGGAATATCTTGCATATACATAAACTTGTGGCAGGTCATGCGGTACTGGGCCAATCGTCACACCAATGGCAGTACAGTGACTCTGGCAAGGTGTGACGAATTCAGGGTCCAGTGAGTTGTTTTACACTGCGGTCTGGAGGAGGATCCCCGAAAACACACACTAGACCAAAAAGACTGGTGGGTAGCCAACAAATAGTATGCAGAGACTCTAGAGTGCACCTAGGATGTGTACAGAGTCGTATGGGAGGTCTAGGCCTAGTAGTGTGTATACCCGCCTAGGAGTGGAGACGCCCGCTCCACTGCTACCGTAGCCACAACGGTGGTACCAGAGAGTGATGCTAGCTCAAAAAAGTGGGAACTAAAGGTCTGTGATCACTGAGTTGTGTGTGTGAGTTGCACTTGCATGAATCATAAAACGCATGCATATCATACATTCATACGCACCATAGAGCTTTATCATATAAATTAGTATGTGCTCTTTTATATGATAAGTTATATTTCTGGAAATCTTAACTTATAAGTTTTTATGGCCATTCATATAAGTTAAGGTACTTCTGTGATGGTAGTAGTAGCTTATTGTACATGCTGTCTTTAATTAGCGTACCTACAGTACTTGTTTACTTACTGCACTTTACTTGTCTTTGTTCAATTCCTCTTACTTTTCTTACACTATATATAGAACTGCTAGAGTAGGAATATTTATTATATATGTACTCTTAGTATATCTCCACTGTCACGTGTTTCTCTTGCTACACCCCTTGTTATCCTCCGCTTCGTCCTCCCGCCCGGTTCCTAGGAGTTGCGGGGGCAAGGTGTGGATGAAATGACTTATTATTTTGACTAACGGTCAGTGTGAACAATCATTTTAGGAGCTCGAGTAGATGGAGCACCAGCAAGACGAGGTGGCAGGACGTGAGGAGCTTATACCACCACCACTTACTACTACTTCTACATCCCGAAGTCAGGTGGGACGAGTCTTCTGATGATAGTGTAGCTTCCACTTGTTGTCATTTATGATAGAGATATTTGTCATTATGTACTGGGCTCCCATTCCCATTTCTCCAATCAATTCATAACCCTGTTATGATAAACGGGTGGATCGTATGACACCTGACTGGGCTCCCAAAGCTCTCAACATTATATCTTATGCACCAAGTCTCCACGACACAGGCCACAATCAAAGCTCTCAAGGAGCTACCACCTGCGGTAGCACTACCACCGCGTGATATCTGGCAGAAATGTGATTCTACCCAGTTTTCTGGGTGCTCCTTGGAGTTAGTCACCAAGGTTCATTACTGCAATCTACCGTGTGGAAACTCAAAAAACAAACATCACGGACTCTTCTCCGGCCAGTACAAGCATCATGAAAAACATCACCAATTCATACCAACCTATGCAGATGGCCTTGAAACACCATGCCTATGTTTGTACTTCGATTAAGAACTATATATGCAAAAACTATGGCGATATACTGTATCTACCCGAAGGAAACCTCACGCTCACCGCACACTCGCAAAAGAGAATTTCTTATGCAAAAGGAAGAGGTATTCAGATGTATAAGTTGAGAATCGTTACACTTTGCGCTCTCTTTTGTGCCATGCCAAATATCTAGACTGATGAAAGCGACCGCAACGGTCTTGCCTCCATAAATCCAGTCTCGTCTTGCGAATCGGGGCTTCGGAATTTCAATAATGGTAAGATTTACCCTCTGATGCTGCTGCACCTCCTCTAGGAAAATCAGAACAACTCCTGAACTCTAAGAAAATGAAGTGAAAACGACCAAACCAGGTATGTAAATAAAGCTACCGCCGCGCGGTAACTAGCAACCGTCGTGCGATACCTTTATTCAATGCTTCGTTTTGAGCACAACTACCAAAACCCTCCAATAACAGGCCGACACGTGGCCAATGCCATTACAGTTTCACTACCGCCGCACGATACTACACTAACACTGCGTGATATAGGACATCAGTTATGACACGACACCAGCCGCTATCGCCGCGTGATAACTTCTACCACGCGTAGTAGGATCCCAGGAATCATATCAATTAAATTGACCCAGCAACCACCAGTGGTAACACTATCGCTGGGCGATAGCTTCCCGAGAGGTCTGCTAGAATAATTCCCCTGGTGTCGCCGTGCAGTAACAACTTTCTGCTGCACGGTAACATCTTTCTCGAGAACTCAACACTTTCTCGGGAACTCAATGCTCTTGATGTAAACACTGGAGCAACCTCGTTGCGGTAACTAGCTACTGCCGAGCGATAACCCCCAAAGAATCATATCCCGCCTTATGAAATTTGGGGCATTACAATTTGTCAGGTCAATGCCCTTCTTATCATCCCATCTAAGAAGAATGTTATCCACATAAACCGCAAGAACAACTAAGCTAGACGAGACTTTGTGAATGAATAAATAGTGATCTACAACACTTCGAGCAAATCCAATAACAAAAATATCTTTGTTGAATTTCTAAAATAAGACTTGCGCACTTTGCTTAAGAAGATAAGTTGTCTTCCTCAATTTATATACCTAAGACTCCCCCTAAGCAACATACCAATGAAGTTGCTCTATATAGACTGTCACATGTAAATCACGATAAAGAAATACAGTCTTGACATCCAACTATGACATCTCCCAGTCTCTATTTACAACGATAGAAAAAATAACTCGGATTGTTATAATCCGAGCAATAGGAGAGGTGTCGGAAATCTACACCATAGGCCTGAGTAAAAGAATTGGCAACAAGCCGACCCTTATAACCATCAATGGTACTATCAGGAAGAAACATGATCACAAATACCCAGCGACAGCCAAGTATATCAACTCTTGGATGGGTAGGGATAAAAGTCCAACAACCCAGTTTAGTGAGAATTTTCATCTCCTTATCCATAACGGCTTTCTAATAAGGAATAAAAACGGCTTCTTGATAGGTGGTCGTGATTACATTAACCGAGAGAGTGAGAGCAAAGATATTGCAAGACGGAGACATCCGCGCAAAAGATATAACATCACGAATAGGATGTTTAGTACATGTACGAACTCCTTTCCAAAGGGCAATCAGAATACCAAGGTTTGTTTTGTTTACTCTATCAGATCCATCTGAAGGAGAAATTGCTACCCTAGGAACTGTCGGCGGAGGCTCATTGAGAGAAGAAGAACCAGAGAGTGGTGGAGAAGAAAGAGTGACCGGCTCATGTAGAGGTGCTGAAATAATAGGGAAAGAAGAAGAATCATCAGAAGGAGAAAGAGTAGAGGTGGAAAAAAAGTACAAAGCTCGTCAAATAAAGTAACATCCGTGAAACCATACAATTTTTGGAGAATAGGATCATATAACTGATATCTTTTTTGTGTCAAATAGCAAACAAAATGATGCACTTAACAGAACAAGGATATAGTTTGTGACGACCAAAAGAAGGAGAGTGTAAAAATGTTGTGCATCCAAAGACTTGAGGAGGTAAAAGAAACAGTGATGCATCAGGATATATAATGGAGAAATGTGCTTTATCGTGGTGAAGTGAAGATTGAACTCAGTTGATGCAGTAAAAAGAAAGAAGGACGAGCTGACTCCAATAGTACCGTGGAAGACTAATTTGAGTGAGAAGACTGCAAGACACATCAAGGAGATGTCAGTTCTTGTATTCAGCAATTCCATTCTGTTGATAGGTGTACATACAATTAGTTTGATGTACAAAGCCATGATGCATAAAAAGTATTGGAAATTGATGACTTAGTTACTCTTTACCATTATCAATGCAATTATTTTAATAGGAACATCAAACTGTGTACGGATCTTATTATACAACGCAGTGAAAATAAAAAAAATTATAGAACATTTTTATAACAAGTACAGCCAAGTACACCTCAAAAATCTTCAATAAAAGTAACAAAATACAGCATACCGCTAGCAACAGTCTTGGTTGGAGCAGGACCTCAAACATCAAAATGAACGAGTTCAGAAGGATAAGATGTACTAAATTCTTGCTTTGCTAAAAAAGTGGAACGTTGGTGTTTTCCAATCCGACAAGCTTCACAGTGAAGAAAAGAATCTCCTCGAGGTTGATCAGGCAGAAGCTGATAAATGATGTGAGGAGGAGGATGACCAAGGCGAAGATGCCACTGTAGAAGATAAGTGGAGACAAAAAAAGGCTGACACATTATTTGGGTAGTACAAGCCACCGCTTTCAGTACCAGTAGCAATCGTCTCTTTGGTGTGAGGATTATGAAAAGAACAAGTAGACGCGGTAAAAATAGCCACACAATTCAACTGTTTACAACAAGAAGTAATAGAAAGAAAGTTGCAGGGAAAGTTTGGGACAAAAAGAGTGTCCTCAAGCTAGAGAGGAGGATCAAATAACAGAAACCATAGGAGTTGAAGAGGCGGTTGACCACAGCGCCTATCTTATGTTCACCGAGTGGAACCGAAGGATTTGAAATTTATAGTGATGCTTCGGGTAGTGGATTGGGCTGTGTTCTGCAACAGCATGGGAGCATGATAGCCTATGATTCACGACAATTGAAGGTTCATCAGAGGAATTATCTGGTTCACGACTTAGAGTTAGCGGTCATGATATTTTCTCTGAAGCTGTGGATGCACTACCTGTACGGTGTGAAAGTTGATATCTACACCGATCATAAGAGCCTGAAGTACTTGTTAGATCATAAGGATCTGAACATGAGGCAGCAGAGGTGGATGGAGTTCTCGGGGGACTGCACCTTCGAGATACATTATGTACCTGGGAAATGAAATGTAGTGGCAGATGCATTGAGCCGCAGGGCTCCTGCGCAGGCCAGTTGGTTGTCGGTACATGATGAGAGCTTGGTCTGTGATTTGGAGGCATTAGAGATCTCCTGCGTTGATAAACGGTCTAGTGCCGAGGCGTTATTGTGTTGGACAGGGGTGGAGTAAGACCTAGCTGATAGAGTTTGACGGGCTTTGGTTCAGGATAGCTGCATGAAGCGGATCTTAGATGAATCTTTGGATGGGTCAAATGCCCAATTTACGGTTCAGGACGGACTACTAAGGAAGGATGGTCGTCTATGCGTCCCTAGTGCAAATAATCTTCTGGAGGAGTTGATGTATGAGGCTCATCATACTAAGTACTCAATCCACCCGAGAAGCACGAAGATGTATAGAGACATGAAGAAGTTATTCTGGTGGCCAGGATTAAAGAAGGATGTAGCACTTTATGTGGCCAAGTGCCAAACGTGTGCCTTGGTGAAGGCAGAGTGCAAGAGCCCGAAGGTTTCCTAAAGTCGTTGTCTATCCCGGAGTGGAAATTCGATGACATTTCTATGGATTTTGTGCATGGTTTGCCAAAGTCGCAGAGGGGAAACGACGCCATCTGGGTGGTCATAGATAGGTTGACAAAGGTGTCGCATTTCATCCTGAATATGAAGGAAGATCCGGTGGAAAAGTTAGCCAAACTCTATGTGGAAAATATCATGCGGTTGCATGGTGTGCCCCGCAGGATTGTTAGTGATCGAGATGGACGCTTCACGTCGAAGGACTGGAGGCTGGTGCATAGTTTGTTGGGAACTAAGCTGAGTTTCAGCATAGCCTTCCATCCACATATGGATGGTCAGACCGAGAGGGTCCACAGGACGATGGAGGACATTCTTCGCATGTGCGTCCTAGATTTCAAAAAGCATTGGGAGGATCACCTGTATATGGTGGAGTTTGCCTATAACAACAACTTTGAAGCGACTATTGGAATGGAACCTTTCGAGGCCTTGTATGGGAGGAAGTGTCGTATGTCGTTGTCTTGGTTGGAGGCAGGCGAGTCGAAGTTGTATAAACGTCAAGCGGTGGAAGACGCCACTTCAATGTTACGTACAATTCAGGAAAGGTTGAAGATCGCTCAGGACAGGAAAGCAAAGTACTATAACTCCAAGCATAGGAACGTGTAGTTCGGTGTTGGCGACTGTGTGTATTTAAAAATCAAGTCGTTCAAGTGTGTTTCGCGTGTTCAACGCTTGAAGAAGCTGAGTCTGAGATACCTTGCACCATTTGAAATCCTGGAGCGTGTTGGCGAAGCAGCGTATAGATTGAAGTTGTCGGTGGACTTGAGTGGGCTACACGATGTGTTCCACATATCAGTGTTGTGTAAGGTAGTGCAAGAGCCTTCGCAGATAGTTATGGTCGATCAAGTGCCGGTTGATTACGAGTTGACGTCAAAGGTCAAGCCTATACGTATAGAAGACGTTGAAGTCAATCGACTCCGCAGCAAGGAAATCCGAATGGTTAAGTTCCGTTGGGATAACTGTGGACGTGAGGAGCTTTCATGGGAGATAGAGAAAATATGTTAGATGAATACCACGAGTTTTCCACTCAGGTAACGTTTAATTTTGTGTACCTTTACTTAATTTCAGGACGAAATTCTTTAAGGGGGGGAGATTTGTAACGCCCCGAAAATCGTTTTTGAGCTGATCGTGTCCAAAAGAAATTTTGGTGCATGTATAGGGGTACACGGCCTAGGACACGGGCATGTCCAAGGCCGTGCCTTTCTTTGTGTGTTGGTCGAATGTGTCCAGAGAAGGAAAAGGCAGGAAACACGGGATGTGTGAAATTTTGACACGGGCGTGTCAGGGGTGACACGGGCGTGTCAGGGGTGACACGGGCATGTTCATTCCCGTGTCCCCACCCGTGTTCAGTAGGGACATGACGGTTGGCATGACAGTTATATGTGATACGCCTCTGATCACAGGCGTGTCGAGGACCCGACACAGGCATGTCAGGTTGATACACGGGCGTGTCTTAGCCCGTGTGGTTTTTCTGTGTTCGACGTTCGTGCCTGGATCGAGGCACATGGCCTGGTACACGGCCGTGTGCAAGGCCGTGTTCGGCCCAGGTTTGAGGATTTTTGGGCAGATCTGAGCCGTTCCTTTTCTTTAAGTAAGATCTGACGACACAGATGTGTTCCTGCTCTATTAAGGCAGGGAATAGTGGTTTAACTCCCTTAATCTTTCTATTTCCAAGGAGTTAAAGGAAGGAGGAAGAAGGAGGAGGATTCTGGCCGCCGGCGGAGCATCGGAGCACCCTTTAGAGAATTGAGAGCGGATCCGTGGAGGAAATTCCGTTGCGAAGACTTCTATCCGGATAGTTTTCCATAGCGCAACAGCGTACTACAAGGGTAATGATAATCTAATTAAGCATGTGAAGCTCTCTTCCTTTTTGTATAGGGAAACCCACTCCCGCGAGTGTGTGGCGAGTATGCGGTGTTCTCTGGGGTTGACGTGAATAGTCCCCCATGTGTTGCATATAGAGTCCGGAATCGAAGTACGGACGTAGGCATTGTGTGTGAAGCCTACCCGGACATGTTGGTCTGGATCGGTGATGTTGCATTCGTTATGGTTTTCCGGAGAAGACTCCGCACTTTTGGTTTTCGAGTTTCTATGTGGTAGATTGCAAGAAGGATCCCTGGGGATTAACTCCAAGGCGCACCCGAAAAACTGAGCGGAATCATTGTTCTGCTAACTTGGCGGTTAGCGAACCGGACTTGAACATAACTGGGTTATGTCATTGTTTGGAATAGTAAGATCCGAGAGAAGCTAAGCTCGTGCGTATGTCTTAAGGTGAACTACGCGGTGTGAGCAACGGGCAAGTGGAATCGAACCTGGGCTATGTGGTTCGGTGCAAGAGACCCGAATAGGGGACTGGCCGTTGGAATAGTCGGGAGCCATAGACGGTGGACAAAAAAGCTAGAATGCTCACGAGGTTGCCATCCTAGGGGTGGTAGTGAAGACGCTGAAGTGTCAGGATTCACCGATAATGTGCCCTGAGTGCACGGGGTGTTTGGCCGTGCGAGCCTACACCTGTGGCATAGTATGTTTGTTCTATATTGTTTAGCTGGGCTAATGAAAAGCAGATAAGGAGCACCGCCGTCCCGAGTTAGGGGCGGGGTCATTATAATTTGGTCGGCTTTGGCTGACCGTTGCTTTGTTTGCCACCGTGCGGTGGAATGCTGCATGCTGGTGTTGCAGAGCTGAGTCCAAAATAGCGGGCTGGAGCCCATGTTTCTGAGGTAACCCTCGAAGGCCCAAGCGAACAGTTGTTCTTTATTTTTTCATGTGTGGCCGGCTTGCGAACCGATGTATGGAAAACATCATATTGTTAAGTGAACTCTTGTAAGGCCATAAGGCCAAGTCCCTTTCAGTGTATTTGTATTTCATTCCAGTTGTTGTGGTTGTGGACATTCATGATTATTGGATTACTGTTATGGGTTCTTTCAACTGTTTAAAAGCTTCCGCTAGAATGCTTTGTGTTTGGATGTGTAGTCTTAATTGGATAGTTTGGTTATTCATACGTAACTCTTCTGACTGTCCGTGGTATATGGCGTCGGGTTCCAGCTGGACCTTCTGTTAAATGCCATACAACTGATGGGGGTGTTACACGTTTCACCTTACCTCAACCTGTGCTAGCTTTCTAGCGCAATTAGGCGAGACATCGGGCTCAATAGAGCCCGATACCATGCGAAAAAGTGTGGATTTTTTTGAGTTTTACTTCTTGTTCGGGATCGCCGGAGGAGCCGCCTCCGACATCCTCACCACCGGGAAACGCTAGCCACCACCTCAATGAAGGTGGTGGCAATAATCGTCGGCAGTGGCGCCGGCCCAGGTGGCCGGAATTTGCCAGCAAACATGGCCCAGGAAGAAGAAATCTCAGTCGTTGGCTGCTTTGGGACGATGAACGGATGACGTTCGTTTTTATCCCGAGTTAATTATTAATGATAATTTTAATGAATAGTGTCATTTTTGTCACACATTTACACTGTTCTTACAGGCTAAAATAGGCCTCTTAGATGCAATTTTAGAACCAGACATCACCATGAAATTTGTAGGCCTAGGTCTTACCTTTATTTTGACACCATAAGCTTGACATTTGGTACAGTAGGGCTCCCTGTAGGGCCAATCTACCAAGACTGGTCCTAGGTTAGGGCAGATTTTTAAACGAGTGCGCAGGCCAAACTATTAGTCCTCATGACCTGAGATTTTGGTCATGCATGTGGCCATATCATACTTAGGTATTGACCAAAAATGGGAATTTTTGATAAAAATATTTTCTATAGTATTTAGTAAAATACACTTATTTAAATTAATTGAATATTTGGAGAAATACAATACCAAATGGACCCAAATTTTGGTGGCATGTCCATTGGGTCAATATATGACCATGGTAGAAATTTCAGTCTCTGTTCACCCATAAATGTTGGGTAATCCCACTTGCATGAGAATGATAGGTTTAGGTTTGGGGTGCTTATAGCAAAATTAACAAAATGGGAATTTAGCCCACTTAGAACTATGCATGTCCATGAAGCTCTGGATAGAAGCGTATAGGGGTGTATTATGCCTCCCACGGGAAGAATGGGATTTTTGGGATCAAAAATCACATTAATTGGAATTTTTGAAAATTAGGCAATTTAGAAATAAAAAATTGAAACTAAGGCTAATGATGATACTAAATTCTCTAAAAAAAGTTATGGGGCTGTGAGATAATTTTATCTTGAAATTTAAGTGGAATTATAATTTTTCCCATTATGTTAATTAATTTAAAATAAAAGAAATTATTGTTGGAATGATATGGAAAATTTTACAGTGGCTCATATATATGATTTACTCCTATTGTAATTTTCTGAGAATTTTTGGAAGTTTCAGTATAATGAAAACCCTAAAATTGGCATTTTAGTAATAATGGTACTTTGGATATTTGTTAGGCCAGATGAATGTTTTGGACTTTAAAATTTTCTATTTAGTTTGACTTTATAATTATGAATCTTGAGTAATTTTTCCAAAAGTTTTGGTGGTAGATATACTATACTTCATTTGGAAAGTAGGCAAATTGAGATTTTGTCGTTAAATGAAAATTAAATTGAAATTAGATGGGAAAATTGGGAAATCAGGTGGGCAGCCATATTTTACTTATTACAACACCACATAAATTTCTTAAGTAGAATGAATCAATATAAGTAGTACATCATGTGCAATATGGCATAGGCCACACAATTTAAGAAATTAATTTAGGCCCTTAATTACTTAGAGAAATGGTGAAATCCTAAATGGTCAACATCATACACCATACCAATCCATGATAATTAATTAGGGGCATTTGGCCCAAGGGATTGTAAGTTCTACTATAGTGGTCAAAATTAGGTCATGGGTGCGTATAGTAAAAATATAGCACATATTACTGGGACCCACAGGGGATACAATGGTAGGTTGAGTTGGGAACTATATTGGGAAGGCAAACCCTGGTTGGTGTCCAATAGGTCACTTCTTGATAACGAGTGGTAGAGTGCAAAATCATAAGGATAGTGGCTAGAACGGAGATCGGCGGAAGACCACTGCTCTCCAGATAACATCCTAAATTATTAGGTTTGTCCGGAGTAACAATGTGAGTTGGTATGTTTAAGGGGTAGACATTAATAAAAGTAAATATCCTTGAGAAAGGGAGCTTTGGGATTCAGCCCATCGTACTTCCTAGTGCCCCCGAGAGCCCTTCACCGGGCATGCCCTGGGAAGTCCTGGGATTAATCGTAATTTGCTAGGTATAACAACATTAGGCAAGAATAGTCTAATAGGATAAGACATTGTGGTTAATTCTCACCCGTGATAGGTTTGATGGATTATGGATAAAGGCACTAATGTGTAGTCTCACCCACGATGGGTTGGAGGGATTCAGGACGGGTTAGTCCTGCGAGCCGGATGCTCGGGTTGGAATATCTTGCATGTGCATAAACTTGTGGCGGGTCATGCGGTACTGGGCCAATCGTCACACCGATGGAAGTACGGTGACTCTGGCGAGGTGTGACGATTTCTGGGTCCAGTGAGTTGTTTTACGCTACGGTCTGGAGGAGGATCCCCGAAAACACGCACTAGACCAAAATGACTGGTGGGTAGCCAGCAAATAGTATGCAGAGACACTAGAGTGCACCTAGGATGTGTACAAAGTCGTGTGGGAGGTCTAGTCCTAGTAGTGTGTATACCCGCCTAGGAGTGGAGACGCCCGCTCCACTGCTACCGTAGCCACAACGGTGGTACCAGAGAGTGATGCTAGCTCAAAAAAGTGGGAACTAAAGGTCCGTGATCACTGAGTTGTGTGTCTGAGTTGCACTTGCATGAATCATAAAACGCATGCATATCATACATTCATACGCACCATAGATCTGTATCATATAAATTAGTATGTGCTCTTTTATATGATAAGTTATATTTCTGGAAACCTTAACTTATAAGTTTCTATGGGCATTCATATAAGTTAATGTAATTCTGTGATGGTAGTAGTAGCTTATTGTACGTGCTGTCTTTAATTAGCTTACCTACAATACTTGTTTACTTACTGCACTTTACTTGTCTTTGTTTAGTTCTTCTTACTTTTCTTACACTATATATATAGAACTGCTAGAGTAGGAATATTTGTTATATATGTACACTTAGTATAACTCCATTGTCACCTGTTTCTCTTGCTATACCCCTTGTTGTCCTCCGCTTCGTCCTCCCGCCCGGTTCCTAGGAGTTGTGGGGGCAAGGTGTGGAGGAAATGACTTAGTATTTTGACTAACGGTCGGTGTGACCAATCATTTTAGGAGCTCGAGGAGATGGAGCACCAGCAAGATGAGGTGGCAGGATGTAAGGAGCTTATACCACCACCACTTACTACTACTTCTGCAGCCCGACGTCAGGTGGGACGAGTCTTCTGATGACAGTGTAGCTTCTGCTTGTTGTCATTTATGATAGAGATATTTGTCATTATGTACTGGACATAAGCCCCTTTTCTCTATTTTTGATGAACTCATTATGGACTGGTGTACTGTTATTTATTATGTGATAGTGTTGTGACTTGTGGACTGGTGGTTGCTTTATACTGCCTTTACTTCTTCCTCTCTTTTGGTCGAATAGGTTATATGATCATACTAGCCGGCAGGATCGACGTGTTGTAGTGTCGGCTAACCCGTGTGTTAGTGCCATCGTAAGACGTTGGTTCTGGGCATAAGATCGGGAGCCTCCTTGGTAAGGGGTAGGGGTCTTACAAGGAACCTAAAGTAGATTATTTTAAAGTATTTTGCTGTAAATGTTATATTCACAATAATAACAAGAAACAGTTAATAAAATTTGAAGCCAAAGCTATAGAGAGAATTTTCCTTGGATATTCCAAAGTCAGCAGGGCTTATACGTATTTAACAAATCAACATTAAAAATGGAAGAATCTGTACATGTATCTTTTGATGAAGCTAACATGTTTTACAAGGAGAATGATTTTTCTACCAGAGATAGTTTCCAGGTACCCTATCTGTGTGAGATGTTGGATGATTTAAACCTTACCAAAGAGGTTACATTACATCCTTCTCCACAGATTGATGAAGACAGTGAAGAAGAAATTTTTGAAGCAGTTGAACCCATAAAAGCAAATATAATTCAACAAAAGGAATTAATTCCATAAGTTGTTGATGAACCAACAACACATGCTGATCTTGTCACACTTAGAGATCATCCCATATCTCAATTGATTGGTGACATATCAACTAGTGTGCAAATAAGGCATCAACTCAACCAAGATCTCATGCATGCTTGCTTCATTTCTCAAATTGAGTCTCAATCCATAAAAGATGCAGAGTAAGATCCTCACTGGATTTTTGCAATGCAAGAGGAACCCGATCAATTTGAGAGGTGTAGAGTTTGAGATTTAGTTCCAAGACCCAAAGACTACCCAGTCATTGGAACTAAATGGGTCTTTAGGAACAAGTTGGATGCACAAGGAATAATATTAAGAAAGAAAGCTAGGTAGGTTGCCCAAGGTTATTCATAGGAAGAAGGCATTGATTATGAGACCTAAAAGAGGAAGTTTATGTTGAACAACCTCCAGGTTTTATCTCTTCGACTCATCTCTCTTATGTTTTTAAGCTTTATAAAGCTCTCTATGGTCTAAAGCAAGCTCCAAGGTCTTGGTATGAAACCTTAGCTAGCTTTCTTTTAGAGCATAATTGTTTTAGAGGCATTGTAGATAGGACTTCATTTATTAGACATCATAAATCAAAATTTTTCCTAGTCCAAATATATGTAAATGATATAATATTTGGCTCAACTTATTCCAAACTTTGCAAAAAGTTTTCTGAGCCGATGCATTCAAAGTTTGAAATGAGTAGCATGGGTGAACTATCCTGCTTCCTTGGTCTCCAAGTGAAGCAAACCCCTGATGGTATCTTTATATCCCAGCCTAAATATGCTAAAGAGCTACTAAAAAGATTTGGGATGTCAGATGTCTCAGCCAAGAAAACGCCCATGCCCTCCAATACTGTAGTTGATTCTAAAAAACAGCGCAAACTAGTTGATCAGAAAACATATAGGCCTATTGTTGGGTCCTTATTGTATCTTACACCTAATAGGCCTGATATTATGTTTGCTACTTGTATTTGTGCTAGATTTCAAGTTAGTCCTAAAGAATCACACCTTATTTTACTAAAAAAAAATTTAAGATATATAAATGGTTGTCCTAATCTAGGACTCTGGTATCCTACTGAGTCAGGATTTGAATTATTTAGATTCTTAGATGCTGACTTTTCTAGATGTAGAGTGGGCAGAAAAAACACAACAGGAACTTGTCAGTTCCTTGGTGATAGGCTTGTGTCCTGGTTTGCAAAAAACAAACATCTGTGTCAACTTCAACTGCTGAAGCTGAATATATAGGAGCAAGTAGCTGCTATTCACAAATTTTGTGTATTCAAAATCAGCTCCTGGATAATTTTTTCAACTTAAATAATTCAACTATCTTTTGTGATAACACCAGTGTAATTTCCATTGCACAAAATCTAGTGCATAATAGTAGGACAAATCATATAGAGATTAGACATCATTTCATTAGAGATTGTGCGGACAAAAATAATATTAATCTTGTCTTTATCTCTACTTATTTACAAAGAGCAGACATTTTCACCAAACTATTAGATGAAAAGAAACATCTATTCTTCCTAAATCAGCTAGGTATGATTAGTGGAGAAGCCTTAATTTGATTTTTTTTGTCTGTGGTCGACGAACTGTCCATAATTCGTCGAACGATGATTGGCGAATTATGAAGTCTTTGTGGACTGTTCTTTGAACGGAGATCGATGAACCCTTATTTGTGAAACTTTTCGTCAAACGGAGATCGACGAAGTTTGTTTCAAAAAATTATTCGTTGAACGGAGATCAACGAATTTGTTTTAGAAAATTTTTTCATCAAATGGAGAACGACGAATTATTTTCCCTGTTTTCAAACTTAGATCGATGCAATTCTTTATTTATGAGATATTTCGTCGAAATGAATTTGAAGCTTTTATTTTTTGTCAGACGGAGTTCGTCTTTCCAACTTATGAAAACTTATAATTAGGTTTTCATCGACTTCATCCAAAAATTTCCAGTTCTATTGCACTTGATCTCTTATTTTTTGCAGGTAATGTCAATTTTGGCGGCGGCACTTTCCGGAATGAAATTTGTTGTCGGCTTCGACATCGATATGAATTCATTCAGCTATTCTGATCAAGTCTTCAAGTACATCTTACAATTGTTTGTGGCCCAACAGTTATGGAAATTAATGAGAACAAGGATTAAACTTCTGGTGCAGGAGATATTGAATGGGTATTCTCATTATCCTCTATAGATTCCACAACTGTCATTGGATCCAAATCTGGACAACAGGTTCCTCTCACACCTATTATTTTAACTGAAGTTTTTGGTTTTGTAAATGGGGAAGATGATATAGTATTGTCCAGTGCTGAATTTAATGATATGCTAGTTAAAATGGGTCACTTCCTATTAAAATGCTGAAAAACAAGTTGTCCATTGAATACAAGTTCTTACATATGTTGTTGGAAAAGTACTCTTGGGCAAGCACTCTACCCATGACTATGTAATCAGACACCAATTTCTTCTAATGTGTACCATGGTAAATCAAAAATCAGTGAACTGGGGAGTTATACTATTTGATTCTATCAAGAAGAAGGTAAATAAGAAAGATGTTGGTTATGGGAGAGTTCTTGCGCTCTTCCTGCAGGACAAATGCCCAGAATTATTGGTCTCCCAGACCATATTTATAAATGCTTCCAAGAGCCTCACATCAGCCCTCTTTGAAAGATGGGAGAGGGTTATCACCAAGCCCTTCAGGGCCTCCTCCTCTAGAGCTTCTGAGGACACAAGGAATGGTACGGTCACTTCTCCAAACCCAGCAAAAGCTCCAGCTGCTCACATTCTCTCTCCTCCTCTATCTCCACATCATTCTCTATATCCTTCATCAACTCCACTTGTTGATGTTTCTCCACTTCAACAACCATCCACTGTTATTACAAACACACCTTCTACTTCCATCCCTCCTGCCTCCATACTCACCAATCCATATTTTTGAGGATACACCATCTTCACCTCCTCAATCACAGCTACCGTCACATCTTGATGACATACCATCCACTTCTTGTAATACCCCAAAGCCCATGTTGGGTTCAGGTTGGGTGACACAGCTTGGGACACGGGCGTATCCCACGGAATATCATGCTCGAGTCGACGAACTGCGCTCTATAATCATCGAGCGGCAAGCAAAGGAAGTACACGGCCTATGACATGGGCATGTCACAGGGTGTGTCCTAAGCGGGTTTCAGTTAGGATTGCGCATGTTGAGAGATAAGGGTGTGTCTTGGGGTACACGGCCTGGGACACGAGCGTGTCCCATGACCGTGTCCCGCTCGGGTGAGTTGATGTTGTGATGGGTGAAGTATACGGTTGATAGACACAAGCATGTATGGCATGACACGACAGTGTAAGGTGTGACACGGGCATGTCACACGGCCGTGTACTTGTTGGGTTTGACTCGGTTATGTGCCGCATAAGGGACATGGCCTGTGACACAGGCGTGTCACAGGGCATGTCAGGCCGTGTTCAAATTATTTTTCGGCAAATCAGAGCCGTTCATTTCCCTATCCTAGATCCAAGGGTCCAGGCCCCTTCCCTGTGGATAGAAGGCCTAGCATGAGGGATTAATTTCTTCATTTCATTCTTCTTCTCATTCTCAAAAAGAGATAGAGAGAGGGCAAGGGAAGGAAAGGAGAAAGGAGAAAACCAGCTGCTGTAGGAGCTGCGGAGTGCGGAATCCAGATCCAAGGTTGGATCCATGAAGGCAAAGCCGAGGCGGTGATTTCCATCTGGCTAGTTCATTGCTACAAAGCGATCTACAAGGGAAACGATCTCCTTCTTGGACATAGGAGTCCCTTCTTTATGCATATGCATGGAGTCCTCCACCAATAGGTGGATATCGTAAGTGATTCCTTGGTTGAGTCTGCATCTAGAGCCGCAAGTGTGTAGTACGGCATAAGCATGCTGTGTGATGCCCATCTCGGCGGTTAGTCTGGGTTGGTGATGGTTATGGGTAAACCGGAGAAAACTCCGTGGATTTGATGCTGTGTAAGATATATGCGTGTAGCCTCTATTGTATGGATGTATGGATGTATGGATGTTGATCTTGGATGCTTTGCGAAAGCTCCTGATTGTCGTGAGAGGTCAATTGGTAGCAACGCCTAGGGAGCGCGAGATAAACCCGGCTTGCTACACCACTAGGGTGGGTTGATTTGTATTAGTGGAGGGGTCGATTTGTGGTAATGCTCGGGGAGTACAGATAAACCCGACATGCTACACCACTAGGGTGGGTCGATCTGCTCATGTTTGTTGTGAGGTTCGTACCTCTGAGTGGGATGGACAGAATGTCGCCAGCCTGCTGGATTGGTGGACTAGGACCGGCCAACCAACAAGTTAAAAACCTCTGATCGACGGTGAATGACGGGTATATCCGGTACACCAATAAGGTGCCTTGAGTGCACGGAGCATCAGGTGGATATCGCCGTTTGTGACATGGTTGTGATTGGTAGCTTGATAGATATCATGATGGCAATGTATACAGGGAAGGAAACACTTCCCCGGGTAAGGGGTAGGGTTGTTATAATTGGTCAGCTAATGCTGACCATTGCTTTGTTTACCACTCTTGGGGTGGATGATTATTTGCAGGTGCTGACCATTGCAGAATAAAGGCTTGCTACGACGGCCCTCGAAGTTCGTGCAAAGAATGTTTGGATTTCATATGTGCCCGGACTGCGTGCCGATGTATGAAATTGTATATGTTTATAAAGAGGAACCTGTAAGGTCGTGAGTGTGTGTGTTGTAAACATTCCTGATATATATATGCTAGTGGACATTTGTTTTGTTGAGTTCCTTTAACATAAAATGTTGCGCTAGAATGATTTGAGTTAGGCTATAAGTAGAAAAGATTTTGATATCCCCACGTGACTTCGCCGTTTGTCTGTGAAATATGGCTTGGGGCCCTGGCCGGACCCACTGTTATTTTCCACGTGACGAATGGAGGCATTACAAAGTGGTATCAGAGCCAGGTTTGAGATGTTTAGGAGGGAGAACATAATCGAACTTACGAATGTCCACTAGCAATGTTATGCATGCATATGAGGAGCGTGAATATGACGTCAATATATAGTTGCCATTATGACATGGATGATTAATGGTGCTTTTGTACATTGATAGGTGGCGATGAGTGGTGTTGGGCAGTCTGAGCCCCAATGTTTGGATGAGAGTGCAACACCAGTTGACGCGCCCACACCTACCTCGGCCGAGACCATATGTGTGGTGACAGAGACGGTGCTCGCTGTGTTACATGCACAGCCTACTGGGCAAGTAAGGCCTGCATGGGTGCCAGTATGGCCCGGTGCAAGGCAAGAGCGCGTTGAAGTTGTGGTGGACCAGCAAGCAACGGATGAGCAGTTGAAAAGGTTTATGGAGTTTCATCTACCTACGTTTGGTGGGGCGATTTCCCCAACGCAGGCGGATGATTGGCTTGCAAGAGTGATGAGGATCCCTACTGCAATCAGGACTGCAGAGGAGCAGAAAGTGACCTTAGCCACTTTTTTGCTGGAGGGAGATGCGAGAGTGTGGTGGGATGATGTGGAAGTGTATCACTTGGCAGGACAAGGATTAGAGGAGGTCTCAATAGATGAATTCTCACGATAGTTTCTAGCCAAGTATTTGCCAGTGTCGCAGCGAATTACAATGGAAAATGAATTTCAACGTCTGGTGCAGGGCGAGATAGATATTGATACGTACCTGCATGAGTTTACCATATTAGGATGCTATGTGGGATCTACTTTCACTGAGGAGGCTCGAAAGATGAATCTCTTTTACGAACGACTGCGTGATGAGTTAAGGTTTGCACTTCCAAGTTCGGTGAACCAAGGCATCCAAGCATTGGTAGATACAGCCCGTGCGCTGAAGAAGGATTTGAAGCGGGTTCAAGAGAAGAGGAGCCTTGCGGTGGCGAAGCAGGAATTTAAAGTTCCATAGTCAGAACAATCAGACTTTAAGGGACGAGATAAGAAAAGGTTCAGGCCTGATGAATCAACTCCGTCAACAGCCTCTTCGGGGGCAACATATGGGAAAGGGAGTGTTGATACACACACATGTTTTAACTGCGGGAAGCAAGGACATATAGCTCATTATTGGTGGAATGCCCCGTCAAGGAGTGAGAAAAGAACAGGTGTGTCTTATGAAGAAAAGGGCAATGCAGTGTCTGAGTCGTCTGCATCCCGGACGCAACCTCGACTGCATAATTTGGAAGTGCAAGAGTCGCAAAGC
Organism: Platanthera guangdongensis; assembly: GCA_039583875.1. Classification (NCBI taxonomy): domain Eukaryota; kingdom Viridiplantae; phylum Streptophyta; class Magnoliopsida; order Asparagales; family Orchidaceae; genus Platanthera; species Platanthera guangdongensis. The sequence continues at coordinate 119,708,848 of CM077150.1, read as the reverse complement.
TCAATTGGTGAAGTTCAGCCTCGTGTGTTTAATTTGGAACTTCAAGAGCCTATGAAACGATATCTGCAAAATAAGGCCGCTGAGCGGAAGTAAACACAGAATAGTGACTTGTATCACTTTGGTGTTGTGAACACTTATGTATATAAGGTACATATAATGAGATGGTTGTGTACATATATGTTATAGGTTCTGTTGAATACTGTGATGGTTGTGTTAGATGAAATTGTGGATGGATGTGCACATGTGAGAGAGATGTTTGTGTGGATGATCTGAATGTGTTGTTTGTTTTGTGTGATACCTTAGGGCGAGACAAGCTGCGGCTTCTGATCTCTAACCAGGCTCGCTTTATTCGAGTGATTAATTGTTGATGGTGCAAGGAAGAGAGGTTCGGTGAATGTCTATAGTCGACCCAAATTTCTGGACAAAATTTTTTTGAAGGAGGGGAGGATTGTAATACCCCAAAACCCAAGTTTGGTTCAGGTTGGGTGATACGGCCTGGGACACAGGCGTGTCCCAGGGCGTGTCGTGCTCGGGTCAACGAACTACGTTTGACAATCGTCGAGTGGCAAGCAAAGGAAGTACACGGTCTGTGACACGGGCGTGTCACAGGGCGTGTCCTTTGCAGGTTTCAGCCAGTATTGCGCATGTTGTGAGACACAGGTGTGTCTTGGGGTACACAGCCTGGGACACTGGCGTATCCCAAGGACGTGTCCCGCTCGGGTGCGTTGATGTTATGCTGGGTGAAGTACACGACTGATAGACACGGGCGTGTCTGGCATGACATGAGCGTGTAAGGTGTGATACGGGCGTGTCACACGGCCATGTACTGGTTGGGTTTAAGTCGGTTGTGTGCCGCTTAAGGGACACAGCCTATGATACGAGCGTGTCACAGGGCGTGTCAGGCCATGTTCAGCCTATTTTTGGGCAAATCAGAGTCATTCATTTCCCTATCCTGGATCCAAGGGTACATGTCCCTTCCATGTGGATAAAAGTCGAGCATGAGGTATTAATTCCTTCATTTCATTCTTCTTCTCATTCTCAAAAATACAGAGAGAGAGGGCAAGGGAAGGAAAGGAGGAAGGAGAAAACCATCTGCTAGAGGAGCGGTGGAGTGCGGCTTCCAGATCCGAGGTTGGATCCGTGAAGGCAATGCCGAGGCGGTGATTTCCATCCAGCTAGTTCATGGCTATAAAGCGATCTGCAAGGGTAACGACCTCCTTCTTGGACATCAAAGTCCTTTTTTATGCATATGCATGGAGTCCTCCACCAAGAGGTGGATATCGTAAGTGATTCCTTGGTTGAGTCTGCATCTAGAGCCGGAAGTGTGTATTACGGCATAGGCATGATGTGTGAAGCCCATCTCGACGGTTAGTCTGGGTTGGTGATGGTTATTGGTTAACCGGAGAAGACTCCGTTGAGTTGATGTTGTGTAAGATATATGCAAGTAGCCTTTATTGTATGGATGTATGGATGTTGATCTTGGTTGCTTTGTGAAAGCTCCGGGTTTTCGTGAGAGGTTAATTGGTAGCAACACCTGGGGAGCGCGAGATAAACACGACTTGGTATACCACTAGGGTTGGTCGATCTGTATTAGTGGAGGGGTCGATTGGTGGCAATGACTGGGGAGCACGGATAAACCCAGCATGCTACACCACTAGGGCGGGTCGATCTGCTCATGTTTGCTGTAAGGTTCGTACCTCTGAGTGGGATGGATGGATTGTCACCATCCTGCGGGATTGGTGGACAAGGACCGGCCAACAAACAAGTTAAAAACCTCTGATCGACGGTGAACGATGGGTATATCCGGTACACTAATAAGGTGCCCTGAGTGCACGGAGCGTCAGGTGGATACTGACATTTGTGACATGGTTGTGATTGGTAGCTTGATAGATATCATGATGGCAATGTATATTGGGAAGGAATCACTGCCCCGAGTAAGGGGTAGGGTCATTATAATGGGTCAGCTAATGCTGACCGATGCTTTGTTTACCGCTCTTGGGGTGGATTATTATTTGCAAGTGCTGGTGGATTGAATTGACTTGAGCAGAATAAAGGCTTGCTGCGAAGGCCCTCGAAGGCCGTGTGAAGAATGTTTTGATTTCATGTGTGGCCGGCCTGCATGCCGATGTATGAAATTGTATATGTTTGAAAAGTGCAACCTGTAAGGCCGTAAGGCCGTGAGCATGTGTGTGTTGTAAACATTCCTGATATGTATATATGTTAGTGGACATTCGCAGTGCTGAGTTCCTTTAACATAAAATGTTGCGCTAGAATGCTTTGAGTTAGACTACGAGTAGAAAAGATTTTGATATCCCCACGTGACTCCGTCGTTTGTCTATGAAATATGGAGTGGGGCCCCGGCTGGACCCACTATTATATTCCACGTGACGAATGGAGGCCTTACACTTCTCTTCCTAGAGATCAACTATTGTCCTGTCCAAATTTTGATCTACTATAATCTCCATGTCCACAACACACTCCACAACATTCACCAGTTCAGGAATTTATTCCAAAACAACTCCAGTTATATCATCCCAACACCTTCAATTCCACAAGCATTTACTATTTGTCCAAACTACTCCATGCCATCATCCTCAACTACCAATCAACCTTCCACATCTGCTATTCCAAATGAATATATGTATGTTGATTTTTCTTCTATTTCTGCTAACATTCTTGACATTATTACCCCCACACTCAAGAAACTCATAGCTTAAGACATTGCTCCACTTGCTGCTTCCATCAATATTCACTCTTCACAGCTAGCTTCCTCCCCCACTGTCCCTTCTTCTGGGGGCCTGGGTTCAGGTATCTTTGAATCCAGGCAGGAGGAGATATCCAATGATGAATCCAGGCATGAGGAGATATTCAATGAAGAAGCTCCAACAGTTAATGAAGAATCTCCAACAGTAGCAACTATAGCAGCAGAAATTCCAGCAGCAGCAGTAGTTGAAATTATGTATGATACTGAAATGGTTTGTATAGAAGAAGAGGCAGCAGCAGAAATCATCACTATTCGTGATTTTATCATTATGGCAGGGGATACTATTGAAATCATCACTATTGAAATTATGGATGATACTGAGATGTCCAATGAAGAATCCAGGCAGGGGGAGATGACCAATCTTGATGATTTCATGTTTCAAGACAAGGATATAAAGATTATAGAGCCACAACCTCCGGCTGAAAAAGAAGATATAATTGTACAACCACATGCTGATATAATAAATATAGATATACAACCACAGGCTGCACCAGTAATTTCTGCTGATATGCTAAAACAAATTGATGCTCTCTATGATCCACCTGCTGAAAAATCTGATGATAATGAAGAGTCAGATGACTTAGAAGATTTTGGTTCTAAGAAAAGAAAGTTCAAGAAGAAGGTTCCCTCCGGGGTAGTACCTAAACCATCTCCTACAGCAGATACCCCTTATTATATTCTGCACAATATTAGTCTGACTCAAGATACTCCTCACTGGATGAGGTATTCTAAGAATAAGCTAAAAGCTAGAAAGAAGAGTCGGAGATACTCTCCACCCCCACAATTTAGGAGAGGTCCTCCTCCTCCTGCAGCGTGGTCAGTAGGAAGTATTCCACAATCTCAAAGGTCTACAACTTCTTATCATTCCAGACCATATCAGAGCAGCAGACAGCAGCATAGACCATAGAGCAGCAAACAACAACATCATAAGAATTAAAGCTGTCAGTAGACATCTGAAGGTAATCAACAAGATGAATCAAGCCTAGAAAGGCCACTATCTCCAGTCTATGATCCAGAGATAGATCCAAATTTTGGAATGGTCAGATTCAAGGAAATTATAGCTCTTTCAAAGATAACGAAAGCCAAGGAAGAAGGAAAACACACTTCTCAATTTTCAACAATGTCTAGCTACAGGAAGAAAGATTTAGAAACGTCTGAAAAGAAAAATCTTTTAATGTTGATACTATATGATTCTCTATCCAGAGGCAGTAGTGTCAAGAGCTACATCAGTGAAGATTCTTAGTGCTGAAGATATGAAAATGACTCAAAGAGAAGCAGAGGACCCCAAAATAATAATGGTTTTCTCAAAAGCTGCTTCAGACCCTTCTTCAGACGCTCCAAAGAAAAATTTATAATTTGCTGCTTATGCATTTTGAACTTTATTATTGTTCTATATATATTCATAAGCCATAATTGTTTATATCTCCTGAAGTTCTATAATTCTGTCAAATATTTTTCTTGCTTTCTGATTTTCTATATTTTTATAGTGACCTCACCCAAATAGGGGGAGATTGTTGGAACACTACTTGTGATTTGGGCTATGTTCACTATTAGGATTGTTTAGATGACCCAACATGTATAGTCTAGGGTCATAAGTTATTTCCAAGGTTAGTCACATGATCTTAGACTATTGGAAACCGCCTTCAGAAGACTTCAGGGACAGAATAATATAAAGACAAGGAAGTTTAAAGAATGCAAAAAAAGGTGTTCGACGATACTTGAACTCAGCTCGACGATTGTCGATCTCAGATCAACGAACTAATAGTTACTTCTCTGAGTTTAGCTCGACGAAAGTCTAGCTGAGATCGACAAACTGTGATCTCATATCAGAAGTTCAGCTCGACAAAAGTCTAGCTGAGATCGATGAACTGTGATCTCATATCAGAAGTTCAGCTCGACGAAGGACTATCTCAGTTCGAGGAACTTGGAGCTCAGGTCGACGAAAGCCTTGCTGAGTTCGACTAACTCATTCCATGTTCTGTTCGACTAATATTCTATACAGTTTCTCAGTTCGACTAAAATATTTTGATAACTAATATTATGATAGAAATACTCTGATAATTAATGTTCAATATTCTCATGATCGTTACCTGACAACATTAATTATCGATTTCATAGATTTATTAGTCTACCAATTTACTGGGATATTTAGGGAAATACATTCAACACCAAATTAGTCGTTCCAACTCCTAGAAATTATGCAGAGGATTTCAAGGAAAGAATTTAAAATTCAACCGTGTTTGAATCTACAATGAATATATAAAATGATTTTCAGAAGATTGTAAGTATTGAGAATGAGAAGAAAGAGAAAATCAGGAATCAGAAGACAAGATACAGAGACAGATACATCTTGTTCTTCATCTTCTGCTTCAAGCTTTTCTTCTATCAACAAATCTTCTATTTGATCCCTAGTTGATTTGGTCTAGGTTCAATAACTTAGGATGATTTGACCCAACATGCATAGTCAGGGTCATAGTTATGTCCTAGAGTCTAGGCTAAGAGTCAACATCACATGGATCTGCCTACAACAGCTTGTCAGAGACTCAAGCAGTTGTGTCGACACCCAGAAGAATTGTGTCGACACATAGAAAGGCTGTGTCGACACCCAGAGGATTTGTGTCGACACAACAGACTATCAGTCGACAAAGATAATATTAGTCGACACTAGCTCAATCGATACCAGAAAGACTTGTGTCGATACCCAGAACCATCTGTCGACACAGTTCACAGAAGCTGTTTTAGAAGGATAAGTCAAATTCTCAGGTCGACGAATGATGTCCTCAGGTCGACGATCTTGAGATATTTCTCTGAGCTAAGGTCGACGATCTTCGTTCTCTGGTCGACGAAATATGGGATAGATATTTCTTCAACTATCTAAAGTCAGGATAACTCCAAATTATTCTAAGTCCAGAATAGTTGCTGAACTCCAGTCGACGAAGTTACAAACTAAGCTCGACGAACAAGAAGCCGTCTGGTCGACGAATACAATATCTCAGCTCGATGAACTGGTAATTCAGTTCGACGGATTCTGCCAACTGTTCGACGATTCCAGACTTAGCCATTTTCGGCATTCTGTCCTCCCCCAAATGCGATAATTCCTGAAAAATTAATGCTCTAACATTCTCTGAATGTATCCGTTAGAGGGAGCATTAATTATGGTCTTTCTCAGGATTATTACTTGGCGATTTTCCACAAGACAGTTGGGGAAATTAATCAATGCTGATTATTCTCAAGGCTGACAGCATTAATGACTGAGGCATTAGAAATTTTAAAAGATAGAGAAGAAGAAACACATGGACACAGATATATAAAAATGAATAGACAGAACAAAAAAATCAATCAGTAGCTTATAGTGACAAGCAGAGATCATTATTCAGTAGAAGAAGAACAATTATACAATAACAAGAATCTTTTTCTTTCTTATACTCTCCGGGACTTCCAAGGACCACTACTATCAAATCAGTCAAGAAGTTCCTGCATCTCTGCTAGTCAAGAACTCGGCTTGAAGGCTTATCATCATGCAGCAAAGCTCGAGATCTTCCCTGAACCATTCTCATCTCAGGGGGAGCTGTTTGCTAACATTAGTCCACATAAGTCTTCTCTTTGATTGTTAATAGAGAAGACATAATCAACTCTCTCACCCCCACCTCTGTAAAGGGTTGTCATCTCCCTTCAAAAGTGATTCCTGGTTGCAAGTCTCCTGATCAAAAGACTTGAGTTGTTTTTTGGGGACCTGATCAAAACCCATTGGTGTCAGGTACCTGATCAACAACCTGAGTGGATTCCTACCAGGGTGGTAGAAGAGTGGACTACCCAGATTTGGGGAACCACTATAAATTTCTTGTGTCGTCTGGTTTCCTATTTCTCTTTTTGTTCTTGGTGTGCTTGTGAATTAGGTTTACTATCTGCTAGCATTTCATCATTTCATGCACTAGGACTTAATACTTTTTTTAAGTATACTCTATTCACCCCCCCCCTATAGTATTCTAGATCTAACTCTAACTTTCAATTGGTATCAGTGCAGGTTCCTTTGGTTGGACAAGTTAACCCTTGAACCAAAGATCCTTTGTTAGATCTACACATCACTTTATTCACATTTAACTTAGAAACACAGCCATGGAACAGAACAAAGATTATGCAAGCACAAGGCCTCCAGTTTGCAACCTTAACAGGTTTTCCATTTGGAAGGCAAGAATCAAGCTGTATATGAATTCTATTGATGAAGATATTTTTGCTTCTATCTTAACAGGAGTACCTCCACCACCTAGTATTCCTCCAAGCACTTATATAAATATGACTGCAGTACCTCCTCCAGACTACAATGATGCATACAAGAAAGCAAAGATGGCTGATACAAAAGCCATGAATATAGTAGCACAAACCATGTCTGATGATATATTTCAGAAAGTTGCTGAGTGCACCTCAGCAAAAGCAATTTGGGATTCCCTAAACCAAATGGTGGATGGATCAGCAGATAAGAGAAAGGATAGGAGATCAAATCACATATCCCAATATGAAAATTTTAAGAAGTAGAAAGCTGAGACAGTTTCAGAGATGTACAATAGGTTAAGCTCAATTATCAATGAGCTCAAGACCTTGGACAAGAACATCACTCTTACAGAAGTGAATGGCAAGATTCTGATGTGCTTTCCAAGCTCATGGGATACAAAAATCTGGCCCATCAAGGAAGCCAGATGCCTGAATGAGATTTCAACTGAATCTCTATTAGGCAAACTGAAGTATTATGAGCAGCTGATAAAGACCAGGGAGGCAGCTGAACAAAGAACACCTCCTACAGCCAGAATAGAACAGAATAAAGCCTTCAAAGCTTCAGAAGAATCAGAAACTTCAACAACAAATAAAGAGCTTATGAGTCTCTTTGCTAAGAGATTCTTCAAGATGGCTAGAAAGGACTTCAGGAGAAAGTCAGCAAGAACAAATGACAAAACAAAGTATGATAAGACACCAACTAAAGAAGTTGTGTGCTATGGATGCAGAAAGCCTGGGCACTTCCTCTCTGAGTGTCCAGAGAACTAGAAGAAGGACATGAGAAAGGAAAAGGACTCTAGAAGACATTACATCAGCAAACCCTCTTCTAGCAAACACAAGAGAAAGGAAAAGGGGTTTGTGGCTGAGACCTGGAGTGAGACATAAGATGAGTCAACATCTTCAAGCTCCAGTGAAGATGAGGAAGAAGAAAGAGCAAAAGAGGTTTGCCTCATGGCAATTGATGCCTCGGGGAAGTCATTCAGAAGATGAAGATTCAGATAATGAGGAAGCCTCTGAATCAGAAGCTGATTAGGTATTATCATCTTTTGATTATAACTCTGACTCTTTTAAATCAGATTTTAAAATTATGTGTTTAGACTTGATACATTCTGAAAAGGAAATTAAAACTCTTAAGGAGAAACTAGGAACTTTAGAAAATGTTCACTCTAAGAACATTAGGCTAAAAGATGAACTAAACTTAGCAAATGAAAAAATAATTTCACTAAAAACTGAGCTTTGTGAGGCCAAACAACTTGAGGAAACTCTCAACTGGAGAAGCCTCAAGCTGATGGATATCACAAGCACTGTCAATTCCAGACTTAATGGCAAGCAGGGCTTGGGTGCACCATCAGGGTTGGTCCCCATTCTCAGGAAGAACATTTTATCAACCCCAATAAAATTTGTCTACTAAAGGGAAAGAAACTGTAAATAATGAACTACTAGTAGAAAAGATTCCTAAGACAGTAGGACAGAAAACCAAGAACCAGAAAACACCTAATAAAAACAAAGTTCAGCAATTTTCGTCGAACTCAGATCGACGAAATGGGGCCAGTTCGTCGAACCCAAATCGACGAACTCTGAACGCAAACTATAGTTATATTTATTCGTCTAACTGCGATCGACGAACATTGCATGGTTCGTCGAACAGAGGTCGACGAACGTGGGGCACAGAGAATGAACATGTTCATTCTCCGGTCAGAGATCAACGATCTCAACCCAATTCGTCGAACTCTGGTCGACGAACTTACATAAATTTGTCGAACCCAGGAAGACTTCACCAAAACTATAATTCCAACAGAAACATAAATACTTCTAAGAAACCATTTAATCCCCTAGCTGACTGGAGCACACCACCTAGGAAATATGACCCCCTGGGATATAAATCTCATCCTGAATTCTCTGTTATCTCTAGTTTTTCTTATCATCCATACAAAGGGCCCAAGGTAACCTGGGTCAAAAATCATTAACTAGTTGTATTGCAGGTGAAAAATTGCCCAGGGGTAAATCAAACTTGGTACCTGGACAGTAGCTGCTCTAAACATATGACTGACAGCAAGGACATCTTATTCAACTACAAGTCCAAATTGGGCCCAAAGGTTATCTTTGGTGACTCCAAATGTGGTCAGTCAGAAGGATTTGGAGAAGTTAGAATAGTAGTTGTCACATTCAAAAAGGTGTCATATGTAAGTGGACTCAAGCATAACCTCATCTCTATAAGTCAGTTATGTGATGATGGTTATTAGGTATACTTTAATCCATCCACTTATTCTATTATTGATAAAAATAACCAAACCGATTTAACTGGAAGTAGACAAGACAACATTTACTTAGTAAACTTTCTTTCTGCCAAAACTGATATATGTTCGCTAAATTTAACTAATACTCAGAATGATTTATGGCACAAAAGACTAGGACATGTAAATCTAAAATACATTGCTCGGTTATCTAAGCACAACCTTGTTAGAGGTCTACCTTCTGGTTCCTACAAGAAGGAAGGTCTCTGCAGGGCTTGTCAATTAGGCAAACAAACTAAAATTAGTTTTAAATCAGTTAATAAGAGTGATTCACCTAGGATTTTGTACTTGCTACACTTGGATCTCTTTGGAGCTATTGCAGTACAAAGCCTAGGAGGGAAATCCTACACTTTAGTTATAGTGGATGACTTCTCCAGGTTCATTTGTGTATTCTTTCTGAGTTCAAAGTCAGATACATTCAAGGTTCTTACAGATTTTCTCAGGACCATACAGATTGAGTTCTCTACTCATGTTGCATTGATCAAAAGTGATCATGGCAGAGAGTTTGAGTCTCTTCTTATGCATGAGTTCTGTGAGAAGGAAGGTATCAGGAATTACTTCTCATCTCCTAGAACTCCCCAACAAAATGGGGTAGCTGAAAGGAAAAAATAAGACACTCATTGAAGCTATAGGTACATTGCTTGCAGATGCTTACATGCCCCTCACATTTTGGGCAGAGGCTGTACGCACAGCAAATTATGTCCTAAACAGGAGCCTTATTCACAAATTAAAGAACAGGACTCCCTATGAATTACTCAAGGGGAAGAAACCTAAAATAAACTATTTTAAAGTATTTGGTTGTACTTGTTACATACACAATAACAACAAAAAATACATTAGAAAGTTTGAGGCTAAGGCTAAAGATGGAGTTTTTCTAGGATAATCCCAAGTAAGCAAGACCTATAGGGTGTTTAATAAATCAACATTAAAAATTGAAAAATCTATTCATGTTTCCTTTGATGAGACTAATATGTATTGCAAGGAGAAGAAAACTTATACCAATAACACCTTGCAGGTACCCCACTTGTGTGAGATCTTGGATGGACTAAACCTCACCCAAGAGGTTCCAACTCATCCCTCTCCATAAGCCATTCAAGAAAGTGAAGAGGAAGAAGGTGATGCAAATGAATCTCTACCAACAGCAAATGCAATTCCACAAGAGGAATCAATACCAAATGTTGTTGAACAACCAACTCCACTCACTGAATTTGTCACACTCAGGGATAACCCCAGATCTCAAGTAATTGGAGACATATCAGTAGGTGTACAAACAAGGCATCAACTCAACCATGATGTGATGCATGCCTGCTTTCTCTCCCAAATTGAGCCTCAATCCATAACTGATGCTGAGCAAGATCCTCATTGGATTCTTGCAATGTAAGAGGAACAAAATCAATTTGAGAGATGTAGAGTTTGAGACTTGTTTCAAAGGCCTGAAGGCTATCCAGTGATTGGAACTAAGTGGGTTTTTAGGAATAAGCTTGATGCCCAAGGTGTGATTGTGAGGAATAAGGCTAGGCTTGTTACTCATGGATATAGACAAGAAGAAGGGATTGATTATGATCAAACCTTTGCACCTGTGGCAAGGTTGGGATCCATAAGAATATTTCTTGCCTATGCAGCATTCAAGAGATTAAAGGTTTTCCAAATGGATGTAAAGAGTGCTTTCCTAAATGAAGTACTATAAGAAGAGGTTTATGTAGAACAACCTACAGGTTTAATTTCTTCAACTTATCCCTCTCATATTTTTAAACTGCATCAGGATCTTTATGGTCTAAAGCAAGCTCCAAGAGCTTGGTATGAGACCTTAGCTAGCTTTCTATTAGAGCATAAATTTACAAGAGGAACTGTAGATAAAACTCTTTTCACTAGACATCATAAGGACCAAATCTTATTAGTGCAAATATATGCAGATGAATTATATTTGGCTCTACAGATTCAAAACTATTGTAAGACCCCATTTTTTTTTTTAAAAACACAGGGTCTTATGCCCAGAACCGCCGCCTTGCGGTGACACCTTCTCGCCCGGAAGCGTCATCACAACAAAACGTCGTTTCTGCCGGCCAATTCGATCGTAGCATAGTAACAAAATTAGAGTAATAACATGCGAAGCAAAACTCTAAGTAAAAGTCCACAAAAATATCACATCAAGTAAAATATCTCCACGATGGGAGAGTCCACAAAAACAAGCACTGTAAATAAGGGCTTATGCCCGATACAACAATTCCTCACCACAAGATCTCTCATGTGGAAATAAAATAAACACTACTAGAGTAAGGGCCTCACGGTCCCAGCTGTCTGAACTCCTGTGCTAGACTGCCCTATCTCCAAGCATGTCGACCTCTGGGGCTGCTCCTCCAATCTGGGCTCCGCGACTCTGGTCTTCATTTGGCCGCTTCCGGCCCCGAGTAGTAAGCCAATCCGGCTCGATTCTTTTCGCCATCTCCAAAATTCGGGAGATGGGCCCGTCAGATACAAATAGTAAGGTCTCCCTCAGCTCCTCCCGCAGGCCCTTGTAGAACCTTTTTGTATACCCAGCTTCGTCCAACTGATATGAGTCTGCAAACCGGGCTAAATGATCAAACTCTCGGTGGTACTCCACCACCGTCTTGCTCCCTTGCCTCAATTGCAAAAACCTATCCTCCAGCTCATCTCTGGCTGATTGCGGAACAAAGTGCTCCAATAGCGCGCCCTTGAATTCCTCCCAAGCTATCTCTGCAGCCGTCCTGTCAGCAAAAATCGTATCCAGGGAAGTCTTCCACCACCTCTTAGCATGAGATTCCAAGCAAGACACGACCAAGGGCACCCTTTCCTCCCACGGGCACTTGATCCCAGTCAACATCTCGTACATGATATCTAGCCACTCCTCTGTCCGGACGGCAGACTCAGTCCCACAGTAGGATGGGGGAGCGAGTCCTCGAAAGATACTCAGCCAGTTGGCCCCCGGGTTTGGCTGCGGAGCCAGAACCTGTTGAGCCCTGAAAGCATCCAAAATGGCTGTCAACGTCTGTCCCACCTCTGACTGTAGGAAAGGAGTAGGGACCGGGGGAGGTGGTGTAACATCCGGAGTCTGCTGGGCCCCGCCTTGTGGTGTGGGCTGAGCTGGAGGCTGCGAAACAAACTATATTAGTGGGTAATCAGCTCAAATATATGCAAAGTGGACTATTTTACAAGTGATTCCTCCTTAGGGTCTCACCACTGCTTCCGCTGCTAGTTTGTCCGCAAACTAAGCTCGCACGGGGGTGGAGCAGGGGTTGTGGACTGTTACCTTTCGATCGGGGTTTCCCTCTGATACCATTTCAAACCCTAGAAATTTACCCTAAAGGGCCTACCCTAAAATTCTAGGGCTACCCTAGTCCAAACCACTCCAAACTTCATAAGTGAGTGTAAAAAGTCAAATTATATCAGTGGCCAAAATTTCAGCCTCTGATGAGGGAATTTGGCCACTCAACCATCAAATAGTGGCTTTTGACCAAAATACCCTTATAAGGTCATATATAGGGTGGGTAAATTACCTATCCTAAACATCTCCAAATGAGCTACAGTTTTAACCCTATACCTATCATGACATCTAAGACCACCCACCAAAATTTGGGGGAGTTTTAAATTAATTAGGTCACATAATTAAATTAATCATGATTTATTAAATTTTTCTAAAAACTATAGAAACATATTCTCCAAAAATTCTAAATTTTGGACAGGTTCTAGATATGACTAAGACTTTCTCACTGCCCAAATTTCAACTTGTTTGGACAAGGAATGAAGTGTGGGCACCAAAAATAATTTTTGTTTAGGCCTAGGTATAGGTCCTACCAAAAAGGGGTACCCTGGTCTAACCAGTGGCCCAAAAGGGTCCAAGCAATTTTTGCTACAAACTAGACACCCGAAGCTACAATTTTCATGTTGGGCAGATTTCCATTCAGGGTCCCTAAGTATTTTTAAAAATTAAATACATTAAATACATCTAATGTGACAGAAATGAAATGATATTTATTTAAATCCTAAAGTATCTGATTTGATACCGCGCGAATCATGGCGCAGATCGACGGCGCTGGGTTATCGTCCCCGATGAGCAAACGGCCAGGATTGCTTCTTCCTGTGCCGACTTCAAGCGTCTGCCGCCGGCCACCCAGTCCCTTCCCCGGCCGGCCACCGCCACCATCACCTCCGTTGAGGTGGTGGCTATCGCCAGACGGCGGCACAGCCGCCGGAGGGGCGGATTCCGGCGATCCAACCAATAAAATTTTCGGCCGAAAGCCATGAATTTTGCGAATTGGATCGGGCTCAATTGTGCCCGAACCTTGGCCCTAATGAAACCTAAGATCTACCCATGAGAAAAGAGGAGGAGGAGGACCTTGTTGGCGGCCTGGAGACGAGCGGATCTGCGGGTTGACATGGTGGTGGCGCCGCCGATCGGAATTCTGCGATCTCCCAGTAAACTCGCCGGATTTCTTCAGTTAAGGATTGGGAAATTCTTCTCCAAGCTCACTGATGATGTTTAAAACATCAGAGGGGGAGAAGAATGGAAGAAACTGCCATGGCCATCATGGCCATTAAAGGCTTGTTTCGGCCATGATGGTGGAGGCTGTAACAGCCCCTTGACAGCCAGGAAAACGGCTGGAAACTCCTCCCCTTCACTGGAGGAGATGAATGCTGCCATCAATGGGGACCATTGGCCTTTCCTTGGCCAATCTCCTCCTTCAACTCTCTTTCCCCTTTTCTCTCTCCTCCATTAGTATGGAATGAAGCTTTCTCTCTCTCTCCTAGTCACCAAAGCTGACCATGCTGACTCCCCAGCCTATTGGCAGCCCTTTCCACCCATAATATTTCATTATATTGTGGTTAACTTAAAAGGAAAAAGGGGTTGAGCTTGGGTTGACCCCCCCCCCCCCCTTTGCTAGGTTAATAATGTTGTGATGGGGTCATGGAGTCATGGTGAAGCCCTAATGTCCTTCTAAATTATTGTTTTGAATTTTACTATTTGCAGACCATGGTAGCTTTCATCCTCCTACCTAGGCCCACTTGGTCCCCAAGGTCTTCCTAGGGTTGGTCTTGACCTAGCCTTGCCCAAAATCACCCTTAGGGGGGTCTAGTTGAAATTGGGATGTTACAACTATACAAGAGGTTTTCTGACCTCATGCATACCAAATTTGAAATGAGTAGCATGGGAGACCTTTTCTACTTCCTTGGACTCCAAGTGAAGCAACTCCCTGATGGCATCTTCATCTCTCCAGAAAAATATGCTAAAAAACTTCTAAAGAAGTTTGGGATGACTGATGCATCAACCAAGAAAACTCCCTTGGCTACCAATGCTGTTGTGCACTCTGATGCACCAGGGAAACCTGTGGATCAGAAACTTTATAGGGGCATTGTTGGGTCCCTATTATACCTCACAGTAAGTAGGCCAGATATTATGTTTGGCACATGTCTTTGTGCCAGGTTCCAGGTGAACCCTAAAGAATCTCATCTAATTTTATTAAAAAAGGATTTTAAGATATATAAAGAGTTGTCCTAATCTAGGACTATGGTATCCTGCTGAATCAGAATTTGAGTTAACTGGATACTCTGATGCTGATTTTGCTAGATGCAGGGTAGATTGAAAAAGTACTTTAGAAACTTGCCAGTTCCTAGGTATGAGGTTAGTATCATGGTTTTGTAAAAAGCAAACATCGGTGTCAACTTCAACTGCTGAAGCAGAATATATTGCAGCAGGCAGTTGTTGTTCACAGATGCTTTGGAGACAAAATCCGCTTCTACATTATGGGTTCAGTTTAAATAATTCAACACTACTTTGTGATAATACAAGTGCAATAGACATAGCCCAGAATCCAGTTCACCATAGTAGGACAGAACATATTGATATAAGATATCATTTCATTAGAGAGTGTGTAGACAAAAAGAAAATCAATCTTATCTATATTTACACTGATTTACAAAGGGCTGATATATTCACCAAACCTCTAGATGAGAGAAATTATATGTTCTTTGTAAATCAGCTTGGTATGATCAATGGAGAAGATTTTATTTGATTTCTGTCTCCACTCGACGAATTTTCCAAAGTTCGTCGAACGGAGTTCGACGAACCGGGGAAGGTTTGTGAGATATTCATCGAACGGAGATTGCCGAATTCTCTGTGTGAAATAATTTTCGTCGCCCGGAGATCGATGAACTTGCTTTAGAAGATATTCGTCGACCGGAGTTCGACGAATTGACTTCAAGTCTTCTGGGTGAGATCGACGAATTATTTATTACTAAATCATTTCATCGAACTGAGTTCGAAGAACTATTTTTTTTTTCATGGAGCGGAGTTTGTCGAACGGAGATTTTATTGATACTGATATGGATATTGATGAGACTGTTGGTGATTTCATTCTTAATCCCACAGTTAACTTAGAAGATTTGCTGAAAACTTTTGATACTGTACATATGCATCTTCTTCCAACAAAATTCACTAAGCCATATTTTGCTATTGTTCCTTATACATCTCAGGTCAGTCCAGTAGTTGCTAAGTAACTTAGGGACAGCTTTGTACTTCCAGACACTACAATCATTCCATCCCCTCCAGAAGCTATCTCAGCACCAACCTTTGTGATGAATAACTCTCCCATGCCAGATCTAGATACATTGATCTTGGCTGACATTGTATAAGAAAATAAGGCAGCAGCTGAAAGCTCTGTCCCAGTTACTTCTGATTCTTGTATAGCTTCTTCTCCAACTCCTGGTGAAACTCCAGCCTTTGAAACTTCTGCTCCTGCTATAGAAAAGACTGCTACTTATGCTAAAGCCTTGAAAGCATTGGATGCTCTATATGATGACCCTCAGGGTTCTGCCAGTGATGATGATGATGAAGATGAGGATGAAGATTCAGATGAGGAGGATACAAAGAAGAAGAGGAAACAAGTATCCAAGAAAAGAAAAGCTCCTCCTCCTCCTGCTCCTAAGCATAATCCAGCAAATGACACTCCCTATTACATTCTGCAAAAGATAACACCATACAAAGGGATGCCAGCTTGGATGTGGCTGTCCAAGAATGAACAAAAGGAGAGGAAGAGAAGCAGAAGATACTCACCTCCTCCAGTTCAGAGATATAGAAAAGATCCACCACCTCCTCCTCGTCTTGCAGCTGGTGCTTCTGACTCTAGTTCTCAGAGATCTGCCCCAATTCAAACTTATCAGAGACATCAAGGGAGATCTTCTAGAAGCAGTCAGCAAAGGAATCACTCTTCAGGAAGTCAACAGCAGAAACATCAACAGCAGCAACATCAGCAGCAGTAGCAAACTCTCTATACAAAATAGAAAGCTGATAGTCCCAACATGCCATACTCACCTCATGTTCCTTTTGAAGATCCAGAAATAGCCAACACAGCTAGAATGCCCAGGTTCCAGGAACTTATTGGTCTCTCTATGATCAACAAAGTAAGAGCTGAAGGCAAGGATATCTCAGGATACTCCACTATGTCTAAGTACAGAAAAGAAGAACTCAAGAGATATAATAAGGCAAACAAATTCTTCAATGTTGATGACTACATGAAGCTGCACCTAGAAGCAGTTGTCTACAGGGCTACATCTTTGAAGATTATAGGAGCTGCTGACATGACAATGTCCAAGGTGGAAGCTTCAGATCCTAATAGAGAGATTATGTTTACTAAGACAGGAGAAAAGACTAAAGAATATAAGCCCACAGATAAGAAATAGAAGAAATAATCTTTACATTGCTTCAATTTTTTTTTCTTTCTCTGCATTAGCTTTAAAACTGATTTCTCTATTTAAAACAAAGCTCATGTACATATATATCTGATGCATGTGTTAGTAATCTCTGCCAGATATACCTTTTTCCTGCTTTGTTTATTCTTATGTTTTTGTTTTGAGTCTATTAGTGACCTCACCCAAATAGGGCGAGATTGTTGGATCCCTAATTGATTTGGGCTAGGTTCACTAACTTAGGATGATTTGACCCAACATGTATAGTCAGGGTCATAGTTGTGTCCTAGAGTCTAGGCCAAGAGTCAACATCATATGGATCTGCCTACAACAGCTTGTTAGAGACTCAAGCAGTTGTGTCGACACCCAGAAGAATTCTATCGACACACAGAAATGCTATGTCGACACCCAGAGGATTTGTGTCGACACAACAGACTATCAGTCGACATAGATAATATTAATCGACACTAGCTCAGTCGACACCAGAAGGACTTGTGTCGACACCCAGAACCATGTGTCGACACAGTTCACAGAAGCTATTTCAGAAGGATAAGTCAAATTCTCAGGTCGACGATTGATGTCCTCAGCTCGACGATCTTGAGATATTTCTCTGAGCTGAGGTCGACGATCTTCGTTCTCTGGTCAACGAAATCTGGGATATTTCTTCAACTATCTAAAGTCAGGATAACTCCAAATTATTCTAAGTCCAGAATAGTTGCTGAACTCCAGTCGACGAAGTTACAAACTCAGCTCGACGAACAAGAAGACGTCTGGTCGACGAATACAATATCTCAGCTCGACGAACTGGTAATTCAGTTCGACAGATTCTGCCAACTGTTCTACGATTCCAGACTTAGCCATTTTCGGCATTCTGTCCTCACTCAAATGCGATAATTCTTGAAAAATTAATGCTCTAACATTCTCTGAATGTATCCGTTAGAGGGAGCATTAATTACGGTCTTCCTCGGGATTATTACTTGCCGATTTTCCACAAGACAGTTAGGGAAATTAGTCAATGATTATTATTCTCAAGGCCGTTAGCATTAATGACTGAGGCATTCAAAATTTTAAAAGATAGAAAAGAAGAAACACAGGGACACAAATATACAAAAACGAAGAGATAGAACAAAAAAAATCAATCTGCAGCTTACAGTGACAAACAGAGATCAGTATTCAGTAGAAGAAGAACAATCATACAATAACAAGAATCTTCTTCTTCCTTATACTCTCCAGGACTTCCAAGGACAACTACTATCAAATCAGTCAAGGAGTTCCTGCATCTCTGCTAGTCAAGAACTCGGCTTGAAGGCCTATCACCTTACAGCAAAGCTCCAGATCTTCCCTGAACCATTCTTATCTCAGGGGGAGCTGTTTGCTAACATCAATCCACATAATTCTTCTCTCTGATTGTTGATAGAGAAGACATAATCAACTCTCTCACCCCCACCTCTATAAAGGGTTGTCATCTCCCTTCAAAAGTGATTCCTAGTTACAAGTCTCCTGATCAAAAGACTTGAGTTGGTTTTTGGGGACCTGATCAAAACCCATTGGTGTCAGACACCTGATCAACAACCTGAGTGAATTCCTACTGGGGTGGTAGAAGAGTGGACTACCCAGATTTGTGGAACCATTATAAATTTCTTGTATCGTCTGGTTGACTATTTCACCTTTTGTTCTTGCTGTGCTTGTGAATTAGGTTTACTATCTACTAGCATTTCATCATTTCCTGCACTAGGACTTAATACTTTTTTTAAGTATACTCTATTCACTCCCCCTCTAGAGTATTCTAGATCTAACTCTAACTTTCATCTTCAATATGAGACAAAAATTTCACCTCTCTCAAAAAACTTTACTGGAGGAAGAAGTTTTCAAAGAAGGCCTACACCCTGAAGTAAAGCTACCACTCCTGATCAGGTCTATATAACTCAGGGGGAGCTTTTACAACATCAATAAATCCACTAGTCTTCTCAGAGAATTGAGACACAGAAAACAACATCATTTTTATTCTTTCTTTCACTGTGTACGGAGTTATAACTCCCTTCAAAAGTTAAACTTTTTAGTTCACAAGTCACCTGATCAAAAGACTTGGGTTTGTTTTTTGGGCACATGATCAAAAGCTTAAAGAGTTGCTAGATCTCCCATAGAAAAATAGATCTTCTAGTGACAGGTTTCCTGATCAAAAAGCTTTGGTGACAAGGCACCTGATCAAAAACCTATAGTGGCAGGGCACCTGAGCAAAAAAATGTAGTGGATTCCTACAAGGGTGGTAGAAGAGTGGATGTACCCAAGTTTATTGGGGAACCACTATAAATTTCTTGTGTCATCTGGTTGTGCCTTTACTTGTTTATTTTTTGTGCTGTGATATTTCTCTTAATATATATATATATATATATATATATATATATATATATATATATATATATATATATATATATCACCTATTTTAATCCGCTGTAAAAATAAATTAAATTTTTAATATACTCTATTCACCCCCTCCCTCTAAAGTTAGTTAGATCTATCCCTCACTTTCATCCTTGAAGCAGGACCAAATTCCTTAGAGTTCTTACCCTCATCAGACTTCCTCTTATCTTTCCTCATCTGCTTTCCTACATTCTTCGCATTGTCGATTGCTTCAACATTTATGGCAGCTTCTACAACTACATCATAACTTCCAAATCCATAAGCATTGGCCAGCTATTGGATGTCATTCCTCTGACCACCCAGAAAGAGCTTAACTCTACTAGATTCCCAGGATACCAAATCCGGGGCAAACCGACTCAATTTTCTAAACTCCACTTTATACTCACAGCGAGTTTCCTTCGCTTCAAATTCAAAAAATTATTCATCAAGCGGTCCTGCTCGACCGATGGGGGGAACTTCCTTGTCAATAACTCCTTGAAAGCTTCACATGAATATCCATCTTTAAGGTTCTCCTTCTCTCTTAACCACCAGCCCTTTGTAAGGCCTTTCAACCGGTACGCAGCAACCATTACTCTCTAGTTTGCAGATATTCCTAAATACAAAAAAATCTCCTCGATTGAGATAATCCAATCATCCAAAGCCATGAAGTCATCTCTACCATCATAGTTTGGTGGTTCCAGTTACCTAAAATGCGAGATAAAGTTCATCTCTGGTGGCAACAAAGCTGGAGGCACCAGAGGAGGAGGCGGAATAGGAATAGCTTGACCCAAAGCAGGGTATTGCACTCTAATTAGTTTCAAGACAACAATAGACAACAAAGCCCGGATCTGTGACTGCATCTCCATTATTTACCTAGACAGAGCCTCATTTCTCTGTCGCAGTCCTTCAATCACTGCCTCACTCTGTGCCCCAGACGACTCGCCCTCAGACTGCGGAGTCGACCTTGTAGCAGGATGCTTCAACCACATTCTAATAACACAACAAGCAACAAATCAAAACCTAGCCTACTGGTAAAGCTACACAACTTAGTTCAGACAATACATGTTCAAAAACTTGCTCAAGCTGCTAACTTGCTCTTGGAATTTCATTAATGATGTCATGCTTAAACTTAGGATGATATACCGTCATCCCACTGACTCATGTGCATAGAGTATGAATGCATGAATTATTATTTTTTGTTTTACTTAAACCATTTGTGTACATATGTCATCTTTATAATCTTTAGCTTGGCACGTGTTCTAATGCAATGCTGTGACATGCATGTTGTTTTATGTAATCTACTAAAGGCCATATTGCATGTTATGACCGGGGTATATATATAATATTATGAATCTCATACTACATAATATCGCATGCAATGAAAAGTAAAATCTAATCTGCATTCGTGTTATGATTGTTATGCATCCCACACTACATAACTGTCAAATGTTGCCTCGTTTGAGGATACATATACAAATACATATTATGCATCTTATACTACATAATATGACTCGTATACTTCTTATCATACTTATGAGTGTAGTGTTCATGCTTCAGCCAAGAAGTATTGATGACACATCGGTGTGTGTATGCAATGGAACAAGACAACTAAAACTCACATGAGATGGTTGTTCGACCAATTGTCAAACAACCCATGCCTCTGATACCAACTTTCACAACACGCATTTTCTCTAAATTTAAATGTATATCAGAGTAGGAGAAAACACACGTCGTGATGCCACGTCGTGCAGTGGATAACTACAGATATTCAGGAAAACTCTAATCTTAACATAGTTTATTAAAATACCAAGTTATTATGTGAAGAAAACATGTACTAAGTTATGTTTTAGATGGACATATCCCTCGGCTCAGTAGATCAACTAGCCCATAACTGAAATATATAAGTTTACGCAGGTAAAAATACCTTATTTACATAAATTGACATCCTAAATGAGCAAAAACATCCTTATAGTATAACTCATGATATGCAAGGCTCTAAATTTAGTATAAGTATGAAAATAGCTTTTATGTTCGTCAAACATAATGATGTTAGTTTTGAAAAATAGCATGTTTTAGTTTATAGAATTAATACTTTTATAATTTAAAAATATCTAACATGCAGCCTAACATAAAATCTTCCCAAAGAGCAAGTAAATACAATAAGTCATATAGAAAAGCTAGGAAGTACTAAACATTATACAAAAATCAAGTGGGCGTCAACAACCTGACATAAACCCACTAAAAGCTAAATATATCTGAACAAGAATAACACAACACAATACCTCACAATTGATGAGGAAAAGAGACAGCTGCAACCACTGCTAAACCGAAGCTAGCACCAAACCCTAGGCGCTTAATCAGCAACATATCCAAACCAGAGGCATTCAAAGAAAGAAAACCTCTATAAAAAATAATAATACAAGTGGTGAACAAAGATCAAAAGGTTTAAAATAAACCCAAAAGGAATAAATGGTTACCGACCCTAATCGAAGAATAGTTAGAAAAGACTAACTTACAAGCTCAAAGTAAAGAAATTTGCACAAAGTTTTATAAAGATCTAAGCTTCATGGAATATACGAATAAATAACTGTAAGTATAAGGAATTATTTAGCCCATAACTTGGTGAACAAAAACAACGACAATTCCAGCACCTGTGTTGGTGGGAACCTGCATAACACACCAACAATAAGAACTTTATAAGGGCCCAAGGAAAGGTTGTCTTATACCTTGACACACCTAAAACCGCGGAAAAACTGGCACCTGGGTTGCTGGGAACCTACCCAATACACCGGCAGTCACATACCCATACCGAGCAAACCCACAATGGCAATAATTCACCAAAAAGGCATCAAGTTACTGGTCCTTTATGATGCAGGACCAAGGTTTCGAAGGATTAACACGTATTCTTATGTTTGACAATTAAATTAAAATATCTAGCGCGCGTTTTCTCTACTTAGCACTATCAGATACCGAGAAATTAATGATAATATTTCCAATATTAAATAAATTAATCAATGCAAAGGGTCGCTACCCCTTATTTTAAATTGAACAAGGGCTATATGACAATATTCGCTCAAGCAAAATGGACCCACCCGATCAGGACAAATGGCAATTCAAATTAAGTTATGCGCCACGTTCTCACCTCCAATAAAGAATATTCACTCTAAATAAGTGATTTAAAAAATTAAGTCTTATTAGATCCCCAAGTTAATTAATATGAGGGTTTATCGAATCACCTGAACTCAAGGGGAAATCAAGGGTGATGAACCTGATTTCTTCTAGTGTTCTCGAGATCTACCCGCTTCAATTTTTATGAAAAATATTCCTGAAATAAATGCCTGAAAATTCAGATTTTATTAAGCGCTAATTTCAATATAAAACCGGACTAAAAACTAGCCTTCTAATTCCATCAAAAACTCACAAAATAATTTAGAAGAGTTCACACAAGAAGGTGTAGGAATCGTTACCCGATCCCAAGAAAGTCCTTCCATAATATTATGTGGAGGAAAAAGCTCACGATGGTTGATGATTTCTATTCTCCACATGAACCCACGGATCCGCACCAGTTTATGAAGACGCAAGTCGTTCTTCCTTTTGCAATAAAAACCTAGAAAGGGAGTAACATTGATGAAGCAAATATATATATGGGAAGGAGAGAGAAAAGGCGGTAGGGAATATTTTTCTCAAGTAATAGAGGGTGGAGGCTAGGGAAACCCTAGGTTGTTTGAAATTTCAAGAGGGGTGTAGGAGGGCTCAGGTATGGTGTAAGGTAAAGGTTGTGGCTGGTTTGTTTTCTATGTGGAGAGGTTGGAGGCTCGGGATGGTGGAAGAGTTGGTGGTGGAGTTGGTGGCTCGGGTTTGGTGGAGGAGTTGGTGGCCGGGTTTGCTAGTGGGGTTGGTGGCTCGGGTTATGAGGAGGCGGTGCTTGGCTTGGAGGGAGAATTAGAGGAGGAGGAGGAGGAGAGGAAGGGAGGCCGGATATAGAGAGGCAGAGAGGGAGGAGGAGGGATGGCCGGCGGCCAAAGAGAGAGGGGGAGAGAGGAGGCCGAAGTTGACTTGGAGGAGGAGAAGGGAGACAAAATTTTAGGGTTCTATTTTTCTTCCTCTTCTAAACAATATGACAAATATCATGGCCTATATATAGGCTTACACCACTCCATCTCCTCCAATTCAAAATTCAAAAATTCGAAATTCAAAATGAAGCTATGATGGTTATATGCACCCATCATGAAATAAAAACAATACAAAATTTAAATGTATGAAATTAAAATATTCTTGATGGTTATAGGCACCCATCATTACATGAAATTAAAACAATAATTAAATGCTTGGAAATAAAAAATGCTAAAATATAAATGATAAAATATATAATAATAATAGTGCAATTTATAATTATATATTTCATTTATTTGCGGCGGCGGATGTCGAGCAAAACATGTAGCGGCGGCGGCGTTGGCGAAGAAACGTTGTTGTAGACTCACATCCTAGAGTTTTCGGCGACGACCGTCCCAATCCACGAAGTCTAGATGTCGTGGATCCGGGACCGCATCAGCATCATCGCCATCAATCCTCCACCACTAAAAATTACTCATCACCGATGAGGGACGGTGAGGGGGGAACCGTCGAAAGCAGCAGCAACATGGGGCAAATTTGCCCCCGCAATCCGTGTCGTAGTAGCATGAACATCCCATAGCTCAAAGATTCAGTCAGGTGTAGAAATAGCAAAACTCGAAATGGTGTCAGGAAAAAGAAAATTAACTTATCTTACCATCCAGTTCAATAACAAAGGAGTCCACGTGAAAAATAGACACGATAGTACTAACACTCCCCAACCGAAGAGAATATTTAGTGGTAGGAAGAAACAATGGAGAAAAGCACTCTGGTGGAACAGAGACGTACAATAAAAAGTCTGGAAACTTGAAATAAAGTGAAACACACTATGCTGTACAAAAATCTGAAATAAAAACATGAAATCTGACATTCTTCATAATCATGGATGGGTCGGCAATCATATATATTAATTTATTAACGGAGCCAGAAGGCATCCGCTCGGGGACTGACAAGACTAAACCCAAATCACTAAATCTAGCATCAGACAGTCTCAAAAAGTAGTGGAAGTGTGTGCGACAAAACTTAAAATGAATCACTAATGTCCTAGATACATGAGGAGAGAAACCATGTGTTACATGTCTTGACCCTAAAGCTGAGGATAAGGGAGGTAAGTTAGGAGGCACAGGAGACTTATAATTAAAGATGACTTTCATTGGCTCCAAATTCGCAGTTCTAAATTTATATTTAACATTTTCACGCTTGGCATGAAGATATGCCAAGGGGAAACGCTCATCATAAATAATAGTGTTGGATGGTCCCGAATGCGAAAAAATGTGCGAGCAAAACAACTCAAGGAACCCAACTATAGTCACTAACGTGGGGAAATGAGGGTAATCAAATGGTGGTGGATAAACATGTGCGACCGGTTGTGGTATATATGTATATCTAGGGGACACCACATTTAGAGGCACAATTGTCAAAGGAATAGAGTAAGTCGTAATACGGGATGGAACCGTAGACGGACACACAAAAAAATGAGCTGTCAAAAGTGACGTGTAATCATATCTATGAGGTGCAGTGAATAGTCCAAATACTAGTGCGCTGGACATAGTAATATCTATATACTGATACAACGCCAATGTCAGAACTAATAAAGTTGGCTTGACACAAAAATTTGGACTAGGTCGGTAAAATCAAAGCAGGGATAAAATCTGAATCAGTAATAATTTCACTTATCGGTTATAACATCAATGAACTCTCAGCCGGGGGTAAAACAAAAGAATCGTCCAAAAATACAACTTCCTCGCTTCCAATTTCTTCAAACACACTACACAAGTCATTCAATTCAGGATCAGTAACGGTCTCAGAAATGGGCAAAATCAAACCCGAAGAAAATTTTAATTCAGATTGAACTTTAGACAATGGTGGTAACATCGAATAACTCTCATTCGGGTTCGCAGCGCTAAAATCATCCAAACATAACCTTCTCACGTAAGGTGAGTCATCCCAATCAGTCAGGACATCCATTACGTAAGGGTCATCAATGACAATAGAGAAATCCTCACTCACAGGCTCCTCAGGTAAGTCAGATGAAGTTTCAGTGGGTTTAATCATAGGATCTAACTTGATGGGGATCGTATCCTAGAGAGGGCACTCAATACTAGGATGAACAGACACAACACTAGTAGGGCAAGTAATAGGCAATGGAATACTCTAACAGATCGGAATGAAATCATCCCATACATCGTCTTCTAAATCAGTAGGGATTCCCTCAATTTAAGAATCATCAGACTAGTCGGGCACTATCGTACGTGAAGGAATACTCTCACCTAGCTGGTCATCTTTAGAATCTAGAGATAGTATATCAACATCAACATCCTCAGGATCACGAGATACCACATCTACATCTACATCCTCATGGATATCAGTCACTATATCAGGGGGCTTAGATGTCGAGGCTAAAGGAGCAGACACCCTAGTATCAACCTCTTTCGAGTTCGAATTTTGCGGTCTAAATGGCTTATGTTCCCTAGAGTTGGGAATAGGCACACTTTAGGTATTACTACCTATATGGGGATAGGATCTATCCTGAGGTGTAGGTTCACTCCTATAAACAGATGCGGGTCTAGTGACGAAACTATTCTTCCTAATGGGTGTGGTGCTATTAGTACATATGTAGGCGGGATCAAAGTGATTTTAGAGTAGGCTATGCTTGTACGGCCAAACAATTTTATAGCTAACAACACGACGTTCTTCGTTTAACCAAAACACGCGGGCTCGACCTATTAACCACTATCAGACGATGTTAACCTTTTGTTGGTCATCCCATTCGTGACAATCAAAATAGTTTTCTACCCACTTAACGCAGCCTCTAAAAAATTTGGGATCCCCATAACCATCATAAGTGAATAGATAACTCTGGGGAAGATTAGAATTCTTAGGGTATGATGACAACACTGGGGTAGGACTAAACACGAATTTAGCATACAAATAGTCATTGCCATCATAAGTGGGTGCATGTGTTCTAGCATACACATCATAGGCCATTTTCTAGTGAGAACCGAAAGGAAAAAAACTCACCGGAAACGGTGCACATGCAATGAATAAATAATATGGCCCTATTTAATTTTCAAAGATGTAATTGTTCCCGCTAATTACTTAAGGTAATAAATATATATATATTTTATTTTTTACTGTAAATAATATGAAGATTATTAAATAATTTTTTTTTATTTTTTTGCTGAAAAAAAATAAAAATATACGCCGCTATTGGCACACAAGAAAAAAATTTTTTGTAGTTTTAATAACTAAATATGCAAGACAGGTACATGTAGACGTACTAAGTAAGAGGGGGAGGGTGCCAATTTGGAAATTGACGTGAACCTCCCTCTGATATCAAATTGATGCAGGCCGAAGGTTTTGACGGATTAATATGCATTCTTAGGTTTGACAATTAAATTAAAATATCCAACGCACGTTTTCTCTACATAGCACTATCAAATACCCGAGAAATTAATGATACTATTTCCAATATTAAATAAATTAATCAACGCAAAGGGTCGCTGCCACTTATTTTAGATTGAACAAGGGCTATATGCCAATACTCGCTTAAGCGAAATGGACCCACCCGATCCGGACAAATAGCAAGTCAAATTAAGTTGTGTGCCACGTTCACACCTCTAATAAAGAATATTCAGACTAAATAAGTGATTTAAAAAATTAAGACTTGTTCGATCCCCAAGTTAATTAATATGAGGGTTTATCAAATCACCTGAACTCAAGGAGAAATCAAAGGTGATGAACCCGATTTCTTCTAGTGTTCTCCGGATCTACCCGCTCTAATTATTATGAAAAATATTCGAGAAATAAATGCTTGAAAATTCATATTTTATTAAGCTCTAATTTCAATATAAAACTGGTCTAAAAACTAGCCTTCTAATTCCACCAAAACCTCACAAAATAATTTAGAAAAATTCACACAAGAAGGTGTATGACTCGTTACCCAATCCCAAGAAAGTCTGTCCACAATATTAAGTTGAGGAAAAAGCTCAAGATGGTGGATGATTTCTATTCTCCATGGGAACCCACGGATCTGCACCGGTTGATGAAGATGCAAGCCATTCTTCCTTTTGCAAGAAAAACCTAGAGAGGGAGTAACCTTGAAGAAGCCAATATATATATGGGAAGGAGAGAGAAAAGGTGGTAGGGAATATTTTTCTCAAGTAATAGTGGGTGGCGGCTAGGGCAAACCCTAGGTTGGCCAAAATTTCAAGTGGGGTGTAGGAGGGCTCGGGTATGGGGTAAGCTAAAGGTGGTGACTTGTTTTTTTATATGTGGAGAGGGTGGAGGCTCGGGATGGTGGAAGAGTTGGTGGTGGAGTTGATGGCTCGGGTTTTGTAGAGGAGTTGGTGGTCACCTTTGTTAGTGGGGTTGGTGGCTTGGGTTTGGGGGAGGAGGAGCTTGGCTTGAAGGGAGAATTAGAGGAGGTGGAGGAGGAGAGGAAGGGAGGCTGGATATAGAGGGGGAGAGAGGGAGGAGGAGGGGTGGCCGGTGGCCAAAGTGAGAGGGGGAGAGAGGTGGCCGAAGTTTCCTTGGAGGAGGAGAAGAGAGACCAAATTGTAGGGTTTCAATTTTTCTTCTTCATCTAAACAATATGACAAATATCATGGCCTATATAAGGCTTACACCACTCCATCTCCTCCAATTCAAAATTCAAAAATTCAAAATTCAAAACGAAACTATGATTGGTATATGCACCCATCATGAAATAAAAACAATACAAAATTTAATTGCATGAAATTAAAATACTCTTGATGGTTATAGGCACCCATCATTACATGAAATTAAAACAATAATGAAAAGCATGGAAATAAAAAATGATAAAATATAAATGATAAAATATATAATTATAATTATGTAATTTATAATTATATATTTCATTTATTGGCAGCGACGGACGTCGAGCAAAACATGTAGCAGCGACGGCGTTGGCGAATAAACATCGTGGTAGACTCCCATCCTCGAACTTGCTGCAACGACCGTCCAAATCCACGAACTCTCGATGTTGTGGATCCACGACCGCATCATCACCATCACTTTATCCAATACCAACGTAGCTATAATTATACAACAAAAACACCGACAACCATATCATACAACCAAAACACCGACAACCATCGTCGAACACAGACAAACCATATGCAAAACACTAGGCTTCTTCAATAACAAATGGGGAAATAGATCCAAGAAATTAGCCTAAGGCCAAACTCAACGGATTAGATACAATTCGGCCTGGAAATACCAAGTCTATACAGATTCATCGAGTATACTTGAGAAATACAACAGGATCTAAACTATTTTTACTTAGCAAAACGAGTCCACTAGTGATACACAACGAATCTTCGAAGAAATTCCTTAGTCCACGGAAAAGAATCGAGTACACTCGATGCCACGTTGAGTGCATTCAACGTACTTGACACCAACCAACTTACTCAACGATTCTGCCTTCACTCAACACTATGTTGAGTACATTCAATGCTTTTGACTTAGTCTCAAAACTACTCAACGCCTAGATTACAGTCAACGCTATATCACTAAATACTAAGGATTCACTCAACGCCGCATTGAGTCCACTAAATGCTTTTTCCTTAGTGCTAAATTATCTCCCGACGCACTCAATGCCAAAATGACGTTACTCGATGATTCTGACTTAGACTAAAAGATCACTCATTCTTTCAGCGCCAAGTCTGATTCACTCAACACCAAGTCTTATACTCGACGAAATCAACGCCTAATACCCGACGAATTCAACAACATTCAACGCCAGGCATTATACTCGACTAACTGAATGCCTAATGCTTGACGAATTCAACAACACTCAATGCCAAGCTTTACCCGTCGAATTTTAATGGATACTCGACAAATTAGACTTAGGCTAAGATTGATTTTCGACTGTTTTGACTTTCTCATAATCAGCTAAATTTAATATACAAATAAGCCATATAAGACAAAATTAACTTAATCTATCTACTAAACCCGACAAAATCCACCCACTGCCATACACGATAGATTAATCTAGGGCTAACTAACCTATATCCGATGGATCTATTCCTAGGTTAATCAGTCAAACACGATGAAGAAACTCATCCCACCAGAAAAATCTACCCTATGCAGCAGCTAGGTCTTAGCTGAACCCTACCCTATTCCTAAATTCTAAGAAGGGAAAAGAAAATAATAGAGAATACAAGAAATGAAATCTTGTCAAGGGGAAAAACCACATCTTGCATCGTTCTTGCCAAAATCTAGCCGAACAACCACGCCTCTTCACGGATCTGGCCGCTAGAACACCTAAACAATAATTCCTGAAACTTTTCAGGACAAAGGAGGGTCAAAACAAAATTCCAAACACCAAAAATTTCACGAAACGGGAAAAGCTTACCACACAAACGTAGATCTTGGTGAGATCTATCCGGATCTACTCTCAAATGATGATTTTGGGCAGCGGAGCTTCTCCAATCGATGGCCTAAGGTGTCACACACACAAACCGCAAACATAGGGGTACTCAGCAAAGCATACAAACAATAGCATATGCAAAACGAAACTCATACCTGTGACAACGTCACTCTGCTTGATGGCCTCTTGCAGGCCAAGATTGTAGACCCGGGGTTGCGCCTGCGAGGCAGAGGAATCCACCACCGCCTTTCCTTTCTCCGCATAAGACGCTCCCGCCTTCTTTTCACTCTTTGGCGGTATCCGACAATCTCGCGCAATATGCCCCATCCGGCCACAATTGAAGCAGATACGAGTCTCTGGCTTGGAGGTCACCCCTGATGTTGCTCTCGTTGCAACTGATGAAGGAGCTTGTCCACTAGGCTTGGACTTCTTACCCCATCTCTTTTTATAAAATGTTTTTCCCGATCGGGGCGCCTTCCACTCCGGTTGCGTCATAACCAAAGCTCTCTTCCCTTGTACCCTCTTCATATCCTTTTCCAACGCGGTCGCGGTGTCAACCAATGCTTGGAAACCTTGGTTCACAGAACTGGACACAAGGAACCTCAGCTCGTCCCTCAGGCCTTCATAGAACCGATTAGTCTTCCTCTGCTCATCAGTAAAAATAGAACCCGCATACCGCCCTAAGCGAGTAAA
Organism: Platanthera guangdongensis; assembly: GCA_039583875.1. Lineage (NCBI taxonomy): Eukaryota > Viridiplantae > Streptophyta > Magnoliopsida > Asparagales > Orchidaceae > Platanthera > Platanthera guangdongensis. Next base: position 119,678,223 of record CM077150.1, on the reverse strand, counting down.
TTCATGCAGGTACGCGTCAACACTGCCATCACCTTGAGTCAACCGTTGGAATTCATTTTCCATGGCTATCCGTTGAGCCACAGGAAGGAGCTTCGCTAGGAAAAGTCTGGAGAATTCTTCCATCGATACTTGGGTTAACGGACGACCCGCCAAGTGATGCAACTCCATCTCATCCCACCATAATCGGGCTACTCCTTCTAGCAAGAAGGTGGCTAAGGTAACTTTCTGATGCTCCGTCGTTCCTATCGCCATCATCACTCGCTTGACGCGCGATAGCCAATCCTCAGCCTGCGTCGGGGTTCCCGCTCTCGAGAACGTAGGCGGATGGAAACTCATAAACCGCGTTAGCTGCTTCTCAGCCGCTCGAGGGGCCATAACCACGACATGTTCAGGCCTCGCCTCCACCTGTTCTGGCCTCACAGCCGCTTGCTCCTGCCTAAGGGGCTGGCCTTGGATTATTGTAAATAAGGCCTCCGCAACTAAACGCACATGTTCTACAGACGGTGGAGGTGTAGGCACCGCGGCTGGTGCCATACTTTCATCAGAACGCTGGGACTCAGACGGCCCAGCTCCACTTCGTGTCACCTAAAGGTGGACAAGACACGCACATTAGCGGTCATACCCAAGCAATCAACACAAAATAAGAACACGCAGGTTCCTCAAACACACACATATGCATTCCTATCATGGACATTCAGGAGTTCATTCGTAGACTTTGGTTTGCACAAACACGTGCTCACCACCCCACAAAAGAAGTCGACCATGACTTCGAGAGGGAACGACCAAGACGACCGATACCAAAAATGTAACAACCCCATCCGTTCATATGATATATTCTAGAAGGTCCGGCCGGGGCCCCACAGGATATATCACAAAACAGTCGGTGAAGATACAGGATGATACCAGAGTCGCGCATCGCACCGAACACAAAGCATTCTAGCGGAAGCCTAGACTACAACTTGAACTCCTCATGAATGTCCAAACATAAAACTCCACATTTTATATCATATAGGAATGTCTTACAACAAGTCAAAAGAGTTGGCCTTATGACCTTACATGGCTTTCACACAGTGGCCGAAACAAATTGGCGCGCAGGCCGGCCACAAGAAAAGAAAACACACAAAAGTACACATTTAGCCTTCGAGGGCTAGCAGCAATCGCAGCAACACCAGCAGGAGCATCAACCTCTATGCGTCCCGCTCGGCTCTCCAGCACCTTTACAAGGACAATCCACCCAACGGTGGCAAACAAAGGCAACGGTCAGCGTTCAGCTGACCAAATTATAACGACCCTACCCCTTCTATCGGGGCAGCGGTATTCTTCCTTGCAGGCATATTAGATCACAAGTATGGCAAACTATATCATAAAAATGTGCTTTCACGCACACAAGCCATCACAACCGTTCGCCACCCGGCCCAACGGTCCGTGCACTCAGGGCATATTCTTGGTGTTCTGGCAACCTCTTGCCCACCACCGTATCAGGGTCATCACCCAACGGTAACTCTCTTGAGCATTTCTTCCATGGCGTGCAGCCGGAGTTAGTCTTCCTACATCGGGATGGCCCGTAGCCCCCATTGTGTCATGGCGCGCAGGACGAAGACTCTTGCTATGCGCTCCAACATACCGCACTTTTTGGTCTCACGTCCGACGGACATAGCGCAGGTCGGATCCTCCACCCCCTGTTGCTCAAATCGCCTTGCCTTCTCCGAGTACAGCGTACTCATGGCTATATCAAAGGCGCGGGTTGGTCTCACCAATCCTGTTCTTGGCATTCAAGCCTGGGTATTTCTCTATACCCATTTCTCTCACAGCAACAACGGGTCTTTCCTGGGCACACCAGTACTTCCTGTGACTCTCTCCACAGGTGGACACCGCACAAGCACAAATGTCAGGGGTCTTTCCTAGATCTCATGCCAGTACTTCCTGTTACTCACTTCACAGGTGGACACCCTACGACATCAAGCATCCCAAAAGGGCCTTTACTGGTCACACCAGTACTTCCTGTGCCTCAATCACAGGTTGAACCCAAAACATCACATGGCTATTTTTCCTGGGCTACCACTCCAGTACTTCCTGCTACTCCTTTTCGCAGGTATAACCCGTAGACTCTTAACACTACACGTTATCACAGAGTCTTCTCCGGTTCATTTGCAACATCACCAATCCAGACCAACCTGTCCAGATGGGCTTCACACAGCATGCCTATTCCGTACTCCATTTCCGGATCTATATGCTAACATAAAGGGGATTTCAAGCATCCACCCATAGATTCCCAAAATCAGCCACCTCTTGGTGGGGGAAATCACAAAATATTCCAAAAAGGAAGCCTTCACATGGCTAGGAAGAAAAGTCGTTACCCTTGACGACCGCTTCGGTGCCATGACCTCCAAGCTAGCTTGTAAGACTCGCAAGAGTGTTTCCTCCGCAACGCCGGCTTCGGAACTCTTGTCGGTAAACCGCAGCACCACCAGCAGCAGCCCCCTTTCCTTCTTCCTCCTCCTTTCTCTCTTTCTTTCTCTCTTAACTTGAAGAAACTCAAGGCCAAGGAAAAATGAGAATTCTTCTCTGATTTCGGCCTTTAAGGAAAAAGAGGAAGAAGCTTCAGCCCTTGGATCCAGACTGAACGAATGGACGGCCACGATTCTGCCAAAAACACAAATTTTGACCCGACACGGCCTCTGACACGGCCGTGTGCCAGGCCGTGTGCCTCAAGCAGTGGTCAACCGACTTATCCAAACCAGTGACACGCCCATGGGACACGCCCGTGTCATGGGCCGTGTCACCAACACGCCTTTAGATACGCCCGTGTCTGTGGCCGTGTACCTGGGTGAAAAAAATCCCAAATCATCCCGAGACTTCACACGGCCTGTGACACGCCCGTGTCCCAGGCCGTGTGCCCAGACACGGCACAAAGATACGCCCTGTCGAAATCTTTCGGCGGGCTGAATTCGTCGTCCTGATTTGACACGCCCTGTGACACGCCCGTGTCACAGGCCATGTTCAATCTCACTCAACACTTACGTCTCGACACTCGACGATCGTCGAGTAACAATCGTCGAGCATACGACACGGCCTCTGACACGCCCTGGGACACGCCCGTGTCCCAGGCCGTGTTACCCAAAAATGCCTGTTTCCGACATTTGGGCTGTTACAATCCTCCCCTCCTACAAGAAATTTCGTCCTCGAAATTCAGACATAGGAAAGGCAATAGAAAACAGCAAGAAAAATGTGACAACATATAAAATTTTATGTTACAACATTCTTGCTACAAATTACAAAAACAGCTCAGGGAACTCTTCTCGCATGGTTTGCTCGCGCTCCCATGTCAGTTCTTCACGGCCACAGTTGTCCCACCGGACTTTTATCATACCAACCGTCTTGTTCCGCAACTATTTTTCGGCTCGATCTTCGATCTGAATGGGTCTAACTTTCGTTGTTAGCCCATTCTCCACCGGCACACGATCATCCGCGATCACTTGAGTTGGATCTTTCACGGCCTTCCGAAGCACCGAGATGTGAAAGACATAATGTAACCCACCCAAGTCCGCCGACAGAGCTAGCCGATAAGCCGCTTCGCCAACTCGCTCAACCACTTCAAACGGACCCAAATATCTTGGACTCAACTTTTTCAATCGTCGAATCCTGGAGACACCTTTGAATGGCTTGATCTTCAAGTAGACCCAATCGCCAACCACAAATTCTACGTTCCGGTGCTTGGAATTGTAGTACTTCGCTTGTCGATCTTGAGCAATAAGCAATCTCTCTCGAATAGTCCGTATGGTTGAGTTAACCACCAAAGTGTTAACCACCAAAGTGTTATGGATGATAGTATTTACTGTTTTAGAAATCAATTTATTATCGCAAGATAGCTTGAGGCCTGATGATTTCCTTATGTTTAATTGGATTGATTTGATAATACTTCGGTAAGTTGTCGTAAGAGCAAATCTTGTTTATATCATGTTGAAATCACTTGGGATGATACATAGATGGGTAAACCATGACCATGCATATGTTATATATCGGATTGAATTTAGGAGTCCAACAATAGTGGGTCGTCTCTTATTGGCATCTTATGGTAACTGTGCAAGTGCGGTGTTGACCGCCACTAAGTTTTGGTCGTGTTGAGGTAAGGTGTGAATGGATGGTTGGGCTGTGACCTCGTGCTCACTCCGAGGCCCCTTCCATGATATGTTGATGTGGAATTTGCATGTGGTGTGAGTCGACATGCGGTGTCGTAATCCTGGGTTAAGGATAGTGTGGCAGGTCTACGGGCTCGCCAGTCGTCACACCGACGGGAGTTGGCAGTTAGACTTGGTCGGTTTGGGCTGTGTCCTCAGTGTTCACGTCCCGAGGCCCCTCCGGCCATGTGAACGGTTGGGCTGTGTCCTCGTGTTTTCTTCCGAGGCCCCTTCCGGGTCACGCAAGGCCAGTTCGGGCTGTGTTCTTGGTGCACATCTACCCAAGACCCCGCTGGGCCATAGTACGCATGGGCTCCGCTGTTGTGTTCTTAGCGTTGAGGCGTACGGAGGCCTAGGTGAAGTAGTGTGATACCCGCCTAGTAGGAGAAGTGCCCGTTCTACTGTCACCGCCTGGCCACGGCGGCTGATGCCTGAGAGGTTAGCTACCTGCTCGAAAAGTGGGAACTATAGTCTGTGTCGACATAGCAATTGCATGGGTGTGCATGGGTGAGTCATTGCATAGCATTCATAGCATTTCATATCATTGCACAACAAGATCCTCATCGTATAAGTTTGTATGGGCACTCTTATACGATGAGTTACTTTTATGTAACCCGATCCTTAACCTATAAGTTTGTATGGGCATTCTTATAAGTTAAGTTACTTTCCTGTTGTTACTTATACTTGCTAGTTTAGTGTAGCTCTTACATAAATGCTGATTATGATATTGTTACTCTTACACTACTGACACCTGCTTGTACTTCCTTTACTTGCATACTTGTTATATACTATACTCTTGTTCCTTTTCTCCGCCCGGTGTCGAGTAGTCGCCGGGGGAGCGGATGTGAAACCACTTTGTCGTTTCGACTAACGATTGCTACGTCTTCCTTTTTAGGATGTCACGCCGCAGGTAGAGCAGCCGCAGACTACGCCGCAGGACAGCCAGGCCAGGACGACAGGGCCTGAAGGGACGGTGCCATCGATACCGTCGGTCACCGATGTTAGTTCTATTACTCTGTTGTAGCCCGTTTGGGCAATGTTTAGCTGTACTCTGATATATTGTAGAAGCATGTTTTAGCTTCTCCTTATTGATGTATTTGGACATTATAACTTAGTGTGGATTTGACTTCTGGTAGTTTATTTAATTGGTTGGGTTAGCATGATATATTAATATTGTTGTAGCCGGCGGAATAGGCGTCTTGTGGTACAGGTTAGCCCGTGTGCTAATGCTACCGCAAGGCGGTTGTTCCGGGCATAAGACTCCCTCTTCGTGCCTTGTTTTGGGATCCGGGTAGGGGGAGTTTTACAGCCTGTGCCAGAGGCAATATTAAAAGAGCAAGATGCATTATTAAAGGATCAAGAAGCTCAATTATCTAAGAAGAGGTTCAGAGAGCAGGCTGAATTAAGGCCAGACTTTGAGCAATGGAGCCCAATCTCTAGGAATAACATATTAACTACTTGTAAGGCTGCAAAGGATAATTTCCTAGAGAGGGGCAAATGGTATTCTGACCAGGAATGGAAAAATATGAGGCTAGACAAGAAGCCATTGTTCAATACAGAACGAAGGCTAAATTAAGGAAGCTACCTCCTAATGCACAGGAGCCTAGCAAGTATTTCCCTATGCCTTATCATTATTTTGAGAGACAGAAGATAAGGGCTGAAGAACAGAAAAAGAAAGATCTTAAGGGAAAGAAGCCTGCTGATGACAATTATGCTCCAGTTCAAGCAAAGATTCAATCTGGAAAGGGCATTGTTATCAAGGAGCCCGAGCAGCCATAGATTAGGATTTTCTTAAGTTTACAACTCTGTAATCTTTTACATTAAAATCAATGTAAACTTTTGATTAATGAGACTATTGGAAGTTATAACAAAATAATGTTTGTTCTGTTACATTTGTATTCTGTAATGATTGTTTATACATGTTTTATTAAGAATTTACCCTATCATATAATACTGTTATACATCATATTGATTATTTTTATGAATGGTGTATATCATTGACTAAGGGTTATGATTTCTCCAAATTGGGGGAGATTGTTGGGACATTGGAATATATATACCTGATTTGAAGAAGCCTCACCCTACTCAATGATATACATCAAGGTGTATTTGATGTGCTTTGAGTTTATATGTGCAGGTTAAGTAATTGCAGAAAATGCAGAAATGTTTCTAAGTCCATGTGTCGACACCTAGAGGAGAAGTGTCGACACTTATGAAAGCTTGTGTCGACACCTAGAGAAGCTGTGTCGACACTTGGAGTAATTGTGTCGACACCAGGAATGGTAGAGTCGACACCAGAAGAAAAGTGTCAACACATACAGGCCGTGTCGACACATTGTGAAGAATTGTCGACATCAAATGTGTCGACACTTAGAGATAGTGTCGACACCCAGAGAAACTTTGTCGACATCAAATGTGTCGACACCAGGAGGCTGTGTCGACACTCAACAAACTTCAACAAAGTTAAAGTACACGTGTCGACATAAAGATGATGTGTCGACACTCAGCAAGTTTCAACACATGAAGGCATGTGTCGACACAAAGGAGATGTGTCGACACTCAGCAAGTTTCAACACAAGAAGATGTGTCGACACAAAGGAGTTGTGTCGACACACAACAGAATTCAAGTAAGTATTAAAGAAGAAGTACTTGTGTCGACACATAGAATCAGTGTCGACACCCAGAATCAGTGTCGACACATTCAACAGAAGGCTTGTGTCGACACACAGAATTAGTGTCGACACATTCTGAAGAAGTAGTGTCGAGAAGATGTTACAACAACACAAGGAGTTGTGTCGACACCATCAAGGCTAGTGTCGACACTTAGTCTACTTTTGTCGACATTTAGTCTATTTGTGTCGACACATAATGACTATCTGTCTCAACACTTTCAAACAGTGACAGTGATTTCAAGAAGTGACTGGATGACTTGACAGCTGTCATTTCAACCGGTCAACTACAACTATCAGAGCCGTCAGAAGGTTGTTAGAAACCGGATCAGCCGGTTACCTTGGAGGAAGACTATTTAAAGACCTTTCTCCTTCAATAGAGAAGGAGATTACAGATTGACAACAATCAATCAAGAGATCTAATAGCACAAAAGAAGAAGACCTTCAACAGAAGATCTAAGAAGTAGGAAAGAGAGAGCTCCTTCTAAGAAGAGCAGCTGCTGAACCGGGCTGCTAAGTAAGATTCAGATTGAGATCTGAATCTCAAGACATAAGTTGATTGAAGATCATCTTCACAGGAGATTCAACCCTACTGTGTTCTAATTCAAGAAGCATTGAGGAAAGCCAAGGGAGGTTGATCTCTGCCATGTTCTTCCAAGAACTCTTCAAGAAGCCAGTCAACTCATCTCTCTCTTTCAGAGTTGTGGTTAAATTACTTTGTATAATCAAAATATCTGTAGTATCTTGCATAGATCTGAGCTGTAAGCCTATTTTATAAAGGCTGAGTGTAGGAGACTGTGTGCTCTGTGTGTAGGTCTTGTTAAAGACTGAGGTAGGGCCTTGTGCCTGAGTTATAGGAGACTTTGCTCTCTAAGTGTAGGTCTTGTTGAAGACTGAGTGGTAGGGCTTTGTGCCTGAGTTGTAGGAGTGGGGACACTCTGAGTTGTAGGAACCTGTTTGGGGTTCTGAGCTGTAAGATCTGAGGATCTGAGGAGAAGTGCTGAAGTTAGGCCGAATCTAGTATACTACTAGAAAGGCGAAGGGGGAAAGTGGATGTACTCAGACCTTGGGGAACCACTATAAATCCTGTGTGCACTCTGTGTATGTTTGATTGCATGATTTCTTTGTTGTGATAATTGTAGAATTGCATTTACTGTACAGTATTTCTGCCTTAAATTTAAAAAGATAAAGTTCACATATTCACCCCCCCCCCTAGGTGATTAGGCACTATTTCTTTCAAGCTTACTTAGAAAAATTCTGAGGGATGAAAAGCTTGTCACTCTAGTATTAAACTTGTACTACTCGAGTAGTGGATGGACTACTCGAGTACAGGAACTTGACTACTTGAGTGAAGTAAAATTACACGAAATTCAGTCTTCTGTAACTCGAGACAGAAGACTAAACTACTCGAGTACTTATATGACTACTCGAGTAAATCACTTAGAAAATTTTCTAGAGAGGAATTTCTGTTAACTCGAGAATGAGAAAGGATCTGCTCGAGTAATTGACTTAGCTAATCGAGAGCTATAAATTGACTACTCGAGAGTTAATTCCCTTACTCGAGTACAGATAGTCTTACTCGAGTATTGACTAAGTATTTCACTCGAGTATGTAAGTATCTACTCGAGTAAAGTACTTTGCAGAAATTCCTTCAACAGAATTTTGTCTTATTTAGTGAATTCAGCAACAAGTCTTTCTCTAATCAGGCCTAGTGCTTGAAAATGAAGTGTATCCCAATAGAGAGGCTACACATGAGTCAACACCATGGATCACATAATGAGGGATTACATTGCATGGTTCTATGTTTGGTGACCCATTGTAGACTGACATTGGTCTACACTTGGCAATATAATCCTGCAAACATATTACTCAAGCAAAACATCAAATACAACTTAATTCATCTTAGTTCAAGGGTAACTTCATCTGTAATACACCAAAGCCCAAGTTAGGTTCAGGTTGGGTGACACGGCTTGGGACACGGGCATGTCCAAGGGCGTGTCATGCTCGTGCCGATGAACTGCGCTCGATAATCGTCGAGCAGCTAGCAAGGAGGAACACGTCCTATGACACGGGCATGTCCAAGTCGTGTCCTTTGCGGGCTTTAGCCAGCCGTGCGTGTGTTGACAGACATAGTTGTGTCTTGGGGTACATGGCCTAGGACACGGGCGTGTCCCATGGCCGTGTCCCGCTCGGGTGAGCTGATGTTGTGCTAGGTGAAGTACATGACTGCCAGATATGGACGTGTCGACCATGATACTGGTATGTAGGGTGTGACACGGGTGTGTCACACTCCCGTATACTATTTGGATTTGAGTTAGTTGTGTGCCTCTTAAGGGACACAGCCTCTGACACGGGCATATCAAAGGGCGTTTCAGGCCGTGTTCAGCCTTTTTCTGGGAAAATTAGAGCCGTTCATTTTCCTTATCTGGATCCAAGGGCCCAGGCTCTTCCCTGCTGAGATAAGGCCTAGAATGAGGGGCGGGGGGAGAAGCTTATTCAAGCCATTCTTCTTCTTCTTCTCATTCTTAAAGAGAGAGAAAGGGATAGCAAGGGAGCAAGGAAGAGAAAGGGGAAACCAGCTGGAGGAGCTGTAGAGTGCGGAATCAAGATCCGAGTTTGGATTCGTGAAGGCAAAGCCGAGGTGGTGATTTCCATCTGGCTAGTTCATGGCTCCAAAGTAATCTGCAAGGGTAACGATCTCCTTCTTAGATATTGAAGTCCTTTCTTTATGCACATGCATGGAATCTTCCACTAAGAGGTGGACATCGTACGTGATTCCTTGGTTGAGTCTGCATCTAGAGCCGGAAGTGTGTAGTACGACATAGGCATGCTGTGTGAAGCCCATCTGGACAGTTAGTCTGGATTGGTGATGTAAGACCCCTCCCCCTTAACAAGCAGGCTCCCAGTCTTATGCCCAGAATGACCGTCTTATGGTGGAACTAACATACGAGTTAGTCGACACCGCAACACGCCGATTCTGCCGTCTAATACAATCATATAACCTTTAGGCAAATATGAGAAATAGAAGTAATACATATCAGAGTACAACACAGCTAGTCCACAGTCACAGTACAACTCATATATATATGAATGAAAGTGTACACAGTCCACAATGAAATAATAAAGGAAGAGTAATAAGGGCTTATGCCCAGTACATCATATGAATAACTCTCCTCACAAAACATTAAAACAGCGGAAGCTAATCAACTAATCTCGTCCCACCTGAGGTAGCTCTGTAGTAGTAGTAGGTGGTATCAACTCCTCAGGCCCTGTCACCTCATCCTGCCGGTCGTGCTGGTGCTCCATCTCCTCGAGCTCCTAAAAATAGTTTGGTCATCGACCATTAATTAAAAAGACTAAGTCGTTTCCTCCACACCTCGCCCCGCAACTCCTATGCGTCATGCGGGAGGACGAAGCGGAGGACAATCAAGGGGAAACAAAATGAAGCAGGTGACAAGGAATCTATGCTACGAAGTAAGAGAGTAAGCAGAAAATCTATGCTAGCAGTTTTATGTATATAGTACAAAATAAAAGCATGTACAGTGCAAGTAAGTAAAGAATTGAAAGTAAGAGCAGAATAGTAAAGTTATGCTACCACTACACTACCAACACAAAAAGTACCTTAACTTATAAAAATGACGATACAAATTTATAAGTTAAGGTTTCCAGGAAATTTAACTTATCATATAAAAGTGCCCATACTAATTTATATGATAAGGATCTATGAAGTGTATGACCTAATATGAATGAATGTTTATGATGCAATTTATGCAACAGGCAAGTGCAACTAACACACAACGAGTCTGTGATCACAGACCTTAGTTTCCACTTTTTGAGAGCTAGCTTCACTCTCGGGTACCACCGTTGTGGCTACGACAACAGCGGAGCGGGCATCTCCACTTCTAAGCAGGTGTGCACACTACCAAACCTAAAACACCTCTCATACGCCTCTGTACACATCCTAGGTGCACTCTAGAGTCTGCGTATGCATTTTACTGACTACCTGTCAGTCATTTTGGGTCGGGTGTGCGTTATCGGGAATCGTCCGCCAGACCACAGTGTAAAACAACCCATTGGCCCCTCAAAACCTCACACCCGCCTGGTTTACCGTACTATCATCGGTGTGACGATCGACCAGTACCGCATGACCCGCCACTAAATTTATGCACATGCAAGTATTTCATCTCGAGCCTTCAGCTCGCGGGACCAACCTGTCCTGATTCCCTCAAACCCTTCATGGGTGAGCCTACAACATATATCCCTCCAACCCATAGCGAGTGAGCACGCACAATAATTCCTTTATTCAGAATCCCCCAAACCCATCCCGGGTGAGAATGAACCTTAATGTCTTAACGTATTAGACTACTCTTGTCTACAGGTTATTATACTTAGTGATTTAAGGTTAATCCCAGGACTGCCCAGGGTATACCCGGTGAAGGGCTCTCGCGGGCACTAGGAACTACGATAGGCTTACGCCCAAAGTTCCCTTTCACATGTATATTTACTTTTGTTGGTGTCTACCCTTGATCCACACTTGTTCTCATTATTACTCTTGAGTGATCCTAATGGCTTAAGATGTTCTCAGAAGGGCGACGATCTTCCGCCGGCCTCTACTCCAGTTGCTATCCAAGGACTTGCACTTTACTCTTGTCACTACGACAACTCTACCCACTAGGGTCATATTCTAATTGTAATCTCTAGCTCATCCGTTGATCTATCCCCCGGTGGTCCTTATAGCGTGACCTACTAACACTATGCGCAACCCATGACCTAATACCACTGCGAAATAGAACTTCCAATTCCTTGGGCCACCTGCCCCTAATTATTTATCCTAGGATGGTATGGACTAATGAAGTGAGCATGTTGATTTTCATAATTTTCTTAAGTCATTAAAGCCTCTATTTAAATCATTTAATTAATCCCCTGGGTCATTTAATACATGAAGTATTACAAATTATAATCCAATGACCTAAGGAATTTTTTCCTGAGTTGCATCTTGATAAAAGATTGTTGTCTACCAAAATTCATAATTTTCCTTTGACTATTTCTATTTATTCCTTAATTAGTACAAAACTCACATAATAGCCATTTTTCAAATGAAATATAAGAAGTTCATTACTAAAAATTCTAAGAAAATTACACCATACATATATTTGTAAAATAATGCTAAAGACAGAATTTCATGAACTTCCATTTTACAAGGGTTACAAAATTTTATTTCACATTATATTACCAAAATGTCACTATTAGGTTTTAAAAATTACTGATTCATCCAAAAATGCTGAGAAAATTATACAAGGTTTCTCATACTCAGATATATCACCAAAAAAGTTTCCAAAATTTTCTACTAAGTATTTTCCTCAATTTTCTAATTAAGTATAATGAGGGTAAAAATGTAATTTCCACATAACTACTATCAAATTTCTTCAAACAGTGACATAGAAATTTTCAGGAGTTAAACCTAACATTATATTGTCCTTGACAAAAATTGGGGATTTTATCTCAATAATGAGCCTATTTTTACATTTATTTTTCAAAAGTCCTATTATTTCAAAAATTCCAAATAATGGGATTTTTGCTTCCAAAAATCTCATTATTACAATGTGGGGTATACTTCACCCTAATGAGCCTATGAAATCAATTCCATGATTTTTGGATGTTACAAATAGGCCTAATACACAATATTTCAAAATTGGCTATTTGCACCCCAAGCCTATGTATAACCAACACATGCAAGTGAGTTTACCTAACGTGCAGTGGTCCAAATGTGCTGAAATTTTTACCATGCACATGTATAGTCACCAAGGACATGCCACCAAAATATGGGGCTATTTGGAGCCATAACACTCCAAATATTTCATTTATTTACTTTTTGCTATTTAAGCAAACAACTATAGCAACTTTATTCCCAAAAATTCCCCATTTTTGCTCTGGGGCTAAGTATGCCCTAATCATGCATGCACCCCAAATTTGGTTTCATTTTGATTATTGGTTTTGCTTGCGCATCAATTTGAAATTCTTCCCTATTCAAGGACCTGTCCTAGCAAAACTGACCTACAACCCAATCTACTGTACCATATTTGTTGCACCTAAGAGGCCTAAATGTGGCCTGCAAAAATATTGAATAAGTGTGACAAAATATACATAAATACTATAGTTTTTATTTAATTTAATTTAATCGGTTAGCACGAATCTTAAAGAAGAATGGACAGTATTTGGTCATCTTCTACCTCCAGCTGACGGCTTGGATTCGTTCTTCCTGGGCCACTTAGTCTGGCCATTTTCGGCAAGCTGGGCCACTACCACCGCCGGCGGATCTCGCTACCACCTTTACTGAGGTGCTGGCTAGCGATTCCCGGCGATGAGGCCGCCAGAGTTGGCTCCTCCGGCGAACCCGAGCAAGAAGAAAAGCTCGAAAAATTCTCCTTTTCCTCACATGGTATCGGGCTCAATTGAGCCTGATGTCTCTCATAGAGGATCTGGAAAGCTAGTACGGCTAGAGAGATGGCAAAACGGACCTGAATCAGGCCTTGGCGGCGATGGTTGAGCTACTCCGGCGATCTCCTGCTCAAAACCTCATTTCTTAACCAAAAGCTCTGCTCCTGGACTCGTTCTCCACTCGTTTCCACTCACTAAAGCTGATGGTATGGTGGGTTTGAGCTGGGGAGTGCTGTATGTGGAGATAACTCCAAGATGAGCTCGGTTTGGGGCTTTGGGGGCTTCACCCATGGTGCCAAGTGGCCACCATGCTGCCAATCCTGCTGGAATTTTCTGAGGAGGCCGGCCAGCACCATTTTGGGGCAGAAGAAGCCAAGGCCAAGTGGCCTCCTCCTCTTAATCCCACCTTCTCTCTCCTCGTTTTAAGTGAATTCTCCAAAATGCCCCATGTATGTTTTCTCTCTCCAAAACCAGAGGGGTAGGGCCGGTCTTTGACACCTTGGGCTGATAATGGGCCATGTTGGATGGGCTTTGCCTATTGGAAATGGGATTATCCCTCATTTTCTTCTTTAAGTCAATTATGTTGACTAAGTTGACTTTTGAGTTGACCTGGTCAACCATGATGAGTGGGCTGACCCCGCTTGGTGGTCATGGGTCTAATGTCACCACCCAACTTGGGTTGGGTCAATGTGGTGCCCTACTTGGGCTAATTGGGCCTATAGGTACAGATTTGACCAACTTAGGGCTATGGTTGACTTTGGTCAACTAGGGTCAAAGGGTTGACCCAATGACATGTCCTAGGGTCAACTTTGATTATTTTAGGGTTACGACAATGTGGTCGGGTCATGGTGTGGCTAGGGTTCATATTTAGGCTAGTTTGACCTAGTTTGACTTGGCCCTACAGTGGGCCCCACATGGCCACAACCCACTACCTAGGTCAAACCTAGCTAATTTTTCCTAACACCCACCCCATGCCCAACCCAATCTAAGTTAAGGGGTCTAGAAGTAACATGAGATGTTACAGGTGATGGTTATGGGTAAACTGGAGAAGTCTCCGTGGATTTGATGTTGGGTAAGATATATGCATGTAGCCTCTGTTGTATGGATGTATGGATGTATGGATGTGGATCTTGGATGCTTTGCGAAAGCTCCTGGTTCTCGTGAGAGGTCAATTGGTAGTAATGCCTAGGGAGCACGAGATAAACCCGGCTTACTACACCACTAGGGTGGGTTGATCTGTATTAGTTGAGTGGTCGATTGGTGGCAATGCCTGGGGAGCCGAGTTAAACCCGGCTTGCTACTCCACTAGGTAGGGTCGATCTGTATTAGGATGGGAGGTCGATTGGTAGTAATGCCTGTGGAGCACAGATAAACCCAGCTTACTACACCACTAGGGTGGGTCGATCTTCTCATGATTGCTGTGAGGTTAGTACCTCTGAGTGGGATGGACGGAATGTCGTCAGCCTGCGGGATTGGTGGACTAGGACCGGCCAACCAACAAGTTAAAAACCTCTAATCGGCGGTGGACGACTGGTATATCCAGTACACCAATATGGTGCCATGAGTGCACGGAGAGACTGGGGTATACCGGCTTTTGTGATATTGTTATGCTTGGTAGATAGTAGATATTATGATGCCAATGCATACAGGGAAGGAACCACTACACTGGGTAAGGGGTAGGGTAGTTATAATTGGTCAGCTAATGCTGACCGTTGCTTTGTTTCCTGCTCTTGGGATGGATGCCTATTTGAAGGTGCTGATATATTGAATTGAATTGAGCGGAATAAAGGCTAGTTGCGAAGGCCCTTGACGGCCATGTGAAGAATGTTTAGAGTCCTTGTGTGGCCGGCCTGCGTGCCGATGTATGAAGCTGTAAATTTGTAAAGACTAACCTGTAAGGCCTTAAGGCTGTGAGAGTGTGTGTGTTGTAAACATTCCTGGTTTATATTTACATGTGGAGTTTATATATTTAGTGGACATTCGCTGTGATGAGTTCATGTAACTAAAATGTTGCGCTAGACTGCTTTTAGTTAGGCTACGAGTAGAATGAGATTTTGATTTACACACGTAATTCTGCCATTTGTCTGTGAAATATGGCTTGGGCCCCGGCCGGACCCACTGTTATATTCCATGGGACAAATGGTGGTGTTACAAAGTGGTATCTGAGCCAAGTTTGAGATTTTTGGGAGGGAGAACATAATGGAACTCACGAATGTCCACTAGGAATGTTATACATGCATGTGAGGATCGCGAATGTGACGTCAATGTATAGTTGCCATTCTGAAATGGATGATTAATGGTGTTTTGTCCATTGTTAGGTGGCAAGGAGTGGTGCTGAGCAGTCTGAGCCCCAGTATTCGGGCAAGAGTGCGGCACTAGTTGAAGCGCCCACACCTCCCTCGGCGGAGACCTTACATGTGGTGACTGAGATTATGCACGCAGTGTTATAAGCATAGCCTACTGGGCAGGCAAGGCCAGCAGGGGTGCCAGTACGGCCCAGTGCAAGGCAAGAGCATGCTGAAGTTATGGTGGACAAGCAAGCAACGGATGAGCAGTTGAAAAGGTTTATGGAGTTTCATCCACCTACATTTGGTGGGGAGATTTCCCCAACGCAGGCGGAGGATTGGCTTGCAAGAGTGAAGAGGATCCTGACCGCAATCAGGACTGCGTAGGAGCATAAAGTAACCTTAGCCACTTTTCTGCTGGAGGGAGATGCGAGACTGTGGTGGGATGACGTGGAAGTGCATCACTTGGCAGGTGGAGGATTAGAGGAGGTCTCAATTGATGAATTCTCACGATTGTTTCTAGCCAAGTATTTGCCAGTGTCGCCGCGAATTGCGATGGAAAATGAATTTCAGCGTCTAGTGCAGCGTGAGGCTGATATTGATATGTACCTGTATGAGTTTATTAGACTGGGGCGCTATGCGGGGTCTACTTTCGCTGAAGAGGCTCGGAAGACGAAGCGCTTTTATGAAGGATTGCGTGACGTGTTAAGGTTGGCACTTCCGAGTTCGGTGAACCAAGTCTTCCAAGCATTGGAAGATACATCCCATGCGCTGGAGAAGGATTTGAAGCGGGTACAAGAGAAGAGGAGCCTGGCGGTGGAGAAGCCGGAATTTAAAGTTCCGCAGTCGGAATAGTCAGAGTTTAAGAGATGAGATAAGAAAAGGTTCAGGCCTGATGAATCAAATCTGTCGACTGTCTCTTCGGGGGCAACATAAGGGCAAGGACGTGTGGATACACGTACATGTTTTTACTGCAGGAAGCAAGGACATATAGCCCGTTATTGTAGGAATGCCCCGTCAAGGAGTGAAAAAAGAACAGGTGCATCTTATGAAGAAAATGTCAAAGCAGTGGCTGGGTCATCTACATCCCGGACGCAACCTCGACTGCATAATTTGGAGGTGCAAGAGCCGCAAAGCTCAATTGGTGAAGTTCAGCCACGTGTGTTTAATTTGGAACTCCAAGAGGCTATGAAACGATATATGCAAAATACTGCGGGTGAGCAGAAGTAATCATGGAATTGTCACCCGTCGGACTTTGGTGATATGACTAAATGTTGTACATAAGGTATGAATTATGAGATGGTTGTGTGATCGATCGATCATGGTGTATGTATATGATGTTTTTGGTTATATATCACTAGATGAAATTGTGGATGGATGTGCACCTGTGAGGGATCTGTATGTGTGTATGTCCTACATGTGATGTTTGCTTTATGTGAGGCCTTGGGCCGAGACAAGCTACAACCTCTGAGCTCCAACCCAGCTCATTTTATTCGGGTAATGTAATGAGGAGTGGTTCGGTGAATGTCTGTAGTCGAGCAAAATTTCGGGACGAAATTTTTTTTTAAGGAGGGGAGGATTGTAATACCCCAAAGCCCAAGTTGGGTTTAGGTTGGGTGACACGGCCTAAGATACGGGCATGTACCAGGCCATGTCGTGCTCGGGTCGACGAACTGCGCTCGACAATCATCAAGAGGAAAGCAAGTGGTACACGGCCTGTGGCACGGGCTTGTCACAGGGCGTGTCCTTTGAGGGCTTTAGCCAGGCGTGCGTGTGTTGAGAGATACGGGTGTTTCTCGGGGTACACGTCCTGGCACACGGGTGTGTCCCATGGCCATGTCCCGCTCGGGTGAGCTAATGTTGTGCTTGGTGATGTACACGGCTGCCAGATATAGGCTTGTCGACCATGATACGGGCGTGTAGGGTGTGACACGGGCGTGTCACATGGTCGTGTAATGTTTGGATTTGAGTCAATTGTATGCTGCTTAAGGGACATGGCCTATGACAAGGGCGTGTCACAGGGCGTGTCAGGCCATATTCAACATTTTTCTTGGTAAATAAGAGCCGTTCGTTTTCCTTAACCTTGATCCAAGGGCCCAGGATCTTCCCTGTTGAGATAAGGCCAAGAATCACGGGGGGGGGGGGGGGGGAAGCTTATTCAAGCCATTCTTCTTTTTCTTCTCATTCTCAAAGAGAGAGAAAGGGAGATCAAGGGAGCAAGGAAGGGAAAGGGGAAACCAGCTGCTGGAGGAGCTACGGAGTGCGGAATCAAGATCCGAGTTTGGATTCATGAAGGCAAAGCCAAGGTGGTGATTTCCATCCGGCTAGTTCATGGTTCCAAAGCAATCTGCAAGGGTAACGATCTCCTTCTTGGACATTGAAGTACTTTCTTTATGCATATGCATGGAATCCTCCACCAAGAGGTGGACATCGTACGTGATTTCTTGGTTGAGTCTGTATCTAGAGCCAGAAGTGTGTGTACGGTATAGGCATGCTGTGTGAAGCCCATCTGAACGGTTGGTCTGGATTGGTGATGGTTATGGGTAAACTGGAGAAGACTCCGTAGATTTGATGTTGGGTAAGATATATGCATGTAGCCTCTGTTGTATGGATGTATGGATGTGGATCTTGGATGTTTTGCGAAAGCTCCTGGTTGTTGTGATTGGTCAATTGGTAGCAACGCCTAGGGAGCGCGAGATAATCCCGTCTTGCTACACCACTAGGGTGGGTTGATCTGTATTAGTTGTTGGTTCGATTGGTAGCAATGCCTGGGGAGCCGAGTTAAACCCGGGTTGCTACTCCACTAGTGTGGGTAGATCTGTATTAGGATGGGAGGTCGATTGGTGGTAATGCCTGGGGAGCACAGATAAACCTGACTTGCTAAACCACTAGGGTGGGTTGATCTGCTCATGTTTGTTGTGAGTTTAGTACCTCTGAGTGGGATGGATGGAATGTTGCCAGCCCGTGGGATTGGTGGACTAGGACCGGCCAACTAACAAGTTAAAAACCTCTGATCGGCGGTGGACGACTTGTATATCTGGTACACCAATAAGGTGCCATGAGTGCACGGAGTGACTGGTGAATACCGGCGTTTGTGACATTGTTATGCTTGGTAGATAGTAGATATTGTGATGGAAATGCATACAGGGAAGGAACCACTACCCCGAGTAAGGGGTAGGGTCGTTATAATTGGTCAGCTAATGCTAACCATTGGTTGTTTCCCGCTCTTGGGATGGATGCCTATTTGCAGGTGCTGATAGATTGAATTGAATTGAGCGGAATAAAGGCTTACTGCGAAGGCCCTTGAAGGTCGTGTGAAGAATGTTTGGAGTTCATGTGTTGCCGACCTGTGTGCCGATGTATAAAGTTGTAAATTTGTAAAGAGTAACCTGTAAGGCCTTAAGGCCGTGAGCATGTGTGTGTTGTAAATATTCCTGGTTTATATATAAATGTCGAGTTTATATATTTAGTGGACATTCGCTGTGATGAGTTCATGTAACTAAAATGCTACGCTAGATTACTTTAGTTAGGCTATGAGTACAATGAGATTTTGATTTCCAAATGTAATTCTGTCGTTTGTCTATGAAATATGGAATGGGGTCCCGGCCAGACCCACTATTATATTCCATGGGATCAATGGTGGCGTTACAAAGTGGTATCAGAGCCAAGTTTGAGATTTTTGGGAGGGAGAACATAATGGAACTCACGAATGTCCACTAGGAATGTTATACATGCATGTGAGGAGCGTGAATGTGACGTCAATGTATAGTTGCCATTCTGAAATGGATGATTAATGGTTTTTGTGCATTGTTAGGTGGCGAGGAGTGGTGCTAGGCAGTCCGAGCCCCAACATTCGGACGAGAGTGCGGCACCAGTTGAAGCGCCCACACCTCCCTCGGCGGAGACTATACGTGTGGTGACTGAGACGGTACTCGCAGTGTTACAAGCACAACCTACTGGGCAGGCAATGCCTATAGGGGTGCCAGTACGACACGGTGCAAGGCAAGAGCGCACTGAAGTTGTGGTGGACTGAAGCTAAAGATCACGGCAGTGAACCGGTCAAACAAGTAATATAAAATGGGCGAGTTTTCCCAAGTATCGATCTCTCAAGGAACACAGTAAGGTGGAGTTAATGTCTAGGAGGACTTGAGATTGAAGTCCTCAAGGTCGGCGGAAATGATGGGGGTTTTGATATTTGCGGAAAAAGAAAATAAAATGCTAACAACTACTCCTTTGCAACGCCGCTATGCGATGCTTCGCCAGGCGGGATGGAAGACTAGTCGGGCCGCTATGCACAAAATCGCTGGGCGGATGAACGAGTAGGCTTGCGGATGAGGTGGTTAGAACGACGGAATGAGGGTCAAAAGCACCTCTTCGCTACGCACGCCACTAGCAATTGCTAGTGCGGCAAGGGTGGATGGTGGTGGATGGAATATGGCGCACCTCAAGCAAATATAACGAAAATATAAATCACAAAGACATGATTTAATATAAGCGTTTTACAACTAAGCGCACATCATCTATAAATAAAGTTTACAACAACATATAAACAACATTAAAGGAAGAACAAGTCAAGAGATTGATTGAATCTGAAGTCTTGCTGAGGAATCACGGTTGTAATCATCGGGTTGTCAATCCACGTCCAAGCTCGGTCCTCAACTGTGTCCGGGGTAGAGAAGGGTTGTCACCATGTTCCAATGGCCCGTCTTCTCCGTGTCACAATAGCGGATGAAAGTTGAAAGCTTCCCTTTGCTTGATGGCTATGGCGTTGAAGCTTGAAATGAGCCCAAGAGATGATGGAGGATGCCGAGAGGAAGCTCTGACTTTGATTTGGGGGTGAAAGTTTGCCTGGAGCACCTCCCTAATGTGGAGATTGAAGGAGGGCGGCGGAATCCCTCCTCGGAGACGAAAACGGCGGAGAAAAAAATGAGCAATCCACAATTATGGCGGAACCTGCATATTTATAGAAAGCAGAATTGAACAATGCGCACGATCACGGGCGCACGACCAGTGGTCGTGCGCACTATGTCCAATGATCGTGCACACTGGCATGGCAGATTAGGAAGAAGAACTGGGGTACCGCGCACGATCAGTGGCACACTATGTCCACTGGTCGTGTGATTACCCCATAAAGAGCTCTAGGAAAAGAGGAATCAATGCACACGATCAGTGGCTCACGACCGGTGGTCGTGCGCACTGTGTCCAGTGGTCGTCCGTATGCCCAGGCAAAACTTGGAAAAGGAAGGAAAGTGCACACGATCATCGACGTACGACCAGTGGTCGTGCATAGTAGATCCGATGATCGTGCGCAGTATTCCTGTTTCCAAACACTCCCGGAACACGTACACGACCCCTGTACCAATAGGAAAAATAAATCACTGATATGTGCAGACATTCCAGGCAATCACAATAAGGAGTACAAACAATAAAAGTACAAAAATACACAACACGGGCCAAAGTGTGCACTTCCTATGGAAATATAGATAAGAAGAAATATGAACGAAATAGAACTAAAAGTGAAGTGAAAACACGTGAAAACTAGCACAGATGAGTGCGAAAAACCCTATATAAATCGGACTCATCACACCCTGAGACTTAACTGTTTGCGCGTCCCGAGCAAACAAAATCTATGCAGATAGGGGAAAATGATTTAGCTAACAAGGAAATTGCGATACGGAGTACCATGCGAAGTCGCATGCTCGCACGCGTAAAAATATAATAGAAGAAATTTCTAAGTATACAAAATAGTTTATACTTTTCACAATGCGTATCAACATTTTATTATTACTCAAAAATGGAATAACGGTGAATCATCCAGTCACGCGTAGGGAGAAAGTAGACTAATCGCTAGGCGAGCATTGCCAAAGATCGGGGCTCGGGATAACCTCCAAAGGAATCCGCCAATGTCGGTGACCATATGATTGCCCTTTCGCACTCTCTCCACGACACTGGTTGGTTCACACATGAATCAGTAGGAGTTTAGGTGAAGAGATGGGTCTTGGGTTCGGTGAGGTAAACAAAGATAAATAGGAAGGCCACACACCTAACCAAAATGAGCTATCATAAAAAGAATCCCTCTGCTAAGCAAAATACATGCGGGTACACCACACCCCCAGACTTAATTTTTCAAATACGGCTGTGTGTACCGCCTACTCCAAATACAATCTCATCTCAAAAAGAATTTTCAATCAAACTTTTTCTTCTTTTCACTTTTCTTTTTCACAATTAATTTTTTTATATATAATTTTTTTCGAATCCTATTTTATTTTAACAATTTCAGCAAATAAAACTTTGGAGCACATCCACATATTCACATGTAATATCACCACATCACATCCCAAAATGAAAATGTAAAACTCTAAAGCTCAACTTGGGTGTGCGACTAGGATTGGCTCTGAGGCTTTGGTGAAATCATGGTGGAGCTGAATTAGATGGAGGGGTAGACACAACGGGGCTAGCAAGGATAAGATGTTAGGATTGGTACAAAGCTCAACCGGGCCAAAATTATGGCCTACATCACTCTCATGCAAGTGAACTAACCTATACCCATGCTTCAAGAATAGCTTGGGGCAAGTTCTTAGCCAACGAGAAAGACTATCCATCCTCCCGACTCAAGCAATACGAACCTAACGGTCGTCTACACACATCCCTAAGCAACCGTCGGATTCACACCGGATTTACCAATTTTTGAGTAGAATAAAAAGTAATTACGCAATTAGAAAAATATAAAACTATAAGCATACAAAAAAATTAAATCTACTCTAATTTCTACACGAGATGAGAGCACTCGACTAGGAGCACAGCAGGCTCAACATTTTACTCCGTCTCACAATCCTATGTTAGCACCATAATTTTCCCAAATCATACAAAAGAAACGAGTTTAACTCGCAGCATGTAAAAGGCTAAGCACGCGCTCATGTGAGTGCAGTGGTGTGTGATGCAATGAAATAATCATAATAAATCAATAAAAGCTTCTAGTATGCACAAGAAATATGCGCGTGCAATAGGTAACAAATAATGGCTCTCCCCCAGACTTAAACTAAGTAACACAGTATATGATATAGAAATTAAAATCAGATAGAAACAAGGGGAGAGGTTACCCAATGCTCAGCTAGTGAGCATACTAGAAGACGCGTGGAAAACCGAAGCAGGCCCGCCATATGAAGAATCACAACCCCGCCAATGCGATTTGCCATGAATACCTACAGGGGTGAGCTCCGCAAAAACAAAAGAAAAATATACAAAATACAAAGAAATACTAAAACTAAGCTAGACATGAAAAATAAAAATACAGGAAATGAAAGATAAGTACTGGGGTTATTGTCATCACAGCACGACTTATTAAATTCTATACAGTTCTAGCTAATGGGTCTATTAAAAAAGATGCACCGGTAACTGTTCCATTATCCGTTGCAGTAACGGGTACCGATACAGTGATAAAACAGTTACCCTTCGGCCTAAATAATCATACCTGCTCCTCACAGGCAGAGGAAATAGGAAGTAGGATGAGGAGGAGGCCTAATCCTCACTCATCTCACCAAAAAACAAATCCTTGCTTAGCAAGGTTTCGTCCACCACAAGTTCACTGTGGGTGAAGGTGACGACAGTGGCTTCCACTGTGAAGGAGGTAGGAACCTCCTCACACAAGAGGATGCACTCGTTGACAGCCTGAGCGTAAGGCTCAACGTAAACCCAACTTACCCGTGGAGATTCAACCTGCACAGGCTCAGATAAGGAAGGGGGGGTCAAGAAATAAAAGAGATGAAGAACATAAAGAAATAATCGGGGGAGTGATCCCGGTTTCACTCCCCAAAGGCTGACATAGAAAAATATCATCAACAATATCGACAATGCTACAAGGCTCGGGCGGATCCATAGAGGCCTCCACCAAGACTTGGACTTCCTCCTTTGGTATCGAGGGAGAATCCTCGACATCAGGAAGGTTGTCCAACTCCATGGAAGTGGAAACAATCCATGTATCACAAGCCTCAACTTGTGTTGCATCATCAAAAATGTCGTCAGAGATGACTGAAGTAGAATTCACAAAAGGCGGAAGAACTTTTCTTGGATAAAAGTCAAGCGCAGGTTCCTCATAAAGAATCGGCTCCACGCTTGGAGATGTATGCACAGGAGATATGGGCTCAACCACGTCGAAGCCTAGATCAGCCACACATCTAGTGGTTGTGTCCGCATCATTCCCTTCAACAAATGAAGGTGACAGGGACACATAACCAGATGATGAAGGTGTTCCACCGAGGGTAGGAGTCGGGATGATTCGGATGTCCGGCTGGCTCATCATCCTCATCCATAACACGGAGGTACTCGGCACAATCCTTCAGGACATGATCTATTCTATGACAATACAAACACTTTCTCCCATTACTCTGCGGTCCTTGTGTGGGGCCGGAGAGGAATAAGAGAACGGTGTATGTGGCGAGGACGATTGATGACAAGCTCGGGGCACAGTGTTTGAAGGGTTGTACGAATACAACATCTCATGCATTGTGTGCTGAGGCTTATGCTCAATATCTCTCGTAGGGCATTCATGACTAGCGTGGGAAGGCTTTCCACACCAACGACATTGGGCAGATGAATATCCCCACATCATGTCGAAATAGCAGATTAAAAATAAATTGTGCAAATTACTAAATCCAACAATATATTACTGCAATTGCCAAAACAAACAAAAGAAGGCAGGCAAAATATAAATAGAACAAAACAAAAGCGATTTATAAAAGAAAATGAAAGCAATATCACCTCTCCCTCTCCAGAAACTCACACGGCTGTGTTCCCCGGCAACAGCGCCAAAAACTTGATGCTAAAGATCACGACAGTGAACCGGTCGCACAAGTAATATAAAATGGGCGAGTTTTCCCAAGTATCGATCTCTCAAGGAACACAGTAAGGTGGAGTTAATGTCGAGGAGGACTTGAGATTGAAGTACTCAAGGTCGGTGGAAACGATGGGGGTTTTGATATTTGCGGAAAAAGAAAATAAAAGGATAACAACTACTCCTATGCAACGCCGCTATGCGATGCCTCGCCAGGCGGGATGGGAGACTAGCCGGGCCGCTATGCACCGAATCGCTAGGCGGATGGATGAGTAGGCTTGCGGATGAGGTGGTTAGAACGGCGGAATGATGGTCAAAAGCACCTTTTCGCTACTCATGTCACTAGTAATTGCTAGTGTGGCAAGGGTGGATGGTGGTGGATGGAATATGACACACCTCAAGCAAATATAACGAAAATACAAATCACAAGGACATGATTTAATATAAGAATTTTACAACTAAGCGCACATCATCTATAAATAAAGTTTACAACAACACATAAACAACAATAAAGGAAGAACAAGGCAAAAGATCAACCGAATCCGAAGTCTTGCTGAGGATTCACGGTTGGAATCATCGGGATGTCAATCCGCGTCCAAGATCGGTCCTCAACTGCGCCCGAGGTAGAGAAGTGCTGTCACCACCTTCCAATGGCCCGTTTTCTTTGTGTCATGATAGCGGACAAAAGTTGCAAGCTTCTATTTGCTTGATGGCTATGGAGTTGAAGCTTGAAATGAGCCCAGGAGATGATGGAGGAGGCCGAGATGAAGCTCCGGCTTGGATTTGGCGGTGAAAGCTTGCCTGGAGCACCTCCCTAGGGTGGAGATTGAAGGAGGACAGCGGAATCCCTCCTCGGAGACGAAAACGGCGGAGAAAACAAAATGAGCGATCCCCAATTATGGCAGAACCTGCATATTTATAAAAAGCAGAATTGAACAATCTGCACGATCAAGGGCGCACGACCAGTGGACGTGCGCACTATGTCCAGTGATCGTGTGCACTGGCATGCAGATTAGGAAGAAGGACTGGGGTACCGCGCACGAATAGTTGCGCATGACCGTTGGTCATGCGCACTATGTCCACTGGTCGTGCGATTACCCCATACAGAACTCCAGGAAAAGAGGAATCAATGCACACGATCAGTGGCGCACGACCGGTGGTCGTTCGCACTGTGTCCAGTAGTCGTGCGTATGCCCATGCAGAACTTGGAAAAGGAAGGCAAGTGTGCACGAACATCGACGCACGACCAGTGGTCGTGCGCAGTAGATCCGATGATCGTGCACAGTATTCCTGTTTCCAAACACTCCCAGAACACGTACACGACCTCTGTACCAATAGGAAAAACAAATCACTGATATGTGCAGACATTGCAGGCAATCACAATAAGGAGTACAAACAATAAAAGTACAAAAATACACAACACGGGCCAAAGTGTGCACTTCCTATGAAAATATTAATAAGAAGAACTATGAACGATATAGAACTAAAAGTGAAGTGCAAACACGTGAAAACTAGCCAGATTAGTCCGAAAAACCCTATATAAATCGGACTCATCATGGACGAGCAAGAAACGGATGAGCAGTTGAAAAGTTTTATGGAGTTTCATCCACCTACGTTTGTTGGGGATATTTCCCCAACACATACGGAGGATTGACTTGCAAGAGTGAAGAGGATCCTGATTGCAATCAGGACTGCGGAGGAGCAAAAAGTGACCTTAGCAACTTTTCTGCTGGAGGGATATACGAGACTGTTGTGTGATGACGTTGAAGTGCATCACTTGGCAGGTCGAGGATTAGAGGAGGTCTCAATTGATGAATTCTCACGATTGTTTCTAGCCAAGTTTTTGTCAGTATCGCAACGAATTGCGATGGAAAACGAATTTCAGCGTCTGGTGCAGGGTGAAACTGATATTGATACATGTGTGCATGATTTTACTAGACTGGGGCGCTATGCGGGGTCTACTTTCGCTGAAGAGGCTCGGAAGACGAATCGCTTTTACGAAGAACTGTGTGACGAGTTAAGGTTGGCACTTCCGAGTTTGGTGAACCAAGGCTTCCAAGCATTGGTAGATACAGCCCATGCGCTGGAGAAGGATTTGAAGTGGGTACAAGAGACGATTAACCTATCGGTGGAGAAGCTGGAATTTAATGTTCCCTAGTCGGAATAGTCGGAGTTTAAGAGACGAGATAAGAAAAGGTTCAGGCCTGATGAATCAACTTCGTCGACTGTCTCTTCGGGGGCAACATATGGGAAAGGACGCGTGCATACACGTACATGTTTTAACTGCGGTAAGCAAGGACATATGGCCAGTTATTGTTGGAATTCCCCGTCAAGGAGTGAGAAAAGAACAGGTGCGTCTTATGAAGAAAAGGTCAAAGCAGTGGCCGAGTCATCTGCATCCCGGACGCAACCTCGACTGTATAATTTGGAGGTGCAAGAGCCGCAAAGCTCAATTGGTGAAGTTCAGCCTCGTGTGTTTAATTTGGAACTCCAAGATGATATGAAACGATATATGCAAAATAATGCGGGTGAGCAGAAGTAATCATAGAATCGTGACCCGTTGGACTTTGGTGATATGACTAAATGTTGTATATAAGGCATGAATAATGAGATGGTTGTGTGATCGATCGATCATGGTGTTTGTATATGATGTTTTTGGTTATATATCACTAGATTAAATTGTGGATGGATGTGCACTTGTGAGGGATCTGTATGTGTGTATGTCCTACATGTGATGTCTGCTTTATGTGAGGCCTTGGGGCGAGACAAGCTACGGCCACTGAGCTCCAACCCGGCTCATTTTATTCGGGTAATGTAACAAGGAGTGGTTCAGTGAATGTCTGTAGTCGAGCCAAATTTCGGGACGAAATTTTTTTTGAAGGAGGGGAGGATTATAATACCCCAAAGCCCAAGTTAGGTTTGAGTTGGGTGACACGGCCTGGGACACGGGCATGTCCCAGGGCGTGTCGCGCTCGGGTCGACGAACTGCGCTCGACAATCGTCGAGAGGCAAGCAAGAGGTACACAGCTTGTGGCACAGGCATGTCACAGGGCGTGTCCTTTGAGGGCTTTAGCTAGACGTGCGTGTGTTGAGAGATACGGGTGTGTCTTGTGGTACATGGCCTGGGACACGGGCATGTCCCATGGCCGTGTCCCGCTCGGGTGAGCTGATGTTGTGCTGGGTGAAGTACATGGCTGCCAGACATGGGCGTGTCGAACATGACATGGGCGTCTAGGGTGTGACACGGGCGTGTCACACGGCCGTGTACTGCTTATATTTGAGTCAGTTATGTGTCGCTTAAGGGACATGGCCTGTGATACAGGCGTGTCACAGTGTGTCTCAGGCTGTGGTCAGTATTTTTCTGGGCAAATCAGAGCCGTTCGTTTTCCTTATCCTGGATCCAAGGGCCCAGGTTCTTCCCTGCTGAGAAAAGGCAAAGAATAAGGGGGGGGGAAGTTTATTCAAGCCATTCTTCTTCTTCAAATTCTCAAAGAGGGAGAAAGGGAGAGCAAGGGAGTAGGGAAGGGAAAGGGGAAACCAGCTGCTGGAGGAGCTGCAGAGTGCGGAATAAAGATCCGAGTATGGATTCGTGAAGGTAAAGCCGAGGCGGTGATTTCCATCCGGCCAGTTCATGGCTCCAACACGATCTGTAAGAGTAACGATCTCCTTCTTGGACATTGAAGTCCTTTCTTTCTACATATAGATGGAATCCTCCACTTAGAGGTGGACATCGTACGTGATTCCTTAGTTGAGTCTGCATCTAGAGCCGGAAGTGTGTAGTACGACATAGGCATGCTGTGTGAAGCCCATCTAGATGGTTAGTTTGGATTGGTGATGGCTATGGGTAAACCGGAGAAGTCTCCGTGGATTGGATGCTGGGAAAGATATATGCGTGTAGCCTCTGTTATATGGATGTGGATCTTGGATGCTTTGCGAAAGCTCCTGGTTATCATGAGAGGTCAATTGGTAGCAACGCCTAGGAAGCGCGAGATAAACCCGGCTTGCTACACCAATAGGGTGGGTTGATCTGTATTAGTTGAGGGGTCGATTGGTGGCAATGCCTGGGGAGCCGAGTTGAAACCAGCTTGCTACTCCACTAGGGTGGGTCGATCTGTATTAGAATGGGAGGTCAATTGGTGGTAATGTCTGGGGAGAACAGATAAACCCGGCTTGCTACACCACTGCGGTGGGTCGATCTGCTCATGTTTGTTGTGAGGTTAGTACCTCTGAGTGGGATGGAAGGAATTTCGCCAATCTGCGGGATTGGTGGACTAGGACCGGGCAACCAACAAGTTAAAAACCTCTGATCGGTGGTGGACGATGGGTATATCCGGTACACAAAAAAGGTGCCCTGAGTGTACGGAGTGACTGGTGCATACCGGCGTTTGTGACATTGTTATGCTTAGTATATAGTAGATATTATGATGACAATCCATACAGGGAAGGAACCACTATCCCGGGTAAGGGGTAGGGTCTTTATAATTGGTCAGCTAATGCTGACCATTGCTTTGTTTCCCTCTCTTGGGATGGATGCCTATTTGCAGGTGCTAATAGATTGAATTGAATTGAGCGAAATAAAGGCTTGCTGCGAAGGCCCTTGAAGGCCGTGTGAATAATGTTTGGAGTTAATGTGTGGTCGGCCTGCGTGCCGATGTATGAAGCTGTAAATTTGTAAAGAGTAACCTGTAAGGCCTTAAGGCCGTAAGCGCGTGTGTGTTGTAAACAATCCAGGTTTATATATAAATGTGGAGTTTATATATTTAGTGGACATTCACTTTGATGAGTTCATGTAACTAAAATGCTGCGCTAGACTGCTTTGAGTTAGGCTACAAGTAGAATGAGATTTTGATTTCCACACGTAATTCCGTCGTTTGTCTACGAAATATGGCATGGAGCCCCGGCCGGACCCACTATTATATTCCATGGGACGAATGGTGGCGTTACATCATCAAATCTGGGTTAATGTGGATACAATACCCAACAATCTCCCCCTATTTGTAGAAGTCAGAACCCTTTACACTAAGGTGAATTATATATACATAAAAAGAACTAGTTATGCAATTAGATAAAGCAGTGTAAGCAAGCATAAGACTGTAATCAAAGGGTATATGATCAAAATTAAGAATTATATAAACATGATTGTCCAAAACATCATTTCTACACAGATCATTTCCACACTCTCATAATCCTTTATGCTTAAACTTTATGATGATGCTTGTCTTTCTTCTCTTCTTGTCTCCTTTGGTAGCCGAAGTGTAACACCCCCATCTGTCGCATGGCATATAACAGAAGGTCCAGCTGGAACCCGATGCCATATACCACAGACAGTCGGAAGGGATACTAAATGAATAATCAAACCAACCAATTAAGACTACTCGTCCGAATCACAGAGCATTCTAGCGGAAGATTTTAAAGTTGAAAGAACCCAAAATTAAATCCATCAATATGAATGTCCACAGCTACAACAACAGGAATGAAACCCCAAATACACAGAAACGGGTACATGGCCTTATGGCCTTACAAATATTCACTTAATAAAGAGTGTTTTACATACATCGGCTCGCAGGCCGCCCACACATGATTAATATAAAAACAGCTATTCTACGGCCTTATAGGGCCAGCACAGCAATATGGGCTTCAGCCCGCTATTTGACGCTCGGCTCCACAGCACCTGCAAGCACATACCACCGCACGGTGGCAAATAAAGCAACAGTCAGCTAAAAGCCGAACAAATTATAACGACCCCGCCCCTTACACGGCAATTATAATTTCACCACAGGTGTAGGCTCGCATGTCCAAACACCCCGTGCACTCAGGGCACATTGATGGTGAACCCTGACCCATCAGTGCATTCACAACCACCCCCAGGATGGCAACAACATGTGAGCATTTAGCCTTTCTGACCACCGTCTAAGGCTCTGACTATGCCAACAGCCAGTCCCCGTCTTCGGGTCTCTCGCACCGAACCACATAGCCTAGGTCCAATTCCACTTGACCGTTGCTCACGCCGCATGTCCAATTTAAGTCCTTTGCGCGGGCCAAGCTTCTCTTGGATCCCAAATTTTCCAAAACAATCTCATAACCCAGTTATGATCAAGGCCGGTTCCCAGACCGCCAAGTTAGCAGAACACGTTTCCGCTCAGTTTTCTAGGTGCGCCTTGAAGCTAACCTCCAAGGATCCCTGCTGCAAACTACCGCGTAGAAACCTGAAAAACCCAAAGGACGGAGTCTTCTTCGGCAAAACCACATCAAATGCAACATCACCGATCCAGACAAAACACGTCCGGGTAGGCTTCACACACAATGCCTATGCCCGTACTTATGATTCCGGGCTCTATATGCAACACAAGGGGGACTATTCACATCAACCCCAGGGAACACCACGCACTCGCCGCACACTCGCGGGAGCCGGGTTCCCTATGAAAAAGAAAGAGCTTCAAATGCTCAAGTTGAGAATCGTTACCCTTGTAGTCCGTTTTGGCGCCATGGAAAAACTACGTGGTTAGAACTCTTCGCAATGACCTTCCCTCCACGGATCTGCTCTCCGATTTCGAAATGGTTCTCCGATGCTACGCCGGCGGCCGGAAACCTCCTTCTTCTTCCTCTTCTCTCTCACTTTGGAAGGAGAAAGCTTTGGAGAGAAAATGAGGAATTAACCCCCTATTCCCGGCCTTAACAGAGCAGGATCTCATCTGGGCCGTCGGATCCTAATTAAAGAAAACGAACGGCTCAGATCTGCACAAAATTCTCCAGACCTGGGCCGAACACGGCTTGGCACACGGCCGTGTCCTAGGCCGTGTGCCTCGATCCAGGCACGATCGTCGAACTGAGAAACGCACACGGGCCAAGACACGCCCGTGTCTCACCTGACACGCCCGTGTCGGGTTCCTCGACACGGCCGTGTTCGGGGGCGTGTCACTCATAACCGTCATGGCAACGGACATGACCCAACTGCATACGGGTAGGGACACGGGTAGGCACACGCCCGTATCGGATGACACGCCCGTGTCATCCGGCCGTGTTCCTGGCCGTGTCCTTCTCGGGTTGGAAACGGCCAAAAACAATCACCAGCCAGACACGGCCTTGGACACGCCCGTGTCCTAGGCCGTGTACCCCTACATGCACCAAAAACCCTTTTTCCGCGACCGACTCGCACACAATATTCGGGGCGTTACACATCTCCCCCACTTAAGGAATTTCGTCCCGAAATTATACAAAGGTACACAAAATCTAACTGATACCTGAGTGGAACAACTCGGGGTATTCCTCCAACATAGCTTGCTCTCGCTCCCAAGAAAGCTCCTCACGTCCGCAATTATCCCAACGGACTTTTACCATTCGGACCTCCTTGTTGCAGAGTCGTTTGACTGCAACATCTTCAATTCGTACTGGCTTGACCCGTGTTGTTAACTCATAATCAACCGGTACCTGATTGTCCGTAACGATCTGTGAAGGCTCTTGCAATGCCTTACGCAACACCGATACGTGGAACACGTCATGCAGCCCACTCAACTCTGTCGACAGCTTCAACCTATACGCCGCCTCGCCAACACGCTCCAGGATTTCAAATGGTCCAAGGTATCTCGGACTCAGCTTCTTCAAGCGTCGAACCCGCGATACACCCTTGAACGGCTTGATCTTTAAATATACCATGTCGCCAACGTTGAACTCCACATTTCTATGTTTGGCATTGTAATACTTTGACTGTCTATCCTGAGCAATCTTCAGCCTTTCCTGAATTGTCCGTATCATTGAAGTGGCATCTTCCACCGCTTGTTGTTTATACAACTTCGATTCGCCTGCCTCCAACCAAGACAACGACGTACTACACTTCCTCCTGTACAAGGCTTCGAAAGGTGCCATTCCAATACTTGCCTGAAAACTATTGTTGTATGCAAACTCCACCATGTACAAGTGATCCTCCCAATTCTTCCCGAAATCTAGGACGCACATGCGAAGCATGTCCTCCATAGTCCTGTTGACTCTCTCGGTTTGGCCATCTGTCTGCGGGTGAAAGGCTGTGCTGAAATTTAGCTTAGTACCCAATAGACCATGCACCAACATCCATTCATTTGACGTGAAGCGTCCATCACGGTCACTAACAATACTGCGAGGCACACCATGCAATCGTACAATGTTATCCACGTAGAGTTTGGCTAGCTTTTCCACAGGATCCTCCTTTCTGACTGGGATAAAGTGTGACACCTTTGTCAACCTATCTACGACCACCCAAATGGCGTCGTTTCCCTTCTGCGACTTCGGCAAACCGTGCACAAAATCCATAGATATGTCGTCAAACTTCCATTCTGGGATATGAAGGGATTTCAAGAAACCTCCGGGATTCTGGCATTCCGCCTTCACTAATGCACAAGTACGACACTTGGCCACATAAAGTGCCACATCTTTCTTCAAACCCGGCCACCAGAATAATTTCTTCATGTCTCTATACATCTTCGTGCTTCCCGGGTGGATTGAGTACTTGGTATGATGTGCCTCATACATCAACTCCTCCCGAATACTATCCGCACTAGGAACACATAGTCAACCGTCCTTCCTTAGCAACCCATCTTCAACCACAAACTGAGAATTTGACCCATCCAAAGCTTCATCCAAGATCTGCTTCATGCTACTATCCTGAACCAAAGCCCGCCGAACTCTATCTGCTAGGTCACACTACACCTCTGTCCAAAATAGTTTCTCCTCGGCACTAGACTGCTTATCGATGCAAGATATCTCCAATGCCTCCAACTCTTGGACCAATCTCTCATCATGTACCGATAACCAATTGGCTTGTGCGGGAATATTACGACTCAACGCATCCGCCACTGCATTTCCCTTCCCAGGCACATAGTGTATCTTGAAGGTGTAGTCCCCTAAGAACTTCATCCATCTCCGCTGCCTCATGTTCAGATCCTTTTGGTCCAACAGATACATCAAACTCTTATGATCGGTGTAAATATCGACATTCACACCGTACAGATATTGCCTCCAAAGCTTTAGAGCAAATATCACGGCCGCTAACTCTAAGTCGTGGACCGGATAATTCCTCTCGTGAACCTTCAGTTGTCGTGAACCATAAGCTATCACTCTCCCATGCTGTAGCAGGACACAGCCCAAACCACTGCCCGAAGCATCACTATAGATCTCGAACCCTTCGGTTCCACTTGGCGAACATAAAATGGGCGTCGTGGTCAACCGCCTCTTCAATTCTTCAAAAGCCTGTTCGCACTCCGGAGACCACACAAACTTCTGATCCTTTCTTGTCAACGTCGTGAGTGGTAGTGCTATCCACTAGAAGTTCTCTACGAAGCGCGTGTAGTATCCAGCAAGCCCCAGAAAACTTAAGACGTCTGCCACTGTAGTCAAAGTAGGCCACTCTCGTATCGCCACTATCTTCGCCGGATCCACAACTATTCCTTCTCCACTGACAACATGACCAAGGAACGCTATCGAGGATAACCAGAATTCACACTTGGAGAACTTTGCATACAACTGACTTTTCCTCAATGTCTCCAACACCATGTGTAAATGCTTGTAGTGATCCTCCTCGCACCGCGAATACACCAGGATATCATTGATAAATACTATCACAAACTGATCCAAGTATTCTCTAAACGTCCTATTCATCAGATCCATAAACACGGATGGCGCATTCGTCAACCCAAACGGCATAACCGTGAACTCGTAATGCCCAAACTGCGTACTGAATGTTGTCTTTGGGATGTCGCTCTCCCTTATCCTCAACTGATAGTAACCGGACTTCAAATCTAACATCGAATATACAGTTGATCTAACCAACTGATCAAATAGATCGTCAATCCTCGGGATTGGATATTTGTTCTTCTCCGTAAGTTTGTTCAATTACCGATAATCGATACAAAGCCGCAAGCTCCCATCTTTCTTCTTAACAAAGAGAACTGGTGCGCTCCAAGGCGACGAACTTGGACGCACATAACCTTGCTCTAACAACTCTTGCAGTTGCACCTTCAACTCTGCCATTTCTCTTGGGGCTATCCGATAGGGGGAGCGTGACACCGGTTTGGCACCCGGTACCAGCTCTATAGTAAAGTCTATCTCCCGCTGAGGAGGGGCTCCTGGGAGATCATCTGGAAACACATCAGTATACTCGGACACAACTGGGATGCTGTCCAAACTAGGCTTAGGCGTCGAAGTCTGCACTAGAGTGACATATAGTTCTGCCCCAGACCGAACTGCCTTAAAAATCTGAAGGGCCGACATCAGAACTTTCCCTGACCCCTTCATGCCCGCAAAAGTAGTCTCCCGATCAGTGTCCATACCCAACTTGACTTCTTTACGGTTGCAATCAATGCATGCACTCTGCTCCGAGAGCCAATCCATACCGAAGATTACGTCGAACTCCACTAATGGTAGAATCAACGCCCGCAAATCGAACTCCCGGTCTCCAATCCGAATCTTCACAACACAAATCCTATTCGCACGTATTGAGCACCCATTAGGCAACAACACATCCAACTTCTTTTTGCCATCGAGAACGGAACTCCGATGCGCGATATAAACTTTTCAGACAAGAAGGAATGTGATGCTCCCGTATCAAAAAGGGCTCTCGCCGGAAACCCAAAGATTAACACAAAGCCTAGCACTGACAAACGTAAGCTAACACATATGAAGGTAACAACTATAAAAGTTAAACCACGGTAATTTAACTCATACCTGTCACCACGTCCGTTTGCTTTATGGCCTCCTGCAGACCAAGGTTGTAGACTCTAGGTTGGGCTGGAGCATGATGGGACGCGGTTGAATCCACCGCCTTCCCTTTCTCCTCATAAGTCTCTCCAGGTCTCCTCTCGGACTTTGAACGTCCGCTCCAACACTCCCGAGCAAAATTCCCCGTCTTCCTGCAGTTGTAGCAAGATCTGGGGACTCGACTTGTAGTTGCCCCCGATGCATCAGCCAAAGGGGCTGAGTTCGAAGTCCTCCGCTTCTTGTTCCATCTGCGGAAACCTGTCTTGTTACTTGGCACCTTGAACTCGGTCTTCCTTTCTCCTGGGTCCCTCTTCTCTTGAACTTTCTTCGCAACCTTTTCCAACGATCGGGCCGAATTGACCAAGGCTAGGAAGCCCTGCGCCTTAGGCCCAGCAAGGAGTAACTGTAAATCACCACGAAGACCCTCATAGAATCGGTTGGTCTTCCTCTCTTCTTCTGAAAACATAGCACCAGCATAACGACCCAACCGTGTGAACTCATGCAGATATTCGTCCACGCTTCTGGATCCCTGAGTCAACCCAAGAAATTGATTCTCCATCTCCAACTTATGAGCAGAAGGTACAAATCTGGCTAGGAACAATCTTGAAAATTCCTCCATCGGCACATCCTCAAGTTGCCTTCCCACTAGAAGATGAAACTCCAACTTGTCCCACCACAGCCTCGCTTCACCTTCCAAAAGGAAAGTCGCTATGGTGGTCTTCTGCCACTCCTCAGTTATTGTGGCCGTCAAGACCCTCTTTATGGAAGAGAGTCAGTCCTCAGCTTGAGTTGGCGTTCCAACCCCATTAAACCTCAGAGGATTAAAGCCCATCACATACTTCAGCTGCCTTTTCGTAGTTCTTCTCGGCTCTACCAACTCCACTGCTGCGCGTTCCACCACTCTCGGCTCTGCCACCCTAACCGGTTCTTGCTCATTCGCAGGAGGTGCGCAATGCATTTGCCCTGCAGGTTGGGCATTTATCATTGCGAACACTGCCTCAGCCACCATCCTGATGGTTTCCGCTGAAGGAGGTGTAGCAGGCACGTCCCTTGGTGCACTACTTTCCGCTGATTGCGGACGCTCTGACTGACCAGCACCGCTCCTAGCTGCCTAAATTAGCAAAGACACACGATTAGACAACATACAAATTGCTAAAAGCAATCATTGGAACACTCAGGTTCCACAAAACAAGTGTATTTTCCATTCCTAAGTGGACATTCATGGGTTCTTTTGATGTTATAACGATGACGCACACATGTGCTCACCACCCCTTAAAAGAATTCACCCACGAATTCATTTAAGCTTGATCGTAACTAGAGCTTTGATACCAAATTGTAACACCCCCATCTGTCGCATGGCATATAACAGAAGGTCCAGCTGGAACCCAACGCCATATACCACAGACAGTCGGAAGGGATACTAAATGAATAATCAAACCAACCAATTAAGTCTACTCGTCCTAATCACAGAGTATTCTAGCGGAAGATTTTAAAGTTGAAAGAACCCAAAATTAAATCCATCAATATGAATGTCCACAGCTACAACAACAGGAATGAAACCCCAAATACACAGAAACGGGTACATGGCCTTATGGCCTTACAAATATTCACTTAATAAAGAGTGGTTTACATACATCGGCTCGCAGGCTGGCCACACATAATAAATATAAAAACGGCTATTCTACGGCCTTCTAGGGCTAGCACAGCAACATGGGCTCCAGCCTGCTATTTGGCGCTCAGCTCCGCAGCACCTGCAAGCACATACCACCGCACGGTGGCAAATAAAGCAACGGTCAGCTAAAAGCCGACCAAATTATAACGACCCCGCCCCTTACTAGGGACAGCGGTGCTCTTTCCCTGCATAACATTAGCCCAATAATATATATAGCGCAATTATAATTTCGCCACAGGTGTAGGCTCGCACGGCCAAACACCACGTGCACTCAGGGCACATTCATGGTGAACCCTGACCCATCAGTGCATTCACTACCACACCCAGGATGGCAACAACATGTGAGCATTTAGCCTTTCTGACCACCGTCTAAGACTCCAACTATGCCAACGGCCAGTCCCCGTCTTCGGGTCTCTCGCACTGAACCACATAGCCTAGGTCCAATTCCACTTGCCCGTTGCTCACGCCGCATGTCCAATTTAAGTCCTTTACGCGGGCCAAGCTTCTCTCGGATCCCAAATTTTCCAAAACAATCTCATAACCCAGTTATGATCAAGGCCGGTTCCCAGACCGCCAAGTTAGCAGAACACGTTTCCGCTCAGTTTTCTGGGTGCGCCTTGAAGCTAACCTCCAAGGATCCCTGCTGCAATCTACCGCATAGAAACTCGAAAAACCCAAAGCACGGAGTCTTCTTCGGCAAAACCACATCAAATGCAACATCACCAATCCAGACAAAACACGTCTGGGTAGGCTTCACACATAATGCCTATGCCCGTACTTACGATTCCGGGCTCTATATGCAACACAAGGGGGACTATTCACATCAACCCCAAGGAACACCACGCACTCGCCGCACACTCGCGGGAGCGGGGTTCCCTATGCAAAAGAAAGAGCTTCAAATGCTCAAGTTGAGAATCGTTACCCTTGTAGTCCGTTTTGGCGCCTTGGAAAAACTACGCGGTTAGAACTCTTCGCAATGACCTTCCCTCCACGGATCCGCTCTCCGATTTCGAAATGGTGCTCCGATGCTCCGCCGATGGCCGGAAACCTCCTTCTTCTTCCTCTTCTCTCTCACTTTGGAAGGAGAAAGCTTTGGAGAGAAAATGAGGAATTAACCCCCTATTCCCGGCCTTAACAGAGCAGGATCTCATCTGGGCCGTCAGATACTAATTAAAGAAAACGAACGGCTCAGATCTGCACAAAATTCTCCAGACCTGGGCCGAACACGGCTTGGCACACGGTCGTGTCCCAGGCCGTGTGCCTCGATCCAGGCACGATCGTCGAACTGAGAAACGCACACGGGCCAAGACACTCCCGTGTCTCCCCTGATACGCCCGTGTCGTGTTCCTCGACACACCCGTGTTCATGGGCGTGTCACGTATAACCGCTACGGTAACGGACACGACCCAACTGCACACGGGTAGGGACACGGGTAGGCACACACCCGTGTCGGATGACACGCCCGTGTCATCCTGCCGTGTTCCTGGCCGTGTCCTTCTCGGGTTGGAAACGGCCAAAAAAAATCACCAGCCAGACACGGCCTTGGACACGCCCGTGTCCTAGGCCGTGTACCCCTACAGGCACCAAAAACCCTTTTTCCGCGACCGACTCGCACACAATATTCGGGGCGTTACACGAAGGGCTTGGGATAATATTTTGGAGGCCTTGGAGGAGCAGTAGGTTTGTTCCTTCCAAATTCTCTGTCATAAAATCTCCTCTTTGTCATTGATTTTTCATATAATTCCCATTCCTAGGTGCTATAATGAATATTCCTGATTTCATTGAAGTCCATGACAAGTTTGAGAGTATCCAATATGAGAGACTTTGAAGTTGGAGACCAGATTTTTGCAAGCTCTGGAGCTTTTCTCTCTTCTAAATCAGGAACTGGGATTGACCTGCTAGCTGAGGCACCATCACCATACTTTCTCTTTTTCTTAGAAGTGTTGATCTCAGGAGTAGCTTAGAAGAATATATCTGCTGGGTCTGCCTCCCAAACTTGAGCATATGAATCTGGAGGAGGACCTTCACATTTTTTGGTCTAGGAGAGAAGGAAGGCTGAGGAGCTTGAGCTGGACCAGTAGTAGCTAAGGGATTCAAATGGTGAGCAATGATGTTTTGATCAACTGGGAATTCTGGAAGAATTTGATTGTGCATCCAAACAGTTGTGTCATAGGTATGGAACTTCACACTCTTAATCTGTCCTAGCACATCATCATGAATCTCTTTCATCTTGGCTTCTCATTGAGTTTGCTTGAGTGCATCTGATTTCTTAAGATATTCTTTCACTAAACTCTCCCCCTTTCTGACTTTTACAGTCAGTTTATTGATGGCATCATCTTTGAATGTCCCAACTTCTTCACAAATCTTCATCTTGGTTGCTTCAGCTCTCTTATCTAAATCAATCTGATTATTTGCAAGAGTCACACCTTGCTCCATAACCTAACCAACACTAAGGATAATGTGATCTAGAGCTTTTCCACCAATCTGGAAGAGATGTCCGAGCTGATTTATATTGTGCTGAATCTCTTCAAAGCCTCTGCTCATCTCTTTCTCTAGAGCAGTCACTTTCTCAGTCACAGCTTTGACTTAATCATCAAAATACTATCTTTATTCTTGAAGTAGATGTACAAACTGACTCATCAAATCATTAGCAGCAGGAGGTGCAGCAGCAGATGTAGATGGAACTATAAGAGGCGGAGCAAACCAGGGAACAATCTCTTCAACAGAGACTGAGCTCTGAGCTCTGGTGGTATGGATCAGTGCATCCCCTTCATTAGTAACCATGGGGATGGAGAAGTCCAGGTTCCTCAATGGAGCTTTAGATGGTTCAGGAGACTAGTCTGGCTCATTAGAGAGCAAAATAGTGTCAACCTACTCTTTATCAGCAGCAGGAGACTGAATGGAAGATGATGGAGTATGTGGTGGAGATGGTACTTGGGTGGATAGCTTGGGAACTTTAGCAGTTTGTTCCTTGTGAAGAGGGGGAAGAGGCTCATCAGCAGTCAATTCTTCAATCATTTCATTGATGGCTGCTTCAGTTGATAGAAGTGTTTCTTGAAGTGGGCTTCTGATTGAATTTCTGATGGAACTTCTTTAGGTGTGGATGGTGGAGGAGAGGTAACAGCTGGAGGAGTTGGAATCCTGTCTGGAACAGAACGAGTAGGCTCCCCAACAATAGTTGCACCAGATGAGCTAGCAACCTGAAGTGGAGAGGGTGATGGGGTCCTGTCCTCTATAGCTGGAAGGTCTTGAGCTTTGGCAGCTTGAATTGGATTCTGTAACTTCAAGTCTCATCTGTGAAAGGAAGAAGTAGAGACTTTCTTCATGTGATGAAGAACAGTACCTTTGGAGAAGCTGAAAATTTTTGGATTGATTTCACGAAGTAGAAGAGAAATAATCCTGACATAACTGGGAGGCTTTATGTTGCCCTTGATTTTATCCAGAATCATCATCCCAAACTGGAACGTTTTCCTGCAGAAAATTGCTTGCATGATGTCAAAGAATTGGAGAGAGATATCTCTTATGGAATATGTCTTGCAGAGAAGAATTTTGCCAATGATATCCACTAACAGCTTCCCTTCTGGATTTAATTCTGATCTTTTGATGTATTGTACTTCTTGAGA
Organism: Platanthera guangdongensis; assembly: GCA_039583875.1. NCBI lineage: Eukaryota > Viridiplantae > Streptophyta > Magnoliopsida > Asparagales > Orchidaceae > Platanthera > Platanthera guangdongensis. The sequence goes on along the minus strand of CM077150.1, from coordinate 119,637,803 downwards.
AATTCCATAAAACATACAGGTCCTGTCAGATTCTTCAGGACCTAGGTCATCCTCTTCATCAACAATAAGCAGTCGAAGAAGTTGAGAAACAAAGATCTTGTTGAGGTTGATTTTGATTCCTTTAACCTTGGACTTGAGAACTGTCCCATGCCTCTTGACTTTTACATTCTTGCAAAATTCCTCAACTTTGGGAAACAAGATCTTACATGGCTGCTATAGAACAAATATGAGGCCGACGATGTGGACGAGTATCAGAAGATTACGGAAATCATGTGAAATTTCGAAAATTCCGGCGACAACTAGTTATGAAACGATTCCAATCTTGGAGGAAGGGGCCATGTTCAAGAAGTTGGAGAAAGATCTGCGGCAGGGAGGAAGATGGCGCGGGCTCTGCAACTTTCGGGGAAAATGAAACATTTGTCGGCCTACTCGCGAGAGGGAATATTGATTCGTGTAGAAAATAAATTCTAGACATTTCAATTTATTTAACTCTAATTTATCCTTAATTAAGAAATAAATAAAGCTTACATACCTGGGAGAGGGCGGCATAAGCCTGGGGTTGCGAATAAAGAAATTTGAATAAAAGTAGAAAGTTTGTCTGTCTGATACTCGAGAGACGTGGCAGTACTCGAGTGAAGATATAGAAGTACTCGAGTGAGAGGTACAGAGGTACTCGAGTGGTGATCTGGAAGTACTCAAGTAAAGATACTGAGTTACTCGAGTAGTGAAGCTTTGGTACTCGAGTAGTGATACAGGAGTATTGGAGTGGTGCTTTAGTACTCGAGTAAGTCTTTCTACTACTCGAGTAGGTTACTTGAGTAGTTGAAGAAGTACTCAAGTAGGTCAAGCAGGTACTCGAGTAGGTCACTTCTTACTCTAGTCAAAGAGTTAGAATTTTGTAAGATTCCAACTTTTGACTGATTCTTGATCTCTGAGCCTTCTTGTCAGTCCACATTCTCTAATCTTCTTTGTTGAGCATTCCAAGTTCTATTTTGAATAATAAGAACTTGGTCTCGTCCAGCGGATTCGTGAAAATATCTGGAATCTGCCTGTCTGCAGAGACATACTGTAGATCTATATCCCCATGCTCCACATGCTCCTGGATGAAGTGGTACCTCAGCTCTATGTGCTTTGTCCGACTGTACGATACTTGGTTGTTGGCTATTGCAATTGCGCTAGAAGAGTCACAAAACAATGGAATGTTCTGAAATTTCATGTTGTAATCTTCAAATTGATACTTTGTCCATAGTAGTTGTGCAAAGCAACTGCATGTAAAGATATACTTTGACTCAGCTATTGAGATTGCAACACAGTTCTGCTTCTTGATACTCCAGGAAATAAGCCTTCTTCCAAGGAATTGGCAAGTCCTGGAAGTACTTTTCCTGACGTCTTTGATACCTGCAAAATCTGTATCTGAAAATCCAATTAGCTCGCTATCATTACTTCTTGGGTACCATAAGCCAAGATTCGGTGTACCTTTAAGGTATCTCATAATCCGCTTTACAGCAGCGTAGTGAGATTCCTTAGAGTTCACTTGAAATTTAGCACATACATATGTTGAAAACATTATGTCAGGTCTACTGGCAGTAAGGTAGAGCAAGGTTCCAATTATGCTTCCGTACTTGCTTTCATCAAAAGGTTTCCCTTTCTCATCCTTGTCTAGAAACATAACTGAACCCATTGGAGTCCTCATCAAGGTTGCGTTCTCTATTCTGAATTTCTTAATTAGCTCTTTGGTGAAATTAGTCTGTGAGATGAAAATTCCATCTTCAGATTATTTCACCTGAAGCCTTAAGAAATACTTCAGCTCGCCCATACTACTCATTTCAAACTTCCCTTGCATAAGTTTTGAAAACATCTTGCAGATGTTGTCGTCAGTAGAGCCAAAAATAATGTCGTTGGCATAGATTTGCACTAGAAAATCTTGCCTTTTATTTCCCTAAGAAATAATGTCTTATCTATCTTCCCCTTGTGAACTTGTTCTCAAGAAGAAAGCTAGACAGCGTCTCATACCAAGCTCGAGGAGCTTGTTTCAGACCATATAAAGCTTTATGCAATAATTAAACATAGTCAGGAAAGTTAGAATCAACAAAACCTGGAGGTTGTTCCACAAATACATCTTCCTTTATGTCACCATTAAGGAAGGCAGACTTCACGTCCATTTGATAGACGGTGAAGCCCTTAATTGCATCATATGCTAGGAATAACCTGATGGCCTCCAACCTTTCCACTGGAGCGTATGTCTGGTCGAAGTCGATTCTTTCTTCTTGACGATATCCTTTGGCGACGAGTCTGGTCTTGTTCTTTGTGATCGTTCCATCCTCGTCCATCTTGTTCCTGTAGACCCATTTTGTCGCAATGCCATTCTTACTTTTGGGTCTTAGAACAAGTTTCCATACATGGCAATGCTTAAACTGATTTAGTTCTTCTTTCATCGCCATTATCCAATATGCGTCTGAGTTTGCTTCCTCAAACTTCTTTGGTTCAACCTATGAGAGAAAACTTAAATACAAATTCTCGTTAGTTGTTCCTCAACAAGTTTTGACACCATCCCGGGGATCTTGTATGATTTGGTCCATTGGGTGATCCTTCAGATTTAACATCCCATGTTACTTTTGGACCCCTCAACTTAGATTGGGTTAGGCATGGGGTGAATTTAAGGAGATCAACTAGGTTTGACCCTAGGTAGTGGGTGGTAGCCATGTGGAGCCCACTATAGGACCAAAGTCAAACTAGGTCAAACTAGCCTAAATAAGGACCCTAGTCACACCATGACCCCACCACATTGCCTTAACCCTAAAAAACAATCTAAGTGGACCCTAGGGCATGTCACTAGGTAAACACTTTGACCCCAAATGACCAAAGTCAACCTTGGGCTTAATTTGGTCAAACCCACACTCATAAGCCCAATTAGCCTAAGTAGGGCACCCCCTTAACCCAACCCAAGTTGGGTGGTGCCACTAGACCCATTTCCATCAAATGGGTTCAGCCCACCCACCATGGTTGACCAAGTCAACTCAAAGTCAACATAGTCAACTATTTGACCTAAAAGAGTGAAATGAAGACCAAGCCACCCTCCTTTGGACCAAGCCCACCAAATTTGGACCATGGCCAGCCCAAGTGAACAAGACCAGCCCTACCCCTCTAAATCAGGAGAGAGAATGCATGCAAAGGGGTAGAAATGGGATTTTGAGAGAAAGAGGAGAGAGAAATGGAGATGAAAGGGAATGGTGGCCACATGGCCACCCCTTCAGCTGAAAATCTCTGCCCAATACCTACTGGCCGACCTCCTCTCATCATTCCAGCAAAAATTAGTGGCTGAGAGCCACCTGGCATGCATGGGCAGAGCAACCAAAGATCAAACCGAGCTCACATAGGTGATATCTCCATATACAGCCAAACTCAGCCCAAACAGACTTCACCATTAGCTTCAGGAGGTGGAAAGGAGTGGAATTCGAGTGCTGAAACATGGAAAATGATGGAGAATCAAGGAATCAGGGAGGAGCTCGCCGGCGCACCACCACCATGGCAAACCGCCGCCTGACCCGCAGCCAAGCCCCAATCCAGGTTCGTTTCACCTCACCTCTACCCGTACTAGGATCTTAGATCGATTAGGTGAGATATCGGGCTCAACTGAGCCCGATGCCATGGGAGGAAAGTGAGATTTTTCCAAGCTTTTGAAACCGCTCGGGTTCGCCGTCTCCGCCGTCTCCCGCCGCCCCATCACCGGGAAACGATAGCCACCACCACCGTGAAGGTGATGACACCGTTGGCCGGAGGTGGTGCCGCCTCAGCTGCCCGTAAATCGCCAGCAAAGCTGCTCCAGGTCGGCTCGATCTCAGCCGTTGGCTGGAGGTAGGATATAACCCGATTCCGTCCATCTCCGCTTCAAGATTCGTGCAATAATATGATTAAATTATAAATATGATGAATAGTGTAATTCTGTCACAAAAATACAGTCACATTGCATGTCATTTCTAGGCCTCTTACAGGCACTTCCAGAAACTGGTCTCTAAATGAAAAATGTAGCTGCCTGTCTTACCTTTATTTTACCACCTTAAATTTGTAATTTGGTTTAGTATACAACCCTGTAGGGCATTTCTCCTAGGCCAGGTCCTAGACTAGAACAGAAATTCATTTGGATGCCCAAGTCAAACCAGCAATCACTATGGCCCCAAATTTTGGGTACATGCATGATTAGGGCATACTTAGCCCCTGCCAAAATTTAGGAATTTTTGAAACAATCTTTCCTACAATTTTGGTCATAATTTCAACATGTAAATAAATGAAATATAGGGAGTTATATGACTCCTCATGGCCCCAAATTTTCGGGGTGGGTCCTTGGGAACACCATTAGTGCATGATAAAAATTTCAGCACTTTTGGATCAATGCATGATGGGAAATTCCACTTGCATGTGTTGGTGTACATATTGCCTTGGGTGCTAATAGCAATAGTTCAAATATTGTGTATTCAGCCTAATGGAGGCATGCAAAAATCTTGGATTTGTTTACAATGGTTCATTGGGGTAAATTGCACCCCTCAAATTAATTATGGGATTTTTGGAATCAAAAATCCCATTAATTGGAATTTATTTTAAATGTAGCTCTTTTGAAAATAAATTTGGAAAATAGGTTTTCCTCAAGAACAAATCCTCAAACATTGCCAAGATATAGATAAGGTTACATTTGACTTAGAAAAAATTTGATCCTTCTGTTTGAAGAGGTTTTGGAATAAAATATCTTAAAATGCCCATTTTACCCTTATTTCATTTATTCTTGAATTGATGGATATGGACATCAGAAAAATTTGGAAATAATTCTAGTGCTGTAAAAATTGTCTTATTAGTCTTACATAAATTTGTGAGAATTAATGGGTGTATTGATAGTTGTTAAATTAATATAATGGCATTTTTGGTAAATATGTAAGAATGGAAATTGATAGGTCATTACACTATCAAAGTTGATGAAACTCTGCCAATAGTCATATATTACTATTTTATATGTTCTGTAATTTTCTTGGAATTTTGGATTACATATTACCTGTACTTCATTTGGAAAATGGAAATTATGTGAATTTGGAATTAAATAAGGAATTGGTATAAATAGTCCAAGGAAAATTATGAAACTCTGTAGACAGTAACATTTTATCATTAGACAACTCAGGAAAAATTACCTAGGTCAGTGGATGTTAAATCATACTACTTCATGTGTAAAGTGACCTAGTAATTAATTTAAAAGATTTAATTAAAGGACTATTTAGCCAAGGAAAATTATGAGAATTCATAGGGTAGTTCCCTTGGCCCATACCACCCTAGGATAAATATTTAGGGGCAAGATGCCTTAAGGATTGGAAGATTCCATTTTTAGGGTAATAATAGGACATGGTCTGCATATAACATAAATAGGTCTTGCCTTAGGGGTTACCAGAGGATTGATTATCAGAAGAAATAAGAGAGTGTAATATGAATAATCCCTGGTGGGTAGTATGGTCTTAGTGATGGGGTTAAAAGTGTAAGTCTTTAGGTATCAACTGGAGTGGGGGTCGACGGAAGACCGTCGGTTTCCCGGTAACACATTAAGTCACTAGGGTTGTTCTAGAGCAACAAAGAGAGCTAGGGTGAAACATGGATAGCCATCAACTAAAGTAAATATACTTGCGAAAGGGAATGCTGGACGTAATCCCAACATAGTTCCTAGTGCCCCTTGAGAGCCCTTCACAGGGAATACCGGGGGCAGTCTGGGATTAACCTTAAATCACTAAGTATAATAACCCGTAGACAAGAGTAGTCTAATAGGTTAGGACATTTGTTGTACCTTCTGGACCGTGTAGGGTTGGAGAGATTCATGATATATGCTCACCCGTTTAGGGTTTGAGGGAGTTGGTATAAAGGCACTAATGTGCGTTCTCACCCGGGTTGGGTTTGGGGTTTTCAGGACGGGTTTGGTCCTGCGAGCGGAAGGCTCGGAGTAAAATACTTGCATGTGCATAAATGTAGTGGTGGGGCATGCGGTACTGGATGTTCGTCACACCGATGGCAGTACGGTGCACCAGGCGGTTGTGAGGGTTAGAGGGGCCAGTGGGTTGTTTTACAGTGCGGTCTGGAGGATGACCCCCGATAACGCACATCCGACCCAACAAGACTGACGGGTTGTCAGCAAAGTACGTACGCGAGACTCTAGAGTGCACCTTGGACGTGTACAGAGGCGTATGAGAGGGGTCTAAGACTTGGTAATGTGCATACCGGCCTAGAAGCGGAGACGCCCGCTCCGCTGCTGCCGTAGCCACAGCGGTGGTACCCGAGAGTGATGCTAGCTCTCAAAAAGTTGGAACTAAAGGTCTGTGATCACAGAGTCGTTTTGTGTGAGTTGCACTTGCCTGTGCATAAAATTGCACCATAACATTCATTCATATTAGGTCATACGCTTCATAGATCCTTATCATATAAATTAGTATGGTCTCTTTTATATGATAAGTTAAATTTCCTGGAAATCCTAACTTATATATTTGTATGGGCATTTATATAAGTTAGGGTACTTTTGTGATGATAGTATAGTGGTAGAATAGTTTATTTACTTGCTCTCACTACTGTTCTTTACTTCCTTTACTGTACTGCTCTTACTTACTTATACTATACTTAGAACTGCTAGAGTAAATCATTATTACTTATTACAACTACTAGTTAGATTCTGTCACATGCTTCCACTTTTGCTACCCCTTGTTGTCCTCCGCTTCATCCTCCCGCTCGGTGCCTAGGAGATGCGGGGCGAGGTGCGGAGGAAACGACTTAGTCTTTTTGACTAATGGTCGGTGACCATAGTATTTTTAGGAGCCCGTAGAGATGGAGCACCATCACGTCGAGGAGGCAGGACTTGAGGAGCAGATACCACTTCAGCAGGCTACTACCACTACTGTGCGTCCTCAGGTGGGACGAGATCTGATATACTAGTATATCTTCCGCTTTTATTTATTTTGAGAGAGAGTGGTTTTGATGTACTGGGCATAAGCCCTTATTACTCTTTCTTTTGTACTCTTCTGTGGACTATATTGGTGTACTTTTCATTTTTATATATGATTGTACTATGTTACTTGTGGACTAGTGGATTTACATACTGCTTTACTTCTTCTTCTCATATTTGCCTACGGGTTAAATGATCGTATTAGCCGGCAAGATCGGCGTGTTGCGGTGTCGACTAACCCGTGCGTTAGTGCCACCGTAAGACGGCGGTTCTGGGCATAAGACCCGGTAGCCCTCCTTGGTAAGGGGGGGGGGGGGTCTTACAAACTAGTGTTGGGTATTGTATCCACAATGTACCTGATTTGAAGAAGCCCCTGGACAAGCTAAGGTCAATAGACTATGTATTTGATAAAATCTTTCTAGTTGTGCTCGCAGGTTTTCCACGCTAAGTGCACACCAATGTCAGGGTGCAGTAGGTCAATATACAAGGGTCTGCATGACGTAATCCCTCGTCGAGCAGATCAGTGTGTTGGCCTACGTGTATTCTCTCTATTGGAGTGCACTTATTTTCAAGCACAGGGCTGTAAATATGCAGGAGCAGACAAGGAGCAAGGATGGGTCAAGGAGCAACTCATAGGTGGAAAGACGAAAATTCGTCTAAGTTTAAATCGACGAGAATCACCAAGTAATTCTCGCCGATTCGGCGAGAATCACTTGTGATTCCCGCCGATTCGTCGAGAATCAGAAGTTGATTCTCGCCGAACTCGACTCAGCCACTTCTAAGCAAGCACCTCTGCTTCTAAGTAAGAATCGACGAGAATCACCAAGTGATTCTCGCCGATTCGGCGAGAATCACTAGTGATTCTCGTCGAATCGTCGAGAATCACTGGTTGATTCTCGCCGTCTCGACCTGGCCTAAAGCAGTGCGTGCAACCAAGGCAAATTCGACGAGAATCATCTTTGATTCTCGCCGAATCGTCGAGAATCACTTTTGATTCTCGGCGACTCGGCGAGAATCACTTTCGATTCTCACCGATTTTGACTTGGGCGTTTTTCTGGAACTTCCTGAACCGGATTCTGCCGCTGTTAAGACTCTGGACCGGGACTTAGGGATTCAGCTTGTGGGTCCCACAACGGTCATTTTGGAAGGCATCTACAGTATTTATACACGGGTATTTTGAACGGAATACCTAGACAGAAAGAAGCCGAGCTGAGCAAACCCTAAAATCGCGATTCCTCTCCGCCGCCGCCGTCCCGCTCGCGCTAGTCCGTCGCCGCTGCTGATCGCTTTTCTTCCCGATCTCTGGTGACAGAAGCTTAGCAAAGCTTTGAGTCTCACGTGTCTATCCAGAGATCTCTTATCTCTCGATTTGTCGATCGGGAAAAACTTCCCCGTCCGAATCGATCGAGACGACCGATCCTCGTGTGACCGTTGGAAGACCAAGCTAGCTTCGCTACGAAGTTTGGATCTCCAAGTTCAGCAGCCGCTCATCATCATAGCCGCCGATCCCGAAGCTAGCCGCCGCTCGTGTTGCCGCCGCCGCTTCCGGGGAGATCCTCTCCAAGAGAGACCAAGGTTGTAGACTCTTCGATTTGACGAACACGTCGTCGAACGAAGAGGAACACCGTAGTCTCCAAACGAAGTTTGTATCTCGTGTACATTCTATATTTATTTTTGTTGTAAAGGAACGATTGTTCCGTGTTGTAAGGGTTGGGTGCAACCCATTTTGTGGGAGTGTTGACTCTCACGTGTGGAAGGGTTCCTTCCGATAGTGCAGGGATTGGATTTCAATCCTGTTGGAGAAGAGACCGAGTCGTCCCTTGTTGGGAGATAGGTCAAAGGGGGAAAGTGGATGTACCCAAGTCGGGGAACCACTATAAATTGCCTGTGTATTCTGTGTGCTGTGCTTTTTGTTTTTATTGTGCAGGTACATTCGTAAATTCCGCAAAAGCGCTACACGTCACCTATTCCCCCCCCCCCATAGGTGCACTTTGCCGACACTAGGTGGACTTTCAAGTGGTATCAAAGCGAGGTTCCTCATCAAAAAGGTTAACACCTTGATTTGAATCCTGCCACTAGTGTCAACAAGGAGGCATACATCTACCATGGACGGGCTCAAGTACTCCGGCAAGATCCCAGTGTGCAACAGTCTCAACTTTCCTATCTGGAAGGAAAGGATCAGGTTCTACATGGAAGCAGTGGATCCTCGACTATTCATGATCGTGCTGGAGGGACCTTATGTCCCCACTAAGGCCTCCACCATTGATCCCACCAAGAAAGTGCCGAAGACACTCTCTGAAATGGACAAGGACGAGATGGTGCTAGTGGGCCTTGACATGAAGGCAAGAAACATCCTGGTCAGCGCAGTTGATGACTCTATGATGCAAAACTTCAGCAACTGCAGGACAGCACAGGAGATCTGGCAGTGCCTGATCATCCTAATGGAGGGCACAGATGAAGTGAGGGATGATCGGAGATCCCTCCTGAACCAGAAGTAGAGGCCTTCAGACAAGGGCCTAAGGAAGAGATCGGAGTCACCTACGAGAACTTCCTAAAGATTGTCAACGCCCTCAAGGGCTACAGAAGAGTGTTCACCAATGGTGAACTCAATGACAAATTCCTTAGGTCCCTTACTAAGGAATGGGACACAAAGATCTGCGCCATCAGAGAATTTGGCAGACTAGCAGAAACTGATCCACAAATCCTGTTTGGGAAGCTGATGTCCTTTGAGCTTCAGCTGAACACCAGGAAAGCAGCGGAAGAAGCAGAGAAGGCTGCTGCAAAAGAAAAGACTGTGGCCCTAAAAGCCAGTTACTCCAGAAAGGGCAAGGGTGCGATGTCATACCGTGCGAGGAATAAGGAAGAGGAGGAGGACTCTGAACCATGCTCCTCCGGCTCAGAGCTGTCGGAGGAGGATTTCTCCCTCATCACTCGAGAGTTCAAGAAGTTCCTCAAGATGAGGAATCAAAGAAAGAAAGACAGCTCCTCCTCCAAGCATCAGAAGAAAAATTATTCTTCTGACATGTATGCATCTAAACCTAACAAACATCGTTCTTCTGATATTATTTGCTTTGGATGCAATAAGCCAGGACACGTCGTTGCCGACTGCTATCAAAGCAAAAGAGAAAAATGGAAAGGAGAGGAGCTCAAATCCTCCAGAGATAAGAAGAAGGAGCAGAGCTACATCGCCAGAAGGCCAAAGACACTAAGTGAGTCTGATTCCTCAGACTCCAGTGATGATGAGTAAGCCTACTTCGGGCTGGTGGGTCGCTCCGACTCAGAAGGAGAATGTCCCCCATTTACTGGGAAGGTAAAAGCTCACACCCCTCTCTCCGACTCCGACTCTGATCCTGAGTCTCAGGATGATGAACCTGAGGATGGCCCTTCAGCCCGTGAAGCTGAGCTCCTCGAGAAGTATGAGCTTCTGCTCAACACTTTTGATGAGTGCCGAAAGAGACTGAAGGCTGAGAAGAAGGAAGTAAAATTCCTTATGGGTGAGTGTGTATCCCTAAGGGAAGAGGTCACTAGCTTGATTTCTCTCCGACAGGAACACCTTGACCTGACTTCAAAGCATTCAGAGTCTTTGAAGCTCCTTGATCTAAAGTAGGAGGAAGTCGACAAGTTGGAAGAACTACTTGCGGCAGAAAGGAAGATCGTCAAGAGCTTCTCCATGCCAAAAACAGTTCTTCCAGTCATTGATACCTTCTCTGCTCAGGCCAAAGGAGCTGGCTTGGGGCATAAAGGGGTATCTGGTTCTTCATCTAGGAGAAACAAGAACCAGAGGAAGAATAAGGCCGCCAAGAAGGCCTCTGCTCATGAAAAGGGTAAGGCTCCGCTTTGTCCTGTTGCGTTCAGAAAGCCTGGCTTTCCTTGCAACCAACATGACTTTGAGTCAACATTTGGGCATCATTTCCGGCCCTCGGTTGCAAAGCCAAAGAGCCGGTATGACGGTTGGAACTTTCCCCGGAACTTCGGTGAGAGTGCCTTCAAGGCACCTTATGAGGAAATCCACATAGGAAATTATGGTCCGTTCTCTAGCGGCCATAATGAAAAGCAGGCACCAAAAGCCAAGCCTGTTATACAGAAGGTGACAAAGTCATGCGACTGTTGTCACCATGAGGCCTCCACCTCCAGATCCAAGGCCCCAGCAGTACCCACCGTTCCCAGGGTAAGGCAGGAGCCTAGGAAGAGGTACAACAGATTTGACTGTTGGTGCTGTGGCAAAGTCGGTCACTTTGCCGTGGATTGTTGGTTTAATCCAAGGAATTACGAGACTCCCCATGTTAGCAATGCGAGACCGACCACTCGTAGGGTTAACCAACCGAGGGGGAGTGTGCTAACCAGGAATCTAGGACCCAAGTTCGATTGGGTTCCTAATGCAAATTAATTTTGTTTTGCAGGAATGTCCAAAGGCCACCAAAACGCCGATCTGGTATTTGGACAGTGGATGCTCCCGGCATATGATCGGGACAAGAAGCCTGCTGCGTGATTACACTCCAGTCGAGAATGGACCCAAAGTCATCTTTGGAGGGTCAGATCGAGGAGTCACCAGAGGTTATGGTATGATTTCCAACGGTATAATCTCTATCACCGACGTGGCTTATGTTGAAGGGTTAAACCATAACCTGATCAGTGTAAGTCAGTTATGTGATAAAGGTTATGACGTTAAGTTCTGCAAGGATAAATGTCTGATAATTTCACGTACCTCTTCTGAAACGGTATTATCAGGCATTAGGAGCAGAAATATCTTTTGTTTAGATTTTCTCAGTTTAGATTCATCTACCCCCGTATGCCTTGTGGCAACAGGCAGTGCATCTCTTTGTGAACAATGTCACAAGAGATTGGCACATATTAATTTCAAGACAATTAGTATGCTGTTTTCTAAGGACTTGGTAAGGGATGCTCCCAGTATCAAGTGCATCAAAGATAGCCCATGTCCTGCATGCCAGATGGGCAAACAGACTCGGGCTACCTTTAAAAGCATCGCAGACAAAGACTCTTCCCGATGTCTTTACCTTCTACATATGGACTTGTTTGGTCCAATGCAAGTTCATAGCTTGGGAGGCAAGTCCTATATGCTAGTGATAGTTGATGATCATTCTCGGTTTACATGGGTGTTCTTTTTGAAAGGAAAGTCAGATACGTTTGACATCTTCACTAATTTTTTCAAGCAGGTTCAGAACGAATTTAACTGCTCCGTGGTCAAAATCAGAATTGACCATGGAATAGAATTCGAATCTGGTGCAATGACAGAATTTTGTGAAGAACAAGGTATCTTTCATGAGTTTTCCTCCCCGCGCACTCCTCATCAAAATGGAGTTGCGGAGAGGAGAAATAGAACTCTCATTGAAGCCTGCACGACAATGTTGAAAGACGCTTCTCTCCCGGAATACTTCTGGGCAGAGGGTGTCAATACGGCTTGTCATGTACAAAACTGAGCATTGATCAACAAGCATCATCGTAAGACGCCCTACGAGCTACTGAAAGGCAGGAAACCAACCATGTCCTACTTGAGGATTTTTGGTTGTAGATGCTATGTACTGAATAATGGGAAGTACCCGCGTACCAAATTCGGTGAAAAATGCTTCCAAGGCATATTCATGGGCTATAGTTCCCATAGTAGGGCATATATGGTCTTCAATAAGAAAACCCTATTGGTAGAAGAATCAATAAATGTTGTATTTGATGAAGGAAGTTTGCTTAACAGCAATTCTTCCAGTAGTATTCTTGAAGATGCAGGTGCTAGACTTGAACAGATGAGTCTGGATGAGACCGCTAAAGATGACGCTCCCAAGTACGTCAAAGTTTCCACCTCCACGTCATCTGAAAATGTTGAAGATCAAAATGAAACAAATATCTTAGAAGAAGGAGAAGCCCAAGAAGTAGTCGAAGTTCCAGACGCCAGACTTCTTGAGCTCCGGCACGTGAGGGATCATCCTAGAGATCAGATTATCGGAGATCCTCGTGTCGGTGTCAGAACTCGAAGAGGTACTGTTAACGAAGTATTGCATCTTATCTTCCTGTCACAGGTTGAGCCAAATAAGTTCGACGAGGCGAACAAGGATGCGGCATGGATTCTGGCCATGTAAGAGGAACTACATCAATTCGAACGTTGCAATGTTTGGACGCTGGTTACCAGACCATACAAGTAGAATGTGATTGGCACGAAGTGGATCTTCAGAAACAAGCTGGATGAACATGGTGTCATTGTAAAGAACAAGGCCAGGCTGGTGGCTCAAGGTTACAGACAGGAGGAAGGGATTGACTTCGACCAGACCTTCGCACTAGTAGCACGGCTCGAGGCAATCAGGTTGTTCCTGGCGTATGCTTCACACAAAGGATTCACAGTCTATCAAATGGATGTGAAATCGGCATTCCTGAACGGAGACCTGAAAGAGGAAGTATACGTCGCTCAACCCCAGGTTTTGTCGATCCTACTTATCCCAATCATGTTTATTTTCTTAATAAGGCCTTATATGGGTTGAAACAAGCTCCACGAGCTTGGTATGAGACTTTATCTAGTTTTCTTCTTGAGAACAAGTCCTCCAGAGGTAAAATAGATAAAACATTGTTTCTCAGGGAAGTCAAAGGCAAGATTTTGCTGGTGCAAATCTATGTCGATGACATAATCTTCGGCTCAACAGACAACAATCTTTGCAAAAGGTTTTCTAAACTTATGCAAGGAAAGTTTGAAATGAGCAGTATGGGAGAGCTCAAGTATTTCTTAGGACTTCAAGTGAAACAGTCTGAGGATGGAATCTTCATCTCTCAGACGAAGTTCACAAATGAACTCCTTAAGAAATTCGGTATGGAGAGTGCAACCTCTATGAGGACTCCAATGGGATCCACCATGTCTCTGGATAAGGATGAGAAAGGTAAACCTTTCGATGAAACCAAATACAGAAGCATCATTGGATCCCTGCTCTACCTTACTGCCAGTAGACCGGATATTATGTTCTCCACATGTGTCTGTGCCTGATATCAGGTGAACACTAAGGAATCTCACTATGTCGCTGCAAAGCGAATTCTAAGATACCTTAAAGGTACTCCTAATCTTGGCTTGTGGTACCCGAGAAACAATGATGTCGAGCTAATAGGCTTTTCAGATGCTGATTTTGCAGGGAGCAGGGATGACAGGAAAAGCACCTCCGGGACGTGTCAATTCCTCGGCAGGAGGCTTATCTCATGGAACAGCAAGAAACAGAATTGTGTTGCAACCTCCACAGCAGAGTCCGAGTACATCTCGGCAGGAAGCTGTTGCGCACAACTTCTATGGATCAGAAACCAGTTAGCCGACTACGACCTTCAGTTCAAGGAAGTACCCATGTACTGCGACTCCTCCAGTGCAATTGCCATTGCCAACAATCTTGTATCGCACAGCAGAACGAAGCATATTGAAGTGCGCTACCACTTCATTCGGGAGCATGTGGAAAACAAGGACATCTCTCTCTGTTATGTCCCCACGGACAAGCAGATTGCTGATATATTCACAAAGCCCTTAGACGAGGCCAAGTTCAATCTTTTCAAGACTGAATTGGGGATGCTCAATTATGAGGACTGAAGACTACAGAAGCTCCAGGCTCATGCATGATCTGAGGGGGAGCAAGGAACTCCAGCGTGAGTACAGATGCATGAACTGAGGGGGAGCAAAGGGCCAAACGCTACAGACCCCGATTTGCAGAAGCCGAAAAGGGGGAGATTACCCTCTTGGCTAAGGCTAAGGTGTCTCCAAGCTTGCTCCCAAGAAATTGGTATTGGTAAGGGATAACTCTCTCAACTCAATTTTAAGTTTATGGTTTTCATTCCCATTTGCTCTATTCACCTTAGCTTGTAGGGTTTAGGCTTCTTCCAATAGGGGGAGATTGTTGGGTATTGTATCCACAATATACCTGATTTGAAGAAGCCCCTGGACAAGCTAAGGTCAATAGACTATGTATTCTATAAAATCTTTCTAGTTGTGCTTGCAGTTTTTCCACGCTAAGTGCACACCAATGTCAGGGTGCAGTAGGTCAATATACACTGGTCTGCACGACGTAATCCCTCGTCGAGCAGATCAGTGTGTTGGCCTACGTGTATTCTCTCTATTGGAGTGCACTTATTTTCAAGCACAGGGCTGTAAATATGCAGGAGCAGACAAGGAGCAAGGATGGGTCAAGGAGCAACTCATAGGTGGAAAGACGAAAATTCGTCTAAGTTTAAATCGACGAGAATCACCAAGTGATTCTCGTCGATTCGGCGAGAATCACTTGTGATTCCCGCCGATTCGTCGAGAATCAGAAGTTGATTCTCGCCGAACTCGACCCAGCCACTTCTAAGCAAGCACCTCTGCTTCTAAGTAAGAATCGACAAGAATCACCAAGTGATTCTCGCCGATTCGGCGAGAATCACTAGTGATTCTCGTCGAATCGTCGAGAATCACTGGTTGATTCTCGCCGTCTCGACCTGGCCTAAAGCAGTGCGTGCAACCAAGGCAAATTCGACGAGAATCATCTTTGATTCTCGCCGAATCGTCGAGAATCACTTTTGATTCTCAGCGACTCGGCGAGAATCACTTTCGATTCTCACCGATTTTGACTTGGGCGTTTTTCTGGAACTTCCTGAACCGGTTCTGCCGCTGTTAAGACTCTGGATCGGGACTTAGGGATTCAGCTTGTGGGTCCCACAACGGTCATTTTGGAAGGCATCTACAGTATTTATACACGGGTATTTTGAACGGAATACCTAGACAGAAAGAAGCCGAGCAGAGCAAACCCTAAAATCGCGATTCCTCTCCGCCGCCGCCGTCCCGCTCGCGCTAGTCCGTCGCCGCTGCTGATCGCTTTTCTTCCCGATCTCCGGTGACAGAAGCTTAGCAAAGCTTTGAGTCTCACGTGTCTATCCAGAGATCTCTTGTCTCTCGATTTGTCGATCGGGAAAAACTTCCCCGTTCGAATCGATCGAGACGACCGATCCTCGTGTGACCGTTGGAAGACCAAGCTAGCTTCGCTACGAAGTTTGGATCTCCAAGTTCAGCAGCCGCTCATCATCATAGCCGCCGATCCCGAAGCTAGCCGCCGCTCGTGTTGCCGCTGCCGGTTCCGGGGAGATCCTCTCCAAGAGAGACCAAGGTTGTAGACTCTTCGATTTCACGAACACGTCGTCGAACGAAGAGGAACACCGTAGTCTCCAAACGAAGTTTGTATCTCGTGTACATTCTATATTTATTTTTGTTGTAAAGGAACGATTGTTCCGTGTTGTAAGGGTTGGGTGCAACCCGTTTTGTGGGAGTGTTGACTCTCACGTGTGGAAGGGTTCCTTCCGATAGTGCAGGGATTGGATTTCAATCCTGTTGGAGAAGAGACCGAGTCGTCCCTTGTTGGGAGATAGGTCGAAGGGGGAAAGTGGATGTACCCAAGTCGGGGAACCACTATAAATTGCCTGTGTATTCTGTGTGCTGTGCTTTTTGTTTTTATTGTGCAGGTACATTCGTAAATTCCGCAAAAGCGCTACACGTCACCTATTCCCCCCCCCCATAGGTGCACTTTGCCGACACTAGGTGGACTTTCAACTGGTATCACTTGAACAATGATCATAGGAGAAAGAAGTCCACAACATGGGACCACCCCCGCCCAAGCATTAGTTTGCGGACAAACTATGTAGCGGAAGCAGTGGTGTGCCCATGTGCAAAAGTCACATAAATGGTCCACAAAGTACAATGTGTTAGACCAGTTCTGTTTTAACCTTACCTTTATGCAACTTCTACAGGTCGCCGTGCCGCAAAATGTGGCTCCTCCCCCTCCAGCTGCCACTCCATTCCTACATACGGAGATGGGGCAGACTTTGACGGCGATTCTGGATGCCTTCAGATCCCAGCAAGTCCCGGCTCCACAGCCAAATCCGGGGTCGAGTTGGCTGAGTGCATTCAATAGCATGTCCCCACCGACGTACCGTGGGACAGAGGATGCAGTAAAGACGGAAGAATGGCTGGAGGCCATACACGAGATCTTAGTAGGCATTAGCTGCCCGGTCGGCGAGGCAGTACATCTATCCACCTCTGCACTAGAGGCTCATGCGAAGAGATGGTGGAAATCAGTGCGGGAGTCTACATATGCGGACTTTGAGATGTCAGAGATATCATGGGAGGAGTTTGGCGATGTATTTCTGGAGCACTTCGTCTCTGCTACGGACAGAGATGCCTTGGAGGAGAGGTTTTTGAACCTCAGGCATTGGACTAGATCGGTGATCGAGTATCAGAGAGAGTTCTCTCATTTGGCCAGGTTCGCAGGGATTCAGGATACCGATGATAGGAGGTATGCCAAGAGTTTCTACCGGGGCCTCAGGGACGATTTGAGGCAGGCCTTGCTGTTGATTTCTCATGGCACATCTAGGAGATCATCGAGATGGCAAAGAAGCTGGAGGCTGACCAGCTGATGGTGCGAGCCAGAGGGAAGAGACCATTTGATGGGTCGACATCAGGAGAGAGCAGCAGGGGCTCTCAGAGAGGCAGGACTATCGGATACAAGAAGGATGGGGTACGTCGTCATCCCAACTTCAGGCAGGAGCAGGGGCCTCCTCCAGCATTGGCTCCCCCACCTCTACAGATGCATGATCCGAGGAGACAGGATGATCGAGGCCACCGACAGGTAGTTTGTTACGGATGCCGCCAGCCCGGGCACATTAGGTCGGAGTGCCCGCATCGATTCCATCCTCCTCCTCCTCCTCCACCTCCAGTGGCCCCAGTACAGCAGGGCCGAGGCCGAGGCCGAGGACGAGGCCGAGGCCGGGGATATCATGGCAGGAGACGCGAGAAGGAGCAGATATACGCCTTGGACCTCACAGAGCAGAGGAACCCCGAGGGGGTTATCACAGGTACTTAAAGTTAATTATTAAACTTCTTGAATTTTCAATTATATATAGTACCTGGAACTATAGGATAACAATTAATTTTAACGTAAACAATCCTCAGGCATAGTTATGATCAGCGGCAAGCCCGCTCATACTCTCTTTGACACGGGTGCTTCGCACTCGTTCGTATCCGAGGCCTTCATCGACGGACTCGAAGCGTGGAGAGGTTTCCTGGACTAGAGATGAGGGTGCGTCTACCCGATGGGTCAGAGCTGCGGACCACTGCACATTGTGATATGGAGGCCGAGATTGGCGGTAAGGTATTTGAGGCGCCAGCAACTATTCTGAAGCTGCAGGACTTCGACTTGATTTTGGGCATGACATGGTTACATCGGAACCATGCTCAGATAGATTGTCCGTCTAGGAGGATCACGCTAAGGCATGGCGACTCTCATGTTATCATCGAAGGTATTCAGCCTATTTGCCACCTATTGTTATCTTCTGTATAGGCTGTGAAGGCCCACGAGCAGGGTGAAGAATTTTATCTTATCTGCTTTGAGATGGTGGGAGCAGAGACGACTTTTTCAGATATTCCGGTGGTCCGGGATTTCTCCGACGTATTCCCGGAGAAATTGCCCTGGCTACCACCTGCTAGAGACTTGGATTTCAGGATTCAGCTAGTACCATGAGCGAGGCCGGTGTCCCGGGCACCCTACAGGATGGCTCCTAGGGAGTTAGCAGAGTTCAGGACTCAACTACAGGAGCTAGTCGAGTCAGGATTTGTGCGGCCCAATTCATCATCGTGGGGAGCGCCAGTTCTCTTTGTGAAGAAGAAGGACGGGTCATTGCGACTATGCATAAATTACCGGGAGTTGAACCGGTTAACGGTCCGCAATACCTATCCTCTGCCTCGGATAGATGAGTTATTTGACCAGCTGCAGGGAGCCTTCTGGTTCTCCAAGCTAGATTTGCGATCTGGTTACTACCAACTCCGTATCAGGGAAGAGGACATACCGAAGACGGCATTCAGTTCACGCTACGGATTATACGAGTTCACGGTGATGCCTTTTGGGCTCACGAATGCCCCTGCCGCATTCATGAGTCTAATGAACCGTGTATTCGAGCCCTTCTTAGGCCGCTTCGTGATTGTATTCATCGACGACATTCTTATATATTGTCGGACTCAGGAGGAGCATACAGAGCACCTGGCGCAGGTCTTGCAGAGGCTGAGGGAGTCCCAGATGTACGCAAAATTTTCAAAGTGCCAGTTCTGCCTGCAGGAGGTGGCTTTCCTGGGGCACACGATCAGTGGGGCTGGATTAGCAGTGGACCCAGCCAAGATAGAGACAGTGAGGGATTGGCCACGGCCGAGGACCGCATCTGACATTCGCAGTTTCTTGGGACTAGCAGGGTATTATCACAAGTTCGTGGAGGGATTCTCGAGGATAGCACTCCCCCTCACGTCCTTGATGAAGAAGGACGCAGATTTTGTTTGGTCAAAGTGGTGCAAGATGGCTTTACAGGAGCTGAAGGACCGACTCATCTCATCCCCCATTCTTGCGCTTCCATCCGGGAGCGAAGGATTCCAGATCTACACGGACGCCTCTTATCAGGGGATGGGTGCAGTCCTGATGCAGCATGGACATGTTATTTCTTATGCTTCAAGACAGTTGAAGAAGCATGAGCATAACTATCCAGTACATGACCTAGAGCTCGGGGCTGTGGTATTCGCCCTAAAGATATGGAGGCATTACTTATACGGGATTCATTGTGACATCTTTTCAGATCACAAGAATCTAAAATATATCGATACACAAAAGGACTTAAACCTGAGACAGAGGAGATGGCTGGAATTCCTCTGTGACTATGATTACAAGATCCACTACCATCCGGGAAAAGCGAACACGGTAGCAGATGCTTTGAGCAGGAGGGCCGACACTTCTGGACCGGAGCCCCGATTGATGTCTATAGAGCTGCTAAAGATGATGTAGGACATGCACATTACCATGGTATCTGAGACCGAGCCGGTAGTGTATCGAGAGTATTTGAGCTCAGTGATCAGTGGCGATGACATACAGGAGCGCATCCGAACACATTAGAGGCTGGATGCTGCGTTACAGCCGATTTTTAGTGCCCTGGAGAGGGGCAAGGTTGAGGACTAGACGCTACAGGATGATCTTCTTCGATTCCGTGGGCGCATCTACATACTTGCA
Source organism: Platanthera guangdongensis (assembly GCA_039583875.1). Lineage (NCBI taxonomy): Eukaryota > Viridiplantae > Streptophyta > Magnoliopsida > Asparagales > Orchidaceae > Platanthera > Platanthera guangdongensis. The sequence continues at coordinate 119,617,808 of CM077150.1, read as the reverse complement.
GGGGGCAGTATCCGGGATGACATACTCAGAGAGGCTCATTGCTCCAAATATTCAGTGCACCCCGACATCACCAAGATGTGGGCAGATTTGCGGAGGTCTATTTATTGGCCCGGGATGAAGAGGGAGATCACGGATTTTGTGACCCATTGCGAGACCTGCCAGCGTATGAAAGCAGAATGCAAGAGCCCGGGAGGTTTACTACAGCCACTGCCAGTTCCAGAATGGAAGTTCGAGGACATTGCTATGGACTTTGTACACGGATTGCCTCGCTCCCACTCTGGGCATGATTCTATATGGGTCATAGTGGATAGACTGGCCAAGGTAGCGAGATTTATTCCAGTTCGGAAGGATGCCCCAGTTGCAGTTCTGGTGAGATTATTTGTGGTGCAGTTCGTCAGATATCATGGCATTCCCGGGACGATTGTTTCGGACCGTGATGGTCGGTTCACTTCGAGCGAGTGGAGGGTCGTGCATGCTTACTTGGGATCTCGGCTTACTTTTAGTACCGCCTTCCATCCGCAGACCGACGGACAGACCGAGCGGACCATCCGGACCATGGAGGACCTACTCAGACTATGCATATTGGATACGGGGAAGCCTTGGGAGAGGCTGCTGCCACTGATTGAGTTCTCGTACAATAACAGCCACCAGGCTAGCATCAGGATGGCTCAATACGAGGCACTTTATGGGAGGAGATGTCGGACACCGCTATCATGGGTTCAGGATGTGGATACCTGGGCTCTTGGATCTGATTATATAGAGGATACTGAGGTTCAGATTCGATTGATCAGAGATCGGCTACTAGAGGCCCAGAGCAGACAGGCAAAGTAATATGATGCTCGACACCGGAAGGTGGAGTTCCAGGTTGGAGACAGAGTATTCTTGAAGATACGTCCAGTACACGGTGTCTCTCGGGTGCGGAGGCACAAGAAGCTCAGTCCACGATACATGGGGCCATACCTGATCCTGGAGCGGATCGGCCCCTTAGCTTAACGACTACAGCTGCCATCGGAGTTGGGTGCATTACATGACGTCTTCCATGTCTCTTCCTTGCGAAGAGCTCTCCTTCGGCCAGAGCAGCACATTACTACTACAGCCGGACCGGTAGAGCCTGACAGATCAGTTATATTGGAGCCGATCCGGATTGACGATACAGTCATCCGAGTGTTCCGGAAGAAGAAGGTCCCTCTTGTGAAGGTATTGTGGTCCAACCATGGACGGGAGGAGCACACCTGGGAGCCAAGGGATTTGATGCTGGAGCAACACCCGGAGCTATTCCCATCAGGTACTTTCAAGTTATGTTTTAAAGTTTCTTAAAAATTCTTGCAAGTAGAACCCCGTAGACCCGAACTTAAATTTCGGGGACGAAATTATTTTCTTGTTTATTGGAATTTTTAACATCCCATGTTACTTTTGGACCCCTCAACTTAGATTGGGTTAGACATGGGGTGAATTTAAGGAGATCAACTAGGTTTGACCCTAGGAAGTGGCTGGTAGCCATGTGGAGCCCACTATAGGACCAAAGTCAAACTAGGTCAAACTAGCCTAAATAAGGACCCTAGTCACACCATGACCCCACCACATTGCCCTAACCCTAAAAAACAATCTAAGTGGACCCTAGGGCATGTCACTAGGTCAACACTTTGACCCCAATTGACCAAAGTCAACCTTGGGCTTAATTTGGTCAAACTCACACTCATAAGCCCAATTAGCCTAAGTAGGGCACACCCTTGACCCAACCCAAGTTGGGTGGTGCCACTAGACCCATTTCCATCAAATGACCATGGTTGACCAAGTCAACTCAAAGTCAACATAGTCAACTATTTGACCTAAAAGAGTGAAATGAAGACCAAGCCACCCTCCTTTGGACCAAGCCCACCAAATTTGGCCCATGGCCAGCCCAAGTGAACAAGACCAGCCCTACCCCTCTAAATCAGGAGAAAGAATGCATGCAAAGGGGTAGAAATGGGATTTTGAGAGAAAGAGGAGAGAGAAATGGAGATGAAAGGGAATGGTGGCCACATGACCACCCCTTCAGCTGAAAATCTCTGCCCAATACCTACTGGCCGACCTCCTCTCATCATTCCAATAGAAATTAGGGGCTGAGAGCCACCTGGCATGCATGGGCAGAGCAACCAAAGCTCAAACCGAGCTCACATAGGTGATATCTCCATATACAGCCAAACTCAGCCCAAACAGACTTCACCATTAGCTTCAGGAGGTCGAAAGGAGTGGAATTCGAGTGCTGAAACATGGAAAATGATGGAGAATCAAGGAATCGGGGAGGAGCTCGCCGACGCACCACCACCATGGCAAACCCCCGCCTGACCCGCAGCCAAGCCCCAATCCAGGTTCGTTTCACCTCACCTCTACCCGTACTAGGATCTTAGATCGATTAGGTGAGATATCAGGCTCAACTGAGCCCGATGCCATGGGAGGAAAGTGAGATTTTTCCAAGCTTTTGAAACTGCTCGGGTTCGCCGTCGCCGCCGTCTCCCGCCGCCCCATCACCGGGAAACGATAGCCACCACCACTGTGAAGGTGATAGCACCGTTGGCCGGAGGTGGCGCCGCCTCAGCTGGCCAGAAATCGCCAGCAAAGCTGCTCCAGGTCGGCTCGATCTCAGCCGTTGGCTGGAGGTAGGAGATAACCCGATTCCGTCCATCTCCGCTTCAAGATTCGTGCAATAATATGATTAAATTTTAAATATGATGAATAGTGTAATTCTGTCACAAAACTACAGTCACATTGCATGTCATTTCTAGGCCTCTTACATGCACTTCCAGAAACTTGTCTCTAAATGACAAATGTAGCTGCATGTCTTACCTTTATTTTGCCACCTTAAATTTGTAATTTGATGTAGTATACAGCCCTGTAGGGCATTTCTCCTAGGACTGGTCCTAGACTAGGGCAGAAATTCATTTGGATGCCCAAGTCAAACCAGCAATCACCATGGCTCCAAATTTTGAGTACATGCATGATTACGGCATACTTAGCCCCTGCCAAAATTTAGGAATTTTTGAAATATTGTTTCCTATAGTTTTGGTCATAATTTCAAAATGTAAATAAATGAAATATAGGGAGTTATATGACTCCTCATGGCCCCAACTTTTGGGCGTGGGTCCTTGGGAACACCATTAGTGCATGATAAAATTTCAGCACTTTTGGATCACTGCATGATGGAAAAATCCACTTGCATGTGTTGGTGTACATATTGCCTTGGGTGCTAATAGCAATAGTTCAAATATTGTGTATTCAGCCTAATGGATGCATGCAAAAATCTTGGATTTGTTTACGGTGGTTCATTGGGGTAAATTTCACCCCTAAAATTAATTATGGGATTTTTGGAATCAAAAATCCCATTAATTGGAATTTATTTTAAATGTAGCTCTTTTGAAAATAAATTTGGAAAATAGGTTTTCCTCAAGCACAAATTCTCAAACTTTGCCAAGATATAAATAAGGTTACAGTTGACTTAGAAAAAATTTGATACTTCTGTTTGAAGAGCTTTTGGAATAAAATAGCTTAAAATGCCCATTTTACCCTTATTTCATTTATTCTTGAATTGATGGATATGGACCTCAGAAAAATTTGGAAATAATTCTAGTACTGTAAAAATTGTCTTATTAGACTTGCATAAATTTTTCAGAATTAATGGGTGTATTGATAGTTGTTAAATTAATATAATGACATTTTTGGTAAATATGTAAGAATGGAAATTGATAGGCCATTACACAATCAAAGTTGATGAAACCCTTCCAATAGTCATAAATTAATGTTTTATATGTTCTGTAATTTTCCTGTAATTTTGGATTACATATTACCTGTACTTCATTTGAAAATGGAAATTATGTGAATTTGGAATTAAATAAGGTATTGGTATAAATAATCCAAGGAAAATTATGAAACTCTGTAGAAAGTAACATTTTATCATTATACAACTCAGGAAAAATTACCTAGGTCAGTGAATGTTAAATCATACTACTTCATGTGTAAAGTGACCTAGTAATTAATTTAAAAGATTTAATTAAAGAACTATTTAGCCAAGGAAAATTATGAGAATACATAGGGTAGTTCCCTTAGCCCATACCACCCTAGGATAAATATTTAGGGGCAAGATGCCTTAAGGATTGGAAGATTCCATTTTTAGGGTAATAATAGGACATGTTCTGCATATAACATAAATAGGTCTTGCCTTAGGGGTTACCAGAGGATTGATTATCGGAAGAAATTAGAGAGTGTAATATGAATAATCCCTGGTGGGTAGTATGGTCTTAGTGATGGGGTTAAAAGTGTAAGTCTTTAGGTAGCAACTGGAGTGGGGGTCGACGGAAGACCGTCGGTTTCCCGGTAACACATTAAGTCACTAGGGTTGTTCCTTGAAGGGTGGCATGGGCCTATATATATATATATAGCATAAAAGAGAACTACAGAGCAATGTCATGCTGAACAAAGTGAAAAAACTCATGGGATTGGGGCATACCCCTTTCCCATTCAAAATCTATATCACATGCATGCTTGGCGATCGAGTCTGCAACGGCATTTGCATTCCGGTCTATGAGAGAGATAACAACCCTTGGAGCTTCTGCAAGGAGCTTGGCAAGGTAAACTTCAGCATTCCCAGAGAAAACCCCCGCGAGGATGCGTTGTAGCATGTCGCAGGCCGTCGAGGAGTCTCCTTCAAGTATAATTCCAGCGGCTTCGTTGAAAAAAGTCTTTGCAAGAGCTAGCCCATCAGTGGCGCTTCTAAATTCTGTCATACCGACAGAACAGCTGCGGCTCTTCACCCCTCTCGCAGCCAGCGGTTCCCCAAGGTGGTTGCGAACAATACACCCAAGCCCGGCCTTGAAATTTTCTCGAATGGATCCGTCAAAATTTACCTTGAGCCAACCTACGGGTGGGGAAGTCCAAGTTGATTGGTGGTTACGCTGGACATTCCAGTTTCCGGGTTTGGCATCGCTCAATGCGTGAATTACGATGGCGGCCGGCTGCATATATGGCTCACTATGAATCATGCAATTCCTTTCTTTCCAAATATAATACATGATGGCGGTCAGGAAAAGTTTTGAGCTGACTGCCCCTGGGGATGTGGATAGACTTATATAATACCAATTCCAAATATAATACCATCCAATCGCCATCGTGCTTCTAGAAACTCGCCGCCAATCCTTCACACGCAGAGATGTGGAGAGACTTATTGGTAGAAATTGGAGCTACGAGGTTGTGCCTTCGGAGGGAAAATCTGGAGGAATAATTTTCCTCTGGTTGAACGACATCATCAAGGTTAGTGATTTCATCAAAAACAAACAATTTCTTTTTGCAAAAATTCTCCTACCGACAGGGTTCACCTGGCAAATGGGAGCCATCTATGCCGACAAGTACATGCACAAACGCAGAATTGTTTGGGAGGAACTGGCCAAACTTGATTCTCAGGTCCCAACCGTCATTGGAGGAGACTTCAACTGTGTATTGCGTGCCTCTGAGAAAATGGGCGGGGCTCGTGTTAATTTATGCAAGGGCCCGCTCAAATTTGCCAACTGCATCACCCAATGCGGCCTCCACGAAGTTCCCTTTACCGGAAACAAATTCACCTGGTGCAAGAACCAAAATCCGGGCTCCCGCGTGCTCTCTTGTTTGGACAGAGTTTTGCTGAACTCAGAAGCTCTGCTTGGTTTTCCTGGTTCTAATGTCCGCCACTTGCCTAGGATTGCATCGGATCATGCCCCGCTCCTGCTGCAGCTGGACAAAATTCAGTTTAAATCCTCGACTGGCCGACTAAAATTTGAAGAAGCTTGGTTACTAAATCCAGATGCTCGCTCAATAGCTTATGGAGCATGGTCCAAAGATGTCAATGGCCCTCCGAATAAGATTCTGGCTATAAAGTGTGCAAGAACTTTGAAAGCCCTGTCACGGTGGAATAAATTCAACGCAAAAGCTGAATGCGAGCAGGCACGAAATTTAGAAAATGACATTAACTCGCTGCAGCTCCGGGAGGCCGCATCCCCGTTAAGTGAATCTGAGCTTCATGACCTTCGTTGCTTGGTCGCCAATTATAATGAAATCCAAACCAAGTTAGATACTTGGTGGTGGCAGCGGGCTAAAACAAATTGGTTGAAACACAGCGATCGGAACTCGGCCTTCTTCCATGTTGCGGCAACCCAAAGAAAACATGAGAACAGAATCTATAGCCTTAAGTGCGGCGAAGTTATCACCACCGACCAAGGAATTATGGAGCAGGAATTGGTTAGCCATTTCTCCTCAAGATGGTGCTTGGAGGACTCTACCTCCTGTAACAATATGCCAATAACAAACCTACAGGTAAACGATTTTGAAGCGCAGCTACTATTGGCACCACCCTCAGACAAGGAAATAAAAGATGATGTATTCTCTTTTGGCCCAAACAAAGCCCCCGGACTTGATGGGGTTACTCATTCCTTCTTCACAAATTTCTGGAGCTTCACTCTACAGGAAGTCATGATTGCTGTGCGACAATTTTTCGCCACATGCGAAATGGAAAAGGGCTGGAAGGACACCTTGGTTATGCTCATCCCGAAGTGTGACAACGCCTGTGCACCAGAACACTTCAGACCGATCAGCCTCTGCACCACCATCTATAAAGTGGTGGCAAAAATTATTACCAAAAGAATGAAGCCAATTCTATGCCGCCTAATCTCCGGTGAGCAAGCTGCCTTTGTCCCGGATCGCTCACTCTCGGATAATTGCATCCTAGCACATGAAATTCTACACCGTATGCATACCACTGAAAGCAAGGCTGGATTTATGGCCATTAAAATCGATATGGAGAAAGCTTTTGACCGGATGCAATGGAGTTTTGTTCAAAGGGCTCTTGAGGCTTTCAATTTTCCCACAAGATGGATAACACTAATCATGGAGTGTATCTCATTTCCGCGTTTTGGCCTGCTTATAAATGGATCCAGATCTCGTTGGATTAATGCCACGTGTGGACTAAGGCAAGGCTGCCCTCTTTCCCCATATCTCTTCATAATATGTTCGGATTTCCTATCGCAACTAATCCACAACAGCCAGCATCCCGGCATTGGTATAAAAATCAGCGCTTCCGCCGCAAAAGTCTCACATTTACTGTTTGCTGATGATACATTGCTATTCGGGTCAGCGACAACGAGCACGACTCATGAGTTCTCTAAAATTATGCATACATACTGCAACCTCTCGGGCGAGGCTGTGAATCTAAGCAAATCAAATGTCATCTTCGGTCCTAAGGTGATGCCCGGTGCGAAGAAGGAAATCTTGCAGGCCTTGGGGCACAATGGCGTCAGCTCCCTCAACTATCTAGGTATTAGGCTTCGTCTCGGAAAGGTGCGTACCGCTGATTTCGATGAATTATTGAACAAAATCTCGTGCAGAATTCGTGCCTGGGGCTCCCGCAATCTCTCGATGGCGGGAAGGGTGGCCCTTATCAGTAGTACTTTATCCGCCATTCCTCTTCACGCGCTAGTCAACGCGCCGGTGCCGACATCCATCATAAATAGAATTGGCAGCCTCCTAAAAAATTTTCTTTGGAGCGGTTCAAGAGATGGGAGCTCCATGCATTACGCTCGCTGGGAAGATGTCTGCTGCCCACGGGATAAAGGTGGGCTGGGTATTATTGATCTAGCAACATGGCGGCGTATCATAATAGCGAAGACTGCGGCTCGCTTCCGACGACATGACAACAGTTTGCTTACAAATACCTTGGGTTGCAAGTATTTTGGGCCGAATATGTTCCTCCATAGCCGCATGCACTCAAAAATTTGGAAATTAATTTGCTTGGGGGACCCAATAGTGAAAGACCACTCCTTCTGGATGGTGGGTGATGGGACAAACATCAACACTCTGGATGATAATTGGCTCGGTGGGATGGCATTATCGAGGTGGCCAACTTTTTTAGATATTGACCATCTCCCTGAAAAGGTCTCAGCATTGCTGGACATAAATGGCGGTTGGTAGAGACCGCTGCTTGGATGCTTTGGCATAGATTTAATCGAAGAAATTTTGCGACTGCCCCGTGACAACTTGGGGGGGACTGATCAACTAGTTTGGGCACATACAGAGAAAGTATCAATGAATGCCGCTGCCATTTACAGCATTGAGAGCCGAGTCTCTCAGCTTTTAGGTGCTGAGTTATGGAAGCTAAAGGCGCAACCGAGAATGATCCTACACGCGTGGCGGGCTGTAAACAACCTTCTCCCAACTAATCATTGGTTATTACACCACAACCTGACAAATAATGTTGACTGCCCCTGGGGATGCGGGCAAGAGGAGACTGTAAACCACTTGCTGGGAGACTGCAGTTTCACCACAAAGATTTGGAAGGAGGCCTCCCGTATGGGTATAAAGGTGTTGGACAATAACAGCAACTTTACAAATGTTATGTATAAGGAGATTAACAACAGCAGCACTTCTACCAAAGCACTAGGGTTGTTCCAGAGCAACAAAGAGAGCTGGGGTGAAACATTGGTAGCCATCAGCTAAAGTAAATATCCTTGCGAAAGGGAACGCTGGGCGTAATCCCAACACAGTTCCTAATGCCCCTTGAGAGCACTTCACAGGGAATACCGGGGGCAGTCCTGGGATTAACCTTAAATCACTAAGTATAATTACCCGTAGACAAGAGTAGTCTAATAAGTTAGGACATTTGTTGTACCTTCTTGCTCGTGTAGGGTTGGAGAGATTCATGATATATGCTCACCCGTTTAGGGTTTGAGGGAGTTGGTATAAAGGCACTAATGTACGTTCTCACCCGGGTTGGGTTTGAGGGTTTTCAGGACGGGTTTGGTCCTGCGAGCGGAAGGCTCGGAGAAAAATACTTGCATGTGCATAAACATAGTGGCGGGGAATGCGGTACTGGCCGTTCATCACACCGATGGCAGTACGGTGCACCAGGCGGTTGTGAGGGTTAGAGGGGCCAGTGGGTTGTTTTACACTGCGGTCTGGAGGACGACCCCCGATAACGCACATCCGACCGAACAAGACTGATGGGTTGTCAGCAAAGTACGTATGGGAGACTCTAGAGTGCACCTTGGACGTGTACAGAGGCGTATGAGAGGGGTCTAAGGCTTTGTAGTGTGCATACCGGCCTAGAAGCGGAGACGCCCGCTCCGCTGCTGCCGTAGCCACAGCGGTGGTACCCGAGAGTGATGCTAGCTCTCAAAAAGTGGGAACTAAAGTTCTTTGATCACAGAGTCGTTGTGTGTGAGTTGCACTTGCCTGTGCATAAAATTGCATCATAACATTCATTCATATTAGGTCATACGCTTCATAGATCCTTATCATATAAATTAGTATGGGCTCTTTTATATGATAAGTTAAATTTCCTGGAAATCCTAACTTATATATTTGTATGGACATTTATATAAGTTAGGGTACTTTTGTGATGATAGTATAGTGGTAGAATAGTTTATTTACTTGCTCTCACTACTGTTCTTTACTTCCTTTACTGTACTTCTCTTACTTACTTATACTATACTTAGAACTGCTAGAGTAGATAATTATTACTTATTACAACTGCTAGTTAGATTCTGTCACCTGCTTCCACTTTTGCTACCCCTTATTTTCCTCCGCTTCGTCCTCCCGCTCGGTGCCTAGGAGCTGCGGGGCGAGGTGCGAAGGAAACGACTTAGTCTTTTTGACTAATGGTCGGTGACCATACTATTATTAGGAGCCCGTGGAGATGGAGCACCAGCACGTCGAGGAGGCAAGACTTGAGGAGCAGATACCACTTCAGCAGGCTACTACCACTACTGTGCGTCCTCAGGTGGGACGAGATCTGATATACTAGTATAGCTTCCGCTTTTATTTATTTTGAGAGAGAGTGGTTTTGATGTACTGGGCATAAGCCCTTATTACTCTTTCTTTTGTATTCTTCTGTGGACTATATTGGTGTACTTTTCATTTTTATATATGATTGTACTATGTGACTTGTGGACTAGTGGATTTACATACTGCTTTACTTCTTCTTCTCATATTGGCCTACAGGTTAAATGATCGTATTAGCCGGCAGGATCGGCGTGTTGCGGTGTCGACTAACCCGTGCGTTAGTGCCACCGTAAGATGGCGGTTCTGGGCATAAGACCCGGTAGCCCTCCTTGGTAAGGGGGGGGGGTCTTACATCAGATGTCTGAGCTCTAGGGTCCTTGCATCTGGATTATCTTCAATCACCAAAGTGACTTCATCAACTTGGACAATTTCTTCATCTTGATTGTCAACCTCTCCAATAGGTGTTGGAGTGGTGATCTTGATGAACTTTTCACCTTTATCTTCAGATGGTTCATCCAAGCTATGTTCTTTTAACTTTTTACCTGCATCTTCAATGAGCACACGAGAAGAGTTATCTTGCAGCAAGCTCGTCTCATCAAATACAACATGTATTGATTCTTCTACAAAAAGAGTTTTTCTATTGAATATCCTGTGTGCCTTACTATGCCTACTATATCGTACAAAAATACCTTCAAAACCCTTTTCGCTAAACTTGGTAGTATGATACTTGTCATTGTTAAGCACGAGGCACTTACAACCAAAAATTCTAAAATATGAGACAGTCGGTTTCCTGCCCTTTAGAATTTCGTAAGGTGTCTTATCGTGGTTTTTGTTAATGAGTGCTCGATTTTGCACGTGATATGCAGTGTTGACTGAATCAGCCCAGAAGTATTTCGGAATGAGGCATCACTCAACATGGTCCTGCAGGCCTCTATGAGTGTTCTATTCTGTTTCTCAGCCACTCCGTTCTATTGTGGAGTACGAGGAGAGGAAAACTCATGAAAGATACCCAAGCTTTCACATAATTCTGTCATGGCCCCAGACTTGAATTCTGTTCCATTTTCACTTCTGATTTTGACTATGGAACAGTTGTATTCATTCTGGACTTGCCTGGCAAAATTAGTAAAGATGTCAAAGGTATCTGACTTGTGTTTCAAAAAAAACACCCACGCAAAGCGCGAGAAATCATCAACAATTACCAACGTATAATCCTTACCTCCCAAGATTCTAACTTGCAGTGGACCGGAAAAGTCCATATGCAGTAGATGTAAGCATCTATTGGAATCTTTGCCAATAACGCTTTTAAAGGTAGCCCTTGTTTGCTTGCCTTTTACACATGAATGACAAGGTCTATCTTTGACGTACGTGAAATTTGGAGCATCACGTACTAAATTCAGTGAAAATAATTTATTAATAGTTTTGAAATCAATGTGTGCTAATCTCTTGTGCCATTGGTCACCAAGAGATCCACTATTTTTAGTCATAAAACACACTGGTGTAGAAGAGTCTATACAAATGAAATTTTTTAAAAAAATATTTCTAATTCGAGTGCCAGATAGAATCGTTTCCATATTATCAACAGATTTTATCAAGCACTTATCATCATGAAAATCAATTATGTATCCTTTATCGCAAAATTGACTTATGGTAATGAGATTGTGTTCTAATCCTTCAACATAAGCCACATTTGAGAAGGATACTTTACCGTTAGAGATCATACCATAGCCTTTAGTGATTCCTCAGTCTGAACCTCCAAAGATGACCTTTGGCCCGTTCACGACTGGAGAGTAGTTATGAAGTAGGATTCTTGTACCGGTCATGTGCCGAGAATATCCACTGTCCAAACACCAGATAGGCATTTTGGTGGCCTTTGGACATACCTGCAATTATGAATCAGTTTGCCTTAGTAACCCAAACACGTTTGGGTCCTTGGTCTCGTGTTAGAACACTCCCCCTACGAGTATTAGCACTATGAGCGGTCTTTCTCATATTGCTAACATGAGGAGTTGCAAAATTCCTGGGATTGAACCAGCAGTCAATGAAAAAATGACCAATCTTGCCACAACACCAACAGTCGAACCTGTTGTATCTTTGCTTAGATTTTCCTGCTTGACCTTAGAGATGATGGTCTAGCAGGGGCAACATTTTTGGAGGAAGAAGCTTCATGGTGATGACAATCACATGATTTCTTCTCCTTCAATGGCTTTTACACAACGGGCTTTACTTTTAGTGCTTTCTTGAAGTTATGACCATGATTGAAATGGTCATAGCTCTGAAGAATGACTTCTTCATAAGGTGCCTTAAAGACACTCTCTCCAAAGTTTCTGGGGCGAGTCCATCCTTAGTAGCGAGACTTGGGCTCTACATAGGTAGTCCTAGTCAAGTGACCATAAGATGAGTCAAGATCAAACTCATTTGTAGGAAAGATGACGTTCTTGAAAGAAGTTTGATCTTGAGGGGCTTTCCCCTTTTCTTTGGCCAAAGCCTTCTTGGCGGGATTATTCTTTCTTTGAGCCTTATTTATCCTAGAAGATTTACTAGGAGCTTCTACATGACCTAGTCCAGCACCCTTGGCCTTAGCTGAGAATTCAGCAACGAATGGAAGAACAGTCTTAGGCTTCGAAAAACTTTCAACAAGTTTCTTTTCAGCAGCGAGTTGTTCTTCCAACTCTTTGATGATTTTCTCTTTTAAGTCAAGGTGCTCAAGAGCCTTGTTGTATTCTTCAATGGCAGCATTGAAGTTTTCTCTGAGCGAGTCAGTCTTAGTGACTTCCTCTCTTAGAGTGCTCTCTTCAGCTTTTAGTGACTTTATCTCTTTATCTTGAGTTCTCACGACTTGTCGACATTTGTTGTAAGTCATGATTAACTCCTTGTACTGGGCCATGAGTTCAGACTCAGTGTCAGAATAGATATCCTCACAATCATGCTCAGAGGCTTCAGATTCTGAAAGAGGAGTGTGAGAGTTTACCTTCCTAGTGAACTGGGGCACTTGTTCATCATCAGTTTGAGAAATAAGCCCAAAGTAGGCTTCTTCTTCTTCACTCGACTCAGATGAGTCGGAGTCACTAAGAGTTTTGCACTTCTTGGCTATCCGGCTCTTCTCTGTCCTCTTCTTATTGTATGAGGACTTCTTTTCTTCTTTCTTTCCACCCTCCTTCTTATAGGGGCAGTCAGCGATGACATGACTTGGCTTATTACAACAGTAAAAAACGATGTCAGCAGAAATATGTTTGTTCGGTTTAGAAGCATACCTGTCATGGCTTCTTGAGCCTTTTCTGTGTCGATCACCATCATGTCGTGATCTTCTGTAGGAGGCATCCTTGCCTTTCCATTGCTTCTTTTTGTTCAAGAATTTCTTGAACTGTCGTGAGAGTAGAGAGAACTCTCCTTCAGATATCTCAGAGCCTGAGGTACTTGGCTCCGAGGTTTCTTCTTCACTGACTTCTTGTGATGGGGCAGGAGAGGCAGCCTTTGACTTCCTTGAGGTGCCTGCCTTTAGAGCAACAGACTTCTCCTTGGATGTAGACTTGCCCTTCTCTTATTCAGCTTTTCTTGTGTTGAGTTGAAGCTCATATGCCATTAGCTTCCCGAAGAGATTCTGCGTGTCTGTCTCAGCTAGCTTTCTAAACTCCCTGATAGCACAGACTTTGTTATCCCATTCCTTGGTTAGGGATCTAAGGAATTTATCATTTAGTTCTCCATTTGTGAAGACTCAGCCATATACCCTTAGTACATTAACTATCTTGAAGTAGTTCTCAAAAGTGTCAGCAATGGTGTCCTTGTTTCCTTGTCGGAAGGATTCACACTTCTGGTTCAGAAGGAATCTTCTATCATCCATAACTTCTTCTGTACCTTCCATCCAAGTGAATAGAGACTGCCACATCTCCTTGGCAGACTGGCAGTGGATCAAGTTCTGCAACATGGAGTCATCGACTGCAATTGCTATTTTATTCTTGAACTTCTTATCTAAAGACATAAGGGCAATCTCATCATTGTCTAGATCCATCAATTTCTTTGGAACTTTCTTTGTAGGATTTATTATGGAGACGGATATGGGAATGTAAGGAACTGCTTCAACGATCATGAAGATCCTTGGATCCACAGCTTCCATGAAAAATCTGATTCTTTCTTTCCACATGGTAAAGTTATTCTTGGTGCATAATGAAAGCTTGGAAAAATCTTTAGCCTTATCCATGCTTGGAAGATTCTCAAAAGATAACTAGTCAGATTTGATCAAGGTGTTAACCTTTTATTGATCAACCTGGCTCTTATACCAATTGAAAGTGTTCAGTTATCTACCTAAATAACCTAGAGGGGGGTGAATAGGTGAGTTATGCATTTTTTTGCGGGATAAAAATTTAGAGATATATGCACACAATTATCAACCAAGCAATCACAGATGATAAGAGATTTATAGTGGTTCCCAAACCTTGGTTAGATCCAATTTCCATCACCAATGTAGCAAAGAACTAAACTCGACTACTCCACTATCTCAGATTGAAAACCAATCCTACGACTCGGAAGAAAGTTCCTAAAATCTCGATCCACAACACGGATCTACACTCAGAAGATAAAACTTCCTACAACTCGGAGACAAAAATAGGCTCCTACACTCGGAGAGAATTCTCCTACAATAATGAAATTGAAAGTATATGAAAATACAAACAGTAAAACTTTCTCAGATCTGAAAACAGTCGACCTGAATCTTCTTCTTTGATCTTTGCGGCTGTATCAGAGAAGTTGAAGAAGAATTTTTGCAAAATTTAGATTTGAAATATCTTGGATTCACACGATCAGATAGATGATGAGGAATTGAAAGACAATCTCGATCTGCGAATCTTCTTGATCTGAATCTTCTGGATCGAAAACCCTAGCCGAATATGCGCGATGAAGGTCGGTGGCAGCGGCTTTCGTTTTTAGAGAGAGAGAATAAGATTCAAAAACATACTTAGAATAAAACTTGACAGCCCTTGTTAGGATTTGTCGGTTTTGACAAGACCTTATATAAGATATTCCATACGGTCATAATTAATCTTAATGACGTACACGTTGACCAATCACGTCAAGGCTTTTGAAATTTTTGTCAAATCTCGACTTAACGATTTTTCTGAAAAGGATTACTGAAATACTCGAGTGAATGTTTATCTACTCGAGTACTATATAAAATTACACGAGTGAATAAAAGAGGACAACTCGGGTAGAAGTCTTAGAGAAAATCCAGAAATGATAAGCAGCTACTCGAGTACAAAGAGACTTACTCTAGTGCTAATATAGTTACTCGAGATGTGGAGATGAACTACTCGAGTACAAGAAATACTACTCGAGAGAATAGAAATTAACTACTGGAGAGGTAGAATGAATACTCGAGTCAAAGACTTAGAATAATTTCTGGGAGAAGAAAATGGGTAACTCGAGTAGTGAAACTGGACTACTCGAGAGAAGATAAACTACTCGAGTATATAGATACATCTTACTTAGAAAATTCTGAGGGATGAAAAGCTTGTCACTCGAGTATTAAACATGGACTACTCGACTACTCGAGTAAGACTATCTGTACTCGAGTATGGGAATTAGCTCTCGAGTAGTCAAATTATAGCTCTCGAGTAGCTAAGTAAATTACTCGAGTAAATCCTTTCTCATTCTCGAGTTAACAGAATTTCCACTCCAGAAAATTTTCTAAGTGATTTACTCGAGTAGACATATAAGTACTCGAGTAGTTTAGTCTTTTGTCTCGAGTTACAGAAGACTGGATTTCGTGTAATTTTACTTCACTCGAGTAGTCAAGTTCCTATACTCGAGTAGTGGATGGACTACTCGAGTATAGGAACGTGACTACTCGAGTGAAGTAAAATTACACGAAATCCAGTCCTCTATAACTCGAGACAAAAGACTAAACTACTCAAGTACTTATATGACTACTCGAGTAAATCACTTAGAAAATTTTCTGGAGAGGAAATTCTGTTAACTCGAGAATGAGAAAGGATCTACTCGAGTAATTGACTTAGCTACTCGAGAGCTATAAATGACTACTCGAGAGCTAATTCCCTTACTCGAGTACAGATAGTCTGACTCGAGTACTGACTAAGTATTTCACTCGAGTATGTAAGTATCTACTCGAGTAAAGTACGTATCAAAAATTCCTTCAACATAATTTTCTCATTTTTAGTGAATTCAGCATCAAGTCTTTCTCCAATCAGTCCTAGTGCTTGAAAATGAAGTGTATCCAAATAGAGAGGCAACACATGAGTCAACACCATGGATCACACAATGAGGGATTACATTGTATGATCCTGTGTTTGGTGACCCGTTGTAGACTGACATTGGTCTACACTTGGAAATATAATCCTACAAACACATAACTCAAGCAAAACATCAAATACAACTTAATTCATCTTAGTTCAAGGGTGACTTCATCAAATCTGGGTTAATGTGGATACAATACCCAACAGCTAGAGATGATGGGTGGAGTTTCTATCAGATTATGAGCACACGATACACTATCACCCGAGGAGGGTGAATGTGGTGGGGGTCGCACTGAGCCGGAGGGCTACCACTTCAGGAACAGAGCCCCAGTTGATGGATATGGAGCTGATACGGATGATGGAGCATATGCAGATTACTTTGGTGTTCTCGGACGACTCAGAGCTGTATGAGGGGTATCTGGCTGCGATGTGCACTACTGATGATATTCGAGATCACGTCAGGGATGAGCAGACGAGGAATGACAGGCTAGAGGCGGTATTCAGGACCTTGAAGTGGGGCACGGCCGGGTAGTATACAAATATGGATGTGTTGTTATGATTTAGAGGACGAGTGTACGTACTGCCTTAGGGCAGGATTCGAGAGGACATTATGACCGAGGCTCACTATAGCAGGTACTCAGTCCACCCGGGCATCACCAAGATGATGGCCGACCTAAAGAGGATGATGTACTGACCGGGCATGAAGAGGGATATCACATACTTCGTGACCCATTGCGAGGCATGTCATTTAGTGAAGGTAAAGTGTAAGAGTCTGGCCGGATTGTTGTAGCCACTTCCGGTGCCAGAGTGGAAGTTTGATGATATCACCATGGATTTCATACATGGTCTTCCTCGCTCACATATGGGAAATGACTCAATATTGGTGATCGTCGATCGATTTACAAAGGTGGCCAGATTTCTAACAATCATGAAGGGCGCTCCAGTGGGATATTTGGTGTGAAGGTTCATATAGTAGTTCATTTGATACCATGGAGTACCGAGGACGATAGTGTCTGATCGTGATCGACGATTTATGTCAAAGGATTGGAGATCGTGTAACAACCCCATCTGTTTACATAGTATATTCTAGAAGGTCCGGCCGGGTCCCACAGCATATACCACAAAACAGGTGGTGACGTCACGGTATGATACCAGAGTAGCGCAGTGCACCCTAACACATTTCATTCTAGCGGAAGTGATGAATTGTAAATATACGTATTTTTGTGCACATTAATTTAGTCGTTTTCATTTATTTTCGTCGTTTTTACTTATTTTTGTTCAATAAAATGCTTCTATTTTTGTAAATTTACTACTAACTTGTTTTATTTTATTTTTCAGAAAAATTCCAAAATTTGCCAAATTTTGGGCAGTACACGCCCGTGTAATTTGGATCACGCCCGTGACTGGGGCGTGACAGCTCAAAATCCCGAGAAGTTGCAAATTTCTGAAGTAAAAAGCTCGACACGCCTGGAGTCACGCCCGTGTCACCCGACACGGGGCGTGATAGCAGCCCGTGTCCCCTCCACACAACAAATTCAGTTCAACGATCGTCGAACCAGCAACACGCCCAGCGTTACGCTCGTGCCCTAGGGCGTGACTCAAACTCAGCTCGACGATTTCAACTCGACACTTTCCGCTCGACGATTGTCGAGTGTCGACACCAACCGACACGCCCAGTGTCACGCCCGTGACGTGGGGCGTGACCTTTCCACCTGGCCCGACAAGATGCTGCCGAAGACTTCTGACACAACCCGCGCTCGGTTCTACCTCCCTGACATGCCCAGCGTCACTCCCGTGACCTGTGGCATGACATCCTCGAACTCAGCCCGAAGTCAACTTTCCCGTCCAATCATCGGCCTCCATCATGAATAGTAGTGACACGCCCCCCCCCCGACACGGTCGTGTACTTAGACTTTTTTGCCTATAAATTGCCCATTTCTGTAAGGTCCAAGGGTTCACATTTTTGAGCCACTTTTTATGTGTTTTGTGGGCTACACCCGTGATTCCCTTGCTATGTAAGGAGATTTCTTCCGCCTTTTTCTTTCATGTTTGTTTTTTACTTTAGCTTTAGCTTTGTAATAGCTTGTAATAGTTTTCTTTAATCAATAAAAATGTTAGTTTTTCTCTTCTTATTTGGCTTTGGAATGAACTCTTGTGCCCACTTTTCTTCTCATTTTATCCTTAGTTTCACCTTTGTTTTTCTCTTTATGAAAAGTGTGTGTGTGTGTATGAATGTAACATGTTTAATAGTAATGTTTTTAATTTGTCTTCATGATAGATTTTGTATTAGATTTCATTTCCAAGTTAGGTATGATAAGTTTTCCTCTTCTTCATCATGTCCTTTTCTAACAAAAATTTTTATGCTTTCATTCTTATGTATTTATAAAAGAGTTGAAAGTGATTTTGATGTTTTTTTACTTAGTTTTTGTAGGATTGTAAAACCCTTTTTGTTATTGACATTTTATTTTCACTTTTTAATAGCTTTTATGAAAACATAAGAATGAAAATGTTGAAATTTTAATTTTTGAAAGGCTTTAGTTTTTGATTTATTTTGGAAAACTTTTGTTCTCTTAAAATTTTAATTCGTTCTTTTTATTTGTTTTTGGCAAAAGCTAGACATAAAAAAGTAAATGTTTTAATTTTTAGATAACTTTCATTTTGCTTTTAATTTGTGTGTGTGAGTGTACGAGAATAATGTTTTGATGCTTTGTTCAAATTATGTAGAGTGTGTGAATGTATGTGTTAGTTTTTCATGCTTTATTTTTCATGTTTTATTTTATCGTTTTCTTTAATTATGTAGAGTGCGTGTGTGTAGGAGATAGTTTCATGGCTTTCTTTCAATTCATATAGAGTGTGTGTGTTTGTGTGCATTTATTTCCGCCTACTCGTTAAGAGTTAAATGGCGCATCGTTTTCATTTCCCGCCTACTCGTTTGAGTAGGACTTTTAATTTTCTTTCTTTTTTTTTCTGCCTACTCACTTGAGTTAAATGGACGGACTTTATTTCCCGCCTACTCATTTGAGTGGGACTTGTACTCCCATTTATTTTTGTCTACTCGTTTGAGTTAAATGGTGTATCTTTATCTCCCTGTAAATATTTGAGAAAGCCTTGTAATCGCATTTATTTTCTCCTACTCATTCGAGTAGTACTCGCTTTCATTTTAATCCTACTCGTTTGAGTAGGACTTGCAATTTTCAGCTTTTATTTCCCGCCCCCACTCATTTGAGTGGGACTCGCAATTTCAATTATGCAAATTTCTTTTATGTGTAACTTAGTTTCTGTTTAATTTATAATTTGGAGTGTGCGTGAGTTCTTGCTTTAGCTAACTTTTCAGCTTTCTAAATGTTTGTTATTTTCTTTATGTCCTCTTCTTATAATCATTTAGCGTTTAATTTCGAACTCGGGCCTCATTAAATTATAAAGCCGTCCCCATACCGATGTGTGGCTAATCGCTATTAGCCTCGACATCGAAGAGCATTGGAACATTTAAAATGATTTGTAATAATTGAAGCTCTTTATTTTCACTTTAATTTAAGGACTTAAGGTTTACCCCGGGTTAACGACGCGTAGGACCACAAATCGATGTGTGGGCCCTATTTCCGTTATCCATACACTAGCTAACCGATAGGACATGCGTATGGACAGATCACCCCTGGGTAAATAGAGTTGCGTGCATACCCTCGAGAGAGGACAAGCGTAATTCTACCGGATTGGGTTCCCCACCCAATAGCGGGGTTCTTAGCGTAAAGCAGGCGTTAAGAGGAATCCGTCGTCAGACTAACGTTCGGTCGAATAGTCTTAACGTTCAGGTGAGCGATATCCCTATAGCTAGGTGAGCTCACATTTGTGGAACCTCCACGACCAAGTTGCCTTTTATTAATTTGAAAACTAAGTCCTATAATTATTAAAAATTATTTTAGTCTTAATCCGATTCGATGCCGAGCGTTAACCCTTCATCGAATATTTTCTAAATCGTTTTTTCGCTCCTTTTCTTTTTCCGTCTTTCCTTAATTAAAACATCCACCTTACTTTCAGTAAACTAATAGTCCTCCCGGACGAGTAAGAATAGTCAACACGACCCCGAGAACAATACGACCTCGGTATTCCCCCAAATATCGAGTACTACTTGCGATAGGTACACTTGCCTCCTGTAGTACGCCCGCGGAGATCGACTCACCGAGCCAACCACAGTAAGAGTCTGTTCGCGGGCGCATCAAGTTTTTGGCGCCGCTGCTGGGGAGATTCTTCGAGTTGCTATTTCGAATTCCGGAGTCTATTACTTTTACTTATTTTCTATAAACTAAAAAAAACTAAAAACTTTATTTTAAATAAAATAAAAAAAAGAGAGTTTATTTTGTTTTATTTTTGTTTGGGTATATGACCCGTGGACAACCCTCCGAGTCTGAAGATTTTGACTTCGACCCTGAGATCGAACGTTCTCTTGCGCGTATTCGATCTCAACGCCGAAATCCTTCTTTAGATCCCGAGGAATCTATCGGAGAACCCACTGTTGTAGTTATGGCCGCGCCTAACCCTGCCCCGGCGGCCGAGCGTACTATGTCTTATTACGCTCGGCCTAACCTGGATGATACTGGGTCGAGTATTGTTTGTCATGCGGTGGCGAATAATAATTTTGAAATAAAGTAGAGTGTCATTCAAATGGTCTAAAACGCCGTGCAGTTCGATGGAATGTCGGATGAGGCCCCGAATGTCCACTTGGCCAATTTCTTTGAGATATGCGACACCTTCAAGATTAATGGCGTCACTGATGACGCCATTCTCTTGCGCTTATTTCCTTTTTCCCTTAAGTCCAAAGCCAAGGCATGGTTGAATGCCCTCCCGCGAGGATGTATCACCACGTGGGCTGGGTTGACAGAACGGTTCCTAACGAAGTACTTTCCGCCCGCAAAAACTGCAAAGTTGCCGGCTGACATTTCTTCGTTTGTGCAAAACGATACTGAGTCTCTATACGAGACTTGGGAACGGTTTAAGGAATTCCTCCGCCGGTGCCTACACCATGCGCTGCCAACGTGGTCGCAAGTTCAAATTTTTTATAATGGGCTTAATTTCCAGACGCGTCAAATGATTGACACGGCTGCCGGGGGTACACTAAACAACAAAACCCCCGAGGCCGCCCAGGCTTTATTCGAAGAGATGGCTATGAACGCCTATCAATGGAACGTCCCGCGGGGACGCGCAAAGCCGGCGGCTGGACTTTTTGAAGTGGATGCCACTGCTCTCTTGACCCTTCAAGTTGAAAGGTTAACAAAGCAGGTGGCAGAGATGTCTGCTGCCTCCTCCACTGCGCCTTATTTTATTCCACCTAACGTCTGCATGGTTGAAGAGTTCGTGGATTTCATGGGAAATTCGGGTCGTCCTTCCTTCAACCCCAACAACAACACTTATAGTAATAACTATAATCCGGGTTGGAGGAATCACCCCAATTTCTCTTGGAACAACACGAATAATGCTCAACGTCCCCCTATCTCTTATGCGCCCAGATTTCTGCCTCCTCCTCCTCTTCTGAAACCCTCCCCGATGGAGGAAAAGTTTTCGAAGTATATTGCGTCCAACGAGTCAAATATCCGGAACATCACCGGATCGGTAAAAACTCTCGAACAATAGGTTGGACACTTGGCGAGGATGATGTCCGAGCGCGCGCTCGGGGCACTGCCGGGAAATACGGAGCCCAATCCGCGGGAGAACGCCAACGCTATAACCCTCCGTAGTGGAAAGGAGGTGGTCGATCCAAAACGGACCGACCCTCAGGTACATATTTCACCTCCGACCCCTCTTCCCCTTTCTTCGCTTATGCCTCCTTTACCGATTTTAAAAGAAAAAATTATTTTAAACAAGGCCCTTCCATATCCGCATAAGTTAGATAACGAGCGCAAGGACGCGCAATATGAAAAATTTATTTTATTATTAAAACATATTCACATTAATGTTCCTTTTTGCGAGACTATCTCGCAAATGCCCAAATATGCAAAATTTTTAAAAGAACTACTTTCTAATAAACGTAAATCAGAGGATATTTCGCATGTATCTCTCAACGCTGTATGCTCGGCGGCCCTTACTAATAAATTGCCCACAAAACAAAACGACCCGGGACGGTTTTCCATCCCGTGCCTTTTTGGCGATATATTAGTAAAGTACGCCTTAGCTGATTTAGGGGCTAGCATTAATCTAATGTCGTTCTCGCTTTTTCAAGTTTAGGTTTGGGTACTCCTAGTCCTACGAATATGCGCATCCAATTAGCGGATCGCTCGGTTAAGGTCCCTATCGGGGTTGAGGAGGACGTCCTTGTCCGATTAGACAAGTTTACCTTCCCGGTAGACTTCGTCATCTTAGACATCGAGGAGGACGCCGAGGTACCAATAAAACTTGGTCGCCCTTTTCTCGCCACCTCCCGCGCACTAATAGATGTTAGTAATGGTAGTCTTCTCCTCCGAGTAGGCGATGATCAGGTTACTTTCTCTATTAATCCCTCGATGGACAATTTGTCATCGAGCGACGATTTCTGCTATTCTTTAGATACCTTTTTTGGAGATCGTTCTTCTCCAGTTTTCGAGTCCGTATTTTTAAACGACGATATTTATGCGCTCAAAAACTTTAAATGTGATGAAGATACTTCTTTAGACTTGCCTTTCGAACCAATTGGTAAGAAAGACATAGGAATTAAAACCTCCATAAAAGAACCGCCGATCCTAGACCTCAAACCCTTACCCGCATCGCTCAAATACACTTTTTTGGGAAAAGGCGATACGCTTCCCGTTATCACTTCTTCGGACTCGAGTGATTCGGAGACTTCCGATTTATTGGAAGTTTTATTTAAACATCGCCACGCAATTGCGTGGCAAATCTCTGACTTAAAGGGGATTAACCCCTCCTTTTGCACCCATAAGATATTTCTTAACGATAATTGCCGCAAAACGATTCAGCCGCAGCGTCGTCTTAACCCAAACATGAAATACGTCGTTAAAGCAGAAATTATTAAGTTATTAGATGCGGGGATTATCTACTGATGGGCCCGCGAACAGACTCTTACTGTGGTTGGTTCGGTGAGTCGATCGCCGCAGGCTTGCTCGGGTAGGCAAGTGCACCTATCGCAAGTAGTACTCGATATTCGGGGGAATACCGAGGTCGTATTGTTCTCGGGGTCGTGTTGACTATTCTTACTCCTCCGGGAGGACTATTATTTTACTGAAAGTAAGGTGGATTTTTTTAGTAAAGTAAAGACGGAAAAAGCAAATGAGCGAAAAAACGATTTAGAAAATATTCGATGAAGGGTTAACGCTCAGCATCGAATCGGATTAAGACTAAAACAATTTTTAATAATTATAGGACTTAGTTTTCAAATTAATACTAAGGCAACTTGGCCGTGGAGGTTCCACAAATGTGAGCTCATCTAGCTATAGGGATATCGCTCACCTAAACGTTAAGACTATTCGACCGAACGTTAGTCCGACGAAGGATTCCTCTTAACGCCCGCTTTACGCTAAGAACCCCGCTATTGGGTGGGGAACCCAATCCGGTAGAATTACACTTGTCATCTTTCGAGGGTATGCATGCAACTCTATTTACCCAGGGGTGATCGGTCCATATGCACGGCCTCTCGGCTAGCTAGCATATGGACTACGGAAATAGGGCCCACACATCGATATGTGGTCCTACGCGTCGTTAACCCAGGGTAAACCGTAAGTCCTTAAATTAAAATGAAAATAAAGAGCTTCAATTATTAGAAATCATTTTAAATGTCCCAATGCTCTTCGATGCCGAGGCTAATAACGATTAGCCACACATCGGTATGGGGACGGCTTATAATTTAGTGAGACGTGAGTTCGAAATTAAACGCTAATGATTATAAGAAGGGGACATAAAAACAAAACAAACATTTAGAAAGCTAAAAAGTTAACAAAAACGAGAACTCACGCACACTCCAAATTATAAATTAAACAGAAACTAAGTTACAAATAAAAGAAATTTGCATAAT
Source organism: Platanthera guangdongensis (assembly GCA_039583875.1). NCBI lineage: Eukaryota > Viridiplantae > Streptophyta > Magnoliopsida > Asparagales > Orchidaceae > Platanthera > Platanthera guangdongensis. The sequence goes on along the minus strand of CM077150.1, from coordinate 119,593,796 downwards.
TAAAATTTGCGAGTCCCACTCAAACGAGTGGGGGCGGGAAATAAAAGCTTAAAACTGCAAGTCCTACTCAACCGAGTAGGACTAAAATGAAAGCGAATCCTTCTCAAAAGAGTAGGAGAACATAAATGCGATTACAGGGCTTTCTCAAATATTTACAGGGAGAAAAAGATCCGTCCATTTAACTCAAGTGAGTATGCGGAAAAATAAAGAAAGAAAATTACAAGTCCTACTCAAACGAGTAGGTGGGAAATAAAGTCCGGCCATTTGACTCAAGTGAGTAGGCGGAAAAATAAAGAAAGAAAATAACAATTCCTACTCAAATGAGTAGGACTGAAAATGAAAACGATGCGCCATTTAACTCTTAACGAGTAGGTGGAAATAAATACACACAAACACACACACTCCATACGAATTTCAAGAAAGCAATAAAGCTAACACCTACACTCACACACTCTACATAATTTGAACAAAGCATTAAAATTTAACACCTACACTCACACACTCTACATAATTTGAGGAAAGCAATAAAAAGTTATACTCATACACTCACACACACAACATGAAAATTAAGAAGAACAAAAGAAAATTTATTCTCATACACTCACACACACTAATAACAAAGAAAAATCAAAGTTGCTTATAAATTAAAATAACAAGACTTCTACTCCTAAAACTTACCCAAAACACATAAAAAGAACAAATAAGAAGAGAATGAGCAAAAAGTTTTACAAAATAAAGTCAAAATCAAAGGTGCTCAAAAATTAAAATTATAACTTTTTCATTCTTAAGAATTCATAAAAGTGATAAAAAAGGTGAAGAGAAAATAAAAAGAACAAAAGAGGTTTTACAATCCTAAAAGAAAAACTAAGTAAAAAAAGAACAAAATCACTTTTCAAATCTCTTTTGTGAATTCATAAGAATGAAATCCTAATTCTATCAAGAAAAAGACATTGTGAAAAAGAGGAAAACTTATCATACCTAAGCATGAAGACAAGTTAAAAACATGAATATTAAGCATGTTACACTCATACACACACATACACATTTCATAAATGAAGAACAAAGATGAAACCAAGGATAAAAAGGAGAAGGAAAGTGGGCACAAGTGTTCATTCCAAAGCCAAATAAGAAGAGAAAATCTAACATTTTTATTACTTAAAGGAAACTATTACAAGCTATTACAAGAGATAAAGCCAAAGCAAGAACAAACATGAAGGAAAGGAGGGAGAAATCTCCTTACATAGCTCTAGAAATCACGGATGCAGCCCACAAAAAGAACCTAAAATGGCAAAAAAATCTGAACCCTTGGACCTTACAGAAATGGGCAATTTATAGGCAAAAAATTCTAAGTACATGCCCTAGGTCACGGGCGTGTAGGGGGGGGGGGGGCGTGACAGTACTATTCTTGAAGGCGGTCGTCGATTGGACAGGAAAGTTGACTTCGGGCTGAGTTCGCGGCAGTCATGCCCCAGGTCACGGGCGTGACTCTGGGCGTGTCGGGGAGGTAGAACCGGGCGCGGGTTACGCCGAAAGTCTTCGGCAGCATCTTGTCGGGCTAGCTGGAAAGGTCACGCCCCAGGTCACGGGCGTGACTCGGGGCGTGTCGGTTGGTGTCGACACTCGACGAATGTCGAGCGGAAAGTGTCGAGAGGAGAGGATACGGGCTTGGGTCACGCCCCGTGTCGGGTGACACGGGCGTGACACTAGGCGTGTCAAGCTTTTTACTTCAGAAATCATCCGATTTCACGGGAAATGCAATGTCACGGCCCTGTCACGGGCGTGACCAAATTGTCACGGGCGTGTACTGCCCAATTTTGGCAGATTTGGAAATTTTTCTGCAAAATAAAATAAAACAAGTTAGTAATAAATTTACAAGAATAGGAGAATTTTATTGAACAAAAATAAGTAAAAACGACGAAAATAAATGAAAATTGACTAAATTAATGTTCCCCAAAAAAACGTATATTTACAATTCATCAAATACCCCCATACTTAGGCTTTTGTTATTCCAGAGCAAAAGTTTGAGGTGAATCTATAAGGAATAAAAAAAACTCTAAGTTTAACTACCGCTTAATCAATTATAAGAGAGATCGAAATAAATATACGGGGTGTAAGAGTTAAGTCTTAAAATTATGTATATGATTTAAATATCACAAAAGTTTTGGCCAAAAGACTTCTTGATGTAATCAAATAGAAGGCAACATTTGTAATGGTTAGATTAACGAAAATAGTTTGGAATTATAAGAACTCTAGCTTATACGAGTGCTACTGGAAATAATACAATTTACTAATTATGCTCTCAAAAAGATTTCTGAATTAATTCTAGAATCGTGTAATTGGCTAAGGGGGTAGTGGGTTTATGAAGAGGGGTTTGATATTTGAGGTGAGGTAATTTTTTCTCGAACCTCCATTTTTTTTTCTTTTGGATTATTAGGAAAACAAAATCTTATTTTCCTAATATAATTTTTGTTTTTCAACTTCATAAGAATAAAATTAACCCAATGTATATTTGTAGGAGTAATGAATTTTATCATCTTACTCCATATATAATCTTTTAAAATTATTGGGTGCCTATGTTTACGGAACGAAATCTTATTCCCATTGACATAAGATCTTTTAAGGATAAAATTTTTCATGTCAAGTAGGTCATGAAAGGTAAGGGGAGAAAGGAAAACTAGATTTTTAATCCTAAAAAATTTTGAGAGCAACCTTAATAATTTGTACGTTCCAAATTTTTTTTTCAGAAAGCTAATAGTAAGTATAATTGAATTCTATAGTCGTTATTTCCTAACATAATATACGTGCTCCTATCAATGAAAAATTAGAAGTAGTGTCTAAAACGAGTTCGCTATTTTTAACAAAGCATAAAGAATTCTTTAAAACTTAACCCCGGGTATTTAAATTTTTCAATCAATAATTAACAAACGGGTAGTGAACAAAGAATTAATAGTATTCACATATAAATAAACTCAGAACAGAATTTTTGGATAGCAGTAAAGTTTAAGGATGGAATATTTGATTTATTTGTTGCAAAACATTTTTTTGATTTTTAATTTTTATGGTTTTTATCATCATTTTTTTTGTTTTTCATTTATTATCTTTTTTTTGTATTTTTGTTTTTCTCAATTTTTTTGAATTTTGTTTTGACCTATTATCTTTTTTTTGTATTTTTTAAGAGAATTTTCATTATATGTACAAAATTATTTTTAAAGAGAATTTTCATAATATGTACAAAATCAAGGGAGAAAAAGAGAGGTTTTTACAAGAATGAGGAGGGGGGAGAGAGAAAAGAGTATGTACAAAAAATGAAAAAAATATTTACAAAGTGAAACTAAATATTATTGTTTTTTTTTGTTTTGTTATATATTTTTTTTTAATTTGTTTTTGAGTTTTTGGAAAAAAGAAAGAAAGAGAAATTTTTTTTTTTGGATTTTTCATTTAAATTTTTTTTTCATTTTAAGATGTTTTTTATATTTTTTTTTGTTTTTGTTTTGTTGTTATATGTATTTTTTTGTATTTTTGAAATGCAGAAAAAAATGAAGTGCAGAAAGTAAAGCACGAAAATACCCCCATACTTAAGTCCAACATTGTCCCCAATGTTGTAACGTAAGTATGCGGAACAAAAATTAAATAAAATGCGATATATACAAAAGTAAAGAGAGGGGGGTAGAAACGTCCCTGAAACGCGTTCGGTGAAGTCCAATCAGAAACCCTGCGTTTATTAGAAAATAATAGCAAAGGTAATAAGGAAAGAGCGAAAAAGATAAGCGAGGGGTGCCTCCCAGGAGCGCTTTGTTTATAGTCGTGTAGCTTGACTATTTTGGCGGGTTTATAATGTGGAGGAAAGTTATGGTTTCGCTAAAACCGATCACTGGGTCGTCTGCTATATAAGACTTTAACCGATGACCGTTTACCTTAAATGAACCTTTTTCCGGGTGGGAGACGAGTACGGTTCCATATGGAAAAACTTCTTCAACTAGAAAGGGACCGGACCATCTAGATTTTAATTTACCTGGAAAAATCCTAAGACGTGAATTGTAAAGAAGGACAAGATCGCCCGGAGAAAATAATATTTGGGACTTGATTTTTCGATCGTGATATAACTTAGAGCGCTCCTTATAGAATTTATTGCTCTCGTAAGCGTTCGCACGCCATTCATCGAGCTCGTTTAGTTGCAGTTTTCTATTCTGAGCGGCTAAGTTGGAGTCGAGGTTTAAGAGTTTTAAAGCACAAAGAGCGCGATGCTCTAATTCTACGGGTAAATGGCACGCTTTACCGTAGACTAACCGGAACGACGTACAACCAATTGCGGTTTTGTATGCCATCCGATACGCCCACAACGCATCGTCGAGTTTAACGGACCAATCTTTCCAATTTAGTGAAACTGTTTTTTCTAAAATTCGCTTAATCTCTCAATTTACTACCTCAACATGGCCACTTTTTTGCGGGTGGTAGGGGGTGGCAAGCTTGTGCATGACTCCGTATTTAGCTAACGTCTTAGCCATAAGAGCGTTACAGAAATGCGTTCCCCTATCACTAACAATTGCGCGAGGTGTGCCAAAGCGAGAAAATAGTTTTTTAAGAAATGTAACGACGACTCGCGCATCGTTGGTGGGGAGAGCTTGCGCTTCTGCCCACCTTGATACGTAGTCGACCGCCACTAAAATATACATATTTTTGAAAGATGGAGGTAGGGGGCCAATAAAATCTATGCCCCATAAATCGAAGACTTCACACTCTAAAAACATGTTTTGGGGCATCTCGTCGCGACGAGAGATGTTACCCGACCGCTGACAGCTATTGCATGCGCGCACAAAATTATGCGCGTTTTTGAAGAGAGTGGGCCAAAAGTAGCCCGCCTCTAGCGCCTTCCGAGCGGTCCGGTTGGCTTGATAATGCCCACCGGCTGGACCCTCGTGGCAGTGCTTAAGAATTTGCAAGCACTCCACACCCGCAACGCATCTTCGGACCGCTTGGTCCGCGCAGATACGAAAAAGAAATGGGTCCTCCCAAAAGAAATTTTTCAAGTCAGAAAAAAATTTCTTCTTTTGATGACTTGAAAACTCTTTTGGAAGCACCCGCGCTACTAAGAAATTTGCAAAATCTACGAACCAAGGCGAAGATGACGAATATGTATTAATGGCAAGAAGGCGTTCCTCGGGGAATCTGTCATTTATTTAAGATTCGATGAGCGCTTCCGCACCCGGATTTTCTAAATGGGAGAGGTGGTCTGCCGCTAGATTTTCCGCTCCCCGCTTATCGCGGATCTCCAAATCAAACTCTTGTAGGAGGAGAATCCATCGAAGAAGTAGGGGCTTCGCATCATTTTTAGCTAATAAATACTTAAGCACAGAGTGATCGGTAAAAACGATAACTTTAGATAGCGTTATATACGAGCGAAACTTATCAAAAGCGAAAACGACTGCTAAGAGTTCCTTTTCCGTTGTTGTGTAATTTACTTGTGCGGAAGTGAGCGTCTTGCTAGCGTAATAAATAGGATGAAAATGTTTGTCTACGCGTTGGCCAAGAATGGCACCTAAGGCAATATCACTAGCGTCGCACATTATTTCGAACAGAAGGGACCAATTAGGGGCCACTAAAATTGGTGAAGTGATAAGTTTTTGTTTTATTAAATTAAAGGCGGACTCGCATTCGCTACTAAAGATGAAACGTGATTCCTTTTCCAAGAGGTGAGTTAGCGGCTTTGTTATTTTTGAAAAGTCTTGAATGAAGCGTCGATAAAAGCTCGCATGGCCTAAGAAACTCCTAATAGATTTTACGTTTGTTGGATGCGAAAGTTTTTCTATAATTTCTATCTTGGCCTTATCCACCTCTATCCCCTTAGACGAAATCATATGGTCGAGGACCAAACCTCCTCGAACCATAAAGTTGCATTTTTCCCAATTTAAAACAAGGCTTGTGTCCTCGCACCGTTGAAGGACACGATCTAAATTGTGAAGGCAATCGGGAAAAGAGCATCCGAAAACAGAAAAGTCATCCATAAAGACTTCCATAATGTCTTCTACTAGCTCGCCAAAGATCGCTAGCATACATCTTTGGAATGCAGCCGGCGAATTGTAGAGTCCAAATGGCATTCTTCGATATGCGAAGGTGCCAAACTGGCAAGTAAAAGTTGTTTTCTCTTGATCATCGGGGGAAATGGGGATTTGGAAAAACCCCGATAAACCATCAAGAAAACAATAATACGGATAACCAGATAAACGCTCTAAAATCTGGTCAAAAAATGGCAGAGGGAAATGGTCCTTGCGGGTGGCATCATTAAGTTTTCTATAATCGATGCACACTCGCCAACCCGTAACAGTACGAGTTGGGACGAGCTCGTTATGCTCATTCGCCACTATGGTAAGGCCGCCCTTCTTGGGCACGACATGCACGGGACTAACCCATGCACTGTCCGAAATAGGGTAGATAATCCCCGCATCTAATAACTTATTAATTTCGGCTTTAACGACGTCTTTCATGTTTGGGTTAAGACGACGTTGCGGCTGAATCGTTTTGCGGCAATTATCGTTAAGAAAAATCTTATGGGTGCAAAAGGAGGGGCTAATCCCCTTTAAGTCAGAGATTTGCCACGCAATTGCGTGGCAATGTTTAAATAAAACTTCCAATAAATCAGAAGTCTCTGAATCACTCAAGTCCGAAGAAATGATAACGGGAAGCGTATCGCCTTTTCCCAAAAAAGCGTATTTGAACGATGCGGGTAAGGGTTTGAGGTCTAGGATGGGTGGTTCTTCTAGGGAGGTTTTAATGCCTATGTCTTTCTTACCAATTGGTTCGAAAGGCAAGTCTAAAGAAGTATCCTCATCGCATTTAAAATTTTCGAGCGCATAAATATCGTCGTTTAAAAATACGGACTCGAAAACGGGAGAAGAACGATCTCCAAAAAAGGTATCTAAAGAGTAGAAGAAATCGTCGCTCGATGATAAATTGTCCATCGAGGGATTAATAGAGAAAGAAATCGGATCATCGCCTACTCGGAGGAGAAGACTACCATTACTAACATCTATTAGTGCGCGGGAGGTGGCGAGAAAAGGGCGACCGAGTATTATTGGTACCTCGACGTCCTCCTCGATATCTAAGATGACGAAGTCTACCGGGAAGGTAAACTTGTCGACTTGAACAAGGACGTCCTCCACTACCCCGATAGGGAACTTAACCGAGCGATCCGCTAATTGGATGCGCATATTCGTAGGACTAGGAGTACCCAAACCTAAACGTGAAAAGAGCGAGAACGACATCAGATTAATGCTAGCCCCTAAATCAGCTAAGGTGTACTTTACTAATATATCGCCAAAAAGGCACGGGATGGAAAACCGTCCCGGGTCATTTTGTTTTGTGGGCAATTTATTAGTAAGGGCCGCCTAGCAGACGGCGTTGAGAGATACATGCGAGATATCCTCTAATTTGCGTTTATTAGAAAGTAATTCTTTTTAAAATTTCGCATATTTGAGCATTTGCGAGATAGCCTCGCAAAAAGGAACATTAATGTGAATTTGTTTTAATAATAAAATAAATTTTTCATATTGTGCGTCCTGACACTCGTTATCTAACTTATGCGGATATGGAAGGGCCTTGTTTAAAATAATTTTTTCTTTTATAATTGGTAAAGGAGGCGTAAGCGAAGAAAGTGGAAGAGGGGTCGGAGGTGAAATATGTACCCGAGGGTCGGTCCATTTTGGATCGACCACCTCCTTTCCGCTACGGAGGGTTATAGCGTTGGCATTCTCCCGCGGATTGGGCTCCGTGTTTCCCGGTAGTGCCCCGAGCACGTGCTCGGACATCATCCTCGCCAGCTGTCCAACCTGTTGTTCGAGTGTTTTTAGCGATCCGGTAATGTTCCGGATATTTGACTCGTTGGATGCAATATACTTCGAAAAAGTTTCCTCCATCGGGGAGGGTTTTGGAAGAGGAGGAGGAGGAGGAAGAAATCCGGGCGCATAAGAAATAGGGGGACGCTGAGCATTATTCGGGTTGCTCCACGAGAAGTTGGGGTGATTCCTCCAACCCGGATTATAGTTATTACTATAAGGGTTGTTATTGGGGTTGAAGGGAGGACGACCCGAATTTCCCATGAAGTCCACGAACTCTTCAGCTACGCAGACATTAGGGGGAATAAAACAAGGCAGAGTGCAGGAGGCAGCAGACATCTCCGCCACCTGCTTTGTTAACCTTTCAACTTGAAGGGTCAAGAGAGCAGTGGCATCCACTTCAAAAAGACCAGCCGCCGGCTTTGGGTGTCCCCGCGGGACGTTCCATTGATAGGCGTTCATAGCCATCACTTCGAATAAAGCCTGGGAGGCCTCGGGGGTTTTGTTGTTAAGCGTACCCTCGGCAGCCGCGTCAATCATTTGACGCGTCTGAAAATTCAGCCCATTATAAAAAATTTGAACTTGCAACCACGTTGGCAGCGCGTGGTGCGGGCAACGGCGGAGGAATTCCTTAAACCGTTCCCAAGTCTCGCATAGAGACTCAGGATCGTTTTGCACAAATGAAGAAATGTCCGCCCGCAACTTTGTAGTTTTGGCGGGCGGAAAGTACTTCGTTAGGAACCGTTTCGTCAACTCATCCCACGTGGTGATACATCCTCGCGGGAGGGCATTCAACCATGCCTTGGCTTTGGACTTAAGGGAAAAAGGAAATAAGCGCAAACGAATGGCGTCATCAGTGACGCCATTAATCTTGAAGGTGTCGCATATCTCCAAGAAATTGGACAAGTGGACATTCGGGTCCTCATCCGGCAGTCCATCGAACTGCACGGCGTTTTGGACCATTTGAATGACACTTGACTTTATTTCAAAATTATTATTCGCCACCGCAGGGCGAACAATACTCGACCCAGAATCATCCAGGTTAGGCCGGGCGTAATAAGACATAGTACGCTCGGCCGCTGGGGGAAGGTTAGGCGCGGCCATAACTACAACAGTGGGTTCTCCGACAGATTCCTCGGGATCTAAAGAAGGATTTCGGCGTTGAGATCGGATACGCGCAAGAGAGCGTTCGATCTCAGGGTCGAAGTCAAAATCTTCAGACTCGGAGGGTTGTCCACGGGTCATACACCCAAATAAAAATAAAACAAAATAAACTCTTTTTTTTGTTTTAAAATAAAGTTTTTAGCTTTTTTTTATAGAAAATAAGTAAAAGTAATAGACTCCGGAATTCGAAATAGCAACTCGAAAAGACTCCCCGGCAACGGTGCGAAAAACTTGATGGGCCCGCGAACAGACTCTTACTGTGGTTGGTTCGGTGAGTCGATCGTCGCGGGCTTGCTCGGGTAGGCAAGTGCACCTATCGCAAGTAGTACTCGATATTCGGGGGAATACCGAGGTCGTATTGTTCTCGGGGTCGTGTTGACTATTCTTACTCCTCCGGGAGTACTATTATTTTACTGAAAGTAAGGTGGATTTTTTTAGTAAAGTAAAGACGGAAAAAGCAAAGGAGCGAAAAAACGATTTAGAAAATATTCGATGATGGGTTAACGCTCGGCATCGAATCGGATTAAGACTAAAACAATTTTTAATAATTATAGGACTTAGTTTTCAAATTAATACTAAGGCAACTTGGCCGTGGAGGTTCCACAAATGTGAGCTCACCTAGCTATAGGGATATCTCTCACCTAAACGTTAAGACTATTCGACCGAACGTTAGTCCGACGAAGGATTCCTCTTAACACCCGCTTTATGCTAAGAACCCCGATATTGGGTGGGGAACCCAATCCGGTAGAATTACGCTTGTCCTCTTTCGAGGGTATGCACGCAACTCTATTTACCCAGGGGTGATCGGTCCATATGCACGACCTCTCGGCTAGCTAGCATATGGACTACAGAAATAGGGCCCACACATCGATATGTGGTCCTACGCGTCGTTAACCCGGGGTAAACCTTAAGTCCTTAAATTAAAATGAAAATAAAGAGCTTCAATTATTAGAAATCATTTTAAATGTCCCAATGCTCTTCGATGCCGAGGCTAATAGCGATTAGCCACACATCGGTATGGGGACGGCATATAATTTAGTGAGGCACGAGTTCGAAATTAAACGTAAATGATTATAAGAAGGGGACATAAAAACAAAACAAACATTTAGAAAGCTAAAAAGTTAACTAAAACGAGAACTCACGGACACTCCAAATTATAAATTAAACAGAAACTAAGTTACACATAAAAGAAATTTTCATAATTAAAATTTGCGAGTCCCACTCAAACGAGTGGGGGCGGGAAATAAAAGCTTAAAACTGCAAGTCCTACTCAACCGAGTAGGACTAAAATGAAAGCGAGTCCTACTCAAATGAGTAGGAGAACATAAATGCGATTACAGGGCTTTCTCAAATATTTACAGGGAGAAAAAGATCCGTCCATTTAACTCAAGTGAGTAGGTGGAAAAATAAAGAAAGAAAATTACAAGTCCTACTCAAACGAGTAGGCGGGAAATAAAGTCCGGCCATTTGACTCAAGTGAGTAGGCGGAAAAATAAAGAAAGAAAATAACAAGTCCTACTCAAACGAGTAGGACTGAAAATGAAAACGATGCGCCATTTAACTCTTAACGAGTAGGCGGAAATAAATACACACAAACACAAAGACTCCATACGAATTTCAAGAAAGCAATAAAGCTAACACCTACACTCACACACTCTACATAATTTGAACAAAGCATTAAAAGAAAGCATTAAAATTTAACACCTACACTCACACACTCTACATAATTTGAGGAAAACAATAAAAAGTTATACTCATACAGTCACACACATAACATGAAAATTAAGAAGAACAAAAGAAAATTTATTCTCATACACTCACACACACTAATAACAAAGAAAAATCAAAGTTGCTTATAAATTAAAATAACAAGATTTCTACTCCTAAAACTTACCCAAAACACATAAAAAGAACAAATAAGAAGAGAATGAGCAAAAAGTTTTACAAAATAAAGTCAAAATCAAAGGTGCTCAAAAATTAAAATTATAACTTTTTCATTCTTAAGAATTCATAAAAGTGATAAAAAAGGTGAAGAGAAAATAAAAAGAACAAAAGAGGTTTTACAATCCTAAAAGAAAAACTAAGTAAAAAAAAGAACAAAATCATTTTTCAAATTTCTTTTGTGAATTCATAAGAATGAAATCCTAATTCTATCAAGAAAAAGACATGGTGAAAAAGTGGAAAACCTATCATACCTAAGCATGAAGACAAGTTAAAAACATGAATATTAAGCATGTTACACTCATACACACACACACACACATTTCATAAATGAAGAACGAAGATGAAACCAAGGATAAAAAGGAGAAGGAAAGTGGGCACAAGTGTTCATTCCAAAGCCAAATAAGAAGAGAAAATCTAACATTTTTATTACTTAAAGGAAACTATTACAAGCTATTACAAGAGCTAAAGCTAAAGCAAAAACAAACATGAAAGAAAGGAGGGAGAAATCTCCTTACATAGCTCTAGAAATCACGGATGCAGCCCACAAAAAGACACTAAAATGGCCCAAAAATCTGAACCCTTGGACCTTACAGAAATGGGCAATTTATAGACAAAAAATTCTAAGTACACGCCCTAGGTCACGGGCGTGTAGGGGGGGCGTGACAGTACTATTCATAAAGGCGGTCGTCGATTGGACAGGAAAGTTGACTTCGGGCTGAGTTCGCGGCAGTCACGCCCCAGGTCACGGGCGTGACTCTGGGCGTGTCGGGGAGGTAGAACCGGACGCGGGTTACGCCGAAAGTCTTCGGAAGCATCTTGTTGGGCTAGCTGGAAAGGTCACGCCCTAGGTCACGGGCGTGACTCGGGGCGTATCAGTTGGTGTCGGCACTCGATGAATGTCGAGTGGAAAGTGTCGAGAGGAGAGGACACGGGATTGGGTCATGCCCCGTGTAGGGTGACACGGGCGTGACACTAGGCATGTCGAGCTTTTTACTTCAGAAATCATCCGATTTCACGGGAAATGCAATGTCACGGCCCTGTCACGGGCGTGACCAAATTGTCACGGGTGTGTACTGACCAATTTTGCAGATTTGGAAATTTTTCTGCAAAATAAAATAAAACAAGTTAGTAATAAATTTACAAGAATAGGAGCATTTTATTGAACAAAAATAAGTAAAAATGACGAAAATAAATGAAAATGACTAAATTAATGTGCACACAAAAAACGCATATTTACAATTCATCATCTACCCTATTTCGGACAGTGCATGGGTTAGTCCCGTGCATGTCGTGCCCAAGAAGGGCGGTCTTACCGTAGTGACGAATGAGCATAACGAGCTCGTCCCAACTCATACTGTTACGGGTTGGCGAGTGTGCATTGATTATAGAAAACTTAATGATGCACCCGCAAGGACCATTTCCCTCTGCCTTTTCTGGACCAGATTTTAGAGCATTTATCCGGTCATCCGTATTATTTTTTTCTTGATGGTTTATCGGGGTTTTTCCAAATCCCCATTTCCCCTGATGATCAAGAGAAAACAACTTTTACTTGCCTGTTTGGCACCTTCGCATATCTAAGAATGCCATTTGGACTCTGCAATGCGCCGGCTACATTCCAAAGATGTATGCTAGCAATCTTTGGTGAGCTAGTAGAAGACATTATGGAAGTCTTTATGGATGACTTTTTTGTTTTTGAACGCTCTTTTCCCGATTGCCTTCACAATTTAGATCGTGTCCTTCAACGGTGCGAGGACACAAGTCTTGTATTAAATTGGAAAAAATGCAACTTTATGGTTTGAGGAGGTTTGGTCCTCGGCCATATGATTTCGTCTAAGGGGATAGAGGTGGATAAGGCCAAGATAAAAATCATAGAAAAACTTCCGCAACCAACAAACGTAAAATCTATTAGGAGTTTCTTAGGCCAAGCGGGCTTTTATCGATGCTTCATTCAAGACTTTTTAAAAATAACAAAGCCACTTACTCACCTCTTGGCAAAGGAATCACATTTCATCTTTAGTAGCGAATGCGAGTCCGCCTTTAATTTAATAAAACAAAAACTTATCACTTCACCAATTTTAGTGGCCCCTAATTGGTCCCTTCCGTTCGAAATTATGTGCGACGCTAGTGATATTGCCTTAGGTGCCATTCTTGGGCAACGCATAGAAAAACATTTTCATCCTATTTATTACGCTAGCAAGACGCTCACTTCCGCACAAGTAAATTACACGTCAACGGAAAAGGAACTCTTAGCTGTTGTTTTCGCTTTTGACAAGTTTCGCTCATATATAACGCTATCTAAAGTTATCGTTTTTACCGATCACTCCGCGCTTAAATATTTATTAGCTAAAAATGATGCGAAGCCCCGCCTTCTTCGATGGATTCTCCTCCTACAAGAGTTTGATTTGGAGATCCGAGATAAGCGGGGAGCGGAAAATCTAGCGGCAGACCACCTCTCCCGTTTAGAAAATCTGGGTGTGGAAGCGCTCGTCTAATCTGAAATAAATGACAGACTCCCCGAGGAACGCATCCTTGTCATTCATCATTCTTCGTCATCTTCGCCTTGGTTCGCAGACTTTGCAAATTACTTAGTAGCGCGGGTGCTTCCAAAAGAGTTTTCAAGTCATCAAAAGAAGAAATTCTTTTCTGACTTGAAAAATTTCTTTTGGGAGGACCCATTTCTTTTTCGTATCTGTGCGGACCAAGCGGTCCGAAGATGCGTTGCGGGTGTGGAGTGCTTGCAAATTCTTAAGAACTGCCACGAGGGTCCAGCCGGTGGGCATTATCAAGCCAACCGGACCGCTCGGAAGGCGCTAGAGGCGGGCTACTTTTGGCCCACTCTCTTCAAAGACGCGCATAATTTTGCGCGCGCTTGCGATAGCTTTCAGCAGTCAGGTAACATCTCTCGTCGCGACGAGATGCCCCAAAACATGTTTTTAGAGTGCGAAGTCTTCGATTTGTGGGGCATAGATTTTATTGGCCCCCTACCTCCGTCTTTCAAAAATATGTATATTTTAGTGGCGGTCGACTACGTATCTAGGTGGGCGGAAGCGCAAGCTCTCCCCACCAACGATGCGTGAGTCGTCGTTACATTTCTTAAAAAATTATTTTCTAGCTTCGGCACGCCTCGCGCAATTATTAGTGATAGGGGAACGCATTTCTGTAATACTCTTATGGCTAAGACGTTAGCTAAATACAGAGTCACGCACAAGCTTGCCACCCCCTACCACCCGCAAACAAGTGGCCAAGTTGAGGTAGTAAATCGAGAGATTAAGCGAATTTTAGAAAAAACTGTTTCACTAAATAGGAAAGATTGGTCCGTTAAACTCGACGATGCGTTGTGGGCGTATCGGACGGCCTACAAAACCGCAATTGGTTCTACGCCGTTCCGGTTAGTCAATGGCAAAGCGTGCCATTTACCCGTATAATTAGAGCATCGCGCTCTGTGGGCTTTAAAACACTTAAACCTCGACTCCAACTTAGCCGCTCAGAATAGAAAATTGTAACTAAACAAGCTCGATGAATGGCGTGCGAACGCTTACGAGAGCAATAAATTCTATAAGGAACGCTCTATGTTCTATCACGATCGAAAAATCAAGTCCCAAAAATTATTTTCTCCGGGCGATCTTGTCCTTCTTTATAATTCACGTCTTAGGCTTTTTCCGGGTAAACTAAAATCTAGATGGTCCGGTCCCTTCCTAGTTGAAGAAGTTTTTCCATATGGAACCGTAATCGTCTCCCACCCGGACAAAGGTTCGTTTAAAGTCTTATATAGCAGACGATCCAGTGATCGGTTTTAGCGAAACCATAACTTTCCTCCACATTATAAACCCGCCAAAATAGTCAAGCTACATGACTATAAACAAAGCGCTCCTGGGAGGCACCCCTCGCTTATCTTTTTCGCTCTTTCCTTATTATCTTTGCTGCTTTTTATAATAACCGCAGGGTTTCTGATCGGCCTCCCCCTACGCGTTTCAGGGAAGCTTCTACCTCCCCCCCCCTCTCTTTATTTTCTTTGTATATATTGTTTTTTTCCTCTTATTTCGCAAACTTACGTTACAACATTGGGGACAATGTTGGACTTAAGTATGAGGGTATTTTCGTGCTTTACTTTCTGCACTTCAATTTTTCTGCATTTCAAAAATACAAAAAAATACATATAACAACAAAACAAAAAACAAAAAAAATAAAAAAACATCTTAAAATGAAAAAAAATTTAAAATGAAAAATTCAAAAAAAAAAATTCATTTTCTCTTTCTTTCTTTTTTCCAAAAACTCAAAAAATTTAAAAAAAAACAAAAAAAAAATATTTAGTTTCACTTTGTAAATATTTTTTGTACATACTCTTTTCTCTTTCTTTCTTTTTTCCAAAAACTCAAAAAATTTTAAAAAAACAAAAAAAAAATATATTTAGTTTCACTTTGTAAATAGTTTTTTTACATACTCTTTTCTCTCTCTCCCTTCCCCATTCTTGTAAAAACCTCTCTTTTTCTCCCATGTTTTTGTACATAGAATGAAAATTCTCTTAAAAAATACAAAAAAAAAGATAATAGTTCAAAAATTAAAAAAATTGAGTAAAACAAAACAAAAAAAAGATAATAAATGAAAAAACAAAAAAAAAATGAAAAGTGATAAAAATCAAAAAAATGTTTTGAAACAAATAAATCAAATATTCCATCCTTAACTTTCCTGCTATCCAAAAATTTTGTTCTGAGTTTATTTATATGTGAATACTATTAATTCTCTGTTTGCTATTCGTTTGTTAATTATTGAGTGAAAAATTTAATTAGCCGGGGTTAAGTTTTAAAGAATTCTTTATGCTTTATTAAAAATAGGGAACTCGTTTTAGACACTACTTCTAATTTTTCATTGATAGGATCACGTGTATTATGTTAGGAAATAATGACTATAGAATTCAATTATACTTACTTTTAGCTTTCTGAAACATTGGAACGTACAAATTATTAAGGTTGCTCTCAAAATTTTTTAGGATTAAAAATCTAGTTTTCCTTTCTCCCCTTACCTTTCATGACCTACTTGGGATGAAAAAATTTATCCTTAAAAGATCCTATGTCAATGGGAATAAGATTTCGTTCCGTAAACATAGGCACCCAATAATTTAAAAAGATTATATATGGAGTAAGAGGATAAAATTCATTACTCCTACAAATATACATTGGGTTAATTTTATTCTTATGAAGTTGAAAAACAAAAATCATATTAGGAAAATAAGATTTCGTTTTCCTAATAATCCAAAAGAAAAAAATGGAGGTTCGAGAAAAAATTACCTCACCTCAAAATCGAAACCCTCTTTATAAACCCACTACCCCCTTAACCAATTACACGATACTAGAATTAATTCAAAAATCTATTTGAGAGCATAATTAGTAAATTGTATTATTTCCAGTACCACTCCTATAAGCTAGAGTTCATATAATTCCAAACTATTTTCGTTAATCTAACCATTACAAATATTGCCTTCTATTTGATTACATCAAGAAGTCTTTTGGCCAAAATTTTTGCGCTATTTAAATCATTTTCATAATCTTAGGACTTAACTCTTACACCCCGTATATTTATTTCGATCTCTCTTATAATTGATTAAGCGGTAGCTAAACTTAGAGTTTTTTCTATTCCTTATAAATTCACCTCAAATTTTTACTCTGGAATAGCAAAAGCTTAAGTATGGGGGTATTTGATGAATTGTAAATATACGTATTTTTGTGCACATTAATTTAGTCGCTTTCATTTATTTTCGTCATTTTTACTTATTTTTGTTCCATAAAATGCTCCTATTCTTGTAAATTTACTAGTAACTTGTTTTATTTTATTTTCAGAAAAATTTCAAAATCTGCCAAATTTTGGGCAGTACACGCCCGTGTCCTTTGGATCACGCCCGTGACCGGGGCGCGACAGCTCAAAATCCCAAGAAGTTGCAAATTTCTGAATTAAAAAGCTCGACACGCTGGAGTCACGCCCGTGTCACCCGACACGGGTCGTGATAGCAGCCTGTGTCCCCTCCACTCAACGAATTCAGTTCAACGATCATCGAACTAGCAACACGCCCAGCGTCACGCCCGTGCCCTAGGGCGTGACTCAAACTCAGCTCGACGATTTCAACTCGACGCTTTCCGCTCGACGATTGTCGAGTGTCAACACCAACCGACACGCCCAGCGTCACGCCCGTGACCTGGGGCGTGACCTTTCCACCTGGCCCGACAAGATGCTGCCGAAGACTTTTGACGCAACCCGCGCCCGGTTCTACCTCCCCGACACGCCCAGCGTCACGCCCATGACCTGGGGCATGACATCCTCGAACTCAGCCCGAAGTCAACTTTCCTATCCAATCATCGGCCGCCATCATTAATAGTAGTGACATGCCCCCCGACACGCCCGTGTCGGAGGGCGTGTACTTAGACTTTTTTGCCTATAAATTGCTCATTTCTGTAAGGTCCAAGGGTTCACATTTTTGAGCCACTTTTTATGTGTTTTGTGGGCTGCACCCGTGATTCCCTTGCTATATAAGGAGATTTCTTCCCCCTTTTTCTTTCATGTTTGTTTTTGCTTTAGCTTTAGCTTTGTAATAGCTTGTAATAGTTTTCTTTAATCAATAAAAATGTTAGTTTTTCTTTTCTTATTTGGCTTTGGAATGAACTCTTGTGCCCACTTTTTTTCTCATTTTATCCTTAGTTTCACCTTTGTTTTTCTCTTTATGAAAAGTGTGTGTGTGTGTATGAGTGTAACATGTTTAATAGTAATGTTTTTAATTTGTCTTCATGATAGGTTTTGTATTAGATTTCATTTCCAAGTTAGGTATGATAAGTTTTCCTCTTCTTCATCATGTCCTTTTCTAACAAAAATTTTTATGCTTTCATTCTTATGTATTTATAAAAGAGTTGAAAGTGATTTTGATGTTTTTTTTACTTAGTTTTTGTAGGATTGTAAAACCCTTTTTGTTATTTTCATTTTCTTTTCACTTTTTAATAGCTTTTATGAAAATAAAAGAATGAAAATGTTGAAATTTTAATTTTATAAAGCTTTATTTTTTGATTTATTTTGGAAAACTTTTGTTCTCTTAAACTTTTAATTCGTTCTTTTTATTTGTTTTTGGCAAAAGCTAAACATGAAAAAGTAAATGTTTTAATTTTTAGGTAACTTTCATTTTGCTTTTAATTTGTGTGTGTGAGTGTATGAGAATAATGTTTTGATGCTTTGTTCAAATTATATAGAGTGTGTGAGTGTAGGTGTTAGTTTTCCATGATTTATTATTCATGCTTTATTTTATCGTTTTCTTTAATTATGTAGAGCGCGTGTGTGTAGGAGATAGTTTTATGGCTTTCTTTCAATTCATATAGAGTGTGTGTGTTTGTGTGCATTTATTTCCGCCTACTCGTTAAGAGTTAAATGGCGCATCGTTTTCATTTCCCGCCTACTCGTTTGAGTAGGACTTGTAATTTTCTTTCTTTATTTTTCTGCCTACTCACTTGAGTTAAATGGACGGACTTTATTTCCTGCCTACTCGTTTGAGTGGGACTTGTACTCGCATTTATTTTCGCCTACTCGTTTGAGTTAAATGGCGTATCTTTATCTCCCTATAAATATTTGAGAAAGCCCTGTAATCGTATTTATTTTCTCCTACTCATTCGAGTAGGACTCGCTTTCATTTTAATCCTACTCGTTTGAGTAGGACTTGCAATTTTCAGCTTTTATTTCCCGCCCCCACTCGTTTGAGTGGGACTCGCAATTTCAATTATGCAAATTTCTTTTATGTGTAACTTAGTTTCTGTTTAATTTATAATTTGGAGTGTGCGTGAGTTCTTGCTTTAGCTAACTTTTCAGCTTTCTAAATGTTTGTTATTTTCTTTATGTCCTCTTCTAATAATCATTTAGCGTTTAATTTCAAACTCGCGCCTCGTTAAATTATAAAGCCGTCCCCATACCGATGTGTGGATAATCGCTATTAGCCTCGACATCGAAGAGCATTGGGACATTTAAAATGATTTGTAATAATTGAAGCTCTTTATTTTCACTATAAATTAAGGACTTAAGGTTTACCCCGTGTTAACGACGCGTAGGACCACAAATCGATGTGTGGGCCCTATTTCCGTTATTCATACACTAGCTAGCCGAGAGGTCGTGCGTATGGACAGATCACCCCTGGGTAAATAAAGTTGCGTGCATATCCTCGAGAGAGGACAAGCGTAATTCTACCGGATTGGGTTCCCCACCCAATAGCGGGGTTCTTAGCGTAAAGCGGGCGTTAAGAGGAATCCTTCGTCGGACTAACGTTCGGTCGAATAGTCTTAACGTTCAGGTGAGCGATATCCCTATAGCTAGGTGAGCTCACATTTGTGGAACCTCCACGGCCAAGTTGCCTTTTATTAATTTGAAAACTAAGTCCTATAATTATTAAAAATTATTTTAGTCTTAAT
This sequence comes from Platanthera guangdongensis, assembly GCA_039583875.1. NCBI lineage: Eukaryota > Viridiplantae > Streptophyta > Magnoliopsida > Asparagales > Orchidaceae > Platanthera > Platanthera guangdongensis. The sequence goes on along the minus strand of CM077150.1, from coordinate 119,574,430 downwards.
CCGATTCAATGCCGAGCGTTAACCCTTCATCGAATATTTTCTAAATCATTTTTTCGCTCCTTTTCTTTTTCCGTCTTTCCTTAATTAAAACATCCAGCTTACTTTCAGTAAAATAATAGTCCTCTCGGAGGAGTAAGAATAGTCAACACGACCCCGAGAACAATACGACCTCGGTATTCCCCCAAATATCGAGTACTACTTGTGATAGGTGCACTTGCCTCCGGTAGCACGCCCGAGGCGATCGACTCACCGAACCAACCACAGTAAGAGTCTGTCCGTGGGTCCATCAGGAAGCCTATAACACTACACTTGAACTCCACACCTGAATATCCAACATATAAAACCTACACATTTTATACATCATAGGAATGTTTTACAACACACATAAACAGTTGGCCTTATGGCCTTATAGGGCTTTCAACACAGTGGCCTCAAACATTGGAACGTAGGCCAGCCACATCAAAAGAAAACATAACACAACCATTTCTTTTGGCCTTCGAGAGCTAGCAACGATAGCAGCAAAAGCAGTAGGGACTTCAACCATTATGCGTCCCGATCGGCTCTCCAGCACCTACATAGGGACATTCCACCCAAGGGTGGAAAACAGAGGTAACGGTCAGCATTCAGCTGACCAAATTATAATGACCCTACCCCTTTCTCGGGGCAGCGGTATTCTTCCCTGCAGGCCTAGCATATCACAAACATGTATATATATCTCATATAATGTGTAAGACCCCCTTTTTTTTCTTTTTGAAACACCGCGGTCTTAGGCCCAGAACCGCCACATTGCGGTCACACCTTCACGCCCTGAAGGGTCATCACCGCGAAACGCCGATTCTGCCGGCCTATTCGATCATAGAAAAGCAACAAAAGTAGAGTAAACACAAGTCAGGTAAAAACTCTAACCAAATGTCCACAATAAAATCACATGAGAGTAATAATATCTCCACCAAGGGAGAGTCCACAAAATATATAAATGTACTGAAAATAAGGGCTTAAGCCCGATACACCAAATCCTCACTACATGGTCACTCAAGCGGAAGCAAAATAAAACACTACTAAGGTCAGGGGCTCACAGTCCCCGCCGTTTTAACTCTGGTGCTAGATTGCCCCATCTTCAAGCGTGATGACCTGCAGGGCTGCTCCTCAATGCTGGGCTCCACGATCACCTAAATGATGTGGTTCGAAAACCGTTAGTCTATAAGACTAAGTCCTATCATCCCCCACCCCTTCCCACATGGCCCATAGGCACCGAGCGGAGAGGAAGAAAGGGGAGGACTTGAAGAAGGAGAGTAATCAAAAAACAGATGGCAGCGGACCTATACTAGCAATTTTATGGTACATGTGGCAGTAAAGTAAAATATTAAAAGTAACCTTAACTTATACGAAAACATATAAGCAAGGGATCTTTTACGGGGCTCCCATCATATAAAGAGTCACATACCAATTTATACGCTGGGTTGTCAGTTATTAACAACAATATATATAAAGAATTTAACTTTAATTTATAAACTTGCCCACACAAGCTTATAGACCAAGGGGTTGTTTTGCAGGACCTATTTTATAAGCGTCTCATACCACTTATACAATAGGTGACGGTGGGTTTTATGCTATGATTATGCTATGACATGCAAGTGGGTTATGATGTGATCATGCATGTGCAACTCACCCACCCGACTATGTACACACAGACCTTTAGTTCCCCCTTTCTGGAGCCGAACCTCCCAGGATACCTTCGTAGTGGCAGACGGAAGCGGTGGGTTGGGCCTCGCCCACCTCTAAAACAGTAAAGCACTATCGGTCAGACCTATCATACGCCTCAATGCTGGTGCACTAAGCGGACTCCTGCGTACTCTTTCCAGCTGGCGCATCGGACTTCTATTGGCGAAGTGCTAGCCACACTTGTCGAGTCAACGTATTGGCGTCGGTGCATCGACACTCCAATACCGAAAACCCACCACCTTTACTTTATGCACATGCAACCTTATGTATCAGCACCGAGCCAAAGCTCCCCGGACCATCCCGTCCGTCACAAATGTCACAACCCGCATTTTCTCTGAAATTAAGAAGTATCAGAGTAGGAGAAAACACGCGTTGTGATGGCACGTCGAGCAGGGGATAAATATCAATGCTCAGGCGAACACCATCTAACTAGACTATAAAAATTCATAGGTTTAATGATTAGAAAAATCAGTTATAATTTAAAGGCCGTATCCCTCGGCTCAGTGGATCATCTAGTCTACGGTTTAAAAACTATACTTATACGCAATGGAAAATACTTTATTCACATTTGACATCATAAGAGAGTGCGTAAGTGTCCCCCGAGGTCCACTTATACTATGTATGACTCTAGATTTATTTTATATTATAAGTAAGAAAAAGATCTTTTTACGTTACTTGGAAAGTAGTGTATGAGTTTCATAAACATGTTGATCATGAGATATACTTATAATAGTGTTTTAAGGTTTAAAAGTAACTAGCAATCTAGCATAAATCTTCCTAAGAGCAAGTAGACTATCTCCAGAAAGGTAGCAGTAAAAGAAACATATCTATTATCATTAGGTAAAACAACCAGTGGGCGCCAACAAAATGACACGAACCCACTGGCAAGTATGTATGTCTATAAGAAAAACAGAAAACTAACTCACCACAACAAGAGAAAGATCCTACAACTCAAGGGATCACCTGCAACGGCACAGCATATCTAGCCGTCTACCCGTCTACTAATCAGTACGTGAGGCATTCAGAGAAAAAAGCGTACCTCAGCAAGTAAAACAAGAGATTCTGAATTAGAGCATTATATCAAAATGGAACAAAAGAGAGTAAGTAAACATGACAGTAAAAGCAAACACTGTCCAAAGTAAGAAAAAGTACACCAAGTACCAGGTAACAACAACAAGCCCTGCCCAAAACCTGCAGAGGATACAAGGCAAAAGACAAGAAAACCTGCCACAATATGTTGCATTCAACCAGGAAAAAACACCTAATAATCCTAGTTTGTGAGTAATGGCAGTAGTAAAATATCATGGACCTGAGTTGGTGACCAAAACAGTCCCCCAAACAAAACAGTTCCAACAAAAAAATTTCGATGTGTCAGCACAAAACCACCACAAACCCAGCCTGTACCTGAGATTAAAAGGTGGCGGTCACAACAATACTCAGCCCGTACCTGTGACTAAAAAAAGTGGCGGCCACGGCTCGCACACAAAACATCCCGCTCTTTTAGAGCGTCAAAATACCACTATCTGTCATAACCCACGATTCGGCTCTCAAAACAAAGGAAGAACGAAAGGCCGACAAGACATCCCCCCTAGGAGGTAATCACTCGGGAAGAAAAGAAACTGAAAAGGAATAACGTCTATCCCAGCATACAGGAATCGTCGATCTCCAGCCACAAGAAATCGTCGAACCTCGACGATCTTCATCGAACACATGTCACGGGAAATCGTCGAACTCCGTTCGACGATTTTCATCGAACACAGGTCACGGGAAATCATCGAACTCCGTTCGAAGATTTTCTTTTGTCAAACACAGGTCACGAGAAATCATTGAACTCTGTTCGACGATTTTCGTTTGACGAACACAGGTCACGGGAAATCGTCCAACTCCGTTCGACGATTTCCGTCGAACACAGGTCACGGGAATCGTCGAACTCCGTTCGATGATTTTCGTCGAACACAGGCAACCAGAGATCGTCGATCTCAGTTCGATGATCTTCGTCGAACTCAGGTCGACGATCTTCATCGATCTCAAGCAACCAGAGATCGTCGATCTCAGTTCGACGATCTTCGTCGAACTCAGGACGCCGATCTTCGCAGAACTGGCTGCGTTGAGTACACCGCAATCCTGTACATCCACCTTCATTTCCGACCAATCCTCTTAGCCTAATTCGAACCTATTACTCGCAATGTAAGTATGAAAACACACTTCTACTAGTTTTAGGGCTGATAGGCTAATTGCTACCCAAACCGAGATTAACAAGGCTACAGTAACCCTGCCGGGAACTTGGAGTTTCAAAACTTGAGAAAAATGCAAAAAGAAACGTAAAGGAGCATTTATGGTTTAAGATCCACATGATTTTGACGGAAAAATAGAGCAAAATAAACAATCTCGGGAATACACGAATGATTACAGCAATTATGACCATGAAAAAGAGAAGAAAAACTTGGCAAGGGTAGGAGCACCACCTGCCTCAAATCCCAGCGAAGCTTGGTCGGCCCCTTCCCTCACTCTCGGATCTAGCCGCAAAGCACTAAGCCGAGAAATCTGGAGTTTTCGGGAGGAAGAAGGGTCAAGCCGAGAATTTCAAACCTCTAAAACGATTACGAAAACTAGAAAACTTACAGTAGGAACGTAGATCTAAGCGAGAGCAATCCAGGCCCACTCTCGAAATCGAATTCCAACCGCTAAATCTCCCGGAATTGGCGTCCGAAGGCAAGGCTGTTCGCCGGTTTTCTTCCACTCATGAACAGGACAATGGTTATTCTCTCACGGAAGGAGACGATGAATAGTCTCGTTTTTTTTGTCTTAAGGCTATATATATGCATAGACAAGTCTTATCAGCCTTAACTGCCACCTAAAAGCCACTCGATTCATTTCAAGCTTTATTACTTAATTATTTGCATCCATTATTATTAACACATCAAAACGACGTGAAAACCGAACCACCTCAGAATTCGACGAAATTCACACCGTAACTAATTACCCACGCTACGAACGCAACGACGAAGTTGAAATCAACTTTCGACGAACAAAACTCGGGTTATCACTAGCCGAAGCCAAAACACAAGCATCCCCCAAGAGGCCTCACCAATCACCAAAACAGACCCGGCTTGCTAGGGAATCTTGCCAAAAAGGCTACCAACAGCCAAACAAGAAACCTATAGAGCTAAGAACACGCTCTAACAAACGGCACATGCCGGAAACGCGTCAACGTAACGCCAAACGGGAATTAAATAATCACAAAAAAATCGGGGGCGTTATAACAAACATCAATCGAGCCAAAGCTCGCCGGGCCATCCTGCCCCTCACAAATGTCAACCGAGACAAAGCTCGTCGGGCCATCCTGCCCCTTTCCATGACCACCGAGCCTACCGCCCGAACATCCTAGTCAAACCAACTTCCCGAGACACCGGGGTGTGTGAAAGTGAACCCTAATTATTCGAGTTACTCTTTAAGATTTATCACTCCTACAATTTACGTTATCCCAGGACTGACCAAGGTATATCCCGTGAAGGGCTCTCGAAGGCACAAGGAACTACAATTGGATTACGCTCAAAGCTCCCTTTCGCAAGGCACTTACTATTATTGGTTGCTACCCGATTTCCCAACCCTTAATTAATTTTACTGGATCTAATCTTAGTGCATTAAAACACTTCATCCCTATGGGAACGACAATATTTCGCCGATCCCGAGCACCACCTAACCCTAGTCAACTTCTCACTCTACAAATCCTATCTTCCAATGATAAACTCCTTTATTTAACCAAACCAGCAACCTGCTGAGGATTCAAATCTCCAAAATTCATTACCCACTCTTGCTCAGTTTCCACAGTTATTATATGCAGACCACCCTATACTATATGAGATGTATAAAGGAGGTACTCCGGATTGTCTTAAAAATCTCCTATAAAATTTACCAGAGGTCTATCATAATAAATTTAGTCTACAATCAGAGATTCATAATTTTTCTAATTAATTTGATATTTATTGAATTTTCCCAAATGTTTGGTCATGGGTAATTTTGAACATGAACTATATGATCTACTCAAGTAATGGCCAGCCAAAAATTTTGAACACTAAATAACAGAGATATATTACCAGAGACTAATTTCCATAATTTTTCAGAAAATATTTTAGCTCTAATTAATTTATCCAAATAATTCCCTTATTCATATGTAAAGAAGGAAGTACCAAAATTATTCAACAGAAAATTATACAAAAATTATAGAATCTTAATATGGTACAGAAAGGGTCATTGTGCAAAAATACTAATTTTACAGGCTTGCTAGACACCAAATAAATTTAATTAAGTTTTTACGGGAAACCATACTTAATGAAGCAACCCTTATAAATATTCTTCCATAAATCCCATAAAAATTTACAGAGCTTTAAAACATAATAAAAGGTCCTCTGGCTAAATTTCATCAAATTCCAACAAGTAGTTACTTCATAATAAATTTCTAAGTAAATAATACAAATTACTAAATTGTTAATGAAGTATCCAAAATAATAATCCTAAATTCATAATAAAATCTCCAGAGCTTATACTGTCTTTAAAAACTACTCAACCCAAATCTCATCACTTTTCAATGAGTTATAATGACTTTTTCCTTCACCACAAGGTTTTTGCCCTAAGCTAGGGTTATGGTTTTCAGGGGGTTTAAGGCTTCCAAATTCCTTAAAACTTTAACCAGAGGACCATACTAATCATATGGTCCTCTCCACAAATTTTCAAGTCATTCCAAGGTCATTTGACCCCATGACCTTCAAACCCTAAAAATCCCCATTAAGGGACCCACCCTAAGGCTCTAGGGCTACCCTACTCTTAACCACCACAAATACCATTGGCGTGTGAGTCATACTATAGAGAGTCAGTGGCCAAAATATCAGCCTCTGTTGAGGTCATTTGACCACTCAAAACCCAAAGGTGGTGCTTGACTTAGTTAACCCTAAAAGGGGTCAAGCTACGGTTGGATCAATACCTAACCAAAACATCTCCAAATGAGATGCAAGTTTTACGAGAATCCTAACATGCCCTCTAAGACCACCCACCCAAATTTGGGGGAGTTTTGAGATGTTGAGGACACCTAATTAATTTATTCATGTTTTATTAAATTTTTCTAAAAACTATAGAAAACGTTTATCCAAAAATTCCCATTTTTGGATAGGCCCTAGGTATAGCTAAGGTAGACTCGCTACCCAAATCTCAGATTATTTGGACAAGGGATGAAAGGTGGGCATCCATTTGAATCCCAGGATATCCCTAGGTATAGGTCACATCAAAATGGGTGTTGTGGTCTAACCAGGACTCCAAATTGAGTGAAATCAATTTTAAATTATACTAGATATCATGGGCAACATTTTCTATGTTGATCTCTCTTTGTAATCTAGCCTCTAAGAATTTTTAAAAATTAAAACCATTATATACCAAAATGTGTGACATAAATTTAATTAATCAGAAATGCATTTCCTATAGTTTAATATCATCACTGGCACGAATCTTGGCGCGCCCTGGATGGAATCCCTTCATCTTCAACCTTGAGCCGACGGCCAGGATTCAATTTTCCTGGGCCAACTTCAAGCGCCTGCCGCCGGCCATCCAGCCGCTGCCCCGGCCGGCCACCACCACCCTCACCTCCATTGAGGTGGTGGTTGTCGTCAGGCGGCGGCACAGCCGCCGGAGGGCCATTTTCTGGCGGTTCTACCAGGTTCAATTATATGCCCGAAGCCATGGAAATACAAAATTGTTTCGGGCTTAATTGAGCCCGAACCTTGAACCTAGACGTTGCTACGATCTAACAATGAGATAAGGTGAGGAGGAGGATGATGCCTTGTTTTAGTCATCATTTTTGGGATAGTTTAGTATGCAAAAATTCCTAGTTTAATTGTATGATTCAAGTATTTTCATGCATATCTTGTTTAAAGTCTTGTTGTGTTAGGATATTATAATTCCTAGTTTTATTATAGTTTTTTTTGCTCATTATGTTGAAATTTTATTTTGTTATGTTTGATATAAAAATCTATAGTTTTATTATATGTTTTATGTTTTATGTTTACTAGTGTTTTGTTTTTGAATATAATTAATTAAGTATGTTATGTTTAGTTTAGTTTTAAACTAATATTATGTTGCTTATTTGTGTTATGTTTTCTTATATAACTAATGTTATTATGTGTTAATTTCTTGTAGGTACTTGCTAGATGATGCAGCCCACAAAGTGCAGCCCTCTTCAAGCTCAAACCCGAGCCCCCCATGCAGCCCTCAAGCTCAAACCCGAGCCCCCCAAGCAGCCCACTTCAAGCATGGTGCAGCCCGCCCCTTCCCTTGAAGCCACATGATGCAAGCAAAGCCCTCATGGTGAACCCGAGCAAATGCAGCCCCTCCCTCAAGAGCAGCCCACCTAGCCTCTACCCGAGCCCATGTAGCCCCTCCCCTCTTTCATATTTTACCATGCATTCATTTTCATCCTACATGGCCGGCCACCTTTTAATGAATACATGCATGTTCTCTCTCTCTCTCCCTTTCATTTAATACAATGCATGCATTCATTTTCTTCATGCTTGGCCGGCCCCTTCCCTCTCTCCCCCTTTATTATTTTATCTTTCATTTATTCCTCATGCATCCCCCTCTCTTTCTTTTATCTCTTGCCACCTTTCAATCCATGCATGCATCATAATATTTTCTCTCCCTTTCTTTAATTCTTATTCATTCCCCCTTTGCTATTTTACATTTTCCAACTCATTCCCTTTAAATCCATGCATTGAACCACCTCCTTCTTCACACCTCATTTAATACAATGCATGCTTCTTCTCCATCCTACATGGCCGGCCACACCCCTTGCCCCCCTCTTCTTCTTTCCATTCTAGAATCTTCCCTCCTCATCTATAAAAAGGGCACCATGGTCTCATGCTTGGGGAGTTGAATTTTGAGAGAAAGTGAAGTTCTAGTTCAAGAGAGTGCTTTCTTTTTGCTTACATGTTGTTAGTGTAATCTTTTCTTTTCAATTAGTGCAAGTTTTCCTTATAGCCTAATCTAGTCTTTTTAATATTTTGTACACTCTTTTTATTTGCAAGTAATGAAATTCTCTTCTATTTGTTTCGTTGTTTCTTTTTGCAATATGCGTAGCTAATCTTCTTTTAGCATTTGATCATGAGGATCCATGATTTGAAATGAGAATTATTTTTATTTCATAGTTTTATTTTTGCGTAATTCTACTCGGTCCTTCTTTGATTTATTTTGTGTCGACTCCGTATTTCCGGTATACGGTAGTAGGCTTATGATCTCATATTCGAGTAGCCGAGAGGCTCGTGGATGTGAAAGATCACTCAAAGAAGGAAGGAGTTGAACGCAACCCTAGAGATAGGACGACGTAAATCCTCCGGATTGGAGTCAAATCCAATAGTGCGGATCACCTCGATAATGCAACTTTAGGCTTTTTCGGTTTGTAAAGAGATTTCGATCGAAAAGTCTATAAGTTAGGAGACTTAATGCTCTAGCGAGATTTTGTCTTATTTTCGGATCCGTCACGGCCAAGTTGGATTTGCAAATTTAAAACTATGCCTTTTATTTTCTCATTTCATTTCATGGTGAATCAATGATCGAATGCTAGCCTTTTTTATATAAGTTTTCGTCTCGCAATTTATCGTTCCTTTTGCTTCTTAAAAAATTCTCAAACCCCTTTAATTTCCGGTAGGATAATAGTTAGAGCGCGAGTAGAAGTACTTGACAACCCCGTGTTTAAATACGACCTTGGTACTACAATTCGACAGGTACGCTTGCCTGTTCGGGTTTTGGCCCACCAAGTTTTTGGCGCCGTTGCCGGGGAGCTTTCTTCGTCAATATTTTGAAAACGCTTGCGCTATTACTTCTCCAAAAAAATCAAAAATTATAATTTATATATTTAAATTTTTTATAACCAACCCACCTCATTTTAATTTCTACCCCACCTAAAATCTCTCGAAAAGGGTAAGGGGCTTTAAGCGCCACCATTTTACCTAGTACCGGGCGAACCCTTCACCGGGTAGTCCTCGGGAAGTTCGAGAGCCAAGCCGTCTAAAAAAAATCTTTTTTTCAAAAAAAAAAAAAACAAAACTAAAAAAAAAATTTTCCTTTCTTTTCCCTCTTTCTCTTTTTTTTCCAAGTTTTTATTCTCATCTTCCCTCGTTTTCTTCACTAGTGCATGACCCGAGCGAATCCGTCGCTGCTTGTTGATTTGGACCCAGAAATCGAACGCTCCTTTCGGAGACAACTACGATTCGGGGCTTCCACTTCTCAAACAGCGGTTGAGGATTCCTTTGGGGATTGCAATTATTCTGAAATGGGAGATCCCAACCCAGGAATGGCTCAGCAAAGGACTATGTCCGATTATGCTCGACCCAACCTGGAGGGGACTGAAACAAGTATTGTTCGACCTGCCATTGCGAACAATAACTTCGAGCTTAAGCCTAGCATCATACAAATGGTGCAGCAATATGTCCAGTTCGACGGATTACAAGATGAAGATCCGAACTTACATATTGCTAATTTTCTTGAAATCTGTGACACCTTTAAAATTAATGGTGTCTCAGATGATGCTATAAGCTAAGACTCTTCCCCTTCTCCTTAAGAACTAAAGCCAAACAGTGGTTGAGTTCTCTTCCAAGAGGCTCAATCACTACTTGGAATATTTTAACTGAAAAATTTCTTTCTCGTTATTTTCCCCCCCCAAAACTGCTAAGCTTCGAAATGATATCACTTCTTATTCTCAAATTGCTTCTGAGACCCTCTATGACACTTGGGAGAGGTTCAAAGAACTTTTGAGAAGATGCCCTCATCATGCTCTGCCTGTATGGTTACAGGTTCAGACATTTTACAATGGGCTAAACCAAGAGACAAAGCAAATGATAGATGCCGCTTCCGCTGGTTCTTTAGACCGCAAAACTCCGGAAGCCGCTCTTGAGCTTATCGAGGACATGGCGATGAACACTTATCAGTGGAATTCGTCCAGGTCTCGCCCATCTAAACCTGCAGGTATCTATGAAGTGGATTCGGTTTCGCAACTGGCGCTACAAGTGGAAATGTTAAACAAGAAGATTTCGGAGATGACTGCTTCCTCCGCCGCTAAGGTATATGAAAATGTGAATGCTGCTGCTGCCGAGCAGGTGGATTATCTGGGGAACATACCCAGGCCTGCTCAAAATAATTCTGCAAACAATTTTTCTGCTTTTACGAATTTTTCTTCTCCGACTGGTTTTTTTCTCTTCTTCTAATTCTTATCACCCCGGATGGCGTAATCATCCAAATTTCTCGTGGAGTAATAACGCTAACGCCATACGCCCACCGCACGATTTTACACCACCACCACCTCCGCAACAAAATTTTCAAAAAACCTTCCCCTTTGGAAGAGATCCTCGCTAAATATATAAGCTCGAACGATGCCACTATTAGAAGTTTAACAGGATCAATGAAAAACTTAGAAAATCAAGTCGGCCAACTCGCTAAGGCCTTTTCCGAGAGACCACCTGGAACTCTTCCCTCGAACACTGAGCCTAACCCAAGGGAACACGCAAATGCGATTTCCCTTCGGAGCGGTAAAGTTGTTAACGAGCCCACCACAAGGGAAGAGCCAAAGGTGATTGTCCCTCTGTTGTGGAAGAAATTACCCTACGGAAAATGATAAAACAAATTTTGAAAATGAAAAATCCACTTTAGATAACGAAAAAGATATTTCTATTTTCTAATGATGACGTTCAGAATGATGCTCCGCTTATCATAAAGGAATTTCCGCCACCCCCTTATCCGGCCCGACTTAGGCAAGAAAAATTAGATAATCAATATCAACGCTTTCTTGAAATATTTAAACAAATTCATATTAATTTACCATTTCATGAAGCGATTAGTCAAATGCCTAAGTATGCAAAATATCTTAAGGATTTATTAACAAACAAAAAGAAATTAGAAAACTTATCGCATGTAACATTGAATGAAGAATGCTCGGCAGTCATTAAAAATTCTAATCTACCTAAAAAGATAAACGATCCGGGTAGTTTTTCAATTCCTTGCGTCTTTGTTGATTTATTCGTTAAACATGCGTTAGCAGATCTAGGAGCGAGCATCAATTTGATGCCTTTTTCACTATTTAAGAAGTTAGGATTGGGCACTCTCAACCCTACGCGCATGAGTATTCAGTTAGCCGATCGTTCGATTAAGTATCCGTTAGGAGTCGTTGAGGATGTGTTAGTGAAGGTCGACAAATTCATCTTCCCGGTGGATTTTGTCATTCTCGATATTGAAGAGGACATCGAGGTCCCTCTTATCCTTGGTCGACCTTTCCTAGCCACCGCTCGCGCAATTATAATGTGAGTGAGGGAAAACTTTTTCTGCATGTAGGAGATGAGGAAGTAATATTTGATATTAATAAATCGATGAAAAACTCTTTACAAAATGATGACTCTTGTTTTTTCATTGATGATTTAAAAGAAGACTCCTATTTCCCTCCAAATGATTTTTCTTCTTCCTTTTTTGGACCCTCATCAACTATTTTTGAAAACACTGTTATGTCCGTACAAGCACCATTCGAAAATGACTCTGATTTTGGACAACAAAATCTTATTTTTGAAAATGATAACAATTTGCCAAATTATTTTGAAAAACCACCTGACCCTGCAGAAAAAATTATCATGTAAGAACTTCCGCCAGCATAAAATTTTTAAACCGGCGATCAGGTTCTTCTTCTAAATTCACGTTTACGTATTTTCTTTGGAAAATCTAAATCTCGTTGGTCTGGACCGTTTACGATCAAGGATGTTTTTTATGATGGAACTGTGTTACTTTCGCACCCCGATAGGGGGATTTTAAAGTAAATGGCCGTAGACTTAAACTTTATTTTTCTAATGATTATGTGCCTCCTGCAAAGGAGAATCTGGTGTTGGACTCTTAAACAATTATCTTGTGTGGGACATTTTTTTTATTTTTGGACTTATTATTATTATTCTGAAACTCTTTTATTTGGATGACTGTAATAAAAACCATTATCGGGCATCTGCCCATGGACTCTTTCTATTTTTTTGCTTTTATTTTGCTATTCCTACCGGAGGCCAATCAAGTCCATGTTCGTGGTCGCCGCTCCGCCGTTGCTGATATCAGATGGATCAAGTCATACCTGCTGACGATCAAGTACTCTAAAAAGCAAGCATGGGGGAGCGACATCCGCCTTCATCTCACGAACCCGGGAAGTCCTGTTCTTTTTTATTATTTTTCCTGCATTTTTCTTTTTCTCTTCTTCTCAGTCCCCTTCTCTTTTTCTTATGTTTTTCTTCATTGAGGGCAATGAAGGATTTAAGCATGGGGGGTCTAGTTTCTTTTGTCTTTTCTTTTTGTTCTTCTTCTTTCAAAAAAAAAACAAAATTATGTTTTATATTAGTATAGTATTTTATGTCATCAAAATCTAAAATCCAAAAAATTATAAAATATAAAACCCAAAAAAAAAATTAGAAAAACAAAAATCAAAAAAATTGTGCTAAAATCTATTTGAAAAACAAAACCTAAAATATTTTCTATCTTTATTTTTATGTTTCTTCTAGTGATGTGTAGGCCCGTGCGGTTTCTTAGTTCTATTTAGATTTCTTTGAATAGGTTTTCTAAATTTATCAGTTTAACATAGTTTAGTTCTACTAGTTTCTTTTTCTTAAATATAGGCATCCGTTTTTTACGTTATAAGTAGCAATTTGTAGTTATGTCTTTTTATTCGGTTAGTTGCTTACGAATGGTTGCTAGGTATCATTAGCTCTTTTTCATTTGCGAGGTAGTCTTTCTTGGTGTCTAGAACTTGTACCAAGCTACTCTCGAAGCATTTGCGCCGTTTTTACGTTCTTTAGAAATGATTTAGGCCACCATTTGAATAGTTTGAGCCTTTCTTGCCCACCAAAAACAAAACCCTTGCAAAACAATTTTGGGCCTTTTCCTTTTTTCTTTGTTTTTAGCTCCACCTTTCATTTCATTATGTTCACCAAAGCCAAATATCTTTCCTATTTTTGCACTATAAATTTGAGCTTAAAAATTATTTTGGGAAGGTATAATCTTTGAAATGAATAGGACATTCTCAGCTTATTTTGGAGCTTTCTTATCAAATGTTATTCAAAAGAAAAAAAATTGAGAAAGAAAGAAAAAATATATATCATTACAAAATCAAAAAAAAAGAATGCAAAAAGTTTGTGTTTGGCCAAGTTTATAAAAGAAAAAATTTCATGGCCTTTTTGTTGTAGTTTCATATTGGAGAAATGACATTCTCATTACTTCTCATTTGTTATTATGCCTTATTTATTTTTGAGCTCACCTTGGTTTAGTGCCTAAAACTTTCATGTTTATCTTTGATTCCACTTCCTAATCATTTACCTAAGCCAAGTTTTAATGCCTAGTAGAAGTCCTAATGATCTTAGAACTTAATTTCGCGTAGTGGAGAAAGTGTGAACGTACAAGCCTATGGCCACCATCATTGATGGATTTCTTTGGAGGTTATCTTGGAGTGTCTTAGGGTTAATGTTTATCTAGCAACCTAGTAGTTTGTTAATGCGCCGTTTATTTAGAACCTCTACTTTTTGTTGTCCTTATTTTCATTTATTTTGGATGCCTTCTTTTAAGATTTAGAAATGTGTAGACTTTTCTTATGTTCCAATGATATTTTTAGGTCTCCACTTTCAAGTTTTCTATTGTGCACTTCTCACCCCACTAGTTGTTAACATAGGAATTAGGATAGTTTAATTTTTCATGTTTTGATTTTCTTAATTATGCAACCTAAAACTTCTTTTGTTTCCCTAGTTCTTTAAGTTTTATTTGCTTGAGGGCAAGCAAATACTCTAGCATGGGGGAATTTGATGACTTGTTTTAGTCATCATTTTTGGGATAGTTTAGTATGCAAAATTCCTAGTTTAATTGTATGATTCAAGTATTTTCATGCATATCTTGTTTAAAGTCTTGTTGTGTTAGGATATATAATTCCTAGTTTTATTATAGTTTTATTTGCTCATTATGTTGAAATTTTTATTTGTTATGTTTTGATATAAAAATCTATAGTTTTATTATATGTTTTATGTTTTATGTTTACTAGTGTTTTGTTTTTGAATATAATTAATTAATAGTATGTTATGTTTAGTTTAGTTTTAAACTAATATTATGTTGCTTATTTGTGTTATGTTTTCTATATAACTAATGTTATTATGTGTTAATTCTTGTAGGTACTTGCTAGATGATGCAGCCCACAAAGTGCAGCCCTCTTCAAGCTCAAACCCGAGCCCCCCATGCAGCCCTCAAGCTCAAACCCGAGCCCCCCAAGCAGCCCACTTCAAGCATGGCAGCCCGGCCCCTTCCCTTGAAGCCACATGATGCAAGCAAAGCCCTCATGGTGAACCCGAGCAAATGCAGCCCCTCCCTCAAGAGCAGCCCACCTAGCCTCTACCCGAGCCCATGTAGCCCCTCCCCTCTTTCATATTTTACCATGCATTCATTTTCATCCTACATGGCCGACCACCTTTAATGAATACATGCATGTTCTCTCTCTCTCTCCCTTTCATTTAATACAATGCATGCATTCATTTTCTTCATGCTTGGCCGGCCCTTCCCTCTCTCCCCCTTTATTATTTTATCTTTCATTTATTCCTCATGCATCCCCCTCTCTTTCTTTTATTCTCTTGCCACCTTTCAATCCATGCATGCATCATAATATTTTCTCTCCTTTCTTTAATTCTTATTCATTCCCCCTTTGCTATTTTACATTTTCCAACTCATTCCCTTTAAATCCATGCATTGAACCACCTCCTTCTTCACACCTCATTTAATACAATGCATGCTTCTTCTCCATCCTACATGGCCGGCCACCCCCCTTGCCCCCCTCTTCTTCTTTCCATTCTAGAATCTTCCCTCCTCATCTATAAAAAGGGCACCATGGTCTCATGCTTGGGGGAGTTGAATTTTGGAGAGAAAGTGAAGTTCTAGTTCAAGAGAGTGCTTTCTTTTTGCTTACATGTTGTTAGTGTAATCTTTTCTTTTCAATTAGTGCAAGTTTTCCTTATAGCCTAATCTAGTCTTTTTAATATTTTGTACACTCTTTTTATTTGCAAGTAATGAAATTCTCTTCTATTTGTTTCGTTGTTTCTTTTTGCAATATGCGTAGCTAATCTTCTTTTAGCATTTGATCATGAGGATCCATGATTTGAAATGAGAATTATTTTTATTTCATAGTTTTATTTTTGCGTAATTCTACTCGGTCCTTCTTTGATTTATTTTGTGTCGACTCCGTATTTCCGGTATACGGTAGTAGGCTTATGATCTCATATTCGAGTAGCCGAGAGGCTCGTGGATGTGAAAGATCACTCAAAGAAGGAAGGAGTTGAACGCAACCCTAGAGATAGGACGACGTAAATCCTCCGGATTGGAGTCAAATCCAATAGTGCGGATCACCTCGATAATGCAACTTTAGGCTTTTTCGGTTTGTAAAGAGATTTCGATCGAAAAGTCTATAAGTTAGGAGACTTAATGCTCTAGCGAGATTTTGTCTTATTTTCGGATCCGTCACGGCCAAGTTGGATTTGCAAATTTAAAACTATGCCTTTTATTTTCTCATTTCATTTCATGGTGAATCAATGATCGAATGCTAGCCTTTTTTATATAAGTTTTCGTCTCGCAATTTATCGTTCCTTTTGCTTCTTAAAAAATTCTCAAACCCCTTAATTTCCGGTAGGATAATAGTTAGAGCGCGAGTAGAAGTACTTGACAACCCCGTGTTTAAATACGACCTTGGTACTACAATTCGACAGGTACGCTTGCCTGTTCGGGTTTTGGCCCACCAGAGGACCTTTCCGGCGGCCTGAAGTCGAGAAGATCGCCAGGAAACCAACCTTGAAGGCGGCGCCACTCGGTTTCTGCAACTACACTATGGGGGGGGGGGCTCGGTTTCTTCAAGTAAGGATTGGGAAATCCTCCTCTCGGCCCACTGAAGGTGTTTAAAGCCTCAGCTGGGGAGAGGAGAGGCTGGATCATCAATGGACATTAATGGCCTTGAAAGCCACCTCTCGGCCTTAGTGGTTCAGTGCATCCGGCAAGTGTAAAATCCTGAAAGCCTCCCGATGTTCTCAGGGCTGTTAGGGGAGATGAACCAAGCAAAGAAGAATGGCCCTTGGCTTCCCCATGGCATGAATGGCCTTTACTCTATTTTCTCTCTCCTCCATTAAAGGGGAATTGGAGTTTTCTCTCTCCTGCCCCTCATGGCCGAATTTGTTCATCATTCTATCCTATTTACAGCCCACTCATTCATCATTTCCATGATATCAAGGCTAGCCCAAATGGGGGGAAATGGGCTTGAGCTTGGGTTAGACTATTTATGCTAATTTGACTTAACCTTAAGGTAGAGTTGACCTTGGTCAACATGACCATTTGGTTTGACCCCAATGGGTCTTTGGTGACTCATTGGCCTCCCCTAAGGTCTATGTAGGGTTGTGTAGGGTTGACTTGCAACTTGGAGGTCACTTGACCCTTGGTAAGGGTACTTTGACCACTTGGCGGCTATAGTTGACTCGGGTCAACTTGACCATTTGGGTTGACCCCAAGGGGTCCTTGGTAACTCATTGGCCTCCCCTAAGGCCTATGTAGGCTTGGGTAGGGTTGACTGGGCTCCTTGGAGGTCACTTGACCATTGGTAAGGGCACTTGTCCAGATTATGGGCTTGAGTTGACTTGTGTCAACTTGGTCTCTAGGACTGCACTCAATGTGTCCTTAGTGACCCATTGGCCTCACGTTATGTCTAGGAAGACCCGAGCAAGGTTGGTTGGGCACATTAGAGGCCAACTCCCCTTGTTAGGGCACCTTGCCCAATTTAGGCCTATGGTGGTCCTAGGTCAAATTAGCCACCTTGGGTTGACTCTAATGGACTCTTAAGGCTATAGTGGACCCTCTAATGGGTTAGTGATGTTGTGGTGGGGTCATGGAGTCATGGTGAAGCCCTTAGGTCAAACACTAGTTTTGTGATGAGGTTGTGCCATAGACAGACCAAGGTGATTCTCACCTTGGCCTTCTATCACTTGGCCCTTTTTAGCTTCCTAGGGTTTTGTCATGACCTAGTCATGGCCAAAACCACTCCTAGGGGTCTAGTTGGAGATGGGATGTTACATAATGTGCTTTCACGCACACAAGCCATCACAACCGTAAGCCACCCAGCCCGACAGTCCGAGCCCTCAAGGCACATTCTTGGTATACTGGCAAACCAGTTGCCCACCACCGTATCAGGGTCACATCCCAACGGCAACTCACTTGATCATTTACTCCATGGCGTGCATCCGGAGTTTTATAGTCTTAGTGAACCAGGATTGGCCCCGTAGCCCCCATTGTATCACGGCGCGCATGCCTAAGACTCTTGCTATACGCTCCACCAGACCGCACTTTCAGGTCTCACATCGGACGGACATAGCAAGGTCGGATCCTCCACCCCCCATTGCTCAAATCGCCTTGCCATCACCGAGCATAACGTACTCGTGGCTAAATCAAAGGCGCGGGTTGGTCTCACTGATCCTGTTCTGGCATTCAAGCCTGGGTGTTTTCCTAGGCAGACCAGTACATACCATTACACCCATTCATAGCACTCATCATTAGCGGATCTTTCTTGGTCGCACCAGTACTTCCTGCTACTCTCTTCGCAGGGATGACTCAACAATGTCAAGGGTCTTTCCTGGCTCACCATACCAGTACTTCCTATTACTCTATTCACAGGTACCACCCAAGAACATCAAACATCAAAAGGGTATTTCATGTACGTCTAGTCCAGTGTTTCCTGCTACTCGCTTCACAGGTATAACCCAATAGCACAAGCATAACATGGATATTTTCCTGGACTACCACTCTAGTACTTCCTGCTACTTTCTTTCACAGGTCAAATTTGTCGACTCCTAAACTACATGTTTATCAAGGAGTCATCTCCGGCTCGTATGCAACATCACCAATCTAGACCAACC
This sequence comes from Platanthera guangdongensis, assembly GCA_039583875.1. Lineage (NCBI taxonomy): Eukaryota > Viridiplantae > Streptophyta > Magnoliopsida > Asparagales > Orchidaceae > Platanthera > Platanthera guangdongensis. The sequence goes on along the minus strand of CM077150.1, from coordinate 119,555,735 downwards.
TGTCCATATGGGATTCACACAGCATGCCTTTTCCGTACTCAATTTCCGGATCTATATGCCAAACAAGAGGGGATTCCATGAATCTACCCAAAGACTCCCACAACAAGCCACCCTCTTGTGGGGTAATCACATGCATATGCCAAAAAGGAAGCCTTCACATGGCTAGGAAGAAAGGTCGTTACCCTTGAAGACTGTTTCAGTGCCATGAGCTCCTAACTCGCTAGGAAGAACCGCAACAGCTTTTCCTCCGCAACGTCGACCTCAGATCTCTCGTCAGAAAACCGCAGCACCACTAGTAACCAACCCCTTTTCTCTTCCTCCTTCTTCCTCTCCCTTTCTCTCTCTAGGATTGTAGAAAGATGAAGGCCAAAATAAAATGAGTTCTTTCATCTCAATCCACGGCCTTAAGGAAGCAGGAAGGCCTCGCAGCCCTTAGATCCCAGCTGAAGACAATGGACGACCCCGAAAAAGCTGTAAAATCACTTTTCGGTTCTAACACGCCCTGTGACACGCCCGTGTCACAGGCCGTGTACTCTAAGCAGTGCACAAACCGCCTTATCCTGAAATAGGTCATGGTCAGGGTACACTCCCATGACAGCCAGGTCACGCCGGTGACATAGGGCGTGTACCTCACTCGAGTCATATTCACGACCTACTCGAGAAGACTACTCGAGTAGTTAGTTATGACACGCCCGTGTCACATGACCGACACGCCCGTGACACGGGGCGTGTCACCCACTCGAGACCCACTCGAGAGTACTTTTCCACCTACTCGAGAGAAAAGTGTCAACCTCTCGACACAGCGGGACACGCCCTGTGACACGCCCGTGTCACAGACCGTGTACCCCATACTCGACGATCCTCGAGCGCAGTTCGTCGACCAAAACTTTGGTGTCGACCAAAGGAGGACACGCCGTAGGTCACGCCCCGTGACACGCCCGTGTCACGGGCGTGTACCTCCCAAAAAATCGTCGAACAAATTTCGTCGACCATGCGCCCATCTGCTCAACCCGAGCAGGACACGCCCTGCGACACGCCTGTGTCCCAGACCATGTCACCCATTCCTGAACCCAAATTGACTTTGGGGTGTTACAATCCTCACCACCTACAAGAAATTTCATCCTCGAAATTTGTACACAGGAAGGAACCAGCAAGCAAGAAGTTATAACATCAAACCGTTTAGGTTACAACAAACTTTTCACTACTCGACCGTTTTTACAAAAATAACTCAGGAAAATTAACTCGCATGGTTTACTCTCGCTCCCATGTAAGCTCCACACGGTTGCAATTGTCTGATCAGACTTTGACCATCTCGACCGTCTTGTTCCGCAGTTGATTCTCTGCATGATCCTCGATCTGAATGGGCATAACCTTCGTCATTAGCCCATACTCTACCGGCACACGATCATCCGCGATCACATGAGCTGGATCTTTCACGGACCTCCGAAGCACCGAGATGTGAAACACATCATGTAATCCACTCAAGTCGGCTAACAGAGCTAGCTGATATGCAGCTTTCCCGACTCGCTCGACCACTTCAAATGGACAAAGGTATCTTGGACTCAACTTTTTCAGACGTCGAATCCTGGATACGCCTTTGAAGGGTTTGATCTTCAAGTATACCCAGTCGCCTACCGCGAAGTCCACATTCCGGTGCCTGGCGTTGTAGTATTTCGCTTATCGATCCTGGGCTATGAGTAGCCTCTCTCAAATAGTACGTATGGTCGAGTTTGCTTCATCGACTTCATTACGGTTATAAACTCTAGCTTCGCCCATTTCTACCCAAGCCAAAGGAGTATGACACTTCCGGCCATACAGAGCTTCATACGGTGCCATACCAATGCTTGCTTGGTAGCTGTTATTGTAAGCGAACTCTACCATATAGAGATGATCTTCCCATCTCTTTCCGAAGTTAAGGGCGCACATCCGGAGCATGTCTTCCATCGTTCTGTTGGTCCTTTCAGTTTAGCCATCTGTTTGGGGATGAAAGGACGTACTGAATTGTAACTTCGTGCCCAACAGTTGATGAACTAGCCTCCAGTTAGTCGATGTGAACAACCCGTCTCGATCACTTACGATGCTCCGAGGAACACCGTGTAGCCGCACAATCTGGTCAATGTACAACTTTGCTAAAGTTTCCACCGAATCATCTCGTCTGTTCGGCAGAAAGTGTGCCACTTTTGTTAGCCGATCAACAATTACCCAAATGGAGTCATTTCCGCGCTGAGATCTCGGCAACCCGTGCATGAAATCAACGGAAATATCGTCGAACTTCCATTCTGGAATTGGCAATGACTTCAAGTAACCGCCAGGTTTCTGGCATTCCGCCTTTACCATAGCACATGTTTGGCATTTGGACACATAATGAGCAACATCTCTCTTTATCCCTGGCCACCAAAACAGCTTTTTCATGTCCCTGAACATCTTCGTGCCCCCTGGGTGGATTGAGTACTTCGTATAATACGATTCATACATCAGTTCTTCCCTCAATTTACCCAAATTCGGGAAGCACAAATGGCCCTCTTTACGCAAAAGAGCGTCATCCCAGGAGAATTTACCCTCTGGCCCCTCTTTCGCAAAGCTTAGATCTTCATCTAGCCCCGTTGCTCGTCGAATCTGGTCCGCAAGGTCACACTGCACCTCCGTCCAGTTCAAACATTCATCGGCTATAACATTCTTGTCAACACAAGAAATCCCTAATGCTTCTAACTCCTAAATGAGACGTTCATCATGCCTCTGCAACCAGCTTGCTCTTGCCGGAGTTCTTCAGCTCAAGGCATCCGCGACCACATTCCCCTTCCCGGTAGTATAGTGAATCTCGAAGGTGTAGTCCCCGAGGAACTCCAACCACCTTCATTGTCGCACATTCAAGTCCTTCTGCTCTAACAGATACTTTAGGCTCTTGTGATCTGTATAGATCTACACCTTCATGTCATAAAGATAGTCTCGCCAAAGTTTTAGGGCAAAGATCACCGCCGCCAATTCTAAGCCATGGACGGTATAGTTTACTTCGTGCACCTTCAGCTGACATGAGCCATAAGCAATCAGTTTTCCATTTTGTAGAAGAACACAGCCTAAGCCGCTTCCTGAGGCATCACTGTAGATTAAAAATCCATCGGTACCACATGGAGACGTCAACACAGGCACCGTGGTCAACCGAAACTTCAGCTCTTCAAAAGCTCGTGCGCACTCTGGCGACCAAACGAACTTCTGCTCTTTTCGCGTCAGCCTGGTTAGCGGCAAAGCGGTCCGCGAGAAATTTGCAACAAATCTTCGATAGTAGCCTGCTAGTCCAAGGAAGCTTTGGATCTCGGCCACTGAAGACAACACTGGCCACTCCTATATGGCCCTTATCTTCGCTAGATCCACTGCTATGCCCGCTCCACTCACCACATGGCCCAGAAAAGCCACTGATGATAGCCAAAACACGCACTTCGATAACTTGGCATAGATCTGATTCTGCCTCAATGTATTCAATACCAACCGCAAATGCTTCTCATGATCGGCTTCCGATCTTGAGTACACCAGGATATCATCAATGAACACTATCACGAACAGATCCAGGTACTCGCGGAATATTCGGTGCATCAAGTCCATAAATACCGAGGGCGCATTACACAGCCCAAACGGCATGACCGTGAACTCGTAGTGCCCGTACCATGTTCCAAATGTGGTTTTGGGAATGTCACCTTCCCAGATTCTCAACTGGTAGTACCCAGACTTCAAGTCCAACTTCGAGTAGACGGACCATCTCACTAGCTGATCAAACAGCTCATCAATCCGCGTAATCAGATATTTATTCTTCTCGGTCAGCTTATTCAGTTCGCGGTAGTCAATGCATAACCGTAAACCACCGTCTTTCTTCCTCACAAAAAGCACAGGGGCGCTCCAAGGAGACATACTTGGGCGTATATAACACTGCACCATCAATTCCTGCAATTGGACTTTCAACTCTGCAATTTCCTTTTGCGCGACGCGATATGGAGAGCGGGCGATAGGTTTCGCACTTGGCACCAACTCGATCGTGAAGTCAATCTCTCGCTGGGGTGGTAGCCCAGGGAGATCCTTGGGAAACACATCTGTAAATTCCGACACTATCGGAACATCGCACACACTGTCCTTAGGATGCACAGTCTGAATTAGCGTGAAGTATAACTCCGCACCTTTTCGAACAGCTTTGACAACTTGCAGTGCAGACATCAACATCCCGCCAACTCCTCGCATACCCGTGAACCTCGTCTCCTGCTCGGTATTCTGGCCCAACATGATCTCTTTGGACTTGCAATCAATCAAGGTATGCTGCTCCGCGAGCCAATCCATAATAAAAATCACGTCGAATTCTGCTATCGGCAATACCGATGCAGTCAAGCAGAATCCCGACTTCCTATTTGGACCGCCACATTGCAAGCTCGATCTGCGAGCATCAAACAACCATTCGACAACACCACTCTGACGCTATCTTTCTTCACACGACCAGGTATCGTAAGCCTCACTATAAACTCTTTAGACAGAAAAGAATGTGACTTACCCGTATCAAACAGTGCTCGCGCCAGCATGTTCCGAATAATCACAAATCCTGTGATCATGTCACACATACAAACCGCATACGCATATGCAATAATCAAAGCATATAAGCAATACAATGCGCAAAACTTAACTCGTACCTGTGACGACGTCACTCTGCTTGATGGCCTCCTACAGGCCAAGATTGTAGACCCGGGGCTGCACCTGCGTGGCAGAGGATTCCACCACCGCCTTTCCTTTTTCCGCATATGACGCTCCCGCCTTCTTTTCACTCTTTGGCGGCACCCGACAATCGCGAGCTATATGCCCCACCCGTCCATAATTGAAGCACGTACGAGTATCCGGCTTTGAGGTGGCCCCCGACGTTGCTCCCGATGCAACTGAAGAAGTAGCTTGTCCCGCCGTCTTGGGTCTCTTGCCCCATTTCTTATTATAAAATGACTTCGTTGGTCGAGGCACCTTAAACTCCAGCTGTGTCACAGCCAATGCCCTCTTCCCCTGCACCCTTTTCTTGTCTTTTTCCAGCGCGCAGGAAGTTTCAACTAACACCTGGAAGCCTTAGTTCACAGAACTAGAAAGCAAGAACCTCAACTCGTCCCGCATTCCTTCGTAGAACCTATTTGTCTTCCTTTGCTCATCAGTAAAAATCGAACCCGCATACCGCCCCAAGTGTGTAAACTCATGCAGGTAAGCTTCCACACTGCCTTCACCTTGCATCAGCCTTTGGAATTCGTTCTCCATGGCTATTTGCTGTACCTCCGGGAGGTGCTTCACCAGGAAGAGCCGAGAGAATTCCTCCATCGACACATGTGTTAACGGTCTTCCCGCTACATGATGCAGCTCCATCTCGTCCCACCACAACCGCGCCTGCCCTTCCAGCAAGCAGGTGGCTAAGGTGACTTTTTGATGCTCCTCCATCCCAATCGTCGTCATGATCCGCTTGACGCGGGATAACCAATCCTCAACCTGTACAGGTGCTCCTACTCCCGAAAACGTAGGCGGATGAAAGCTCATAAATTGCTTCAACTGCTTCTCAGCTGCTCGAGTATTCACAGCCGGTATAGGTTTTGGCCTTGCCGCCACCTGTTTTGGACTCAATGTCGGCTACGCCTGCCCTTGCTCCTGCCCAACCGGCTGTCCTTGAACTATAGCAAACAAAGACTCCGGAATTTGTCGCACTGTTTCTGCAGATGGCGGAGGTGTCGGCACCTTAGCTGCTGTCGTACTTTCATCAGACCGCTGGGGCTCCGATTGCCCTGCACCACTCCGCGTAACCTAAAGGTGGACAAGACACACACATGAGCGATGATACACAAGCAATAACAACAAGTTAGGAACGTTCAGGTTCCACAAACACATGTATTTGCATTCCTACTATGGACATTCAGGATTTCAATCGTGTTAACTTGGTTCGCACAGACACGTTCGTGCCACCCACAAAAGAAGTCGACCACGACTTCGAGAGGGAAAGAACAAGACATCTGATACCAAAAATGTAAAAACACCGTCCGTTTACATAGTATATACTAGAAGGTCCGGCCGGGGCCCCACAACATATACCACAAAACAGGCGGTGACGTCACGGTATGATACCAGAGTAGTGCAGCGCACCCTAACACATTTCATTCTAGCAGAAGCCTATAACACTACACTTGAACTCCACACCTGAATGTCCAATATATAAAAACTCCGTATTTTATATATCATAGGAATGTCTTACAACACACAAAAACAGTTGGCCTTATGGCCTTACAGGGTTGTCAACACAGTGGCCTCAAAAATTGGCACGCAGGCCGGCCACATCAAAAGAAAACATAACACAACCATTTCTTTTAGCTTTCCAGGGCTAGCAACGGCAGCAGCAAAAGCAGTAGGGACTTCAACCCTTATGCGTCCTACTCGACTCTCCAGCAACTGCACAAGGACATTACACCCAAGGGTGGCAAATAGAGGAAACAGTCAGCATTCAGCTAACTTAATTATAACGACCATACCCCTTTCTCGGGGCAGCGATATTCTTCTCTGCAGGGATAGCATATCACAAGCATGTATATATATCTCATATAATATGCTTTCACGCACACATGCCATCACAACCGTCAGCCACCCAGCCCGACAGTTCGTGCACTCAGGGCACATCCTTAGTGTACTGGAAAACCAGTTGCCCACCACCGTATCAGGGTCACAGCCCAACGACAACTCACTTGAGCATTTACTCCATGGCGTGCAACCGGAGTTTTATAGTCTTAGTGAACCGGGATTGGCCCGTAGCCCCCTATTATATCACGGCGCTCATGCCTAAGACTCTTGCTATGCGCTCCAACAGACCGCACTTTCAGGTCTCATGTCGTACGGACATAGTGCAGGTCGGATCCTCCACCCCCCGTTGCTCAAATCGCCTTGCCATCACCAAGCATAACGTACTCGCGGCTAAATAAAAGGCACGGGTTGGTCTCACTGATCCTGGTCTGGCATTCAAGCCTGGGTGTTTTCCTGGGCACACCAGTACTTACCATTACACCCATTCATATCAGTCATCATTAGCGGATCTTTCCTGGGCGCACCAGTAATTCCTGCTACTCTCTTCGCAGGTATGACTCCACAATGTCAAGGGTTTTTCCTGGCTCATCATGCCAGTACTTCCTGTACTCTTTTCACAGGTACCACCCAAGAACATCAAGCATCAAAAGGGTATTTCTTGGACGTCCAGTCAAGTGATTCCTGCTACTCGCTTCACAGGTATAACCCAATAGCACAAACAAAACACGGATATTTTCCTGCACTACCACTCCAGTACTTCCTGCTACTTCCTTTCACTGGTCCAATCCGTCGACTCCTAAACTAAACGTTTATCATGGAGTCTTCTCCAGCTTGTATGCAACATCACCAATCCAGACCAACCTGTACAGATGGGGTTCACACAACATGCCTATTCCGTACTCAATTTTCGGATCTATATGCCAAACAAGAGGGGATTCCATGAATTAACCCAAAGGCTCCCACAACAAGCCACCCTCTGGTGGGGGAATCACATGCATATGTCAAAAAGGAAGCCTTCACATGGCTAGGAAGAAAGGTCTTTACCCTTGAAGACCATTTAGGTTCTATGAGCTCCTAACTGGCTAGGAAGAACCGCAACAGCTTTTCCTCTGCAACGCCAACCTCTGATCTCTCGTCAGAAAATCGCAGCACCACCAGTGACCAACCCCTTTTCTCCTCCTCCTTCTTCCTCTACCTTTCTCTCTCTAGAATTGTAGAAAGATGAAGGCCAAAATAAAATGAGTTCTTTCATCTCAATCCACGGACTTAAGGAAGCAGGAAGGCCTCTCAGCCCTTATATCCCAGCTGAAGACAATGTACGGCCAAGAAAAAGCTGTAAAATCACTTTTTGGGTCTGACACGCCCTATGACACGCCCGTGTCACAGGCCGTGTACTCTAAGCGGTGCACAAACTGCCTTATCCCGAAACAGGTCACGGTCAGGGTACACGCCCGTGACGGCCAGGTCATGCCGGTGACATAGGGCGTGTACCTTACTCGAGTCATATTCACGACCTACTCGAGAAGACTACTCGAGTAGTTGGTTATGACACGCCCGTGTCACATGACCGACACGCCCGTGAAACGGGGCGTGTCACCCACTCGAGACCCACTCGAGAGGACTTACTCGAGAGAAAACCAACTACTCGAGTACCCGGATCGGACACGCCCATGTCACAGGGATGACACACCCGTGTCACCCCCCTCTTACTCGAGTACTTTTCCACCTACTCGAGAGAAAAGTGTTGACCTCTCGACATAGCAGGACACATCCTGTGACACTCCCATATCACATACTGTGTACCCCATACTCAACGATCGTCGAGCGCAGTTCGTCGACCAAAACTCTAGTGTCTACCAAAGGAGGACACGCCCTAGGTCACGCCCCCTGACACGTCCGTGTCACGGGCGTGTACCTACCCAAAAAATCATCGAACGAATTTCGTCGACCATGCGCCCATCTGCTCAACCCGGGCAGGAAACGCCCTGGGACACGCTCGTGTCCTAGGCCGTGTCACCCATACCTGAACCCAAATTGACTTTGGGGTGTTACAGATCGGACCAGTCTTATTTGGTGACCAGTTGACATTTAGTACCGCCTTCCACCCTCACACCGATGGGCAGACATAACACACAAATCGTACACTGGATGATTTGTTGAGTCTTTGCATATTGGACCACAGAGAGCCATGGGAGAGGCAGCTACCGTTGATCAAATTCCCGTACAACAATAGCCACTAGTCCATCATCAACATGGCCCCTTATGAGGCTATATACGGGCAGAGATGCAGGACGTCTTTGTCTTGGATCCAGGATGAGGATCCTAAGGCACTTGGCTCCGAGTTCATCTAGGATACAGATGCTCAGGCACGGTTGATTCGAGATAGGATGTTGGAGGCCTAGAGCAGACAGGCCAAGTATTACGATGCTCAGCATCGTCAAGTAGAGATTCAGATAGGAGACCAGGTTTTTCTGAAGATACGACCAATGCATGGAGTCTCGCAGGTGCATGGTTAGAAGAAGCTCAGCCCGATATAAATGGTGTCTTACAGGATCCTGGAACGGATCGGTCCCTTAGCTTACGGGCTGGAACTGCTGCCAGAGCTAGCGAGTTTTCAAGACGTCTTCCATGTCTCTTCCCTCAGGAGAGCTCTATTTCGGCCGGAGCTGCAAATTATGACTACATATGTGCCTATATCTTCTGATCGATCGGCACATCTGGAGCCGATCCAGAAAGATAATACTGGGATGCGAGTCTTGCGGCACAAGAACATTTCGATGGTCAAGGTCTCGTAGAGGAATCATGGATAAGAGGAGCACACGCGTGAGCCACAGGACTTGATGCAGCAAAAGTACTTGGAACTCTTAACGTTAAGTATCACCTTTAACTTCTTGGGATGTTACATATTATTTCACAAACTTGAAGCCCCGTAGGCCTAACCTAAATTTCTGGGATGAATTTTTTTTATGCATTGAGATTTGTAACATCCCACAGACTTCTAGACCCCTAGGATGGTTTTATCATGACTGGGTCATGACAAAACTCTGGGAAGTACTAAAAGGTTTGGGCGAACTTAGGAATTAGAGTGTAAACCACCTTTGTTTGCAAATAGTAGAATTCCAATTACTAGATTAGGGTTGACCATAGGGCTTCCCCATGACCCCATGACCCCACCATGCAGTCGTAACCCTATGGGAGGCCATTGGGTCACCAAGGACGCATTGGGGTCAACCAAAGAGGCTAAGTTGACCCAAGATAACCCTAGCCCTAAAAGGTCAAAGTGCCCTAACTAAGGATCAAGTGACCTTCAAGGTGCCCAACCAACCCTACCCAAGTCTTTCTAGACCTTAGCGGAGGCCAATGGGTCAACTCAATCCTTGAAATATTTCAAACTAGCTCAAATGGGCTAACACAAGCTCAAGCCCAATCCCCCTTAGGCTAATCTTATTTCTGTGAATAATATGGGTTGGTGGGGTACCTATAGGCTTAAATAATCACCAATTTCGGCCATGGTGACTAGGAGGGAGAAAAGCTCCATTTTCTCTTTAATGGAGGAGAGAGAAAATGCGAGAGAATGTCATTCATGGATTGGAATGCCAAGAGCTCTTTTCTTGCTGGAATCATCTCCCCTGATCAGTTAAGAGAAGGCCAAGGATTTTCCCGGTCATGGCAGTGACTAGGGGAGGAGAATTGGCATGGCCGAAATAAGCTTTCAATGGCCATTAATGGCCAATGATGCCTTGGCCTTTCCCCTCCCCAACTGTGGCTTAAAACACCATCAGTGGACCGTGAGGAGTATTTCCCACCACTTACCTGAAGAAATCGAGCCACTTTATAGTGTAGTTATAGAGCACCAGGAATCACAAATTCCGGCCTTGGTGGCACGACGATTGGACCAACTCCAACCCTCCACTATGGACCTCCTCTACTCCTTCATGGGCTAGATCTTAGGATTCATTAGAGATGAGAATCCTTCCTCTTGTGTTTCCCCAAAAATGGAGTGTCTGGTTCGTCGGAGTCCGCCGTCTATGCCGGCCAAACCACCTCCAGTGATAGTCACCACCTCAACGAAGTTGGTGGTGGCGGTTGCCGGCCAGGGAGGCGGCCAACCATAGCACTTGGAAATAACTCCAGGTCTGGTATATCAAGTCCGTTGGCTGGAGGAAGAAGAAAGTCAGGACCCGCCCGATCTGCTTTAAGATCTGTGCAAGATCTAATATATTTAATTTAAATTTTCTGTCACATAATATCACCGGAGTTGGAATTTAAATTAAAAATATCAAGATTCCTATTCAGAAAAAGTGGTGAATATGAAACATGTCTACCTATGAGTCTAGTTTATTTTAAAATTAATTTGAACCAATTTGGAGTTAAGGTCAGACCACAACACTAAAAATGGTGCAGCCTATACATAGGCTTGACTAGAGACTAAATTGAGTGCCCCTATCAATCCACCGATCCAAATGACCTGAGTTTTTGGATGGTGGTCACTCCTATCTATACCTAAAGTATATCCAAAAATTGGAATTTCTCTAAAATATGTTCCTAAAGTTTTTGTAGAAAGGTAATAAACAATTTATGAATTATTGAAGGGCTCTAATGACCTCTAAACCCACCAAACTTTTGGTGTCTATCTATTAGGGTCGTGGAATGACTATGATAAAATTCTTAGCCAAATTGGGTTTGATTTAAATAGGTTTTGGTGAGATCAATCTGTGACCCTTTAAGGGTTAATTAGGGCAAGAGTGAGCTTGGGGCATGGAGGGGCCAATTCTCACCCAAAGGGGTTGGGACATTGTCCAGAGCCCCAAGGTTAGTTTAAACACACACTCAGAGAGTTGGAGGTAGATTAGGGTGGATTTGCCCTATGAACCTAGTTCAAACCCTAAGGTTGAACTTTAGGGGTTTGTGAAGGACATAGGCTGATATGCCCTTGTATGGACTTGGTGATTAGTCCATGTGATCTTAGGGTGGTGAAATGCCCTATGAAGGAATATGGTGACATTTAGACTTAAGAAGACAACTTAAACCAATTAGGGATTGTTTAGGCCTATACCTTTTATGGAAATATAGAAGGGTCATATGATCTTGGATCTTCATGAGATTTTTGAAGGAGTAAATTTATGGCGATATTGACCTCTGAAATTTATTATAAGATGTTTTGGAAACCGTAGCTCATAATTGTAGATATAACCTCCACCTTTATCTTGTGATGATTTTGAAGTAATCATGGTTAAATTAACTTAGAATGTTATGAACCTTTGGCAATGCTGATTAAATATCATTTAGATGCACTAGTAAATTATTTGGATTATTTGTGCATTTCCTCTTAATACTTCATGTGTAAAGTGAACTAGTGCACCTTATTTGATAAATAGATAATAAATACTATATCTTGCTAGAAAATTGTGTTACTTTGCCAGCGAACCTTTTAGGGCCCAATAAAGCCTAAAAAATTATTACATGTTATTTGGATGAGTTTATAAGAATGTTTCTTCACAAGTGCAATTTAATGAAATTATTTGAAGTATTTTTCTACATAGCTCACCCACCTTGGAATTGCATGAAATTTAGTCAGTAATGGTTAATGAACATAAAAAAGCTCTGGTATTGTTTATATAATTTTTGGACTAAGATTTGTGGTACTCCATTCATTAACTCTAATTATTTAAATTACCTTGAATTAATTCTTTAGAGGTTATTACATTTATAAAATCTGTGAAATTTGGTATCCACTGATATTTTGCTATCATATAGTGTTCATAATTTTGGAGTGACCATAACTTAAGAAAATGTAGTACTTCAAGTTCAAATTACCCATGACCTAAGTTTTTAGGAAAATTAAATAAATGCCAAATTAATTACGAAAATTATAAGTTTCTGTGAAAGTGAGGGTTAGGTCTACAATACTCTAAAGGGGGGGGGGGGTGAATAGAGTATATTTAAAATTTGTTAGGTCTCAAATAAGAGTACTGATACAGCTTTTGCTGTAAACTGAAAGAGTGCAGTAATTAAGAAAACAGAGAATAGAAAATAATAAACTTAATCACAGCCACACAGCAAGAACAGAAAGAAAAATGTAGGCAACCAGACGACACAAGAAGTTTATAGTGGTTCCCCAAATCTGGGTAGTCCACTCTTCTACCACCCTTGGTAGGAATCCACTCAGGTTTTTGATCAGGTGCCTGACACCAATGGGTTTTGATCAGGTCCCCAAAAACCAACTCAAGTCTTTTGATTAGGAGACTTGCAACCAGGAATCACTTTTAAAGGGAGATAACAACCCTTTATACAGGAGGGGGTGAGAGAGTGATTATGTCTTCTCTTTATCAATAAACTGAGAAGACTTATGTGGATTGATGTTTAGCAAAAGCTCCCCCTGAATTACTGAATGGTTCAGGAAGATTTGGAAGCTTTGTTGTAGGGTGATAGGTCTTCAATCAGAGTTCTTGACAAGCAGTGATGCAGGAGCTTCTTGACTGATTTGATATATGTTGTCCATGGAAGTCCTGAAGAGAATGTTGAAGAAGAAGACTCTTGATATTTTATGATTGTTCTTCTTCTTCTGAATGAAGATCACTGCTTGTAACTGTATGCTTCTGTATGATTTTCTTGTGTGAAGCTTTTCTGCTACTGTATGAATTCTTGCAGTCAGTCTGTGTGTATCACTGTATTTTTTTGACTAAGTACATTCTTGTTCTCTATCTTTGATTGTCGATCTTCTTTTCTTCTATGTCTTTTCAAAAATTTGAATCCTCTGTAATTAATGCTGACGGCCTGAGAATAATCAGCATTGATGTATTTCCTCAACTGTCCCGTGGAAAATCAACAAGTAATAATCCTGAGGAAGACCGTAATTAATGCTTCCTCTAATGAATACATTCAGAGAATGTTTGAGCATTAATTACTCTGGAATTTCCGCATTAGAATGGGGACAGAAGGCCGGAAATGGCTAAGTCTGAACTCGTCAAACAGTTGGCAGAATTCGTCGAACTGAATTACCAATTCGTCGAACTGAGATATTGAATTCGTCGACCAGACAGCTTCTTGTTCGTCGAGCTGAGTTCTAAGAATGTCGAGCTGATAATAGAACTTGCATGCTTCAAAACTTTGCCTTTTCTGTCTGAAGTTTGTCGAGCTGACAATCGCATTCGTCGACTAGAGTTCAGCAACAATTCTGGACTTAGTAGAGTATTTTGTGTTGATTGATATTCTGTGTGTCGACATTAATCTTATGGTGTCGACATAGATTTTCTGGTGTCGACATAAGTGGGTGTCGACTGATTAGTCTAGGTGTCGACACAAATCTTCTGGTGTCGACATAGCTGGTGTCGACACATGCCCTAACTGTCGACATAAATCTTCTAGTTACAGAATTCGTCGAGTAGAGTACTGAGTTCGTCGACCTAAGAAGTTGACTTCGTCGACCTGAGAAGTTGTGAACTTGAGATCCAGGTTCGTCGAGCTCAGAATCTTGTTCGTCAACCAAAGTCTGATGTTGGACTTAGAATAATCTGAAGTTAACCTGACTTTAGTTTGATGAAGTATCTCAGTTTTCGTCGACCAGAGAATGAAGATCGTCGAGCTCAGCTCAGAGAAATATCTAAAGTTCGTCGAGCTAAGAACGTCTTTCGTCGGCCTGAGTTCGACGAACGTCAAACACATTTTACTTAATCTTGAAATTTTCTAAGTCTTGAGTCTCTGATAGTCTTGTTGATAGCTGTTCCATCTGATGTTGACTCTAAGGACTTGGCCTAGACTCTAGGACATAATTATGACCCTGCCTATATATGTTGGGTCACATCCTAAGTTAGTGAACCTAGCCCAAATCAACTAGGGATCCAACAATCTCCCCCTATTTGGGTGAGGTGACTAATAGACTCAAAAAACAAACATAAAAATAAACAAAGCAAGAAAAAGATATATCTGACAAAGAATTAGCAACACATGCAGTAGATATATATGTACATAAGCTTTGTTTAAACATATAACACAGTTTGAAAGCAAATGTAGAAAGAAAAGCAAAGAAATTAAAACAAAGTAAGGATTACTTCTTCTGCATCATCTCTATGGGCTTGTCTTCTTTAATCTTTTCACCTGGCTTTGTAAAGATAATATCACTCTTTGGATCCAAAGCCTGTGCCTGTGTCATTGTCATGTCAGCTGCCCCAATAATCTTCAGGGATGTGGTTCTGGGGACAACTGCTTCAGGATGTTGCTTCATGTAGTCATCAACAATGAACATTTTATTTGCTTTGTCAAATCTTTTGAGTTCTTCCTTCCTGTATTTGGACATTGTGGAATATCCTGATATATCTTTGTCTTCAGTTTTTGCTTTATTAATCAAGGATAGACCAACAAGTTCCTGGAACCTGGCCATTTTAGCAATGTTTGCTGTTTCAGGATCCTCAAAAGGAACATGAGGTGAATATGGTCTCTCAGGACTTTTAGCTTTCTGATCTGCAGGGATACTTTGTTGTTGCTGCTGATGTTGTTGATGTTGTTGTTGTTGAGTTTCTGAAGAGTGATGTCTTTGCTGACTGCTTCTAGAAGATCTCCCTTGATGTCTCTGATAAGTTTGCATAGGGGCAGATCTCTGAGAGCTAGAGTCAGTGGCACCAGCTGATGGAGGAGATGGAGGAGGTGGATCTCTTCCGTATCTCTGAACTGGTGGAGGAGAATATTTTCTGATTCTTTTCTTCTCCTTTTGCTGATTTTTAGACAACCACATCCATGCTGGCATTCCTTTGTAAGGAGTAATATTTTGGATGATATAGAATGGGGTGTCATTCTTTGAGCTTGGCTTAGCAGGAGGAGGAGGAGTGGCTTTCCTTTTCTTTGACAACATTTTCTTCTTCTTAGCAGCTTCATCATCTGAGTCTTCTTCATAATCATCTTCATCATCATCACTGGCAGAACCCTGAGGGTTATCATATAGAGCATCCAATGCTTTCAAAGCTTTATCATAAGTAGCAGTCTTTTCTATAGCATGAGCAGAAGTTTCAAATGCAGGAATTTCAGTAGGAGTTGAAGAAGAGACTATACAAGAATCAGAAGTGACTGGGACAGAGCTTTCAGCTATTGCCTTATTTTCTTCTTCAATGTCAGCCAAGATCAACTCATCTAGATCTGGTATAGGGGAGTCATCCATCACAAAGATTGGTGCTGAGAGAGCTTTTGGAGGGGATGGAATGATTGTCAAGGTTGGTGCAGAAACTTGAATTACAAAGCTGTCACATAGTTGCTTAGCAACTGCTTGACTGATAGGAGGAGTATAGGGAACAATAGCCAACTGTGGCTTAGTAAATTCTTCTGGATGATACTGCATATATACAGTGTCAAAGGTTTTTAGCAATTCTTCTAAGTTAACTGTGGGATTTAGAACAAAATCACCAACAGTTGTGAATCCTTTAGAATCTGACTCATCAAAATCCATGTCAGTATCAATGAAATCAATTAATTCTTTATCTATATAATCTGTATATGTTGTTGTGGGGACTGGAGTATCTGCTGGTGCTGGAGCTGAAGTGTCTGAAGCTGTAGCTACTGCTTCATCATCAGGCATCTCCCCCTGCCTGATTTCAGTAGGAACTGAGTCCAGGCCCCTAACTGAGGAGGGGCAGCAGTGAGGGTAGATATTTGAGCAGATAAAGAGGTAATGGTAGTAGCAAGAGGTGTAATGGCCTCTGCTATAAGGGATTTCAGAAGGGGGTGATGATGGTGATGATAGATGAGATGGTAGTGGGGTCCAATGAGAAAGTTGTAGATGGTGTTGCAGTTGCTGTGGAAGGGGAGGCAACTATTGAGGGAACAGAGGGTGGAACATCACGTATGTGAAGGTTAGATGTTGATGGGGATGGAGGGGTGGCATCTTGCATCATTGTGTTTGATGGGAGGATGTAAGATGGTGTGGAAGATAAATGTGGGGGAAGTGGAGACTGTGGTGGTGTAGAAATATATGTGTCATGAGGGGAATCAGTAGGTGTTGTGTGTTGATTTTCTTGAAAAGGGGTAGATGGAGTGTCAGTGATGTCAAGTGGTGGAGATGGAGGTAGAGTAGGAACATGATTATGCTGTTGTGATTGGGGTGTTGAAGAAATAATGAGATAGGAGGTGAGTTGTTTTGCTGGAAGGGGTGCTGGAAGATATGGTGGTGTGGGATGAATCTCTTCAACAGGTGTGGGAGTGGCTTTAACAGCCCTAGTGCCTTCAGAATCTGGGGTGGAAGAGGTAGAAGCCTTAGTGGGCTTTGTGATTGTCCTCTCCCACCTGCCAAATAAGGCACAGGTGAGCCTTTTATTGCCATTGATGAATATGGTCTGGGAGACCAGTGATTCAGCAGTCGTTTCCTTGAGGAAGATCCCTAGGATCCTTCCAAAACACACTTCTTTATTGTTTTTTTCTTCTTTATCAGATCAAAGAGGATCTGAGCCCAGTCTACTTGCTTCTTATTTATTACTGCACACATGACCAAGAACTGATGTCTTGTGATGTAGTCATGGGTAGTATGCTTGCCAAGCAAGACCTTCCCAACAATGTCTGCCAGGAACTTGTATGCTGCAGACAAATGCCTCTTCAACAATTTATTTGGGTTGTCACCAGCATAACCCATCAGATTTAGTATCATATTAAACCTTTCAGAATCAATTTCTAATTCCTCTTTGCCATTTGTCAAACCAAATATTTCAGTTAAAACCGCGGGGGTTAAGGAGACAGTGTTACCGACGATGGATCCTGTCATAGTATTGTCTTCAGAAGTGGATGAAGTATAGACCCATTCTCTGATTTCTGTTCCTGCCAACGTTATCCTGTTGGTCATCAGGTTCTTCAGATTCTGTTCTTCCAGAAGTTCCAGAATATATAGAAAGATTGGATCCGAGTGCTGGAATGATTTGAAGTCGATATCAAATCCAGTGTCAAACTTCATAGCGGTTAGAGCACCTGCTGGAATTGCAATGGAATCACCTGCATATGAGAGAAACGTCGATCAAGTGTAATGGAACAAAAAGCGCGGGATGGAGGTCGAAGAAAATCTAGATATAAGGTTTTCCAGAATATGAATCGACAAACTCCGTTCCACGAAAATAAAATTAATTCTTCGAACTGAGGTCGACGAAATGAGTTAATAATAAATAATTTGTCGATCTCATTCACAAGACTTGAAGACACTTCGTCGAACTCCGTTCGATGATTATCTTCTGAAGCAAGTTCGTCGATCTCCGGTCGACGACAATTGTTTCACTCACAGAGAGTTCGTTGAACTCCGTTCGACGAACCTCTCTCAAACCTTCCCCGGTTCGTCGAACTCCGTTCGACGAACTTTGGAAAATTCGTCGAATGCAGACAGAACTTAAGCTAAGTATTCTCCATGATCATTCCCAGCTGATTTAGAAAGAAAGCATGATTTTTCTCATCGAGAGGTTTGGTTAATATATCAATTTTTTGTAAATCAGTGTAGATATAGACAAGCTTAATCTTATTTTTGTCTACACACTCCCTAATGAAATGATGTCTTATGTCAATATGCTTTGTCCTACTATGATGAACTGGATTTTGTGCTATGGCTATAATACTAGTATTATCACAGAATAAGGTTGAATTATTTAGGTTGGACCCATAATCTAGAATCTGATTCTATATCCAGAGCATCTGTGAACAACAACTACCTGCTGTAATATATTCTGCTTCAGTAGTTGAAGTTGACACTGATGTTTGCTTTTTACAGAATCATGATTCTAATCTCATACTCATGAACTGGCAGGTTCCTGAAGTACTTTTTCTATCAACCCTGCATCCAGCAAAATCAACATCAGAGTATCCAGTTAACTCAAATTCTGATTCAGCAGGATATCATAGGCCTAGATCAGGACAACTCTTTATATATCTTAAAATCCTTTTTAAGAAAATTAGATGAGATTCTTTAGGGTTCACTTAGAACATAGCACAAAGGCATGTAGCAAACATAATATCTGGCCTACTTGTTGTGAGGTATACTAGGTACCCAATAATGCCCATATAAAGTTTCTGATCTATAGGTTTTCCTGGTATATCAGAGTCCACAACAGCATTGGTGGCCATGGGAGTTTTCTTAGCTGAGGCATCAGCCATCCCAAACTTCTTTAGAAGTTCTTTAGTATACTTTGCTTGAGAGATGAAGATGCCATCAGGGAGCTATTTCACTTGGAGACCAAGGAAATATGAAAGCTCTCCCATGCTACTCATTTCAAATTTAGAATGCATGAGGTCAGAAAACCTCTTGCACAATTTTGAATCTGTAAAGCCAAATATGATGTCATCTATATAGATTTGTACTAACAAAATTTGGTCCTTATGATGTCTAGTGAAAAGGGTTTTATCTACAGTTCCTCTTGTAAATTTATGCTCTAATAAGAAACTTGCAAAGGTCTCATTCCAAGCCCTTGGAGCTTGCTTTAGACCATAAAGAGCCTTATTTAATTTAAAAACATAAGAGGGATAAGTTGGAGAAACAAAACCTGGAGGTTGTTCTACATAAACCTCTTCTTGTAACACTCAATTTAAGAATGCACTTTTCACATCCATTTGGAAAACTTTGAACCTTTTGAATGCTGCATAGGCAAGGAAGATCCTTATAGCTTCCAACCTTTCAACAGGTGCAAAGGTCTAGTCATAGTCAATTCCTTCCTCTTGCCTATATCCTTGAGCAACACGCCTAGCCTTTTTCCTCACAATGACTCCTTGGGCATCAAACTTATTCCTGAAAACCCATTTGGTTCCAATCACTGGGTAGTTTTGGGGTCTTGGAACCAAATCTCAAACTCTACATCTCTCAAATTGGTTTAGTTCCTCTTGCATTGCAAGGATCCAGTGGGGATCTTGCTCAGCATCATGAATGGTTAGAGGTTCAACCTGAGAGTGAAAACAGGCATGCATCAAGTCTTGGTTAAGTTGATGCCTTGTCTGTACACCTGCTGATATGTCTCCAATTACTTGAGATCTGGGGTGATCCCTAAGTGTGACAAAATCAGTGGGTGTAGTTGGTTGTGCAACAATATTTTGAATAAATTCCTCTTGTTTAATTATAGTTGCTGTTGGTTGAGGCTCATGTTCTTCAGCTTCATCTTCTTCACTATCTTCAATGACTTGTGGAGAGGGATGAGTGGGAACCTCTTGGGTGAGGTTTAGTCCATCCAATGTCTCACACAAGTGGGGTACCTGCAAGTTGATATGTCACCTTTCTGAATGTGACAGCCCCTATTCTCACTTCTCCAACTCCTTCTGACTGACCACATTTTGAGTCACCAAAGATAACCTTTGGCCCCATCTTGGACTTATAGTTGTGTAGGATGTCCTTGCTGCCAGTCATATGCTTAGAACAGCCACTGTCCATGTACCAAGTTTCATTTACCCCTGGACAATTTTTCACCTGCAATACAAACAGTTAGTGATTTTTGACCCAGGTTACCTTGGGCCCTTTGTATGGCTGATAAGAGAAACTAGTAATAACAGAAAATTCTGGCTGGGATTTATATACTAGGGAGTGGTATCTCCTAGGTGGAATTGTCAAGTCAGCTAGGGGATTAAATGATTTCCTAGAAGAATTTAAGTTTCTGTTAAAGTTACAGTTTTGGTTAAATCTTCCTGGGTTCGACGAATTTACGTAAGTTTGTCGATCAGAGTTCGACAAATTGGGTTGAGATCATCGATCTTTGCCTAGAGAATAAACATGTTCATTCTCTGCTCCCCACATTCATCGATCTCTGCAGGACGAACCATACAAAGTTCGTCGACCGCAGTTAGACGAATAGTGATAGCTATAGTTGGCGTTCAGAGTTCGTCGATCTGGGTTCGACAAACTGGCCCCTTTTCGTCAATCTGAGGTCGGAGAAAATTGCTGAACTTTGTTTTTATTTGGTGTTTTCTATTTTTCAATTCTGTCATTAGTTTTAATTTGTTCAAGAATTTTATTTACCTAATTTACTTGATCAGTATTCTTCTTTCCTTTCTCAGAAATAAAATTTATGGGTTGTGATAAATGGTTTTTCTGAATGATAGGTGGTTCACTAGATGATGCACCTAATCCTAACTTACTTCCATTGAATCTAGCATTAGATGTGTTAATGATTTCTGCTAGTTGTTTGCCTCTTCCATTTAATGATTCTTCTAGCTGCTTTGCCTTATTTAATTCATTTTCAGAAGGGTGATTTGTTTACTAAACATATCTATTTCATTTTTCAATTTAGTGTTTTCTAATACTAAGCTATCATAGTTAACTTGCTTATCTCTGAGAAGTTTGATTTCCTTCTCAGAGTTGATTAAATCCAAACACATAATTTTAAAATCTGATTTAAAAGATTCTGAATTATAATCAAACCATGATAATACCTTATCAGCTTCTGATTCAGAAGCTTCCTCATTTTCTGACTCTCCTTCTTCTGAGTTGCTTCTTGAGGCATCAATTGCCATGAGTCAAACCTCTTTTGCTCTTTCTTATTCTTCATCTTCACTGGAGCTTGAAGATGTTGACTCCTCTTCAGTCTCACTCCAAGTCTCAGCTACAAACCCCTTTTCCTTCCTCTTGTGTTTGCTGGAAGAGGGTTTGCTGGTGAACTGTTTTCTGGAATCCCTTTTCTTTTCTCTTCTCTTCTCTTTCTTCTGGTTCTCTGGACACTCAGAGAGAAAGTGCCCGGGATTTCTGCATCCATAACACACCACTTCCTTTGTTGGTGTCTTGTCATACTTTGGCCTCTCATCCTTTCTTGCTGACTTCCTCCTGAAGTCCTTTCTAGCCATCTTGAAGAATCTCTTTACAAAGAGACTCATGAGCTCTTCATTTGATGCAATGGATTATGATTCTTCTGAGGCTTCGAATGCTATATTCTGATCTCTTCTGGCTGCAGGAGGTGTTCTTTATTCAGCAGCATCCCTTGTCTTTATTAACTACTCATAAGATTTTAGTTTGCCCAATAGAGATTCAGTTGACATCTCATTCAGGCATCTGGTCTCCATGATGGGCCAAATTCTTATGTCCCATGATCTTCGGAAGCACATCAGAATTTTGTCATTCACTTCAGTGAGAGTGATGACCTTGTCCAGAGTTTTTAGCTCATTAATAATTGAGCTTAATCTGTTATACATCTCTGACACTGTCTCAGCTTCCTGTTTCTTGAAATTCTCATATTGGGATATGAAATTTGATCTCCTATCCTTTCTTTCATCAGCTGATCCATCAACCATTTTGTTTTGGGAATCCCAAATGGCTTTTGCTAATGTGCACTCTGCAACCTTCTGGAAAATGTCATCAGACATTGTTTGTGCAAATATGTTCATGGCTTTTGCATCAGCCATCTTGGCTTTCCTGTAACCATCATTATAATCTAGAGGAGGGACTGTAGTAATATCTGTAGAAGTGCTGGGAGGAGCAGCAGGTGGTGGAGGTACACCTGTTAAGATAGAAGCAAAAATATCTTCATCAATAGAATTCATGTATAGCTTGATTCTTGCCTTTCATATTCCAAACTTTTGCAAGTTGCAAACTGGAGGTCTGGTGCTTGCATAATCTTTGTTCTATGTCATGGCTGTGTTTCTACTTTAACAGTTAAATGTGAATAAAGTGATGTGGAAATCTAACACAGGATCTTTGGTTCAAGGGTTAACTTGTCCAACCAAAGGAACCTTGCTCTGATACCAATTGAAAATGAGGGTTAGGTCTACAATACTCTAGAGGGGGGGGGGGGTGAATAGAGTATATTTAAAATTTGTTAGGTCTCAAATAAGAGTGCTGATACAGCTTTTACTGTAAAATAAAAGAGTGCAGTATTTAAGAAAATAGAGAATAGAAAATAATAAACTTAATCACAGCCACACATCAAGAACAGAAAGAAAAAGGTAGGCAACCAGACAACACAAAAAGTTTATAGTGGTTCCCCAAATCTGGGTAGTCCTCTCTTCTACCACCCTTGGTAGGAATCCACTCAGGTTTTTGATCAGGTGCCTAACACCAATGGGTTTTGATCAGGTCCCCAAAAACCAACTCAAGTCATTTGGTTAGGAGACCTGCAACCAGGAATCACTTTTGAAGGGAGATGACAACCCGTTATACAGAGGGGGTGAGAGAGTGATTATGTCTTCTCATTCTTAATAAACTGAGAAGACTTATGTGGATTGATGTTTAGCAAAAGCTCCCCCTGAATTATTGAATGGTTCAAGAAGATTTGGAAGCTTTGTTGTAGGGTGATAGGTCTTCAATCAGAGTTCTTGACAACCAGTGATGCAAGAGCTTCTTGACTGATTTGATATCTGTTGTCCTTGGAAGTCCTGGAGAGAATGTTGAAGAAGAAGACTCTTGATATTTTATGATTGTTCTTCTTCTTCTGAATGAAGATCACTACCTGTAACTGTAAGCTTCTGTATGATTTTCTTGTGTGAAGCTTTTCTGCTACAGTATGAATTCTTGCAGTCAGTCTGTGTGTATCACTATATTTTTCTGACTGAGTATATTCTAGTTCTCTATCTCTGATTGTCGATCTTCTTTTCTTCTATGTCTTTTCAAAAATTTTAATCCTCTGTAATTAATGCTGACGGCCTAAGAATAATCGGCATTGATGTATTTCTTCAACTGTCCCGTGGAAAATCAGCAAGTAATAATCCTGAGTAAGACCGTAATTAAAGCTTCCTCTAACGGATACATTCAGAGAATGTTTGAGCATTAATTACTCAGGAATTTCCGCATTAGAATGGGGACAAAAGGCCGGAAATGTCTAAGTCTGAAGTCGTCAAATAGTTGGCAGAATTCGTCGAACTGAATTACCATTTCGTCGAACTGAGATATTGAATTCGTCGACCAGTCGGCTTCTTGTTCGTCGAGCTGAGTTCCAAGAATGTCGAGCTGATAACAGAACTTGCATGCTTCAAAACTTTGCCATTTCTGTCTGAAGTTCGTCGAGCTGACAATTGCATTCGTCGACTGGAGTTCAGCAACAATTCTGGACTAAGTAGAGTATTTTGTGTTGACTGATATTCTGTGTGTCGACATGAATCTTCTAGTGTTGACATAGATTTTCTGGTGTCGACATAAGTGGGTGTCGACTGATTAGTCTAGGTGTCGACACAAATCTTCTGGTGTCGATATAGCTGGTCTCGCCACATGCCCTAAGTGTCGACATAAATCTTCTGGTTCCAGAATTCGTCGAGTAGAGTACTAAGTTCGTCGACCTGAGAAGTTGACTTCGTCGACCTGAGAATTTGTGAACTTGAGATCCAGGTTCGTCGAGCTTAGAATCTTGTTCATCGACCAAAGTTTGAAGTTGGACTTAGAATAATCTGAAGTTATCCTGACTTTAGTTTGTTGAAGTATCTCAGTTTTCGTCGACCAGAGAATGAAGATCGTCGAGCTCAGCTCAGAGAAATATCTAAAGTTCGTCGAGCTGAGAACGTCTTTCGTCGACCTTAGTTCGACGAACGTCAAACTCATTTTACTTAGTCTTGAAATCTTCTAAGTCTTGAGTCTCTGATAGTCTTGTTGATAGCTGGTCCATCTTATGTTGACTATAAGGACTTGACCTACTCTCTATGACACAATTATGACCCTGACTATACATGTTGGGTCACATCCTAAGTTAGTGAACCTAGCCCAAATCAACTAGGGGTCCAACATTCTGGATTTAGGCTAACTGTATCATGATAGACCCACAATAATTTATCGTAGGGCGTTTGGATGAAAATTTGGAGTACCACCTGTCATGTACATCATATAGCTTAGATTGGTCTGCATTTGGTAAAACTGCTGAAATTGTGATAACATGAGAAATGGATAAAGGGAGTTTGGGCTAATAGTTTACTGATTTTTTGTGAAGTGAAAACGAGTTCATCATTAGGAGTCATGATGTGGAAGTATTTGGTTGACTGGTGTTAAATGGTGCTCGGGATCGACGAAACATCGTCCTTCCTGTAGAGAGAGAAGAGGGTCAAAATACATTAGGGTTAGATTAAGTATAAATTTATATGTGTTTTATTATGGGTTGATACCAATAATAATAAGTATCTTGCGAAAGGGAGCTTTGAGCTTCAGCCCATCATAGTTCCTAGTGCCCTCAAGAGCCCCCTTCACAGGGAATGCATTGGGCAGTCCAAGGTTGACGTAAGCCGTAAGACTAAATGGATTACAAGAGTAATTATAAATATACTAGGATTACACTTACACTAACACTCCCCGATGTTGCGGGAGTTAGGTTGGGTCTCACGAGCGGTAGGCTTGGTGGTTTTGGAGATGGGCAGGTTAGCCTGGCGAGCTGGTGGCTCGGTAGATATTTATGACGGATGGGATAGTCCGGGGAGCATTAGCTCAGCGGGGAATACATTAATATTTCATGTGGATAAGTATAAGGTGGTGGGTATTTGGTATTGGAGGGTCGTCGCACCGACACTAATACGTTGATTCAGCAAGTGTGGTTTAACACTTAACCAAATAAAGTCTGGTGCCTTAGCCTGCAAGAGTACGTAGGAGCTCCTCTTAGTGCACCAGCATTGAGGCGTACGATAGGTCTGACTAGTTGTATTGATACCGTCTTAGAGGTGGGCGAGGCCCAACCCACCACTTATGTTTGCCACTACGGAGGTATCTTGGGAGGTTAGGCTCCAGAAACGGGGAACTAAAGGTCTTTGTGCACAGAGTCAGGTGTGTGTGTTGCACTTGCATGTTCTTATCATAGCATAAGAACATGTCATAGCATATTCATTGCATATAAACCTTGACACATATTGTATAAATTTGTGTGGAACTCTTTAAACAATAGGCCTTGCAAAATAACCCCTTGGTTTATAGGTTTGTATGGGCATTCCTATAGGTCATGTTTACTTACTTAGTTTACCTTCTTGTACCTTTACCTGATCGCCTTTTTCATGTGTATCTCATATTGCTTACCTACTATTTGCTTACTTATACTTTCTGTGATTTTATACTCATGAAGACTAGTTCCGCCGTCACCTGCTTACTTTAGTTTCTCTCCACCTTAAATACCTTCCATTTCCATCTCCCCGCTCGGTGCCTGGGAGCCATGAGGGAGGGGTGGGGGATGATAGGACTACTTCTTTTTGACTAATGTTCATTGACCAAATCATTTTAGGGGATCGTGGTCTAACACCCCCATCCGTCATTTGACATATAATAGAATGTCCAGCTGGAACCCGACGACATATACCACAGACAGAAAGAAGGGTTACGTATTAATAACCAAACATTCCAATTAATACTACTCGTCCTAACACAGAGCATTCTAGCGAAAGCCTTTGAAAGTAGAAAGAACCCAAACTGAATAATCAATTTACATGAATGTCCACAATCACTATCACTGGTATGAAATAACAATACACTGAAAGAAACATGGCCTAATGGCCTTACAATAGTTCAGTTAACAAATAGTGTCTTACATACATCGGCCCGCAGGCCGGCCACACATGACAAAATAAAAACAACTATTCGCTAAGGCCTTCGAGGGCCAGCACGGAAGCATGGGCTCCAGCCCGCTATTTTGCACTCGGCTCCACAGCACCTGCAAGCAACATTCCACCACATGGTGACAAACAGGCAACGGTCAGCTAAAGCCGACCAAATAATAACGACCCCGTCACTTTCTCGGGACGGCGGTGCTCCTTCCCTGCATATCATTAGCCCAGCAAAACAATTATCCAAAAACATATTTCTCCATAGGTGTAGGCTCGCCCGGCAAAACACCCCGTGCACTCAGGGTACATTAACGGTGAATCCTGACACTTCAGTGTCTTCACCACCACCCTCAGGATGACAACAACATGAGCATTTCAGCCTTCCTGACCACTATCAAAGGCTCCCGATTATGTCAACGGCCAGTCCCATTTTCGGGTCTCTCGCACCGAACCACATAGCCCAGGTCCAATTCCACTTGCCCGTTGCTCAACCGCATAGTTCACCTTAAGACGTACGCACGGGCCAAGCTTCTCTCGGATCCAAATATTCCAAACAGTAACATAACCCAGTTATGTTCAAGGCCGATTCCCAGACTGCCAAGTTAGTAGAACAACGATTCCGCTCAGTTTTCCGGGTGTGCCTTGGAGCTAACCTCCAAGGATCCCTGCTGCAATCTACCACGTAGAAACCCGAAAACCCAAAGCACAGATTCTTCTCCGGCAAATCAAAACAAATGCAACATCAGCGATCCAGACCAACATGTCCGGGTAAGCTTCACATACAATGCCTACGCCCGTACTTCGATTTCAGACTCTATATGCAACACAAGGGGGACTATTCATATCAACCCCAAGGAACACCACGCACTCACCGCACACTCGCGGGAGCGGGTTTTCCCTATGCAAAAAAGGAAGATCTTCACATGCTCAAGTTGAGAATCGTTACCCTTGTAGTACGCTTTGGCCCAAGAAAAAACTACACGGATGGGAATCTTCGCAACGAACTTTGCTCCACAGATCCACTCTTAGATCTCAAAACGGTGCTCCGATGGTCCGCCGGTGGCCGGAAAACTCCTCCTTCTTCCTCCTCTTTCCAACTCCTTGAGAGAGAGAGAGAGAGACTAAGGGAGAAAATGAGGAATTGATCCTCCATTTCCGACTTTAACAGAGCAGGGTTTCCCCAGGGCCGTCGGATTTAAAATAAAGAAATCGAACGGCTCTGATCCGCTCAAAAATCAATAGAGCTGGGTCGAACACGGCTTAGCACACGGCCATGTCCATGGCCGTGTGCCTCGATCCAGGCACGATCGTCGAACACAGAGACTTACACGGGCTCAGACACACCCGTGTCCCCATCGATAGGCCCGTGTCGGGTTCCTCGACACGCCCGTGTCCGGGGGAGTGTCACACATAACTGCCACGCCAACCGACATGACCCTGCTGAACACGAGTATTGACACGGGTAGGCACACGCCCGTATCACATGACACGCTCGTGTCATTAAGCCGTGTTCCTTGTCGTGTCCTTCTCTGGATGAAAACGGCCAAAACACAAGCCAGACACGGCCTTGGAAACGCCCGTGTCCTAGGCCGTGTACCCCTATACAGGCACCAAAATCCCATTTTACGCGACCAACTCAAATACAATTTGTGTTGCGTTACAAATCTCCCCACTTATGGAATTTTGTCACGAAATTAAGTAAAGGTACACAAAATTACAAGTTACCTGAACGGAATAACTCGGGGTATTCTTACAACATAGTTTGCTCTCGCTCCCAAGAAAGCTCCTCACGTCCGCAATTATCCCAACGGACTTTAACCATTCAGATATCCTTGTTGCGGAGTCGCTTGACTTCAATGTCCTCTATACGTATAGGCTTTACCTTTGTCGTCAACTTGTAATCAACTGGCACTTGATCAATCGCAACTATCTGCGAAGGCTCTTGCACCGCCTTACCCAACACCGATACGTGGAACACATCTTGTAGCCCACTCAACTCCACCAATAGCTTCAATGAATACGCTGCTTCGCCAACACGCTCCAGGATCTCAAATTGTCCAAGGTATCTCGAACTCAGCTTCTTCAAGCGTCGAACCCGCGTGACTCCCTTGAACGGCTTAATTTTCAAGTACACCCAGTCCCCAACACTGAACTCCACGTTCCTATGCTTGGCGTTATAGTACTTTGACTGTCTGTCCTGAGCGATCTTCAACCGTTCCTGAATTGTTCGTATCACTGAAGTGACATCTTCCACCGCTTGGCGTTTGTAAAGATTCGACTCGCCCGTCTCCAAACAAGACAACGACGTGCGACTATTTCTCCCGTACAAGGCCTCGAAAGGCGCCATTCCAATATTTGCCTGAAAGCTATTATTATACACAAACTCCACCATGTACATGTGATCTTCCCACTGCTTTCCAAAATTTAGGACGCACATGCGAAGCATGTCCTCCAACGTCTGGTTAACCCTCTCGGTTTGGCCATCCGTTTGCGGATGAAAGGCTGTGATGAACTTTAGCTTAGTACCCAACAAACTATGCACCAACCTCCAGTCATTCGACGTGAAGCATCCATCTCGATCACTAACAATACTGCGGGGCACACCATCCAACCGTACAATATTCTCCACATAGAGTTTGGCAAACCTTTCCACTGGATCTTCCTTCCTGATCGGGATGAAGTGCGACAACTTTGTCAACCTATCTACGACCACCCAGATGGCATCGTTTCCCCTCTGCGACTTCGGCAAACCATGCACAAAATCCATAGTTATGTCGTCAAATTTCCATTTCTGGATAGGCAAGGACTTTAGGAAACCTCCGGGCTTCTAGCACTCCGCCTTAACCAAGGCACAAGTTTGGCACTTAGCCACATAAAGTGCTACATCTTTCTTCAATCCTGGCCACCAAAATAATTTCTTCATGTCTCTATACATCTTCGTGCTTCCCGGGTGGATTGAGTACTTAGTATGATGAGCCTCGTACATCAACTGCTCCCAAAGATTATCCACACTAGGAATGCATAGGCGACCGTCCTTCCTTAGCAACCCATCCTCAACAGTAAACTGGGAATTTGACCCATCCAATGATTCATCCAAGATCTGCTTTATGCTGTTATACTGAATCAAAGCCCGCCGAACTCTATCAGCTAGGTCACACTGCACATCGGTCCAAAATAATTTTGCCTCAGTACTAGACTGCTTGTGGACGCAAGATATCTCCAAAGCCTACAACTCACGGACCAATCTCTCATTATGTAATGATAACCAGTTGGCTTGTGCAGGAACCTTACGACTCAACGCATCCGCCACTACATTACCTTTCCCTGGCACATAATGTATCTTAAAGGTGTAGTCCCATAGGAACTCCATCCACCTCCGCTGCCTCATGTTCAGATCCTTTTGATCTAACATGTACTTCAAGCTCTTTTGATCGGTGTATATATAGACTTTCACACCGTACAAATAGTGCCTCCACAGCTTTAAAGCAAATATCACGGCCGCTAACTCCAAGTCATGGACCTGATAATTTCTCTCGTGAGCCTTCAATTGTCATGAACCGTAGGCTATCACACTCCCATACTGTAGCAGAACACAACCCAAACCACTGCCCGAAGCATCACTATAGATTTCGAACCCTTCGGTTCCATTTGGGGAGCAAAAAATAGGCGCTGTGGTCAACCACCTCTTCAACTCTTCAAAAGCTTGTTCGCACTCCGAAGACCACACAAACATCTGATTCTTCCTAGTCAATGTCGTGAGTGGTAGCGCTATCCGCGAGAAGTTCTCTACGAAGCGCCTATAGTAGCCAGCAAGCCTTAGAAAGATCCGGACCTCCGCCACAATAGTCAAAGTAGGCCACTCCCGTATCGCCACTATCTTCGCCGGATCCACAGCTATCCCTTCTCCACTAACAACATGACCAAGGAACGCTATCGATGATAACCAGAACTCACACTTGGAGAACTTAGCATATAACTGGTTTCTCCTCAATGAATCCAACACCATGTGCAGGTGATTGTAGTGATCCTCTTCACACTGCGAGTACACTAGGATATCGTCGATAAATACTATCACAAAACGGTCCAGGTACTCTCTGAACGTCTTGTTCATCAGATCCATAAACACGGATGGCGCATTGGTCGAACCAAACGGCATGACCGTGAACTCGTAATGCCAAATGCTGTCTTTGGGATGTCGCTCTCCCTTACCCTCAATTGGTAGTAACCGGACTTCAGATTTAACTTCGAATATACCGTTGACCAAACCAACTGATCAAATAGGTCATCAATTCTCGGGATCGGATACTTATTCTTTTCCGTAAGCTTGTTCAATTCCCGGTAGTCGATACAAAACCGCAAGATCCCATCTTTCTTCTTAACGAAGAGAACCGGTGCGCTCCAAGGAGACGAACTTGGACGCACATAACCTTACTCCAACAACTCTTGCAGTTGCACCTTCAACTCCGCCATCTCTTTTGGCGCTATCCGATAGGGGGAGCGTAACACCGGTTTGGCACCCGGTACCAGCTCAATAGTAAAGTCTATCTCCCACTGAGGAGGAGCTCCTGGGAAATCATCCGAGAACACATCAGGATACTCAAACACAACTGGGATCCTGTCCAGACTTGGCTTAGGCATCGAAGTCCGTACTAGAGTGACAAACAGCTCTAGCCCACGCCGAACAGCCTTGATCACCTGAAGGGCTGACATCAAAACTTTCCCTGCCCCCTTCATGCCCGCAAACGTAGTCTCCCGTTCAGAATTTAATCCCAACTTAATGTCCTTTCGGTTGCAATCAATGTAAGCTCGCTGCTCGGAGAGCCAGTCCATACCAAAGATTACATCGAACTCTACTAACCGTCGAATCAACGCTCGCAAATCAAACTCCTGATCCCTAATCCGAATCTTGACTGCACAGACCTTATCCACGCACATTGAGCACCCATTAGTCAACAACACATCCAACTTGTCTTTTGCCATCGAGGGAGGGACCCTGATGCACGTCACAAATCGTTCGGACAAGAAGGAATGCGAAGCTCCCGTATCAAACAAGGCTCTCACCGGACACACGAGAATCAATACAAATCCTAGCAACAATTGAGGTAAGCTAACACATAAAAGAGGTAACCACTACAAAAGTTAATCTGCTATAAATTAACTCATACCTATTACCACGTCAGCTTGCTTTATGGCCTCTTGCAAACCAAGATTATAAACTCTAGGCTGGACTGGAGCATGATGGGATGCGGTTGACTCCACCGCCTTCCCTTTCTCCTCATAAGTCGCTCCAGACTTCCTCTCAGACTTTGCACGTCCGCTCCAACACTCACGAGCAAAATACCTCGTCTTCCCACAGTTGTAGAAAGCTCCTGGGACTCGACTTGTGGTTGCCCCTGACACACCAGACGAAGGGGCTGAGTTCAAAGTCCTCTGCTTCTTGTTCCATCTGCGGAATCCTGACTTTGCACTAGGCACTTTGAACTCTGCCTTCTTTTCTTCTGAGTCCTTCTTCTCTAGCACCCTCTTCACAACCTTTTCTAAAGATCGGGCCGAGTTGACCAAGGCTAGGAAGCCCTGCGCCTTAGGCCCAGCAAGGAGTAATTGTAGGTCACCACGAAGACCCTCATAAAATCGGTTGGTCTTCCTCTCCTCTTCCGTAAACATAGCCTCAGCATAACGACCCAACTGTGTAAACTCGTGGATGTACTCGTCCACACTTCTGGATCCTGGAGTCAACCGAAGATATTGGTTCTCCATCTCAAGCTTCTGAGCAGAGGGTAGATATCTGGCCAGGAACAATCTTGAAAATTCCTCCATAGGCACATCAGCAAGCTGCCTACCCACTAAGAGATGAAACTCCAACTCATCCCACCACAACCTCGCTTCACCCGCCAAAAGAAAGGTCGCTATGGTGATCTTCTGCCACTCCTTAGTTAACGTGGCTGTCAAAACCCTCTTTATCATAGAGAGCCAGTCCTCAGCTTGAGCTGGCATTCCAGTCCCGTCAAATACGGGGGGATGAAAGCCCATTACATGCTTAAGCTGCTTCTCCGTAGCTCTCCTTGGCTCTACCAGATCAACTGCTGTGCGCTCCACCACTCTCGGCTCTGCCGCCCTAACCGGTTCTTGCTCCACGACAGGAGGTGCCTGGTGCATCTGCCCTAAAGGTTGGACATTAATCATTGCAAATACGGCTTCAGCCACCATCCTGATGGTTTCCGCTGAAGGAGGTGTAGTAGGCATGTCTCTCGGTGCACTACTTTCCGCCGATTGCGGATGCTCCGATTGACCAGCACCACTCCTAGTTGCCTACAGAAGCAAAGACACACAATTAGACGACAACCAAATTGCTAAAAGCAATCTTTGGAACACACAGATTCCACAAAACAAGTGTATTTTTCATTCCTAAGTGGACATTCATGGGTTCTTTTTGATGTTATAACGATGACGCACACATGTGCTCACCACCCCTTAAAAGAATTCGTCCAAGAATTCATTTAAGCCTGACCGTAACCAGAAGTCTGATACCAAATTATAACACCCCCATCCGTCGTATGACATATAATAGAAGGTCCAGCTGGAACTCGACGCCATATACCACGGACAGACGGAAGGGTTACGTATTAATAACCAAACATTCCATTTAAGACTACTCGTCCTAACAAAGAGCATTCTAGCGGAAGCTTTTAAAAGTAGAAAGAACCCAAACTGAATAATCAATTTACATGAATGTCCACAATCACTATCACTGGAATGAAATAACAATACACTGAAAGAAACATGGCCTAATGACCTTACAATAGTTCACTTAACAAATAGTGTCTTACATACATCGGCTCGCAGGCCGGCCACACATGACAAAATAAAAACAACTATTCGTTAAGGCCTATGAGGGCCAGCACGGCAACATGGGCTCTAGCCCTCTATTTTGCACTCGGCTCCGCAGCACCTGCAAGCAACATTCCACCGCATGGTGGCAAACATGCAACGGTCAGCTAAAGCAGACCAAATTATAACGACCCCGTCCATTTCTCGGGATGGCGGTGCTCCTTCTCTGCATATCATTAGCACAGCTAAAGAATTATCCAAAAACATATTTCGCCACAGGTGTAGGCTCGCCCGGCCAAACACCCCGTGCACTCAGGGCACATTAACGGTGAATCCTGACACTTCAGCGTCTTCACCACCACCCTCAGGATGGCAACAACATGATCATTTCAGCCTTCCTGACTACTATCAAAGGCTCCTGACTATGCCAACAACCAGTCCCATTTTCGGGTCTCTCGCATCGAACCACATAGCACAGGTCCAATTCCACTCGCCCGTTGCTCAACCGCGTAGTTCACCTTAAGACGTACGCACGGGCCAAGCTTCTCTTGGATCTTAATATTCCAAATAATCACATAACCCAGTTATGTTCAAGGCCGGTTCCCAGACCGCCAAGTTAACAGAACAACGATTCCGCTCAGTTTTTCGGGTGCGTCTTGGTGCTAACCTCCAAGTATCTCTACTGCAATCTACCGCGTAGAAACCCGAAAACCCAAAGCACGGAGTCTTCTCCAGCAAATCATAACAAATGCAACATCACCGATCCAGACCAACATGTCCGGGTAGGCTTCACACACAATGCCTATGCCCGTACTTCGATTCCGAACTCTATATGCAACAGAAGGGGGACTATTCACATCAACCCCAAGGAATACCACACACTCACCTCACACTCGCGGGAGCGGGTTTTCCCTATGCAAAAAAGGAAGAGCTTCACATGCTCAAGTTGAGAATCGTTACCTTTGTAGTACGCTTTGGCGCCATGGAAAAACTACATGGATGGAAATCTTCGCAACGAACTTTCCTCCGCTGATCCGCTCTCAGATCTCAAAATGGTGCTCTGATGCTCCGTCGGCGGCCGAAAAACTCATCCTTCTTCCTCCTCTTTCCAACTCCTTGAGAGAGAGAGAGACTAAGGGAGAAAATGAGTAATTGATCCTCCATTTCCGACTTTAACAGAGCAGGGTTTCCCAAGGGCCGTCAGATTTAAAATAAAGAAATCGAACGGCTCTGATCCGCTCAAAAATCAACAGACCTGGGGCGAACACGGCTTAGCACACGGCCGTGTCCCAGGCCATGTGCCTCGATCCAGGCACGATCGTCGAACACAGAGACTCACACGGGCTCAGACACGCCAGTGTCCCACTCGACATGCCCGTGTCGGGTTCCTCGACACGCCCGTGTCCGGGGGCATGTCACACATAACCGCCATGCCAACCGACACGACCCTGCTGAATACGGGTACTGACACGGGTAGGCACACGCCCGTGTCACATGACACGCCCGTGTCATTAAGTCGTGTTCCTTGTCGTGTCCTTCTCGGGATGAAAACGGCCAAAACACCAGCCAGATACGGCCTTGGACACGCCCGTGTACCCCTATACAGGCACCAAAATCCCTTTTTACGCGACCAACTCAAATACAATTTTCGGGGCATTACACGTGGAGCCGAACCTAAAGATGCAGCCCCAGAAGTCGGTGCGCTTAGAGACGGGATAGTCTAGCATGGGGTTCAGGAAGCAGGGAAAATGAGTACCGATCATTAGTAGTTATTGTAGATTTGCTTCCACGTTGAGTGACTTGT
Source organism: Platanthera guangdongensis (assembly GCA_039583875.1). Taxonomy (NCBI): domain Eukaryota; kingdom Viridiplantae; phylum Streptophyta; class Magnoliopsida; order Asparagales; family Orchidaceae; genus Platanthera; species Platanthera guangdongensis. Next base: position 119,521,117 of record CM077150.1, on the reverse strand, counting down.
AGTGAGAATCATGATGTATCGGGCAAGAGCCCTTTTTATTAGTACTTTGATTTATCGTTACTGTGGACTCTCCCTTCATGGAGATTTATTTTATATTCATTTGATTTCTGGTGGACCAGTATTTGAGTATCATTTCACTCATGTACTTACTTTTATCTTCTGCGATCGGTGTGGCCTGCAGGATTGGCGTTTTATAGTGACGACCCTCCCGGGTGTGTTGGTGTCACGACAAAGCGGACGTTCTGGGCATACGACCATGTTGGTTTTTTTTTTAAAAAAGTGTCTTACACGTCGGCTGCCCGTCATCATCCCCAGTGAGCCAACGGTCCCAGCCGCCTCCCTGTCCGACAACCACCACTACCACCTACGTTGAGGTGGGGGCTATCAATTGGTGGAGACATGGCTGCCGGAGGGGACATTTCTAGCAAAACCGCATCCACTCTATTTTCATGAAATTTCTTCCGAATTGCTCAATAAATCGGGCTCAACTAAGCCCGACATCTCCCTTAGTTGATCTAAGAGGCCAACACAGAGGGAGAGGGGTATAATTCGACCTTTTGGGATGCGTGAAGCCTTGCCGATCGACGGGGCCCCATTGCAGATCGGGGTGTCGTTTGGTGCTCTGCAACTGCACTATGGGAAGGCTCGACTACTTCACAGAAATTGTGGAAAAGGCAGCTGGGGGCTAGGGATGCATTTAAGATTACCAAATGGTGAAGAGGAAGGGTGTACCATCAATGACCATTAATGGTCATGAAGGTGACCTTTCAGCCCTGGCTTGGGGGGGGGCGTGAACTTGGGCTCAACTTGGCCTGGAAAAGGCTGGAAACCTCTCCTCTCACCCAGGGGAGTTGAATCCATCATTAAAGATGAGTAGAGAGGTCCTTGGCCTCCCTTGGCCATGAATGGCCTCTCTTTCTCTCTCCTCCATAAAAGGGATGATGGAACTTTCTCCCTCCTAGTCACCATTTACAAAACATGGATGGCCTATTATGTAACTCTCTGCCTCATAGACTAGTGGGCCACTCCAATTGGGCCTAGCCCAAGTGGGTTGGGCTTGATTAGATAAAAGTAGGCCATTTTGACCTAAAATCGAGGTGGAGTTGACTTTGGAAATTGGACCTGTTTGTTTGACCACAATGGGTCCTTGGTGACCCATTGGACTCCCATAGGGTCTAGGAAGGGTTAGGTAGGGTTGGCTTGGCACCTTGGAGGCCACTTGACCCTTACTTAGGGCACTTTGACCATTTTAGGGCTAGGGTTGACTTTGGTCAACCTAGCCTCTTTGGTTGATCCTAATGGGTCCTTGGTGACCCATTGGCCTCCCTTAGGGCTTAGGTAGGTCTAGGTGGGTCACTTTGGCTAAGGGAAGGTAAATTGACCATGAGTGAGCTTAGTTTGACCTAATTAAGGTCTCGGTTGACTTTGGTCAACTTGGCCGTTTTGGTTGACCCCAATGGGTTCTTGGTGGCCCAAGGGTCCTCTTAAAGGGTTAGGGGTGTTATGGTGGGGTCATGGAGTCAAGTTTAAGCCCTAAAGTCAAGCCCTATGGTGGGTAATTGAAAATTACTATTTGCAGTCAATAGTTGCCGATATATCGGTGGTGTGGGACTCTGCGAATGTGTTTCTAGAGAAGCTACCGGGATTGCCACCGCACCGGAGAAGGATTTTCAGATCCAGTTGGTTCCGGGAGCTAAGCCGGTGTTTAGGGATCTCAATCGGATGGCTCCAAAGGAGCTGGTGGAGTTCAAGAGTCAGTTGTAGGAGCTAGTGGAGGATGGATTCTTTAGGCCAAGCTCCTCTCCTTAGGGAGCTCCGATCTTGTTTGTGAAGAAGAAGGATGGGACCCTCATGTTGTCCATCGATTATCGTGCACTAAACCGGTTGACAGTGTGAAACACATATCCACTGCAAAGGATCGATGAGTTTTTTGATCACCTAAAGGGAGCGCATTGGTTCTCAATGGTGAATCTGAGGTCAGGATACTATCAGCTATGGATTCAGGAAGAAGTCATCCCGAAGACGGCATTTAGTAGCATATATGGCATGTATGAGTTTATCATGATGCCCTTTGGGATCACGAATACACCACCGACTTTCATGAGTTTGATGAACCGGGTGTTCGAGCCGTACCCCAACAAGTTTGTCATTGTATTCATAGATGACATCCCAATTTATTCGAGGATGAAGGAGCATGCATATTACTTTGGTGTCTTCGGACGAATCAGAGCTTTATGAGGAGTATCTGGCCGCCATGAGCACTACCGATGATATTCGAGATCGCATCAGGTCCGAGTACAGGAGGGATGACAAACTAGAACCGGTATTCAGGACTTTGAAGGCAGGCACAGACGGGCAGTTTAAAGAGAAGGATGGGTTGTTATGCTTTATAGGACATGTGTACATACCGGCTAGGGGAAAAATTTGGGACGACATTATGACCGAGGCTCAATGCAGCAGGTACTCGGTGCACCCAGGCGTCAGCAAGACGATGGCCGACCTGAAGGGGACGATTTACTGGCCGGGCATGAAGAGGGATATCATATACTTCGTGACCCATTGCGAGGCTTGTTAGTTAGTAAAGGCAGAGTGTAAGAGTCCAGCCGGATTATTGCGGCCACTTCAGGTGCCGGAGTGGAAGTTCGATGATATCGCCATGGATTTCATACAAGGTCTTCCTCGGTCACATGCGGGGAACGCCTCGATATGGGTGATCATCAATCGATTTACGAATGTGGCTACATTTCTACCGATCAGGAAGGACGCCCCAGTGGGTGTCTTGGTACGGAGGTTTGTGGAACAGTTCGTCTGATACCATGGAGTGTCGAGGACGATAATGGCCGATCGTGATTGACGATTTATGCCTAAGGAGTGGAGGTCGGTCCAAGTTTATTTGGGAACCCGGTTGACATATAGTACCACCTTCCATCCTCAGACAGATGGGCACACAGAGCGCACCAATCGAACATAGAAGGATTTGTTGCATCTTTACATACTGGACCACGGAGAGCCATAGGAGAGACAGCTACCATTGATTAACTTCTCGTACAACAACAACCACCAGTCCAACATCGGTATGTCCCCTTTAGAGGTTTTATACTCGTGGAGATGCAAGACTCCTTTGTCATGGATCCAGGATGAGGATCCAAAGGAACTTGGCTCGGAGTTCTTCTAGGAAACGTAAGCTCAGGTGCAGTTGATTCGAGACAGGATGTTGGAGGCCCATAGTAGACATGCCAAATATTACGATGCTCGACACTATCAAGTAGAGTTCAAGGTAGGAGATCGGGTGTTTTTGAAGATACGACCGATGGATGGAGTCTCGCAGTTGCGTTGTCGGAAGAAGCTCTGTCTGAGATACATGGGGACTTATAGGATCCTGGAACAGATCAGTCCCTTGGCTTACATACTTGAGCTGCCGCAAGAGCTAGCGGGTTTGCATGACGTCTTCCACATCTCCTCCCTTAGGAGAGCTTTACTTCACCCGGAGCAACAGATTATGACTACAGTTGGGCCTATAGCTTTTGACCAATCAGTGCACCTGGAGACGATCCGGATAGATGATACTGGGATACGGGTCTTGCGGCGCAAGAAGGTTCCACTGGTCAACGTCTTGTGGCGGAATCATGGACAATAGGAGCACATGTGTGAGCCGCAAGACTTGATGCAGCAAAAGTACCTAGAAATTTTCAAGTCAGGTATCCCCTTTAACCTCTCTGGATGTTACATTTTACTTTTCGCACATGAAACCACGTAGGCCTAACCTAAATTTCGGGGACGAAATTTTTAGTTTTTTGTATTGGGATTTGTAACATCCCTCAAACAACTAGAGCACTAGGAGTGGTTTTGTCATGACTAGGTCATGACAAAACCCTAGGAAGCCCAAGAAGTCCAAGGGAACCTAGGAATGAAGGTGAGATCACCATGGTCTGCAAATAACATTTTTAAATTATCTAACCTAGGGTTTGACTTGAGGGCCTCACCTTGATGTTATGACCCCACCACAACATCTCTAGCCCTTTAGAAGGTTCATTGGGTCACCAAGGACCTATTGGTGTCAATTAAAAAGGTCAAGTTGACCAAAGTCAACCCTAACCCTAATATGGTCAAAGTGCCCTATCTAGGGCCAGAGGACCTTCCCTTAGCAAATTTGACGCCACCTAAACCTCCATAACCATTTAGGAGTTTCATTGGGTCACTAAGGACCCACTTGGGTTAACCCAAGTGGTCAAGTTGACCAAAGTCAACTTAAACACTAAAGTGGTCAAAGTGCCCTAAATAAGTGTCAAGTGGCCTACAAGGTTTCAAACCAACACTACCCAAGTCTTCCTAGACCTTAGGGGATGCCAATGGGTTACCAAAGACCCATTGAACTCAACCCAAAAGGTCAAATTGACGAAAGTCAACTCAACCTTAGTTTATGTCAAATTAGCTCAAGTTGACCCAACCTAGCCCAATCCATTTGGGCTAAGCCAAATTGGAGTGGCCCATTAACCTTAGGGGCTGATATTTACATGGAATGCCATTTATTTTCTAGAAATGGTGACTAGGAGAGAGAAAGCTCATTTTCCCTTTAATGGAGGAGAGAGAAAGAGAGAGAAAGAGGGCCATTCATTGCTTGGAAGGCTAAGGGGCCTCCTCTCTTCATCTCCAAGGCTTGATTCATCTCCCCTGATGAATTAGGAGAAGATCAAGGGGTTTTCCAGGCTATACAGAGGCTGGATTCAGTGGGATATACCATGGCCGAACCTCTCCCCCATAGCCATTAATGTTAGACCCCTCCTCTTCCCCATTTTGCTTTTTAAAAAGCTTCACCAGACTGAGAGGACAATTTTTCACCCTTCGCCTGAAGAAACTGAGCTAGTTGGTTGTGTAGTTGTAGAGTAATGAAAGCGCCAGCACCGCCCATGGCAACCCGACGATCAGCATGGAAACAACCTTTCACTAAGGTCCTCCTCTACTCCTTTCTTCGTGCGCTAGAATATTAGATCATTTAGGAGAGAAATCGGGCTCAATAGAGCCCGCTTGGGAGAGAAAAAAATTCAAAATTTTCCATGAAAATTTACCTCTCGAGTTTGTCATAAACAGCCCCTCCGGTGGCCATGCCGCCGCCCGACGATAGCCCCCACCTCAACGGAGGTGGTGGTGGTCGGTTGGCCAGCAAATGGCTTGAAAAGATGCTCCAGGTTCGGTCAATCATGGTCTTTGGTTGGAGGAAGATGACGATGCCAGGGCCATCCGATCATGCTTTAAGATTCGTGCCATTAATTCATTTTATTTCATTTTTTATACAGTTATTGGACTATTTTAACTTAATTATTAAACATACTTAGGTTCACCTACAGAAAAAGTGGTCTACATCGAAGTTGTAGCCCTATGAGTCTAGTTTAATCTGAATTTAGTTTGAACGAATTTGGAGTTAATGTTGGGTATTGTATCCACAATGCACCTGATTTGAAGAAGCCCCTGGACAAGCTAAGGTCAATAGACTATGTATTTGATAAAATCCTTCTAGTTGTGCTTGCAGTTTTTCCACGCTAAGTGCACACCAATGTCAGGGTGCAGTAGGTCAATATACACGGGTCTGCACGACGTAATCCCTCGTTGAGCAGATCAGTGTGTTGGCCTACGTGTACTCTCTCTATTGGAGTGCACTTATTTTCAAGCACAGGGCTGTAAATATGCAAGAGCAGACAAGGAGCAAGGATGGGTCAATGAGCATCTCATGGGTGGAAAGACGAAATTTCGTCTAAGTTAGAATCGACGAGAATCACCAAGTGATTCTCGCCGATTCGGCGAGAATCACTTGGGATTCTCGCCGATTCGTCGAGAATCAGAGGTTGATTCTCTCCGAACTCGATCCAGCAACTTCTAAGCAAGCACCTCTGCGTCTAAGTAAGATTCGGCGAGAATCACTAGTGATTCTCGTCGAATCGACGAGAATCACTGGTTGATTCTCGCCGTCTCGACCTGGCTTAAAGCAGTGCGTGCAACCAAGGCAAATTCGACGAGAATCATCTTTGATTCTCGCCGAATCGTCGAGAATCACCTTTGATTCTCGGCGACTCGGCGAGAATCACTTTCGATTCTCACCGATTTTGACTTGGCGTTTTTCTGGAACTTCCTGAACCGGATTCTGCCGCTGTTAAATTTCTGGACCGGGATTTGGGGATTTCTTTTGTGGGTCCCACAAACGGTCTTATTGGAGGTAGCTACAGTATTTATACTCGGGTATTTTGAACGGAATACCTACACAGAAAGAAGCCGAGCAAGCGGAAACCCTAATATCGCGAAATCTCTCCGCCTCCTCCGTCGCCGCTCGCGCAAGTCCGTCGCCGCCGCTGATCGCTCTTCTTCCCGATCTCCGGCGACAGAAGCCTAGCAAGGCTTGAGTCTCACGCATCTATCCAGAGATCTCTTGTCTCTCGATTTGTTGACCTGGAAAAACTCCTCCGTCCGAATCGATCGAGACGACCGATCCTAGAGTGACCGTTGGTAGACCAAGTTTGCTTCGCTACGAAGTTTGGATCTCCAAGTTCAGCAGCCGCTCATCATCGTAGCCGCCGATCCCGAAGCTAGCCGCCGCTCGTGTGCCGCCGCCGGTTTCGGTGAGATCCTCTCCAAGAGACACCGAGGTTGTAGACACTTCATCGACTTCAAGAACACGTCGTCGAACGAAGAGGAACACCGTAGTCTCCAAAAGAAGTTTGTATCTCGTGTACATTCTATATTTTCTTTTGTTGTAAAGGAACTTTTGTTCCGTGTTGTAAGGGTTGGGTGCAACCCGTTTTGTGGGAGTGTTGACTCTCACGTGTGGAAGGGTTCCTTCCGGTAGTGCAGGGATTGGATTTCAATCCCGTTGGAGAAGTGACCGAGTCGTCCCTTGTTGGGGAGATAGGTCGAAGGGGGAAAGTGGATGTACCCAAGTCGGGGAACCACTATAAATTGCCTGTGTATTCTGTGTGCTGTGCTTTTTATTTTTATTATGCAGGTACGTTCGTAAATTCCGCAAAAGCGCTACTCGTCACCTATTCCCCCCCCCCCCATAGGTGCACATAGCTGACACTAGGTGGACTTTCAAGTGGTATCAGAGGCAGGTTACTCATCAAAAAGGTCAACACCTTGAGTTGAATCATGGCCCTAGTGTCAAGAAGAAGACAAATATCTACTATGGACGGGCTCAAGTTCTCCGGCAAGATCCCAGTTTGCACCAGGCTAAACATTCCGATCTGGAAGGAAAGAATCATGTTTTACATGGAAGCAGTCGATCCTCGACTCTTTATGATCGTGGAGGAGGGACCTTATGTCCCCACCAAGGCCTCCACCATCGATCCCACCAAGAAGGTGCCGAAGACACTTTCTGAAATGGACAAAGACGAGATGGTGCTTGTGGGACTGGACAAGAAGGCACGAAACATTCTGGTGAGCGCAGTTGATGATTCCATGATGCAAAATTTCAGCAACTGCAGGACTGCTCAGGAGATCTAGCAGTGCCTGATCATCCTAATGGAGGGCACGGATGAAGTGAGGGATGATCGGAGATCCCTCCTGAACCAAAAATATGAGGCCTTCAGGCAAGGGCCTAAGGAAGAAATCGGAGTCACATACGAGAACTTCCTGAAGATTGTCAACGCCCTCAAGGGCTACGGAAGAGTGTTCACCAATGGTGAACTCAATGACAAATTCCTTAGATCCCTTACTAAGGAATGGGACACAAAGATCTGCGCCATCAGAGAATTTAGCAGACTAGCAGAAACTGATCCACAAATCCTGTTTGGGAAGCTGATGTCCTATGAACTTCAGCTGAACACCAGGAAGGCAGAGGAAGAAGCAGAGAAGGCTGCTGCAAAAGAAAAGACTGTGGCCCTAAAAGCCAGTTACTCCAGAAAGGGCAAGAATGCGATGTCATACCGTGCGAGGAGTAAGGAAGAGGAGGAGGACTCTGAACCATGCTCCTCCGGCTCAGAGCTGTCGGAGGAGGATTTCTCCCTCATCACCCGAGAGTTCAAGAAGTTCCTCAAGATGAGGAATCAAAGAAAGAAAGACAGCTCCTCCTCCAGGCATCAGAAGAAAAATTATTCTTCTGACAGGTATGCATCTAAACCTAACAAACATCGTTCTTCTGATATTATTTGCTTTGGATGGAATAATCCAGGACACATCGTGGCCGACTGCCATCAAAGCAAATGAGAAAAAGGGAAAGGAGAGGAGCTCAAATCCTCCAGAGATAAGAAGAAGGAGCGGAGCTACATCGCAAGAAGGCCAAAGACACTAAGTGAGTCTGATTCCTCAGACTCCAGTGATGATGAGGAAGCCTACTTCGGGCTGGTGGGTCGCTCCGACTCAGAAGGAGAATGTCCCCCATTTACTGGGAAGGTAAAAACTCACACCCCTCTCTCCGACTCCGACTCTGATCCTGAGTCTCAGGATGATGAACCTGAGGATGGCCCTTCAGCCCGTGAAGCTGAGCTCCTCGAGAAGTATGAGCTTCTGCTCAACACTTTCGATGAGTGCAGAAAGAGACTGAAGGCTGAGAAGAAGGAAGTAAAATTCCTTAAGGGTGAGTGTGTATCCCTAAGGGAAGAGGTCACTAGCTTGATTTCTCTCCGACAGGAACACCTTGACCTGACTTCCAAGCATTCAGAGTCTTTGAAGCTCCTTGATCTAAAGCAGGAGGAAGTCGACAAGTTGGAAGAACTACTTGCGGCAGAAAGGAAGATCGTCAAGAGCTTCTCCATGCCAAAAACAGTTCTTCCAGTCGTTGATACCTTCTCTGCTCAGGCCAAAGGAGCTGGCTTGGGGCATATAGGGGTACCTGGTTCTTCATCTAGGAGAAACAAGAACCAGAGGAAGAATAAGGCTGTCAAGAAGGCCTCTGCTGATGAAAAGGGTAAGGCTCCTCTTAGTCCTGTTGCGTTCAGAAAGCCTGGCTTTCCTTGCAACCAACACGACTTTGAGTCAACATTTGGGCATCATTTCCGGCCCTCGGTTGCAAAGCCAAAGAGCCGGTATGACGGTTGGAACTTTCCCCGGAACTTCGGTGAGAGTGCCTTCAAGGCACCTTATGAGGAAATCCACATAGGAAATTATGGTCCGTTCTCTTGCGGCCATAATGGAAGGCAGGCACCAAAAGCCAAGCCTGTTATACAGAAGGTGACAAAGTCATGCGACTGTTGTCACCATGAGGCCTCCACCTACAGATCCAAGGCCCCAGCAGTACCCACCGTTCCCAGGGTAAGGCAGGAGCCTAGGAAGAGGTACAACAGATTTGACTGTTGGTGCTGTGGCAAAGTCGGTCACTTTGCCGTGGATTGTTGGTTTAATCCAAGGAACTACGAGACTCCCCATGTTAGCAATGCGAGACCGACCACTCGTAGGGTTAACCAACCGAGGGGAGTGTGCTAACCAGGAATCTAGGACCCAAGTTCGATTGGGTTCCTAAGGCAAATTAATTTTGTTTTGCAGGAATGTCCAAAGGCCACCAAAACGCCGATCTGGTATTTGGACAGTGGATGCTCCCGGCATATGACCGGGACAAGAAGCCTGCTGCGTGATTACACTCCAGTCGAGAATGGACCCAAAGTCATCTTTGGAGGGTCAGATCGAGGAGTCACCAGAGGTTATGGTATGATTTCCAACGGTATAATCTCTATCACCGACGTGGCTTATGTTGAAGGGTTAAACCATAACCTGATCAGTGTAAGTCAGTTATGTGATAAAGGTTATGACGTTAAGTTCTGCAAGGATAAATGTCTGATAATTTCACGTACCTCTTCTGAAACGGTATTATGAGGCATTAGGAGCAGAAATATCTTTTGTTTAGATTTTCTCAGTTTAGATTCATCTACCCCCGTATGCCTTGTGGCAACAGGCAGTGCATCTCTTTGTGAACAATGGCACAAGAGATTGGCACATATTAATTTCAAGACAATTAGTATGCTATTTTCTAAGGACTTGGTAAGGGATGCTCCCAGTATCAAGTGCATCAAAGATAGCCCATGTCCTGCATGCTAGATGGGCAAACAGACTCGGGCTACCTTCAAGAGCATCGCTGACAAAGACTCTTCCCGATGTCTTTACCTTTTGCATATGGACTTGTTTGGTCCAATGCAAGTTCATAGCTTGTGAGGCAAGTCATATACGCTAGTGATAGTTGATGATCATTCTCGGTTTACATGGGTGTTCTTTTTGAAACGAAAGTCAGATACGTTTGACATCTTCACTAATTTTGTCAAGCAGGTTCAGAATGAATTTAACTGCTCCGTGGTCAAAATCAGAAGTGACCATGGAACAGAATTCGAATCTGGTGCAATGATAGAATTTTGTGAATAACAAGGTATCTTTCATGAGTTTTCCTCCCCGCGCACTCCTCAGCAAAATAGAGTTGCGGAGAGAAGAAATAGAACTCTCATTGAAGCCTGCACGACAATGTTGAAAGATGCTTCTCTCCCGGAATACTTCTGGGCAGAGGGTGTCAATACGGCATGTCATGTACAAAACCGAGCATTGATCAACAAGCATCATCGTAAGACGCCCTACGAGCTACTGAAAGGCAGGAAACCAACCATGTCCTACTTGAGGATTTTTTGTTGCCGATGCTATGTACTGAATAATGGGAAGTACCCGCGTACTAAATTCGGTGAGAAATGCTTCGAAGGCATATTCATGGGCTATAGTTCCCATAGTCGGGCATATAGGGTCTTCAATAAGAAAACCCTAGTGGTAGAAGAATCAATAAATGTTGTATTTGATGAAGGAAGTTTGCTTAACTGCAATTCTTCCAGTAGTATTCTTGAAGATGCAGGTGCTAGACTTGAACAGCTGAGTCTGGATGAGACCCCTAAAGATGACGCTCCCAAGTACGTCAAAGTTTCCACCTCCACGTCATTTGAAAATGTTGAAGATCAAGATGGAACAAATCTCTTAGAAGAAAGAGAAGCCCAAGAAGTAGTTGAAGCTCCAGACGCCAGACTTCTAGAGCTCCGGCACGTGAGAGATCAGAGATCAGATCATCGGGGATCCTCGTGTTGGTGTCAGAACTCAAAGAGGTACAGTTAACGAAGTATTGCATCTTAGCTTCCTGTCACAGGTTGAGCCAAAGAAGTTCGACGAGGCGAACAAGGATGCGGCATGGATTCTGGCCATGCAAGAGGAACTACATCAATTCGAACGTTGCAAGGTTTGGACGCTGGTTCCCAGACCATACAAGCAGAATGTGATTGGCATGAAGTGGATCTTCAGAAACAAGCTGGATGAACATGGTGTCATCGTAAAGAACAAGGCCAGGCTGGTGGCTCAAGGTTACAGACAGGAGGAAGGGATTGACTTCGACTAGACCTTCGCACCAGTAGCAAGGCTCGAGGCAATCAGGTTGTTCCTGGCGTATGCTTCACACAAAGGATTCACAGTCTATCAAATGGATGTGAAATCGGCATTCCTGAACGGAGACCTGAAAGAGGAAGTATACGTCGCTCAACTCCCAGGTTTTGTCGATCCTACTTATCCCAATCACGTTTATTTTCTTAATAAGGCCTTATATGGGTTGAAACAAGCTCCACGAGCTTGGTATGAGACTTTATCTAGTTTTCTTCTTGAGAACAAGTTCTCCAGAGGTAAAATAGATAAAACATTATTTCTCAGGGAAGTCAAAGGCAAGATTTTGCTGGTGCAAATCTATGTCGATGACATAATATTCGGCTCAACGGATAACAATCTTTGCAAAAAGTTTTCTAAACTTATGCAAGGAAAGTTTGAAATGAGCAGTATGGGAGAGCTCAAGTATTTCTTAGGACTGTTTCACTTGAAGTCCTACTGCTCATTTCACAGGTTAAATGATCACATACTGCTCAAGTATTTCTTCTGCCTACAGGTTAAATGATCGTACTAGCCGGCAGAATCGGCGTGTTGCGGTGTCGACTAACCCGTGAGTTAGTGCCACCGTAAGACGATGATTCTGGGCATACGACCCGGTAGCACTCCTTGGTAAGGGGTAGGGGGGGTCCTACAAACTGGTATCACTTGAACAATGATCATATGAGAAAGAAGTCCACAACATGGGACCACCCACGCCCGAGCATTAGTTTGCAGACAAACTATGCAGCGGAAGCAGTGGTGTGCCCATGTGTAAAGTCACATAAATGGTCCACAAAGTACAATGAGTGAAAGTACACCTAGTGTCAACTATGTGCACCTATGGGGGGGGGAATAGGTGATGTGTGGTTCTTCTGCGGAATTTACGGATGTACCTGCACAATCAAAACAAAAACCACAGCACACAGAATACACAGCAAATTTATAGTGGTTCCCCGACTTGGGTACATCCACTTTCCCCCTACGACCTATCTCCCCAACAAGGGACGACTCGGTCACTTCTCCAACGGGATTGAAATCCAATCCCTTCACTAACGGAAGGAGCCCTTCCACACGTGAGAGTCAACACTCCCACAAAACGGATTGCACCCAACCCTTACAACACGGAACAAAAGTTCCTTTACAATAAAATAAATGTAGAATGTACACGTGATACAAACTTCTCTTGGAGACTACGGTGTTCCTCTTTGTTCGACGACGTGTTCTTGAAGTCGATGAAGTGTCTACGACCTTGGTCTCTCTTGGAGAGGATTTCCCCGGAACCGGCGGCGGCACACGAGCGGCGGCTAGCTTCGGGATCGGCGGCTACGATGAAGAGCAGCTGCTGAACTTGGAGATCCAAACTTCGTTGCGAAGCAAGCTCGGTCTTCCAACGGTCACACGAGGATCGGTCGTCTCAATCGATTCGGATGGGAAGTGTTTCCGATCAACAAATCGAGAGACAAAGGATCTCTGGATAGACGCGTGAGACTCAAGCCTTGCTAGGCTACTGTCGCCGGAGATCAGGAAGAAGATCGATCAGTGGCGGCGACGGACTTGCGCGAGCGGCGACGGAGGCGGCGGAAAGATTTCGCGATCTTAGGGTTTCCGTGAGCTCGGCGTATTTTTCTGTCTTCTCAGTAGATTTACTGTTCAAAATACCCATGTATTTATACCCTGAAGATACAACAATTTTGACCGTTTGTGGGACCCACAAAAGGAATCCCCAAATTCCGGTTCAAACTAGTCCAGAAGCAGAATCCGGTCCAGCAGCATTCTGAGAAAACGCCAAGTAAAAATCGGCGAGAATCGCAGACGATTCTCGACGAATCGGCGAGAATCACCAAGTGATTCTCGACGATTCGTCGAGAATCGTTGGTGATTCTCGTCGAATCACTTGTCGATTCTCAACGAATTTTACTTTATACATGGGCTGCTTGACCACTGGTTCGGCGGGAATCACAAGTGATTCTCGCCGAATCTTACTTGGCACCATTTTGAGATGGCCAGAAGGAGTCGGGGAGAATCACTGATGATTCTCGTCGATTCGGCGAGAATCACTAGTGATTCTCGCCGATTCGGCGAGAATCACTTGGTGATTCTCGTCGAATTTGCCTTGGACGATTTTTCGTCTTCCACCTAGGAGCTGCTCCTTGATCCTCCATGCTCCTTGTCTTCTCTTGCATATGAACGGCCCTGTACTTGAAAGTAAGTGCACTCCAATAGAGAGAGTACACATAGGCCAACACACTGATCTGCTCAACGAGGGATTACGTCGTGCAGACCCGTGTATATTGACCTACTGCACCCTGACATTGGTGTGCACTTAGCGTGGAGAAACTGCAAGTACAACTTGAAAAAGTTTCATCAAATACATTGTGAATTCATCTTAGCTTGACAGGGGGCTTCCTCAAATCTAGGTAATCGTGGATACAATACCCAACAATCTCCCCCTATTTGACGAAGCCAAAACCCTACTAGCTAAGATGAATAACACCTATCAAATAATAATTATAGCATTTAAAAATTAAATATGCAACACAAGGGAATATATGCAATCAGAACAGGACTTGAGTCATTCACACATTCAAGAATATATATATATACCAAGAGAAATATATTCACATATAATTCAGAATTGTTCATATGACAGTAATAATCATTAAACGTTCTTAAGACACAGTGACCAGCTATAACATAATGACTATTTGTCCTTGGCTACGTCACCCTTCAGAGTTTGAGCCAAGTACTTTTTGCTTTGCCTTTCCATGTATTCCTTGGGCTTCGGGTAGTACCTAGGAGGAGCAACTTTGTTTGGATCCTTGTTGTTTCTGAAGAAAATGTTGCGTTTTGCTTCAAACATCTTGTGCGTCTCCCACTCATATTGGCTATATACCTCGTTTCGATTGATCTCTCCTCTTTCTTGTAGCCAGAAGGTGTCTAAGATTATATTCCTTGAGACTGGACTCCACCTTTCATTTCGTACATCCTCCTCATTCATTCGAATTCTCTTTGCAGCCTGTGTCTCCTTGGATGTCCCTTCCTGAACTTTCCTCTTTTCCCTGGCTTTAGCTAAAGCCTCCTGGTCAAACATACTCCTCAGCTTAGATTTGGAGATGGCCCTAGCATCAGCTTTATCAGTGAAAATTTCTGCAGCACTTGTACTTACATCCTCAGCAATATTTACTTCCTCAGCAGCCTTAGAAGTCTCAGGAACCTGAATACCGGCAGGTTGGTCAGGTAGGACGACGCCTAACGTGCCCAGTGCCTGTTGTAGCATCCACCAGCAACTCTCATAGACGTATTTGCTTGATTGTGCAAAGTTTGCATCCATGCTTTCTTGGAGCTCGGCCAGCTTAGCGATATACTCCTTCTCCCCCTTTTTGGCTTCGTCAGCTATGCAATTGGCATATGAGTGCAGAGAGTCATCAATATGCTTAGTTGTCTTGCTGAATTCAGTGATTAGGGCCTGCTGATTTGCACTTAAGGTTACCATATTACCATCAAATTTCTGAATATTGTTGGCTACAACGTGTGCGTTCTGATTTACAACAGCCAAAGTATCAGTACTCTTTTTCAAACCGGCCATTAAGAGTGTGACAGCTTCGCCGGCCGCGGTATACTTTTCTTCGAATTTCTTCTCCATCACATCCAGTTTGTGGTTGATTTCCACCATATTCTGCAGCATGAGATCTTCAGAAGTCTTGATCTTTTTCAGCAGTGTTTTCTGAGCTGTATCAAAAGAATCTTTAAGCTCGTTCACTATTCCTTGAATGACATTGATGGTGTGAGTGGCCAGCTCATCTCGCAACGGTATGGTCTGAGGTACTTCTTGCCCTTGCTCGTGCTCTGCAGCAGATGCATCGGTAGAGCTGGATACAATCACAGCCTCTATAGAAGGAATGTTGGCGGCCTTTTGAGGTTTATCAAACTCCCCCTCCACTGGTGCAGACTTATCAGATGGAGGTTCAACGGGATCCGGAGTCTCCAACACTTCATGGTCCTCATTCTCATCGTCCTCTCCGTCCTCATCCAAAAATTCATCCATATCAGCAGCTTCTTCCACTTCTTGATCAGCAGTGTCCAGTGCTTCAGCTTCAGTTCTTTGAGTGTTTCTGTTCAAGCCCTCCTCATCCTCCAACTCAGGTTCACTTACTTCATGAATTTCGGCCACCGCATCCTTGGCCACCTGGGCGATTTCAGATATTATATCCATATGAGTGGGTAGAGTCTCCCCCTCGAATCCTGCAGGCACAGTATCAGGAATTTCACTAGGGGAGGCTGCTGGAGATACTTCCTCTTGCTCTTCCACAGCAGGCTGCCCGATGCGTCGCTCCCATCGATCAAACACAGTAGCATCCATCTTTTTCAAGTAATGGAGAGGAACTCCTTTGCTCATGTCGAATATGTCTCCGTTGAGCTGGTTGAGATATAGACTAATGATGCGGCCGAAGCTTGGAGTGCCCAGAGTGTCCTTGATCTTTTGGAACAGCAACTCCCCCCAGTTGAACCTCTTTCGGCAGACCACAGCTATGAGAATTTTGAACATATCTCCGGAGATATGATCATGGGAGCCTGGCTTGCAGATGAGTACTTTTCCTATGACGTCAGATAGGAGCTTCCCTTCTTCATTCATCTCTTTTCTCTTTACTGATCGAGTGCCTCTTGGAAGACCGCAGAACAAGAGGGTTCTGGCTTTGTCCTCGTCCTCCAGATAATCTTCCTGCTCCGAACTTGAGAGCTGCAGGTAGCGAGTTAGCTTACTGGCAGACATCTTTACTTTTGTCCCAGCCACCTTGCTCTTGATGATGGAGTCTCTATCTCGGAGTCTTGCGGTAGAGAAGAACTCCAGCACCTCTTTATCCAGGACTTTGCAAGGGTGCTCCAATATGAAGGTTAGCCCGGCCTCTTCCAGCATGAGAATGATATTCCGGAACTCGTCCGAGGCATGAGAGAATCCAGTGCGAACCAGCTCGCAGCCAGAAATCAAGCCTGCAGTAGTCCTTGGAGCCATTGAAGATCTAGAGAGAAGCCCTACTCTAAGCATTAGTGAACATTCAAAAAGAAAGCATCACTAGTGAGCGCGTCCAAGTGCGGTTGAGGAGAAGGTTACCTAAGGGCTTACAAGGAAGAGAGTTGATGAGCTTCGGGAAGATCTTCGGTGGAAGGAAGAGTATCCTGTGGGAAACACAGCAGCGATTCGCTCACTTCGACGAGAGCGTCGGAGGGCTGCGGGTTTCGGCGAGAGTCGTCGGGATCCTTTCGAAGAGAACTTTGCGAGACCCTAGCGGGAGCTTAGGAGGAGACCTCACGAGCTGCTGCGAATCGGCGGAAGAACTCCTGCGGGTTGCGGAGAATCGGCGAAGCTCCTGCGGGTTGTCGGGAGAGTTCTTGCGGGAAGAATCGGCGAAGCTCCCACTGTGGTCACCAGGGTGTCGGGGAACTTGCTGCAGCGTGACGCGGGAGTTGTGAGGAAGGCGAAGGGTTTTACGGGATTTAAATGATTCGGCTTTGTCAAATTCGGCGGGATTCAGGAGATTTGGTTAATTCGGCTTCTGATACTATGTATCTGATTCGAAATTGAGGGGTCTCTTGACTAGGGATTTTCACATTTGAGAAGCTTGCAATATTTTAGAAATTTTCCGATGTCAAGTCAATAAAAAGAATGATAAATACAAGTATATTCTAAAGTCAATCTATTTGAATTTTACTGAGGTTTTTGCAAAGTCTTCTTAATGTCAATTGTATGTTGTCGAGATTTACAACGACATGTCTTCGTTAACCCTTTATTGAGGTGTAAATGTTTGCATGCATCGAGTTAACCAATCCTTAGACGTGCATACATACACTAATATACAAAGAAGGATCTGTATATGATGATATATATAAGTATATATATATTTTTTGAATGAGGATCCATTATGACACAAGTCCTTGAACTGATCAAAATTACCTGGGATTTTGAGAGTCATCGTCTTAGTCCCACAGGTAGAACACATTAGTAGCTTAAAGTGAGTATGCTCAACAGGTAGCACATCTGTTATTGCAGACGCTTGTTCCAAGTTAGCCTTGAGCCACCTACTGTCCAGATCCCATCGTATTTACGGGGACCTAGACTACCCTGCAAAACAGAATTACTTCACCTTAGGAACCCAAATCATATTGGGTCCTAGGTTTCTATTAGCATAAGCACGCAACTGCCTTCCTTCAGAAAACCTGTCTGGAAGACTACCTCTGTCCCTAGAATGTGGATAAGCCCTTGCTGTGGGCACAGAGGGGTTGTGCCAACAGTCAATGGCAAAGTGCCCCACTTTGCCGCAGCACCAACAAGGGTGAATGTTGTATCGCCTTTTTCGACCTGATCTAGTGACTGATGAAGTCACGGTCCTAGGTCTAAACGGGATAGGGCATGTTCTTGTCACACAAATTCCTCTTCCATCGTGACACGAGGAAGGGTGGAACGAATGCATGATGTGAGCGTTATGAGGCCGAGAAGGTGGTGCCATTCTTTCAGGCATCTCCCTTGCTGAGGCCCCATGAAGCCTGACATCATGACTTCTATCCTCCCTATCCCGTGTCCTCGAATGGTGAGAGGTCTCCTGTGAGCTGGGACATGCAGATCCACACTTTGTTGTGGCAGTGGCTGTGAATACAAAGGGCTCAGAATGAGCCTTAGGTATTCTCTCGTGGGTGGCCATGCCGGCCCTTGCACGCCGGGTGTCTCCACATGGGGACAGATCATCCTTGCAGTGACCACGACTATTCCTGTGGTCATACCTGAAGGCATGATGAGTTGCCTTCCTGCTTGGAGTGGGGGGTCGGAATACCGTTTCCCCATTTCTCCATCCCTGAATAATCCGGGAAATCCACCCGGTTTCTTGCTTTCTCTTTATAGCATCAACTTTGGAAAAGTTTGATACTATACGTTTCTCATTATCTAGACTATTCTCTAGAGCTGAGATCTTGGAGTCCTTGACCTTGTTGGACGCCAATTGGAGAACCAACAAGATCTTCAGTCGAGCAATCTCTCGAGCTTGTTCCTCAGCAAGTAGATTGCTTTCCTGAAGGGCTCTCTTCAGGGAATCAGTATTTTCTGGAGGAGAGCAGTTTCTGTCTTCAGAAAAGTCGAAAGATATGGGGCAGGATGAAGATGATACCTTCTCATCTGAGTTATTGTCATTAGAATCAGTGACCAATGTTTCGTCCTCGTCGGAGCTGCTTTCCTCACTATCTTCTTCAGTCTCTGACAAGGATACTGGAGCTCTGATGCAATCCGAAGGATCCTTGCATTCATCTTCAGAAGTGAGGACCCCCACATACGCCTCATCCTCTGATTGGCAGCATATTTCAGCTTTCTCTGACCCCCCATCAGCTCTGAGATCATCATCCACAGAGATTTAGCCGTTGTACATTTTTCCAATCTAGAGCGAGAGGCTCCAGACCAGACATCCATGATAATTTGTCGAATCCTCTCGTCCAAGAGAAATAGAGATAGTTCCATCTCAGACATCTCAGCAATGCCCATGGGCACTTGGATCCCAGAGTCGGAGGTCTTCATGGGGATAAACGGACCCTCTTCCAGGATGAGGGATGCTCGTGGATCGATGGCATCCAGGTGAAATAACACTCTCATCCTCCAGATGGGATAATAATCCTTTGTGCATGCAGGGAGTTTGAGTGGCAATACGTCATAATCCAGATCCATGCTTCTGACACTGGTGGCAGGATTCTACTCAAGGTGTTAACCTTTTTGAAGAGTAACCTCCCTCTGATACCACTTGAAAGTACACCTAGTGTCAACTATGTGCACCTATGGGGGGGGGGGGAATAGGTGACGTGTGGTTCTTCTGCGGAATTTACGGATGTACCTGCACAATCAAAACAAAAACCACAGCACACAGAATACACAGCAAATTTATAGTGGTTCCCCGACTTGGGTACATCCACTTTCCCCCTACGACCTATCTCCCCAATAAGGGACGACTCGGTCACTTCTCCAACGGGATTGAAATCCAATCCCTTCACTAACGGAAGGAGCCCTTCCACACGTGAGAGTCAACACTCCCACAAAACGGGTTGCACCCAACCCTTACAACACGGAACAAAAGTTCCTTTACAATAAAATAAATGTAGAATGTACACGTGATACAAACTTCTCTTGGAGACTACGGTGTTCCTCTTTGTTCGACGACGTGTTCTTGAAGTCGATGAAGAGTCTACGACCTTGGTCTCTCTTGGAGAGGATTTCCCCGGAACCGGCGGCGGCACACGAGCGGCGGCTAGCTTCGGGATCGGCGGCTACGATGAAGAGTAGCTGCTGAACTTGGAGATCCAAACTTCGTTGCGAAGCAAGCTCGGTCTTCCAACGGTCACACGAGGATCGGTCGTCTCAATCGATTCGGATGGGAAGTGTTTCCGATCAACAAATCGAGAGACAAAGGATCTCTGGATAGACGCGTGAGACTCAAGCCTTGCTAGGCTACTGTCGCCGGAGATCGGGAAGAAGATCGATCAGTGGCGGCGACGGACTTGCGCGAGCGGCGACGGAGGCGGCGGAAAGATTTCGCGATCTTAGGGTTTCCGTGAGCTCGGCGTATTTTTCTGTCTTCTCCGTAGATTTACTCTTCAAAATACCCATGTATTTATACCCTGAAGATACAGCAATTTTGACCGTTTGTGGGACCCACAAAAGGAATCCTCAAATTCCGGTTCAAACTAGTCCAGAAGCAGAATCCGGTCCAGCAGCATTCTGAGAAAACGCCAAGTAAAAATCGGCGAGAATCGCAGACGATTCTCGACGAATCGGCGAGAATCACCAAGTGATTCTCGACGATTCGTCGAGAATCGTTGGTGATTCTCGTCGAATCACTTGTCGATTCTCAACGAATTTTACTTTATACATGGGCTGCTTGACCACTGGTTCGGCGGGAATCACAAGTGATTCTCGCCGAATCTTACTTGGCACCATTTTGAGATGGCCAGAAGGAGTCGGGGAGAATCACTGATGATTCTCGTCGATTCGGCGAGAATCACTAGTGATTCTCGCCGATTCGGCGAGAATCACTTTGTGATTCTCGTCGAATTTGCCTTGGACGATTTTTCGTCTTCCACCTAGGAGCTGCTCCTTGATCCTCCATGCTCCTTGTCTTCTCTTGCATATGAACGGCCCTGTACTTGAAAGTAAGTGCACTCCAATAGAGAGAGTACACATAGGCCAACACACTGATCTGCTCAACGAGGGATTACGTCGTGCAGACCCGTGTATATTGACCTACTGCACCCTGACATTGGTGTGCACTTAGCGTGGAGAAACTGCAAGTACAACTTGAAAAAGTTTCATCAAATACATTGTGAATTCATCTTAGCTTGACAGGGGGCTTCCTCAAAACTAGGTAATCGTGGATACAATACCCAACAATGAGTTAGGCCAGTTTTGTTTTAACCTTACCTTTATGCAACCTCCACAGGTCTCCGCGCCGCAAAATGTGGCTCCTCCCCCTCCAGCTGCCACTCCATTCCTACATACGGAGATGGGGCAGACCTTGACGGCGATTCTGGATGCCTTCAGATCCCAGCAAGTCCCGGCTCCACAGCCAAATCCGGGGTCGAGCTGGCTGAGTGCATTCAAGAGCCTGTCCCCACCGACGTACCGTGGGACAGAGGATGCGGTGAAGACTGAAGAATGGCTGGAGGCCATACACGAAATCTTAGCAGGCATCAGCTGCCCAGTCGGCGAGGCAGTAACTCTAGCCACCTCTATGCTAGAGGCCCATGCGAAGAGATGGTGGAAATCAGTCCGGGAGTCTACATATGCGGACTTTGAGCTGTTAGAGATATCATAGGAGGAGTTTGGCGATGTGTTTCTGGAGTACTTCGTCTCTGCTATGGACAGAGATGCCTTGGAGGAGAGGTTTTTGAACCTCACGCAGGGGACTAGATTGGTGATAGAGTATCAGAGAGAGTTCTCCCATTTGGCCAGGTTCGCGGGGATTCAGGATACCGATGATAGGAGGTATGCCAAGAGGTTCTACCGGGGCCTCAGGGACGATTTGAGGCAGGCCTTGCTATTCATTTCTCATGGCACATCTAGGCAGATCATCGAGATGGCGAAGAAGCTGGAGGCTGACCAGCTGATGGTGCGAGCCGGAGGGAAGAGACCATTTGATGGGTCGACATCAAGAGAGAGCAGTAGGGGCTCTCAGAGAGGCAGGACCATCGGATATAGGAAGGGTGGGGGACGTCGTCGTCCCAACTCCAGGCAGGAGCAGGGGCCTCCTCCAGCATTGGCTCCCCCACCTCTACAGATGCATGCTCCGAGGAGACAGGATGACCGAGGCCACCGACATGTAGTTTGATATGGATGTCGCGAGCCCGGGCACATTAGGTCGGAGTGCCCGCATCGATTCCATCCCCCTCCTCCTCCTCCACCTCCAGTGGCCCCAGTACAGCAGGGCCAAGGACGAGGCTGAGGATGAGGCCGAGGCCGGGGATATCACTGCAGGAGACGCGAGCAGGAGCAGATATACGCCTTGGACCTCATAGAGCCGAGGAACCCTGAGGAGGTTATCACAGGTACTTAAAGTTAATTATTGATTTTCTTGAATTTTCAATTATATATATAGTACCTGGAACTATAGGATAACAATTAACTTTCACGTAAACAAACCTCAGGCATAGTTATGATCAGCGGCAAGCCCGCTCATACTCTCTTCGACACGGGTGCTTCGCACTCATTCGTATCCGAGGCCTTCATCGACGGACTCGAAGGCGTGGAGAGGTTTCTAAAAGAGCAACTAGATCTGATATACTCTAGAGGGGGGTGAATAGAGTATATGGTGCTTTAAAACTTTTACAAGCTTTTACAATAATTGTTGTAGTAAGTGTAAGCAGGGAAGCAATAAAGACTCTAACCACAATACTAAGGTAAACAAAAACTAATCACAGACAAATCAAGGCCAGAAATAAAAAGTAAACAAGCAGAACCAGAAGACACAAGGAAATATAGTGGTTCCCCAAACTTGGGTACATCCACTCTTCTACCACCCTAGGTAGGAATCCACTGCAGGATGAGTTGATCAGGTGTCCTGGGCACCAATGAGATTTTGATAAGGTGCTCAAAAACCAAAGCAGATTTTTTGATCAGGTGTCTTGCCACCAATGAGCTTTTGACAAGGTGCTCAAAAACCAGATTCAAACTTTTGAAGGGAGTTTGAAAAACCCTTTACAGAGTGGGGGTGAGAGAGTGATGGAAGTATTCTCTTTCTCAAGCAACTGAGAAGACTATGTGGATTGATGTCAAAGCTCCCCCTGAATCCTTGAAATCTTCAGAAAGAAAAGCTTTGCTTGAGGGTGATAGGCCTTCAAATATTGAACTCCAGCAATGGATGATTTCAGCAATGGCTGAAATGTTGAGTGTCTGGAGTCTTGAAATGATGTTGGCCTTGAACACTTTGAAAGATGAAGAGATCTGAAGATTTGAAAACTAGATCTCCTTGGATGAGTGTTCTTCAGAATTCTTTTTGACAAAAGATTTTTGAGTATTTTTCTGTAATCTGTATTGTGTGTGCTCTGTCTTGTTCTACTTTTTGATTCAAAAACCATTCTGTCTTTTTTTCTCTGTTCCAGAATAGAATATCATTCTCTGTCAAGGATAGCCGTTGGTCTGCATTGATTGCATCCTTAATTGCATAATCTCTTCTGGAGGAAAGTCTACAGAATTATTCCTTGGAAAATCCCTTGAAACTTGGTCCAGAATTGAATGTAAACGGCTAGAAAATCTCTGAATTAATTGCAGAATAACTCTTAACTGATTTGAATTTGAATTCTGGAAGTTATCTGAAATCGTCGAACTGAGCTCTGCTATCGTCGAGCTGAGCTTAGCGATTAGGAAATCTTAAGCAGCAAAAATATCGTCGATCTGAGCTCAAAGATCGTCGAACTGAGCTCAGAGATAAAGATCCAAAGTAGAGTCAAAATCGTCGAACTGAGCTCACCGATCGTCGAATGGATTTCGACGATATTATGAAGTTGAGCTAAGCGATCGTCGAGTGGAGCTCGACGATCTGTCGAAGTTGAGCTAGACGATCGTTGATCGGAGTTCGACGAATCGTCGTGCTGAGCTCGACGATCAGACTTAGTCTCCAGACAAAAAAACTTGGTCTTCAGGGCAGCTTCCAATCCTAGACTTCTAACCCTTAGACTCAATTCTAATTGACATATTAAGCTATACAGAAGGTCAAGCAAAGGTTCCTAGAGATATAGTGATCCTGACCCAAATTAGTAATAGGGTGTTCCAACAATCTCCCCCTATTTGGGTTAGGATTACCATTTACAGACTTTGGAGAATTCAAATAACAACATACAATCAGAAAAGCATAAAAACAACAGCTAGACATTGCAGAAACATCACAGATATATATATATATATATATATATAGCATCCAGATAGCAGTCAGAATTCACAGAAATTGTCACCTTACACTGTCACTTCTTCTCTTTGCCTTTAACCATTTTGATTTCTCTGTTAGGGTTTAGAGCTTCCTTGTTGGACCTGGTGTCATCTGCTGCACCCAAATAAGTTTGCTTTGAAGGCCTGGGAACCACAGCAGCAGGATGCAACTCCATATATCTCTCAGCATCAAAGAATTTGCTGGAAGCATATTTCTCCAGTTCTTTTTGTCTTTGCTCTGACATTGTAGAAATATTTGAAGTGTCTAAACCTTGATCTCTGGCTTTCTTGATCTGATCTAGTGCAGCCAGTTCCTTCATCCTAGCAGTCCAAGCAGATGGATTATTCTCAGGGTCCTCAAAAGGTACAGGTGGTTCATACCTGTTGGAAGGATTATCTTGAGGAGGCCTGACAGACACAGTTTCTTTTAGCTTGTAGGGGAAAGGACCTGATGATGTATCAGAAGAACCATGTCCTCCCCTGGAATATGGATGCTGCCTGGAATACCCTTTGGAATAAACTTGAAAATCTCTTTGATTACCCCGGTATCCTCCTCTCCTAGAATAAGAACCCCTAGACTGGCTTTCCCTTTGGTAGGATCTGGCATGGGGTTGATAGGGTGCCTGGCTTCTAGCTGGGGCTTGACTTGCAGAGCTTCCACCTGCACCTGCATCAGGAGGAGGTCGTGGAGGAGGATGAGGGAGCTGGAACTGGGAGGAGCCCTTTTCATACTTTCTCTTCTTCTTCATGGTTTTCAGCTGATTTTTAGAATATTGCATCCAATGTTCTGTAATTGGGCAGTTATGAAGGATGTAGTATGGAATGTCATTATTATCCTTGACTTTTGCAGGAGGAACCCTTTTCATTGCCTTGCTCCTTGCCTTCCTTTTTCTGGCAATGGTAGCAGCCGAATCATCAGAGTCTGTTTTGAACTCATCAGTCTCAGAACTCTGGTCATCATATATAGCATCTATTTTCTTCATCAATTCTTTCTTCAGCTGAATAGCAGCAGATACAGGAGGTGACGCAGGAACAACAACAGTAGTAGTAGAGGTGACAGCAGCAGATGGAGCAGCAAATGGAGAGGGTGCAACAGAAGCAATTACAGCAGCAGCAGCATGTACTGGAATGGTGACAACAGCAGCAACTGTCTCACTATCATCATCAGAAATTTCACTAACATCAGAAACAACATCAAAAACTGCAGCAGGCTCAAAAACAGGGGCCTCTGACATCAGAAGATCCTTGGATATTGGCTCATCAGAATCAGCAGCAGCAACAACAATCCTTTCTTCAGCATCAGCAGCAACATCTTCAGTAGCAGAAATCACTGAATATACAAAAGAGGAGATAATGCTGGGGTCACAGCAAGAGAAAGGCACCAATGCCTTGGATAAATCTTCTATGGGCTGGACAGCATTTCTCTCTAGCAAACAGCTGAAGAAGGCAGTGTCAAAGGTAGATAGCAAAGACCTTAGGTCAATTGCAAAAACTGCAGTAGGAGTCTGATATTCTGGAGACACAGCAACAGGAGCAGAAAGAGCAGCAGACACAAAAACATCAGCAGCAGCAGCAGTATCATCAACAGCAGGAGCAGAGGCAGCAGCAGCAATAGCATGAAAGCTTGCTTCATAGGGCATCTCCCCCTGCCTAGATGCAGAGACATCTGTATCAAGGCAAACTGCTGGTGGTGCTGCCTGAGGAAGGAGGGAGGAAAGCCTGGCAGAGAGGGCTGCCACTGACAAGTGTAGAGGAGCCAATGAGGTCTCCATGAGTAGAGACAGCCTGGGGGCAATTAGCTCATACAACCTGTCAGCTAGGGCTGAGAGGTCTACTTGCTCAACTGCTGGAGCAGAGGTAGATGGAAAAGGGATAGCTGAGGATGCTGGAAGTGGAGGGCTGGAGAGTGGAATTGATGGCTCAGGTGTTGGGATAGTGGAAATGGAGGACAAGGGGATGGATATGGATGGGGTGAAAGTTGGTTGGTCAATGATATGGTGGAGGAGATCTTGGAATGAAGTTGAGGAGGAGGGTAATTCTGGAGGAGAGGATGGGGAATCATCCATATAGGAGTCATCCAGTAGGGTGAAGGATGGAATGGATGGAGAAGAGGTGACATATGGTGGAGGGTATGAGAACAGAGGGTGGAAGTGGTCTACTGGTGGAGGCAGAATGGGTTCTGGAGATGGAATTGATGTTGGAGATGGGCTAGAGATGGTAATGGTGGATGGAGCTGGAGTGGTGGATGGAAGAGGTAGGGTTGGAATTGGAGGAGGAGGAGAGGCAGCAACAGCAGCAGCCAGGTCTGCTGCAGGAGCAGAGACCTGTGGGAGAGTGACTCTTGGAGTCCTTGTGCCTGAAGGAGCACTTGAAGAGGGCCTGCTAGGCTTGCTTATTTGCCTGTCCCACTTGCCAAAGAGGGCACAGGTAAGTCTCTTGGAGGCATTGATGTGAACTCCAGAGGAGACCAGCAAGGCAGGGCACTTGGTCTGCAGGAAAACTCCAAGAATCCTTCCAAAATTAACAAAACCTTTGTTTATTTTCTTCTTGATGAGGTCAAAGAACACCTCTCCCCGTTCAAACTTTTCTTATCCACCAGAGCTCCCATGATACAGAGCTGATGTCTGGATATAGTGTCATGAGTAGAGTGCTTTGCAAGCAGCACTTTCCCTACCACATCTGCTAGGAACCTGTATTCAACAGACAGATTCCTCTTGAATAGCTTGCTAGGGTTTTCCTCTGGATGACCAATCCTGGCAAGCAGGTCAGAAAACTCCTCTCCAGATAACTCAGCAGATTCTTCTCCATTTCTCAGTCCAAAAACCTCTGTTAAAATTGTGGGGGTCAAGTGTACCTGAGTTCCAGCAATAGACCCAACTATTGTGTTGTTGTCTAGATTATGAGCAGTATAGACCCATTCCTTGATTTCATCTGAGGCCAGCTTTATCCTGGTGGTCATGAGGGCAGACAGATTCTGATCCTTGAATAAACCCAGTATGTCTTGGAAAATCTGATCAGTAGTGTTGAAGGATTCCAGATCAATGTCAAAGCCTGCATCAAACTTCATTGCAGCTAGGATAGCAACTGACAAAGCCATTGTACCTGCAAAAACTTAACAAACAAAACGACCAAGCGTAGAACTGTTTGGAGGGAAGAGAATTCTTGCAGAGAAATCGAAAGCGCAAAAGAGAACGACGACGAAAAATGAGTTTTATATTAGGGTTCGACGCAGAATTGGAAAGATCGTTGAACTCAGTTCGACGATCGAGGCTTCTAAAGGAATCTGAAGAGTTTTCAACATCGTCGATCTCCGTTCGACGATATTGGAGAGCGTCGAGCTCCGTTCGACGATCGTGCAGAGAACAAGATCGTCGAGCGCCGTTCGACGATCGTTAACCGGAAGAGATAGTTCATACTATCTGAGAGGCGCTGAACTCTGTTCGACAATTTTTTGGAAATCGTCGATCTCCGTTCGACGAACTTAGGGGAAATCGTCGAGCGCAGTTCAGAGATCAGAAAGATTCTAGACACCAAGGAAAATCAGAATGTTTGCCTAGTCTTGATCAATTTTTAAGCTTTCAAAATCTTGGAGATTATTTAAGGCTTCCTCCATCTAACATTCCTAACTGATTTAGGAAGAAGGTGTGTTTCTTTTCATCCAAAGGCTTGGTGAAAATATCTCCCCTTTGTAAATCAGTTGGGATATATTGTAATTCAATTTTGTTCTTTTCAACATTATCCCTTAAGAAGTGATGCCTAATCTCTATGTGTTTTGTCCTACTATGGAGGACTGGATTTTGAGCTATGGAAATAGCACTTGTATTGTCACAAAAGATTTTAGACTTCTCTAAGTTGTAACCATAGTCTAGGAGTTGGTTTTGAATCCACAATATTTGTGAACAACAACTGCCTGCAGCCATATATTCAGCTTCAGCAGTTGAAGTTGACACAAATTTTTTTTTTTACTAAACCAAGAGACAAGTCTGTCACCAAGGAACTGACAAGTTCCACTGGTGCTTTTCATGTCAATTCTGCATCCAGCTTAATCAGCATCAGAGAATCCAGTTAAATCAAATGCTGAATCTTTTGGATACCAGAGACCTAGATTTGGACAACTTTTAACATACCTGAGAATCCTCTTTACTAAAGTGAGGTGTGACTCTCTAGGGTTTACTTGCAACCTAGCACATATACATGTAGCAAACATTATATCTGGTCTACTAGCTGTAAGGTACAGTAAAGAGCCAATCATTGCTCTATATGTTTTCTGATCAACAGGTTTCCCATGTTCATCAGCATCCAATACAGCATTAGTACGCATGGGTGTTTTCATACAAGATGCCTCAGACATACCAAATTTCTTAAC
Source organism: Platanthera guangdongensis (assembly GCA_039583875.1). Lineage (NCBI taxonomy): Eukaryota > Viridiplantae > Streptophyta > Magnoliopsida > Asparagales > Orchidaceae > Platanthera > Platanthera guangdongensis. The sequence continues at coordinate 119,492,954 of CM077150.1, read as the reverse complement.
CAGTTCATTTGCATATTTGGTTTGAGAAATAAAGATGCCTTCAGCATGTTGCTTGACTTGCAATCCTAGGAAGAAGGATAGCTCACCCATGCTACTCATCTCAAATTTAGAATGCATCAGGTTAGAAAACCTTCTGCACAATTTTGAGTCAGTAGAACCAAAAATGATATCGTCTACATAAATTTGTACTAGTAGGGTATGAGACTTATGGGTTCTGATAAAAAAAGTTTGGTCTACTCTACCCCTTATAAAACCATTTTCCAAGAGAAAGCATGCTAGGGTCTCATACCATGCTCTAGGAGCTTGCTTGAGACCATATAATGCTTTATTTAATCTAAAAAACATAATCAGGATAAGTTGGAGAGATAAAACCTGGAGGTTGTCTGACATAAACTTCCTCTTTGATGTCTCCATTTAAGAAGACACTTTTGACATCCATTTGATATACTTTGAAGCCTTTGTGAGCTGCATAAGCTAGAAAAATCCTGATGGCTTCTAATCTTGCAACTGGTGCAAAGGTCTGGTCGTAGTCGATTCCTTCTTCTTGAGAGTATCCTTGAGCAACTAGCCTTGCCTTGTTCCTTATAATTACTCCTTGATCATCCAGTTTGTTTCTGAATACCCATTTTGTTCCAACAATGGAATGATCCTTAGGCTTTGGCACTAGTTCCCATACTTTGTTCCTCTCAAATTGATGCAACTCCTCTTGCATTGCAATGATCCAGTGTGGATCTTGCTCTGCATCTTGAATGGACTGAGGTTCAATTTGAGATAGGAAGCAGGTGTGCAACAGGTTTTGGTTGACCTGATTTCTGGTTTGCACACCAGCTGAGATTTCTCCAATTATTTGGGAAATTGGATGATCTCTTGATGTTACTAAATCAACAGGGGGTGTTGATTGTTCACCAACCTGTGTTGTTGTTTCCTCTTGTGGTACAACAACTGGCTCTTCAAGTTGAGCTTCAATGTGTTGAGCATTCCCTTCATCTTCACTGCTTTCATCCTCTTGAGTAACCTTTAACCTATTCAAGTCTTCAACTAGAGAATGTTCCTGCAACGGTTCTATGGTAGAGAAATATTCTCCTTGAAAGACATGTTAGTTTCATCAAAAGAAACATGAACAGATTCCTCAATTTTCAAAGATGATTTATTATAGACCCTATAGGCCTTGCTGATCATGGAGTATCCCAGAAACACTCCTTCATCAGCTTTGGCTTGAAATTTTGCTAAATATTTCTTGTCATTATTGTGAATATAGCAAATACAACCAAAAATTCTAAAATAGTCAACTTTAGGTTTCTTCCCTTTGAGTAATTCATAGGGAGTCTTTCCCTTTAGTTTATGTATCAGACTTCTGTTCAGCACATAGTTGGAGGTGTTCACTGCCTCTGCCCAAAAGGATAGAGGTAGATGAGCATCTGACAACAATGTAGTGGCAGATTCAATAAGAGTTTTTTTTCCTTTCAGCTACCCCATTTTGTTGAGGAGTTCTAGGAGCTGAGAAAGTATGTCTGATCCCTTCACTCTGACAGAACTCTTGCATAAGAAGAGAATCAAACTCTGTCCCATGATCACTTCTGATCAGGGCAATGTGAGTATTGAACTCAATCTGTATACATTTGAGAAACTCTGTCAGACACTTAAAGTTATCAGACTTCTTCCTTAGAAAGAACACCCAAGTGAATCTAGAGAAGTCATCTACGATTACTAAAGTATAGGATTTCCCTCCTAGGCTTTGTACTGTGATGGGTCCAAATAGATCCATGTGTAACAGAAACAATATCCTAGGTGAATCACTCTTATTAAGTGACTTAAAACTGTTTTTAGTTTGCTTGCCTAATTGACAAGCCCTGCAGAGTCCTTCCTTCTTGTAGGGGCCAGAAGGTAGTCCTCTAACAAGGTTGTCCTTGGATAGCCTAGCAATAGTTCTAAGGTTTAGTGTCCTAATCTCTTATGCCATAAAACATTTGGTCTACAGACTGAATTAAACAAGCAGATATCTACATTCGTTGAAAGAAAGTCTACTAGGTAGATGTTACCTTTCCTTTTACCTGTCAACATAGTTGTGTTGTCCTCTGACTTGATTTTTCATAAGGCTTTGCTGAAGGTCACCTGGTAGCCTTCATCACACAGCTGACTGATGCTGATTAGGTTGTGCTTCAGTCCTTCCACATATGCTACCTTCTTAAAGGTTACTGATCCAATCTGGATTGCACCATATCCTTTAGTCTGTCCAAAGTTGGAGTCACCAAAGATAACTTTGGGTCCAAGATTGGCTCTGAAGGAAGTGAGGTTGACCTTATTCCCTGTCATGTGCTTAGAGCACCCACTATCCAAGTACCATTGCTGGTTAGATGATGGATAGGTCTTTACCTGCACATAAAACAATTTACTTGTTTTTGACCCAGTTTACCTTGGGCCTAGGTTGATAGCCTTTAAATTCAGAAATGAAAGACATCCCAGGTTGACTCTTATATCCTTCAGGATGATATCTCCTTGGAGGTATAATCCATTCAGTATAAGGGTTAAAGGTTTGGGATGAAGAACCCTTAGGATTCAATTTTGATTTGCCTTTAAACAAGTTTCCAGAGCTCTGACCTCTGTTCGACGATCTTGGAGCTGTGTTCGACGATCTTGGGTCAGAGCGTCGAGCTCCATTCGACGGTCGACTATGGATGAGGTCAGGTATATGAGATCGTCGAGCTGCGTTCGACGACTTTGGATGAGATCGTCGATCTGCGTTCGACGATTTTTCCTGAGATCGTCGAGCTGCGTTCGGTGATCGTCGATCTTCATTCGGCGATCGTCGATCTACGTTCGACGATTTCTGCTGGGACTTAGGTTTCTGAGGCAGATCAGAATTTTTCCTGGCAACCTCTACAACTCCCTTTCCCTTGTTAGAAATAAACTTGATGGGAGTTGTTAGGACTATAGGTTGGCTGGATGAGGCACCCAAGCCCAGTGTACTGTTGAATCTTGAGTTCACTGTGCTTGTGATGTCCATCAGCTTGATGCTTCTCCCATTAAGGGATTCTTCAAGCTTTTTGGCCTCAGAGAGCTCACTTTTCAGTGTAGCTATCTGTTCCCTACAGTTCTCCAACTCCTGAGAGAGTTTGAGGTTTTCTGACTTTAAACCATTGTGTTCAGATAATTGATTTCTGAGAGAGATAATCTCTTTCTCAGACTTTAGCAGGTTTAAACACAGTGCTTTAAATTCAGATTTAAAATCTTCTGAACTAAAATCAAAAGAACTAATTACCTGATCTTCTTCAGGTTGAGTCTCTGAGTCTGACTCTGACTCCTCTTCCTCTGAGTTGTGCTGTGAGGCATTGATTGCCATCATGCAGAATTCCTTTTCTTCTGCATCATCCTCATCATCACTTGAGCTAGAAGAGGCTTCTGACTCCTCTTCTGACGCACTCCAGGATTCAGCAACAAACCCTTTTCTTGTATGCTTATTTTTGCTTGAAGAAGGTTTGCCACTTCCATTCCTTTTGGAGTCTTTCTCCTTTCTTCTTTCTTTTCTGTCCCTTCTGTCCTTGATCTTGTTCTCTGGACAGTCAGGAACTATGTGCCCTGGTTTCCTGCAACCAAAGCAGATAATATCTTTATTGTTGCTAATGGACTTGTCATACCTTGGCTTGTCCTGCTCCTTGTATGATCTTCTTCTGAAGTCCTTTCTGGCCATCTTGTAGAATCTTTTGGCTAACAAGCTGAGTAGTTCATCATTGCCAGTGCTCTTATCTTCAGGCAGATCCTCAGTTGCCTTAAAGGCTATGGTCTTCTCTTTCCTTGTGGCTGGTGAAGCAGCCTTCTGTTCTTCCTCTCTATTCTTGATAAGTAGCTCATAAGATTTGAGCTTACCCAACAAGGCTTCAGTGGTGATTTCATTCAGACTTCTGGCATCCTTAATTGGCTAGATTCTTGAATCCCAAGTGCTGGGGAAGCACATTAGGATCTTGTCATTAAGTTCTGTCAGAGAAATCTCTTTGTCCAATGTCCTTAGTTCACTGACAATTAGACTCAATCTGTTGTACATGTCTCCCACTGACTCAGTCTCTCCGTTCTTGAAGTTCTCATATTGGGAGATGAGATGGGATCTTCTGTCCTTTCTCTCATCAGCTGAGCCTGAGACTATTTCTGAGAGCTTGTCCCAAATCTCCTTGGCTGAATTGCATTCAGCTACCTTTTGAAATATGTCATCTGACATTGTCTGGGCTAGAATGTTCATAGCCTCGACATCAGCTACTTTCCATTTTTTGATGTCAGCATCTGTTCCTGATGGAGGTGGAACAGCATTTGTGCTTGTGCTCTCTGGGGGTCTTGGACACACTGTCAAAATAGAATTAAAAATATCTTCGTCAATGGAATTCATGTAAAGTCTAGTCCTTGCTTTCCAAAGTGCAAACTTGGAAAGATTGCACACTGGAGGTCTGGTGCTAGCATAATCTTTGTTTTGGGCCATGATTTGTGCAAACAAAAACTAATAATAAAATACAGAAGAAAAACAGATCTAGTTTGGGATCTTGGGATTCAGGTGTTAGCCTGTACAACAAATCAGATATGGTATGTTTAACCAACCTCCCTCTGATACCAATTGAAAGAGCAACTAGATCTGATATACTCTAGAGGGGGCTGAATATAGTATATGGTGCTTTAAAACTTTTACAAGCTTTTACAACAATTGTTGTAGTAAGTGTAAGCAGGGAAGCAATAAAGACTCTAACCACAATACTAAGGTAAACAAAAACTAATCACAGACAAATCAAGGCCAGAAACAAAAAGTAAACAAGCAGAACCAAAAGACACAAGGAAATATAGTGGTTCCCCAAACTTGAGTATATCCACTCTTCTACCACCCTAGGTAGGAATCCACTGCAGGATGAGTTGATCAGGTGTCCTGGGCACCAATGAGCTTTTGATAAGGTGCTCAAAAACCAAAGCAGATTTTTTGATCAGGTGTCTTGCCACCAATGAGCTTTTGACAAGGTGCTCAAAAACCAGATTCAAACTTTTGAAGGGAGTTTGAAAAACCCTTTACAGAGTGGGGGTGAGAGAGTGATGGAAGTCTTCTCTTTCTCAAGCAACTGAGAAGACTATGTGGATTGATGTCAAAGCTCCCCCTGAATCCTTGAAATCTTCAGAAAGAAAAGCTTTGCTTGAGGGTGATAGGCCTTCAAATATTGAACTCCAGCAATGGATGATTTCAACAATGGCTGAAATATTGAGTGTCTGGAGTCTTGAAATGATGTTGGCCTTGAACACTTTGAAAGATGAAGAGATCTGAAGATTTGAAAACTAGATCTCCTTGGATGAGTGTTCCTCAGAATTCTTTTTGACAGAAGATTTTTGAGTATTTTTCTATAATCTGTATTGTGTGTGCTCTGTCTTGTTCTACTTTTTGATTCAAAAACCATTCTGTCTTTTATTCTCTGTTCCAGAATAGAATATCATTCTCTGTCAAGGATAGCCGTTGGTCTGCATTGATTGCATCCTTAATTGCATAATCACTTCTGGAGGAAAGTCTACAGAATTATTCCTTGGAAAATCCCTTGAAACTTGGTCCAGAATTGAATGTAAACGGCTAGAAAATCTCTGAATTAATTGCAGAATAACTCTTAACTGATTTGAATTTGAATTCTGGAAGTTATCTGAAATCGTCGAACTGAGCTCTGCTATCGTCGAGCTGAGCTCAGCGATCAGGAAATCTTAAGCAGCAAAAATATCGTCGATCTGAGCTCAAAGATCGTCGAACTGAGCTCAGAGATAAAGATCCAAAGCAGAGTCAAAATCGTCGAACTGAGCTCACCGATCGTCGAATGGAGTTCGACGATATTATGAAGTTGAGCTCAGCGATCGTCGAGTGGAGCTCGACGATCTGTCGAAGTTGAGCTAGACGATCGTCGATCGGAGTTCGACGAATCGTCGTGCTGAGCTCGACGATCAGAGTTAGTCTCCAGACAGAAAAACTTGGTCTTCAGGGCAGCTTCCAATCCTAGACTTCTAACCCTTACACTCAATTCTAATTGACCTATTAAGCTATACAGAAGGTCAAGCAAAGGTTTCTAGAGACATAGTGATCCTGACCCAAATTAGTAATAGGGTGTTCCAACAGTTTCCTGGACTAGAGATGAGGGTGCGTCTACCCGATGGGTCGGAGCTGCGGACCACTGCACATTGTGATATGGAGGCCGAGATTGGCGGCAAGGCATTTGAGGCGCCGGCAACTATTCTGAAGCTGCAGGACTTTGACTATATTTTGGGCATGGCCTGGTTGCATCGGAACCATGCTCAGATAGATTGTCCATCCTGGAGGATCACGCTAAGGAATGGCGACTCTCATGTTATCGTTGAAGGTATCCAGCCTATCTGCCACCTACTGTTATCTTCTGTACATGCTGTGAAGGCCCATGAGCAGGGTGAAGAAGTTTATCTTGTCTGCTTCGAGATGGTGGGAGCAGAGATGACTATCTCAGATATTCCGGTGGTCCGGGACTTCTCCGACGTATTCCCGGAGAAATTGCCTGGGCTACCACCTGCTAGAGACTTGGATTTCAGGATTCAGCTAGTACCGGGAGCGAGACTGGTGTCCCGGGCACGCTACAGGATGGCTCCCAGTGAGTTAGCAGAGTTCAGGACTCAACTACAGGAGCTAGTCGAGTCAGGATTTGTGCGGCCCAGTTCATCGCCATGGGGAGCGCCAGTTCTCTTTGTGAAGAAGAAGGACGGATCACTGCGACTATGCATAGATTACCGGGAGATGAACCGGTTAACGGTCCGCAACACCTATCCTCTGCCTCGGATAGATGAGTTATTTGACCAGCTATAGGGAGCCTTCTGTTTCTCCAAGCTAGATTTGCGATCCGGCTACTACCAGCTCCGTATCAGGGAAGAGGACATACCGAAGACGACATTGAGTTCACGCTATAGATTATACGAGTTCACGGTGATGCCTTTTGGGCTCACGAATGCTCCTATCGCATTCATGAGTCTAATGAACCGTGTATTCGAGCCTTTCTTAGACCGCTTCGTGATTGTATTCATCGATGACATCCTTATATATTCTCGGACTCAGGAGGAGCATACGGAGCACCTGGCACAGGTCTTGCAGAGGCTGAGGGAGACCCAGATGTACGTAAAATTTTCAAAGTGCCAATTCTGGTTGCAGGAGGTGGCTTTCCTGGGGCACACGATCAGTGGGGCTGGATTAGCAGTGGACCCGGCCAAGATAGAGACAGTGAGGGATTGGCCACGACCGAAGACCGCATCTGACATCCGCAGTTTCTTGGGACTAGCAGGGTATTATCGCAAGTTCATAGAGGGGTTCTCGAGGATAGCACTCCCCCTCACGTCCTTGACGAAGAAGGACACAGATTTTGTTTGGTCAGAGCGGTGTGAGACGGCTTTTCAGGAGCTGAAGGACCGACTCATCTCATCCCCCATTCTTGCGCTTCCATCCGGGAGCGAAGGATTTCAGATCTACACGGATGCCTCTTATCAGGGGATGGGTGCAGTCCTGATGCAGCATGGACATGTTATTGCTTATGCTTCGAGACAGTTGAAGAAGCATGAGCATAACTATCCAGTACATGACCTAGAGCTCGGGGCTGTGGTTTTCGCCCTAAAGATATGGAGGCATTACTTATACGGGATTCATTGTGACATCTTTTCAGATCACAAGAATCTCAAGTATATCGATACACAGAAGGACCTAAACCTGAGACAGAGGAGGTGGTTGGAGTTCCTCTGTGATTATGATTACAAGATCCACTATCATCCGGGAAAAGCGAACACGGTAGCGGATGCTTTGAGCAGGAGGGACGACACTTCTGGACCGGAGCCCCGATTGATGTCTATAGAGCTGCTACAGATGATGGAGGACATGCACATTACCACGGTGTCCGAGACCGAGCCAGTAGTATAAAGAGAGTATTTGAGCTCAGTGATCAGTGGCGATGATATACAGGAGCGCATCCGAGCACATCAGAGGCTGGATGCTGCGTTACAGCCGATTTTTAGTGCCCTAGAGAGGGGCAAGGTCGAGGACTACACGCTACAGGATGATCTTCTTCGGTTCCGTGGGCGCATCTACATACCAGCAGGGGGCAGTATCCGGGATGACATACTCAGAGAGGCACATTGCTCGAGATATTCAGTGCACCCCGGCATCACCAAGATGTGGGCAGATTTGCGGAGGTCTATGTATTGGCCCGGGATGAAGAGGGAGATCACGGATTTTGTGACCCATTGTGAGACCTGCCAGCGTGTGAAGGCAGAATGCAAGAGCCCGGGAGGTTTACTACAGCCACTGCCAGTTCCAGAATGGAAGTTCGAGGACATTGCTATGGACTTTGTACACGGATTGCCTCGCTCCCACTCTGGGCATGACTCTATATGGGTTATAGTGGATAGATTGACCAAGGTAGCGCAGTTTATTCCAGTTCGAAAGGATGCCCCAGTTGTAGTTCTGGTGAGATTATTTGTGGAGCAGTACGTCAGATATCATGGCATCCCCAGGACGATTGTTTCGGACCGTGATGGTCGGTTCACTTCGAGCGAGTGGAGGGCCGTGTATGCTTACCTGGGATCTCGGCTTACTTTTAGTACCGCCTTCCATCCGCAGACTGACAGACAGATCGAGCGGACCATCCGGACCATGGAGGACCTGCTCAGACTATGCATATTGGATACGGGGAAGCCTTGGGAGAGGCTGCTGCCATTGATTGAGTTCTCGTATAATAACATCCACCAGACTAGCATCAGGATGGCTCCATACGAATCAATTTTTGGGAGGAGATGCCGGACACTGCTATCATGGGTTTAGGATGTGGATACCAGGGCTCTTGGATCTGATTATATAGAGGATACTGAAGCTCAGATTCGATTGATCAGAGATCGGCTACTAGAGGCCCAGAGCAGGCAGGCAAAATATTATGATGCTCGGCACCGGAAGGTGGAGTTCCAGGTTGGAGACAGAGTATTCTTGAAGATACGTCCAGTACACGGTGTCTCTCGGGTGCGGAGGCACAAGAAGCTCAGTCCACGATACATGGGCCCATACTTGATCCTGGAGCGGATCGGCCCCTTAGCTTACCGACTGCAGCTGTCACCGGAGTTGGGTGCATTACATGACTTCTTCCATGTCTCTTCCTTGCGAAGAGCTCTCCTTTAGCCGGAGCAGCACAATGCTACTACAGCCGGACTGGTAGAGCCTGACAGATCAGTGAGATTGGAGCCGATCCGGATTGACAATACAGCCATCCGAGTGTTACGGAAGAAGAAGGTCCCTCTTGTGAAGGTGTTGTGGTCCAACCATGGACGGGAGGAGCACACTTGGGAGCCGAGGGATCTGATGCTGGAGCAGCACCCGGAGCTATTCGCATCAGGTACTTTCAAGTTATGTTTTTAAAATTTCTTAAAAATTCTTGCAAATAGAACCCCGTAGACCCGAACTTAAATTTCGGGGACGAAATTATTTTCTTGTTTATTGGAATTTGTAACATCCCATGTTACTTCTGGACCCCTCAACTTAGATTGGGTTAGGCATGGGTGAGATTTAAGGAAGACCAACTATGTTTGACCCTAGGTAGTGGGTGGTAGCCATGTAGGGCCCACTATAGGACCATAGTCAAACTAGGTCAAACTAACCTAAGTGGGGACCCTAGCCACTCCATGACCCCACCACATTGCCCTAACCCTAAAGACAATCTAAGTGGACCCTAGGGCATATCATTAGGTCAACACTTTGACGTAAATTGACCAAAGTCAACCTTGGGCTTAATTGGTCAAACCCACACTCATAAGCTCAATTAGCCTAAGTAGGGCACCCCCTTGACCCAACCCAAGTTGGGTGGTGCCACTAGACCCATTTCCACCAAGTAGGGTCAGCCCAGCCACCATGGTTGACCAAGTCAACTCCCCAAGTCAACAAGTCAACAAATTGACCTAAAGGAGTGAAATGAAGACCAAGCCATTTTCCCTTGGACCAAGCCCACCAAAATTGGCCCATGGCCAGCCCAAGTGAACAAGACCATTCCTACCCCTCTAAATCAGGAGAGAGAATACATGCAAGGGGGTAAAATTGGAATTTTAAGTGTAGGAGGAGAGAGAAAATGGAAAGGGAGGAAATGGTGGCCACATGGCCACCCCATCAGCTGGTTTTATCTGCCCAAAACCAGGTGGCCGACCTCCCCTCTCCATTTCCAGCAGAAAACCGTGGTTGTGTGCCACTTTGCAGCTGGGCGGAGCAAACAAAGCTCAAACCAAGCTCAAGTAAGTGGTATCTCCATGTACAACCAAGTTCAGTCCAAACAGACCTCACCAGAAGCTTCAGGAGATAGAAGGTAGTGGAAATCGAGTGCTGGATCATGGAGAACGGTGGAGAATCGAGCTTTTGGGGTGGAGCTCGCCGGCGCACCACCACCACGGCAAACCGCCGGCTGACCCGCAGCCAAGCCCCAATTCAGGTGCGTTTCACCTCACCTCTACCTGTACTAGATTTCTAGATCCATTTAGGGAGATATCGGGCTCAATCGAGCCCGATGCTATGAGAGGAAAATGGAGAAAGCCGGGCTTTTTCTTCTTGCTCGGGTTCGCCGGAGGAGCCAACTCCGGCGGCCCCACCGCCGGGAAACGCTAGCCCCCACCTTAACGAAGGTGGTGGCGATATCCGCCGGCGGTGGTGGTGGCTCAGCTGGCCGGAAATCGCCAGCCAACATCGTCCAGGAAAACGCAATCGCAGCCGTCAATTCATTGGGGATGATGAACCGATCCCGTCGGTTTAGGCTTTAAGATTCGTGCAATGATATTTAAATGATTTAATTATTACATGATGAATAGTGTAGATTCTGTCACTTTATTACAGCCACTTTGCATGTTATTTTTAGGCCTCTTAGAGGCATTTTCAGAACTTAGTCTCTCAATGAAAATTGTAGTTGATGGTCTTATAGTTAGGTTTCCACCTTAAAGATGTGATTTGGTGTAGTGTACAGTCCTGTAGGACATTTCTCATAGGACTGGTCCTAGAGTAGGGCAGAAATTAATTTGGATGCCCAGGTCAAACCATTTGTCACCATGGCCCCAAATTTTGGGCACATGCATGATTAGGGCATACTTAGCCCCTGCCAAAAATTAGGAATTTTTAGAGAAAATGTTCATATAGTTTTTGCCAAAATATCAAAATACAAATAAGTGAAATATATGGAGTTTTACACCTCCCCATGGTCCCAAATCTTGGTGGTAGGTCAATGGGGACATACTTGGTGCATGATAAAAATTCTAGCACCTTGGGTTCACTACATGTTGGAGAATCCACTTGCATGTGTTAGCTCATGTTTTGCCTTGGTGTGCAAATAGCAAAAACTCAAATATGGTGTATTTAGCCCAATGGTGACATGTAAAGATCTTGAAATTATTTACAGTGGTTCATTAGGGTAAATTTCATCCCTCAAATTAATCATGGAATTTTTGGAATCAACAATTCCATTTATTGGAATTTATTTTAAATATAGCTATTTTGGAAATAAAATTGGAAAATAGGTTTTCCTCAAGTATAAATCCTAAATTTTGCCAAGGCATAGATAATGTTACATTTGACTTAGGAAAAATATGATCCCTCTGTTTTGAAGAGCTTTTGGATTAGATATCTTAAATTGCCCATTTTACCCTTATCTTATTTAATTCTTGAAATGATCGATATGTACCTCAGAAATATTTAGAATTTATTCTACTGCTATAAAATGGTATTATTAGTTTTGTATGAATTTCTCAGAATTAATGGATGCATTGTTAGTTGTTAAATTAATACAATGGCATTTTTGGTAAATATGTTATAATGGAATTTTATAGGCCATTACATAATACAAATTGATGAGACTATGCCAATAGTAGTAAATTAGTGTTCTAAATGTTCTGTAATGTTCCTGGAATTTTTGATTACATATTGCCTATACTTCATTTGGAAAATGGAATTTATGTGAATTTGGTATTAAATAAGAAATGGAATAAATAATTAAAGGAAAATTATTAAACTCTGTAGGCAGCACTATTTTATCATTATACAACTCAGGAAAAATTTCCTAGGTCAGAGGATGTTAAATCATACTACTTCATGTGTAAAGTGACCTAGTGTTTAAATTAAAAGATTTAATTAAAGGACTATTTGGCCAAGAAAAATTATGAGAATTCATAGGGTAGTTCCCTTAGTCCATACCACCCTAGGATAAATATTTAGAAGCAAGATGCCTTAAGGTTTGGAAGATCACATTTTTTAGGGTAATCATAGGACATGGTATGCATATAACACAAATAGGTCTTGCCTTAGGGGTTACTAGGGGATTGATTATCGGCAGAAATAAGAGAGTTCAACATGAATAACCCTGGTGGGTAGAGTTGTCTTAGTGAGGGATCAAAAGTGTAAGTCTTAGTTAGCAACTGGAGTGAGAGTCGGCGGAAGACCGTCGGTTTCCCGGTAACACCTTAAGTCGCTAGGGTTGTATTAGAGCAATAAATAGAGCTGGGGAGATACATGGGTAGCCATCAACTAAAACAAATATCCTTGCGAAAGGTAACGCTGGGCGTAATCCCAACACAGTTCCTAGTGCCCCTTGAGAGCCCTTCACAGGGAATACCAGGGGCAGTCCTGGGATTAACCTTAAATCTCTAAGTATAATAACCCGTAGACAAGAGTAGTTTAATAGGTTAGGACATTGTTATACCTTCTCGCCCGTGTAGGGTTGGAGAGATTCATGATATATGCTCACCCGTTTGGGGTTTGAGGGAGTTGGTATAAAGGCACTAATGTGCGATCTCACCCGTTTTGGGGTTTGAGGGAGTTGGTATAAAGGCACTAATGTGCGTTCTCACCCGGGTTTGGGTTTGAGGGATTCAGGACGGGTTTGGTCCTGCGAGTGGGAGGCTCGGAATGAATTACTTGCATGTGCATAAATATCGTGGCGGGGCATGTGGTACTGGCCGTTCGTCACACCGATGGCAGTACGGTGCACCAGGAGGTTGTGAGAGTTAGAGGGGCCAGTGGGTTGTTTTACACTATGGTCTGGAGGACGATCCCCGATAACACACATCCGACCCAACAAGACTGACGGGTTTGTCAGCAAAGTACGTACGCGAGACTCTAGAGTGCACCTTGGACGTGTACAGAGGCGTATGAGAGGGGTCTAAGGCTTGGTAGTGTGCATACCGGTCTAGAAGCGGAGACGCCCGCTCCGCTACTGCCGTAGCCACAGCGGTGGTACCCGAGAGTGATGCTAGCTCTCAAAAAGTGGGAACTAAAGGTCTGTGATCACAGAGTCGTTGTGAGTGAGTTGCACTTGCCTTCGCATAAAATTGCATCATATCATTCATTCATATTAGGTCATACGCTTCATAGATCCTTATCATATAAATTAGTATGGGCTCTTTTATATGATAAGTTAAATTTCCTGGAAATCCTAACTTATATATTTGTATGGGCATTTATATAAGTTAGGGTACGTTTGTGATGATAGTATAGTGGTAGTTTAGTTATTTACTTGTTCATACTACTGTTCTTTACTTTCCTTTACTGCACTGCTCTTACTTACTACCTGTACCATACTTAGAACTGCTAGAGTAGAACTACATTACTTATTACAACTCTAGTTAGATACTGTCACCTGCTTCCACTTTACTACCCCTTTTGTTGTCCTCCGCTTCGTCCTCCCGATCGGTGCCTAGGAGCTGCGGGGCGAGGTGCGGAGGAAACAACTTAGTCTTTTTGACTAATTGTCGGTGACCAACTATTTTTAGGAACCCGGGGAGATGGAGCACCAGCACGTCGAGGAGTCAAGACATGAGGAGCAGATACCGCTTCAGCAGGCTACTACCACTACTGTGCGTCCTCAGGTGGGACGAGATCTGATGTTCTAGTATAGCTTCCGCATTTATTATTTTGTGAGAGAGTGATTTTGATGTACTGGTCATAAGCCCTTTTTACTCTTTCATTTGTACTCTTCTGTGGAATATAGTGATGTACTTTTCATTTCATTTATATGATTGTATTATGTGACTTGTGGACTGATGGTTTCATATACAGTTTTACTTCTTTCTTCTCATATTGGCGTACAGGTTAAATGATCGTACTAGCCGGCAGAATCGGCATGTTGCGGTGTCGACTAACCCGTGAGTTAGTGCCACCGTAAGTTGGCGGTTCTGGGTGTTGATGCACGAAAACGGACAGGGAGTCGGGCACCACCAGCTAACGGTTCGAACACCGGGGAATAGGGAAGGAAAGGAGGAGACTGTCGACTAATCGGTTACTAGCGGTCGCGGCTAAAGGGCAGAAAAGAGGAGGGGCCGCTGGCAGCGGCAACAGCAGAGTTCGCCCGCCGCGGCTTAAATGCCACTCTTGCGGCGGGCTTTCCTTTACTTAAAAATGAGACAGTTACAACAAGTAAAAGAAGAAGCCGGCCGGACTACAAGCCGCAATACACTAGACTTGAGACCGCAGCTCTTAACAGGCGAGCTCCTGGATCCCAGTCATGGTGTCTTGGGGAGTGCACCCTCCCCCTATTTATAGGCACGGGGGCCTGCCCAAACGGGCAGGGCTAAAATTACCGGCTGCCAGGGGTACAGGAGAACCGGGCAGAGGTGAGGGGAAGCAAAAGAGAAAGAAACAAGAAAGGAGGGAAGCCGCGCGGCCTGGCGGATTCCTCCTGGCGAGCTGACGGCTGGGTCCTTGGGCCTCGTCGCTGAGCAGGGTCGGCACTGGCAGCGGCCTGACATGGAGACCGCCCGGCTTGGAGGCTTGGCGGCTTGAGTACGCAGGCCGCCCGGTCTGGAAAACTGCGCGGGCAGGTCGCGGATTCCGGGCTTATCATAATCCCCGCACATTTTTAAGTTTGCAGAAAACTTCGAAAATGTTGAACTAAGCCGGAGACCGCGACTGCTTTATCGTCGTCTATAAAATCCCCTGACTCTTGACATTCTTCAGGATTCCTGCCAAGCACGGGTCGCTACTCGCCACTTGCGGTTAGGATTTTGCAAGCTGACGCGATTTCTTTAGCGATGGAAGTGATGTCGTCGATGGTAGCCCGCAACAAGAAACCGACAGAAACGAAGCAGAGCCGGAGCGAGAATTCGAATGATTCTGCCCGGCAGACCGCCAAGAAGAACGAGAAGCCGGAGACAACAGCGGCTTCTGGACCTGAAAAGAGGCCGACAGAGATGGTCGGCGGACCATCGCAGGCCGCAGCCGACCCCAAAGCGGTTTCGAAAGCTGCTCCACTGCAAACCGGAGATGCCAAATCCTTTGACGTGACTTTCTCCCCATCAGGAGAACCACTACTAAAGATCGCTGGGACGGAGGAGAAGAGTGTTGATTCTGGGAAACCGACCGAACTGCCGAGCAAGGTCGACTTAATCGTCGTGGACGACAATGAGCCGGAGAAGGCGCTGGAAGCCGAGCGGACTGAAAAGGTGTCCGGCTCCCTGAAACGGCGGAAGGAAAGGAGCGAAAACCTTGAAGAAAGGATGAAGAAGAAAATGAGGAAGCTGCACGCCAGAAACCGGAATATCTCTGAGATGACCGGCGCGGACAGTCTTCAGCACAGGCCGCACGAGAAGGAGGTGCCCGAGAACCCGCTCACACCGGAGTGCAAGCCGAGCGAACTGGAGGGTACACCTGCGCCTAGCGATTCGCTGAGCGAGCTCCTGAAGGGCATGGAGGCTCTCCAGCGGCAAGACGCGCTATTGTCGACACCAGCGGCGTCTGAGGAGGTTGACCGCCCCGACATCAAGGTTATTGGGGAGAAGCCTGGCGAACCGGCTTCCGCGGCTTCTGAAGGAGCCGAGAAACTGAAGCTCCGCGAGAAGATGGAGGAGATGAAGAAACTAATCGCCAATAAGCCGGTGGAGACCGCACATCCATTACTGCAAGGTAAACACCGGGACGTTAGGCGAATTGTTAAATTCTACAAGTCGCGGTCAAGGAAGAAGGGGGCGAATATAATATTAAATCCGCCAGCCAGCTTTTTCCTGACCACGGCTCAACTGAAAAGCCGAAAGGAAACCGAGCGGCTATGGAAAGATAAGCTGAAGAGGATAGATCCTGAGCGGCTCAGGCGGCCAGTGATTAAAATTCATACCGCGGCCTCTGGAGGAGATAAACATCAAACCGGCGGTCTTATCCTACCGATTTCCTTACAAGAAGGTCGCAACAATCCGGCTGAACCTGACTGCGGTTTGTCTTCTGCAGGTGCACCGGAGACCGCGATGAAACCGGGCGACTTGACCGCGTTTATATCTACGCTGCCTCCGCCAAGTGTTCGTCAGAAGGAGATGGCCGACTTCCAGAAGGAGGTCGGCTCGCTGCAGGCGGCTTTGACTGCGGCCACCGAAACTCTGCGGATTAAGGACGAAGAGAAGCGGGTTGCCCAGGAGGCTGCGGAAGCAAGGATCCAAGAGTTGCAAACCACCCTGGAACAAGAGACCGCCAGGTGGCAAACTGCGCTTGATCAGGAAACCGCGAGGTTGAAGACGGCAATGGAACAAGAGACTGTCAGGCTCCAGGCCGCCATGAAGGAAGAGACCGCGAGGCTCCAGACCGCAATGGAAACTGCTGAGGCGAAGATTGCCGAGATGCAGGTCACCTTGGAGCAGGAAAGGGCGGAGAAGTACTTGCTGATGGACGCGCGGCTGGAAGGAGACAAAGAGCAGATCCCGGATGCTGAAGGCGGCGAAAAACAAGACCGACCGGCGGAGACCGGCGGGGAACAGCGGCCTGCACCGCCAACTCTTGCAGAGTTGCCGGAAACTAGCCGCCCGGCCTCTGGCGAGACTTTGCATCCGCCGGGGGCCGCGGCGCCTAACCAGGTCGCTGCTCCAAGCGGTCTGGGGGCCCAGGCGGTCCACATGATACCGTTTGCGAGAGTTGAGCGAGACGCTGCGCGAATTCATCGGTCTCTGCATGCGCTTCATAATCTGGTTAGCCAGGTGTATGTTGCGATTGTACAGACCGGTGAACAAGTCGTGCACATGGGACGAGACAGGCCGGAAGAGGACAAACGATCCTGAGCGACTTGAGAGACCTAAGCCGCGCAGACATTCGCATATATTGTGTTGTAATATATATTTTTTCTCTGGATGTTGGATAATTTGATTGCTGTAAACTGTTGTATTCTATTATGCTGCGAACTGAATGCGGCTTATGCGGCTTGAATAATCCACATGTTTGCTGCTTTGTTCTGAGAAATTTTAAGTTTAGTATAGTAGCCGCGCGGTCTGGCGAACAGAGCGCCGGCTTGAATAGTTGATATCCACATGATTCGTCATAGAATTTTCTAAGTGCAGGGAAGTAGCCGCTCGGACTGACGGACTAAAAGGCGACTTGATCACTAAGCTGGTCTGCACTTCCAGGGGCTTAGGCCGCGCGGCGTGACGACTAGCCGCGATTTGACATGGGCACTGTAGCATCACGGGTTTTCTATAAATAGCGCAGACCCCGTTGGATTCTTCACAAATCAAGAAGGATGCGGGCTAAGTCTAAATCGTCGCGGTCTGACAAGGCCACAGCCGTCAGGACAGACGCGGCCTCCGCCTTCTACTCAGCTGACCACAAGGAACGCCGGCTTACAAAAGCCGAGCTGGATTCCTTTGTCGAGAAACACATGCAAGGAAGTCCGCTGATCGCGCGGCTTCCTAGGCAGGATGAGCGGATCAACTCTTCCAATGCTAACCAGATCGCGGTCCCCGTTGACCATTTCGACTACGGGTTCGGCTTCCCGGTCTTGCTAGAGGCCGTAGCGGTCTTTGACCACTATGGAGTTGTGCCCGGACAACTCCCCCCCAACTCGATAGCCGCGATATACGGCTTCATTTCTTATCTGCGGTCAGAAAGAGTCTGATTCTCCATGAGGCTCTTCCAAGAGTGCTTCTCGGTGCGGTCTATCCCGGATTCCGGGACAAAGATCTTCCGGGGGCACCTCTACTTCGGCTGCCGAGGGCTGAAGGTAGTCAACCTGGCCAACAAGATCGCGAACTGGCCGGAGCGGTTTCTGATCTTCGAGGGCAACTTGGGGTTGCTGCCGACCGACCCCCAAATCCGCGAAGAAGCCGCCTTCGGCAGCAGCGGCTTGGACGGCAAGGAGAAGGAGATCTTCGACTTCTTCAGGGGTGAGCGGCTTGACGTGAACTACTACATCCCGTTGCTGCCGTCCCTTGTTGGAATTGAGGCGGAAGAGAGTAAGCTACAAACTGGCCGAACTGCATTGCTAGCCGCACGGCCTGATAACTAACATCGCTTCTATCTTTGCAGCTGCTGTGGCGGTCCCGCTGAACAAGCCGCAGACGCCGGGCGGCTTGACCATCACACAAAGAGAAAAGAGGGCGAAGCGGGTCAAGCCGGCGCGGGCTGCGGAGGAGGAGGAGTCGGACTCCTCTGGGGAGTTCATGCTGCAAGGAACCGGCAGCAGCCTGAAGGACGTCCATGGCGAACCGGCCTTGCGGTGGAGTCCGGATGGCAAGTCGGTGACGATCTCCACCGCCCTCCCCTACTGGGGAGCTGAAGAAGTAAGCCGCCATGCAAGCGCGGTTGGCGGCGCGCTGTACGGCAAGCGCAACTTGAGGGCTATGCGACGAGTTCCTCCAGACGACCTGCCGCGGCTAGCCGCGCAAGTCGGCGCGAGGAGCTTCGTGGCAAGTCACTTCATGGGGCTTGCCTACAAGGAGCTGATGAAAGAGAACAGCGGCCTGAAAACACGGTTAGGCGAACAGCAAGAAGAGAACAAGCGACTTAAAGAGAAGGAGGCGGTAAGTAATTACCAATACCCGCGCGGTTAGAATTATGTAACCGCGTGACCTTACCTTCACCTTTGCTTTACAGGAAATGTACAACCCCGCCAACCCGATCTTCCAAGACCAAGTCTTCCCCCAACTCGTCCAAGGAATCGATGGAGCGCTTAACCGCCTCCGGGACATTGGTGGCTTGGCCACCGGCTTCTCCGACTTCACATGCGCCGACATCTACCCTTCCTTGAAGGAGCAGGTGGCCGACGTCTACAAGTCGATCAAGGGCAAGGCCAAAGTCGCGGAAGAAGTCGGCGAGGTGGCGGGAGAAGCCGTGGAAGAGGTCGGCCAGGGAAGCCGGAGCCCGCACACATCTCCAGAGTCCGGCGGCCAAGAGTCGGAGACCGCGCGGCCAGACTCGACTTCTTCTGATGGTTCAGCGAGCTCCGCAACTAGCAGCGGGTACTCTTTATCATCTGTCGATGTTGGTGATGGCAGTGATTTGGATGCTCCTGCGACTAAGAAGCTCAAACCGGACGATTAGAAAAATTTATAACTTGGTTTTGTATTTTGAACTTTTTTGAAATCGGCGGATTGTTTTTGTAACCGCGCGATTAAAAATTTTGTAACACTTATTGACATAGTAATGAAGGCATTTTTACCTTACTCTTTGTTGCATCTTACTTTTCTTACTTGAATAAGTCCGCGCGGTCTCAGTTTAGCTTCCGATTTAAAATATATAAGTATGTAAACCGGCTGAGTTTGCGCTGTGACTTCATCAAATCTGTCCGCAAGAGAGAGATATTTCCCTGCGGTTTATACCGGAGTGCATATCAACAATAAGCCTATCGGCTAACAATTTAAACCGCAATTTTCCTTGAAGAATTATTCAACGTTATCTGCTGGAAGAGCTTGATTGCCGCGGCTTGCTCATATATAAGCCGTGACCGCTAAGCCGCGCGGCCACCTGTCGCAGTCGGCAAACATTCATAACATTGAAGCATTAGATTGCGGCTAGGGCAAACTCTGAAGCGAATTGCCCATTTGATTAAAGGAACAGAAATAGAGAAATAAGCTTCGGCCTCCGATAATACAGACCGATATAGCCATATGGGAGCCGGGAACTCTTGTGACGATAGTTCGCTGATTAGCTAATATAATTAATACCATAAGCCGGCAGATCAATAGCCAAGAATTAAGTGCCAGAAGCAGGTCGGGCGACCTCTTGAATAAGAAACCGGCAATTGATATACATAAGCCGAATAAGATACTGAATAGCGGATAGGTGAATAAAGTCGGCCGAGTTCCCAAATATATTAATGATAATACGGCAGGCAGGAACAGGAAAGTTAAAAAATTTAAGCCGGAATATCAAACCGGGCGGCTTGTGTAAATAATTATAAAACCTGCACAGGCCGCTAAATAAAACCGCGAGACAGCGGATAGGCTCGTGTTGTCCTGCAAAAATAGGTGAAGACAGGCACTTATGTGTCAATGTGGGCAGGTGCGTGTAGCATTGCTTTCCCCACAAAGAACACATAAGCGAGATCGAAATTCTTAAAATCCATGACCAATGTCAAGCAGGACAAGTACGCAACGTCTCCGACTGAGGTCAAGCAGGACAAGTACGCAATGTCTGCGACCGAGGTCAAGCGGGACAAGTACGTAAAGCCTGTCTGTGACTGAAGTCATGCATGACGGGTACGCAAAGCCTGTCTGTGACTGAAGGTCAAGCGGAAAACCCACTACACATCTGCTACTGAAGTCAAGCAGGACAAGTACGTAAAGCCTATCTGTGACTGAAGTCAAGCGGACAAGTACGTAATGCCTATCTGTGACTGAAGTCAAGCAGGATGTGGAGGGCTTAAGAATTCGAAAGGGGCTCTTGCCCCTACATGCATGCATATAGGCATAAAGAGTAAAGCTAAAAATAAGCTTCAAATGAAAAAGTACCCATTTGCATGATGTTAAGGAAGTGATAAAGGATATATATCTGCAATTTTATCATGCCTTATAGAAAGAGAGAGATATGTTATGTATTACTCTGAACATAAGCACTTTTTACTATAGAAAGAGAGAGGAATAACTGCTTGATCCATTGAGCAAGAAATGAAAGATTGCCTTTGAGAGTCACTAAATGAAATATTCCTGCAGCTTTCCAGCTCTTACAAGTTGATTAGCCAATTCCTTGAGAGCTCTGCAATCTTCTGTTAGATGACCAACATCCTTATGATATTTGCAAAAAAGCTGCTCGTGCCGATACTTGATTTTGGATTTCATGCGCCGAGGCTTCTTGAACTCAGGCATTCCCTGAATGATTATCAAAAGATCTTCCATGGGAATTTTGAACTTAACATACTTACCTGAATATTTTTCATACTTTGGAGTTTTATCCCGGAGAATATAAGGAGACTTGCAATATTCAACTTGCAAAACATCTTGTGAGGAAATAGATTGTTGTTGACTAGAAGTCCCTTGGGATTGCTTAGCCATTTGTTTCAGAAATGAAACATAACCCTTTTTTGCTTCTTCGCCTATTATGAATGTATTAACTATATCAATAAGATCTCTGAAGCTTTTGGGATATTTTGTGGTGAGCTTGAATTTTAATGGGCCTTCCTGAAGGGCATTTATGAAAGCATGCAAGTAATAGTCTTGATGGACGTTACAAATATCCAAAACCTCCTTTTGAAACCGATCAAGAAAATCTGAATTAGACTCGTGAATTCCTTGCTTGATTCGGAAGAGAGCTCCAACGTCTCTTTTCCGCTTCCTGTAAATAGCGAATCTGGAAATAAATTGACTTCGAAGATCCTTAAAGCTGGTTACTGATCGAGGTGGGAGGCTATAGAACCATTCCCTTGTAACATTGCCAAAAGACATAACGAAGAGTTTGCATTTTACTCTATTTGACACTTTTCTTAGTGAAATAGCTGATTCAAAAGCTTGCAAATGAGAAAACGGATCATCACATGCAGAATACTCCGGGAGACATGGTTCTCTGAAATCATCGGAAACAGTATCCCTCCGAATTCGATTAGTGAAAGGAGAAGGGGTTTCTTCTTCGTCCTCATAAAGAAGTTCATTTGCAACAGATTCTATTCCACGCTCAACACTATTTGCAAAAATTTCCTTACGAGGGTCAACAACTTCACTATCCAAATACGAGCAATCCTGCACTTCTGAGAGATTCGTAATAACTGAGATGCGGCTCGATGTACCATGACTCTTTGCAGGATTCATCCTGAAAAGAGAGAAATAGCCGAACTTTTACAAGAAACCGCAGAAGAGCGGCGGCTTAACGAGGCGGCTAGACGATTCTGCAAACCGATACGAAAACCGGCTGAAAAGAGAGCGGATAGAATGCCAGGTTCTACCGAGCGGGAGGCGGGCTGAAAGCCGTAGCCGGCGGACTCGCGGCTTGCTAGACAGGTCGCCGAACCCTAGAAGTTAGAGCGGTCTGGATCCCTAGACCGCTGATTTCATCGATTAGTCGAGATCTGAAGGCCGCGTGTTAACTGTTGGTGCACGAAAACGGACAGGGAGTCGGGCACCACCAGCTAACGGTTCGAACACCGGGGAATAGGGAAGGAAAGGAGGAGACTGTCGACTAATCGGTTACTAGCGGTCGCGGCTAAAGGGCAGAAAAGAGGAGGGGCCGCTGGCAGCGGCAACAGCAGAGTTCGCCCGCCGCGGCTTAAATGCCACTCTTGCGGCGGGCTTTCCTTTACTTAAAAATGAGACAGTTACAACAAGTAAAAGAAGAAGCCGGCCGGACTACAAGCCGCAATACACTAGACTTGAGACCGCAGCTCTTAACAGGCGAGCTCCTGGATCCCAGTCATGGTGTCTTGGGGAGTGCACCCTCCCCCTATTTATAGGCACGGGGGCCTGCCCAAACGGGCAGGGCTAAAATTACCGGCTGCCCGGTGTACAGGAGAACCGGGCAGAGGTGAGGGGAAGCAAAAGAGAAAGAAACAAGAAAGGAGGGAAGCCGCGCGGCCTGGCGGATTCCTCCTGGCGAGCTGACGGCAGGGTCCTTGGGCCTCGTCGCTGAGCAGGGTCGGCACTGGCAGCGGCCTGACATGGAGACCGCCCGGCTTGGAGGCTTGGCGGCTTGAGTAAGCAGGCCGCCCGGTCTGGAAAACTGCGCGGGCAGGTCGCGGATTCCGGGCTTATCACTGGGCATAAGACCCGGTAGCCCTCCTTAGTAAGGGGGAGGGGGGTCCTACATAATTACCTCTAAACCCACCAAAATGTTTGTGTCTATCTCTAATGGTCATAGCATGACTATGATAAAAATCTCAGACCAATTGGGTCTATTTTGAATAGGTTTTGGTGAGACCAAAGTATGGCCCTTAAGGGGTTAATTAGGGCATGAGTGGGCTTGGGGCATAGAGGGGCCAATTCTCATCCAAAGGGTTGGGACTCTTGGTAGAGCCCCAAGGTTAGTTTAAACACCCTAACATGGAGTTTGGGGTGGATTATGGTGGATTTGCCCCAGGACCCTAGTTCAAACACTGAGGTTGAATTTTGGGGATTTGTGAAGGACATGGTGTGATATATCCATGTATGGACTTGGGGTTTAGTCCATGTAATCCTAAGATGGTAAATAGACTTAGAAAGGAATTTGGTGATATTTAAACTTAAGCACACAACTTAAACTAATTAGGGATAGTATAGGCCTATACCTTTTATGAAAATATTGAATGGCCATATGACCTTAGATCCTTAGAAAATTTTGGTAGACAGTTTTCATAACAATAGAAGTCTCTGGAAATTATTGTAGGATGTTTGGAAGATATTAGCTCATACTTGTAGTTTTAACCTTTATGTTGCCTCTATGGACGACTTTGATAAAATCATGTTTATACTAACTTAGAATGTTATGAAACATAGTCAGTGATGATTTATGAGCATATTAAAGCCCTGGTAATTTTTGAGTAATTTTTGGATAATAGTTTGAGGTACTTCTCTCTTTAATTGTATTTATTGTATTTATCTTTAATTAATTATTTAGGGGTAGATACTTTTATGAAAGTTCGTGAAACTTAGTATTCTCTGCTATGTTAGCATCATATAGTGTTCATAATTTTTGCGTGGCCATAACATAAGAAAAACTAGTACTTCATGTTCAAAATTACCCATGGTCTAATTTTTGGAAAACTTTTATAAATGCCAAATTAATTTGAAAAATTATAAGTTTATGGATTTTTGCTAAATGTGTCACGGTAGACCCACAATAATTATCTCAGGGCCGTTGGATGAAAATTTGGAGTACCTCCTGTCATGTATATCATATTGCTTAGATTGGTCTACATTTTGTAAAACTACGGAAATTGTGATAACATAAGGAATGGACATAGGGAGATATGGTTAACAGTTTAATGAGTTTGGTGAAGTGAAAATGAGTTCATCTTTAGGATTCATGATGTGGAAGTGTTGGATTGACTAGTGTTAAAAGGTGCTCGGGATCGACAAAACATCGCCCTTCCTATGAAGAGAGAAAAGAGTCAAATGTACTGGGGTTAGATTAAGTTTAACATCAAATGAGTTTTATTGTGGGTAGATACCAATAATAGTAAATACGTTGTGAAAGGGAGCTTTGTGCTTCAGCCCATCGTAGTTCCTAGTGCCCTCGAGAGCTCTTCACAGAGAATTCCTTGGGCAGTCCAAGGTTAACGTAAGTCGTAAGACTAAATGTATTACAAGAGTAATTAGAAAATAATCCAGGATTGCACTTACACTCACACTCCCCAGTGTTGTGTGAGTTAGGTTATATCTCATGAGCGGTAGGCTCGGTGGTTTTGGTGATGGACAGGTTAGCTCGGCGAGCCGATGGCTCTGGAGATATTTGGGACGGACTGGTTAGTCTCGGGAGCTTTGGCTCGGAGGGTTTTGTGACGGATGGGATGGTACGATGAGCTTTGGCGGGGTGGGAAATACATTAATGTTGTATGTGCTTAAGTATAAGGTGGTGAGTCTTCGGTATTGGAGGATCGTCGCACCGACACCAATACGTTGACTCGGCAAGTGTGGTTTAGCACTTAAACAAATAAAATCTGGTGCGCCAGCTGGCAAGAGTACACAGGAGCTCTGCTTAGTGCACCAACATTGTGGCACATGATAGGTCTGACTGGTAGTGCTGATACCGGTTTAGAGGTGTGCGAGGCCCAACCCACCGCTTCTGTTTCCCACTATGGAGGTATCCTCGGAGGATAGGCTCCAAAAAGTGGGAACTAAAGTTCTGTGTGCACAGAGTCGTGTGTGTGTGTTGCACTTGCATGTTCTTATCATAGCATACATGCATATAATAGCATATTCATTGCATATTACTCTTTACATCTATTGTATAAATTGTTATGAGACTCTTTATAATATAGGCCTTGCAAAATGACCCCTTGGTTTATAGGTTTGTATGTGCATTCCTATAGATCATGGTTACTTACTTAGTTTACCTTCTTATACTTTACTTGCTCACCTTGATCATGTGTATACACATACTCTCATATACAAAACAAAATAACAGAAATATAGTACCATGCGAAGTCATACCCTCATGTACAAAAAGCAATAATAGAAAACTCATCTACACATGCATAATAATTTCTAATTTCCGCAAACGTAAAGAAGATATTACAAATACTCCTAAAGTGAATGACGGTGAATCATTCGGTTGCTCGTAGAATGAAAGCAGGCAGATAATGAGATGAGCATTCCAAAAGATCAGGTCTCAGGAGAATCTCCAAAGGAATCCACAAATGTCGATGATCATAAGTTAACACCACGAAAATCGTAATCGAACTGGTCGAGTCCTAAGGAATTTTTGGTGCCTTAATAGGGGTACACGGCTTGGGACACGGCCGTGTCCAATGCCGTGTCTTTCCATGTATTTGCCGGCTATGTCCAGAAAAGGACACGACAAGAAATACGGAAGCAACACGGGCGTATCAATCGTGACACATACGTATGAATACCCGTGTCACCACCCGTATTCCCAAGAGCTGTGTCGGTTGGCGTGGCGGTTATCTGTGACATGCCCCTTGGACACGGACGTGTCAGGATATGACACGGGCGTGTCAGGTTGAGAAATGGGCTTGTTCTAACCTGTGTCCTTTGCTATGCTCGACGATCGTGCCTGGATCGGGGCACACGGCCTGGGACATGACCGTGTGCAAGGGCGTGTTCGGCCCAGGATTGAGGAATTTTGGGCGGATCTGAGCCGTTCATTTTCTTTAAATAAGATCTGACGGCCCAGATGTGTTCCTGCTCTATTAAGGCCTGGAATGGAGGATTAATTCCTCATTTTCTCTTAAGCCTTCTGTTTCTAAGGAGTTAGAGAGTGGAGAGAGAATGGAGGAAGGAAGAGGAGGATCCCGGCCGCCGACGGAGCATCAGAGCACCGAATCGAGAACTGAGACCGGATCCGCGGATGAAATTCCCTTGCGAAGCTTTTCATCCGGATAGATTCCCATGGCGCAAAAGCAAACTACAAGTGTAACGATTTTCTACGTGAGCATGTGAATCTCTCTTCTTTTGCATAAGGAAACCCACTCTCGCGAGTGTGCGGTGAGTGTGTGGTTTTCCTTGGTGTTGACGTGAATTGTCCTCCTTGTGTTGCATATATAGTTCGGAATCGCAGTACGGACATAGGCATTGTGTGTGAAGCCTTCCCGGACGTGTTGGTCTGGATCGGTGATGTTGAATATTGTATGGTTTGCCGAAGAAGAGTCCGTGCTTTGTGTTTTTGAGTTTCTACACGGTAGATTACAGTAGGGATCCTTTTGGATTAACTCAAAGGCGCACTCAAAAAACTGAGCGGAAACGTAGTTCTGCTAAATTGGCGGCCGGGGAGCCAGCCTTGAACATAACTGGGTTATGTATTGTTAGGAAATGTTTTGGGATCTGAGAGAAGCTTGGATCGTGCGTACAGCTTAAAGTGACTATGCGGTGTGAGCAACGGGTAAGTGTAATCGGACCTGGGCTATGTGGTTCAGTGCTAGAGACCCATTGAGGGACTGGCTGTTGGTATAGTCGAGAGTCTTTGATGGTGGTCATAAAGACTAAAATGCTCACGATCTTGCCATCCCGGGGATGGTGGTGAAGCCACAGAATTGACCGGATTCACCGATAATGTGCCCTGAGTGCACGGGGTGTTTGGCCGTGCGAGCCTACACCTGTGGCGAAGTATGTTTGTACTTTATTATTTAGCTGGGCTAATGAAATGCAGGGAAGGAGCACTGCCGTCTCGAGTAAGGGGCGGGGTCGTTATAATTTTTCGACTTTGTTTGACCGTTACTTTGTTTGCCACCGTGCGGTGGAATGTTGCTTGCAGGTGCTGTGGAACCAAGTACTAAATAGCGGGCTGAAGCCCATGTTGCTGAGCTAGCCCTCGAAGGCCAAAGTGAGTTGCTGTTTTTATTTTTGTCATGTGTGGCCGGCCTGTCAGCCGATGTTTGTAAAACACTAATTTGTTAAGTAAACTCTTGTAAGGCCATAAGGTCAAGTACTTTCAGTGTATTTGTTATTTCATTCCTATGGTAGTATGTGTACACATTCATGATAGTTGTTATTCAATTATGGGTTCTTTCCAACTGTTTAAAATCTTACGCTAGAATGCTCTGTGTCAGGTCAAGTAGTTATAGTTGGATTTTTGTTATTGTTATATAACCCTTCCGACTGTCCGTGGTATATGGCGTCGGGTTCCAACTGGACCTTCTGTTATATGTCATTCGACAGATGGGGGTATTACAGTTTGGTATCAGAGCCCAGGTGTTGGTCTTCTTTATTTGAATTCATGGGCGAATTCGTTTAAGGGGTGGTGAGCACATGTATGTGCGTCATCGTTATAACATAAAAGAACCCATGAATGTCCACTTATGAATGAAAAATGCACTTGTTTTGAGGAATCTGAGTGTTCCAATGATTGCTTTTAGCAATCTATTTGTCGCCTAATCAAGGGTTTATGCTATTATAGGCAGCTAGGAGCGGTGTTGGGGAATCAGAATGTCTGCGATCGGTGGAAAGTAGTGTACCTAATGACGTACCTACAACACCTCCTTCAGCAAAAACCATCAGATTGGTGGCTGAAATAGTTTTTGCTATGATAAATGCCCAACCTGCAGGGCAAATACACCACACATCACCTGTTAATGAGCAAGAACCGATTAGGGAGGCAGTGCTGGGAGTGGTAGAACGTGTGGCAGTTGATCAAGTGGCAACAAGGAGGGCTATAGAGAAGCAGCTCAAGCATGTAATGAGCTTCAATCCTCCGATGTTCGACGGGATTGGAATGCCAACTCAAGCTGAGGATTGGCTCTCTATGATAAAGAGAGTCTTGACGGCGATGTTAACTGAGGAGTGGAAGAAGACCACCATAGGGACCTTCCAATTGGCTGGTGAGACGAGGTTGTGTCAGGACGAGTTGGAGGATCACCTCTTAGTGGGAAGGCAACTTGCAGATATGTTTATGGAGGAATTTTCAAGGTTGTTCTTGGCCAGATATCTA
This sequence comes from Platanthera guangdongensis, assembly GCA_039583875.1. NCBI lineage: Eukaryota > Viridiplantae > Streptophyta > Magnoliopsida > Asparagales > Orchidaceae > Platanthera > Platanthera guangdongensis. The sequence continues at coordinate 119,464,687 of CM077150.1, read as the reverse complement.
TCCTCTGCTCAGAAGCTTGAGATGGAGAATTAGTACCTTGGTTTAACTCAGGGAGTCAGAAGCGTGGATGAGTATCTCCACGAGTTTACAAGGTTGGGTCGTTATGCTGGTGCTACATTTACTGAGGATGGTGGAAGACCAACCGATTTTATGATAGTCTACATGGCGACCTACAACTACTCCTTGCTGCTCCTAAGGCCCATGAATTCCTAGCCTTGGTCAATTCGTCCCGATCATTGGAAAAGGTCGTGAAGAAAGTGCAAGAGAAGAAGGACCTAGGGGAAAAGAAGTCAGAGTTCAAAGTATCGAATACAAAGTCGGGTTTCCGCAGATGGAGCAAGAAGCCGAAGACTTCGAGCTCAGTCCCTTTGTTTTGTGTGACGGGGGCAACCACAAGTCCAGTCCGAGGAGCTTGCTACAACTGTGGAAAGATGGGGCATTTTGCTCGTAAATGTTGGAGCAGACGTGCAAAGTTCGAGAGGAAACTTGGAGCAACATATGAAGAAAAAGGCAAGGCGGTGGAGTCAACTGCATCCCATCATACTCCAGCCCAGCCTAGTGTATATAATCTTGGCCTGCAAGAGGCCATAAAACAAGCTGACGTGGTGACAGATATGAGTTAAGTTATAGCAGTTTAACTTTATGTAGTTGTTACCTTTTTATATGTTAGCTTATAAATGTTGGTGCTAGGCTTTGTGTCAATTTTCTATTGTCCAGCGAGAGCCCTGTTTGATACGGGAGCTTCATATTCTATCTTGTCCAAAAGATTCGTATTGCGCATCAGAGTCCCTTCCTCGATGGCAAAAGATAAGTTGGATGTGTTGTTGCCCAATGAGTGCTCAATGCGCGCTGATAGAATATGTGTGGTAAAGATACGGATTGGGGACCAGGAGTTCAACTTGTAAGCATCGATACTGCCGTCTGTGGAGTTCAACGTAATCTTTGGTATGGACTGGCTCTCGGAGTAGCGAGCATACATTGATCGCAACCGAAAGGAGGTTAAATTGAGACTGAATACTGATCGGGAGATTACGTTTGCGGGCATGAATGGGTCGAGTAAGATTTTGATGTCGGCCCTTCAGGTGATCAAGGCAGTTCGGCCTTGGGCAGAGTTGTTTGTCACATTAGTACAGACTTCAATGCCTAAGATAAGTGTGGGCAGTATTCCTGTTGTGTCTGAGTATCCTGATGTGTTCCCAGATGATCTTTTAGGAGCCCCTCCTCAGCAGGAGATTGATTTTACTATTGAGCTAGTGTCGTGTGCCAAACTGGTGTCACGCTCTCCGTATCAGATAGCTCCAAAAGAAATTGCGGAGCTGAAGGTGCAACTGCAAGAGTTGTTGGAGCAAGGTTATGTGCATCCAAGTTCATCGCCTTTAAGCAGACCGGTCCTCTTCGTTAAGAAGAAGGATGGGAGCTTGCGACTCTGCATCGACAATTGGGAGTTGAACAAGCTTACGGAAAAGAATAAGTATCCAATCCCAAGGATTGACGATCGATTTGATCAGTTGGTCGGGTCAACAATATACTCAAAGTTAGATCTGAAATTCGGCTACTACCAATTAAGGATAAGGGAAGGCAACATCCCAGAGACATCATTCAGCACACGGTTTGGGCATTACGAGTTCACGGTCATGCCGTTTGGGTTGACCATTGCACCATTCGTGATTATGAATCTGATGAACATGACGTTCAGAGAGTACCTGGACCGTCTCGTGATAATATTTATCGACGATATCTTGGTGTACTCGCAGTGTGAGGATGATCACTACAAGAATATGCATATGTTGTTGGAGACATTGAGAAGGAATCAGTTAAATGCTAAGTTATCCAAGTGTGTGTTTTGGTTATCCTTTGTAGCGTTCCTTGGTCATATTGTTAGTGGAGAAGGGATAGAGGTGGATCCGGTGAAAATAGTGGCGATACGGTAGTGGCCTGTGTTGTCTATAGTGGTAGAAGTCCGGGGCTTTCTGGGGCTTGCCGTCTAGTACAAGCACTTCGTAGAGAACTTCTCGCGGATAGCGCTACCACTCATGACGTTGACAAGGAAGGATCAAAAGTTTGTGTGGTTGCTGGAGTGCGAGCAGGCTTTTGAAGAATTGAAGAGGCGGATGACCACGACGCATATTTTATGTTCGCCGAGTTGGACCGACGGGTTTGAAATCTATAGTGATGCTTTGGGCAATGGTTTTGGCTGTGTTCTGCTACAGCATGAGAGCGTGATAGCCTAAAGTTCACAACAATTAAAGGTTCATGAGAGAAATTATCCGGTTCATGATTTAGAGTTAGTGGCCGTGATATTTGATCTAAAGCTGTGGAGAAACTACTTGTATGATGTGAAGGTCGATATCTACACCGATCATAAGAGCCTGAAGTACATGTTAGATCAGAAGGACCTGAACATGAGGCAGTGGAGGTGGATGGAGTTCTTGGGGGACTACACCTTTGAGATACATTATGTGTCTGGGAAAGGAAATGCAGTGGCGGATGTGTTGAGTCGCAGGGTTCCTGCGCGGGCCAGCTGGTTGTCGGTACATGATGAGAGCTTGGTCCGTGATTTGGAGGCATTAAAGATCTCCTGCGTCGACAATCAGATTAGTGTCGAGGCAAAATTGTATTGGATAGAGGTGCAGTAAGACCTAGCTGATAGGGTTCGGCGGGCTTTGGTTCAGGATATCAGCATGAAGCGGATCTTGGATGAATCTTTGGATGGGTCAAATTCCCAATTTGTTGTTGAGGATGGACTGCTATGGAGGAACGGTCACCTATGCATCCCTATTCGGATAATCTTCGGGAGGTGTTGATGGACGAGGGTCATCATTACAAGTACTCAATCCAACCATTGAGCACGAAGATGTATAAAGACTTGAAGAAGTTGTTCTGGTGGCCTGGATTAAAGAAGTATGTTGCACTTTATGTGGCCAAGTGCCAAACCTATGCCTTGGTGAAGGCGGAGTGCCAGAAGTTCGGAGGATTCTTGAAGTCCTTACCTATTCCGGAGTGGAAGTTCGACGACATTTCTATGGATTTTGTGCTTGGCTTGCCAAAGTTACAGTGGGGAAACGACGCAATCTGGGTAGTCATAGATAGGTTGACAAACGTTTCGCACTTCATCCCGAACTGGAAGGACGATCCGGTGGAAAAGTTAGCCAAACTCTATGAGGATAATATTGTTCGATTGCATGGTGTGCCCCGCAGTATTGTTAGTGACCGAGATGGACGCTTCATGTTGAGTGACTAGAGGCTGGTGCATAGTCTGTTGGGAACTAAGTTGAGTTTTAGCACAGCCTTTCATCCACAGACGGATGGTCAGACCGAGAGGGTCAACATGACAATGGAGGACATGCTTCACATGTGTGTTTGGGACTTCGGGAAGTAGTGGGAAGATCACCTGTACATGATGGAGTTTGCATATAACTGATGCGTGGATATCGGCAAGCGCACCGGTCGCACAAGTAATAAAGTTTGGGAATAAATTCCCGAGTGTCGGTCTCTTGAGGAATGCAATTAGCATAGAGCGGCAAAAGTTCAGAAAATATCGTTATAAGAGTTATACTCAAAAAAGATTAGAAAAGGGGGGCTTGAGAGATTGTGGTTCCTTATCTAATAAACTAATTAAAGCTATGCGGGACGAAGGCACCGCTTCGCAAGGTGAAGTGAGTGTATCAGCCGCGATGTCGAACTTCGGTTGGGCGAGTGGACGGAAAGCTAATGGATGGAAGTGTTATTGTGCGGAGTGCAATCGGGTGAAACAAGGGTATGGAGTGGATGTGGAGTGGGCGAGGCGCATTCACAACACACAATCCAAAAGCAAATAGAAACTACAAAATCTACTTAGATATAGAATAACAAGTGTAGTTCATTACAATATCAAATCGTTTCGTACAACAGAGGAAGGGGAAGACGAGTAAACCAATAGAGGGTGAAGATCCTCCGCAGGTTGTGGCCGGAATAGCGAGTTGTCAATCCGCTTCTGGGCTCAGTCCGAGGAGGCTTCCGGTACCAATAAGCTGTCACCTCGAAGGCCTTTGAGTCTGTTCTCTAGGTTGTCTTCTTCTCCAACTCTGGTGGAATGCTTAGAGTTGAGGTCATCAATGGCCGAGAGCTTCACCGGAGGGTTTGGAAAGCTTCGGAATCGACGGCTACGGACTACCGATGCAGGTGGAGGTGATGGAGTAGCGGGAGAAGTAGAATGGCACTTCCCTCGCACTCCCCGATCGCTAGAATGACCCGTCTTTACCTAAATCGCGGAGGAGGCCCTTAAATACGGAGGCCGCAAAATCAGGGCGCACGATCAGTGGCGCACGACCACCGGTCGTGCGCACTGTCGGTCGATGATCGTGTGCAATTTCCAATTAAACATGCAAATTGTAAAGAAACATCAGCAAAAATGCGCACGATCAGTGGGGCATGACCGATGGTCGTGCGCGCTAAATGCACTGATCGTGCGATTGGTTAAGATAGAACTGCAGAAAGCAAGAGGTAAATGCGCACGAGCGGTGGCGCACGACCAGTGGTCTTGCGCACTATGGCCAGTGCTCGTGTGATTACCCGGGTAGAATTACGCAAAGGAGAATGTAATGTGCACGATCCATGCCGCACGACCAGTGGTCGTGCGCAGTGAATCCAGTGATCGTGCGCAGTGTTCCTGTATCGTCGGGGTCTCCCGAGCGGTTCCGGAGCACGCACATGACCCATGCACCAACAGAAGAGGCAGATAGGCCACCAAAAGTGCACACCACATTCTCAAGACATGGTTAAAGAACAAGTAAAACAAACGGAAATACAGAAACAACTAAAGCACACCGAAAACGGGCCGAAAGTGCACTTACTCATGAAACAGACATAATAACAAATATGAACAAATAAAACTCTAAAGTGTAGTGCATCAACGAGAAAACTAGCCCAGATGAGTATAAAAATATGTATAAAACATGGACTCATCACACCCCCAGACTTACCCATTTGCACGTCCCGAGTAAACATCACTCCATGGACTAGAAAATAGCCAGCTAGCTCAGAAATTTCAAAAAAAAGTAAGACGAGAAATCAAATACATCATGGACATAGAAGATATAATAGAAAAACTTTTTAATTATACTACGTAGTTAAAACTATTCGACAGGCGTAAATAAATATTGTATTTGCTCAAAATTAGAATTCTAGAGAATCTTGCGGTCATGTGTAGGAAGAAAGTAGGCAGGCCACTAAGGTGAGTATTGCCAAAGATCGGAGCTCGTGATAACCTTCAAAGATATCCATCAATGTCGGGGACCATACGCTTGCACGTTCACACTCTCTCCACAGCGCGTGTTAGACTCAAGCGTGAATCAGTAGGACTTGTAGGAGAGAATGGGGCTTAGTCTAAGGTTTGGTAGTCAATGATAAATATGAAGGCTACACGCAACCACAACGAGCGAACAAAAACCTAAACCAATACAGCCACTTAGAAATGTACGTGTGACACACCCCCAGACTTAACTTGAAAACCGGGCGTGTACATGGCCTAACACGACCAAAAACAATAAATAGTATGGAGATAAAATTCTCATAGCAATTCTTTCAGATTTTTCTTTTTTGCTTTTCTTCTTTTGCTTTTCTTCATTTGCAATCCCCAAACATAGCAAGCAAAAATTTTACGAATGCATCACCACATTACACGATTTCCACATATCACAACATCAACAAAATAGTAAATTCAAACACGCTCAAGCATTTGATTGCGATGGTGGGTTTAGCTTCAGGCTTTGGTGAATGTGAGTGGAGCTGAATCAAAGAAGGGGTAGGCACAAATTTTGCATGCAACGGTTAACAGGTAGGAAATGTTAAACAAGGCTCAAACTAGCCAAAATGATGGCCTACGTCATGCTCACTCTTGACTAAACGGACACCAATGCTTCAAGAGTAGCTTAGGGCAAGTTCTTAGCCACCGAGAAAGATGATCCTTACTCCCGACTCGAGCAATACGAGTCTAGTGGTGGCTACACACATTCCTACATTATAGTTCGATTACTCCAGATTCATAATTTGAGTAGTACAAACAATATTTACATCTGCAGGAAATATAAATCTACGAGCATAAAGAAAAATTAAATATATATTATTTCTACACAAACCATGAGTACTCGATTAGGAGCACTACATGAGTTTCGAACTACTCTATCCTGAAATTGTAAGCCCGCACCACTATTTTAAAGTTTACACAAAAACAATACATTTGACTCGAGCTGCGCGCGTGGGTAAGAACGTACTCGTGTGGCTGATTCAGTGTGTGCTACAGAAATTATGAAATAACTAAACAACAGACTGGTATGCAACAAAATGTGGTGTGTAGTGACCACAGGCATGTTCTCCGCCCAGACTTAAATTCGACAACTAGTACAAATAAGCATTCCAAATGTGAAAAATAGCTAGGGTAAGAAGTACCTATGCTCAAAATTGAGCATACCGGTCGTGCGACGAGAAGTCCAAGTGCGGCCAAGTTGCCGCGCCTCAAAAATTCCAGCACCTGCGATTTAAATACATACGCAAAACAAAGTATTGAACACACATATATATAAAAAGAAAAAGAGCTCAAAACACAACACAGGAGCAAATGGTCCAACATGGGTTGTCTCCCATACCGTCCTGAAGGTGGACCAAATACCTGTATTAATAGATCATAAAGTATATATATAAAAAATCATTCGGCACCTAGATGGGCACCCACACAAAAATATAATTGTCTCATGTCTAACACTGCTAAATCAAATACAAAAATTACTCCAATTTAATAAAGCACGGAAAATAAGAACAGAAGGCGTGGTAGACTAGCTCCGTGGTGAACTCTACTCACTCCTCCTCACTATCGTTGTAATGAATCTTGATCGGAGACGGACGAGGAGTAGGCGCCGATGGAGCGACACGAGTAGGTGGTGGTTGAATGTACAACCTGCCTCGCACCGCTTTCTGATAAATAAAGTCCTGCATCCAAAATTGTGAAGCTTCCAGATCAGTAAGGCACTCAGAAAAATATGGGACACCCCGCTCCTGAGTTGGGATGAACTAGCGGCTAGATTGCCCTTCATGCTTTACTGGAGGCCACAGTTGCTGCTGACTCTGATGTAATGGCACTCCTGCACTCCGCCTACCCATAACGGAAGATATACCCGACTATCCTTCATCTTCCTCCTCAACTCTACCCTTAGGAGCATCACCAGGCATGCTGACGACAAACGTTCGGCTAACTTTTCTGCCAACCACCCGCAACAAATGGCAACTCACCAGGTTTGCCCTGGAGATCATGGAAGGGCAGTGAACTGCACCATCAGAGGTAGCTGGCTCAAAACTCCCAAACTTTTAGCGATGCGGGTAATGTAGTAAGCACCCCCGATCGCGCCCGCGAGGCCATAAGTGGCTTCGTGCTGGAAGAAATAGGCCAGCATGTACCCCAGATGGATGGGGTACTGCTGCTGCATACTAAATAGGGAAATCAAATCCTGCCACCCCACCACATTCTTGCTTAGGGCCCTTGCGGTGAGTGAGTGACTAAGCAAATGCTGCATAAACCGTAGAGCGGGGGAGACAATCTTCGTCAATTTGGCACGGCGGGCGACATACTACTCGTTCCCTCCTGTCAGAGAACGACAAGCGGCACGCAAACTCACTCCCTCTGGAAAATCATAGCATAACCGGGGGAAGTAAATATGGGATGCCTCCGCCTCAGTATATACGCCTGCATGAATGGCAAGCTCCAGCAATGTTACAGTGAAGATGTTTCCCATCATCCGGAAGGAACAAGAGGGGAAATAGCGGTTGTCCGCCGTAATCTCCCAAGTGAATGTGGAAAGGAACTCCAACGTCAGTTCCCAGTATCCAAGATCATCACACTCGAACAACTTGCACAAAAATCAAAGGAGTAGAGGATGAGCACGACCTCTGCCAATGCACCATCATCCCCAATAGAATGCAGCTCGTTCCAGTCAACAAGCCGCTGAGAGAGGAATGGCTTGTCCTTCAAGGAATTATAGCATTTAGTATGCTCTGCCTTCGAGAAGGCTCCCATTCGCCCCAATATCTGAGCAGGGGTTGCCGAAGCACGATCAGTGCATTGGTAGGCCTTTAATACATGGCAGCATCCAGGCTCCATTACATCACAAGGAGGAAGAGAGATCTGAGATTGCGGGAGCCTACCAGAGGAGAGAGGGCCGGATCACAGGAGAGGAATCAGAACGGGAGGAGCGACGACAATGCATGCGCAGTGGACCAAGCGAGATATTAGGGCGTACGCACAGTGGAAGGACAACTGAAATTTAATGAAACTAGGTCGGCGCACGACCAGTGGTCATGCCCTGATAAGTAGTGCGCACGACCAGTGGTCGTGCGTAGTGAAATTTTTCACACTCCCAGTTTTTCAGTCAATTTCACACTACTGACCACGTGGTGCAATAGAGAGCTCATCACGCAGCTGGGCTACCACGCCCATAAATTTAAATACAAACATATATTTAAAACAAAAGGGACACTACCCTATATAACTGTTGGGTTTATTGTCTCCCAACATGACTTATTCAAAATCTGAGCATTTCCTAACTGATTGGCGAATGAAACTTGAAATGCTTAGGCAATGTTTCATGTTCGCATTTCGGTAGCGGGTACCGGAATGGAGACAGAACAGAAGCCCCAGTACATGTATACATATTCCTGTCATGTTTGTCAGGCATGGGAAGAAAATAACTCAGGAGGCTCGTCGGCTCCAACTCCACCTACATCTGGTCACTATAAGTCCTAGGCCGCATTACAGGCCCTTGCACTGATTGGACCGGTTCCACGATGTGGTCCTGCACAGAAGTAGACACGAGAGCGGGGTCAAGAAATAAACTAGAAGAATAACATAAAGGATCCTCAATCTTGGCGATGGCCCCGGAGTCATCCCCCGTCGGTGGAATTGTAGGTGGTTCTACACAGCTATCTAGGCTGATGCAAGAATGTTCTAGAGCTGCATCTGCCTTGTTCGCGCATCGGGCATCCTCACATGGGGTAGAGGTCGCAACCTCGACCACAGAGTCATCCTCCACGACTGGATCCAACAAAACACTGTAAATGCTAATTTCCACCTGCGAATCAACCTCAACAGCACTGTCAGAAAAAGAAAGAATGTTATGCAAAGAAGAAGGAGAAGGCACAAAGCTCGGTAGGATGTCGAGCGCTGTCTCTTCAAAACTAATAGACTCTATGCTAGGTGATCTATGCACTTCAGGAGTATAAATATCCGTGTCGGAATGGGGATAAACACATGTATTGCTGCACATACCTGGGATGCCTTCTCCATAACATAGAGATGACAATTGTGCATACCCTGATACAGAAGGGATGCTGCCCAAGGTTGAAGTGGAGACAATCCGAAGATCCGGCTCGTCATCCACTTCTAGCTCAGCTAGGTAAGCTGCGCAATCCTTCACTGCATGATCCCAGCTTCGACAAAAAAGGCACTGCTTAGCCGGCTTCAGTGGTGCAACAGGTGCTGAAGTCGAATAGAAGTAGTGCGACAATAGCTCCGCGGGTCGGTAGCTAACCGGCTTATGTCTACGATATGTAGACTCCTGAATTTCCTGGCTACTATACTTCTGAGGGAATTTATCACTAGCATGAGAGATGTCTCGACAATGAGAGCAACGAATATTGAAATTGGCCCACATTGTGGAGATTTCAAATATAAAGGATACAACTACTTTGCATAGATTCTGAGAATAAAACTAATAATTCCAACTGACGAAATAACAACACAAGAGAAAATGGATCAAAACAAAACAAAACAACTCCTAAAAACTACTTTTAACGACACAAATAACTCTTATAACAAAATTTTCAGTCATCCTGAGTCGCTCTCCAGTTGCGATTCCCCGACAACGGCCCCAAAAACTTGATGCGTGGATATCGGCAAGTGCACTGGTCACACAAGTAATAAAGTTTAGGAATAAACTCCCGAGTGTCGGTCTCTTGAGGAATGCAATTAGCATAGAGCGACAACACTTCAGAAAATATCGTTATGAGAGTTATACTCAGAAAAGATTAAAAAAGGGGGGCTTGAGAGATTGTGGTTGCTTGATCTAATAAACTAATTAAAGCTATGCGGGTCGAAGGCACCGCTTCGCAAGGTGAAGTGAGTGTATCGGCCGCGATGCCGAACTTCGGGTGGGCGAGTGGGCGGAAAGCTAATTGATGGAAGTGTTCTTGTGCGGAGTTCAATCGGGTGAAACAAGGGTATGGAGTGGATGTGGAGTGGGCGAGGCGCATTCACAACACACAACCCAAAAGCAAATTGAAACTACAACATCTACTTAGATAAAGAATAACAATTGTAGTTCATTATAATATCAAATCGTTCCGTACAACAGAGGAAGGGGAAGAGGAGTAAACCAGTAGAGGGTGAAGATCCACCGCAGGTCGTAGAAGGAATAGCGAGTTGTCAATCCGCTTCCGGGCTCAGTCCGAGGAGGCTTACGGTACCAACGAGCTATCACCTCGAAGGTCTTTGAGTCCGTTCTTGAAAGAATTGGATCCTAAACACCTAGAGGGGGGGGGGGGTGATGCTTAAGATCACGGCAGTGAACCGGTCGCACAAGTAATATAAAATGGGGGTTTTCCCAAGTATCGATCTCACAAGTAACACATTAAGGTGGAGTTAATTTCGAGGAGGACTTGAGATTGAAGTCCTTAGGGTCGGCGGTAACGATGGGGGCTTTGATGTTTGCGGAAACAGAAAATAAAAGGCTAACAACTACTCCTATGCAACGCCGCTATGCGATGCTTCGCCAGGCGGGATGGAAGACTAGTCGGGCCGCTATGCACCGAATCACTAAGTGGATGGGAGAGTAGGCTTGCGGATGAGGTGGTGAGAATGGCGGAATGAGGAACGTGAGCACCTCTTCGCTACGCACGCCACTAGCAATTGCTAGTGCGACAAGGGTGGATGGTGGTGGATGAAATATGACACAACTCGAGCAACTTAAGCAGTAAAATGAAATAGGAATCACATAGACATGAAACACATAACAAATTCAACCAAAGTGCACTCCATCAATATAAATAGATTTAAACACCAATATTCAACAATAAAGCAAGAACAAGTCAAGAGATCGACCGAATCCGAAGTCTTGCTGAGGATTTACGGTTGGAATCGTCGGGTTGTCATTCCGCGTCCAAGCTCGGTCCTCAACTGTGTCCGGGGTAGAGAAGGGTTGTCAGCACCTTCCAATGGCCCGTCTTCTTCGTCTTACGATAGCGGACGAAGTTTTCTAGCTTTCCTTTGCTTGATGGCTATGGCGTCAAATCCTACTTGAAGCTCATGGATGAAGGAGAAGGCCGAGAGGAAGCTCCGGCTTGGATTTGGCGGTGAAAGCTTGCCCGTAGCACCTCCCTAGGGTGGAATGTGAAGGGGAACGACGGAGAAGGCGGAAAACGACGGATAAAATTTCGAGCTCCGGATCCTCTCCCTTTTGATCCTCGATTAGGGCGAGACCTGCACTATTTATACAGAGCAGAAATGAACAATTCACACGATCACAGGCGCACGACCAGTGGTCGTGCGCACTATGTCCGGTGATCGTGCGCACTGGCATGGAAGATCAGGAAGAAGAACTGGGATAACGGGCACGAGCAGTGGCTCACGACCAATTGTCCTGCGCACTAAGTCCAATGGTCGTGCGATTAACCCAGACAGGACTCCAGGAAAGATGAATCAATGCACACATTCAGTGGCGCACGACCGGTGGTCGTGCGCAGTATGTCCAGTGGTCGTGCGCTTACCCCAGGCCGATTCTGGAAAACGAAGAGTAGTGCGCACGATCAGGGGCGCACGACCAGTGGTCGTGCGCATTAGATCCCATGATCGTGCGCAGTATTCCTGTTTCACAACCATCCCGAAACACGCACACGACCCCTGTACCGAAAGGAAAAACCAACCACTGATATGTGCAGACATTCCAGGCAATCACAAAAAGGAGTACAAACAATAAAAGTAACAAAATACACAACCACGGGCATAAATTTGCAATTCCTATGAAAATAGAGACAAGATGAAATATGAACGATATATAACTAAAAGTGAAGTGCAAACGCGTGAAAACTAGCCCAGATGAGTCTGAAAAACCCTATATAAATCAGACTCATCACACCCCCAGACTTAACTATTTGCGCATCCCGACCAAACATAATCTAAGCAGACATGGAAAATTACTAGCTAACAAAGAAATTGAAAAAAAAGTACCATGCGAAGTCGCATGCTCGCATGCGTAAAAATACAATAGAGAAAATTTCTAAGTATGCAGAATAGTTTATATTTTTCACAATGCGTATCAAAATTTTATTATTACGCAAAACTGGAATCACAGTGAATCATCCGGTCACGCGAAGGGAGAAAGTAGACTAATCGCTAGGCGAGCATTGCCAAAGATCAGGGCTCGGGATAACCTCCAAAGGAATCCACCAATGTCGATGACCATATGCTTGCCCTTTCGCATTCTCTCCACGACACTGGTTTGGTTCACACACGAATCAGTAGGACTTTAGGTGAAGAGATGGGGCTTGGATTTCGGTGAGGTAAACAATGATAAATAAGAATGGTTATGCACCAAACCCAAATGAGCTAGTATAAAATGAATCCATCAGATAACCAAAATAAATGCGGGTACACCACACCCTCAGACTTAACTTTTAACAGAAGGGTGTGTGCACTGCCTACTCCAAATGTAATCACATTTTCCAAAAAGATTTTCAATTTAAACTTTTTCTTTTCACTTTTTTTTCTTTTCTTTTTCTTTACAAATATTTTTTTTTCTTCATTTTATTTTCACAATTCAGGAGAAATAAACTTGGGAGCACTTCCACATTTTCACAAATAATATCACCACATCACATCCCAACATGAAAATATAAAACACTAAACTCGACTCGGGTGTGCCACTAGGATTGGCTATGAGGCTTTGGTGAAATCTTGGTGGACCTGAATCAAAAGGAGGGGTAGGCACAACGGGGCTATCGAGGATAAGACGTTAGGAATGGTACAAAGCTCAACCGGGCCAAAATGATGGCCTACATCCCGCCCATGCATGACTAACCTATACCCATGCTTCAAGAATAGCTTGGGGCAAGTTCTTAGCTAACGAGAAAGACTATCCATCCTCCCGACTCGAGCAATATGAACCTAACGACCGTCTACACACATCCTTAAGCTACCGTCGGATTCACACCGGATTCACCAATTTTTGAGTAGAATAAAAAGTATTTACGCAATTAGAAAAATATAAAACTATAAGCATACAGAAAAATTATATCTACTCAAATTTCTACACGAGACGAGAGCACTCGACTAGGAGCACAGCAAGGTCAACATTTTACCTCGTCTCACAATCCTAAGCCAACACCATAATTTTCCCAAATCTAACAAAGAAAGAAGTTTAACTCGCGGCACAAGTGGGTGCAGTGGTGTGTGATGCAATGAACTAATCAAAATATAATAATAAAAGATTCTAGTATGCACATGAAATGTCCACGTGCAATAGGTAACAAATCTCTCCCCCAGACTTAAACTAAACTACACAGCATATGATATAGAAATTAAAATCATAAAGAGCTAAGGGAAGAGGTTACCCAATGCTGAGCTAGTGAGCATACTAGAAGATGCGTGAAAAACCGAAGCAGGTCCGCCATACGAAGAATCACAACCCCGCCAATGTGATTTGCTATGAATACCTGCAGGGGTGAGCTCCGCAAAAACAAAACAAAAATATACAAACTACAAAGAAATAATAAAACTAAGTTAGACATGAAAAATAAAAATACAGGAAAAGAAAGATAAGTACTGGGGTTATTGTCATCCCAACACGACTTATTCGGTTGCGCAAAGGTTCTAGCTAATGGTCCTATGAAAAGAGAAATGCACAGGTAACTGTTCCAATATCCGTTTCGGTAATGGGTACCGATACGGCGATAGAACAGTTACCCCACTACCTAAATAGTAATACCTGCCCAACACAGGTAGAGGAAATAGGAAATAAGAAGAGGAGGAGCACTGGTCCTCGCTCATCTTATCACAAAATAAATCCTTGCTTAGCAAGGTATCGTCTATCACAGGCCCGCAGGAGGCGATGGCAACGGCATGAGCACAAAGCTCATCATCATCCCAACGTACCTGTGGAGACTCATCCTGCACAGGCTCAGATAAGGAAGGGGGATCAAGTAATAAAAGAGAAGAAGAACTAAAAGAATCAGAAAATGGGAGAGTGATCCCGGTCTCACTCTCAGCAGGATCCAAGCAGAGATCATCGTCGGTATCATATGAGTCGTACCGAGGGGAATCCGTGAACTCAAGGTCCGCGGTGGTAAGAGGAACAACCTCATCCAATAAGGAGGTGCAAACCTCCGCATCGAAAAGGGGATATTCCTCATCCCACCGGGGTGCATAAAAGTGTTCCGAAGATCCACCTTCTCCGTCGGAGATAGAGGAATCATCATACCACTTCGGCGCAACCTCGGGCACCAAATCATCAACAAATATGGCATCATCAACCGACTCAGAAGAAAGAGGAATAGCAGAATCCAGTAAAAATTGCAGAGGGGCAAGGCTGCTCTCAAAATCAAGCACTGAATGAGCAGGCCCCATCGCAAAATCATTCGCTGACGCCACCCCGTCGACAACCGGAACAATTTCATCGTCCCATACAGGAGCATCCATGAGTTCCTGCTCCTCTTTTTGTTGGATAACACCAGATTGATCATCATCACTCAAGGAAAGCTTGTAAAAAGGGATCGAGGGACCCATGAAAGAGTTGTATGCGGCTAAAGATTCTTCGGTAATCTCAACGGGTAAAGAATGAGCAAAGTGCGTTATATCAGTGTATGGGCCAGGCAACACCCTGGTAGGCCTGTCCACAACAATCTTCCGCGAACGGGAGGTTGTTCTGCACACGCCCTCAGAGGGAGAAGGCTTGCACAAACGAGGGCAATCCTTCAACATGTGGCCCACACCTTGACATAACAAACACCGAATGCAATGCTCGGCATTCATAACAGCAATGACATCGATGGATCAGCGCAAAGTGTCATGGATACGGCACTCAGCATCAGGATCCATCACGAACAAAAATAATTGCTGAAAAAGTGCTACACAGCTGAAATGAAAATAGTACGGATCTGCTATCTAAATCAAAAATCAGAAAAAGGAAAAAAGAAATAGGCAAAATAAAAATTCTAATAACCAAAGCAAATAAATAAAAAAATGATATGCACAAATGGAAAAGAGCTTCAATCTATTATCTCCCTCTCCAAAAACTCACACGACTGTGTTCCCCGGCAACGGCGCCAAAAACTTGATACTTAAGATCACGGCAGTGAACTGGTCGCACAAGTAATATAAAATGGGCGTTTTCCCAAGTATCGATCTCACAAGGAACATAGTAAGGTGGAGTTAATTTCGAGGAGGACTTGAGATTGAAGTCCTTAGGGTCGGCGGTAACGATGGGGGCTTTGATGTTTGCGGAAATAGAAAATAAAAGGATAACAACTACTCCTATGCAACGCCGCTATGCGATGCTTCGCCAGGCAGTATGGAAGACTAGTCGGGCTGCTATGCACCGAATCACTAGGCGGATGGGAGAGTAGGCTTGCGGTTGAGGTGGTGAGAATGGCGGAATGAGGGTCGTGAGCACCTCTTCGCTACGCACGCCACTAGCAGTTGCTACTGCGGCAAGGGTGGATGGTGGTGGATGAAATATGGCACAACTCGAGCAACTTAAGCAGTAAAATGAAATAAGAATCACATAGACATGAAACACATAACATATACAACCAAAGTGCACTCCATCAATATAAATAGATTTAAATACCAATATTCAACAATAAAGCAAGAACAAGTCAAGAGATCGACCGAATCCAAAGTCTTGCTGAGGATTCACGGTTGGAATCGTCGGGTTGTCATTCTGCGTCCAAGATCGGTCCTCAACTGCGTCCGGGGTAGAGAAGGGCTGTCACCACCTTCCAATGGCCCGTCTTCTTCGTCTCACGATAATGGACGAAGTTTGCTAGCATTCCTTTGCTTGATGGCTATGGCGTCAAATCCTACTTTAAGCTCATGGATGAAGCAGAAGGCCGAGAGGAAGCTCCGACTTAGATTTGGCGGTGAAAGCTTGCCCGGAGCACCTCCCTAGGGTGGACGGTGAAGGAGAATGACGGAGAAGGCGGAAAACGGCGGAGAAAATGTGGAGCTCCGGATCCTCTCCCTTCTGAACCTCGATTAGGGCGAGACCTGCACTATTTATACAAAGCAGAAATGAACAATGCGCACGATCACAGGCGCATGACCAGTGGTCGTGCGCACTATGTCCGGTGATCGTGCGCACTGGCATGGAAGATCAGGAAGAAGAACTGAGATAATGCGCACGAGCAGTGGCGCACGACCAATGGTCGTGCGCACTAAGTACAATGGTCATGCGATTACCCCAGACAGGACTCCAGGAAAGAGGAATCAATGCACACAATCAGTGGCGCAAGACTGGTGGTCGTGCGCAGTATGTCTAGTGGTCGTGCGCTTACCCCAGGCTGATTCTGGAAAACGAAGAGTAGTGCGCACGATCAGGGGCGCACGACCAGTGGTCGTGCGCATTAGATCCCATGATCGTGCGCAGTATTCCTATTTCACAACCATCCCGGAACACGCACACGACCCCTGTACCGAAAGGAAAAACCAATCACTGATATGTGCAGACATTCCAGGCAATCACAAAAAGGAGTACAAACAATAAAAGTAACAAAATACACAACCACGGGCATAAATATGCACTTCCTATGAAAATAGAGACAAGATGAAATATGAACGATATATAACTAAAAGTGAAGTGCAAACGCGTGAAAACTAGCCCAGATGAGTATGAAAAACCCTATATAAATCAGACTCATCAGGGGGGGGGGGAATAGGTGCAAATCCTTTTTATTCTAAGGCAGAACTTGTAATTCAGTTAATTAACTAAAACAGATATTTCTACAGCTATCACAGCACAGAATTAATAATACCACACTCAAACACAGATTGCACACTGATTTATAGTTGTTCCCCAAGGTCTGGGTA
This sequence comes from Platanthera guangdongensis, assembly GCA_039583875.1. Lineage (NCBI taxonomy): Eukaryota > Viridiplantae > Streptophyta > Magnoliopsida > Asparagales > Orchidaceae > Platanthera > Platanthera guangdongensis. Next base: position 119,447,586 of record CM077150.1, on the reverse strand, counting down.
CATCCACTTTCCCCCTTCGCCTATCTAGCAGTGTGCAAGATTCAGCCTAACTTCTTTCCTTCTTATTAGATCCTCAAATCTTACAGCTCAGAACCCAAACAAGACTCCTACAACTCAGAGTGAGTCTGAAAGAAATTGTACCTAATCACCTAGAGGGGGGGGGGGGTGAATAGGTGACCTTAACTTTTTAAACTATTAGGCAGATTATATCACAGAATTATAAATACTTCTTCACAACAATTCAGCACAGCAATCACAGAATCACACACACACAGAATACACACAGTTTTATAGTGGTTCCCCAAGGTTTGGGTACATCCACTTTCCCCCTTTGCCTATTTAGTAGTGTACTAGATTCGGCCAAACTCCTCCACTATTCCTCAGATCCTCAGATCTTACACTCAGAACCCCAACCAGGTTCCTACAGATCAGAGTGATCCCACTCCTACAACTCAGGCTCAACAGCCCTACCACTCAGTCTTCACAAAGACCTACACTCAGCCACAAGGCCTACACTCAGAGATATGAATCTCCTATACTCAGGCACACAGGCCCTACCACTCAGCCTTTATAATTTAAGGCTTACAACTAAGATCCCTAAGGATCCTACAATAAATAAAGAATACAATGTATATACCTACAACTCAGAATAAGAGAGAAGAGTTGACAGGCTTCTTGATGAGTTCTTGAAAGAACTCTGCTGAGATCAACCTCCCTTGGCTTCCTTCAAAGCTTCTTGAATGTAGAACACAGTAGGGTTGATTCTCTATGCAGCTGATCTTCAATCACTGCAACTTAAGTTTCAGATCTCAATCTGAAACCTTCTTCACATCCTGGTTCAACTGTTGTCTTCTTGGAAGGAGCTCTCTCTCTCCAACTACTTAGATCTTCACTTGAATTGAATCTTTAATGAATTACTTGATCACTTTGGTGATTTCCAACTACTGATTATCTGTTGAATGTATAAGCCTTTATATAGACTTTCTTCATGGTGACCGGCTGATCCGGTTTCTAACAGCTTTCTGACATCTCTGACAGTTGCAGTAGACTGGCTGGAATGGTAACTGTCAAGTCATCCAGTCACTTCTTGAAATCTCTGTAACTGTCTGAAAGTGTCGAGATAGTCAGTCTTTAAGTGTCGACGCTTATAGACTAAGTGTCGACACAAGTAGACTAAGTGTCGACACTAGCCTTCATGGTGTCGACACAACTCCTTGTGTTGTAGAATTTACTTCTCGACACTGCTTCTTCAACATGTGTCGACACTGATATTGTGTGTCGACACAACCTCTTGTTCTTCAGTATTTAGTTGAATTCTGCTATGTGTCGACACAACTCCTTTGTGTCGACACATCTTCTTGTGTTGAACTTGTTCAGTGTCGACACATCTTCTTGGTGTCGACACATGCCTTCTGTGTTGATACTTTTGCTGAGTGTCGACACAGCTCCTTGTGTCGACACAAGTCCTTGTGTTCAGTCTTTTTCTGAGTGTCGACACATCTCATTTATGTCGACACTTGTACTTAGAATTTGTTGAACTTTGCTGAGTATCGACACAGCCTCCTAGTGTCGACACTTCCTTCATGTGTTGAGACTTTTGCTATGTGTCGACACATTCTTCATTATGTCGACACTTGTACTTAAACTCTGTTGAATTTGCTGAGTGTCGACACTGCCTCCAAGTGTAGACACTTTCTGATGTCGACAAAGTTCCTCTGGGTGTTGACACTGCTTCTAAGTGTCAACACAGCTTCTCTGGACATTTCTTCATTGAGTGTCGACACAGCCTGTATGTGTCGACACTTTCCTTCTGGTGTCGACTCTGCATTCCTGGTGTCGACACAATTACTCCATGTGTCGACACTGCTTATCTGGGTGTCGACACAAGTCTTCTTATGTGTCGACACTTTTCTTCTGGGAGTCGACACATGGACTTAGAAACTTTTCAGCTGTCCCTGCAAATACTTAACCTGCACAACTAAACTGAAAACACATCAAATACATTTTGATGTATATCATTGAGTAGGGTGAGGCTTCTTCAAATCAGGTACATATTTTCCAATGTACCCAACAATCTCCCCTATTTGGAGAAGTCATAACCCTTAGTCAATGATATACACCATACATAACAAAATCACAGTATGATGTAAAGCAGGATTATATAACAATGTAAGTACATAAACATGTATAAGCAAAACATGTATACACAAATATTACAGAACATTAATGTAATAGATTTAACATATATCACATTGTTCTTTAACATATTCATTATCCAAAAGTTTACAGGCAGTTTAAAAATCAAATGATTACAACTGTAAACTAAAGAAAAATTCTATCCTATTGCTACTCAGGCTCCTTGATAACTATGCCCTTTCTAGATTGTATCTTTGCTTGGACAGGAGCTTCAGTGTCTTCAGCAGCAGCAGGCTTCTTTCCTTTAAGATCCTTCTTTTTCTGCTCTTCAGTCTTGATCTTCTGCCTTTCAAAGTAATGATAAGGCTTTGGAAAGTACTTGCTAGGCTCCTGGGCAGTAGGAGGTAGCTTTCCCATCTTAGCCTTTCTTCTATATTGCACAATGGCCTCTTGCCTGGTCACATGCTTCCTCCACTCTAGTTCAGAATAACACTTGTTTCTATCCTGGATATTGTCTTTGGCAGCCTTCCATGAAGTCAAGATAATATTCCTGGAAGTGGGGCTCCATTGATCAAAGTCAGGCCTAAGTTCAGCTTGCTCTCGGAATCTCTTTTTAGACAATTGGGCTTCTTGTTCTTTCTGCAAAGCTTCTTGTTCTTTTAGTATAGCTTCTGGCACTGGCTGAACTACTTTTTCTATGATGACCTTCTGAATTCCCTCAGGAGGGCTATACATTGATTGTATGTCTTGATGTACCATATCAAAGTCTGGTGGAGGATATATTACTTGAGCCACATCAGCTTGCTCCCCTCCAAGATAAGCACGATTAATTCCAGACTCTGCAACATTATCATCATCACATAATGGAGGATATCCAAGGGTGGCTCTGATGGAATTTGAAATACATTTTGCATGATCAAAGTCTGGTGGAGGATATATTACTTGATCCACTTCAGCTTGCTCCCCTCCAAGATAAGCGGGATTAATTCCAGACTCTGCATGATCAAAGTCTGGTGTATGTCTTGATGTACCATATCAAAGTCTGGTGGAGGATATATTACTTGAGCCACTTCAGCTTGCTCCCCTCCAAGATAAGCAGGATTAATTCCAGACTCTGCAACATTATCATCATCACATAATGGAGGATATCCAAGGGTGGCTCTGATGGAATTTGAAATCCATTTTGCATGATCAGAGTCTGCTTTGACTAACACCCTCTCCCCCTTTATAACTTCTCTTTCAATGTGATCCCTCAGATCATCTTTCTGAAATCTTATCTGTGCATTCAAATAGTTTACTCCATCCTTATAGAAAGGTTTCAACCTTTGGAGCTTGTCAGTTATAGCTTTTTGAGAGGCTTCTATAGCAGTTTTAACAACATTGATGTGCTCTTGGAACTTCTTATCAAACTCTTCCTGGGCAGTAGTCCTTGCTGTAGTTTGAGCAGCAGCCAGATTCTGCATCTCAGTGACTATCATATTGTATGATTCAGTGAAATTGTCATTCATTCTTATCTGGTTTTCCAGGACATAGCCTTGCTTTACTGTCAGGTCTTCAATTTGTTTCTTGATATTCTTGATGAGTAGCCAAAAAGACTACTGCATTCCCTCCTTTATGGAAGCAGTCAGTCATCTCTTTCTTATTCAGATTCATTTCAAATCTGATGGACTTAATATCTTAGGCAAGATCAAACTGTAATGACTTATGCCCCTCATCTATATATTTTTCTATTGCTTGCCTTTGATCAACCATCTTTATTTGTAATGCAACCATCAGAGAACTGTAATCTGCAGATGTGGCTGGCTGTGGTGCAAGCTGTGGTGCAATTGTTTGTAAAGCTTTCTTATATGTCTGACTTCTCCTCTTGAAAACTTGAAATTTTCTCTTCTTGGCTCTTGCAGGCTCTTCATCTTCAGAAGCAGATGAGCTTGCAAAATCAACCCTGTCCTTAGGGCTTGGAGGCAAATCCTTGTCAGTTCTAGGAACCTGCTCAGAATCCTTTGTCTTCTCAGGTTCCTTCCTTGCAGTTTCCTCAACAATAATGACATGCTCCCCCTCAACATGGGCCTTCTCCCACTCTGCAGCAGCACTTTCTTTCTCAAAGTCTATTTGTAGAAGATCTGGGAATAGCTCTTCTAGGGTAAATTCCTATTGAGTATGAGCTGGAGAAACTCTAATCTCATCAACCACTTTATCTGCAAAAGATGTGTCTTCCATGACAACATCTTGGGTTTGAGTAGGAATCTGAGGTTGCTGATTAATATCAGACAATCTGTCAGTCAAATCTTCATTGTCAAGAGAGAAATCTAATTGGTTGATTGCAGTTATTACCTCAAGTATGGTTTGTGTAGCTCTTTCACTTTCTAATGGAGTTGGCTCTTCCACAAGTAAGGGCTCCCCCTGGATCGAATCCTGGTGAATTGGGCTTGCTTGAGGTAGCTCCCCTGCCTTGGTGCATTTTCTTATCTTGCTGGAGATTGTTCAGCATTTCCAGTTTCATCCTCATCAGGAGTAAAGACAACTTGCTCCTCAGAGCTGCTAGAGGATTCTTGAGCCACTGGGGCTGTCTTCTTCTTTTTCTTCTTCAGGGGTGTTTCCTTCTCAGGAGTTGACATTTCCTTGGTCAAGACTCTATCCCACCTAGAGAAGATTCTCAAATCCATTCTCCTCATGTGGTTAATCTTAGTTCCAACTGCTTGATTCATGACCTCTGGTATACTACCAGCCAGGTAAAGACTTAGAATCCTACCCAAATTGGGCTTCTTCATGCTCTCTTTTATCTTCTCAAACACTACTGCAGACCAATCAGTTTGTAGTTTGAAGATAATCCTTGTCATGAGGCTAAACATGTGAGCTGAGACTCTGTCATGGCCACCAGGCTTGCTCAGGATAACCTTGCCAACAATTTCAGATAGAAATTTGCCCTGCATGTTCATTCCTTTTCTATTGAACACAGATCCAATTTTCATGTTGGAATCTAGTCCACACCATGTTAATGCTTCCCTAGTTTTAGAAGCAGAAACATCATCTTCTTCCTTTGTCCTTGGTAGTTGTAGTACCTTTCTCAGACTCTTAGAAGAAACTTTCACCTTAGCCCCATGAACTCTAGACTTTATCTTGAGTCCAGATTCATCTATTGTTGCTCCATTCAGGAATTCCAGGACTTCCTTCTTCCATATCTTGGTCGGTTCTGAAACAAGAAAGTCTAATCCAGTCTCTGCGATTAGGGTTATCACGCCTTTGATATCTGGTTCCGTGTCATCAAAAGCATGCCGCACGAGTTCATATCCCTCATTCACATTCTCTTCGAGCTTGGGCGCCATTAGGGTTTGAATAAATTTGAATGTAGAGAAGAGAGGTGTCGACACACAAGTTTGGTCTCGAAACTTTGGTGAGCGTGTCGACAGACAATAGCGAAAACCTATTTATAACTTTCTAGAATCGAAGATGAAAGGGCGCGTCAAAATACTCAAATTGTGTCGACACTGTTGATAATTGTCGACAAAGACTTATAATGTCTCGACAACTATGTGTCGACACAAGTATAGTCGACAGAATATATGTGTCGACACTTGTTTATGTGTCGACACCTCTTAGCTCGACACTTAGTCGAGACTTTACTTGTCCAATTCTGTGTAAATCTTAAGTGTTGACACCACCTTCGATGTGTCGACACCTACCCTGCATGTGTCGACACTAGTTATCTGAAGTGTCGACACCAACTTCCTAGATGTGTCGACACCTTTTCTCTGAAGTGTCGACACCACTTCTATGTGTCGACACAGACAACTCTATGTGTCGACACCTTTTTACTTAGCCAATTTTGAAAACTTATTCTAAGTTTATCGTACCTAATTTAATTTTAAACCTATTGAATTTGGTTTCATCTAAGGGCTTAGTGTACATGTCAGCTAGCTGATTACCTGTGTTAACATACTCTAGGGAAATATCTCCTTTTTCCACATGTTCTCTTAGAAAATGGTATTTGATTTCTATATTCTTAGTCCTACTATGGGATAAAGGATTGTTTGCAATAGAAATGGCACTAGTAGAATCACAAAATAGAGGTGTTCTACTTACTTGTATAGCATAGTCTTCTAGCTGATGTTGTATCCATAGAAGTTGAGCACAACAACTTCCTGCAGCAACATACTCTGATTCTGCTATGGAGATAGCCACACTTGTTTGCTTCTTGCTACTCCATGATATCAGTCTTCCACCTAGGAATTGACAGGTACCAGTTGTACTTTTCCTCTCTTCCTTGCAGCCTGCAAAATCTGCATCTGAATAACCTGTCAGTTCAAAGTCTCCATTCCTAGGTTACCAAAGGCCTAGATAAGGAGTGCCCTTAAGATATCTCAGTATTCTTTTGACTGCTGTCAAATGAGATTCTTTAGGGCAAGCTTGGTACCTAGCATAGACACATGTAGCATACATGATATCCGGTCTACTTGCAGTCAAATACAATAGGGAGCCAACTATCCCTCTATACAAAGTCTCATCTACAGGTTTCCCTGCATCATCTTTGCTAAGAGACATACTTGATCCCATAGGAGTTTTCATGGTACTGGATGATTCCATACCATACTTCCTTATTAATTCTAGGGTGAACTTAGACTGGCATATGGATAAACCATTCTCAGTCTGTCTAACTTGGAGACCCAAGAAGAACTTAAGTTCCCCCATACTGCTCATTTCAAATTGTCCTTGCATAAGTTTTGCAAACTTTTTGCAAAGACTACTTTCAGTAGACCCAAATATTATGTCATCTACATATATTTGGACTAGTATGATCTTGCCTCTGGATTCCCTAAGGAATAGAGTATTGACTATTTTCCCCCTTGTGAATTTATTCTCAATGAGGAAACTAGACAGGGTTTCATACCAAGCCCTAGGGGCTTGTTTTAACCCATACAAAGCCTTCCTAAGTCTATAGACATAATTAGGTTTAGTAGAATCAACAAAACCTAATGTTTGTTCCACATAGACTTCTTCCTTCAGATTGTCATTCAAAAAGGCTGACTTAACATCCATTTGGTATACTTTAAACCCTTGATAGGTTGCATAGGCCAAGAACATTCTTATTGCCTCCAGTCTGGCTACTAGAGAAAAGGTTTGATCAAAGTCAATACCTTCTTCCTGCCTATATCCCTTAGCAACCAGTCTTGCTTTATTCTTTATAATAACTCCATGTTCATTCATCTTGTTCCTGAAGATACACTTAGTTCCAATTATGTTGTGGTCTTTTGGTTTAGGAATAAGCTCCCATACATTGCATCTCTTGAACTGGTTCAGCTCCTCTTGCATTGCCTCAATCCAATGAGGGTCTAGGATGGCTTCTTCAAATTTCTTTGGCTCAACTTGGGATAGAAAGCTGAAGTAGAGTGCTGAACTTAGATTTCTGCTCCTTGTTTGTACCCCTTGATTTAGATCACCAATAATTTGATTGGCTGGATGATCTCTTAGATGTCTAGTAGCAAGAGACAGCCTGGCTTCATGTTGAACTCCTTCAGCTTCTTCAACTTACTGCACCCCTTGATCTTCTTCTACATCTGGTGCATCTAGTACTCCCCATGGACATCAGCCACTATCATCTACATGTTGTCTTGCAATAGAACTTTCTTCAATAGTAAGCTTGTCCATCTTCTTAGTCACACCTGTGGAGCTGCAAATACTTCTAGACAATTCATGGTTAATGAGTCTAGATTCATCAAATACTACATGTACTGACTCTTCTACAACTTGAGTAGTCAAGTTGTAGACCCTATAAGCCTTACTATTGTTGTTGTACCCAACAAAGATCCCCTCTTGGGATTTGGCAGCAAACTTGGTTAATTAAGACTTACCATTGTTAAGTATATAGCATTTACAATCAAAGATCCTGAAATATAATAGATTTGGTTTTCTGCCTTTCACAATCTCATAGGGGGTCTTATGGCGGCTCTTGGTGATAGTAGCACTATTAATTACATGGCATGCAGTGTGTACTGCCTCAGCCCAGAAATATTCTGGGGAGATGTGTCACTTAATAGGGTTCTACCAGCCTCAATCAAGGTGCTATTTTTCCTTTCAGCAATGCCATTTTGCTGAGGTGTTTTTGGTGAAGAAAATTCCTAAAATATCCCAAACTCTTCACATAGCTTTGTCATACTATCAGACTAAAATTCAGTACCATGGTCACTTCTTATTTTGACCACTGTACTGTCTAACTCATTCTGAATTTGTTTGACCAAACTATAGAAGATACTAGGTGTTTCAGATTTCTGTCTAAGGAAGAACACCAAGAAAAACCTTGAGTAGTCATCTACAACCACAAATGTGTAGACCTTCCTACCTAGGCTGTGAACTGGCATAGGACCAAAGAGATCCATATGCAAGAGGTATAAGCACCTCACAGCATCTTTGTTTTCAATACTATTAAAGGTGGATCTAGTCTGCTTGCCCTTTTGACAAGCTAAGCATATCCCATCTTTAATACACTTAACCTGAGGACCATTCCTCACTAACTCTTTGCTAAAGAGTTGACCAATTGTCTTGTAGTTGAGATGGGCTAGCCTATTGTGCCATTTGACACAATGAGAGCCTTTCTCATCAGCTACAAGACACACTGGAGAAACATTGTTCTCACTCATAATGTCTAGACAATAGAAATTTCTCTTTCTATAACCTGTCAGAATGATCTCTTGATCATTTGACCTCCTGATATGACAACCATCTTTAACAAATGAGATGTCATATCCTAAATCACTCAGTTGACTTATACTAATGAGGTTGTGTTTCAAACCTTTAACATAAGCCACTTGAGTAATTGTTATAAGGTTGCTAGAAATGTTACCAAAACCTTTGATGATTCCTTTTTCAGAACCACCAAAGGTGACTTTAGGACCATCCTTGATTGATGTGTAGTCCTTTAGCAATCCCCTAGTTCCAGTCATGTGCTTGGAACATCCACTATCAAAGTACCATATTGGGGCATGGCCACTTGGACTCACCTGCAAAACAGATTAGTTGACCTTAGAACCCAAAGAATTCTTGGGTCCTTGGTGCTGGTTAGTTTGCCTCTTAACAAAACTACGTGAAGCTTTTCTAACAGGTAGATTGCTACTTACTTTGGCACTTGAATTGTGCCAACAGTCTATGGCAAAGTGGCCTGTCTTGCCACAACACCAGCACTCAAATCTATTGTACCTTTGCTTAGGTACAACCCTAACTGTTTTATCTACAGCAGACTTGTTGAGTACTGGGGCTTTGCCCTTAGACTTAGACTTTACAGTCCTAGCAGTTTGTGTAAACCCAAATCCAGTTTTACCCTTTTGATGTACAAATTCATCTATCAAAGGTAAAATATATTTTGGTTTAGAAAACCTTGCAACTATATCTCTCTTCTTCTGAAGACTAATCTCCAGATTTCTGATTTGATCATTCTTGAATGTTATAGTCCCCATCTGAATAACAGTTATGTTCTTCAGCCTGGCTATTTCATTTAGTTTTTGATCAATCAATTTATCAAAATCTGTTGCAGCTACTTTGAGATTAGCAATCTCCTTAGCCTGACTCTTGGTCAAGGATTTGCTTTTCTTCAAAGCTTGCAACACTACTCTATATTCATCAATCAATTGATGAATATCTCCTTCAGATTCAGAAGCACTCTCATCACTTGATGATATGTATCTGAATCTGATCCAGTACTAGAAATTGAACTAATAGAACAATTTTGTACCTGACTAGGTCAAGGCTACTCCTGGATTTTGTCACCTTCAAATAAGGCCATCAGTCTCTGGCACTGATTGTCCTCTTGCTCATATATAGAATTCATTAACTAGATGAACTCCTCTTCTTCTTCTTCTTCAGCAAACAGTCCAATGTAGGCTTCAGCTTCTGAATCAGTTTCTGAATAAGACATATCTGACAGACTTTTGTCCTTATTTGCAACAAAGGACCTTTCCTTTTTTCCTTTGATTTGAATCTTCTTCTTATCAGTTGACTCTTTCCTCTTCTCAGGACAGTCAGCTACAACATGTCCTTGTTTGTTACAATAATAACAAACTATCTTTGAAGATGTAGTTCTACTTGACTTGGGCTTTCTCCTGTCATACTTTGATGACTTCTGTGAAGTGGATGGCTTAGACCTCCACTGTTTCTTCTTAAGAAACTTCTGGAAATGTCTTGTGAAAGCTACAAAGTCCTCATCACTCTCACTGCTTTCAGAATTCCTGCTTTCTGATTCATCTGACCCTGTCTCAGCAACTTTTGGAGGAGGAGATGGAGACTTACTTTTATATTTCTTGTTGGCTTCTGTCTTGAATGCCACTGCTCTTTCTTTATGCTCAATTCTGGTAGTCTTCTCCTCTTCTTTCCTTACCATTAGCTGCATTTCATAGGATAACAGCTTTCCAAACAAAGTTGGAGGAGGAATATCTGCTAACATGGCCATTTCCCTTATGACACAAATCTTAGTGTCCCAGTCCTTTGTTAGGGAACTCAAGAACTTATCATTCAGCTCATAATTGCTGAATTCTCTTCCATAGGACATTAACTCATTAACTATCCTATAGAATTTCTTGTAGCACTCAGTTATGCTATCAGAACTTCCTTATCTGAAGCTCTCATACTCTTTGTTTAATAATGACTTTCTGTCCTGTCTAACTTCTTCAGAACCCTCCATGTACACTATCATAGTATCCCACATCTCCTTTGATGTTTTACAGTATATCAAGTTCTGAATTGTAGCATCATCTATTGCACTCACTATAATATTCTGGGACCTTTTGTCCATGGTTTCCAGAATAATCTCATCCTTGGTCATTTCAGAAAAGTCTTTTGGAGTTCTCTGATTTGCATCTAACACAGATACTTTCATTGGCAGATATGACCCTTCTTTAACTCTGATATAGATTCTAGGGTCAGAGACTTCCATAAATAGTCTAACCCTTTCTTTCCAGATGCTAAAAATCTCTTTTCTGCAAATTGGCAACTTTATTGATCCAAGTTCTTTATGATTCTCTGTTGAACCCATTTTCTTGATTTTCTTGATTCTGCACTTGATTAAACTGAATCTGCCAACAGGATCTTTTACTCAGACTGTTATGTCCTTTTTGATTAACCTGGCTCTGATACCACTTGAAAGAAATTGTACCAAATCACCTAGGGGGGGGGGGGTGAATAGGTGACCTTAACTTTTTAAACTGATAGGCAGATTATATCACAGAATTATAAATACTTCTTCACAGCAATTCAACACAGCAATCACAGAATCACACACACAAAGAATACACACAATTTTATAGTGGTTCCCCAAGATTTGGGTACATCCACTTTCCCCCTTCGTCTATCTAGTAGTATACTAGATTCGGCCAAACTCCTCCACTATTCCTCAGATCCTCAGATCTTACACTCAGAACCCCAACCAGGTTCCTACAGCTCAAAGTGATCCCACTCCTACAACTCAGGCTCAACATCCCTACCACTCAGTCTTCACAAAGACCTACACTCAGCCACAAGGCCTACACTCAGAGATATGAATCTCCTACACTCAGGCACACAGGCCCTACCACTCAGCCTTTATAATTTCAGGCTTACAACTCAGATTCCTAAGGATCCTACAAGAAATTAAGAATACAATGTATATACCTACAACTCAGAATAAGAGAGAAGAGTTGACAGGTTTCTTGATGAGTTCTTGAAAGAACTCTGCTGAGATCAACCTCCCTTGGCTTCCTTCAAAGCTTCTTGAATGTAGAACACACTAGGGTTGATTCTCTATGCAGCTGATCTTCAATCACTGCAACATAAGTTTCAGATCTCAATCTGAAACCTTCTTCACAGCCTGGTTCAACTGCTGTCTTCTTGGACGGAGCTCTCTCTCTCTCTCCATCTACTTAGATCTTCACTTGAATTGAATCTTCAATGAATTACTTGATCACTTTGGTGATTTCCAACTACTAATTATCTGTTGAATGTATAAGCCTTTATATAGACTTTCTTCATGGTGACCGGCTAATCCGGTTTCTAACAGCTTTCTGACAGCTCTGACAGTTGCAGTAGACTGGCTGGAATGGCAGTTGTCAAGTCATCCAGTCACTTCTTGAATTCTCTGTAACTGTCTGAAAGTGTCGATACAGTCAGTCTTTAAGTGTCGACACTTATAGACTAAGTGTTGACACAAGTAGACTAAGTGTCGACACTAGCCTTCGTGGTGTCGACACAACTCCTTGTGTTGTAGAATTTACTTCTCGACACTGCTTCATCAACATGTGTCGACACTGATATTGTGTGTCGACACAACCCCTTGTTCTTCAGTATTTAGTTGAATTCTGCTATGTGTCGACACAACTCCTTTGTGTCGACACATCTTCTTGTGTTGAACTTGTTCAGTGTCGACACATCTTCTTGGTGTCGACACATGCCTTCTGTGTTGATACTTTTGCTGAGTGTCGACACAGCTCCTTGTGTCGACACAAGTCCTTGTGTTGAGACTTTTTCTGAGTGTCGACACATCTCATTTGTGTCGACACTTGTACTTAGAATTTGTTGAACTTTGCTGAGTATCAACACAGCCTCCTAGTGTCGACACTTCCTTCATGTGTTGAGACTTTTGCTATGTGTCGACACATTCTTCATTATGTCGACACTTGTACTTAAACTCTGTTGAATTTGCTGAGTGTCGACACTGCCTCCAAGTGTCGACACTTTCTGATGTCGACAAAGTTCCTCTGGGTGTCGACACTGCTTCTAAGTGTCAACACAGCTTCTCTGGACATTTCTTCATTGAGTGTCGACACAGCCTGTATGTGTCGACACTTTCCTTCTGGTGTCGACTCTGCATTCCTGGTGTCGACACAATTACTCCATGTGTCGACACTGCTTATCTGGGTGTCGACACAAGTCTTCTTATGTGTCGACACTTTTCTTCTGGGAGTCGACACATGGACTTAGAAACTTTTCAGCTGTCCCTGCAAATACTTAACCTGCACAACTAAACTGAAAACACATCAAATACATTTTGATGTATATCATTGAGTAGGGTGAGGCTTCTTCAAATCAGGTACATATTTTCCAATGTACCCAACAGAGTCCACACTCCTACAGCTCAGGCAATCTGCCCTACCTCAGCCTTCAACAAGGCCTACAACTCAGAGATAACAATCTCCTACAACTCAGGCTCATAGCCCTACCTCATCCTTCAACAAGGCCTACCACTCAGAGAATTTATCTCCAATAACTCAGCCTTTATAAATCAGGCTTACAACTCAGATCTTAAAAAGATCCTACAGAAAATAGATGATAATCTAAACTTTAACCACCACACTGGTTGAGAGAGAAAGGATGTACAATTTCTTGATCAGTTCTTGAAAGAATCTAACTTTAGAGATCGACCTGACTTAGCTTTCTTCAAATCTTCTTGAATCTGAACACAGTATGGTTGATCTCCTTTGAAGTTGATCTTCAATCAGCTTCTTTCTTGAAATTCAGAAATCAATCTGAATTCTTCTTGGCAGACTGGTTCAAGCTCTGCATTTGAGAGACTTGTTGATGTAAGTCCCTTTCTTCACTTGAATAGATGGAGCTTTCTCTCTCCAACTTATTCTGAAGATTCTTCTGAATTCTTCTTTGAATTCTCTTGACAAAATCTGAGTAGATCACCACTCTAGAATGTCTTCTTAGATCTTCTGTTGAAAATCTTTTTCTGGTTTTTCGTTTTTCTTATGTGTGTAATACTTCTTAATATTATTTTTTCTGTTGATAGAGAATGTCTTTAAATAGACTTTCTCCATGGTAACCAACTGATCCGGTTTCTAACAAACTTCTGACAGCACTGACAGTTGCAGTAGACCGGTTGGATATGGCAGCTGTCAAGTCTTCCAGTCACTTCTTGAAACTCTGTCTCTGTCAGCAAAGTGTCGAGACTAGAATTCATCATGTGTCGACACATGTAGACTAAGTGTCGACACAAGCCTTAGTGGTGTTGACACAGCTCACTTGCTGTTGACACTGCTTCTCGAAACAACTTCTGTAGAATGTGTTGACACTAGTTTTGTTGTGTCGACAAAGTCACTTCTTCTCTTCACAAGAACCAACTTTGTTGAAACTCTACTGTGTGTCGACACAAGTCCTGTGTGTCGACACAGTTGATGTCGACAAAATCTTATGTGTGTCGACACTGCCTCTGTGTGTCGACACAGTTGATGTCGACTAAACTTTTCTGTGTGTCGACACAGCCTCTGTGTATCGACACATTTGATGTCGACTAAACTTCTCTGTGTCGACACTGCCTCTGTGTGTCGACACAGTTGATGTCGACTAAACTTCTCTGTGTGTCGACACTGCCTCTGTGTGTCGACATAGTTTCTTCTGGTGTCGACACAGCCTTTCCAAGTGTCGATACAGTTGACTCCAAGTGTCGACTCAACTTTTCTCCAATGTCGACCCAAACCTTCATAAGTGTTGACACAGCTTTTCTGGTGTCGACTCATGGACTCAGAAACTTTTTTCTGCATTCTTGCATTTTCATAACCTGCACAAATAAACTCAAAATAACATCAAATACACCTTGATGCATATCATTGAGTAAGGTGAGGCTTTTTTAAATCAGGTACACATTTTCGAATGTACCCAACAATCTCCCCTTATTTGGAGAAGTCATAACCCTTAGTCAATGATATACACCATTCATAATAAACACACATTATGATGTATAAAAACATTTATGACAGGGTAACTCATAAACAAACATGTATAAAATATCATCACAGAATAATGATGCAAACATAATGAGCATTAATCATATGTTTTGTTTAAACTTTCAAAAGTTTCTTTACAATAGTTTACATAGTTTTTTTAACACTAAAGATTACAGTGTTGTAAAATCTAGTAAATCTATCCTAAGGCTGCTCAGGCTCCTTGATGACTATTCCTTTGCCTTATTTGATCTTGTCTTGTATTGGAGCATCAGTATCTTCAGCTGGCTTCTTGCCCTTCAGATCTTTCTTCTTTTATTCTTCAGCCCTTATTCTTTGCCTTTCAAAATAGTGAAAAGGCTTTGTGAAATACTTGCTAGGCTCCTGAGCATTAGGAGGTAGCTTCCCAGCTTTTGCCTTTCTTCTATATTGCAGAATGGCTTCCTGCCTAGATTCATGCTTTTGCCATTATTGCTCTGTATACCATTTACCCCTATCATGGGTCTTGTCCTTTACATCATTCCAGTCAGTCAATATAATATTCCTTGAAGTAGGACTCCACTTCTCAAAATCAAGCTTCAACTCAGTCTGTTCTCTGAATCTCTTCTTTGACAGTTGAGCTTCTTGCTCCTTATTCACAGCTGCCTCTG
Organism: Platanthera guangdongensis; assembly: GCA_039583875.1. Classification (NCBI taxonomy): domain Eukaryota; kingdom Viridiplantae; phylum Streptophyta; class Magnoliopsida; order Asparagales; family Orchidaceae; genus Platanthera; species Platanthera guangdongensis. Next base: position 119,432,123 of record CM077150.1, on the reverse strand, counting down.
ACATTTCTACCTTCTCAAGGATAACATTTTTAGAACCCTCTGGAGGGCTGTACATTAATTGTATCTTCTTGCTGAATCATCTCAAAATCTGCTCGAGGGTAAATAACCTGAGCAACTTCAGGTTGATCACCTTATAAATTAGCAGGTTGCACACCTGACTCAGCTAGGATAATCTTTCCTTTGGATTCTCTAAGGAATAGAGTCTTGTCTATTTTCCCCGTGATAATTTGTTCTCAATGAGGAAAGTAGACATGGTTTCATACCAAGCCCTTGGAGCTTATTTTAACTCGTACAAAGCTTTCCTAAGTCTATAATCATAATTAGGTTTGAGTGGATCAATAAAACCTGAGGGCTGCTCTACATAAACCTCCTCTTTTAGATCTCCATTTAGGAATGCTGACTTAACATCCATTTGGAATACATTGAAGCCTTGAAATGTTGCATAGGCAAGGAATAGCCTAATTTCTTCCAACCTTGCCACTGGAGCAAAAGTCTGATCAAAGTCAATGCCCTCTTTCTGTCTATATCCTTTGGCAACTAGACTTTCCTTATTCTTTACTATGATCCCACTCTTATCAAGCTTGTTTCTATTAATCCACTTTGTCCCTATGACATTGTGGCCCTTTGGTTTTGGAACCAACTCCCAGACCTTGCACATTCTGAATTGATTTAACTCCTCCTGCATAGCATCAATCCATTGATGGTCTTGAATTGCTTCTTCAAATCTTTTGGGTTACAATTGAGATAAGAAGCTTGAGCAAAGAACTGGATTTAAGTTCTTGCTCCTTGTTTGTACTCCATGTCTAGGATCACCAATGGTCTGGTATGCAGGATGATCCTTTAAATGTCTAACAGCTTGAGGTAATCTATCAACAGTTTGATCTTCTTCAATCTCTTCATTATGTTGCACCTCATGCTCTTCATTTTCCTCTTGAGTATCTTGTACTCCCCCTGGATAGAAACTACCATTTTCCTCATCCTACTTTGTAGTTGGATCTTCTCTGATAGTAATCTGGTCCATCTTCTGTTGTATACTTATGGAGCTACAAGAACTACTTGGCAACTCACTGTTAATAAGTCTAAATTCATCAAATATGACATGAACTGACTCTTCTACAACTTGAGTAGCCAAATTGTAGACCCTATAAGCCTTACTATTGTTGATGTACCCAACAAATATCTCATCTTGGGATTTGGCAGCAAACTTAGTTAGGTGAGACTTGCCATTGTTAAGTACATAGCACTTGCAACCAAAGATCCTAAAATAGGATAAGTTTGGTTTTCTGCGCTTCATAACCTCATAGGGTGTCTTTTTGTGGCTTTTGGTGATGGAAGCCCTATTGAGCACATGGCATGCAGTGTTTACTGCCTCAGCCCAGAAATATTCTGGGAGAGTACTGTCACTCAATAGTGTTCTTCCAGCCTTAATCAATGTCCTATTCTTTCTTTCAGCAATGCCATTTTGCTGAGGTGTTCTAGGTGAGGAGAATTCCTGATGAATCTCAAATTCTTCACACAACCTTGTCATACTTTCTGATTGGAATTCAGTTCCATGGTCACTTCTGATTTTGATTACTGAACTATCTAAATCATTCTGAATTTGTTTGATAAAATTGCAGAAGACATTTGGGGTTTCAGATTTTTGCCTCAGAAAGAATACCCATGAAAATCTAGAATAGTCATCTACTACCACAAAAGTGTAGACCTTCCTACCTAGACTATTAACTGGCATATGACCAAATAAATCCATATGCAAGAGGTATAATCACCTCACTGAATCTTTGGTTTCTAGGCTATGAAAGGAGGATCTTGTTTGCTTGCCTTTTTGACAAGCTGAGCATATCCCATCCTTATAGCACTTAACTTGAGGACCATTCCTCACTAACTCTTTACTATAGAGTTGGCCAATTGTCTTGTAGTTAAGATGAGCTAGCCTATTGTGCCATTTGACACAATGAGAGGCTTTCTCATCAGCCACAAGACAGATAGGAGAATTTTTATTCTCACACTCAAAATTTAGGCAATATACATTTCTATTTCTATAGCCAGTCAATATGAATTTTTGGTCGCTAGACCTCTTGATATGACACCCATTCTTGATAAATGAAATGTCATATCCATGATCACTCAGCTGGCTAATGCTTATTAGGTTGTGTTTCAACATAAGTCACTTGAGTGATAGTGATTAAGTTGTTAGAAATGTTACCAAACCATTTGATGACTCCATTTTCAGAACCACCAAAGATTAATTTAGGCCCATTCAGTATTGGTGAGAAGTCCTTCAGCAATCCTCTTGTTCCAGTCATGTTCCTGGAACATCCAATGTCCAAGTACCATATAGGGGCATGACAACTTGGACTCACCTGCAACAAAGATTACTTAAACTTAGAAACAAAATAACTTTTGGGTCTTTGGTTCAAGTTAGCCTGAAACTTGACAAATCTGCCTGCAGCTTTTCTAACAGGTAGATTGCTATTCTCCCTGATACTGATATTGTGCCAACAGTCTAAGGCATAATGGCCTATCTTGGCACAGCACCAGCACTCATACTTATTATACCTCTTCTTAGGTATAATCTTAGCTATATTGTTGGCAGCAGATCTTTTGTATTATGCTAGGGCTTTGTCTTTCTTATTGAACTGTGCAGCCCATGCAGTTCTCTTAAAGCCTAATCCTGCCTTACCCTTTTGAGACACAAAGTCATCAATTAGGGGTAGGATAGATTTTGGCTTAGAGAAACTAGCCACTATCTCCTTCTCTTTCTGAAGTCTGTCTTTCAGACTTTGATCTGATCATTTTTGAATGTGATTGTACCCTTCTAAATAATAGTAATGTTTTTCAGCCTGTCATTCTCATTCATCTTCTGATCCAGCAGCTTCTCTGAATCAGATGCAACCAACTTAAGAGCTGCAATTTCCTTAGCCAGATTTTTGGCCAGGTTTTTGCTTCTCTTGAGTGCCTACAACAAATCCTCATATTCATCTATCAGCTGATGAATATTTGCTTCAGATTCAGACCCATCCACATCTATTGATGCAGATGAATCTGATTCTGACCCAGTGAAGTAATCAGAATCTACAGATGAACTTTTTACCTTACTGGGGCCAGGTTGATCCTGGCACTGGTCTTCTTCAGACATAGTCATCAGTCTTTTGCACTCATGGTCTTCTTGCTCATAGATAGAGTCCAGCAATCTCAAGAACTCATCCTCTTATTCAGTTGCAAACAAACCAATATAGGCCTCAGCCTCAGATTTAGACTCTAAAGTTGATTGATCTGTCCAACTTTTCTCTTTCTTAGCTACCAAGGATTTCTCCTTCTTGCTCTTATACTGAGACTTCTTTTTATCAGTAGACTCCTTCCTTTTGTCTGGATAGTCAGACACAACATGTCGATGTCTGTTGCAGTAGTAGCAAATAATCTTTGATGTAGTTGACTTGCTAGGCTTTGTCCCACTCTTGTCCTTCCTGGATAATTTCCTCTTCTGATAATAGTCATCCCTGGACTGAGATGAGGATGGCTTAGATTTGCACTGCTTCTTCTTTAAGAATCTCTGAAACTGCCTAGTTAAAGCAGCAAAGTTTTCATCTGAATTACTGCTGTCTGAACTGGGATTATCAGAATTTTCTGAGTTCACTTCTGCATCTTTCTTAGGAGAAGATAGAGACATTCTCTTATTCTTCCTTGTGGCTTCTACCTTGAAGGCCACAGACAATTCTCTATGGTCAACCTTTGTATATTTTTCTTCCTCCTTTCTGGGCAACAGCTGCATCTCATATGACAACAATTTACCAAATAGTGTTGGAGGTGAAATCTCTGCCAGTCTGGCCACTTCCCTTATGGCACAAATCTTTGTATCCCAATCCTTAGTCAAAGACCTAAGGAATTTGTCATTCAGCTCATATATACTGAAGATTCTTCCATATGACATTAGTTCATTTACTATTCTGTAGAACTTCTTATAATATTCAGCTATACTATCATACTTGGCTTGTCTGAAACTCTCATACTCTTGATTAAGAACAGACTTTATATCTTGCCCAACCTCTTCAGAACCCTCCATGTAGACAACCAATGTGTCCCACATTTCCTTGGAAGTTTTGCAGTGAATCAGATTCTGGAATGTTGAATCATTTATGGCACTTACTATAATATTCTGTGCTCTTTTATGCATTATAGCCAAGATGATCTCATCCTTTGTCATTTCTGAAAAATCCTTAGGAATCCTCTGATTAGCATCAAGAACAAAAACCTTCATTGGAATATATGGTCCTTCCTGAACTGTTATGTAAATTCTAGCATCAGATGCCTCCATAAATATTCTGACCCTCTCCTTCTACATTCCAAAAATTTCTTTCCTACAGATGGGCAACTTCATTGAACCAAGTTATTTATGGTTTTCTCCTGAACCCATCTTCTTTAACTTAGTTCTGTAATTTATTCTGCCTCACAGATCTTACTCAGACTATTAAGTCTATCTTTGAGTAACCTCGCTTTGATACCACTTGAAAGAATTGGTTCCTAAACACCTAGAGGGGGGAGGGGGTGAATAGGTGCAAATCCTTTTTATTCTAAGGCAGAACTTGTAATTCAGTTATTTAACTAAAAGAGATATCTCTACAGCTATCACAACACAGAATTAATAATACCACACACAAACACAGATTGCACACTGATTTATAGTGGTTCCCCAAGGTCTGTGTACATCCACTTTCCCCCTTCGCCTATCTAGCAGTGTGCTAGATTCGGCCTAACTTCTTTACTTCTTCTCAGATCCTCAGATCTTACAGCTTAGAACCCAAACAAGGCTCCTACAACTCAAAGTGAGTCCACACTCATACAGTTCAGGCAATCTGCCCTACCTCAGACTTCAACAAGGCCTTCAACTCAGAGATAACAATCTCCTACAACTCAGGCTCACAACCCTACCTCAGCCTTCAACAAGGCCTACCACTCATAGAACTTATATCCTACAACTCAGCCTTTATAAATCAGGCTTACAACTCAGATCTTAAAAAGATCCTACAAAAAATAGATGTTAATCTAAACTTTAACCACCACCCTGGTTGAGAGAGAAAAGATGGATAGTTTCTTGATCAATTATTGAAAGAATCTGACGTTAGAGATCGACCTGACTTAGCTTTCTTCAAAGCTTCTTGAATCTGAACACAGTAGGGTTGATCTCCTTTGAAGTTGATCTTCAATCAGCTTCTTTCTTGAAATTCAGAAATCAATCTGAATTCTTCTTGGCAGACTAGTTCAAACTCTGTACTTGAAAGACTTGTTGATGTAAGTCCCTTTCTTCACTTGAATAGATGGAGCTCTCTCTCCAACTTCTTCTAAAGATTCTTCTAAATTCTTCTTTGAATTCTCTTGACAAAATATGAGTAGATCACCACTTCGGAATGTCTTCTTAGATCTTCTGTTGAAAATCTTCTTCTAGTTTTTCATTTTTCTTATGTGTGTAATACTTCTTATTATTATTATTTTCGTTGATAGAGAATGTCTTTATATAGACTTTCTCCATGGTAACCGGCTGATCCGGTTTCTAACGAACTTCTGACAACACTGACAGTTGCAGTAGAACGGTTGGATATGGCAGCTGTCAAGTTTTCTAGTCACTTCTTGAAACTCTGTCTCTGTCAGCAAAGTTTCGAGACTGGACTTCATCATGTTTCGACACAAGTAGACTAAGTGTCGACATAAGCCTTGGTGGTGTCGACACAGCTCCCTTGGTGTTGAGACTGCTTCTCGACACATCTTCTGTAGAATGTTTTGACACTAGTTCTGTTGTGTCGACACAGTCACTTCTTCTCTTCACAAGAATCAACTTTGTTGAAACTCTACTGTGTGTCGACACAAGTCCTGTGTGTCGACACAGTTGATGTCGACAAAATATTCTATGTATCGACACTGCCTCTGTGTGTCGACACAGTTGATGTTGACTAAACTTTTCTGTATGTCGACACTCCCTCTGTGTGTCGACACAGTTGATGTCGACTAAACTTCCCTGTGTGTCGGCACTGCCTCTGTGTACCGACACAGTTGATGTCGACTAAACTTGTCTGTGTGTCAACACAGTTTCTTCTAGTGTCGACACAACCTTTCCAAGTGTCGACACAGTTGACTCCAAGTGTCGACACAACTTTTCTCCAGTGTCGACACAAGCCTTCATAAGTGTAGACACAACTTTTCTGGTGTCGACTCATGGACTTAGAAACTTTTTCCTGCATTCTTTAATTTTCTTAACCTGCACATATAAACTCAAAATAACATCAAATACACCTTGATGCATATCATTGAGTAAGGTGAGGCTTCTTCAAATCCGGTACATATTTTCCAATGTACCCAACAGTTCTCTAGGTTGTCTTCTTCTCCAACTCTAGTGGAAAGCTTAGAGTTGAGGTCATCAATGGCCTGGAGCTTCGCCGGAGGGTTTGGAAAGCTTCAGAATCGCCGGCTACGGACTCCCGATGAAGGTGGAGGTGATGGAGTAGCGGGATAAGTAGAATGACACTTCCCACGCACTCCCCGATCGCTAGAATGACCCATCTTAACCTAAATCGCGGAGCATGCCCTTTAATACGAAGTCAACAAAAGCAGGGTGCACGATCAGTGGAGCACGACCACTGGTCGTGCGCACTGTTGGTCGATGATCGTGCGCAATTTCCAATTAAACCTGCAACTTGGAAAGAAACATCAGTAGAAATGCGCACGATCAGTGGCGCACGATCAGTGGTCGTGCGCACTGAATCCACTGGTCATGCGATTGGTTAAGACAGAACTGCAGAAAGCAAGAGGTAAATGTGCACGAGCGGTGGCACACGACCAGTCATCGTGCGCACTATGGCCAGTGCGCGTGTGATTACCTGGGCAGAATTAGGAAAAGGAGAATGTAATGCGCACGATCCGTGGCGCATGACCAGTGGTCGTGCGCAGTGAATCCAGTGATCGTACGTAGTGTTCCTGTATCGTCGGGGTCTCCCGAAAAGTTCCGGAGCACGCACACGACCCATGCACCAGCAGAAGAGGCAGATAGGCCACCAAAAGTGCACACCACATTCTCAATACACTGTTAAAGAACAAGTAAAACAAGCGGAAATACAGAAACAACTAAAGCATACCGAAAATGGGCCGAAAGTGCACTTACTCATGAAACGAACATAATAACAAATATGAACAAATAAAGATCTAAAGTGTAGTGCATCAACGAAAAAACTATCCCGGATGAGTCCAAAAATATGTATAAAACATGGACTCATCAATAACAACAGCTATCGAGCGATTATTGGAATGGCGCCTTTCGAGGCCTTGTATGGGAGAAAGTGTCGCACGCCATTGTCTTGGTTGGAGACAAGCGAGTCGAAGTTATTCAAATGTCAAGCGGTGGAAGATGCCACCTCAATGATACGTACAATTCAGGAACGGTTGAAGATCGCTCAGGACAGGCAGGCAAAATACTACAACGCCCAGCATAGTAACACGAAGTTCAGTGTTGGAGACCGGGTGTATTTGAAAATAAAACCATTCATGGGTGTCTCGCGGGTTCGACGCTTGAAGAAGCTGAGTTCGAGATACCTTAGACCGTTTGAAATGCTGGAGTGGGTTGGCGAACTAACGTATCGATTGAAGCTGTCAGTGGAGTTGAGTGGGCTACATGATTTGTTCCACATATCGGTGTTGCGGAAGGCGGTGCTAGAGCCTTCGCAGGTCGTTGTGGTCGATCTGTTGGGTTTCTCTATAGGGTTGGCACAACGCTTGTGCACGCAGCGGAAAAGAAAAATATCAAGAAAAACCCAAAGAGATGTGGATCGGGCCATGAACAGTTGAATCAAGAAGTTAACAAAACTGGGCAAAAATTACCTCGGTGGCGTTGAGTCACAACTCAACGGAGATGCTCCAAATTTTATCTACTTGCTGGTGGCGAGTTCTACGTGGAATAGTATCCACGTTTCTGCAGAAGTCCACACGAGCGGGAGAACGCCGAGCTTTCCGTCGCACGGAAGATCGGGATGGAGAAGACCGCACCTCGGCTAATCCACGGACTGCTAGGTCCGCGCCAGGAAGAGCAGCACCACCGACAGTCGCCGGAGAAAAAGGTGGCAGCGGAGCGAACACGGCGGCGGAACTCTTCCGGCGGCGGGATCGGGATCGGCGGAGCGAACGAGCGGAACGTTTCCGTCGGGGTCGATTCGCACAGTAGCCAAAAAGATATATCCCGATAAAACCTAAGTGTTCTATTTATACTAGAGGTATAAATAAACCCAGGAAAATCGCTATCCGCAGACCACCCAGAACTAGGGTTCAGAATCGGCGAGTATCAATCGGTGAGAATCGGCGACAATCGGCGAGAATCACTGAGCAGGTTCAGCGAGAATCACTCGACGAGTATCACATTGGATCGGCGAGAATCAGAGTACAATACTCGACGATTCTCGTCGATCGTCGAGCTGCGCTCGACGATTCATAATGATACTCGACGATCGTCGAGCCGCGGTCGACGACAATTGTCAAGGTAGTCGATCGTCAAGAATCAATCATTGATTCTCGACGATTCTCGTCGATCGGCGAGAATCAGGAAGACGATTCTCGCCGATCGGCGGGAATCAGAAGACGATTCTCGACTAATGTCATCGACCCTCGGACGACAATCCCAACCAGCCCTTCAAGGCAACATTTGCCCAACCCGATGATCCTATAAGGCAACACTTTGCCCATAACCCTATTCAGGTCGGTGATTGGTAACCTTTACCAACACAGTCAGTCAACCAACTTCTCCACATCTCTTGTGTGCGACCCTGCAGGCTCATATCGCGTTGGCAGTGAGATTACATGCTTGATCACTTCCAGATCATCATGGTGACTCCAACAGACTCCCACTTGATCTCGAAAGTATCAAGACAAAAACCTCACAAACAATGAGCGGCATCTAGAAATGCATTATTGCTCCCCAAGCAATAAGAGTTTATAACTCATAAGCCTATATGACCAATGTATCAGCGTTGTCTTTGTCCCTTTGTCCCTTACATCCAGAAAGAACAAGAGGCATGGACCGTGTCACCCTCGTAATAGCTCAATCCAAGTTTCTTGATCCAGGACGGACTTCCAGAGAATGGTGAGTTCAATATCACATATTAACTCAACCAAGAATGGCCATGCATTTCTCAGTCCAGATCCATCAAGGGGCCCATGGATGCAACTCCTGTCATACAGGAGGACAAATCCCATATCTGCTCATACATAAACACCCAAATGATTCGTAACATGCCCAACAACCACCCTTATCATCAACCTTTCTCAAGGAAGAATTTAGATGGCATCAAAGCACGCTCTTCCTCACTTGATGAATATTGTGACTTCAGGTCAAAGGATCACAACACCATTGTCAATTGAGACCTACTCGTGACACGATTGGATGACAATCCACAGAGTAGTCTCAGGTTGGGTCTGTCCAGTATAACTTGTTCACTAACAAGTACCCACGTGATGACTTGATATCACAATATCATGACATGTGAGAACCAGTCATCAGTCAACACACGTGCTAGCCTTCATGTATCATCATCACCCTTAGCTTCTATGATGATACTCGACCAGGGACCTTTAAGAATGAAGCTCCAAAAATCATGGGCTCTCACATTCAAGTCACGTACTTGATGTCCCATGGAAGCGAACATTCTAAGGGTATCTATTATGTTAACATTTAACTATCATATATAGAAAAATTCATAATAAAAGAATTTGTCATTTAATTATAAAAGAAAAACTAGGTACACAGTTCATCATATGAACAAACAGCCAACAAAATACAAGATTACATGCAACCCACAAGATTCTCGCTAGAGTTGATCATTTAGGTATCGTATACCCATCGATCTAGTATGACCATCATGTTTTCTCTGTGCGAGAGGCTATGTCAGCGGATCCGCAATATTTTCCTCAGTCGGCACTCTGCAAATGTTTACATCTCCTCGTTCGACAATCTCACGAATAAGATGAAAACGCCGGAGTATGTGCTTGGAGCGCTGATGAGATCTAGGTTCCTTAGATTGTGCAATTGCACCATTGTTATCACAGTAGAGAACTATGAGACCAACAATGCTAGGAACTACATCAAGCTCACCGATGAATTTCCTAATCCATACAGCCTCCTTCGCCGCATTAGCTGCTGCGATATACTCGGCCTCTGCTGTAGAATCAGCAACTGTCTCTTGCTTGGAACTCTTCCAGCTCACAGCTCCTCCATTCATGCAAAACACAAAACCTGACTGAGACTTGGAGTCATCTCGATCAGTTTGGAAGCTAGCATCCGTGTAACCACTTACAACGAGCTCTTCCTCTCCACCATACACCAAGAACACGTCCTTAGTCCTTCTCAAGTACTTCAGGATATTCTTGACTGCAATCCAGTGACACTCACCGGGGTTTGACTGATACCTGCTAGTCATGCTCAAAGCAAAGGAGACATCGGGTCGAGTACATAACATCGCGTACATGATTGATCCAATTGCCGAAGCATATGGAATCAACTTCATGTGGTCCTTATCTTCACAAGACTTTGGACACTGGTCCTTAGAGAGACTCACACCATGAGACATGGGCAAAAATCCTTTCTTGGACTCAAGCATGCTGAACCGCTTCAACACCTTTTCGATGTACGTACTCTGGGTCAAACCAAGCGACTTCTTTGATCTATCTCTATAGATCTTAATACCAAGTATATAAGTCGCTTCACCCAAATCCTTCATTGAAAAGCAGTTCCCTAGGTTGTTCTTAACAACTTTCAGGGTAGGAATGTCATTCCCGATCAACAGTATGTCATCTACATACAATATCAGGAAGACAACAATGCTCCCACTGATCTGCTTGTAAACACAAGGCTCATCTTCATTCTTGATGAAACCAAACTCTTTGATTTTCTCATCAAAACGAAGATTCCAACTTCGAGAGGCCTGTTTCAGTCCATAAATGGACTTATTCAGCTTGCATATTTTAGTGGCTTCATCTGGGGATAGAAAACCCTCGGGTTGTGTCATATACACTTCCTCAAGGAGGTTTCCATTAAGGAAAGCCGTTTTGACATCCATCTGCCAGATCTCATAGTCATAATACGCAGCAATAGCAAGCAATATCCTAATGGACTTTACCATGGTAACAGGGGAAAAGGTCTCATCATAGTCAATACCATGAATTTACTTGAAACCCTTAGCCACCAATCGCCCTTTGAATGTCTGTACATTCCCATCCATGTCGGTCTTCTTCTTGAAGACCCACTTGCACCCTATGGGTCGTACCCCTTCAGGTAGTTCCACCAAGTTCCAAACTTGGTTTGCATACATGGAGTCCATTTCGGATTTCATAGCCTCAAGCCATTTGTCGGAGTCCGGTCCATTCATAGCCTCTTTGTAGGTTGCTGGTTCATCATCATGATCCATAAGCAACACATTACCTATTTGAGACACGAGAAATCCATATCTCTCAGGCTCAAACCTCGGTCTACCAGATCTACGTAGGACTTGTGTTCCCTGAGCAGGTTCTCTAGCTACAACATCTTGTAGTCCTGACTCAGAATCCAATTCCGGTTCATTCACTACATGTGGTTCCTGAACTTCTTCAAGCTCTACCTTTTCAGTCTTTCTTGATAAGAACTCTTTCTCCAAGAAGACACCAGTCCTTGCGACAAACACTTTGCCCTCAGACGGTAGGTAAAAGTAATACCCTTTCGTTTCCTTAGGATATCCCACCAGATAACATTTATCTGATTTGGGTTCCAGCTTGTCAGGCATTTGACGTCTCACGTATGCCTCACACCCCCAAATTTTAATGAACGACATACTAGGACGCTTCCCAGTCCATATCTCATATGGTGTCTTCAGAACCGTTTTAGTTGGAGCGCGATTCAATGTCATTGCAGCAGTCTCTAAAGAAAAACCCCAAAAGGAAACAGGCAAGTCTGCATGACTCATCATCGAACATACCATGTCTAACAGAGTACGATTTCTCCTCTCAAACACACCATTATGTTGTGGTGTTCTAGGTGGAGTGAGCTGTGATACAATACCACACTCTTTCAGATGATCACGGAACTCATGACTCAGGTATTCGCCACCTCGATCAGATCGGAGTGCTTTAACCCTTTTACCCAACTGGTTTTCTACTTCACTCTTGAACTCTTTGAACTTTTCAAAGGTCTCGGATTTGCACTTCATAAGATAAACATATCCGTATCTACTGAAATCATCAGTAAATGTAACAAAGTAGAAATACCCTCCTCTAGCCATGGAACTCATGGGTCCGCATACATCACTATGTACAACACCCAAGAGATCCTCAGCCCTCTCAGTATAACCAGTGAAAGGAGCTTTAGTCATCTTGCCTAACAAACAAGATTCGCATCGCTCAAATGATTCATAATCAAATGAGTCCAAAAGTCCATCTCTATGGAGTTTGGATATGCGCTTCTCGTTGATATGGCCCAAACGACAATGCCAGAGAAACGTAGGGTTCGAGTCATTTGTTCTTAGTCTTTTATTGTTTTCTACATTACAGATCAGATGGTCCAAGTTCAAAACGTAAAGACCATTAAACAATTGGGCTACAGCATAACAAACATCATTCTTAAATATAGAACAACAATTGTTCTTAATTATAAAAGAAAATCCAATCATGTCCAAACATGAAATAGATATAATGTTTCTAGTTATCGCCGGAACAAAATAACAGTTATCTAGTTCTATTACAAGCCCACTGGGCAAAGAAAGACGGTAAACTCCCACGGCTACTGCAGCAACTCTTGCTCCATTGCCGACGCGGAGGTCCACCTCCCCTTTACTCAGCAATCTTCTCCTTCCCAGTTCCTGCACATTTGTACAAATGTGAGAACCACATCCGGTATCCAATACCCAAGATGAAGGAGCAGAAAGGTTTATCTCTATAACGTAAACATTAGAAGCGGAAGTCATACCTCCCCTCAATTTCTGCAGACCCTCAATGTATGAAGCACAGTTCCTCCGCCAATGACCAGCCTTGCCACAGTGGTGGCATTTCCCTTCCTTCACCGTGCTCTCCTTTTTCATCAGTGCTGAAGACTTGGGCTCAAGATGTGACTTAGGTCCTACCTTCGTCTTCTTAGAGCCCTTGGCTATGCCCTTGCCCTTATGCACCATCAGTATGGGGTAGGCAGGCTTGGCCTTCTTCATGTTGATTTCGGCAGTTCTCAACATGCCTAGGAGTTCGGGCAGTGTCTTGTCTATCTCATTCATGTTGTAGTTCAAGACAAACTGCTCATAACTGTCCGGCAACGATTGCAGGATCAGATCCGTGGCCAACTCTTGACCAAGAGGAAAACCCAGCCTTTCAAGATTCTCTATATACCCAATCATCTTGAGTACGTGAGTCCCTACTGAGTCTCGAACTCCCATCTTGCACTGAAACAACGCTTTCGTGATGTCGAACCTCTCTTGACGAGCCTGCCATTGAAACATTTTCTTGAGATGCTCGTCAATCTCCTTGCACCCCATGTTCTCATGTTGCTTCTGAAGCTCAGAGTTCATGGTGGCAAGCATAAGGCACTCGACATCCAAAGCATCGTCAGTGTACTTCTTATAAGTATCTTTCTCAGTACGGGAAGAGTTCCCGGTCGGCACCTCGGGGGCTTCTTCTTCCAAGACATAGAGCTTTCGCTCTTGCTTGAGAACAATTCTCAGGTTCCTATACCAGTCCATATAATTTGTCCCACTGAGCTTATCCTTCTCAAGGATGGCTCTCAGAGACAACGTGGAGTGTGCAACACTTGCCATGGAATTCTACAAGAATTTATGCAGAATAAAATCAGTACCTAAATTTCAATTACAATTTATTCTAATTAGGACTTCAATTAAAAAACTCCCACTATTTTATTCGAAATGATAGCCCTAACTAACAATTCGGAGAGTTCATGCGAGCTACTCTCTTAGTGGACAAGATCCGTATTTCACCAACACTATGAGTCCGCTTTGGCGTTCCTCTCACTATGCGGTTATTTAGGTAGGCAACGCTTGCCAATTGCATCCTCATGCAATTCTTGTATGGTTGGTGAATAACTCCTTATTCGCATCCATCATATGGTGCATGCCAAGCCTATGCCTCTAGGCGCTCAACCTTTGAGGTCACCCAGTTAAGCTGGACCCGATGTCGACAGTGGGATATCACAATTATCCGCTCGCACCCTTACCAAGATAGATTAATGCACCTTGCTTTGACAAGCCCACACTTCATCGATCGAGGCAGCAAGAGTGTCAGCCATCGGAAGGCATCCGAACACTTAATATTTGATGAAGGGATTTCAAATATAGGTTAACAATTAACCATGATCAACATTTGATCGACGTGCACATCCAAAGAAAAACAATTCTTCTAAAACCACATGCATCCCTTATGTGCACATCCTGACACCATCAACATTTGATAGAAGGAAGGGCTAAATCTGAGCATCCGGAAATTTCCAAATCCTCAGATTTACATGCATTGGACAAAGGCAAAGACAGCTCAACTTAAAGAAGTAGACAAGCTCATCTCTCTTTGTTGGATTCAAAATCCAAGACAAAATCGAGGGATGGTTACTGCTAAGGAGATCACTATTTCTAACACTTAGAAATCCACCGAAATTCCAATCGTTCTTGGCGAGGAGACCAAGACTAAATCTAGACATTTAGAACACTTCTAAATCCCTAGGTTTACACGCACTGAATAACAAACTTCCAAAACAACAATCATGGCCGCAACCTCGCTCTGATACCACTGTTGGGTTTCTCTATAGGGTTGGCACAACGCTTGTGCACGCAGCGGAAAAGAAAAACATCAAGAAAAATCCAAAGAGATGTGGATCGGGCCATGAACAGTTGAATCAAGAAGTTAACAAAACTAGGCAAAAATTACCTCGGTGGCGTTGAGTCACAACTCAACGGAGATGCTCCAAATTTTATCTACTTGCTGGTGGCGAGTTCTACGTGGAATAGTATCCACGTTTCTACAGAAGTCCACACGAGCGGGAGAACGCCGAGCTTTCCGTCGCACGGAAGATCGGGATGGAGAAGACCGCACCTCGGCTAATCCACGGACTGCTAGGTCCACGCCAGGAAGAGCAGCACCAGCGACAGTCGCCGGAGAAAAAGGTGGCAGCGGAGCGAACACGGCGGCGGAACTCTTCCGGCGGCGGGATCGGGATCGGCGGAGCTAACGAGCGGAACGTTTCCGTCAGGGTCGATTCGCACAGTAGCCAAAAAGATATATCCCGATAAAACCTAAGTGTTCTATTTATACTAGAGGTATAAATAAACCCAGGAAAATCGCTATCCGCAGACCACCCAGAACTAGGGTTCAGAATCGGCGAGTATCAATCGGTGAGAATCGGCGACAATCGGCGAGAATCACTGAGCAGGTTCGGCGAGAATCACTCGACGAATATCACATTGGATCGGCGATAATCAGAGTACAATACTCGATGATTCTCGCCGATCGTCGAGCTGCGCTCGACGATTCATAATGATACTCGACGATCGTCGAGCCGCGGTCGACGATAATTGTCAAGGTAGTCGATCGTCGAGAATCAATCATTGATTCTCGACGATTCTCGTCGATCGGCGAGAATCAGGAAGATGATTCTTGCCGATCGGCGGGAATCAGAAGACGATTCTCGACTAATGTCATCGACCCTCGGACGACAATCCCAACCAGCCCTTCAAGGCAACATTTGCCCAACCCGATGATCCTATAAGGCAACACTTTGCCCATAACCCTATTCAGGTCGGTGATTGGTAACCTTTACCAACACAGTCAGTCAACCAACTTCTCCACATCTCTTGTGTGCGACCCTGCAGGCTCATATCTCGTTGGCAGTGAGATTACATGCTTGATCACTTCCAGATCATCATGGTGACTCCAACACGATCAAGTGCCGGTTGATTACAGGTTGACGACAAAGGTCAAGCCAGTACCCATTGAATACTTTGAAGTTAAATGACTCCGCAACAAGGAAATCTGAATGGTTAAAGTCCATTGGGATAACTGCGGATGTAAGGATCTTTCATGGGAGCAAGAGCAGACTATGTTGGAGGAATACACGGAGTTATGCCACTTAGGTAACATTTAAATTTAGTGTACCTTTACATAATTTCGGGACGAAATTCTTTAGGGGGGATTTGTAACACCCTGAAAATCGTAATCGAACCGGTCGAGTCCTAAAGAATTTTTGGTGCCTTAATAGGTGTACACGGCCTGGGACACGGGCATGTCCAATGCCGTGTCTTTCCCTTTGTTGGCCGGTTGTGTCCAGAAAAGGACATGGCAGGAAACACGGCAACAACACGGGCGTGTCAATCGTGACACGGGCGTGTGCATACCCGTGTCACCACCCGTGTTCCCAAGAGCCGTGTCGGTTGGCGTGGCGGTTATCTGTGACACGCCCCTAGGACACGTGCATGTCAGGACACGATACAGGAGTGTCAGGTTGAGATACGGGCGTGTCTTGACCCGTTTCCTTTGTTGTGCTCGATGATCGTGCCTGGATCGGGGCACATGGCCTGGGACACGGCCATGTGCAAGGCCGTGTTCGGCCCAGGATTGAGGAATTTTGGGCGGATCTGAGCCGTTCGTTTTCTTTAAATAAGATATGACGGCCCAGATGTGTTCCTGCTCTATTATTTCCGGGAATGGAGGTTTAATTCCTCATTTACTCTTAAGCCTTCTCTTTCTAAGGAGTAAGAGAGAGGAGAGAGTAAGGAGGAAGGAAGAGGAGGATTCTGGCCACCGGCGGAGCATCGGAGCACCGAATCGAGAACCGAGACCAGATCTGCGAAGGAAATTCCCTTGCGAAGCCTTCCATCCGGATAGATTCCCATGGCACAAAAGCGAACTACAAGTGTAACGATTCTCTACTTGAGCATGTGAAGCTCTCTTCTCAGCCCCACCAGATATAATCTAAGCAACATATCACAAGATTTGCAATAAAAACAATGAAATATAAGTTAGGTGAGAAGTTACCCCATACTAAGCAAATGAGCATACTAGAAGACGCGAGAAAGCTTGAAGCTAAAGCACCGAAATATTACTCACTCTGCTGCGCAAGGGAAGGGCAAACCTGCAAAAAAGCTCCAGCAAAAATTGTATACACTATGGCAATATCAAATTTAATCTAAGCTATGCTTGCAAGTTATTAAGCTAAACAAAATCAACACATATAACACACCAAAATCTCACAAGCATGCATTAAAGCTAAAACCAGCTATACAACATGTAAAGCAATTTTTAAATCTCACATGCATGCACTAACTATACCAACTCCTAAATAATTACTGGGGTTATTGTACACCCAACATGACTTATTCGTCTAACGAAAAGTTCTAGCAAACGGGCCTATGAAATAAAAGATGCACAGGTAACTGGCCAAATATCTGTTGCCGTAGTGAGTACCAATACAGTGATAATGCAGTTACCCCTCTACCTAAATAATAATACCTGCCCAACTCAGGTAGAGGAAATAAGAAACAAGAAGAGGAGGAGCACCGGTCCTCGCTAATCTCATCACAAGCTAAATCCTTTCCTAGCAAGGCGTTGTCCACAGCAAGTCCGCCGGAGGCAACGACTACAACAGGGGCTTCCACTGTGAAGGAGGTAGGAACCTTCTCACACAAGCAGATGCACTCGCCGACGGCTTGAGCATAAGTCTCATTGTCATCCCAATGTACCCATAGAGACTCAACCCACACAGACTCAGATAATGAAGGGGGGGGGGGTGGGGGTCAAGCAATAAAAGAGAGGAAAAACTAAAATACACACAATTATGGAGAGTGATCGCGGTATCACTCTCAGCAGGATCCGAGCATAGATCACTGTCAGTATCATATGAGTCGTATCGAGCGGAATCTGAGAACTCGAGGTCCGCAGTGGTAAGAGGGACTGACTCATCCAATAAGGAGGTGCAAACCTCCCCATCAGAAAGGGGATACTCCTCATCCCAACCGGGGTGCGTTATAGTGTTCCGAAGATCCACATTCTCCGTCGGAGATAGTAAAATCTTCATCCCACTTCGTCGCAACCTAAGGCACTGAATCACAAACAAATACGGCATCACCAGCCAACTCACACAAAAAAGGAGTAGCATGATGAAGCAAAAATTGCGGAGGGGCAAAACTACTCTCGAAACTTGACATTGAATGAGCAGGCCCCATTACAAAATCATCTGCTAACACCTACCCGTCGACAAGAACAATCTCTACGTGCCATACATGTGCATCCATGTGTTTCTGATCCTCTTTTTGCTGGCTAACACCATAGTGATCATCATCACTCAAGGGAAGCTCGTAAAAAGGGTGCGAGGGACCCATGAAAGATCTATATACAGAGAGAGATTCTTCAGTAATCTCAACGGGCAAAGAATGAGCAAGATGTGCGATGTTAGTGCATGGGCCCGATAACACCCTGGTATGCCTGTCCACGGTAGTCCTCCGTAAACGGGGGGTTGCTGCACAGACGCCTATAGAGGGAGATGGATTGCACATACGAGGGCAATCCTTTAGCATGTGGCCTCTACCTTGACATAGCAAACACCTAACACAATGCTCGAAATTTAAAACATCCAAGGCGTCGATGTATCAGCGCAAAGTTTCATATAGATGGAACTCAGCAACAGAGTACATCGCGAACAAAAATATTTGCGGAATGGGTGCTACACAACTTAGAATAAAAAAATTAGCGCAGACCCGCTTTTTATACCAAAATTCAGAAAAGGGGCAAAAAGAAATAAACAAAAGAAACTATAGCAACTCAAATAGTATGGAAAACAACAATCACAAGACTTCCTATCCTATCAGAAAACTAACACGACGGTGTTTCCCGGTAATGGTGCCAAAAGCTTGATGCGCTTACGGCAACTATACCGCTCGCATAAGTATTATAAAATGGGGAGGTTTTCCCATGTATCGAATATTTCAAAGAACACCGCAAGGTTGAGTTGTCTTTCAAGGAGGACTTCAGATTGAAGTCCTTAGGTCAAGGTAACTAAGTGGTTTGGTTTTATAAGCAAGAAAATAAAAGCTAATTAAATCTAATCCTATGCAGGATGCTATGCGCTACTTCGCTCGACAGAATGGAGGAAAATACAGGCATAGAGAATAAGTAGAACAGCGGATTGAGGGTTACAAACACCTCGTCGCAATGCGCACCTCTAGCAATCGCTAGAGAGGCAGAACCAACTATGGCGGCGGATGGAAATATAGGCGCTGTGTAACACCCCCATCCGTCACATGACATATAACAGAAGGTCCAGCTGGAACCCGACGCCATATACCACGGACAGTCGGAAGGGTTACATAAGAATATCCAAACTATCTAATTAAGACTACTCGTCCTACACAGAGCATTCTAGCGGAAGTTTTTAAATAGTTGAAAGAACCCAAAACTTAAATCCATAATCATGAATGTCCACATCCACACAACATGAATGAAAACCAAATACACTGGAAGGGTACACGGCCTTATGGCCTCACAAATAATCGCTTAATAAGATAGTGTCTTACAAACATCGGCTCGCAGGTCGGCCACACATGAAAAAATAAAAAAAACTATTCTTTACGACCTTCAAGGGCCAACACAACAACATGGGCTCCAGCCCGCTAACTCGCACTCTGCTCCACAGCACCTGCAAGCAACATTCCACCGCACGGGGACAAACAATGCAACGGTCAGCAAAAGCCAACCAAATTATAACGACCCCGCCCCTTACTCGGGACTGCGGTGATCTTTCCCTGCATAACATTAGCCCAGTTAAACAATAAAGTGCAATTACATTTCGCCATAGGTGTAGGCTCGCATGGCCAAACACCCTGTGCACTCAGGGCACATTAACGGTGAATCCTGACAATTCAGTGTCTTCACCACCAACATCAAGATGGCAACCACGTGAGCATTTAGCCTTTATGACCACTGTCTAAGGCTCCTGAATATGCCAACGGCCAGTCATCTTTTCGGGTCTCTCGCACCGAACCACATAGCCTAGGTCCAATTCTACTTGCCCGTTGCTCACAACACATAGTAACCTTAAGACGTACGCACGAGCCAAGCTTCTCTCGGATCCCAAAACTTTTCCAAACAATCACATAACTCAGTTATGTTCAAGGCCGGTTCCCTAACCGCGAAGTTAGCAGAACACTTTTCCGCTCAGTTTTCCGAGTGCGCCTTGGAGTTAATCCCCAAGGATCCCTGCTGCAATCTACCGCGTAGAAACCCGAAAACCCAAAGTATGGAGTCTTCTCCGGTAAATCATAACAAATGCAACATCACCGATCCAGACAAACATGTCCGGGTAGTCTTCACACACAATGCATATGCCCGTACTTCGATTCCGGACTCTATATGCAACACAAGGGGGACTATTCACATCAACCCCAAGGAACACTACGCACTCACTGCCCACTCGCAGGAGCGGGTTTCCATATGCAAAAAGGAAGAGCTTCATATGCACAAGTTGAGAATCGTTACCCTTGTAGTATGCTTTGGCGCCATAGAAAACTACACGGATGGAAATCTACGCAACGAACTTTCTTCCACAGATCCGCTCTCAGATCTCAAAACGGTGCTCCGATGCTCCGCCGGCAGCCGGAAAACTCCTTCTTCTTCCTCCTCTTTCCAAATCCTTGAGAGAGAGAGACTAAGGGAGAAAATGAGGAATTAATCCTCCATTTCCGACCTTAACACGGCTTGACATATTGTGCCCGGGGCCGTTAGATTTAAAATAAAGAAATCGAACGACTCTGATCCGCTTAAAAATCACCAGACCTGGGCCTAACACGGCTTGACACACGGTCGTGTCCCAGGCCATGTACCTCGATCCAGGCATGATCGTCGAACACAGAGACTCATACGGGCTCCGACACGCCCGTGTCTCACTCGACACACTCGTGTCGGCTCATCGACACGCCCGTGTCCAGGGGCATGTCATATATAAACGCCACGCCAACCAACACGACCCTTGGAAACACGGGTACTGACACGGGTAGGCACACACCCGTGTAAAATGACACGCCCGTGTCATTAAGCTGTGTTCCTTGTCGTGTCCTTCTAGGGATAAAAATCGGCCAAAACACCATGCCAGACACGACCTTGGACACGCACGTGTCCTAGGCCGTGTTCCCCTATACAGGCACCAAAATCCCTTTTTTACGCGACCAACTCAAATACAATTTTCGGGGCGTTACAAATCTCCCCCACTTAAGGAATTTCATCCCGAAATTAAGTAAAGGTACACAAAATTACAAGTTACCTGAATGGAATAACTCGGGATATTCTTCCAACATAGTTTGCTCTCTCTCCCAAGAAAGCTCCTCATGTCCGCAATTATCCCAACATACTTTAACCATTCAGATATCCTTGTTGCGGAGTCGCTTGACTTCAACGTCTTCTATACGTATAGGCTTGACCTTTCTCGTCAACTCGTAATCAACTGGCACTTGATCAACCGCAACTATCTGCGAAGGCTCTTGCACCGCCTTACGCAACATCGATACATGGAACACATCGTGTAGCCCACTTAACTCGACCGACAGCTTCAATCTATACGCTGCATCGCCAACACACTCCAGGATCTCAAATGGTCCAAGGTATCTCGGACTCAGCTTCTTCAAGCATCGAACCCGCGAGACTCCCTTGAACGGCTTGATTTTCAAGTACACCCAGTCGCTAACACTGAACTCTACGTTCCTATGCTTGGCGTTATAGTACTTTGACTGTCTGTCCTGAGCGATCTTCAACCGTTCCTGAATTGTCCGTATCACTGAAGTTGCATCTTCAACCGCTTGATGTTTGTAAAACTTTGACTCGCCTGTCTCCAACCAAGACAACGTCGTGTGACACTTTCTCCCGTACAAGGCCTCGAAAGGCGCCATTCCAATACTCGTCTGAAAACTATTGTTATACGCAAAGTCCACCATATACAGGTGATCTTCCCACTGCTTTCCAAAATCTAGGACGCACATGCGAAGCATGTCCTCCAACGTCCGGTTGACCCTCTCAGTTTTGCAATCTATCTGCGATGAAAGGCGGTTGTTAACTTTAGCTTAGTACCCAACAGACGATGCACCAACCTCCAGTCCTTCGATGTGAAGTGTCCATCTCGATCACTAACAATACTGCGGGGCACAACATGCAACCGTACAATATTCTCCACATAGAGTTTGGCCAACGTTTCCACCGGATCTTCCTTCCTGATCAGGATGAAGTATGACACCTTTGTCAATCTATCTACGACCACCCAGATGGCGTCATTTCCCCTCTGCGACTTCGGCAAACCATGCACAAAATCCATAGATATGTCGTCAAATTTCCATTGCGGGATAGGCAAGGACTTTAGGAAACCTCCGGGCTTCTGGCACTCCGCCTTAACCAAGGCACAAGTTTGGCACTTGGCCACATAGAGTGCTACATCCTTCTGCAAACTTGGCCACCAAAATAATTTCTTCATGTCTTTATACATCTTCATGCTTCCCGGTGGATTGAGTACTTGGTATGATGAGCCTCGTACATCAACTCCTCCCAAAGATTATCCGCACTAGGAACGCATAGGTGACCGTCCTTCCTTAGCAACCCATCCTCAACAGCAAACTGGGAATTTGACCCATCCAATGATTCATCCAAGATCTGCTTCATGTTGTTATCCTAAATCAAAGCCCACCGAACTCTATCAGCTAGGTCACACTGCACCTCGGTCCAAAACAATTTCGCCTCAGTACTAGACTGCTTGTCGACGCAAGATATCTCCAAAGCCTCCAACTCACGGACCAATCTCTCATTATGTACCGATAACCAGTTGTTCTATGCAGGAACCTTACGACTCAATGCATCCGCCACTACATTACCTTTCCCTGGCACATAATGTATCTTGAAGGAGTACTCCCCTAGGAACTCCATCCACCTCCGTTGCCTCATGTTCAGATCCTTTTGATCTAACAGCTACTTCAAGCTCTTATGATTGGTGTATATATAGACTTTCACATCGTACATATAGTGCCTCCACAGATTTAAAGCAAATATCACGGCCGCTTACTCCAAGTCATGGACCGGATAATTTCTCTCATGAGCCTTCAATATTGTGAACCGTAGGCTATCACACTCCCATGCTGTAGCAGAACACAGCCCAAACCACTGCCCGAAGCATCACTATAGATTTCGAACCCTTCATTTCCACTTGGGGAACATAAAATAGGCGCTGTCGTCAATCACCTCTTCAACTCTTCAAAAGCCTATTCGCACTCCGAAGACCACACAAACTTCTGATTCTTCCTAGTCAAAGTCGTGAGTGGTAGCGCTATCCGCGAGAAGTTCTCTACGAAGCACCGGTAGTAGCCAGCAAGCCCTAGAAAGCTCCGGACCTCCGCCACTGTAGTCAAAGCAGGCCACTCTCGTATCGCCTCTATTTTTGCCGGATCCACAGCTACCCCTTCTCCACTAACAACATGACCAAGGAACGCTATCGAGGATAACCAGAACTCACACTTGGAGAACTTAGCATACAACTGGTTTCTCCTCAACATCTCCAACACCATGTGCAGGTGATTGTGGTGATCCTCTTCACACTGCGAGTACACCAGGATATCGTCAATAAATACTATCACAAAACGGTCCAGGTACTCTCTGAATGTCCTGTTCATCAGGTTCATAAACACGGATGGCGCATTGGTTAAACCAAACAACATGACTGTGAACTCGTAATGCCAAAACCGCGTACTAAATGTTGTCTTTGGGATGTCGCTCTCCCTTATCCTCAATTGGTAGTAACCGTACTTCAGATATAACTTCAAATATACCGTTGACCCAACCAACTGATCAAATAGATCGTCAATTCATGGAATCAGATACTTATTCTTTTCCGTAAGCTTGTTCAATTCCCGGTAGTCGATACAAAGCCGCAAGCTCCCATATTTCTTCGTAACAAAAAGAATCGGTGCGCTCCAAGGCGACGAATTTGGACGCACATAACCTTGCTCTAACAACTCTTGCAGTTGCACCTTCAAATCCTCCATCTCTTTTGGCGCTATCCGATAGGGGGAGCGTGACACTAGTTTGGCACCCGGTACCAGCTCAATAGTAAAGTCTATCTCCCGCTGAGGAGGAGCTCATGGGAGATCATCTGGGAACACATCGGGATAGTCGGACACAACTAGGATACTGTCCAGACTAGGCCTAGGCGTGGAAGCCTGCACTAATGTGACAAATAGCTCTCCCCCAGACCGAACTGCCTTAACCACCTGAAGCGCCGACATCAAAACTTTCCCTGACCCCTTCATGCCCGCAAACATAGTCTCCCGTTCAGAATTTAATCCCAACTTAACCTCCTTTCGATTGAAATCAATGTAAGCTCGCTGCTCGGAGAGCCAGTCCATACCAAAGATTACATCGAACTCTACTAACCGTAGAATCAATGCTCACAAATCAACCTCCTGATCAACAATCCAAACCTTGACTACACAGAACTTATCCGCATGCATTGAGCACCCATTGGGCTACAACACATCCAACTTGTCTTTTGCCATCGAGGGAGGGACCCCAATGCGCGTCACAAATCGTTCGGACAAGAAGGAATGTGAAGCTCCCGTATCAAACAAGGCTCTCGCCGGACAATCAAGAATCAATACAAATCCTTGCAACAGCAAAAGTAAGCTAACACATAAAAGAGGTAACAAATACAAAAGTTAATCTGCTATAAATTAACTCATACCTGTCACCACGTCAGCTTGCTTTATGGCCTCTTGCAGACCAAGATTATAAACTCTAGGCTGGACTAGAGCTTGATGGGAAGCGGTTGACTCCACCGCCTTCCCTTTCTCCTCATAAGTCGCTCCAGACTTCCTCTCATACTTTGCACGTCCGCTCCAACACTCACGAGCAAAATGCCCTTTCTTCCCACAGTTGTAGGAATCTTCTAGGACTCGACTTGTGGTTTCCCCTAACGCACCAGAAGAAGGGGCTGATTTCGAAGTCCTCTGCTTCTTGTTCCATCTGCGGAATCCTAACTTTGCACTAGGAACTTTGAACTCTGCCTTCTTTTCTCCTGAGTCCTTCTTCTATTGCACCCTCTTCACAACCTTTTCCAAAGACCGGGCCGACTTGACCAAGGCTAGGAAGCCCTGCGCCTTAGTCCTAACAAGGAGTAACTGTAGGTCACCACGAAGAACCTCGTAAAATCGGTTGGTCTACCTCTCCTCGACCGTAAACATAGCCCCAGCATACCGACCCAACCGAGTAAACTCGTGGAGGTACTCGTCCACGTTTCTCGATCCCTGAGTCAACCCAAGATATTGGTTCTCCATCTCAAGATTCTGAGCAGAGGGTACATATCTGGCTACGAACAATCTTGAAAATTCCTCCATAGGCACATCAGCACGTTGCCTACCCACTAAGAGATGAAACTCCAACTCATCCGACCACAGCCTCAATTCACCCACCAAAAGAAAAGTCGCTATGGTGGTCTTCTGCCACTGCTCAGTTAACGTGGCTATCAAAACCCTCTTTATCATAGACAGCCAGTCCTCAGCTTGAGCTGGCATTCCAGTCCCATCAAATACTGGGGGATTAAAGCCCATTACATGCTTGAGCTGCTTCTCCGTAGCTCTCCTCGGCTCTACCAGATCAACAGCTGCGCGCTCCACCACTCTCGTCTCTGCCACATTAACCGGTTCTTGCTCTACAACAGGAGGTGCGTGGTGCATTTGCCCTGCAGGTTGGGAAGTAATCATTGCAAATAAGGCTTCAGCCACCATCCTGATGGTTTTCGCTGAAGGAGGTGTAGTAGGCATGTCTCTCGGTGCACTACTTTCTGCCGATTGCGGACGCTCTGATTGACCAGCACTGCTTCTAGCTGCCTATATAAGCAAAGAAACACGATAAGACGACAACCAAATTGCTAAAATCAATCATTGGAACACTAAGATTCCACAAAACAAGTGTATTTTTCATTCCTAAGTGGACATTCATGGGTTCTTTTTGATGTTATAAAGATGACGCACACATGTGCTCACCACTCCTTAAAAGAATTTGCCCACGAATTCATTTAAGCCTGACCGTAACCAGAAGTCTGATACCAAATTGTAACACCCCTCATCCGTCACATGGCATATAACAGAAGGTCCAGTTGGACCCGACGCCATATACCACGGACAGTCGGAAGGGTTACATATGAATATCCAAACTATCTAATTAAGACTACTCGTCCTACACAGAGCATTCTAGCGGAAGCTTTTAAATAGTTGAAAGAACCCAAAACTTAAATCCATAATCATGAATGTCCACATCCACACAACAGGAATGAAAACCAAATACACAGAAATGGTACACGGCCTTATGGCCTCACAAATATTCGCTTAATAAGATAGTGTCTTACATACATCGACTCACAGGCCGACCACACATGACAAAATAAAAACAACTATTCTTTACGGCCTTCAAGGGCCAGCACAGCAACATGACTTCCAGCCCGCTAACTCGCACTCGGCTCCGCAGCACCTGCAAGCAACATTCCACCGCACGGAGGAAAACCATGCAACGGTCAGCAAAAGCCGACCAAATTATAACGACCCCTCCCCTTACTCGGGATGGCGGTGCTCTTTCCCTGCATAACATTAGCCCAGCTAAACAATAAAGTGCAATTACATTTCGCCATAGGTGTAGGCTCGCATGGTCAAACACCCCGTGCACTCTGGGCACATTAACGGTGAATCCTGACACTTCAGCATCTTCACCACCACCACCAAGATGGCAACAACGTGAGAATTTAGACTTTCTGACCACTATCTAAGGCTCCCAACTATGCCAACGGCCAGTCCCCTTTTCGGGTCTCTCGCACCGAACCACATAGGCTAGGTCCAATTCCACTTGCCCGTTGCTCACAACACGTAGCCACCTTAAGACGTACACATGAGCTAAGATTCTCTCGGTTCCCAAAACTTTTCCAAAAAATCACATAACCCAGTTATGTTCAAGGACGGTTCCCTAACCGCCAAGTTAGCAGAACACGTTTCCGCTCAGTTTTCTGGGTGCGCCTTGGAGTTAATCCTCATGGATCCCTGCTGCAATCTACCGCGTAGAAACTCGAATACCCAAACCACGGAGTCTTCTCCAGCAAATCATAACAAATTCAACATCACCGATCCAGACCAACATGTCTGAGTAGGCTTCACACATAATGCCTATGCCCGTACTTCGATTCCGGACTCTATATGCAACACAAGGGGGACTATTCACATCAACTCCAAGGAACACCATACACTCACCGCCCACTCGCTGGAGCTGGTTTCCCTATGTAAAAAAGAAGAGCTTCACATGCTCAAGTTGAGAATCGTTACCCTTGTAGTACGCTTTGGCGCCATAGAAAACTACACGGATGGAAATCGTCGCAATGAACTTTCCTCCGCGGATCCGCTCTCAGATCTCAAAATGGTGCTCCGATGCTCCGTCGGCGGCCGAAAAACTCCTCCTTCTTCCTCCTCTTTCCAACTCCTTGAGAGAAAGAGACTAAGGGAGAAAATGAGGAATTGATCCTCCATTTCCGACCTTAACAGAGCAGGGTTTCCCCTAGGACGTCAGATTTAAAATAAAGAAATCGAATGGCTCTGATACGCTCAAAAATCAACAACCTTGTGCTGAACATGGCTTGGCACATGGCCATGTCCCAGGCTGTGTGCCTTGATCCATACACGATCGTCGAACACAGAGACTCACACGAGCTCCGACACGCCCGTGTCTCACTTGATACGGCCGTGTCGGGTCCTCGACACGCCCGTGTCCGGGGGCGTGTCACATATAACCGCCACGCCAACCGACACGACCCTTGGAAACACGGGTACTGACACGGGTAGGCACACGCCCGTGTCATTAAGCTGTGTTCATTGTCGTGTCCTTCTCGGGATAAAAATTGGCCAAAACACCATGCCAGACACGGCATTGGACACGCCCGTGTCCTATGCCGCGTACCCCTATACAGGCACCAAAATCCATTTTTTACGCGACCAACTCAAATACAATTTTTGGGGGTTATACGATGCATAAGCAACAAAAGCAGTAAAACGATAAAGATTCACATAGACATGAAACTAATAACTCTACAGCTAAAGCGCCACATCTGTTGGGTACACTGTTAATATGTACTAGATTTGGAGAAGCCTCATCTTAATCAATGATATACATCAATTTGTATTTGATGTATGTTTGAGTTTCATTGTGCAGGTTTAAGAATTGGAAGAAAATTTTCTAAGTACAAGTGTCGACACTTGTGGAGAATTATGTCGACACCTAAAGAAGAAGTTGAGTCGACATCCAGGCATTGTGTCGACACCAACAGAAGAAGCAGTGTCGACACCCAGACTTATGTCGACACTTGTGAAGAATTATGTCGACACCTAAAGAAGAAGCTGAGTCGACACTCAGACTTGAGTCAACACCTAAGCCAGGAGTTATGTCGACACTAAAAGCAGAAGCTGTGTCGACAACCAGGAGTTATGTCGACACTGAAAGCAGAAGCTGTGTCGACACCTAGGAGTTATGTCGATAATGGAAGCAGAAATATGTCGACATAGAGGGCTTGTGTCGACACATTTCCCAGATGCTGTTTTGAGTACCAGAAGAACGACTATGTAGACACATGGAGTGTTGTGTCGACATCATGAAGACTTGTGTCGACACTTAGTCCATTTGTGTCGACACATGTGAAGCAGTTTGCTGAGTGGTTCATGTTGAGTTGGAAAGTCTTTGAAGAATCAACTGTCATAACCAACCGGTCTGACACCTTTGTCAGAATTGTCAGAAGACTGTTACAAACCGGATCAGCCGGTAATCAGGAGGAAACTCTATATAAAGGACTGGTTCGATGCAACAAAGTGAACATAGCAAGGAAAAGAGAACACACAACACTAAGAAGTGAGTCGTTCAGAGAGAGTTTTCTGCAACAAGAAAATTGGAAACCCTTACGAAGGCAGATCCAGATCAGTCTGCAAGGAAGATTCAGATATCATTCTGAATTCAAGGAGGAAGCTATCTGAAGATCAACTTCTACATCAAGTAAAGATCAACCTTATCTTATTCTATCAAGAAGGTTTGAAACGGCTAAGTCGGGATGGATCTGAAGATCAGTTTATTCAAGAACAAGTCAAGAAGCTCACACTAGTGAAGAGATTTATCTAGTGAAATTTCAGTATCTCTTAATCAAACAATTTCAGGTAGGATCTGTTGTAAGATCTGAGTTGTAAGCCTGTAATTATAAAGGCTGAGGTAGGGCTTTTGCCTGAGTTGTAGAAGTGGGGTTTCACTCTGAGTTGTAAGCCCAGTGAAATAGGCTGAGGTAGGGTTGAGGCCTGAGGTAGGGTTGAGGCCTGATGTAGGGTTCTTGGGAAGAATCTGAGGTAGGACTTGTATAAGTCTGAGTTGTAGGAACCATTCTTGGTTCTGAGCTGTAAGATCTGCGGATCTGAGAAGAAAGAAGGAAGTTAGGCCGAATCTAGTACCCTTCTAGATAGGCGAAGGGGGAAAGTGGATGTACCCATACCTTGGGGAACCACTATAAATCTGGTGTATGCTGTGCTGTGTTCATTATTTTGTGGTTTACATTGTTTCTGTGCTGAGATAGATTTTGCTATTTGCCTAAAATTTTGAAGGAAAAATTAGACCCTATTAACCCCCCCCCCCCCTCTAGGTGTCTAAGCTCTTGAAATCAAGTCTTTCACGTGGTATCAGAGCCAGGTTACTCAAAGATTGACCTAACAGTCTGAGTGGATCTCCAAGGCAATTAACAGATTTCAAGAATGGGTTCAATAGAGAATCAGAAGGAATTTGGATCAATGAAACTGCCTATCTGCAGGAAAGAATGCTTTGGTATACGGAAGGAAAGGGTCAGGTTGTTTATGGAGGCATCTGATCCAAGAATCTACATCACAGTACAAGAGGGCCCCTTCATTCCCATGAAGGTATCAGTTCTGGATGCAAATGTTAAAACCCCTAAGAGCTATTCTGAAATGACTAAGGATGAGATCATCCTGGCAACATTAGACAAAAGTGCACAAAATATTATAGTAAGTGCTATAGATGATGCCACATTTCAGATTCTAGTGCACTGTAAGACCTCTAAGGAAATGTAGGACACCCTTATTGTCTACATGGAGGGAACAGAAGAAGTCAGAGAGGACGGGAAATCTATGCTGAATCAAGAATATGAGATCTTTAGACAGACTAAGACTGACAGCATAGCTGAATATTACAAGAAGTTCTTCAGGATTGTCAATGAGTTGATGACCTATGGAAGAGTCTTCAGCACATATGAACTGAATGACAAGTTTCTCAGGTCACTAACAAAGGACTGTGACACAAAGATATGTGCCATCAGAGAAGTCGCCATGCTTGCTGATACACCTCCACCCACATTATTTGGAAAGCTGCTATTGTAACACCCCCGATTTTTCGATGATTTATTTGAATGGGCAATGTCAAATTTATGACGTCGTGGCATTACTTTTAACGTCGAGTTTTGGATTTAAGTAATTTTGACTTGCTCGTCCAGTTTCGTCGCAACCCGAGCATTTTTGGAGTCTCGGCGCGTGATTGAAGTTTTGGGTTTTGTTTATGTTCGCCGCATACTTTGAAGGTTAATATCTCCGGAAAGGCTCGTCGGATTTTGGTTTTGACTTCGTCGTTGTGTCCGTAGCATCAGTTTTCGCCTACGATATGAGTTTCGTTTAATTCGGCGCATTCAAGCATATGTTTTGATCTCATATTTCCATGTTCAACTATCTGAACATAATAATTTCTATATTAATGCCTTGGGCTTGTTTTGATTCTCGGGAAGACCTCCTAAAGGTGTGGGTTTTCGTCGAATCAAACTTTTTTTCGATTTTTTTTTTCTGGGAGTTGTATAGAGGTCGACGATCGTCCAGCGGAGCTTGACAATTGTAATGTTCCGGGCGCTTTTTGGAGGTCGAAGATCGTCGAGCGGAGCTCGACGATTGTATGTTTGTTCTGGGCGTTGTTTGGAGTTCGACTATTGTCGAGCGGAGCTCGACGATTGTATGTTTTGTCTGGGAGCTATATAGAGGTCGACGATCTGGGTATTGAGTTCGACGATCTGGCCCTGCCTTTTGAGTTCGACGATCTTCGGATTGAGTTCGACGATCTAGCCCTGCATTTTGAGTTCGACGATCTTCGGATTGAGTTTGACGATCGGGCCCTTCGAATTGAGTTCGACGACTTTCGAATTGAGTTTGACGATCTTCGAATTGAGTTCGATGATCAGGCCCAGCGTTCTGCGTTCGACGATTTTCGAATTTGGTTCGACGACCAGGCCTTGCGTTCGACGATTTTCGAACATAATTCGTCGAGTGGAGTTTTTTTTCTTCCTTTTGTTCGATGAGCGTAGAGCTGAGCTCGACCAAGAGTCGAACGGAGTTGTCTCCCTTTAGCACTCGAGTAATTCTTCCATCCTGGTACTCGAGAGATTCTTCCCTTGGACTTGAGTAGTTCATCCTTCAGTACTCGAGTAATTGCCTTATTCTCGAGTAATCCTCTTGCAGTACTCAAGTAACTGCCTTGTACTCGAGTAATCCATTCCTTCTGTCTCGGGAATACTGGTTCAGTCGAACCCGGTCTATTTTGTTTGTTCTTCCTGTTATCACCTTAGTATAAATACCTTCTTCATCTTCTTCATCCTCTCCGATTATTTTTCCTCTCAAACCAGAGCGGCGTGAGCGAGAAAGAGGTTGTCCATCCTTATTTCTTCCGGTGGCCATCGACGGTGCTCCGATGCTCAGAATTTCAAACCGATCGTAGATCTGGAAATCTCTCATTGAGAGCTACACCCTCGTGGTGATTTCTTCCCCGTTTCTTGAGATTTCTTGTTAGTGTTTTTTGGCCCTAATCCCCTTTTCGACCTTTTTTGTCTAGATTCTAACTCCTCCCGCAGTCTTTTGCCCCGATCTACGACGTGGAGCGATTCAAAGGACTGTTCCAGTAAAACCAAGACAAGTGGTGGTTTCCCCTCGTTTCTCTTTGTCCGACCTGATGGTAACAGCTATACTTTCATGTTCTTTAAATTTTCTGCGCTTATTCTTCCAAATCATTGTTATGATTAATCGTTTCAACGATCCTTTGTTGTTGTAAGGTGTTGTCTTGGAAAGCGTGATTTTGTCTGGTTTTGGTTAATTGTTCCTGGTGTGTCTTAATGATGGCTATGCATGTTTTAGCTTTCGTTATTTAGCGCGTTAGAATTTATCTAGGACTGTAAATTGCTCCTATAGGTTGATCAACCACGTCTTGAGTTCGGTAGTGTCAAGTAGAATCTGTCGATCCAAATCTCGAGATATTTGTGTTGTGGTTTCTTTTGTTTTCTTGATTGCGGGTGTTAGTGGATGATTCCACCTCCACAGTGTTTGTTTCCTTCATAAGTTCCATGTGGAAGTCTACCTGGTTTTTTTGGATGTCTGCGGTGTATGGTGGAGAGTATGAGACTCCCTCGCAGTTAGACGGATATTATATCTGTGTTTTTGTGTAGTGTGTCCAAGAGTGACCACCTCGCCCGTGTTTTTGGGTAGTGTGTCCAAGAGTGACCACCTCGCCCGTGTTTTTGCGTAGAGTTGACAACAGGTGCCTAATAAAGGTTTTATTTTTCCCTCTTGTGAATTATTCATGTAGTCACCTTATAGCCTCGTGCATCTGGTGCACTCTTGTTGAACGTGACGATTCACGTAAGTACTCTTTTACTGCTGATGCTTGTTTTCTTTTTCGTACTTTACTTCAGTGCCTTTGGTCTTGGGTTGGTACCCCTGTGGACCTCTGTTTATTTTGGTTTATTATTTTTTTCCTGCCACCATTTGTACCTTCTTGTTGAGGTGTTCTGTCTTTGGATGCCTCAGGTCCAGAGTAGTAGCAGTTAACAGAGCTGGTTTTGGAGTTTCTGGACGGCAGTGTTGGTCGTGGTTGTTGCCTCATCATAGCAAGGTAGTTTGTTGCTTGTTTAGTTTTACTGGTTCATACGTACTTTTGTTCGTGGGTTCGTGTCAGTTTATTGGCGCCCACTGAATTGTTGATTATTTGATACTTGCTAGTTGCTTATTTCTGTTATGTGGAAGTGGATTACTTGTCCTCTTGGAGGATTTATGCTAGAAATGCATGTTAGGTATTTTCAACTATAAAATCTACTAATATTACTTCATGTATTGCATAATTTGAAACTCTAACTTGTTATATTTAGCGACCGTAAAAGCTATCTTTACTACTATAATAAATTTAGAGTCTTGCATAACATGAGTTGTCCTTTGGGGACGTTTATACTCATGTAGGATGTTTTCGTCAATCTAAATAAGTATTTTTCCACAACATATAACTATTTTTTTGATTTGTGGACTAAATGAGCTACTAAGACGAGGGATACGGCTAACTATTGCACTTAACCGATTTTCCTTAAAATAAGTTAAAAAGAATCTTTTT
The DNA here is from genome assembly GCA_039583875.1 of Platanthera guangdongensis. NCBI lineage: Eukaryota > Viridiplantae > Streptophyta > Magnoliopsida > Asparagales > Orchidaceae > Platanthera > Platanthera guangdongensis. The sequence continues at coordinate 119,398,634 of CM077150.1, read as the reverse complement.
CATGATTAGGTTTGTGTCTGCCTGAGAGTCCGCAGTTATCCCCTGCTGACGTGGCATCATGACGCGCATTTTCCCTTACTCTAATAAGCTTTTTATGCGGTGAAAATGCGGGTTGTGATAGTTGGTATCAGAGGGAGGTTGCTTGATAATTTGTCGGGCAACCTTTCCTTGTAGGTATTAGGTGTTTAGAGTCATATCATACACACACCGATATGTCATCAGCACGTCTTGGCTGAAGCATGAGCACTACACTCATAACATAACATGAAGTATACATGGTATATTATGAAGTATGGGATGCATAATATGTGTCTGTATATGGATCCACCATAGGGGAAACATGTGAGGGTTATGTAGTACGAGATGCATAAACTCACCACATGAATGCGACTAGCACGTTTCCTTTTTATTGCATGAGAATGTTATGTAGTATTGGATGCATAACATTTTCATTCGTACGCCGCTCATAACATGCATTAGGGCCTTTTTAGAATGTATAGCACAATCATGCATAACATAATATTGCATAAGCACAACGTGCCAAGCTAAAGATTTGCGTGATGACATATGTACACACATGGTTTTAAATAAGAAAACGAATATAAACCCATGCATTCATATCATAGGCACAAAGGTCAATAGGATGAGAGGATATCATCCTAAGTAGGACATAACATCATTATAAAATCCCAGAGCAAGTTGCAGCATAAGCAAGTGTCTTTTAAGTGTGTTTTGAACTAGTCGTGTGGCTTTGTTGTAAGCTAGGATTTTGATGAGTTGTTCGTTTGCTTTTAGAAATGCCGCCAAAGCGTCCTGCGGCGAGGTCGACTCTCCAATCGGAGGGTGAGTCATCAGGTGCGCAAAGTGATGCGATTATCGAGAGTCTGCGTCAGAGCAATGAGGCTCTGTCGAGACAATTGGTTGTGATGCAATCGCAAATTGAGTCTTTGTTGTCTGCCTCTCCCGCTCAACAACCTTCAGTGCAAGAGCCCTCCTTGGGACAAGACGTGCTCGATACCCCTGCTCCTCTGGTGCCCCCGATGGCGATACCACCAGAAATGAATTACATATCGCACTTCCAGCGGTTGGGACCTCCCACCTTCGACGGGAGTGCTGACTTTATGATTATAGATGATTGGATCATCTCCATCGAGGAGATGTTTTCGTATTCCGGAATTCTAGAAGCCCGGAAGGTGATGATTGCAGCCTATCAGTTAAAAGGTCTGGCGAAGAGTTGGTGGATTCGGGAAAGAGAGGGTCTGAAGGAAGGCTGTTCTTGGGAATCTTTTAAGAAGAGGCTGCTGAAGAAGTTTCTACCCTCGGTCAAGCAAGACTGCCTAATGAATAACTTCCTACATCTAAAGCAGAGGTAGCTCACCGTGAGCGAGTATGAGATTGAGTTTAGCAAACAGAGCAGGTTTGCTCCTGACTTGATAGCTTCCGAGGAGGGTAGAGTGAAGCGTTTCTTGGGAGGATTAAGAAGCGATGTCCAGCAGTTGACATGCGCTTACCAAGTTGAAAGTTATGCTGAAGCAGTGGAAGCCGCTTTAAAAGTGGAGGCGATTGAAAACACCAAGAACCGCGGTGCAAAGGCAATGAAAGAGAAAAGAAAAGGTGTTGAGGATGGTAGCTCCAGGGCATCTGGCCCTTCTTCGAAGAATAAAAGTAAGGAAGTGTGTAGCTTCTATGGTCGTCCTGGACACCCCTACGAAAGGTGCTTCAAGAGGACTGCAACCCTAAAGCAGCAGCAGGTGCACGCCATCCAAGGTGCACCCAAGGAAGAGCTTGTGTGCTCGTTCTGTGCAAGGAAGGGTCATGACGTGACTCTCTGCTGGATGAAAGAAAGTATTTTCTTCCAGTGTGGGCAGAAGGGACACCAGAAGTCTTCGTGCCCCCAGGATCAGTCCCCGCTGCAGCCTGCCCCACTTCGAGCTCTGCCGCCGCCACAAAACCTGGATAAAGGAAAAGGAAAGCTGAACGTGATGACCAGTGAGGAAGCCCAAACCTTTATGCAAGTGATATCAGGTTAGCCTCAATTTAATATATCCTTATCATTTATCGTTGTTGCCCTAGTTATCGTTCGTTTAGTTATGTATGTTATTGTTTTAGGGGAGTTTAAGGTGCGGAATAGGTGGGCGCGCGTTCTTTTCGATTTGGGTGCCACCCATTCCTTTGTGGCCCAGAGATTTGTTGATAAACATCGCCTGGGTGTTGACCAATTAGGAGGCTCCTTCAATGTCAAGCTCCCTTTCGGGATTCAGTGATATCTAACCAAGGAGTTCTGAGATGCCCTATTTATCTTGGAAATTTTTTGGCATATGCGGATCTGATGATTTTGGATCTGTCTGATTTTGACGTGATTCTAGGCATGTACTGGTTGTCCAAGTATGATGTGGTCATCCAGTTCAAGGCTAAGCGATTGGATTTCAGGATGGACGACGGACAACCTATGAGCGTCTATGAATTTCAGGACAGAGTTTCCCCTGTCATTTCTGCGGTACGTGCTTATCATGCAATAGAGTCTGGTTGCGATGCGTTTTTGGTTTTTATTTTTGTTCTGGAAACAGCTTTTGTTACACCATGTATTGAGGATATCTCTGTGGTGTGAGAGTTTCCAGATATTTTTCCTGATAGTCTTCCAAGACTTTCTCGTGAAAGGGATATAGAGTTTGTGATAGACCTCGAGCCAGGTACTCATCCTATTCCTAAAGCACCGTACCGTACGGCTCCGCATGAGCTCGATGAGTTGCGTACTCAGCTCGATGAGTTGCTAAGTTGTGGTTTTATTAGACCAAGTACTTCTCCATAGGGTGCTCCTGTTTTGTTCGTCAAGAAGAAAGATGGATCAATGAGGCTTTGCATCGATTATAGGGAATTGAATAAGGTAACCATAAGAATAGATATCCCCTGCCAAGGATTGATTATATGTTTGACCAATTGCGTGGTAGCTCGGTATTTTCAAAGATCGATCTTCGCTCAGGCTACCACCAGTTGAGGATTCGTGAGGCAGATATTCCTCGAACCGCATTCCGTTCACGGCATGGACATTATGAGTTTTTGGTGATGTTATTTGGTTTAACCAATGCATCCTCTGCTTTCATGGATTTGATGAATCAGGTGTTTAAAGATTTCTGGGGCCGATTTGTTATTGTGTTCATAAGTGATGTCTTGGTGTATTCCCACAATGTTGAGGAGCATACTCAGCATTTGAGTCTGGTTTTGTCGACCCTGAGGGAGCATAAGTTATATGCAAAGTTGAGCAAGTGTGAGTTCTGGTTACCTCAGGTGTCCTTTCTGAGCAATGTGGTAAGCAAGGATGTTATTTCTGTTGACCTGACCAAGATTTCTGCGGTGATGGAATGTGAGAGACCTTCTACACCTAAGGAGATTAGGAGTTTCTTAGGCCTTGATGGCTATTATAGAAGATTCGTGGAGGGGTTTTCGGTGTTGTCTGCTCCTCTAACTAGACTTACTCAGAAGAATACTGCATTCATTTGGAGTGATAAGTGTGAAGAGGCTTTCAAAGAGCTGAAGAAGAGATTATGTTCTACTCAGATTTTAACCTTACCTACTGAAGGAGTTGAGTATGCTGTGTATATTGATGCATCACATATCGGACTTGGTTGTGTTCTAATGCAAGATGGTAAGGTGATCGCATATGGATCGAGACAACTAAAGATCCACGAGAGAAACTATCCTACGCATAATTTGGAGTTTGTTGCTGTAATTTATGCGCTGAAGCTTTGGAGACACTAATTGTACGGCGCGTTGTGCAAGATCTATACAGATCATAAGAGTTTGAAGTACGTATTCACTCAGAAGGAACTAAATCTACTCCAGCGTCGGTGGTTAGAATATGTGGCGGATTATGAAGTGGAAATTCTTTTTCATCCAGGAAAAGCTAATGTAGAAGCTAATGCCTTGAGTAGAAAGACCGCTAAGATTTTTAATCTGTCGGTGCAGTCTTTGATAGAAGAATTTTTATTGATGGATATTGAGGTTGGGAGTAGTACTGTGCCTGCTAGTCTAGAAGCAGAAGAACCCTCTTGGATTTCCCTTACTTGAGCACATCAAAAGGATCATCCTGATTTGTTGTACCTCCGGAATAGAACTTTGAAGGGAGAGCTACCCTATTTCTCTGTGGACGAGTTGGACACCTTGAAGTATCGGGGTATATTTTGCATCCCCGCCTTTGGCGATATTCAAGCTAAGATCTGTGCTGAAGCTCATGGTTCTAGTGTATCCTACCACCTTGGTTCCACTAAGATGTATAAAGATCTAAAGCAAATTGTTTGGTGGTCAGGGATGAAGAATGACATCGCAAATTTTATATCAGAATGTTATACATGTCATCGTGTTAAGGCTGATCATAGAAGGCTTGATATTCCAAGTTGGAAATGGGAGAGTATTTCAGTGGATTTCAACATCGGCCTACCAAAATCTCCCCATGGGCACGACTATGTTTGGGTGATATTCGACAGATTGACAAAGTGTGCTCACTTTGTTCCCTTTAAGATTGGGTATTCGATGAAAAGATAACGGAGCTATATCTTGAAGAGGTCATCAGGTTGCATGGAGTTCGTGGAAGCATTGTATTAGATCGAGACTCTAGATTTACGTCTTGCTTTTGGAAGAGTTTACAGGAGGGGTTGGGTACTGATTTAAGGTATTCCACCGCCTATCATCCGCAGACGAATGGTCAGACGGAAAGGGTAAATCAGATCGTGGAGGATATGATCAGGTGTTATATTTTGGATCATGGTGGTGCTTGGGATGAGCATCTCAGACTCATGGAGTTTGCATACAATAATAGTTATCAAGAGAGTCTGCAGATGGCCCCGTTTGAGGCCTTATATGGGAGGCATTGTAAAACTCTTTTGTTTTGGGCCGAAGTTTGTGAGAGACCGTTGCTAGGTTCGGAAGCCCTTGAAGAGATGAATTGTGCCGTGACTCATATTCGGGAAAAGCTCTGTGTGGCTCAAGAGCGATATGAGAAGTATGCTAATCGACGAAGGGTCGATCTGGAGTTTGTCATTGGAGACTTTGTTTTTCTGAAAGTTTCTCCTATGTCTGGTGTTAAAAGATTTGGAAGGAACGACAAGTTAGACCCCCGGTATGTGGGACCTTTCTAGATTCTTGAGCGCATTGGAGTGTCAGCTTATAGGCTGGATTTGCCTGCAACCTTCCCTGGTGTCCATGTTGTTTTCCATGTGAGCCAGTTGCGGAAGTGTGTTCGTAGTGATTGTCAAGTCCTCGACTCGATACCCTAGATTCAGCCCAACCTTACATATGTGGAAGAACCTGTTCGTATCCTGGATTCACAAGAGTGTGTGTTGCGAAGAAAGATCATCCCTATGGTCAAGATTCTTTGGAGAAATCAAGACGTCGAGAGCGCGACGTGCAAATTGGAATCAGCAGTGAGAGAATCTCATCCGCACCTCTTCTCTTAGGTTCAGGTATGTCGTTATGTTTTCAGTTATGTTAGATTTTATCTTTTTTGGGTTGATTTTGGAGTTGTGGAAAGTTTCGGGACGAAACTTCTTTTTAGGGGGAGTGACTGTAACGCCCCCGATTTTTCGATGATTTATTTGAATAGGCAACGTCAGATTTATGACATTGTGGTGTTACTTTTAACGTCAAGTTTTGGATTTAAGTAATTGGGACTTGCTCGTCCAGTTTCGTCACAACCAGAGCATTTTTGGAGTCTCGACGCGCGATCGAAGTTTTGGGTTTTGTTTATGTTCGCCGCATACTTTGAAGGTTAATATCTCGGGAATGGCTCGTCGGATTTTCGTTTTGACTTCACCATTGTGTCTGTAGCATCAGTTTTCGCCTACGACGTGAGTTTCGTTTAATTCGGCGCGTTTGAGCCTCTGTTTTGATCTCATATTTCCATGTTCAACTATCTGAACATAATAATTTCTATATTAATGCCTTGGGCTTGTTTTGATTCTCGGGAAGCACTCCTAAAGCTCTGGGTTTTCGTCGAACCGAACTTATTTTTGATTTTGTTTTCTGGGCGCTGTATAGAGGTCGACGATCGTCGAGCGGAGCTCGACGATTGTAATGTTTCGGGCGCTGTTTGGAGGTCGACGATCGTCGAGAGGAGCTCGACGATTGTATGTTTGTTCTGGGCGCTGTTTGGAATTCGACGATCGTCGAGCGGAGCTCGACAATTGTATGTTTTGTCGAGGCACTGTATGGTGGTCGACGATCGTCAAGCGGAGCTCGACGATTGTCGTGCTGAGCTCGACGAATCGTCAAGCGGAGCTTGCTGTAGGTCTAGCGGTTCTGGGTATTGAGTTCGACGATCTGGCACTGCTTTTTGAGTTCGACGATCTTCGGATTGAGTTCGACGATCTGTCCCAGCGTTTTGAGTTCGACGATCTTCGGATTGAGTGCGACGATCGGGCCCTTCGAATTGAGTTCGACGACTTTCGAATTGAGTTCGACGATCTTCGAATTGAGTTCGACGATCAGGCCCTGCATTCTGCGTTCGACGATTTTCGAATTAGGTTCGACGACCAGGCCTTGCGTTCGACGATTTTCGAACAGAATTCGTCGTGTGGAGTTTTTTTTTTCCTTTTGTTCGATGAGCGTAGAGCTGAGCTCGACCTAGAGTCGAACGGAGTTGTCTCTCTTTAGCACTCAAGTAATTCTTCTATCTTGGTACTCGAGAGATTGTTCCCTTGGACTCGAGTAGTTTTGCCTTCAGTAATCGAGTAATTGCCTTATACTCGAGTAATCCTCTTGCAGTACTCAAGTAGTTGCCTTGTACTCGAGTAATCCATTCCTTCTATCTCGGGAAAACTGGTTCAGCCGAACCCGGTCTATTTTGTTTGTTCTTCCTGTTATCACCTTAGTATAAATACCTTCTTCATCTTCTTCATCCTCTCCGATTCTTTTTCCTCTCGAACCAGAGCGGCGTGAGCGAGAAAGAGGTTGTCCGGCCTTATTTCTTCCGGTGGCCGTCGATGGTGCTCCGGTGCTCGGAATTTCAAACCGATCGTAGATCTGGAAAGCTCTCGTCGAGAGCTACGCCATCGTGGTAATTTCTTCCCCATTTCTTAAGATTTCTCGTTAGGGTTTTTCGGCCATAATCCCCTTATCGACCTTTTCTGTCTAGATTTCAACTCCTCACGCAGTCTTTTGCCCCGATCTACTACATGGAGCGATTCAGAGGACTGTTCCAATAAAACCAAGGCAAGTGGTGGTTTCCCCTTGTTTCTCTTTGTCCGACCTGATGGTAACGGCTATACTTTCATGTTCTTTAAATTTTCTGTGCTTATTCTTCCAAATCATTGTTATGATTAATCGTTTCAACGATCCTTTGTTGTTGTAAGGTGTTGTCTTGGAAAGCCCGATTTTGTCTGGTTTTGGTTAATTGTTCCTAGTGTGTCTTAATGATGGCTATGCATGTTTTAGCTTTCGTTATTTAGTGTGTTAGAATTTATTTAGGACTGTAAATTGCTGCTAGAGGTTGATCAACTGCGTCTTGAGTTCGGTAATGTCAAGTAGAATCTGTCGAGCCAAATCTCGAGATATTTGTATTGTGGTTTCTTTGGGTTTCTTGATTGCGGGAGTTAGTGGATGATTCCACCTCCGCAGTGTTTGTTTCCTTCATTAGTGCCCGATGGAAGTCTACCTGGTTTTGTTTGGATATCTGCGGTGTATGGTGGAGAGTATGAGACTCCCTCGCAGTTAGACGAATTTTATATCGGTGTTTTTGGGTAGTGTGTCCAAGAGTGACCACCTCACCCGTGTTTTTGGGTAGTGTGTCCAAGAGTGACCAACTCGCCCGTGTTTTTGGGTAGAGTCGACCACAGGTGCCTAATAAAAGTTTTGTTTTTCGCTCTTGCGAATTAATCATGTAGTCACCTTATAGCCTCGTACGTCTGGTGCACTCTTGTTGAACGTGACGATTCACGTAAGTACTCTTTTACTGCTGATGCTTGTTTTCCTTTTCGTACTTTACTTCAGTGCTTTTGGTCTTGGGTTGGTACCCCCGTGGACCTTTGTTTATTTTGGTTTATTATTTTTTCCTGCCACCATTTGTACCTTCTTGCTGAGGTGTTCTGTCTTTGGATGCCTCAGGTCCAGAGTAGTACTAGTTAACAGAGCTGGTTTTTGAGTTTCTGGATGGTAGTGTTGGTGTTGGAGTTACCATTGTGATCTAGAAGTGGTCAAACATGTAATCTCACTGCCAACGCGATATGAGCCTGCAGGGTCGCACATAAGAGATGTGGAGAAGTTGGATGATTGACTGTGTTGGTAAAAGTTACCAATCACCGACCTGAATGGGGTTATGGGCAAAGTGTTGCCTTAAAGGATCATCGGGTTAGGCAAATGTTGCCTTGAAGGACTGGTAAGAATAGTCGACCGAGGGTCGACGAGAATCATCGAGAATTAGTGCTCTGATTCTCGCCGATCGACGAGAATCGTCGAGAATGGGTACTCTGATTCTCGCTGATCGACGTGAATCGTCGACCCACGATCGGCGTGAATCGTCGAGTGTGGTACTCTGATTCTCGCCGATCCGGGTGGTTCTCGCCGATTGTGATTCTCGCCGATTGTGATTCTCGCCGACTGATTCTTGCCGATTCTAACTGATTCTCGCCGATTGATTCTCACTGAATCTGCTTGGTGATTCTCGACGATTCTGGAACCCTATTTTTCTGGGTGGTCTGCGGATAGAGATATTCCTAAGTCTATTTATGCCTTTGGTATAAATACACACTTAGGGTTTTCGGGATCCTCTCTCTGACCGGAGATCTGTGCGTGCTGATCGAATCGAAGCCGACGGAAGTGTTCCGCTCGCCGTTCGTTCGCTCCGCCGATCCCGAATCCCGCTGACGGAAGGGTTCCGTCGCCGTGCTCGCTCCGTCGACCTCCTCTTCTCCGGCGATCGTCGCTGGTGTTGTTTTTCCTGGTGCGGACCTAGCAGTCCGTGGAATAGCAAGGTGCAGTCATCATCCTTCCCGATTATCCGTGCGACGGAAAACTCGGCGTTCTCCCACTCGTGTGGATTTCTGCAGAGACGTGGATATTATTCCACGTAGAACTCGCCACTAGCAAGAAAACGAAGCTTGGAGCATCTCCGTTGAGTTGTGACTCAATGCCACCGAGGTAATTTTTGCCTAGTTGTATGTTAACTTCTTGATTCAACTACCATGGCCCAATCCCATCTCTTTTGGGTTTTTTTGATGTTTTATTCTTCCGCTGCATGCATAACTGTTGTGCCATCCTCATAGAGAAACCCAACAGTGGTATCAGAGCCAGATTGCGGCCATGATTGTTGTATTGGAAGTTTTGTTATTCCAGTGTGTGTAAACCTAGGGATTTAGAAGTGTTCTAAATGTCTATATTTAGTCTTGGTACCCCGCCAAGAACGTCTGGGATTGCGTGGGAATTTCTAATTGTTTGAAATTGTAGTCTCCTTAGCAATAACCATCCCTCAGTTTGTTTTGGATTTTGAATCCAACATAGAGAGATGAGCTTGTCTACTGCCTTAGGTTGAGTTGTCTTTTCCTTTGTCTAATGCATGTAAATCTGAGGATTTGGAAGTTTCCGGATGTTCAGATTTAGCCCTTCCTTCAATCAATTGTTGATGGTGTCAGGTTGTGCACATAAGGGATGCATGTGGTTTTAGAAATACTGTATTTCCTTGGATGTGCACATTGATCAAATGTTGATCATGATTAACTGTTAACCTATAATCAAAATCCCTTCATCAAATATTAAGTGTTCGGATGCCTTCCGATGGATGACACTCTTCCTGCCTCGATCGATGAAGTGTGGGCTTGCCAAAGCAAGGTGCATTGATCTATCTTAGTAAGGGTGCGAGCGGATAATTGTGATATCCCACTGTCGACATCGGGTCCAGCTTAACTAGGTGACCTCAAAGGTTGAGTGCCTAGAGGCATAGGGTTGGCATGCACCATATGATGGATGCGAGTAAGGAGTTATTCACCAACCATACAAGAATTGCATGAGGATGCAATTGGCAAGCGTTGCCTACCTAAATAACCACATCGTGAGAGGAAAGCCAAAGCTGACTCATTGTGTTGGTGAAATACGGATCTTGTCCACTAAGAGAGTAGCTCGCTTGAACTCTCCGAATTGTTAGTGAGGGCTATCATTTCGAATAAAATAGTGGGAGTGTTTTAATTGAAGTCCAAATTAAAACAAATTGTATTTGAAATTTTGGTACAGATTTTATTCTGCATAAATTCTTGTAGAATTCCATGGCAAGTGTTTCACACTCCACGTTGTCTCTGAGAGCCATCCTTGAGAAGGATAAGCTCAGTGGGACTAATTACATGAACTGGTATAGGAACTTGAGAATTGTTCTCAGGCAAGAGCGAAAGCTCTATGTCTTGGAAGAAGAAGTCCCCGAGGTGCCGACCGGGAACTCTTCCCGTGCTGAGAAGGATACTTATAAGAAGTATACTGATGATGCTTTAGATGTCGAATTCCTTATGCTTGCCACTATGAACTCTGAGCTTCAAAAGCAACATGAGAACATGGGGTGCAAGGAGATTGACGAGCATCTCAAGAAAATGTTTCAAGGGCAGGCTCGTCAAGAGAGGTTCGACGTCACAAAAGCGTTGTTTCAGTGCAAGATGGGAGTTCGAGACTCAGTAGGGACTCACGTATTCAAGATGATTGGGTATATAGAGAACCTTGAAAGGCTGGGTTTTCCTCTTGGTCAAGAGTTTGCCACAGATCTGATCCTGCAATTATTGCCGGACAGTTATGAGCAGTTCGTCTTGAACTACAACATGAATGAAATAGACAAGACACTGCCCGAACTCCTAGGCATGTTGAGAATTGCCGAAATTAATATGAAGAAGGCCAAGCCTGCCAGCCCCATACTGATGGTGCATAAGAGCAAGGGCAAGGCCAAGGGCTCTAAGAAGACGAAGGTGGGACCTAAGTCATACCTTGAGCCCAAGTCTTCAGCACTGATGAAAAAGAAAAGCACGGTGAAGGAAGGGAAATGCCACCACTGTGGCAAGGCTGGTCATTGGAGGAGGAACTGTCCTTCGTACATTGAAGGTCTGCAGAAATTGAAGGGAGGTATGACTTCCGCTTCAAATGTTTACGTTATAGAGATAAACCTTTCTGCTCCTTCATCTTGGGTATTGGATACCGGATGTGGTTCACACATTTGTACAAATGTGCAGGAACTGGGAAGGAGAAGATTGCTGAGTAAAGGGGAGGTGGACCTCCGCGTCGGCAATGGAGCAAGAGTTGCTGCTGTAGCCGTAGGGGTTTACCGTCTTTCTTTGCCCAGTGGGCATGTAATAGAACTAGATAATTGTTATTTTGTTCCGGCCATAACTAGAAACATTATATCTATTTCATGTTTGGACATGATTGGATTTTCTTTTATAATTAAGAACAACTGTTGTTCTATATTTAAGAATGATGTTTGTTATGATGTAGCCCAATTGTTTAATGGTCTTTATGTTTTGAACTTGGACCATCTGATCTGTAATATAGAAAATAATAAAAGACTAAGAACAAATGACTCGAACCCTACATTTCTTTGGCATTGTCGTTTGGGCCATATCAACGAGAAGCGTATATCCAAACTCCATAGAGATGGACTTTTGGACTCATTTGATTATGAATCATTTGAGCGATGCGAATCTTGTTTGTTAGGCAAGATGACTAAAGCTCCTTTCACTGGTTATACTGAGAGGGATGAGGATCTCTTGGGTGTTGTACATAGTGATGTATGCGGACCCATGAGTTCCATGGCTAGAGGTGGGTATTTCTACTTTGTTACATTTACTGATGATTTCAGTAGATACGATATGTGTATCTTATGAAGTGCAAATCCGAGACCTTTGAAAAGTTCAAAGAGTTCAAGAATGAAGTAGAAAACCAGTTGGGTAAAAGGGTTAAAGCACTCCGATCTGATCGAGGTGGCGAATACCTGAGTCATGAGTTCCGTGATCATCTGAAAGAGTGTGGTATTGTATCACAGCTCACTCCACCTAGAACACCACAACATAATGGTGTGTTTGAGAGGAGAAATCGTACTCTGCTAGACATGGTACGTTCGATGATGAGTCATGCAGACTTGCCTGTTTCCTTTTGGGGTTTTGCTTTAGAGACTGCTGCAATGACATTGAATCGCGCTCCAACGAAAACGGTTCTGAAGACACCATATAAGATATGGACTGGGAAGCGTCCTAGTATGTCGTTCATTAAAATTTGGGGCTGTGAGGCATACGTGAGACGTCAAATGCCTGTCAAGCTGGAACCCAGATCGGATAAATGTTATCTGGTGGGATATCCTAAGGAAACGAAAGGGTATTACTTTTACCTACCGTCTGAGGGCAAAGTGTTTGTCGCAAGGCCTGGTGTCTTCTTGGAGAAAGAGTTCTTATCAAGAAAGACTGAAAAGGTAGAGCTTGAAGAAATTCAAGAACCACATGTAGTGAATGAATCAGAATTGGATTCTGAGACAGGACTACAAGATGTTGTAGCTAGAGAACCTGCTCAGGGAACACAAGTCCTACGTAGATCTGGTAGACCGAGGTTTGAGCCTGAGAGATATGGATTTCTCGTATCTCAAATAGGTAATGTGTTGCTTATAGATCATGATGATGAACCAGCAACCTACCAAGAGGATATGAATGGACCGGACTCCGACAAATGGCTTGAGGCTATGAAATCCGAAATGGACTCCATGTATGCAAACCATGTTTGGAACTTGGTGGAACCACCTGAAGGGGTACGACCCATAGGGTGCAAATGGGTCTTCAAGAAGAAGACCGACATGGATGGGAATGTACAGACATTCAAAGGGCGACTGGTGGATAAGGGTTTCAAGTAAATTCATGGTATTGACTATGATGAGACCTTTTGCCCTGTTGACATGGTAAAGTCCATAAGCATATTGCTTACTGTTGCTACGTATTATGACTACGAGATCTGGCAGATGGATGTCAAAACGGCTTTCCTTAATGGAAACCTCCTTGAGGAAGTGTATATGACACAACCCGAGGGTTTTGTATCCCCAGATGAAGCCACTAAAATATGCAAGCTGAATAAGTCCATCTATGGACTGAAACAGGCCTCTCGAAGTTGGAATCTTTATTTTGATGAGAAAATCAAAGAGTTTGGTTTCATCAAAAATGAAGATGAGCCTTGTGTTTACAAGCGAATCAGTGGGAGCATTGTTGTCTTCCTGATATTGTATGTAAATGACATACTGTTGATTGGGAATGACATTCCTACCCTGAAAGTTGTTAAGAACAACCTAGGGAACTGCTTTTCAATGAAGGATTTGGGTGAAGCGACTTATATACTCGGTATTAAGATCTATAGAGATAGATGGAAGAAGTTGCTGGGTTTGACCCAGAGTACGTACATCGAAAAGGTGTTGAAGTGGTTCAACATGCTTGAGTCCAAGAAAGGATTTTTGCCCATGTCTCATGGTGTGAATCTCTCTAAGGACCAGTGTCCGAAGTCTTGTGAAGATAAGGACCGCATGAAGTTGATTCCATATGCTTCGGCAATTGGATCAATCATGTACGCGATGTTATGTACTCAACCCGACGTCTCCTTTGCTTTGAGCATGACTAGCAGGTATCAGTCAGACCCCGGTGAGTGTCACTGGATTGCAGTCAAGAATGTCCTGAAGTACTTGAGAAGGACTAAGGATGTTTTCTTGGTGTATGGTGGAGAGGAAGAGCTCGTTGTAAGTGTTTACACGGATGCTAGCTTCCAAACTGATAGAGACGACTCGAAGTCTCAATCAGGTTTTGTGTTTTGCCTGAATGGAGGAGCTGTGAGCTGGAAGAGTTCCAAGCAAGAGACAGTTGCTGATTCTACAACAGAGGCCGAGTATATCGCCGCAGCTATTACGGCGAAGGAGGCTGTGTGGATTAGGAAATTCATCGGCGAGCTTGATGTAGTTCCTAGCATTGTTGGTCTCGTAGTTCTCTACTGTGATAATAATGGTGCAATTGCACAATCTAAGGAACCTAGATCCCATCAGTGCTCCAAGCACATACTTTGGCGGTTTCATCTTATTCGTGAGATTGTCGAACGAGGAGATGTGAACATTTGCAGAGTGCCGACTGAGGAGAATATTGCGGATCCACTGACAAAGCCTCTCGCGCAGAGAAAGCATGATGGTCATACTAGATCGATGGGTATACGATACCTAAATGATCAACTCTAGTGAGAATCTTGTGGATTGCATGTAAACATGTATTTTGTTGGCCGTTTGTTCATATGATGAACAGTGTACCTAGTTTTTTCTCTTACAATTAATGGCAAGTTCTTTTATTATGAGTTTTTCTATATGATAGTTAAATGTTAACATAATAGATATCCTTAGAATGTTCGCTTCCATGGGATATCAAGTACGTGACTTGAATGTGAGAGCCTATGATTTATTTGAAGCTTCATTCTTAAAAGGTCCCTGGTCGAGTATCATCATAGAAGCTAAGGGTGATGATGGTACATGAAGGCTAGCACGTGCGTTAACTGATGACCGGTTCTCAAGGTCATGATATTGTGATATCAAGTCATCACGTGGGTACTTGTTAATGAACAAGTTGTACTGGACAGACCCAACCTGAGACTACTCTGTGGATTGTCATCCAATCGTGTCACGAGTAGGTCTCAATTGACAATGGTGTTGTGGTCCTTTGACCTGAAGTCACAGCATTCATCAAGTGAGGAAGAGCATGCTTTGATGCCATCTAAAGTCTTTCTTGAGAAAGTTTGATGATAAGGGTGGTTGTTGGGCATGTTACGAATCATTTGGGTGTTTGTGTGTGAGCAAATATGAGATTTGTCCTCCTGTATGACAGGAGTTGCATACATGGGCCCCTTGATGGAACTGGACTGAGAAATGCATGGTCATGCTTGGTTGAGTCAATATGTGATATTGGACTCACCATTCTCTGGAAGTTCATCCTGGATCAAGAAACTTGGATTGAGCTATTACGAGGGTGACACGGTCCATGCATCTAGTTCTTTCCGGATGTAAGGGACAAAGGGACAAAGACAACGCTGATACATTGGTCATTAAGGCTTATGAGTTATAAACTCTTATTGCTTGGGGAGCAATGATGCATTGCTAGATGCCGCTCATTGTTTGTGAGGTTTTTGCTTTGATACTTTCAAGATCAAGTGGGAGTCTGTTGGAGTTACCATTGTGATCTAGAAGTGGTCAAACATGTAATCTCACTGCCAACGCGATATGAGCCTGCAGGGTCGCACATAAGAGATGTGGAGAAGTTGGATGATTGACTGTGTTGGTAAAGGTTACCAATCACCGACCTGAATGGGGTTATGGGCAAAGTGTTACCTTAAAGGATCATCGGGTTAGGCAAATGTTGCCTTGAAGGACTGGTAAGAATAGTCGACCGAGGGTCGACGAGAATCGTCGAGAATTAGTGCTCTGATTCTCGCCGATCGACGAGAATCGTCGAGAATGGGTACTCTGATTCTCGTCGATCGACGTGAATCGTCGACCCACGATCGGTGTGAATCGTCGAGTGTGGTACTCTGATTCTCGCCGATCTGGGTGGTTCTCGCCGATTGTGATTCTCGCCGATTGTGATTCTCGCCGACTGATTCTCGCCGATTCTAACTGATTCTCGCCGATTGATTCTCACCGAATCTTCTTGGTGATTCTCGCCGATTCTGGAACCCTATTTTTCTGGGTTGTCTGCGGATATCGAAATTCCTAAGTCTATTTATGCCTTTGGTATAAATACACACTTAGGGTTTTTGGGATCCTCTCTCTGACCGGAGATCTGTGCGTGCTGATCGAATCGAAGCCGACGGAAGTGTTCCACTCGCCGTTTGTTCGCTCCGCCGATCCCGAATCCCGCTGACGGAAGGGTTCCGCCGCCGTGCTCGCTCCGTCGACCTCCTCTTCTCTGGAGATCGTCGCTGGTGTTGTTTTTCCTGGCGCGGACCTAGCAGTCCATGGAATAGCAAGATGCGGTCATCATCCTTCCCGATTATCCGTGCGACGGAAAACTCGGCGTTCTCCCGCTCGTATGGATTTCTGCAGAGACGTGGATATTATTCCACGTAGAACTCGCCACTAGCAAGAAGACGAAGCTTGGAGCATCTCCGTTGAGTTGTGACTCAACGCCACCGAGGTAATTTTTGCCTAGTTGTATGTTAACTTCTTGATTCAACTACCATGGCCCGATCCCATCTCTTTTGGGTTTTCTTGATGTTTTATTCTTCCGCTGCGTGCACAACTATTATGCCATCCTCATAGAGAAACCCAACAGTTGGCCGTGGTTGTTGCCTCGTCATAGCAAGGTAGTTTGTTGCTTGTTTAGTTTTACTGGTTCAGACATACTTTTGTTCGTGGGTCCGCGTCAGTTTGTTGGCGCCCACTGAATTGTTGATTATTTAATACTTGCTAGCTGCTTATTTCTGTTATGTAGATGTGGATTACTTGTCCTTTGGGAGGATTTATGCTAGGAATACATGTTAGGTATTTTCAACTATAAAATCTACTACTATTACTTCATTCATTGCATAATTTGAAACTCTAACTTGTTATATTTAGCGACTGTAAAAACTCTCTTTACTACTATAATAAATTTAGAGTCTTGCATAACATGAGTTGTCCTTTGGGGACATTCATACTCATGTAGGATGTTGGAGTCACTCCAAATAAGTATTTTTTCGCAATGTATAACTATTTTTTTGATTTGTGGACTAAATGAGCCACTAAACCGAGGGATACGGCTAGCTATTGCACTTAACCGATTTTCCTTAAAATAACTTAAAAAGAATCTTTCTTCATGGTTAGGTTGGTGTCTGCCTGAGCGTCCGCAGTTATCCCCTGCTGACGTGGCATCATGACGCGCATTTTCCCTTACTCTGATAAGCTTTTTTTGCAGTGAAAATGCTGGTTGTGATAGCTATCATATGAAATGCAGCTCACTGCCAGAAAAGAGGAGGAGAAAAGCAGTAGGACTGATTACAAAGAAAGGTCTGTAGCCTTCAAGGCTGAAGGCACAAGAAAGGGTTAGAAAAAGTCTCCTTCTCCACCTAGAAGGAGTGCTGAGGCTGAACAAGAAAATCTTGACAACAACACATCAGATAGCCACACCTGTAATGAGGACTTTGCTGCCTTTACGAGGCAATTCCAAAGGTTCATGAAAAAGAATAAATGGAGAACCAAGCCATCAACATCCTTTTCCAAGGATGAGTATTACAAGAAAAAGAAGACTCCCAAGGAGTACAGGTATGCCTCAAAACCTAGTAAACAAACTAATACTAAGATTGTTTGTTATTGTTGCAACAGACCTGGACATGTCATAGCTGACTGTCCAGGCAATAGGACTGAATCTAAAGATAAGAAGAAACATCAAGTGAAAGGCAAGAAGGAGAAATCCCTTGTTTCTCAGAAGCAGAAGAGTTGGACAAACTCTTCATCTTCAGGATCAGGAGATGAAGATAATGCAGAAGCATATGTTGGGCTAATATCAACAGAAGAGGATTCTAGGGAACTAGAATTCCTACAAATGCTGGACTCCATAAATGGAGCAGAAGACTATTGTTGTAGAGGGTTGATGGCTCTATCAGAAAATGATCAGTGTCAGGATCAGCCTGGTCCTATTAAGGTATACAGTTCTCCCTCGGCTTCAGATTACTATACTGCATCAGAATAAGAAACTTCAGCATCAAGAGATGTGGATGGTTCTGAATCTGAAGGGGACGTACATCAACTCATTACTGAGTATGGTGGGTTTTTGCAAGCTCTGAAGAGGAGCAAGTTTCTTGTCAAGGAGCAGGCCAAGGAGATTGTGTTTCTGAAGCAGGCTACATCCGATTCAGCCGTGTTGATAGATTCAAAACTGAAGGAGATTGCCAAACTGAAAAATATTACTGTTATTCAGATGGGCACAATCTCTTTCAAGGAAAATCACATCAAGAAACTTGAGGCAAAACTTCAACAAGAAAGAGAGTTAGTGGCTAAATTCTCTAAGCCAAAATCAGTCTTGCCCTTAATAGATAATTTCATTTCTCATAAAGGAAAGACTGGTCTAGGTTTCAAGGGTAGAACTAGGGCCACCAATTTTCATAGAAAAGGTAAGGCCCCATCACAGCCACTAGCTACAAAGCCCCCTATTTTCTTTAGGAAAGTGATGCAACCAACAAATAGGTATGATCATGATAGTACTCATGGTCACTGTGAGTATGAATATCTCATGGGCAAGGGTGCAAATGCCAAAAGATCATGAAAGTGCAGCTAGATCTGATATACTCTAGAGGGGGGTGAATAGAGTATATGGTGCTTAAAAACTTTTTACAACAATTGTTATAATATGAGTGAGCAGGGAAGCAGTAATAAATCTAATCACAGAACTAAACTAATCAAAAGCTAACCAAAGAATAATCACAGCCAGAAACAAAAATAAAGACAAGCAAAACCAGATGACACAAGGAAATATAGTGGTTCCCCTAAACTTGGGTACATCCACTCTTCTACCACCCTAGGTAGGAATCCACTGCAGGATGAGTTGATCAGGTGTCCTGGGCACCAATGAGCTTTTAATAAGGTGCTCAAAAATCAAATCAGATTTTTTGATCAGGTGTCTTGCCACCAATGAGCTTTTGACAAGGTGCTCAAAAACCAAACTCAAACTTTTGAAGGGAGTTTGAGAAACCCTTTACAGAGATGGGGGTGAGAGAGTGATGGAAGTCTTCTGTTTCTCAGATCAGCTGAGAAGACTATGTGGATTGATGGTGTCAAAGCTCCCCCTGAGTCCTTGAGATCTTCATGAAAAGAAGCTCAGGAAAAGAAGCTTTGTTGTAGGGTGATAGGCCTTCACAAGTTGAGCTCCAGCAAAAGATGATTTCAGCAACAGCTGAAATGTTGGATGTCTGGAGTCTTGAAAGATGTTGGCCTTGAACACTTGAAAACTAGAGAGATCTGAAGATTTCAGAAAAATTTGATCTCCTTGGATGTGTGTTCTTGAGAATTCTTTGAGACAGAATATTTTGTTCTTGTTCTGAAGATTACTGATGTCTGTCTGTGTGTGTCTGTGTATATGTCTGAGAGATTCAAAAATTCTTCTCTTTTATTCTCTGATACTGAATGAAAAAAACATTCTCTGTCAAGAATAGCCGTTGGCCTGCATAAATTGCATCCTTAATTGCAAAATGTCTTCTGGAGGAAAGTCCATAGAAATATTCCTTGAAAATCCCTTGAAACTTGGTCCAGAAATAAATGAAAACGGCTAGGAAATCTTCTGAATTAATTGCAGAATAACTCGTTAACTGATTTGAATTTGAATCTAGAAACATCCTTGACGTTATCTGAAAACGTCGAACTGAGCTCTGCTATCGTTGAACTGAGCTCAGCGATATGGATATATACAGCAGCAGAACATCGTCGATCTGAGCTCAAGGATCGTCGAACTGAGCTCAGAGATAGAGATCCAAAGCTGAGTCAAGATCGTCGAACTTTGCTCACCGATCGTCGAATGGAGTTCGACGATATGAAGAAGTTGAGCTCAGCGATCGTCGAATGGAGTTCGACGATCTGTCAAAGTTGAGCTAGACGATCGTCGATCGGAGTTCGACGAATCGTCGTGCTGAGCTAGACGATATGACTTGGTCTCAAATTGAAAAAGTCTTGGTCTTGAGGGCAGCTTCCAAACTTAGACTTCTAACCCTTAGACTCAATTCTAATTGACCTTTTGAGCTATACAGGAGGTCAAACATTGGTTTCCTAGAGACA
Organism: Platanthera guangdongensis; assembly: GCA_039583875.1. Lineage (NCBI taxonomy): Eukaryota > Viridiplantae > Streptophyta > Magnoliopsida > Asparagales > Orchidaceae > Platanthera > Platanthera guangdongensis. The sequence continues at coordinate 119,378,881 of CM077150.1, read as the reverse complement.
TAGTGATCCTGACCATAATTAGTAATAGGGTGTTCCAACAATCTTCCCCTATTTGGGTTAGGATTACTATTTACAAAGTTTGGAAAAATTAAATAACATACATGCAGCAATACAAAAAAACAAAAAGAAAAACTGGACAGCAGAACCACAGAGATATATATATATATATATATATCATCCCAAATAATAATCAGATATCACAGAGATTGTCACCTTATATTGTCATTTCCTTTCCTTGCCCTTAACAAGTTTGATTTCTCTGTTGGGATTGAGGGCTTCCTTCTTTGATCTAGAATCATCTGCTGCACCTACAGTGGTTTGCTATTTAGGCCTGGGAACTACAGCTTCAGGATGTAGTTCCATGTACCTGTCAGAATCAAAAAATTTGCTTGATGCATATCTTTGTAGCTCTTTCATTCTCTGTTCAGACATTGTAGAGATGTTAGAGGAATCTCTTCCTTGCTCTTTAGCCTTTTTGATCTGATCCAGTACATCAAGTTCTTTCATCCTTGCAGTCCAAGCAGCTGGATTGTTCTCAGGGTCTTCAAAAGGTACTGGTGGCTCATATCTGTTAGAAGGATTGTCCTGAGGAGGCCTAAATGACACAATTTCCTTTAATTTATAGGGAAAAGGACCAGAGGTGGTATCAGATGAAATTTGTCCTTCCCTGGAGTATGGATATTGCCTTGAGTATCCTTTGGAGTAGACCTGGAAATCTCTTTGATTGCCTCTGTATCCTCCTCTCCTGGATTGAGAATCCCTGGATTGACTTCCCCTATAGTAGGATCTAGCATGCGGCTGATAGGGAGCTTGACTTCTAGCAGGGGGTTGAGCAGCTGAAATTCCACCTGCACCTGCATCAGGAGGAGGTGGTGGAGGAGGATGAGAGTGTTGGAATTATGAAGAACCCTTTTCATATTTCCTTTTCTTTTTCATTACTTTCAGTTGATTCTTAGAGTACTGCATCCAGTGCTCAGTGATAGGGCAATCATTAAGAATATAGTATGGTATATCATTGTTATCTTTGACCTTGGTAGGAGGTCCTCTCTTCATGGCTTTGCTCCTTGCCTTTCTTTTCCTGGCAATGGTAGCAGAAGAATCATCAGAGTCTGTTCTGTACTCATCACTTTCAGAACTCTGATCATCATACAGGGCATCAATTTTATTCATCAATTCTTTCTTGAGCTATATAGAAGCAGATGAGGCAGCAGAGGGTGTAGCAGCAGAGGTTGAAGCAGTAACAGTAGTGACAACAACAGATATAGAAGTTGTTGCAGTTGAAGTAGAAACAGTAACAACAGCAGCAGATACTACAGGTTCTGGAGAAGTAACAACAGCAGCAGCAACAGATTCACTAACAGTAATATCAGTAGTAGAAATATCAGCAGAAATTTCAGAAGTCTCAAACTCATGTGCCTCTGTCATAAGGATCTCCTTAGTGATTGGCTCAACAGCAGTAACAGAAGTATCAACAGTAGTATCAAAGCTTTCAGCAGCAGTAGGGGCAGCAACATTAGAAACAACAGCAATGCTTTCATCAGAAGAGGCAGCAGCATATACTGAGTGGACAAATGAGGTGATGATGCTGGGGTCACAGCAAGAGAATGGCACACGGGCCTTGGACAGATCCTCTGGGGGCTGGACAGCAACTGTCTCTGGCAGACATCTGAAATATATAGAATCAAAATTTGAAAGCAAAGACATGAGGTCTATTGCAAAGACTGCAGCAGGATCTTAAGACACAATAGTAGGAGCAGATTCAAGAGCTGAAGAAACAGCAGCAGGCAGGTACACTGAAACAACAACAACAGCAGCAGGATCTTGAGACACAGTAGCAGCAACAGCAAACAGACTCACTTTATAGGGCATCTCCCCCTGCCTAGATTCAGACATGGCTGGATCAAGGCACAGTGCTGTAGGGGCTGCCTGAGGGAAAAGAGAGGAAAGCCTGGCAGAGAGGGATGCCACTGACAGGAGTAATGGAGCCAAGGAGGTCTCCAAAAGAAGAGATAGCCTGGGGGCTAGCAATTCATACAGCCTGTCAGCAAGGGCTGGAATGTCTACTTGCTCAGTAGTGACTGGAGCAGAGGTAGAGGATGGAGGATTAGCTATTGGTGAGGGTAGTGGAGAGCTGGAGTAGTGGGGCAGGGATGGTTGAGGTGTGGGTAAAGTGGATATGGAGGACAGTGGGATGGAGATAGATGGGGTGAAGGTGGGTTGGTCAATGATGTCTTGCAGAAGAGCTTGATAGGAAGTTGAGGATGAGGGTTGCTCAGGAGGAGAGGATGGTGAATCATCCATAAAGGAATCATCAATGAGGGTGAACAAAGGAATGGAGGGTGATGAAGTGATATCTAGTTGAGGGTAGGAGAATATTGGATGGTATTGGTCTTCTGTGGTTGGAGGAGTGGGGATTAGAGATGGTGTGGATGTTGGAGAGGGGCTGGAGATGATGATGGTGGATGGAGTTAGAATGGTAGATGGAAGGGGAAGAGATAGAATTGGAGGAGGAGGAGGAGAGGCATCAGCAGGCAGGTCATCTGCAGGGGCAGAGACCTGTGGGGAAGTGACTCTGAGAGTCCTGGTGCCTGAAGGAGTGCTGGAGGAGGGCCTGCTGGGCTTGATGATTTGTTTGTCCCATTTACCAAACAAGGCACAAGACAGTCTCTTGGATGCATTGATGTGGATTCCAGAAGAGACCAGCAATGCAGGGCACCTATGCTGCAGAAACACCCCTATAATTCTTCCAAAGTTTACAAAACTTTAGTTTATCTTCTACTTAATGAGGTCAAAGAATACATCTCCCCAATTCAAATTCTTCCTGTCTACTAGGGCTCCCATTAGTCAGAGCTGATACCTTGAGATTGTATCATGAGCAGAGTGCTTAGCCAGTAGCACTTTCCTAACTACATCAGCCAGGAATCTGTATTCCACAGAAAGGTTCTTTTTCAAGAGCTTGCTAGGGTTAGCCTCAGAATGACCCATTCTGGCAAGCAATTCAATATACTCTTCTCCAGACAAGTCAGCAGTATCTCCACCAGTTCTTAACTCAAAAACCTCTGTTAAAATTGCTGTGGTTAAGGGTACCTGAGTGCCAGATATTGATCCAACAATGGTGTTGTTGTCTTGATTGTGGGCAGTGTAGACCCATTCCTTAATATCATCAGATGCAAGCTTAATCCTTGTGGTCATGATTGCAGTCAGGTTCTGCTCTTTGAATAACCCCAAGATATCCTGAAAAACCTGGTCGGTTGTGCTGAAGGATTCCCTGTCTATGTCGAAGCCAGCATCAAACTTCATGGCGCCGAGAACAGCAACATACAAAACCATAGTTACCTGCAAAGATTCAACAAACAAAACAACCAAGTGCAGAAATGTTTGGATGGAAACAAAGTTCTTGCAGAGAAATCGAAAGCGCAAAGGAGAACGACGGCAAAAAATGAATTTTATATTAGGGTTCGACGCAGAAAAGGAAAGATCGTTGAACTCAGTTCGACAATCGAGGATTCTAAAGGAATCTGAAGAGTCTTAAACATCGTCGAGCTCCGTTCGACGATATTGGATAGCGTCGAGCTCTGTTCTACGATCGTTCAGAGAAAAAAATCGTCGAGCGTCGTTTGACGATCGTTGATCAGAAGAGATAGTTCATACTATCTGATAAACACTGAACTCAGGTCGACGATTTCAGAAATCGTCGATCTCCGTTCGACGATCTGGGGGAAAATCGTCGAGCGCAGTTCATAGATCAGAAAAACTCTAGACACTAAGAAAAATCAAGATGTTTATCTAGTCTTGGTCAATTTTTAAGCTTTTAAGATCTTAGATATTATTTAAGACTTCCTCCATCTAACAGTCCTAACTGATTTACGAAGAAGGTGTGTTTCTTTTCATCCAAGGGCTTGGTGAAAATATCTCCCCTTTGTAAATCAGTTGGGATATATTGTAGTTCAATTTTGTTCTTTTCAACATTATCCCTTAAGAAATGATGTCTAATCTCTATGTGTTTTGTCCTACTATGGAGGACTGGATTTTGAGCTATAAAAATAGCACTGGTGTTATCACAAAAGATTTTAGACTTCTCTAAGTTGTAGCCATAGTCTAGGAGTTGGTTTTGAATCCACAAGATTTGTGAACAACAACTGCCTGCAGCCATATATTCAGCTTCAGCAGTTGAAGTTGACACAGAAGTTTGTTTCTTACAAAACCAAGAGACAATTCTGTCACCAAGGAACTGACAAGTTCCACTGGTGCTTTTCCTGTCAAATCTGCATCCAGCATAATCAGCATCAGAAAATCCAGTTAAATCAAATGCTGAATCTTTTGGATACCAGAGACCTATATTTGGACAACTTTTAACATACCTGAGAATCCTCTTTACTAGTGTTAGGTGTGACTCTCTAGGGCTTACTTGGAACCTAGCACATATACATGTAACAAACATTATATCTGGTCTACTTGCTGTAAGGTGCAGTAAAGAGCCAATCATTGCTCTATATGTTGTCTGATCAACAGGTTTCCCATGTTCATCAGCATCCAATACAACATTAGTAGGCATGGGTGTTTTCATATAAGATGCTTCAGACATGCCAAATTTCTTAAGAATTCATTTGCATATTTGGTTTGAGAAATAAAGATGCCTTCAGCATGCTGCTTGACTTGCAATCCTAGGAAGAAGGATAGCTCACTCATGCTACTCATTTCAAATTTAGAATGCATTAGGTTGGAAAACCTTCAGCACAATTTGGAGTCAGTAGAGCCAAAAATAATATCGTCTACATAAATCTGCACTAATAGGGTATGGGACTTATGGGTTCTAATGGAAAGAGTTTGGTCTACTCTACCCCTTATAAATCCATTTTCCAAGAGAAAGCATGCTAGGGTCTCATACCATGCTCTAGGAGCTTGCTTGAGACCATATAATGCTTTGTTCAATCTAAAAACATAATCAGGATAAGTTGGAGAGATAAAACCTGGAGGTTGTCTAACATATACTTCCTCTTTGATGTCTCCATTTAGAAATGCACTTTTGACATCCACCTGATATACCTTGAAGCCTTTATGTGCTGCATAAGCTAAAAATATTCTGATGGCTTTCAATCTTACAACTGGTTCAAAGGTCTGGTCGTAGTCTATCCCTTCTTCTTGAGAATATCCCTGAGCAACTAGCCTTGCCTTGTTTCTTACAATTACTCCTTGATCATTCAGTTTGTTTCTGAATACCCACTTTGTTCCAACAAAAGAGTGATCCTTAGGCTTTGGCACTAGTTCCCGCACTTTGTTTCTTTCAAATTGATGTAACTCCTCTTGCATTGTAATGATCCAGTGTGGATCTTGCTCTGCATCTTGAATGGACTGAGGTTCAATTTAAGATAGGAAGCAGGTGTGCAACAGGTTTTGGTTGACCTGATTTTTGGTTTGCACACAAGCTGAGATGTCTACAATTATTTGGGAAATTGGATGATCTCTTGATATTACTAAATCAACAGGGGGTGTTGATTGTTCACCAACCTGTATTTTTGTTTCCTGTTGTTGTACAACAACTGGCTCTTCAAGTTGTTCTTCAATATGTTGAGCACTTTCTTCATCTTCACTGCTTTCATCCCTTTGGGTAACCTATAACTTGTTCAAGTCTTCAACAAGAGAATGTTCCTGCAAAGGTTCTATGGTAGAAGGGATCTTCTCCTTGAAAGACATGTTAGATTCATCAAATGATATATGAACAGATTCCTCAATTTTTAGAGATGATTTATTATAAACCCTATAAGCCTTGTTGATCATAGAGTATCCCAGAAACACTCCTTCATCAGCTTTAGCTTGAAATTTTGCTAAATATTTCTTGTCATTGTTATGTATGTAGCAAATACAACCAAAAACTCTAAAATAATCAACTTAGGTTTCTTCCCTTTGAGTAATTCATAGGGAGTCTTTCCCTTTAGTTTATCTATCAAACTTCTATTCAGCACATAGTTGGAGGTGTTCACTGCCTCTGCCCAAAAGTATAGAGGAAGGTGAGCATCTGACAACAATGTAGTGGCAGATTCAATAGGGGTTCTATTTTTCCTTTCAGCTACCCCATTTTGTTGAGGAGTTCTAGGGGCTGAGAAAGTATGCCTGATCCCTTCACTTTGACAGAACTCTTGCATAAGAAGAGAATCAAACTCTGTCCCATGATCACTTCTGATCCGGGCAATGTGAGTATTGAACTCAATCTGTATACATTTGAGAAACTCTGTCAGACACTTAAAGTTATCAGACTTCTTCCTTAAAAAGAACACCCAAGTGAATCTAGAGAAGTCATCTACAACTACTAAAGTGTAAGATTTCCCTCCTAGGCTTTGTTCTGTGATGGGTCCAAAAATATCCATGTGTAACAGATACAATATCCTAGGTGAATCACTCTTATTAAGTGACTTAAAGCTGTTTTTAGTTTGCTTGCCTAATTGACAAGCCCTGCAGAGTCCTTCCTTTTTGTAGGGGCCAGAAGGTAGTCCTCTAACAAGGTTGTCCTTGGATAGCCTAGCAATAGTTCTAAGGTTTAGGTGTCCTAGTCTCTTATGCCATAAGATATTTGGTCTACAGACAGAATTAAATAGGCAAATATCTACATCAGTTGAAAGAAAATCTACTAGATAGATGTTACCTTTCCTTTTACCTGTCAACACAGTTGTGTTGTCCTCTGACTTGATTTTGCATAATGCTTTGCTGAAGGTCACCTGGTAGCCTTCATCACACAGCTGACTGATACTTATTAAGTTGTGCTTCAGTCCTTACACATAAGCTACCTTCTTGAATGTTACTGATCCAATCTGGACTGCACCATATCCTTTAGACTGTCCAAAGTTTGAATCACCAAAGATAACTTTGGTTCCAAGCTTGGCTCTAAAGGATGTGAAGTTGTCCTTGTTCCCTGTCATGTGCTTAGAGCACCCACTATCCAAGTACCATTACTGGTTAGGTGTTGGATAGGTCTTCACCTGCACATAAGACAATTCATTTGTTTTTGACCCAGTTTACCTTGGGCCTAGGTTGATAACCTTTAAATTCTGAAATGAAAGACATCCCAGGTTGACTCTAATATCCTTCAGGATGATATCTCCTTGGAGGTATAATCCATTCAGTATAAGGGTTAAAGATTTGTGATGTAGGACCCTTAGGATTGGATTTTGATTTGCCCTTGAAAAAATTTCTAGAGCTCTGACCTCTATTCGACGATCTTGGAGCTGCGTTCGACGATCTTGGGTCAGATCGTCGAGCTCCGTTCGACGGTCGACTATAGCAGAGTTCAGGAACTTGAGACCGTCGACCTTCGTTCGACGATTTTGCCTGAGATCGTCGATCTGCGTTCGGTGATCGTCGATCTCCATTTGGCGATCGTCGACCTCCGTTCGACGATTTCTGCTGGGACTTAGTTTTCTGGGGCAGATCAGAATTTTTCCTAGCTACCTCTACAACTCCCTTTCCTTTGTCAGAAATGAATTTGATTGGAGTTGTTAGAACTATGGGTTGGCTGGATGAAGCACCCAAGCCCAGTGTACTATTAAATCTGGAGTTCACTGTGCTTGTGATGTCCATCAGCTTGATGCTTCTCCCATTAAGAGATTCTTCAAGCTTCTTGGCCTCAGACAACTCACTTTTCAGTGAAGCTATCTGCTCCCTACAACACTCCAACTCCTGAGAGAGTTTGAGGTTTTCTGACTTTAAAGTATTATGTTCAGATAGATGATTTCTGAGAGAGATAATTTTTTTCTCAGATTTTAGCAGGTCTAAACACAATGCTTTAAATTCAGATTTAAAGTCCTCTGAGTTAAAATCAAAAGAACTGATTACCTGATCTTCTTCAGGTTGAGTCTCTGAGTCTGACTCTGACTCCTCTTCTTCTGAATTATGTTGTGAGGCATTGATTGCCATCATGCAGAACTCTTTCTCTTCTGCATCATCCTCATCATCACTGGAGCTGGATGAGGCTTCTGACTCCTCTTCAGTCTCACTTCAGGATTCAGCAACAAACCCCTTTCTTGTATGTTTGTTTTTGCTTGATGAGGGTTTGCCATTGCCATTCCTCTTGGATTCTTTCTCCTTTCTTCTTTCTTTCTTGTCCCTTCTGTCCTTGTTTTTTTTTCTGTACAGTCAGGAACTATGTGCCCTGGTTTCCTACAACCAAAGCAAATAATGTCTTTATTATTATTAATGGACTTGTCATACCTTGGCTTATCATGCTCCTTGTATGCTCTCCTTCTGAAGACCTTTCTGGCCATCTTGTAAAATCATTTGGCCAATAGAATGAGCAGTTCATCAATGCCTGTGACTTTGTCTTCAGGCAGATCTTCAGTTGCCTTGAAGGCTATGGTCTTCTCTTTTCTTGTGGCTGGTGAGGCAGCCTTCTGTTCCTCTCCTCTATTCTTGATGAGTAGCTCATAAGATTTGAGCTTACCCAATAGAGCTTCAGTGGTGATCTCATTCAAACTTCTGGCATCCTTGATTGGCCAGATTCTTGAATCCCAAGTGCTAGGGAAGCACATTAGAATTTTGTCATTGAGTTCAGTTAGTGAGATCTCTTTATCCAATGTCCTGAGTTCACTGACAATTAGACTGAGCCTGTTGTACATATCTCCCACTGACTCAGTTTCTCCTTTCTTGAAATTCTCATATTGAGATATGAGGTGGGATCTCCTATCCTTTCTCTCATCAGCTGAGCCTGAGACTATTTCAGAGAGTTTGTCCCAAATTTCCTTTGCTGAATTGCATTCAGCCACCTTTTGAAATATGTCATCAGACATTGTCTGGGCTAAGATGTTCATAGCCTGGGCATCAACTACCTTCCATCTGTTGATGTCAGCATCTGTTCCTGATGGAGGTGGAACAACATTTGTACATGAGTTCTCTGGAGGTCTTGGACATACTGTCAAAACAGAGTTAAAAATATCTTCGTCAATAGAATTCATGTACAGTCTAATCCTTGCTTTCCAAAGTGCAAACTTGGATAGATTGCACACTGGAGGTCTGGTGCTAGCATAATATTTGTTTTGGGCCATGATTTATGAAAACAAAATCTAATAATAAACTATAAAAGAAAACAGATCTAACTAGGGATCTTTTGGGTTCAGGTGTTAGCCTGTGCAGCAACCAAGGTGTGGTATGTTTAACCAACCTGGCTCTGATACCAATTGAAAGTGCAGCTAGATCTGATATACTCTAGAGGGGGGGGGGGGGTGAATAGAGTATATGGTGCTTAAAAACTTTTTACAACAATTGTTATAATATGAGTGAGCAGGGAAGCAGTAATAAAACTAATCACAGAACTAAACTAATCAAAAGCTAATCACAGAATAATCACAGCCAGAAACAAAAATAAAGACAAGCAAAACCAGATGACAAAAGGAAATATAGTGGTTCCCCTAAACTTGGGTACATCCACTCTTCTACCACACTAGGTAGGAATCCACTGCAGGATGAGTTGATCAGGTGTCCTGGGCACCAATGAGCTTTTGATAAGGTGCTCAAAAACAAAATCAGATTTTTTGATCAGGTGTCTTGCCACCAATGAGCTTTTGACAAGGTGCTCAAAAACCAAACTCAAACTTTTGAAGGGAGTTTGAGAAACCCATTACAAAGATGGGGGTGAGAGAGTGATGGAAGTCTTCTCTTTCTCAGATCAGCTGAGAAGACTATGTGGATTGATGGTGTCAAAGCTCCCCCTGAGCCCTTGATATCTTCAGGAAAAGAAGCTCAGGAAAAGAAGCTTTGTTGTAGGGTGATTGGACTTCACAAGTTGAGCTCCAACAAAAGATGATTTCAGCAATAGCTGAAATGTTGGATGTGTGGAGTCTTGAAAGATGTTGGCCTTGAACACTTGAAAACTAGAGAGATCTGAAGATTTCAGAAAAATTTGATCTCCTTGGATGTGTGTTCTTGAGAATTCTTTGAGACAGAATATTTTGTTCTTGTTCTGAAGTTTACTGATGTCTGTCTGTGTGTGTCTGTGTATATGTCTGAGAGATTCAAAAATTCTTCTCTTTTATTCTCTGATACTGAATGAAAAAAAAAACATTCTCTGTCAAGAATAGCCATTGGCCTGCATTAATTGCATCCTTAATTGCAAAATGTCTTCTGGAGGAAAGTCCATAGAAATATTCCTTGAAAATCCCTTGAAACTTGGTCCAGAAATAAATGAAAACGGCTAGGAAATCTTCTGAATTAATTACAGAATAACTCCTTAACTGATTTGAATTTGAATCTAGAAACATCCTTGAAGTTATCTGAAAACGTCGAACTGAGCTCTGCTATCGTTGAACTGAGCTCAGTGATAAGGATATATACAGCAGTAGAACATCATCGATCTGAGCTCAAGGATCGTCAAACTGAGCTCAGAGATAGAGATCCAAAGCTGAGTCAAGATCGTCGAACTGATCTCACCGATCGTCGAATGGAGTTCGACGATATGAAGAAGTTGAGCTCAGCGATCGTCGAATGGAGTTCGACGATCTGCCGAAGTTGAGCTATTCGATCGTCGATCGGAGTTCGACGAATCATCGTGCTGAGCTCGACGATATGACTTGGTCTCAAACTGAAAAAGTCTTGGTCTTGAGGGCAGCTTCCAAACTTAGACTTTTAACCCTTAGACTCAATTCTAATTGACCTTTTGAGGTATACAGGAGGTCAAACATTGGTTTCCTATAGACATAGTGATCCTGACCCAAATTAGTAATAGGGTGTTCCAACAGATCACACTATAGGCAAGCCCATCAGGTTCAAGAAGAAGTCTTGGAGTTTACTGCTCCAGCACCTACACTCAACAGAACTACTGACAACAAAGTAGTAAAGTCTGTACCTAAGAGAAAGTATAATAGGTTTGAGTGTTGGGGCTGTGGAAAGGTGGGCCATTTTGCCAGATTGTTGGTTCGACACAGGTGTTAAAACCAAGAGTAGTATACCTGTAAGAACAGCTGCAGGATTTCAACCTAACAATGACCTAGGACCCTATAATAATTTGGGTTCTAAGGGTAAGTGATTCTGTATTTGATGCATGTGAATCCAAGTGACCATACCCATATATGGTACTTGGATAGTGGATGTTCCATACACATGACTGGAATAAGAAGAATGTTGAGGGACTATGTACCCATAGAGAATGGATCCAAAGTAATCTTTGGTGAATCATAAAAAGGATTCATCAAAGGATTTGGTAACATTTTTAGTGATTCAATTACTATCACTAAAGTGGCTTTTGTGAAGGGTCTAAAACAAAACCTGATCAACATAAGTCAACTTAGTGATCTAGGTTATGACATCCCCTTCCTCAAAGGGGAGTGCCAAATAAGAAGGACAAGTGATCAAGAGATCATTTTGACTGGCACTAGGAAAGGGAATGTATATTGTCTTAACCTAGATTGTGAGTTTGACAACTCACCCATTTGTCTAGTTGCAAGAGAAAAAGCTTCACTATGTGTCAAATGGCATAAGAGGCTTGCCTATCTGAACTATAAGTCAATAGGACAGCTGTTTAGCATGGGGTTAGTGAGGAATGGTCCTCAAGTCAAGTGCATTAAAGAGGGTGTGTGTTCAGCTTGCCAAAAGGACGAACAGACTAAGTCCTCTTTCCTTGCACTTGATATCAAAGATTCAATGAGATGTTTATATCTCTTCAATATGGATTTTTTTGGTCCTATGCCAGTTCATAGTCTTGGTAGAAAAGTATATACACTAGTTATTATGGATGACTATTTTAGATACACATGGGTTTTCTTCTTGAGGCAAAAATCTGAAACCCTAACTGTTTTCCAGACCTTTGTTAGAAAAATTCAGAATGAACATAACAGTTCAGTGGTTAAAATCAGAAGTGACCATGGAACTGAATTTCAGTCTGAATGTATGACAAAGTCTTGTGATGAACTTGGGATTCATCAGGAATTCTCCTCACCTAGAACTCCTCAGCAAAATGGAGTTGCTGAAAGAAAGAATAGGACTCTAATTGAGGCAAGTAGAACACTACTTAGTGACACTACTCTCCCTGAGTACTTCTGGGCAGAGGGAGTAAATACTGCATGTCATGTTCTCAATAGAGCCTCCATCAATAAGAAACATAAGATGACCCCCTATCAGATTTTGAAAGGCAGAAAACCAAACATTTCCTACTTTAGAATCTTTGGTAGCAAGTGTTATGTTTTAGTTAATGGAAAACACTACCAAACAAAGTTTGCTGCCAAATCCCTAGAAGGGATATTTGTTGGGTATAATAATAATAGTAGGGCCTACAGAATCTACAACTTAACTACACAAGTTGTAGAGGAATCTGTCCATGTTGTATTTGATGAATCTTAGTTAATTAACGGTGAATTGTCTAGTTCTTCAGTTAGTTCTACAGGTCTAACAGACAGGCTGGACAAGCTGACCATCAATGAAGAGGTACCTGCTAGGCAGGATGAGGAAAAAGATGCTTGCTGTCAAGGGGGAGAACAAGACTCACTGGATGAAGAAGACAATGAGGAGCATCAGATTGAGGAAAATGAAGAAGACCATAAGGTTGACAGATTTCCTTCAGCATGAAAACACTTGAAGGATCATCCTGCACACCAAATTATTGATGATGCAAGTCAAGGTGTTCTAACAAGAAGCAAAAGTATGAACACAGTCCTATGTTCTAGCATCTTGTTACAAATATAACCCAGAAAGTTTGAAGAAGCCATGCTAGACACAAACTGGATTGATGCTATGCAAGAAGAGCTGACTCAATTCAAAAGATGTAATGTGATAAGCCCGGAATCCGCGACCTGCCCGCGCAGTTTTCCAGACCGGGTGGTCTGCCTATTCAAGCCGCCAAGCCTCCAAGCCGGGCGGTCTCCACGTCAGGCCGCTGCCAGTGCCGACCCTGCTCAGCGGCGACAAGGCCCAAGGACCCGGCCGTCAGCTCGCCAGGAGGAATCCGCCAGGCCGCGCGGCTTCCCTCCTTTCTTGTTTCTTTCTCTTTTGCTTCCCCTCACCTCTGCCCGGTTCTCCTGTACCCCGGGCAGCCGGTAATTTTAGCCCTGCCCGTTTGGGCAGGCCCCCGAGCCTATAAATAGGGGGTGGGTGCACTCCCCAAGACACCATGACTGGGATCCAGGAGCTCTCCTGTTAAGAGCTGCGGTCTCAAGTCTAGTGTATTGCGGCTTGTAGTCCGGCCGGCTTCTTCTTTTACTTGTTGTAACCGTCTCATTTTTAAGTAAAGGAAAGCCCGCCGCAAGAGTGGCATTCAAGCCGCGGCGGGCGAACTCTGCTGTTGCCGCTGCCAGCGGCCCCTCCTCATTTCTTCCCTTTAGCCGCGACCGCTAGTAACCGATTAGTCGACAGTCTCCTCCTTTCCATCCCTATTCCCCGGTGTTCGAACCGTTAGCTGGTGGTGACCGACTCCCTGTCCATTTTCGTGCATCAACAGTTAACACGCGACCTTCAGATCTCGACTAATCGATGAAATCAGCGGTCTAGGGATCCAGACCGCTCTAACTTCTAGGGTTCGGCGACCTGTCTAGCAAGCCGCGAGCCCGCCGGCTAAGGCTTTCAGCCCGCCTCCCGCTCTGTGGAACCTGGCATTCTATCCGCTCTCTTTTCAACCGGTCTTCTTATCGGTTTGCAGAATCGCCTAGCCGCCACGTTAAGCCGCCGCTGTTCTGCGGTCTCTTGCAAAAGTTCGGCTATTTCTCTCTTTTCAGGATGAATCCTGCAAAGAGTCATGGTACATCGAGCCGCATCTCAGTTATTACGAATCTCTCAGAAGTGCAGGATTGCTCGTATTTGGATAGTGAAGTTGTTGACCCTCGTAAGGAAATTTTTGCAAATAGTGTTGAGCGTGGAATAGAATCTGTTGCAAATGAACCTCTTTATGAGGACGAAGAAGAAACCCCTTCTCCTTTCACTAATCGAATTCGGCGGGATACTGTTTCCGATGATTTCAGAGAACCATGTCTCCCGGAGTATTCTGCATGTGATGATCCGTTTTCTCATTTGCAAGCTTTTGAATCAGCTATTTCACTAAGAAAAGTGTCAAATGGAGTAAAATGCAAACTCTTCGTTATGTCTTTTGGCAATGTTGCAAGGGAATGGTTTTATAGCCTTCCACCTCGATCAGTAACCAGCTTTAAGGATCTTCGAAGTCAATTTATTTCCAGATTCGCTATTTACAGGAAGCGGAAAAGAGACGTTGGAGCTCTCTTCCGAATCAAGCAAGGAATTCACGAGTCTAATTCAGATTTTGTTGATCGGTTTCAAAAAGTGGTTCTAGATATTTGTAGCGTCCATCAAGACTATTACTTGCATGCTTTCATAAATGCCCTTCAAGAGGGCCCATTAAAATTCAAGCTCACCACAAAATATCCCAAAAGCTACGGAGATCTTATTGATAAAGTTAATACATTCATAATAGGCGAAGAAGCAAACAAAGGTTATGTTTCATTTCTGAAACAAATGGCTAAGCAATCCCAAGGGACTTCTAGTCAACAACAATCTATTTCCTCACAAGATGTTTTGCAAGTTGAATATTGCAAGTCTCCTTATATTCTCCAGGATAAAACTCCAAAGTACGAAAAAGGTTCAGGTAAGTATGTTAAGTTCAAAATTCCCATGGAAGATCTTTTGATAATCATTCAGGGAATGCCTGAGTTCAAGAAGCCTCGGCGCATGAAATCCAAAATCAAGTATCGGCACGAGCAGCTTTTTTGCAAATATCATAAGGATATTGGCCATCTAACAGAAGATTGCAGAGCTCTCAAGGAATTGGCTAATCAACTTGTAAGAACTGGAAAGCTGCAGGAATATTTCATTTAGTGACTCTCAAAGGCAATCTTTCATTTCTTGCTCAATGGATCAAGCAGTTATTCCTCTCTCTTTCTATAGTAAAAAGTGCTTATGTTCAGAGTAATACATAACATATCTCTCTCTTTCTATAAGGCATGATAAAATTGCAGATATATATCCTTTATCACTTCCTTAACATCATGCAAATGTTACATTTTCATTTAAAGCTTATTTTTAGCTTTACCTCTTTATGCCTATATGTATGCATGTAGGGGCAAGAGCCCCTTTCGAATTCTTAAGCCCTCCACATCCTGCTTGACTTCAGTCACAGATAGGCATTACGTACTTGTCCGCTTGACTTCAGTCACAGATAGGCTTTACGTACTTGTCCTGCTTGACTTCAGTAGCAGATGTGTAGTGGGTTTTCCGCTTGACCTTCAGTCACAGACAGGCTTTGCGTACCCGTCACGCATGACTTCAGTCACAGACAGGCTTTACGTACTTTTCCCGCTTGACCTCGGTCGCAGACATTGCGTACTTGTCCTGCTTGACCTCAGTCGGAGACGTTGCGTACTTGTCCTGCTTGACATTGGTCATGGATTTTAAGAATTTCGATCTCGCTTATGTGTTCTTTGTGAGGAAAGCAATGCTACACGCACCTGCCCACATCGACACATAAGTGCCTGTCTTCACCTATTTTTGCAGGACAACACGTGCCTATCCGCTGCCTTGCGGTTTTATTTAGGGGCCTGTGCAGGTTTTATAATTATTTACACAAGCCGCCCGGTTTGATATTCCGGCTTAAATTTTTTAACTTTCCTGTTTCTGCCTGCCAGGATCATCATTAATATATTTGGGAACTCGGCCGACTTTATTCACCTATCCGCTATTCAGTATCTTATTCGGCTTATGTATATCAATTGCCGGTTTGTTATTCATATGAAAAAGAGGTCGCCCGACCTGTCTTCTGGCACTTAATTCCTGGATATTGATCTGCCGAAGCTTGTTTCTCAATTCTTGTTCCTTTAATCAAACGGGTAATTCGCTTCAGAGTTTGCCCTAGCCGCAATCTATTATTTCAATGTTATGGATGTTTGCCGACTGCGACAAGAGACCGCGCGGCTTAGCGGTCACGGCTTATATATGAGCAAGCCGCGGCAATCAAGCTCTTCCAGCAGATAATGTTGAATAATTCATCAAGGAAAAATTGCGGTTTACATTATTAGCCGCTCGGCTTATCGTCGACGTGCACTCCGGTATAAACCGCAGGGAAATGTCTCTCTCTTGCGGATAGCTTTGATGAAGTCGCAGCGCAAACTCAGCCGGTTTACATACTTATATATTTTAAATCGGAAGCTAAACTGAGACCGCGCGGACTTATTCAAGTAAGAAAAGTAAGATGCAACAAAGAGTAAGGTAAAAATGCCTTCATTACTATGTCAATAAGTGTTACAAAAACTTTAATCGCGCGGTTACAAAAATGCCGCCGATTTCAAAAAAGTTCAAAATACAAAACCAAGTTATAAAATTTTCTAATCGTCCGGTTTGAGCTTCTTAGTCGCAGGAGCATCCAAATCACTGTCATCGCCAACATCGACAGATGATAAGGAATACCCACTGCTAGTCGCGGAGCTCGCTGAACCATCAGAAGATGTCGAGTCAGGCCGCGCGGTCTCCGACTCTTGGCCGCCGGACTCTGGAGACGTGTGCGGGCTCCGGCTTCCCTGACCGACCTCTTCCACGGCTTCTCCCGCCACCTCGCCGACTTCTTCCGCGACTTTGGCCTTGCCCTTGATCGACTTGTAGACGTCGGCCACCTGCTCCTTCAGGGAAGGGTAGATGTCGGCGCATGTGAAGTCGGTGAAGCCGGTGGCCAAGCCGCCAATGTCCCGGAGGCGGTTAAGCGCTCCGTCGATCCCTTGGACGAGTTGGGGGAAGACCTGGTCTTGGAAGATCGGGTTGGCGGGGTTGTACATTTCCTGCAAAGCAAAGGTGAAGGTAAGGTCGCGCGGTTACATAATTCTAACCGCGCGGGTATTGGTAATTACTTACCGCCTCCTTCTCTTTAAGTCGCTTTGTTCTCTTCTTGCTGTTCGCCTAACCGTGTTTTCAGGCCGCTGTTCTCTTTCATCAGCTCCTTGTAGGCAAGCCCCATGAAGTGACTTGCCACGAAGCTCCTCGCGCCGACTTGCGCGGCTAGCCGCGGCAGGTCGTCTGGAGGAACTCGTCGCATAGCCCTCAAGTTGCGCTTGCCGTACAGCGCGCCGCCAACCGCGCTTGCATGGCGGCTTACTTCTTAAGCTCCCCAGTAGGGGAGGGCGGTGGAGATCGTCACCGACTTGCCATCCGGACTCCACCGCAAGACCGGTTCGCCATGGACGTCCTTCAGGCTGCTGCCGGTTCCTTGCAGCATGAACTCCCCAGAGGAGTCCGACTCCTCCTCCTCCGCAGCCCGCGCCGGCTTGACCCGCTTCGCCCTCTTTTCTCTTTGTGTGAGGGTCAAGCCGCCCGGCGTCTGCGGCTTGTTCAGCGGGACCGCCAAAGCAGCTGCAAAGATAGAAGCAATGTTAGATATCAGGCCGCGCGGCTAGCAATGCAGTTCGGCCAGTTTGTAGCTTACTCTCTTCCGCCTCAATTCCAACAAGGGACGGCAGCAGCGGGATGTAGTAGTTCACGTCAAGCCGCTCGCCCCTGAAGAAGTCGAAGATCTCCTTCTCCTTGCCGTCCAAGCCGCTGCTGCCGAAGGCGGCTTCTTCGCGGATTTGGGGGTCGGTCGGCAGCAACCCCAAGTTGCCCTCGAAGATCAGAAACCGCTCCGGCCAGTTCGCGATCTTGTTGGCCAGGTTGACTACCTTCAGCCCTCGGCAGCCGAAGTAGAGGTGCCCCCGGAAGATCTTTGTCCCGGAATCCGGGATAGACCGCACCGAGAAGCACTCTCGGAAGAGCCTCATCGAGAATCGGACTCTTTCTGACCGCAGATAAGAAATGAAGCCGTATATCGCGGCTATCGAGTTGGGGGGGAGTTGTCCGGGCACAACTCCATAGTGGTCAAAGACCGCTACGGCCTCTAGCAAGACCGGGGAAGCTGAACCCGCAGTCGAAATGGTCAATGGGGACCGCGATCTGGTTAGCGTTGGAAGAGTTGATCCGCTCATCATGCGGGGAAAGCCGCGCGATCAGCGGGCTTCCTTGCATGTGTTTCTCGACAAAGGAATCCAGCTCGGCTTTTGTAAGCCGGCATTCCTTGTGGTCAGCTGAGTAGAAGGCGGAGGCCGCGTCTGTCCTGACGGCTGTGGCCTTGTCAGACCGCGACGATTTGGACTTAGCCCGCATCCTTCTTGATTTGTGAAGAATCCAACGGGGTCTGCGCTATTTATAGAAAACCCGTGATGCTACAGTGCCCATGTCAAATCGCGGCTAGTCGTCACGCCGCGCGGCCTAAGCCCCTGGAAGTGCAGATCAGCTTAGTGATCAAGCCGCCGTTTAGTCCGTCAGTCCGAGCGGCTACTTCCCTGCACTTAGAAAATTCTATGGCGAATCATGTGGATATCAATTATTCAAGCCGGCGCTCTGTTCGCCAGACCGCGCGGCTACTATACTAAACTTCAAATTTCTCAGAACAAAGCAGCAGACATGTGGATTATGAAATTCAAACAGCATAAGCCGCATTCAGTTCGCAGCATAATAAAATACAACAGTTTACAGCAATCAAATTGTCCAGCATTCCAGAGAAAAAATATATATTACAACACAATATATGCGAATGTCCGCGCGGCTTAGGTCTCTCAAGTCGCTCAGGATCGTTTGTCCTCTTCCGGCCTGTCTCGTCCCATGTGCGCGACTTGTTCACCGGTCTGTACAATCGCAACATACACCTGGCTAACCAGATTATGAAGCGCATGCAGAGACCGATGAATTCGCGCAGCGTCACGCTCAACTCTCGCAAACGGTATCATGTGGACCGCCTGGGCCCCCAGACCGCTTGGAGCAGCGACCTGGTTAGGCGCCGCGGCCCCGGCGGATGCGAAGTCTCGCCAGAGGCCGGGCGGCTAGTTACCGGCAACTCTCCAAGAGTTGGCGGTGCAGGCCGCTGTTCCCCGCCGGTCTCCGCCGACCGGTCTTGTTTTTCGCCGCCTTCAGCATCCGGGATCTGCTCTTTGTCTCCTTCAGGCCGCGCGGCCATCAGCAAGTACTTCTCCGCCCTTTCCTGCTCCAAGGTGACCTGCATCTCGGCAATCTTCGCCTCAGCGGTTTCCATTGCGGTCTGGAGCCTCGCGGTCTCTCCTTCATCGCGGCCTGGAGCCTGACGGTCTCTTGTTCCATTGCCGTCTTCAACCTCGCGGTTTCCTGTTCAAGCGCAGTTTGCCACCTGGCGGTCTCTTGTTCCAGGGTGGTTTGCAACTCTTGGATCCTTGCTTCCGCAGCCTCCTGGGCAACCCGCTTCTCTTCGTCCTTAATCCGCAGAGTTTCGGTGGCCGCAGTCAAAGCCGCCTGCAGCGAGCCGACCTCCTTCTGGAAGTCGGCCATCTCCTTCTGACGAACACTTGGCGGAGGCAACGTAGATATAAACGCGGTCAAGTCGCCCGGTTTTCATCGCGGTCTCCGGTACACCTGCAGAAGACAAACCGCAGTCAAGGTTCAGCCGGATTGTTGCGACCTTCTTGTAAGGAAATCGGTTGGGTAAGACCGCCGGTTTGACGTTTATCTCCTCCAGAGGCCGCGGTATGGATTCCAATCACTGGCCGCCTGAGCCGCTCAGGATCTATCCTCTTCAGCTTTTCTTTCCATAGCCGCTCGGTTTCCTTTCGGCTTTTCAGTTGAGCCGTGGTCAGGAAAAAGCTGGCCGGCGGATTTAATATAATATTCGCCCCCTTCTTCCTTGACCGCGACTTGTAGAATTTAATAATTCGCCTAACGTCCGGTGTTTACCTTGCAGTAATGGATGTGCGGTCTCCACCGGCTTCTCGGCGATCAGTTTTTCTTCATCTCCTCCATCTTCTCGCGGAGCTTCAGTTTCTCGGCTCCTTCAGAAGCCGCGGAAGCCGGTTCGCCAGGCTTCTCCCCAATAACCTGGACGTCCGGGCGGTCAACCTCCTCAGAGGCCGCTGGTGTCGACAATAGCGCGTCTTGCCGCTGGAGAGCCTCCATGCCCTTCAGGAGCTCGCTCAGCGAATCGCTAGGCGCAGGTGTACCCTCCAGTTCGCTCGGCTTGCACTCCGGTGTGAGCGGGTTCTCGGGCACCTCCTTCTCGTGTGGCCTGTGCTGAAGACTGTCCGCGCCGGTCTTCTCAGAGATATTCCGGTTTCTGGCGTGCAGCTTCCTCATTTTCTTCTTCATCCTTTCTTCAAGGTTTTCGCTCCTTTCCTTCCGCCGTTTCAGGGAGCCGGACACCTTTTCAGTCCGCTCGGCTTCCAGCGCCTTCTCCGGCTCGTTGTCGTCCACGACGATTAAGTCGACCTTGCTCGGCAGTTCGGTCGGTTTCCCAGAATCAACACTCTTCTCCTCCGTCCCAGCGATCTTTAGTAGTGGTTCTCCTGATGGGGAGAAAGTCACGTCAAAGGATTTGGCATCTCCGGTTTGCAGTGGAGCAGCTTTCGAAACCGCTTTAGGGTCGGCTGCGGCCTGCGATGGTCCGCCGACCATCTCTGTCGGCCTCTTTTCAGGTCCAGAAGCCGCTGTTGTCTCCGGCTTCTCGTTCTTCTTGGCGGTCTGCCGGGCAGAATCATTCGAATTCTCGCTCCGGCTCTGCTTCATTTCTGTCGGTTTCTTGTTGCGGGCTAGCATCGACGACATCACGTCCATTGCTAAAGAAATCGCGTCGGCTTGCAAAATCCTAACCGCAAGTGGCGAGTAGCGACCCGTGCTTGGCAGGAATCCTGAAGAATGTCAAGAGTCAGGGGATTTTATAGACGACGATGAAGCAGTCGCGGTCTCCGGCTTAGTTCAACATTTTCGAAGTTTTCTGCAAACTTAAAAATGTGCGGGGATTATGATAAGCCCGGAATCCGCGACCTGCCCACGCAGTTTTCCAGACCGGGCGGTCTGCCTATTCAAGCCGCCAAGCCTCCAAGCCGGGCGGTCTCCACGTCAGGCCGCTGCCAGTGCCGACCCTGCTCAGCGGCGACAAGGCCCAAGGACCCGGCCGTCAGCTCGCCAGGAGGAATCCGCCAGGCCGCGCGGCTTCCCTCCTTTCTTGTTTCTTTCTCTTTTGCTTCCCCTCACCTCTGCCCGGTTCTCCTGTACCCCGGGCAGCCGGTAATTTTAGCCCTGCCCGTTTGGGCAGGCCCCGAGCCTATAAATAGGGGGTGGGTGCACTCCCCAAGACACCATGACTGGGATCCAGGAGCTCGCCTGTTAAGAGCTGCGGTCTCAAGTCTAGTGTATTGCGGCTTGTAGTCCGGCCGGCTTCTTCTTTTACTTGTTGTAACCGTCTCATTTTTAAGTAAAGGAAAGCCCGCCGCAAGAGTGGCATTCAAGCCGCGGCGGGCGAACTCTGCTGTTGCCGCTGCCAGCGGCCCCTCCTCTTTTCTTCCCTTTAGCCGCGACCGCTAGTAACCGATTAGTCGACAGTCTCCTCCTTTCCATCCCTATTCCCCGGTGTTCGAACCGTTAGCTGGTGGTGACCGACTCCCTGTCCGTTTTCGTGCATCAACATAATGTATGGGAACTGGTTCCTAAACCAAAGGATCACGACATCATTGGAACCAAGTGGATCTACAGAAACAAACTTAATGAGAATGGTACTATAATCAAGAATAAGGCCAGATTGGTAGCAAAAGGCTACAAGCAAGAGGAAGGGATTGAATTTGATCAAACCTTTGCCCTAGTGGTAAGGTTGGAGGCTATAAGATTATTCTTGACCTATGTTTCCTATCAAGGGTTTAAGGTATATCAGATGTATGTAAAGTCAGTATTCCTGAATGATGACTTAAAAGAGGAAGTCTATGTTGAACAACCCTCAAGTTTTGTAGACACTCATTATCCTGATTATGTATATAGGCTTAGGAAAGCTCTATATGGTTTAAAATAAGCCCCAAGGGCTTGGTATGAAACATTGTCTGCTTTTCTTATTGAGAATTAGTTCTCTAGAGGAAAGATAGACAAAACTCTATTCTTTAGGGAATCTAAAGGCAAGATAATCCTAGTCCAGATATATATTGATGACATTATATTTGGTTCAACGAAAAACAACCTTTGTAGGAAGTTTGCCAAACTTATGCAAGGGAAGTTTGAGATGAGCAGTATGGGTGAGCTGAAGTTCTTTTTGGGACCTCAAGTTAGACAGACTGATGATGGATTGTCCATATCTCAGTCTAAGTTCACCAAGGAGTTGATTAAGAAATATGGAATGGACTCAGCCTCTACCATGAAAACTCCTATGGGAGCAAGAATGCCTATAGGCAAAGATGGTGCAGGGAAATCTGTTGATGAGTCTTTGTATAGAGGGATAATTGGCTCCCTACTTTATCTGACTGCTAGTAGACCTGACATCATGTATGCAACATGTGTCTGTGTTAGATACCAAGCTTGCCCATAGGAATCTCATTATTCTGCAGTTAAAAGAATTTTAAGATATCTTAAGGGCACACCTAATCTAGGCCTTTGGTATCCAAAGAATAGAGATTTCATAGTAACATGTTACTCATATGCAGACTTTGCAGGATGCAAAGAAGACAGGAAGAGTACAACAAGAACCTGTCAATTGCTAGGAGGAAGGCTGGTGTCATGGTGCAGCAAGAAGCAAACAAGTGTAGCTATATCAACAGCTGAGTCTGAGTATGTAGCTGCAGGTAGTTGCTGTGCACAGTTGTTGTGGATAAAGCACCAACTAGAAGATTATGACATCAAGGTAAGTAGAATTCCACTATTTTGTGATTCTACCAGTGATATTTCTATTGCTAAGAATCCTGTATCACACAGTAGAACCAAGCATATAGAAATTAAGTTTCATTTCATCAGAGAACATGTAGAGAAGGAAGATATTAGTCTAGAGTTTGTAAACACAAATAATCAAATAGCTGATATATTTACAAAACCTCTGGATGAAATTAAATTCAATTATTTTAAAATTTAATTAGGTATGTTAAACCTAGAATAGGTTAGCACAAGCTTCCCTAAGAAGAATATGTAAGTACAAAAT
Source organism: Platanthera guangdongensis (assembly GCA_039583875.1). Taxonomy (NCBI): domain Eukaryota; kingdom Viridiplantae; phylum Streptophyta; class Magnoliopsida; order Asparagales; family Orchidaceae; genus Platanthera; species Platanthera guangdongensis. Next base: position 119,355,975 of record CM077150.1, on the reverse strand, counting down.
TTTCTCAGGAAATTTGTCTAAGTATAAATTTTGTGTCGACACAAGCACAATCGTGTCGAAACACTCAGTATGTTGTGTCGACAAAGAATAAGGATGTGTCGACACAGAAACAGTATATGTGTCGACATAAGAGTAGGTGTCGACACAACCTTGTCGAGACCTTATATCTAGAGGATTTTTCGTGTCGACACGCAAAAGTTGGTGTTGACACAATTGTGTCAAGACATGACCAGCCCATGTCGACTCTGACACAAGTATGTCGACATCTAGACATGTCGACTAAACTTAAGTTTTGTCGAGACCTAATTCATTTCTGTTCACACATGTAAAATTTTGTCGACTATGGCTCGTCTTTTGACATGCCCTTTATGCTAACACTATAAATAGGTCAAGCCAAAATCTGATTGACTGCGCTTTCCGAAATCTAGGATCTACACCTTGTGTCGAAAAAGGCATTCTTTTCTTTTCTCTTCCATCTCTCTCGACAATGGAGCCTCACAAAGATGATAAGGTGAATGAAGGATATGAGCTGGTTCGTGGAGGATTCACGACAGCTTCACAAGAAATCCAGGGTCTCATTACCCTAATATCTGATAATGGATTAGAATTCTTGGTCTCTGAACCAACAAAAATTTGGAAAAAGGAAGTTATGGAATTCTCTTCATCTGCTACTTTGGACCCAGAAGGGAAGAAGATCAAAGCCACAGTTTAGGATTCATGAGTTAGACTAACGCTAACGGCCGTCAACACCATCTCTTGACCAAGGCAGAGGAGAGAGGAGAAGATGGAGAAGATCATCATGAAATCACAGGAAGCGGATCGACCACCGGGCCCAGACCCCCTGAAGAAGCCTCGTCCCGTAGAGTCCTGTATTCTTATTATGTTAATGATGATGAAGAAATTGTTTTGTAGGATTGTAGGTATGGTATGGTTTGATTGTAGCTGAGGATGTAGGATTTGGTATGGTTTGATTGTGTAGCATCCAGACGATTCCGCCGCCAGGCTGCTGGCTGGGTAGGCTCTCGTGGTAAACCCTAATATAGCTGGCTGGGTAGTTGATCTCTCGGATCATCTATTCCGCCGCCAGGCTCCCACTAGCCGGGTAGGTTGATCTCTCGTGTGTAATGACGATTCCGCCGCCAGCTGGCTGGGTAATCTCTCGTGGTAGCCCAAGTCCTTAGCTCGATGAATCCGCCGCCAACTAGCTGGCTGGGTAGGTTGATCTCTCGTGGTAGCCCAAGTCCTTTGCTCCGATGACGATTCCGCCGCCAGGCTCCCACTAGCTGGCTGGGTAGGTTGATCTCTCGGTAAGCCCAGTAATTCTGTGTAAGACTGGTGGACATCCCACTAGATAGAATTTCAGTCCACATGTTCAATCTGATGACACGGATTATTTTCTCTCGTGGTACCATAAAAACAGACTGGGCATCTCTCGTGGTAAAGTCCTTTGCTCCGATGACGATTTTGCTGGCTGGGTATAAGCTTCAAGATTCCGCCGCCAGGCTCCCACTGGATTACCTCTCGTGGAAGAAGTCCCTTTGCTCAGAGATGGTCCCGCTGTCAGGCTCCCACTAGCTGGCAGGGTCGGTGGTACCTCTCGGGAGAGTAAGTGTTTGCACCCCGAGGTCGTCTCGTCACCCAGACTTTAGCTGGCTTGACAGGTTGACCCCTCGGGGAGGCTAAGTGTTTCACCCCAGAGGAGGTCTCGCCACACCGGGCTCCCATAGCTGGCATTTGACCCCGAGGGGAAGTACACTCCGCGAATACGTTGGGTTGGATGTTTCTTTCCGAGCTTGTGCCAACCTCGAACGGGGATTGTGTACAACCCCGTATTCGCGAAGAGCGGACCCGAAATAAGTCAAAACCGTTTTTAAGCTTTTTGGAGATTTTGAACTCTCGGTGGCCAATTGGCTCTGGCTCTGGCTTGGAACATACTCAATGGCCCCTCTGTTGGGAGGGCGGGTGCGGCAAGCTGAGGCCCCGGCCGGTTGATGAGGGGCAGGCGAGGGCGGCCGCAGCCTGGCGCTCGCCCGATGTGAGGCGGCCCCGGCCTGGCGCTCGCCCGAGCGGCCTGCTCGCGGCGAGGCGGCCCCGGCCTTCGCCCGAGCGGCCTGCTCGCGGCGAGGCGGGCCCCGGCCTCTAGCGGCCTGCTCGCGGCGAGGCGGCCCCGGCCTGGGCTCGCCCGATGCTCGCGGCGAGGCGGCCCCGGGCCTGGCGCTCGCCGAGCGAGCGCCTGCTCGCGGCGAGGCGGCCGCGGGCCTGGCGCTCGCCCGAGCGGCCTGCTCGCGGCGAGGCGGCCGCGGCCTGGCGCTCGCCCGAGCGGCCTGCTCGCGGCGAGGCGGCCTCGGCCTGGCGCTCGCCCGACGCGGCCTGCTCGCGGCGAGGCGGCCGCGGCCTGGCGCTCGCCGCGAGCGGCCTGCTCGAGGCGGCCGCGGCCTGGCGCTCGCCCGAGCGGCCTGCTCGCGGCGAGGAAGTATCTAGGCTGGCCGCGGCCTGGCGCTCGCCCGAGCGGCCTGCTCGCGGCGAGCGGCCTCGGCCTGGCGCTCGCCCGAGCGGCCTGCTCGCGGCGAGGCGGCCGCGGCCTGGCCGCGGCCTGGCGCTCGCCCGAGCGGCCTGCTCGCGGCGAGGCTCCACGGCCTGCTCGCGGCGAGGCGGCTCGGCCTGGCGCTCGCCCGAGCGGCCTGCTCGCGGCGATGGCGGCGGCGGCCTGGCGCTCGCGCGAGCGGCCTGCTCGCGGCGAGGCGCGGCGGCGCGGCCTGGCGCTCGCCCGCAGAGCGGCCTGCTCGCGGCGAGGCGGCCTCGGCCTGGCGCTCGCCCGAGCGGCCTGCTCGCGGCGAGGCGGCTCGGCCTGGCGCTCGCCCGACGCTCGCCCGAGCGGCCTGCTGCTCGCGGGCGAGGCGGCCTCGGCCTGGCGCTCGCCCGAGCGGTCTGCTCGCGGGCGAGACGGCCAAGCGGCCTGCGCGCTGGCGCGGCCTGGCGCTCGCCCGGGCGGCCTGCTCGCGGCCTGACTGGCGGCCTGGGGCCGTCTCGGGTGTTTGGGGCGGGGGGTGTTGGCGGCGTGCTTTTACCTGGGGCCGTCTCGGGTGTTTGGGGGCGGGGTGTTGGCGGCGTGCTTTTACCGCTGTGCCCTTGGACCGCTCTGCCCCCGGCGTGGGCGTTTCCTAACGCTCTGCCCCCCGGCTGTGGGCGTTTCCTAAAGGCTTTTTGGGCGTAGGGGTATTTTGGTCAACCCCCAGGACTTGGAAAAACTATAAAATAGACCCCTTGGGTGCCTTGTAGAGGGATCTGCTTTCTTAGTTTTCTCCTCCCCTAGCTTCTTCTTGGTAGAGTTGAGAGAGCTCTCCAAGGCAAAGCATTGGCTAGGGAGGGGAAGTGCTCAGGTAGCCTTCGGGTGTGAGGTGGGACCTCCGCGCTAGAGCCGAGGGTCTGAGTTTCTTGATCCTTTGGTCCGTGACGTTCTCTCGAGTGTAGTAGGTGTGAGGTCACCCCTTCCCCGAGGGACGAACTCCACGTGAGAGACCCAGGTTTCTGGTTTCAACTTTTGAACCAACTTCAGGAACCAAAATCAATCAGAGGATGATGGATGTGAGAATTCTATCTAGATGGGATAGAGTTTTGACAAAGGAAGTATCTACTCCACAAAAAGAAAGAAAGATAAACAGAAAAAGGTTATTCAAAAGCAGAATCCTCCAATCCTCCACTGATTCTGAAGAAGAAGTGGTCTTCAGTTCAGAAGAAGACAGGCCACAAAAAGAAGCACATGATCAAGTGGAGAGCAGTATGCTCTTAGAGCAACAGGTAGTCTCCACTCCAGGGGAGAAAATCCTAAACCAGTAGTACAAGACACTGTACAAGTTGAGTTGTCTGTCCAAGGGGGAGGTATTACTGAAGCTGCTCTAGAAAGTGAGCATGTTGCTGATACTATTATGGAAATAGTGTCAGCAATCAACAATTAAGAACTGCTAAATGTTGACAAAGAAGCACAACATGAGCAGATATAAGATACTGCTGAAAATATTCAAGTAAGTATCTCCTTTATAGAGAATGACCTGGACAAAGATCTGGATGTCCAGGGAGAACCATCTGTTATCCAAACAAATTTTGTTCCTCCTATTCAGCTGCAGCAAGAGGTATCCATGGAAGAGCTATTCCCTGAACATCCTACAGCAGAGACTGAGGGGGAGCAGCAAATAATAGAAAAAGAACTTCCAGGAACTGAGTGGGAGATGTCTCAGCATGCCCCAACTGATAAGGAACCAGTGAATATACAAAGTTCCTCAGAATCTTCTGATAATGAAGAATCCTCAATGGCTAAGAAAAGGAAGTTAGTTGCCTTAAGAAAACGGAGCTCAGGCTATAAAAAGGCCTTATAAACAGTCACACCACCACCTGCTCCAAGCATGGATTTCAGTTCCCTACTGGTCCAATTGTAAGTGAAATTAGATTAGCAAAGACAGTCTTTGGAAAGGTATGTGGATGAAAGACATAAAGATTTACAATTCAATCTGGCACAAGATATCATATCAATCAGATTTGAAGTAAATAAAAATAAAAAGGAAATGACAGATTGCTTCCACATGGGAGGAAATGTTATGGTATACTTGGCAAAGCAACAACAAGAACTCAACACTAAAGTGGAAGGCATTGCAGTTTAGCAAGGATATGTTCTTGAGAATCAAATCCGGATGAATGAGAATCTCAAAGAGTCACACTTTGCCATTCTAACACAGATTGATAATCTAATAACTTCTCTCAAAGCTGAAGTGTCCAAGCAGATCAAAGAAGATCTAGTTGTTATTCAGGATACATTTACAAAATCTCACAAGAATATTTCTGATTTCTTACAGAAGTTCAGGAATTATTACAAAAAAGGAACATAATATCTTGCTAACCAAGTCAGATTTCAAAAGGATGATCTGAGAGATCATATTGAAAGAGAACTCATAAAGGGGGAGATGGTGTTAGTCAAAGACAGCTCAGATCATGCTAAATGGATATCAAATAGCATCAGAGCAACTCTTGGATATCCCCCTTGTGTGATGATGACAATGTTGCTGAGTCTGGGGTACAACCTGCCTATATTGAAGGAGATCAACCTGAAGTTGCTCAAGTCATTTACCCTCCAGCTGATTTAGACATGGTTCACCAAGAAGTTCAGTCAATGTACAGCCCTCTACAAGAGGCTAAAAATATTATTATTGAAAAAGTGGAAATGTTAGAAGCTGCCAAGGAAGCTCAGAAGGAAGCACAATTGTCCAAGAAAAGGTTTAGAGAATAGGCTGAGTTGAAGCCTAATTTTGAGCAATGGAGCGCAACTTTCAGGAACATTATATTGACTGTCTGGAAAGCTGTGAAGGACAAAACCCATGAAAGGGGTAAATTGTATACTGAGCAAGAGTGGAAAAAGTATCAAGCCAGACATGAAGCCATTCTTCAATACAGAAGGAAAGCAAAATCTGGGAAGTTACCTGCTAATGCTCTGGAGCCTAGCAAGTATTTACCAAAGCCTTTTCATTATTTTGAAAGGCTAATGATAAGGGCTGAAGAACAGAAAAAGAAGGATCTGAATGGAAAGAAACCTGCTGATGATGCTGAACCTACTTTGCAGGCTCAGATCAGATCAGGAAAATCCATTGTGATGAAGGAGCCTAGTCAATTATAGGATAGTTAGGCTTATGTATAGAACAATGTAACCTTTTGGCTTTTGTTCTAAAGAAAACTGTGTAAACATAAAATTTCTCTCTGATTAAATGAAATCAGTTTCAGTATTCATTTCAGTTGTTTACAATTCTTATAAGTTACCCTGCAGTGAAATGTATATAAATCTATTTCTTTTTATGAGTTTTATTATGGGTGATGTATATCTTTGACTAATGGTTATGACTTCTCCAAATAGGGGGATATTGTTGGGTACACTGTTAATATGTACCAGATTTGGAGAAGCCTCATCTTAATCAATGATATACATCAATTTGTATTTGATGTATGTTTGAGTTTCATTGTGCAGGTTAAAGAATTGGAAGAAAATTTTTTAAGTACAAGTGTCGACACTTGTGAAGAATTATGTCGACATTTGTGAAGAATTATGTCGATACCTAAAGAAGAAGTTGAGTCAACATCCAGGCATTTTGTCGACACCAACAGAAGAAGTTGTGTCGATACCTAGACTTGTGTCGACACTTGTGAAGAATTGTGACGACACCTAAAGAAGAAGCTGAGTCGACACCTGAGCCAGGAGTTATTTCGACACTGAAAGCAGAAGCTGTGTCGACACCCAGGAGTTATGTCGACACTGAAAGCAGAAGCTGTATCGACACCCAGGAGTTATGTCGACACTGAAAGCAGAAGCTGTGTCGACACCCAGGAGTTATGTCGATAATGGAAGCAGAAATATGTCGACACAGAGGGCTTGTGTCGACACATTTCATAGATGTTGTGTCGAGTACCAGAAGAATGACTATGTCAACACATGGAGTGTTGTGTCGACATCATCAAGACTTGTGTCGACACTTAGTCCATTTATGTCGACATATGTGAAGCAGTTTGCTGAGTGGTTCATGCTGAGTTGGAAAGTTTTTGAAGAATCAGCTGTCATAACCAACCGGTCTGACACCTTTGTCAGAACTGTCAGAAGAATGTTACAAAACGGATCGGCTGGTAATCAGGAGGAAACTCTATATAAAGGACTGGTTTGATGCAACAAAGTGAACATAGCAAGGAAAAGAGAGCACACAATACTAAGAAGTGAATCCTTCAGAGAGAGTTTTCTACAACAAGAAAAGGGGAAACCCTTACGAAGGCAGATCCAGATCAGTCTGCAAGGAAGATTCAGACCTCATTCGGAATTCAAGGAGGAAGCTATCTGAAGATCAACTTCTACATCAAGTAAAGATCAACCTTATTTTGTTCTATCAAGAAGCTTTGAAATGGCTAAGTCGGGTTGGATCTGAAGATCAGTTTATTCAAGAACTGATCAAGGAGCTCACACCAGTGAAGAGATTTATCTGGTGAAATTTCTGTATCTCATAATCAAACAATTTCAGGTAGGATCTGTTGTAAGATCTAAGTTGTAAGCCTATAATTATAAATTCTGAGGTAGGGCTTTTGCCTGAGTTGTAGAAGTGGGGTTTCACTCTGAGTTATAAGCCTAGTGACATAGGCTGAGGTAGGGCTGAGGCCTGAGGTAGGGTTCTTGGGAAGAATCTGAGGTAGGACTTGTATAAGTTTGAGTTGTAGGAACCATTCTTGGTTCTGAGCTGTAAGATCAGCGGATCTGAGAAGAAATAAGGAAGTTAGGCCGAATCTAGTACACTGCTAGATTGGCGAAGGGGGAAAGTGGATGTACCCATACCTTGGGGAACCACTATAAATCTGGTGTATGCTGTGCTGTGTTCATTATTCTGTCGTTTACATTCTTTTTGTGCTGAGATAGATTTTGCTATTTGCCTAAAATTTTGAAGGAAAAATTAGAACATATTCACCCCCCCTCTAGGTGTCGAGGCTCTTGAAATCAAGTCTTTCAACATCAACTACATAAAATGATTTATCCACGCTTATACATCATTAAAGCAAGAACAAAGCAAGAATTCGACCGAATCTGAAGGCTCGTCGAGGAGTCGTAGAAGGAATCGCAAGGTTGTTAATCCGTGTCCAAGCTCAATCCTCAAACTACGTCCGAGGTATAGAAGGCTGTCACTATCCTCCAATGGACCCGAATTCTTCATGTCACGATCTGAAAGAAGGTTATAAGCTTCCCTTTGCTTGGTGGATACAGCGTAAAAACTTGTAATAGAGCTAGGATGTGAAGGAGCGGGCCGAGAGCAAGCACCGATGAGAGGTAAGCTTTACGAGCATAGCCAGAACTTCTCTCCTTAGTGGAAGATGAAGGGCGGAGGAGAAAGGGCAGAGTTTTGTTAAAAAATGGCTACAGGAATGGCAGAAAAGCGGAACCTTTTTGATTGGAAGAAAACCTATGCTTAAATAGAAGCAGGTCAAAAAATGGTCACGCACGATTTGGCGCACAACCATGCATTAACCGTGAGTTATTCACGCACAGAAATAGCCTGCGAGGAAGAAGAGTTGACCTGTGTGTTTTAGTCACGCACGGTCGCAAATGCCCGTGTGTGAAGGAAAACACACGGGTAACCACAAAGTGCTGGAGACCAAGATAACAAAGAGGAACCGTGCGTTTTACTCACGCACCGGCACGTATGCCCGTGCGTGAAGGAAAACACACGATTAACCCCAGAGAGCAGGAAATCCCAGTAAGAAAGTGGAACCGTGCGTTTTACTCGCGCACGAACACTTCTGCCCATGCGTGAACAAATCGCACGATTAACCATAGATCACAGGAATTTCGAGAACAATATGCAGACCGTGCAATTCCTTCTTGCATAGTTTGGCCGAAACCGTGCGGGAACAAAACTCACGGGTAACCACAAACATTCCCAGGATTGTCGTGTATAATGCACGATTACACTAAAATAGTGCGCAAAGAAATTTGCATGACCGTGCATTTTACACAGGAGCTGGAATTGGAATTTTGAACATCTCGACGACCGGCACAGTAATAAATCCACACAAATAATCGTATAAATAAGAACAAACAAGTGCGAGGAGCTCAAAGAACTTACCCTCAATACAAGAGTCCGCAATAACACACTACAATGGGCCAACACAATGCACTTAGCGTGATAAATAGTATAAATGAAATATCAACGATATTATACTAAAAGTAAAGTGCAAGTACATAAAGAATAGCCCAGATGAGTCCAAAAAACCCTATATAAATCGGACTCATCATATACTCATACTGCCTACCAACTATTTGCTTACTTATACTTATTGTGATTTTATACTCATGTTAGCCTTGTTCAGCCGTCACCTGATTACTCTTATTTGTTGGAACCGTACTTTTGATTTGGGTTAGGTTCATTATTAGGTTTGATGACCCACAGTGTATAGTCTAGGGTGATATATTAGTTTCAGGTTTTAGGTCAATCACTTAACGGTTAGATTACTGAGACCAACCTTCAGAAGACTTCAAAGAACACAAGACTTAAGAGACAAGGTAGTTTTGAAGATTACAGAAAAAGTGTTCCACAATAGTTGAACTCATCTCGACGAACTCAGAGTTCCTTCTCTGAGTTCAGCTCGATGAAAGTGTAGCTCAGGTCGACGAATTGTGAGCTTATATCAGAATCTCACCTCTACGAAGTGCCTTCTCTGCTCGAGGAACTTGGAGCTTAGTTTGACAAGTACATTTTTTGTTTGATGATTTTGGAATTCAGCTCAACGATGTAGAATTATCAGCTCGACGAACTTGGTGCTCAGGTCGATGAAAGATTTACTGAGGTCGACTAACTCCATCCAGGTTCTGCTCGACTAATCTTCTCTGTAGTTTCTCAGTTTGACTAAGGAAATTTAATTTCAGATATTAAGACAGTAATACTCTGATAATTAATGGTTAATATTCTCAAGACTATAGTCATTTTCCGGCATCATTAATTAAGAATTTCACAGAGTTATTACTTAACATATTTACTGGGACAGTTGAGGAAATACATTGAAGTCAAAATTAGTCGTTCCATTTCCCAGAAAATATGCAGAGGAGTTCAAGGAATTCAAAATTCAAATCGGCGATCAATATATAAAAACAATTCTCAGAAGATTGCATAGAACAAGTCTAACAGTCAGGAATAAGAAGGAAGAAGAAAATCTGCAACCAGAGAACAAGAAACACACACACAGAACATTTTGTTCATCTTAATTCTTCTTCTTCAAGTCTTTCTTCCAGCAACACAACATTCAATCTGAGACCAAAAGTTCAATCACTCAGAATGATTTACTAGAAGAAGAAGAAGTTTTCAACTTGAAGGTCTACACCCTGAAGCAAAATCTCCTCTCCTGATCAGATCTATAACTCAGGGGGAGCTTTAACAACATCACAAAATCCATTAGTCTTCTCAGAGGATTGAGACAGAGAAGACAATATCAATTTTATTTTCCTTAAATGTGTACAAGGTTATAACTCCCTTCAAAAGTTAACCCTTTTGTTTTTCAATCTACTGATCAAAAGACCTGGTTTCATTTTTGGGCACCTGATCAAAAGCTGAAAGGGCTGCTAGATCTCCCTTAGAAACTATATCTTGTCGTGACAGGGCACCTGATCAAAAAACTGTGGTGACAGGGCACCTGAACAAAAACCTGTAGTGGCAGGGCACCTAATCAAAAACCTGTAGTGGATTCCTACCAGGGTGGTAGAAGAGTGGATGTACCCAGGTTTATTGGTGAACCACAATAAATTTTTTTTTGTCGTCTGGTCGTGCTCTACTTTCTTATTTGCTGTGCTGTGATATTTTATTTTCTTTTCTTGTATATATGTATATCACCTATTTTAATCCGCTGTAAAAACAACTTAAAGTTTTTAAAATACTATATTTACCCCCCTTTAGAGTTAGTTAGATCAATCCCTCGCATCTGATGTTGATGCACGAAAACACATGGGGGGTCGAGCACAACCAGCTAACTGTTCGATCACAGGGGGAATAGGGAGACTGCGAGTAGCGATCTACTAAGCGGATGAGAGCTGGAAGAAGAGCAGGGCCGTGAACCACAGCAACAACAGACTTCGCCCGTCGCGGCCTGAATGCCTCTCTTGCGACGGGCTTTCCCTTGATTGAAGAAGGATCTAGTTACAAGTGAAAGGAAAAGACTGAGGGAAACAGAGCAAGGGGAGTCCGCAAGGCACAGGATTCGAGTCCGCAGCCTGTAACAAGTAGGCTCCTGGGTCCGAGTCAGCGTGCCTTGAGTGCACCACCTCCCCCATATTTATAGGATAGGGGGCCTGCCCAAACGGGCAGGGCTAAAATAACCGGCTGCCCGGGGTACAGGGGAGAAGGAGGCCGGGCAGCGGTGACGGGAAGCAAAAAGAAAGAACACGCCAGTCCGCACAGAAGTGGCGGACTGGGCTCGCGAGCTGGAGCTTCCACTGCTGCTGGGTGCGGCCACTGGAGGGCGGCGGCCTGGGCGGACGAGATACTGCGTCCGCCGCTGGAGAACCTGTTACCCAAAGCACCGGCGGACTGAGCGGACTGGTGGTCCTTACGTCCGTTGCTGGAGTATCACCCTTGGCGCCCGACTAGTGACAGTGCCTGACTGGGCGGCGGACAAATCCTGTCTGCGCCTGCTGAATGGGGGGCTTTGGAATCTTGCAGTATGTTGCGGACTGAGGGGTTAACATAATCCCCGCACATTTTTAAGTTTCCAGAAAACTTCGAAAATGTTCTCTTAACCGTCGAGTCCGCAAACCTCGAAAACGCCGCCAACGCTATAAATATCGCTGGAGGGTCTGGATCTGCTGAGAATCTCGATCGACACGGGGCGCTATTCACCACTTGCGGTCTCCACCTTCCAGTCCGGCATGGCTAGGCTTGGAGCTTTCTTATCTAGCATACTGCAAAAGGCGACCTGGAGCATACAACGCCTATGAAGACCAAAAGATTGTAAAGAGGTCGACAAGAAAAGATCCTGTCCGCTCCACAGGAGAGAGTTCCCAGGGCCAGAAGCCAGCGGAGAAAGCAGTCCGCCATGTCGATGTGTCTGCTCGCGGGGATGCCGTAGTCGACGCCGAACCATTGAGGAGCGAGAAGATGGCAACCTTGTCGGACTCCGCCCCTTCTCAGAAAACCGCAACCTCGGCGGACACTGCTGGCGAACACATGGAGACTGACATATCCTCCCCAATGCCTCGGTGCAAATTGTTGACTTGGACGAAGAAGACCGGCGGACTGAGGTAGAGGACGACGCGCCCTCAAAGGGATTGTCTGCTGTGAATCCTGAACCTGTCCGCGCTGACCAGCCCGATTTAGGGGGGTCCGCCGCGGATGCTGCTGAGAAGACCGCCAAGAAGAAGAAGAGGAAGAGAGACGGAGCGACCGTCGCCGAGCGGTTGAGAAGAAGCTTCGCGCAATGAAGGAGAAGAACGTCTCTAAGCGGACTGGGGCAGCGGACTTACAAAACACAGGCCGCACGCGAAAAAGAAGTTCCAGACGGCGATCTGGTTACTCCGGAGGCCCAAATCCAGGGAGAGAATTCCCTCTCAACGGTCAGTCTTTCCACGGATGAGATATTTGATTCCATAGACGTCGATCAACTTGACTTAATCCAGGACTCCTTGCTGGTTGTGCTGCAGCAGAATGAGGCGAAAACTACTGGAGATAAGGGTGACGAACTCCCTTCCTTGTCCGCTGCGGAGGAAGAGGAGAGGGAGAGGCTGAAGGAGAAGATAGAGGAGCAAAAGAAGCAAATCGTCGCTCATGTTGCTGCGGTTGGGGCGGCCTCGAAGCAGGCCGCGGCGGACAAAGCCGCTGAGGACCTGCGGGTTGCCGCGGAGCTGCTGCGGTCAGGTAAACTTCAGCCTGCGCCTAAATATTTTCAGCGCAAGTGGCTTTACAGGTCGCCGCCGCGGAAATCGAATCCAGTCAAGATTATCACGGAGACGGACGATATTGTAGTGTCGACGAGCTCTGCTGCTGAGAAAAGGGCTAAGGTCCACCGCGAATGGAAAAAGCGGTTAAGCGCCTTTGACCCGGAGCGGGCAAGGCGGCCAATCATCTTCGATAGTCGGAAACTCGCTGCCGCTATATCTAAAAGTGATATTTTATCCTTTCTTTTAGTCCGCCGCGAACTGCCTTTGAATGCGAAGTTGACTTTATTTGTTGCAGGTAGAAAGTCGCTGTCGGGCTCGATTGAGAGTGGCGAGATCGTGGTCACACCCAACACTGGTGCCGACGCGGTCTCACACGTGGAGTCCGCGGAAGATGAGCCGCCCAGCCTGAGCACGATAAAAGAGTTAGAGAAGAAATTTGAAGCTGAAATGCAATGTGTCAAAGCAGAGTTAGAGAAAGCGGCGGAGCGCGAGAGGGGGCGTCCGCGGCGCGCGAGAAAGCGTCCGCGGAACGCGAGAAGGCCCTCAAAGACCAGGTCGCCAGCATCTCGCGGGCGCTGGAGAGGTCTGAAAGGGAAAAGAAAAGGCTCGCGGATGACGTCCGATACTACAGAGGCAAGCACTTGGCGTCGGCTCGTGAAGGAAAGGAGAAGCGGACTGCTGAAGTCGTTAAGCAGAGGCCGCGAGCGTCAGATCGCATTCCTCCTGAGATCGCAGCACCGGCAGGTGGTGTCCCACATGCTGCGGATGAGGAGCCAAGGCCGGCAGCGGAGCCAATGGTGCCTCTCAGCCGGGTAGACCGGGAAGCCACCCACATGCACCGGACCATCAATGTCATCCACCACCACCTCTGTCGTGTGTATAGTGAAATTCTTCAGATAAGCGATCAGGCGGCTCATCTATGCCGGGATAGGACGGAGAAGTGAACTGAAAACAGGGACCGCTGAGTCCGCGGTGCTTATTTTTTATGTTGAATTTGTATAATTCTGTATAATTGCGCTGCGAACAATGTTGTGTGACGTGTGTGATTGAACTTTTATTGCGATCTTATGCGGACTCAAATTATAAATCCGCAATTTTATGGTGCTATCCTTGGCTTGATCTGTGGCGGACTGTGCGGACTAGCGCTGTGCCCGCTTCTTGTTAACCTGCAGGTGGGAAAATACGCGACTTGGGATGCACGGATAGGAAACTGCACCGGCCACAACTTGGTTCTGAATTTCCCTTGGAATGTTAATTTGCCTTTGTATCCGCGTTATCTGTTTGGCTGCTTTTTAATTCTTTGCGGACTGTGCGGATTGAACATGCGACCTGCGCGGACTGGCCAAAAGGCTGTCAGAAACTTTATCTATAAATACTGCCTTCTGCTTTCTCTATGTAGGAAATTGCTGAAGTAAACAGAATCCTGCGGCCTGTAACATGGTGTCCGCGCGCACTGATGCTGCAGTCGCCTTCCATTCTGCCGATCACAGAAAATGTACTTTGACGGAGGCTGACTTGGCTGCCTTCGTCGAAAAGAATATGGCGGACTCAAACATACTTGTCCGCCTACCCGCCCATCAGGAAAGGTTGAATTTCTCTCGACGGCGACCCAGATCGCCATTCCCGTTGACCACTTCGATAGCGGATTCAAGTTCCCGCTCTTATGGGAGTTTGCTGCAATCTTTGAGCACTACGGGCTGGTGCCCGGCCAGCTCGCGCCGAATACCCTTGCCTCGATCTGCAGCTACATCTCTTACCTGCGATCTGAAAAGATTGCCTTCTCGATGAACATCTTCCGCAAAATATTCTCCGTCCGCTCCATAACTGCCTCCGGAGGTCGCCCCTACAAGGGAGTAATCTACTTCTACTGCAGGGGGATGAAGGTAGCGGGTCTTCCAAATAAGATCCACAACTGGACCTCAAGGTTCCTAATTTTTGAGGGCGACCTTGGGTTCGCGCACACGTATCCGCAGGTGCGCGCGGACTCCGTCTTTAAAAATGTGCAGCTGGACGACCTGGAGTCCGCAATTGTCGAGTTCTTAGCGAACGCCACGCTTGATATCGAATACTACCTTCCGCTGCTGGCAAACTTGGCGGATGTTATGCCTGAGGACAGTAAGTAGTTTAGCAGACTCAGCTTTTGTATCCGCCGCGACCATGTCGTTAAACTCTGGTTCTCTTTTTGCAGCGACCTTGGCGGTGCCCGCCAACTTGCCGCAGACGCCCAGCGGCTTCACTCCTACACAAAGGGAGAAGAAGGAAGCAGTCGCAAAAAAGAGGAAAGAGGAAGGGGATCCCGCAGCGGACTACTCTTCCTCCGAAAGTTTCTCCATGACCGGCTTCGGTATCAGTCAGAGGGACCTTAGGGGGAACCCTATGGTCCACTGGCACAGCAAGAAAAAGCATGTCCGCATATCCACCGCGCTTCCTTCGTGGAGGAGTCCGCGGATAACACGCCACGCTCATATTGCGCTCTCCACGCTTTACGGAAAGCGCAACTTGAGCGACCTCAAGAAGGTGTCCGCCGCCGACCTCCCTCTGCTGGCCTCCCAGGCTTCTGCGAATAGCGCGGTGACAAATCATTATGTTGCCACTCTGGCCAGAGACCTGTTGAGGCAGAATGAACAGCTTCAGAAGGATAACAAAGTGCTAAAGGAAAGGAACGCGCGGATGGGAGAAAGGAATGCTCGGCAAAGAGAGGAGCTGGCGGTGAGTTGCATTTGCCGCGGTCTAGATTTTCTATCCGCCGCGATCTGTCTGATGTTTGTAATTTTGTCTTTCACAGGTCGCCTACGACTTAGAGAACAATAAATTCCAGGTCGCCACGCTCCCTTTTGTGATGGAGACTGTCGAGGTCGCTGTTGAGCGACTTGCCCGCGATGGCCTCATGAAGGAGGGAGTGGTCGGCGTCCCTTTTCTGGAGATCTTCCCTGAGCTGGCCCCTCAGGTCGCAGCGATGGAGAGAGCTAGAAAAGGAAAGGATGTCATTGAGGAAGGTGAAGATGAGGAAGAAGACGACAAAGAAGAAGAAGAAGAAGAGAAAGAAGACGGAGGCTCGCAGGGCGAAGAGCAGGGCGCCAGGGAAAATGCGGACGATGCTGCATCGAGCCGACGAGGAGAGGAGCTGTCCGCCGAGTCCGACACCTCTGCATCTTCCTCTGCTACTGGGAGCTCACATAGCGGGTCCGCCACTAGTACAGGATCAGGTAGCAGCGGGAACAGCTCGGGGGGCTATTCTCCAGATGTCGACATTATCGGTGACAGCCCTGCACCTCCTGAGAAGAGACAGCGGACTGATTGATCAATGCATATGTACATTTTGTAATCTTGTTTTTTGTAAAAAGTGGCGGACGCAAGATTGCAGTCCGCCGAACATATTGAATGATGTAAATTTTTTGATGAAATAGAAAGGATATTTTTTGGCATGTGTGCTTTCTGCAATGCTCTTTTTTCTCCACGCTCACCGCACCGATACTTAGCAGTCCGCACAACACGCTTGATAAACCTGAGCCTTTGCTGATTAGAGAATTATTGTTCCACTTTGGACCAAGAAACTGTCAGGCGGACTCTGTCGAGTTTCACTTGCAGTCCGCATGATACATACATTATTTATAGTGAACCTTGTCGATTAAAGAATTAGACATCAACTCATTCAGTATCCGCCTCAGAGAACAGCCAGCTGATAATAATGCCCGGAGTTATAGTTGTGGTCCGCAAGCCAGACCACACATAATATAAAAGTACATTGATTATTAACTTATCAAACAATGCGAGAATCATTCTGCGGACTGAGCGGATACAGAAAACAATCCACTCATAATAGTGATCAAACTTATATATGAAAATCATTCTGCGAACTGAGCGGATATAGAAGACCAATCCGCTTATAACAGGAATACAAACTTGAATATGTACCCTGCGGACTGAGCGGACACAGAAAACCAATCCACTCATAATAGAAATGATCTATAGCTTGCGACCAGGTGGGCAGGTGAGCCTGAGCGGCATACTTTCCTCACCGGGCTACAAGCTATAAGATCAACCCAAGTCGGCGACTGACCGGATAGAGAAAATCAGTCCGCTAAAGAAAACCAGCTTGCAATCCCAAGGAAACTTCCAAACTGTGCGGATAACGAATCCAGTCCGCCAAAGATAGAAATGATCTATAGCTTGCGACCAGGTGGGCAGGTGAGCTGAGCGGCATACTTTCCTCACCGGGCTACAAGCTATAAGATCAACCCAAGCAGGCGGACTCTGCGGATAGAGAAAATCAGTCCGCCAAAGATATAGAAATGACCTATAACTCGCGACCAGGTGGGAAGGTGAGCCTGAGCGGCATACTTTCCTCACCGGGCTACAAGCTATAAGATCAACCCAAACCGGCGGACTGAGCGGACGCTGAAGACCAGTCCGCAGATAATTCCCTGCGAAGAGCAAGATGCTCACTTGGCGGAACGGTTCCCTGCCCTCTTCCCTGGAGTACAGTCTAAGCTGTGGGTCTCCTGCAGGCACTGCTTGAGGGTACCATGGAGTGTTCGAGAGTTACAAGCTAAGATGACCCGCGTGCAGGTGAGCCGGAACGACATACTTTCCTCATGTGATCATCGAAGTTGTAACAATATCCCTAAAGCGGCATGGTAGAGCTTTACACCCACCTTGCCCTCCATAATGCAAAGGTGGGGTCAGGTACCTGCCGGGATCCGATGTCCAGAATCCAACCGCGCTAGAGCCTGCAAGCTCCCACTACACGGTGCGAAATCTCCTCGCAACACGTGGTCTTCGTGGTGTTACGCTAATGACAACGGCTCTCGGGGAGGTCTAGCTGAACTCGGCGATGTCTCCTGGTGTCAGGGAACCGTTATAGGTCTTTGGGAGAGAGAAAACACTAGAGAAAATGTCAGTATGGATTCTTTGATTAAGAAAATGCATTTGCAAAGGAAGCATAAGAAAGAAAAAGGGAGTTCGGGTGTAGAACCGTTTTTGAAATCTCTCTTAGCGCCTTATCTGTTATGATTACAACAAAACACTCGAAGAAGTGTTAGCAAGCAGTTTCTATTCATAATAGTTCTTGAAGAGGATACACAAAGTAGAAAAAGGAGGTTTTAAGAATAGAACCGCTTGAGATCATCCCCGTTCCAGGTGTGCGGTATATCCTCTCCTTCGTGAGTCTGCAAGCGATAAGCGCCGCTTTTTAATGCTTCTTTGACGACAAAAGGGCCGGCCCAATTTGGATTAAGCTTCCAACTGAACCAGCTCTTGCAGCAGTATCAACCTTCTTTAGAACTAGATCTCCCACTTGGAAATGTTTGATCCTTGTATTCTGATCGAAGTAACGGGCCATCCTCCTTTTGACCTCTTCCTGCCTTATGGCTGCTTGATTTCTGACCTCCTCGATGTGTTCCAAGCTGAACCTCATCTCCTCATTATTCAACTCAGCCCAATCATCGACACCTTCTCTTGCAAGTAGCAGTCTGGGTGACGGGACTTCAAACTCAATCGGGATGAGTGCCTCTGAGCCATGAGAGAGTTTGAAAGGAGTCTCCCCGGTTGCGGATGATGGCGTTGTCCTAAGGGACCAGAGGACTGATGGAAGCTGATCAGCCCAACTGCCCTTGAGATTCTGCACTTTCTTCTTGAGCAAGTTGAGGATCTGCTTGTTGGCAGCTTCCACCTGGCCATTGCTTCGGGGATGATGAACTGATGCAAAACGCATCTCTGTTCCGATCTGCCTGCAAAAATCTATCATCTCTGAGTTGTTGAACTGTGGCCCATTGTCAGTGATTATTGACATTGGTATCCCATGCCGGCAGACAATTTCTCCCCAAATGAAGTTCTTGACGATCTGAGTCGTTGTCTTAGCCAATGCCTTGGCATCGATCCACTTGCTGAAGTAGTCGATCATTACGATGATAAAACCTCGTTACCCGCTTGCCAAGGGAAAAGGACCAATGAGATCCATTCCCCAAACCGCAAAGGGCCAGGAGTTGCAATCGACCTGAGGGACTGAGCTGCTTGGTGCTGAAGCGGAGCAAACTTCTGGCATTGAACACACCTTCTGGCGTAGATCTCTGAGTCTTTCTTCATTGTGGGCCAGAAATACCCTTGCCGCAGGACTCGTCTTTCAAGAGTTCTTGCTCCAGAGTGACTTCCACACTCTCCTGAATGAACTTCTTGCAAAACGGTGTGAGCTTCTTCTTCTGAAACACATCGGGCCATTGTTGAGAGGAAGGTCTTTCTATAAAGGATTCCCGCCACTAGAAAGTAGTGAGCTACTTTTATTCTGAACTTTTTCTTGTCTCTAACTGTATGATGATTATTTTCTGTTGACAGATATAGGATGAATGGGTCCATCCAAGAGGCGCGTTAATCTACTTGCATCAAATCTCCTTCCACCACTGCCAGGCGGAAGAGCTCGGAAGTTGTGCCTCCTGAAGGCATCCCATGCTTAGAGAGAAAATCGGCCTCCTCATTCTCTGTTCTGGGGATATGTTCGATAGTGAAGCTTTTAAACATGCCGACCTCTATTTTCACAAGAGCTAGATATTTTTTCAAGACTGGCTCCCTTGCTTCGAAGTTGCCGAGGACTTGCGACGCCATTACTAGAGAATCGGTTTTGATGTGAACATGATCGATCCCTAATTCCCTTGCGAGCCTCAAGCCTGCTAGCAGAGATTCATATTCAGCCTGGTTGTTGGCTACTGGAAAGTAAAACTTGATGGCCTGCTCCAATTTGACTCCGTTTGGATTGATGAGAACCACTCCTGCTCCAGAAGAACTTCTGCCTGAGGCACCATCAACATAGATGGTCCAAGCCAAAGGTGACCTTTCTGCTTGATCAGAACTGGACTCTGGCATGTCAATCAGAAAATCTGCTAGGACTTGAGCTTTGATGGCTGTCTTGGCACATAAGAAATTTCAAATTCGCTTAGCTCTATTGCCCACTTAGCTAGCCTGCCGGAATGCTCGGGCTTTTCCAACACACCCTTCAAAGGTTGATCGGTGATGACTTGAATTGAATGTGCTTGGAAGTACGGGCGAAGCCTGCGAGCTGACATGACCAGTGCCAAGGCTACCTTCTCCAGGATCGGATACCACGTCTTAGCACTCTTCAGAATATGGCTGACGTAGTAGATTGGGAATTGCTTTCTGCCTTCTTCCCGAAGAAGAACGGAGCTGACGACCTCAGGGCCAACCCCTAGGTACAAGAAAAGAACCTCTCCTGGGCGGGGACTCTGAAGCAGAGGCGATGAGGTGAGCTGCATCTTTAACTGTTCAAAATCCTGGGAGCACTCTTCTGTCCACTCAAACTTGGAAGCACGTCGGAGGGTCTTAAAGAAGGGGGCACTCCTATCTCCAACCCGAGAAAGAAATCTTGCAAGACCTGCTAGCCTTCCCCCTAACTGCTGAACTTCCTTCGGTGAACGAGGGGTAGGCATTTCAAGAATAGCTTTCACCTTGTCAGGATTGGGGGCAAGTCCCTCCGGAGTAAGGAGATGACCAAGAAACTTCCCCTTACTCGCTCCAAAAGTACACTTCAAAGGATTGAGATTCATCTTGTATCTACGCAGAGTAGCGAACGTCTCTGCTAGATCTAGCAAGTGCAGCGAAAACGATTTACTCTTAATCAAGAGATCGTCTACATACACTTCTAGGTTTCTTCCTTTTTGATGGTTAAACACACGGTCCATCATCCGTTGATAGGTCGCGCCAGCATTCTTAAGCCCAAAGGGCAAGACAAGATAGCAATAACATCCATCGTTAGTTATGAACGACGTGTGAGGAACGTCGGGCTTATGCATTCTTATCTGGTGATAACCAGAAAACGCATCTAAAAAACTCATGTAAGAGTATCCTACCGCGGAATCAACTAAAGAATCTATCCGAGGCAGGGGGTAGCAATCTTTAGGACATGCTTTATTAAGTTTTGTAAAGTCTACACACATTCGCCACTTTCCCCCTGGTTTTTTAACCATTACAACATTTGAAATCCAGGTGGGATATTGCACTTCTTTAATAAAATTCGCCTTGAGGAGTTTCGCAACCTCCTCCCTTATTGGTTCTGCAAGCTTTGTTGCCACGTCCCTCTTCTTCTGTTGGATGGGCTTGCAGCTGGGATCAACATTCAGATGGTGGCAAGCTACATCAGGATCCACCCCCGGCATGTCTTCTGCTGACCAGGCAAAGACATCCAGGTTCTTTAGCAGGCAAGAAATCAACTCAGCCTTTTGATCTTTAGGTAGCTCCGAGTTGATGGAGAGTTTCCTCTCCTCCCCTTCAGCAATGGGGACTCCTTGTGTCACCTGGGCAGGTTCCAGGTGAGCACCTTCATCAGCAGCAACTTTCGAACTGGAAGAGGCTTCTGCAGCTTCTGCTGGAGCAAGGGAAGCTTCAACCATGTTGACAGTGCGGACGTAGCACTCCCTTGCTCTCCTTGGGTCGCTCCTGACCCGGCACATCCTCCCATCGGCAAAGAACTTGATGGCGAGGTGATAAGTGGAAATCACTGCTTGGTACTTGTTCAGCAGGGGCCTGCCGAAGATGGCATGGTAGCTGCTGGGGGCGTCGACCACTATGAACTGTATCTGCTTTGTTGCCCCTCCAAGCTTCACTGGCAAGGTGATGCTGCCCTCCACCTCTTTCCTCTCTCCTGAGAATCCATAGAGCGGCCCCTCAGTGGAAAGCAGAGGCTTTCCGGTCCTCAGGGCCTCAAAAGTAGACTTAAAGAGGAGGTTGACTGAACTGCCCGTGTCGACCAGAATCCTATCCACTATGAAGTCCCCAATACCTGCCTGGATTACGACTGCATCATCAAATGGATTGGCTGTTCGAGGAAGATCTTCTGGACCAAAGGTGACGACTTCCCTCGGAGGAGCAACGGAAGAAGAGGCCACCTCTGCCTGGGTGACCCTTGAAATTGATGACTTCTGGGTGGACTCGGTCCCAGCTCCACCATGGATGAAGAAGAGGCGTCCCAGAATCCCCTCATCATTTGCATCGAAGCACTCTACCGGGACGTTGATTGGCCCCAGACGGCCTTCATCTTCTATATCCACGCATTCTTGGTATGCCTCGGCTACCTCTTTGCCCTTCGAGGTGGATGGCTTCGACGAGGAAGGAGAATCCTTCTTGGTCAGGTCAATCTTGCCCTCAGCAAGCAACTTATCAATCAGCGCACGAAGGGCCTTGCATTCCTCAGTCAGATGACCCTTTTCCTTGTGGAACTGGCAGTATTGCGAATTATTCCTCGGCTTCCACAGCTTCTGAGGCTCTTGCCTCTTTTCTTCTGATCTCCTTTGCAGGATCTGGATGACTTCGTCAAGGTCCAGATCTGCAGGGTCCTCCATGGGACTTTCTTCATATTGGCACGGGGCAGGCAAGGCTGCCTGCTGGAGGATGGGAATAGCTTGCAAAGGAACGGCGGGAGTGGCGGCCAACGACAGTCTCTGCTCATGAAACTGTTGATGGCCTTGGAAAGGTTTTTTGTTGCGGAAGTTCCTGCCTCTTTGAGACGGAGGCTGGAAGTCTGGACGAGGGGGCCTGCCACGAGAGGAAGAAGCGGAGGCATCCCTTCCTTCAGCCTTGGCTGTCAGGGATGAAACATAGGTCGGATTGGCATTTTCCCCTTCTATGAAACGGTTGACCATGGCGATCAACTCCTGATAAGTCTCGGGAGCCTTGGTCGTTGCTTTAAACTTCAGAGGGCCTTCCCGGAGGCCATGGATCAAGGCAACTTTATAATAGTCGGGGTTCACATTCCTCACCCCCTGAATTTCTCTTTGGAAGCAATCAACGAATCGTGCCACCGATTCGTTATCCCTCTGCTTGATCTCAAATAGGGCAGCTGGCCCATTCTTCCTCTTCCTTGAGGTAGCAAACCTCAGCAGTAACTGGCTACGAAGCTCGGCAAAAGAAGAGATAGTGCCCGAAGGCAGCTCATGGAACCATTCTCTCGCTTGCCCTTCGAGAGTGGTAACCAGCAATTTACACTTAATCGCATCTGAGAGGCATCTTAAAGCAACTGCCCCCTCAAATGCCTGGAGGTGAGAAACGGGATCTGTCGCTCCTATATAGAACGGGATGCACGGCTCCCTGAAGTTGCTCGGGGCCGATTCCCATCGAATTCGGTCAACAAAGGGAGACGGGGTGTCAAACTCTGCAGGATAGAAAGGGCGGACTGGAGCCGAGGAGTCCGCGGGCTCGGCGGACTGGCGGTCAGCAAAGTGAAGTTGGCGGGCAGGAGTGCCCCTAGCAGCTTCTCTGAAGAACTCTCTGAAAGCAAACTCTTCCTCTTGAGGGCGCAGAGGGGCTGCGGTCTGAGCAGGGTTCCGAGGAGTTTCTAGTGACTGCCGAAGCAGAGTTCGGCGAGCTGGGGTCTGGCGGACTGGCGAGTTCGCTGGGTCCGCTGCGGCCTGAGGTGCAAGCCGCTGGGCCAAAGCAAGCAGAGCTTGGCTGATTGTGTCAAGACGCTGGTCGGTCTGCCGGCGAGACTGCTCGGCCTCAAGGCGAGCTTGCTCAATCGCGTCCCAAAGGGAGTCTTCTGAAGAGCTAGAGCGATCTGAAGAGCGGGCTCTGCGGTCTGACATCTTTCGTCCGCTGATTTCAAAACACTACTCGGATCTGAAGATCGCGTGTTAACTGTTGATGCACGAAAACATAAGGGGGGTCGAGCACAACCAGCTAACTGTTCGATCACAGGGGGAATAGGGAGACTGCGAGTAGCGATCTACTAAGCGGATGAGAGCTGGAAGAAGAGCAGGGCCGTGAACCACGGCAACAACAGACTTCGCCCGTCGCGGCCTGAATGCCTCTCTTGCGACGGGCTTTCCCTTGATTGAAGAAGGATCTAGTTACAAGTGAAAGGAAAAGACTGAGGGAAACAGAGCAAGGGGGAGTCCGCAAGGCACATGATTCGAGTCCGCAGCCTGTAACAAGTAGGCTCCTGGGTCCGAGTCAGCGTGCCTTGAGTGCACCACCTCCCCCCTATTTATAGGATAGGGGGCCTGCCCAAACGGGCAGGGCTAAAATAACCGGCTGCCCGGGGTACAGGATAACCGGGCAGCGGTGACGGGAAGCAAAAAGAAAGAACACGCCAGTCCGCACAGAAGTGGCGGACTGGGCTCGCGAGCTGGAGCTTCCACTGCTGCTGGGTGCGCCCACTGGAGGGCGGCGGCCTGGGCGGACGAGATACTGCGTCCGCCGCTGGAGAACCTGTTACCCAAAGCACCGGCGGACTGAGCGGACTGGTCCTTGCGTCCGTTGCTGGAGTATCACCCTTGGCGCCCGACTAGTGACAGTGCCTGACTGGGCGGCGGACAAATCCTGTCTGCGCCTGCTGAATGGGGGGCTTTGGAATCTTGCAGTATGTTGCGGACTGAGGGGTTAACATAATCCCCGCACATTTTTAAGTTTCCAGAAAACTTCGAAAATGTTCTCTTAACCGTCGAGTCCGCAAACCTCGAAAACGCCGCCAACGCTATAAATATCGCTGGAGGGTCTGGATCTGCTGAGAATCTCGATCGACACGGGGCGCTATTCACCACTTGCGGTCTCCACCTTCCAGTCCGGCATGGCTAGGCTTGGAGCTTTCTTATCTAGCATTACTGCAAAAGGCGACCTGGAGCATACAACGCCTATGAAGACCAAAAAGATTGTAAAGAGGTCGACAAGAAAAGATCCTGTCCGCTCCACAGGAGAGAGTTCCCAGGGCCAGAAGCCAGCGGAGAAAGCAGTCCGCCATGTCGATGTGTCTGCTCGCGGGGATGCCGTAGTCGACGCCGAACCATTGAGGAGCGAGAAGATGGCAACCTTGTCGGACTCCGCCCCTTCTCAGAAAACCGCAACCTCGGCGGACACTGCTGGCGAACACATGGAGACTGACATATCCTCCCCCAATGCCTCGGTGCAAATTGTTGACTTGGACGAAGAAGACCGGCGGACTGAGGTAGAGGACGACGCGCCCTCAAAGGGATTGTCTGCTGTGAATCCTGAACCTGTCCGCGCTGACCAGCCCGATTTAGGGGGGTCCGCCGCGGATGCTGCTGAGAAGACCGCCAAGAAGAAGAAGAGGAAGAGAGACGGAGCGACCGTCGCCGAGCGGGTTGAGAAGAAGCTTCGCGCAATGAAGGAGAAGAACGTCTCTAAGCGGACTGGGGCAGCGGACTTACAACACAGGCCGCGCGAAAAAGAAGTTCCAGACGGCGATCTGGTTACTCCGGAGGCCCAAATCCAGGGAGAGAATTCCCTCTCAACGGTCAGTCTTTCCACGGATGAGATATTTGATTCCATAGACGTCGATCAACTTGACTTAATCCAGGACTCCTTGCTGGTTGTGCTGCAGCAGAATGAGGCGGAAACTACTGGAGATAAGGGTGACGAACTCCCTTCCTTGTCCGCTGCGGAGGAGGAGGAGAGGGAGAGGCTGAAGGAGAAGATAGAGGAGCAAAAGAAGCAAATCGTCGCTCATGTTGCTGCGGTTGGGGCGGCCTCGAAGCAGGCCGCGGCGGACAAAGCCGCTGAGGACCTGCGGGTTGCCGCGGAGCTGCTGCGGTCAGGTAAACTTCAGCCTGCGCCTAAATATTTTCAGCGCAAGTGGCTTTACAGGTCGCCGCCGCGGAAATCGAAGCCAGTCAAGATTATCACGGAGACGGACGATATTGTAGTGTCGACGAGCTCTGCTGCTGAGAAAAGGGCTAAGGTCCACCGCGAATGGAAAAAGCGGTTAAGCGCCTTTGACCCGGAGCGGGCAAGGCGGCCAATCATCTTCGATAGTCGGAAACTCGCTGCCGCTATATCTAAAAGTGATCTTTTATCCTTTCTTTTAGTCCGCCGCGAACTGCCTTTGAATGCGAAGTTGACTTTATTTGTTGCAGGTAGAAAGTCGCTGTCGGGCTCCATTGAGAGTGGCGAGATCGTGGTCACACCCAACACTGGTGCCGACGCGGTCTCACACGTGGAGTCCGCGGAAGATGAGCCGCCCAGCCTGAGCACGATAAAAGAGTTAGAGAAGAAATTTGAAGCTGAAATGCAATGTGTCAAAGCAGAGTTAGAGAAAGCGGCGGAGCGCGAGAGGGCGTCCGCGGCGCGCGAGAAAGCGTCCGCGGAACGCGAGAAGGCCCTCAAAGACCAGGTCGCCAGCATCTCGCGGGCGCTGGAGAGGTCTGAAAGGGAAAAGAAAAGGCTCGCGGATGACGTCCGATACTACAGAGGCAAGCACTTGGCGTCGGCTCGTGAAGGAAAGGAGAAGCGGACTGCTGAAGTCGCTAAGCAGAGGCCGCGGGCGTCAGATCGCATTCCTCCTGAGATCGCGGCACCGGTAGGTGGTGTCCCACATGCTGCGGATGAGGAGCCAAGGCCGGCAGCGGATCCAATGGTGCCTCTCAGCCGGGTAGACCGGGAAGCCACCCACATGCACCGGACCATCAATGTCATCCACCACCACCTCTGTCGTGTGTATAGTGAAATTCTTCAGATAAGCGATCAGGCGGCTCATCTATGCCGGGATAGGACGGAGAAGTGAACTGAAAACAGGGACCGCTGAGTCCGCGGTGCTTATTTTTTATGTTGAATTT
Organism: Platanthera guangdongensis; assembly: GCA_039583875.1. NCBI lineage: Eukaryota > Viridiplantae > Streptophyta > Magnoliopsida > Asparagales > Orchidaceae > Platanthera > Platanthera guangdongensis. Next base: position 119,329,977 of record CM077150.1, on the reverse strand, counting down.
GTATAATTCTGTATAATTGCGCTGCGAACAATGTTGTGTGACGTGTGTGATTGAACTTTTATTGCGATCTTATGCGGACTCAAATTATAAATCCGCAATTTTATGGTGCTATCCTTGGCTTGATCTGTGGCGGACTGTGCGGACTAGCGCTGTGCCCGCTTCTTGTTAACCTGCAGGTGGGAAAATACGCGACTTGGGCGGATAGGAAACTGCACCGGCCACAACTTGGTTCTGAATTTCCCTTGGAATGTTAATTTGCCTTTGTATCCGCGTTATCTGTTTGGCTGCTTTTTTAATTCTTTGCGGACTGTGCGGATTGAACATGCGACCTGCGCGGACTGGCCAAAAGGCTGTCAGAAACTTTATCTATAAATACTGCCTTCTGCTTTCTCTATGTAGGAAATTGCTGAAGTAAACAGAATCCTGCGGCCTGTAACATGGTGTCCGCGCGCACTGATGCTGCAGTCGCCTTCCATTCTGCCGATCACAGAAAATGTACTTTGACGGAGGCTGACTTGGCTGCCTTCGTCGAAAAGAATATGGCGGACTCAAACATACTTGTCCGCCTACCCGCCCATCAGGAAAGGTTGAATTTCTCGACGGCGACCCAGATCGCCATTCCCGTTGACCACTTCGATAGCGGATTCAAGTTCCCGCTCTTATGGGAGTTTGCTGCAATCTTTGAGCACTACGGGCTGGTGCCCGGCCAGCTCGCGCCGAATACCCTTGCCTCGATCTGCAGCTACATCTCTTACCTGCGATCTGAAAAGATTGCCTTCTCGATGAACATCTTCCGCAAAATATTCTCCGTCCGCTCCATAACTGCCTCCGGAGGTCGCCCCTACAAGGGAGTAATCTACTTCTACTGCAGGGGGATGAAGGTAGTGGGTCTTCCAAATAAGATCCACAACTGGACCTCAAGGTTCCTAATTTTTGAGGGCGACCTTGGGTTCGCGCACACGTATCCGCAGGTGCGCGCGGACTCCGTCTTTAAAAATGTGCAGCTGGACGACCTGGAGTCCGCAATTGTCGAGTTCTTAGCGAACGCCAGGCTTGATATCGAATACTACCTTCCGCTGCTGGCAAACTTGGCGGATGTTATGCCTGAGGACAGTAAGTAGTTTAGCAGACTCAGCTTTTGTATCCGCCGCGACCATGTCGTTAAACTCTGGTTCTCTTTTTGCAGCGACCTTGGCGGTGCCCGCCAACTTGCCGCAGACGCCCAGCGGCTTCACTCCTACACAAAGGGAGAAGAAGGAAGCAGTCGCAAAAAAGAGGAAAGAGGAAGGGGATCCCGCAGCGGACTACTCTTCCTCCGAAAGTTTCTCCATGACCGGCTTCGGTATCAGTCAGAAGGACCTTAGGGGGAACCCTATGGTCCACTGGCACAGCAAGAAAAAGCATGTCCGCCTATCCACCGCGCTTCCTTCGTGGAGGAGTCCGCGGATAACACGCCACGCTCATATTGCGCTCTCCACGCTTTACGGAAAGCGCAACTTGAGCGACCTCAAGAAGGTGTCCGCCGCCGACCTCCCTCTGCTGGCCTCCCAGGCTTCTGCGAACAGCGCGGTGACAAATCATTATGTTGCCACTCTGGCCAGAGACCTGTTGAGGCAGAATGAACAGCTTCAGAAGGATAACAAAGTGCTAAACGAAAGGAACGCGCGGATGGGAGAAAGGAATGCTCGGCAAAGAGAGGAGCTGGCGGTGAGTTGCATTTGCCGCGGTCTAGATTTTCTATCCGCCGCGATCTGTCTGATGTTTGTAATTTTGTCTTTCACAGGTCGCTTACGACTTAGAGAACAATAAATTCCAGGCCGCCACGCTCCCTTTTGTGATGGAGACTGTCGAGGTCGCTGTTGAGCGACTTGCCCGCGATGGCCTCATGAAGGAGGGAGTGGTCGGCGTCCCTTTTCTGGAGATCTTCCCTGAGCTGGCCCCTCAGGTCGCAGCGATGGAGAGAGCTAGAAAAGGAAAGGATGTCATTGAGGAAGGTGAAGATGAGGAAGAAGACGACAAAGAAGAAGAAGAAGAAGAGAAAGAAGACGGAGGCTCGCAGGGCGAAGAGCAGGGCGCCAGGGAAAATGCGGACGATGCTGCATCGAGCCGACGAGGAGAGGAGCTGTCCGCCGAGTCCGACACCTCTGCATCTTCCTCTGCTACTGGGAGCTCGCATAGCGGGTCCGCCACTAGTACAGGATCAGGTAGCAGCGGGAACAGCTCGGGGGGCTATTCTCCAGATGTCGACATTATCGGTGACAGCCCTGCACCTCCTGAGAAGAGACAGCGGACTGATTGATCAATGCATATGTACATTTTGTAATCTTGTTTTTTGTAAAAAGTGGCGGACGCAAGATTGCAGTCCGCCGAACATATTGAATGATGTAAATTTTTTGATGAAATAGAAAGGATATTTTTTGGCATGTGTGCTTTCTGCAATGCTCTTTTTTCTCCACGCTCACCGCACCGATACTTAGCAGTCCGCACAACACGCTTGATAAACCTGAGCCTTTGCTGATTAGAGAATTATTGTTCCACTTTGGACCAAGAAACTGTCAGGCGGACTCTGTCGAGTTTCACTTGCAGTCCGCATGATACATACATTATTTATAGTGAACCTTGTCGATTAAAGAATTAGACATCAACTCATTCAGTATCCGCCTCAGAGAACAGCCAGCTGATAATAATGCCCGGAGTTATAGTTGTGGTCCGCAAGCCAGACCACACATAATATAAAAGTACATTGATTATTAACTTATCAAACAATGCGAGAATCGTTCTGCGGACTGAGCGGATACAGAAAACCAATCCACTCATAATAGTGATCAAACTTATATATGAAAATCATTCTGCGAACTGAGCGGATATAGAAGACCAATCCGCTTATAACAGGAATACAAACTTGAATATGTACCCTGCGGACTGAGCGGACACAGAAAACCAATCCACTCATAATAGAAATGATCTATAGCTTGCGACCAGGTGGGCAGGTGAGCCTGAGCGGCATACTTTCCTCACCGGGCTACAAGCTATAAGATCAACCCAAGTCGGCGGACTGACCGGATAGAGAAAATCAGTCCGCTAAAGAAAACCAGCTTGCAATCCCAAGGAAACTTCCAAACTGTGCGGATAACGAATCCAGTCCACCAAAGATAGAAATGATCTATAGCTTGCGACCAGGTGGGCAGGTGAGCTTGAGCGGCATACTTTCCTCACCGGGCTACAAGCTATAAGATCAACCCAAGCAGGCGGACTCTGCGGATAGAGAAAATCAGTCCGCCAAAGATATAAAAATGACCTATAACTCGCGACCAGGTGGGAAGGTGAGCCTGAGCGGCATACTTTCCTCACCGGGCTACAAGCTATAAGATCAACCCAAACCGGCGGACTGAGCGGACGCTGAAGACCAGTCCGCAGATAATTCCCTGCGAAGAGCAAGATGCTCACTTGGCGGAACGGTTCCCTGCCCTCTTCCCTGGAGTACAGTCTAAGCTGTGGGTCTCCTGCAGGCACTGCTTGAGGGTACCATGGAGTGTTCGAGAGTTACAAGCTAAGATGACCCGCGTGCAGGTGAGCCGGAACGACATACTTTCCTCATGTGATCATCGAAGTTGTAACAATATCCCTAAAGCGGCATGGTAGAGCTTTACACCCACCTTGCCCTCCATAATGCAAAGGTGGGGTCAGGTACCTGCCGGGATCCGATGTCCAGAATCCAACCGCGCTAGAGCCTGCAAGCTCCCACTACACGGTGCGAAATCTCCTCGCAACACGTGGTCTTCGTGGTGTTACGCTAATGACAACGGCTCTCGGGGAGGTCTAGCTGAACTCGGCGATGTCTCCTGGTGTCAGGGAACCGTTATAGGTCTTTGGGAGAGAGAAAACACTAGAGAAAATGTCAGTATGGATTCTTTGATTAAGAAAATGCATTTGCAAAGGAAGCATAAGAAAGAAAAAAGGGAGTTCGGGTGTAGAACCGTTTTTGAAATCTCTCTTAGCGCCTTATCTGTTATGATTACAACAAAACACTCGAAGAAGTGTTAGCAAGCAGTTTCTATTCATAATAGTTCTTGAAGAGGATACACAAAGTAGAAAAAGGAGGTTTTAAGAATAGAACCGCTTGAGATCATCCCCGTTCCAGGTGTGCGGTATATCCTCTCCTTCGTGAGTCTGCAAGCGATAAGCGCCGCTTTTTAATGCTTCTTTGACGACAAAAGGGCCGGCCCAATTTGGATTAAGCTTTCCAACTGAACCAGCTCTTGCAGCAGTATCAACCTTCTTTAGAACTAGATCTCCCACTTGGAAATGTTTGATCCTTGTATTCTGATCGAAGTAACGGGCCATCCTCCTTTTGACCTCTTCCTGCCTTATGGCTGCTTGATTTCTGACCTCCTCGATGTGTTCCAAGCTGAACCTCATCTCCTCATTATTCAACTCAGCCCAATCATCGACACCTTCTCTTGCAAGTAGCAGTCTGGGTGACGGGACTTCAAACTCAATCGGGATGAGTGCCTCTGAGCCATGAGAGAGTTTGAAAGGAGTCTCCCCGGTTGCGGATGATGGCGTTGTCCTAAGGGACCAGAGGACTGATGGAAGCTGATCAGCCCAACTGCCCTTGAGATTCTGCACTTTCTTCTTGAGCAAGTTGAGGATCTGCTTGTTGGCAGCTTCCACCTGGCCATTGCTTCGGGATGATGAACTGATGCAAAACGCATCTCTGTTCCGATCTGCCTGCAAAAATCTATCATCTCTGAGTTGTTGAACTGTGGCCCATTGTCAGTGATTATTGACATTGGTATCCCATGCCGGCAGACAATTTCTCCCCAAATGAAGTTCTTGATGATCTGAGTCGTTGTCTTAGCCAATGCCTTGGCATCGATCCACTTGCTGAAGTAGTCGATCATTACGATGATAAAACCTCGTTACCCGCTTGCCAAGGGAAAAGGACCAATGAGATCCATTCCCCAAACCGCAAAGGGCCAAGGAGTTGCAATCGACCTGAGGGACTGAGCTGCTTGGTGCTGAAGCGGAGCAAACTTCTGGCATTGAACACACCTTCTGGCGTAGATCTCTGAGTCTTTCTTCATTGTGGGCCAGAAATACCCTTGCCGCAGGACTCGTCTTTCAAGAGTTCTTGCTCCAGAGTGACTTCCACACTCTCCTGAATGAACTTCTTGCAAAACGGTGTGAGCTTCTTCTTCTGAAACACATCGGGCCATGGTTGAGAGGAAGGTCTTTCTATAAAGGATTCCCGCCACTAGAAAGTAGTGAGCTACTTTTATTCTGAACTTTTTCTTGTCTCTAACTGTATGATGATTATTTTCTGTTGACAGATATAGGATGAATGGGTCCATCCAAGAGGCGCGTTAATCTACTTGCATCAAATCTCCTTCCACCACTGCCAGGCGGAAGAGCTCGGAAGTTGTGCCTCCTGAAGGCATCCCATGCTTAGAGAGAAAATCGGCCTCCTCATTCTCTGTTCTGGGGATATGTTCGATAGTGAAGCTTTTAAACATGCCGACCTCTATTTTCACAAGAGCTAGATATTTTTTCAAGACTGGCTCCCTTGCTTCGAAGTTGCCGAGGACTTGCGACGCCATTACTAGAGAATCGGTTTTGATGTGAACATGATCGATCCCTAATTCCCTTGCGAGCCTCAAGCCTGCTAGCAGAGATTCATATTCAGCCTGGTTGTTGGCTACTGGAAAGTAAAACTTGATGGCCTGCTCCAATTTGACTCCGTTTGGATTGATGAGAACCACTCCTGCTCCAGAAGAACTTCTGCCTGAGGCACCATCAACATAGATGGTCCAAGCCAAAGGTGACCTTTCTGCTTGATCAGAACTGGACTCTGGCATGTCAATCAGAAAATCTGCTAGGACTTGAGCTTTGATGGCTGTCTTGGGCACATAAGAAATTTCAAATTCGCTTAGCTCTATTGCCCACTTAGCTAGCCTGCCGGAATGCTCGGGCTTTTCCAACACACCCTTCAAAGGTTGATCGGTGATGACTTGAATTGAATGTGCTTGGAAGTACGGGCGAAGCCTGCGAGCTGACATGACCAGTGCCAAGGCTACCTTCTCCAGGATCGGATACCACGTCTTAGCACTCTTCAGAATATGGCTGACGTAGTAGATTGGGAATTGCTTTCTGCCTTCTTCCCGAAGAAGAACGGAGCTGACGACCTCAGGGCCAACCCCTAGGTACAAGAAAAGAACCTCTCCTGGGCGGGGACTCTGAAGCAGAGGCGATGAGGTGAGCTGCATCTTTAACTGTTCAAAATCCTGGGAGCACTCTTCTGTCCACTCAAACTTGGAAGCACGTCGGAGGGTCTTAAAGAAGGGGGCACTCCTATCTCCAACCCGAGAAAGAAATCTTGCAAGACCTGCTAGCCTTCCCCCTAACTGCTGAACTTCCTTCGGTGAACGAGGGGTAGGCATTTCAAGAATAGCTTTCACCTTGTCAGGATTGGGGGCAAGTCCCTCCGGAGTAAGGAGATGACCAAGAAACTTCCCCTTACTCGCTCCAAAAGTACACTTCAAAGGATTGAGATTCATCTTGTATCTACGCAGAGTAGCGAACGTCTCTGCTAGATCTAGCAAGTGCAGCGAAAACGATTTACTCTTAATCAAGAGATCGTCTACATACACTTCTAGGTTTCTTCCTTTTTGATGGTTAAACACACGGTCCATCATCCGTTGATAGGTCGCGCCAGCATTCTTAAGCCCAAAGGGCAAGACAAGATAGCAATAACATCCATCGTTAGTTATGAACGACGTGTGAGGAACGTCGGGCTTATGCATTCTTATCTGGTGATAACCAGAAAACGCATCTAAAAAACTCATGTAAGAGTATCCTACCGCGGAATCAACTAAAGAATCTATCCGAGGCAGGGGGTAGCAATCTTTAGGACATGCTTTATTAAGTTTTGTAAAGTCTACACACATTCGCCACTTTCCCCCTGGTTTTTTAACCATTACAACATTTGAAATCCAGGTGGGATATTGCACTTCTTTAATAAAATTCGCCTTGAGGAGTTTCGCAACCTCCTCCCTTATTGGTTCTGCAAGCTTTGTTGCCACGTCCCTCTTCTTCTGTTGGATGGGCTTGCAGCTGGGATCAACATTCAGATGGTGGCAAGCTACATCAGGATCCACCCCCGGCATGTCTTCTGCTGACCAGGCAAAGACATCCAGGTTCTTTAGCAGGCAAGAAATCAACTCAGCCTTTTGATCTTTAGGTAGCTCCGAGTTGATGGAGAGTTTCCTCTCCTCCCCTTCAGCAATGGGGACTCCTTGTGTCACCTGGGCAGGTTCCAGGTGAGCACCTTCATCAGCAGCAACTTTCGAACTGGAAGAGGCTTCTGCAGCTTCTGCTGGAGCAAGGGAAGCTTCAACCATGTTGACAGTGCGGACGTAGCACTCCCTTGCTCTCCTTGGGTCGCTCCTGACCCGGCACATCCTCCCATCGGCAAAGAACTTGATGGCGAGGTGATAAGTGGAAATCACTGCTTGGTACTTGTTCAGCAGGGGCCTGCCGAAGATGGCATGGTAGCTGCTGGGGGCGTCGACCACTATGAACTGTATCTGCTTTGTTGCCCCTCCAAGCTTCACTGGCAAGGTGATGCTGCCCTCCACCTCTTTCCTCTCTCCTGAGAATCCATAGAGCGGCCCCTCAGTGGAAAGCAGAGGCTTTCCGGTCCTCAGGGCCTCAAAAGTAGACTTAAAGAGGAGGTTGACTGAACTGCCCGTGTCGACCAGAATCCTATCCACTATGAAGTCCCCAATACCTGCCTGGATTACGACTGCATCATCAAATGGATTGGCTGTTCGAGGAAGATCTTCTGGACCAAAGGTGACGACTTCCCTCGGAGGAGCAACGGAAGAAGAGGCCACCTCTGCCTGGGTGACCCTTGAAATTGATGACTTCTGGGTGGACTCGGTCCCAGCTCCACCATGGATGAAGAAGAGGCGTCCCAGAATCCCCTCATCATTTGCATCGAAGCACTCTACCGGGACGTTGATTGGCCCCAGACGGCCTTCATCTTCTATATCCACGCATTCTTGGTATGCCTCGGCTACCTCTTTGCCCTTCGAGGTGGATGGCTTCGACGAGGAAGGAGAATCCTTCTTGGTCAGGTCAATCTTGCCCTCAGCAAGCAACTTATCAATCAGCGCACGAAGGGCCTTGCATTCCTCAGTCAGATGACCCTTTTCCTTGTGGAACTGGCAGTATTGCGAATTATTCCTCGGCTTCCACAGCTTCTGAGGCTCTTGCCTCTTTTCTTCTGATCTCCTTTGCAGGATCTGGATGACTTCGTCAAGGTCCAGATCTGCAGGGTCCTCCATGGGACTTTCTTCATATTGGCACGGGGCAGGCAAGGCTGCCTGCTGGAGGATGGGAATAGCTTGCAAAGGAACGGCGGGAGTGGCGGCCAACGACAGTCTCTGCTCATGAAACTGTTGATGGCCTTGGAAAGGTTTTTTGTTGCGGAAGTTCCTGCCTCTTTGAGACGGAGGCTGGAAGTCTGGACGAGGGGGCCTGCCACGAGAGGAAGAAGCGGAGGCATCCCTTCCTTCAGCCTTGGCTGTCAGGGATGAAACATAGGTCGGATTGGCATTTTCCCCTTCTATGAAACGGTTGACCATGGCGATCAACTCCTGATAAGTCTCGGGAGCCTTGGTCGTTGCTTTAAACTTCAGAGGGCCTTCCCGGAGGCCGTGGATCAAGGCAACTTTATAATAGTCGGGGTTCACATTCCTCACCCCCTGAATTTCTCTTTGGAAGAAATCAACGAATCGTGCCACCGATTCGTTATCCCTCTGCTTGATCTCAAATAGGGCAGCTGGCCCATTCTTCCTCTTCCTTGAGGTAGCAAACCTCAGTAGTAACTGGCTACGAAGCTCGGCAAAAGAAGAGATAGTGCCCGAAGGCAGCTCATGGAACCATTCTCTCGCTTGCCCTTCGAGAGTGGTAACCAGCAATTTACACTTAATCGCATCTGAGAGGCATCTTAAAGCAACTGCCCCCTCAAATGCCTGGAGGTGAGAAACGGGATCTGTCGCTCCTATATAGAACGGGATGCACGGCTCCCTGAAGTTGCTCGGGGCCGATTCCCATCAAATTCGGTCAACAAAGGGAGACGGGGTGTCAAACTCTGCAGGATAGAAAGGGCGGACTGGAGCCGAGGAGTCCGCGGGCTCGGCGGACTGGCGGTAAGCAAAGTGAAGTTGGCGGGCAGGAGTGCCCCTAGCAGCTTCTCTGAAGAACTCTCTGAAAGCAAACTCTTCCTCTTGAGGGCGCAGAGGGGCTGCGGTCTGAGCAGGGTTCCGAGGAGTTTCTAGTGACTGCCGAAGCAGAGTTCGGCGAGCTGGGGTCTGGCGGACTGGCGAGTTCGCTGGGTCCGCTGCGGCCTGAGGTGCAAGCCGCTGGGCCAAAGCAAGCAGAGCTTGGCTGATTGTGTCAAGACGCTGGTCGGTCTGCCGGCGAGACTGCTCGGCCTCAAGGCGAGCTTGCTCAATCGCGTCCCAAAGGGAGTCTTCTGAAGAGCTAGAGCGATCTGAAGAGCGGGCTCTGCGGTCTGACATCTTTCGTCCGCTGATTTCAAAACACTACTCGGATCTGAAGATCGCGTGTTAACTGTTGATGCACGAAAACATAAGGGGGGTCGAGCACAACCAGCTAACTGTTCGATCACAGGGGGAATAGGGAGACTGCGAGTAGCGATCTACTAAGCGGATGAGAGCTGGAAGAAGAGCAGGGCCGTGAACCACGGCAACAACAGACTTCGCCCGTCGCGGCCTGAATGCCTCTCTTGCGACGGGCTTTCCCTTGATTGAAGAAGGATCTAGTTACAAGTGAAAGGAAAAGACTGAGGGAAACAGAGCAAGGGGGAGTCCGCAAGGCACATGATTCGAGTCCGCAGCCTGTAACAAGTAGGCTCCTGGGTCCGAGTCAGCGTGCCTTGAGTGCACCACCTCCCCCCTATTTATAGGATAGGGGGCCTGCCCAAACGGGCAGGGCTAAAATAACCGGATGCCCGGGGTACAGGATAACCGGGCAGCGGTGACGGGAAGCAAAAAGAAAGAACACGCCAGTCCGCACAGAAGTGGCGGACTGGGCTCGCGAGCTGGAGCTTCCACTGCTGCTGGGCGCGCCTACTGGAGGGCGGCGGCCTGGGCGGACGAGATACTGCGTCCGCCGCTGGAGAACCTGTTACCCAAAGCGCCGGTAGACTGAGCGGACTGGTCCTTGCATCCGTTGCTGGAGTATCACCCTTAGCGCCCGACTGGTGACAGTGCCTGACTGGGCGGCGGACAAATCCTGTCTGCGCCTGCTGAATGGGGGGCTTTGGAATCTTGCAGTATGTTGCGGACTGAGGGGTTAACATCTGAGGCATCACATTCATTGTTACTCTCCACTTTAAATACCTTCCCTTTCCTTCTGCCCGCTCGGTTTCTAGGAGCTATGGGGAGGGTTGGGGGATGATAGGGCTTAGTATTTTAGACTAACGGTCGTTGAAAAAATCATTTTAGGGGATCGTGGAGCAGAACCAGGAGATGCAGCCCCAGAGGTCGGTGCGCTTGGAGACTAGACAGTTTAGCACGAGAGTTCACGCAGTAGTGATAGTGAGCCCCAATCAATAGTAGTTACTATAGATTTTCTTCTGCGATGAGTGACTTGTAGTGAGGATCATGATGTATCGGACAGGAGCCCTTTTTATTAGTACTTGATTTATTGTTACTGTGGACTCTCCATTCGTGGAGATTTATTTATTTTCATGTGATTTATGTTGGACTAGATTGAGTTTCATCTTACTCATGTACTTATACTTTTACTCTTCTCTTCTGCGATCGGTATGACCGGTAGGATCGGTATTTTATAGTGATGACCTTCCCGGGTGTGTTGGTGTCACCGCAAAGTGGCGATTATAGGCATAATACCCTGTTGGTTTTGTAAAAAAGAGGATTTTACACCAAGTGCATTCAGATCCTCATACAGGATCCAAGATAGTGGGGTCCTGTATCTCTGTCTATACAATGCCTCATTTGGGGCCATGCCTACGCGGGAATGATGACTGTGGTTGTAGGAGAACTCGATCAGCGGTAATAGTCTCTCCCATGGCTCTCCGCGATCCAAAATGCATAGGCGCAGAATGTCCTCTAGTGTCCAATTGGTGCGCTCTGTCTGCCCATCTGTCTGAGGGTGGAAGGCCGTGCTGAAAGTCAAACGAGAGCCTAGGTAGGCCTGAACTGACCTCCACTCCTTGGACATAAACCGTCCATCCTGATCTGACATGATCGTCCTGGGCACTCCATGATAGCGGACAAACTGCTCCACAAATCTCTGCACCAGATCACCGACCGGAGCGTCCTTCCTGATAGGAATAAACCTAGCCACCTTCGTCCATCTATCGACAATCATCCAAATCGAATCGTTCCTCGCATGGGATCGGTGTAGCCCATGTATAAAATCCATGGCTATGTCCTAAAACTTCCACTCCGGCACCAAGAGTGGCTGCAATAATCCGGCCGGACTCTTGCACTCTTGCTTTACGAGCTGGCAGGCCTCATAATGCATCACAAAGTATGTGATATCCTTTTTCATGCCCAGCCAATTCATCGTCCTCTTCAGATCCACTGCCATCTTCGTGATCCCCGGGTGTAATGTATATATACTGTAGTGGGCCTCTATCATGATATCTTCCTGAATTCGGCCTCCTACCGGTATATAAACTCGGACTCTAAAGCATAATAACCCATCTCTCAGAGAGTAATCCCATGTTGTGCTTTCCTCCAATCTCCTAAATATTGGCTCCATCCTGACATATTGCCTATGCCCGTCCCTGATGCGATACCGGATGTCATCGGTGGTACTCATCGATGTCAATTACTCCTCATACAGCTCTGGATCATCCTTAGACACGAGAGATATCTGCATCTCTTCCAACATCTGCACCAGCTCCATAGCCATCAGTTATGGTCCTGCTCCTGGTGTAGTGGCTTTCCGGCTCAGAGTGTCCGCGACCACATTGGCCTTCCTGGGATGATAGTGCATAATATACTGTTAGTCTGACAAGAACTCTACCCAGCATCTATGTCGGATATTCAGCTCCTTGTGTATGTCCACGTACTTCAAGTTCTTGTGATCTGAGAAAATATCACAATGGACTCCGTAAAGATAGTGCCGCAAAATATTTAGAGCGAAGATAACTGCTCGCATCTCCAGATCATGCACTGGGTAGTTCTGCTCATGTTTCTTCATCTGTTTGGAGTCATATTCTATCACGTGCCTGTTCTGCATCAGAATGACACCCATCCCCTGATACGACGTATCAGTATATACTTGAAATCCTACCTTCCTAGATGGAAGGGCAAGGATGGGTGCTGAGGTAAGTCGACCCATCAGCCTCTAGAAGGCAGCCTCACACTGCGGCGTTCAAACAAATGGAGTCTCCTTCTTCATCAGAGATGTAAGTGGGAGGGAAATATGAGAGAAATGCTCAATGATATTTTGATAGTAACTGACAAGTCCTAGGAAACTCCTCACATCAGTGGTCGTCTTCAGCAGTGGCCAATCCCGTAGTGCCTGAACCTTTGCCAGATCCACTGTCGGACCTGTTCCATTGATAATATGTCCCAGGAAAGCCACCTCCTTTAGCCAAAACTGGCACTTGCTGAACTTAACATACATACTATGCTCCCTGAGCTTCTGCAATGTCAGTGCCAGGTTCCGAGCATGCTCCTCCTCGGTACTTAAGTAAATGAGGATATCATCGATAAATATTATGACGAAAACATCCAGATAGGGCTTTAATTTCTGGTTCATTAAACACAAGAATGTGGATGGTGTGTTTGTGAGCACAAAGGGCATCACGGTGAACTCGTACAACCCGTATCTACTGCTGAAAGTGGTCTTCAAGATGTCCTCCTCTTGAATCCATAGCTGGTAGTATCCTGACCTCAGATCAAGCTTTGAAAACCAGTGAGCTCCCTCCAACTGGTCGAATAGTTCGTCAATCCTCGGCTGAGGGTACGTGTTCCGGACCGTTAACCTATTTTGTTCCCGGTAATCGATGCATAGTCAGAGTGTCACATACTTCTTCTTCACAAACAACACCGGAGCTCCCCATGGCGAAGAGCTTGGACGGACAAATCCGGCTTCCACTAGCTCCTGCAACTGGTTTGGAAACTCCACTAACTCCTTCGGATCCATTCGATTAGGGGCTCTGGATATCAGCTTAGCCCCCGACACCAACTGTATCTGGAAATCCTTCTCTCGGTGCGGAGATAATCCTGACAGCTTCTCCGGGAATACGTCAGCAAAGCCCCGCACCACTAGGATATTAGTAGTGGAGTCCTTAGCCTCGGCCAACTCGAATAACACTTGGTAAACCTCGTCTCCTTGTAGATGGGCTTTGACGTACTTAATAGAGGATAAAAGAAGGCGAGAAGCTAGGACATTACCTTTGAAGGTCTGGTAAGTGTCACCGTATCTCAACATGACCCTCCTTGCTGTCAATCGATCTACTCATGGTTCCAGGTGAGCCATGTTATGCCTAGGATGAGATCAAACTCATACATCCTTATGTAATTCCTTAATCATATCAAAGAAGATGGATGGCATCCGTTCATCATCCCCGATCAGCAACGGCTGAGATTGAGACTTGCTGGGTCACCTTGTCTGGCCATTTCTGGCCACCTGGGCCGGTGCCACCGCCGGCGATTATTGCCACCTCAACGGGCTGGCGTTTCCCGGCGGTGGGGATGCCGAAGGCGGCTCCTACGACGATCCAGAGCAAGAGGAAAAACTCGAGAAATTGACTCCATTCTCACATGGCATCAGGCTCAATTGAGCCCGATATCTCCCCTAAACGATCTAGAATCCTAGTACAGGAAGAGGTGAGGTGAAAAAACCCTTAGGGTAGCTTGACGGTGAGTTTGGCAGCGGTGAGCCATGACCGAGCTTGTTCCGGTAAGTCCTCCCTGTTTCCTCGATTCTCCAGCAATTCCCTTGCTCCAGGACTCATTCTCTAGTCATTTCCCCTCTTTGAAGCTGATGGTGTGGCTAGATTGTGCAGAGACTGGGTGTATAGGGAGATATGTCAAAGGGGGAGCTCAGGGTGAGCTTTGGTTGCTCCACCCATGGTGCCAAGTGGCCACCATGCTCTAAAATCCTCTGGAATTGCCTGAGGAGGCCGATCAGCAAGCTTAGGCAGCTGAATATGTGGCCATGAGGCCATCCTTCCTCTTCATTCCTCTTATCTCTCTACTCATTTCTCTAAATTCCTTTTCTACCCCTTTGCATGTAATCTCTCTGCTGATTTTGGGTGTTAGGGGCTGACTTTGACCACTTGAGCTGGTTATGGGCCAGGGTTGGTGGGCTTAACCCAAGGGAAATGGGCTTAGCCCTTATTTTCCTCTTTAGGCCACATGTTTGACCAAGTTGACTTTTTAGAGTTGACTTAGTCAACTTGATGAGTGGGCTGACACCACCTGAAGGTCATGAACCCTATGATACCACCCAACTTGGTTGGGCCATGGTGGTGTCCCACTTGGACTATTTGGGCCTTTAAGTGTGGGTTTGGCCAAATTAAGATTATGGTTTACTTGGGTCAACTATAGTCAATTGTTGACCATGTGATATGTCCTATGGTTCTTTTAGGTTGGGGTTAGGGCTAGGGATGCAGTGGTTGAATCAATGTGTGGCTAGGACCCCAATTTGAGCTGGTTTGACCTAAATCCCTCTGGGCCCTATTGCGGGTCCCATGTAGTTAGACCGAATTCCATGGTATAACCTAGTTTAAACCCATGTCCCCACCATATGTCCTAACCCAACCAAAGTAGAGGGGTCTAATTACAAGTGGGATGTTACAATAGATGTTTTCTTTGCTGAGGCATCAGCCATCCCAAACTTTTTAATAAGCTCTTTAGCATATTTAGCCTAAGAGATGAAGATACCATCAGGTAGCTGCTTCACTTGGAGACCAAGGAAGTAGGAGAGCTCACCCATGCTACTCATTTCAAACTTTGAATATAAGAGATTAGAAAACCTCTTGCATAGATTGGAATCAGTAGACCCAAATATAATGTCATCTACATATATTTGTACTAACAAGGTTTGATCCTTATGGTGCCTACTTAATAATATTTTATCTATAATACGTCTAATGAATTTATGCTCTATCAGAAAGCTAGCTAAGGTCTCATACCAAGCTCTTGGATCTTGCTTTAAACCATATAGAGCTTCATGCAATCTAAAAACATATGAGGGATGGGTTGGAGAGATAAAACCTAGAGGTTGTTCAACATAAACCTCTTCTTTCAGTACTCCATTCAAGAAGGCACTATTTACATCCGTCTGATAAACTTTGAACTTCTTGTATGCAGCATAGTCAAGGAAGATTCCGATTGCTTCTAACCTTACAACTGGTGCAAATGTTTGGTCATAGTCTATACCCTCTTTCCTGTAACCTTGAGCAACAAGCCTAGCCTTGTTCCTCACAATTGCACCATGGGCATCAAGCTTGTTTCTATATACCCATTTGGTTCTAATGACTGGGTAGTCTTTGGGTCTTGGAACCAAATCCCAAACTCTACATCTCTCAAACTGGTTGAGTTCCTCTTTCATTGCAATGATCCAGTGGGGATCTTGCTCAGCATCTTTTATGGATTGCGGCTCAACTTGAGAGAGGAAACAGGCATGCATCACATCTTGGTTGAGTTGATGCCTTGTCTGTGCACCTACTGATATGTATCCAATCACTTGAGAACTAGGGTGATCCTTTAGTGTGACAAGATCAGTGGGTGGAGTTTGTTCAGCAATAGCATTTGGAATTAATTCCTCTTGTGGAACAATGTCTGCTATTGGATGAGGTTCAACCTCTTCCAAGGGTTCTTATTCATTGTCTTCTTCAGCTTGTGGAGTAGGAGGTGATATAACTTATTATTTAATGTTTAACTCACCCATTTTATCACACAAGTGAGGTACCTGCAAAGTGTTACTGGTAGAAATCTCTTTCTCCTTATAAGACATGTTAGTTTCATCAAAAGATACATGAATTGATTCCTCAATTTTTAAAGATGATTTGTTGAACACCCTATAAGCTTTGCTTACTTGGGAATATCCTAGAAAAATTCCCTCTTCATCCTTAGCTTCAAATTTTCTGATGTATTTCTTGTTATTATTGTGTATATAACATATACAACTAAATACTTTAAAATAGGTGATTTTATGTTTCTTCCCTTTAAGTAATTCATAGGGAGTCATATTCTTAAGTTACGTATTAGGCTTCTGTTCAGTACATAGTTTGCTGTGCTTACAGCCTCTGCCCAAAAGGATAGGGGCATGTAAGTATATGTATGTAATGTGCCTGCAGCTTCAATTAGGGTTTTGTTCTTCCTTTCAGCTACCCCATTTTGTTGAGGAGTTCTAGGAGCTGAGAAGAAGTGCCTGACACCTTCCTTCTCACAGAACTCATGCATAAGAAGAGACTCAAACTCTGTACCATGATCACTTCTAATCAATGGAACATGAGTAGAGTACTCAATCTGTATGGTCCTGAGAAAGTCGGTAAGAACTTTTAATGTATCTGACTTAGATCTCAGAAAGAACACCCAAGTGAATCTTGAGAAGTCATCTACAATGACTAGAATATAGGGTTTCCCTCCTAGGCATTGTACAGCAATAGGTCCAAATAGGTCCATGTGTAGCAAGTACAAAATCCTTGGTGAATCACTTTTATTAATTGATTTAAAACTAGATTTAGTTTGCTTTCCTAGTTGACAAGCCCTGCAAAGACCTTCCTTCTTGTACAGACCAGAAGGTAAGCCTCTTACAAGGCTCTCTTTAGATAGCCTAGCAATATTTTTCATGTTTACATGTCCTAGTCTTTTATGCCATAATTCATTTTGATTGCTAACTAAATTAAGTAGACAAATGTCTGAAGGTGCAGAATGAAAATCAAATAAGTATATGTTTTCTTGTCTATTTTCAATTAAAACTTATTGTTTTTTCTTTATTAGAAATAATACACTATTTTGAGTTGAAATGCACCTGATAACCTTCATCACATAGTTAGCTTATAGAGATGAGGTTATTCTTGAGCCCACTCACATATGTGACCTTCTTGAAAGTGACTGCTCCAATCTTTACTTCTCCAAAGCCTTCTGACTAGCCCCAATTTGAATCACCAAAGATAACCTTGGATCCCATCTTGAACTAGTAGTTACTTAACTTATCCTTGCTGCCAGTCATATGCTTGGAGCATCCACTATCCAGATACCATTTTTGATTATCTGCTGGACAGCTCTTTTCCTGCAGAGAAAACAGTTAGTTGTTCTTGACCCAGGTTACCTTGGGTCCTTTATATTATTGATAAGAAAAGCTTGATATCATAGAAAATTCAGGTTGTGATTTATAGCCTAAGGGGTGATATCTTATAGGAGAAATTATCCAATCAACCACTGGATTAAAAGGTTTCCTAGATTTATTAGAGTTGCTGTTAAAGTTATGACCTTTATTAAGTCTTTTTGTGTTCGACGAAATGTTGTGAGTTCGTCGACCAAAGTTCGACAAAACGGGATGAGATCGTCGATCTCTGCTCAGAGAATGAACATGTTCATTTTATGTGCCCCATGTTCGTCGACCTATACTCGACGAACAATACACAGTTCATCGATCGCAGTAAGTCGAATGATTATTATATAGATTTGCGTTCACAGTTCGTCAACTTGGGTTCGACAAACTGGCCACATTTCGTCGATCTGAGTTCGACGAAATCTGTTGAACTTTGTTTTTATCTATGATTTTCTGGTTTCTGTTATTATGATTTTTATGGTTAGTTACTTCTTCTGTGGTTTGGTTGTTGTTCATTACTTCCTTACCATTAGCTGTAACAAATCTGATGGGGGTTGATAAAATGTTCTTCTTGAGAATGGGGGTAAACTTGATGATGCACCCAAGCCTAGTTTGCCATTCAGTCTGGCATTGACTGTGTTTGTGATGTCCATCAGCTTATGGCTTCTCCCATTGAGAGATTCCTCAAGGTGTTTGGCCTCACATATCTCTGTTTTTAAGGAATTAATTTGTTCATTAGCTAGATTTAGTTCATCCTTTAACCTAGTGTTTTCAAAAATCATATTTTCTTGATTAGCTAGTATTTCCCTAAGTGTTTTGATTTCCTTTTCAGAGTTTATTAAATCAATACAAATGGTTTTAAATTCAAATTTTGAAAGGATCAGAATTATAGTCAAAAGATAAAAGTACCTGATTAGCTTCTATTTCTGAAGCTTCTTCATTGTCACAATCTTCTTCTTCTGATTGACTTCTGGAAGCATCAATGGCCATGAGACAGACTTCCTTGGCCCTTGCCTCCTCTTCTTCTTTACTGGAGCTGGAAGATGTGGATACATGTTTAGTTTCACTCGAGGATTCAGCTACAAAGCCCTTCTCCTTCTTCTTATATTTGCTAGAGGGAGGCCTTGAGCTTTGTTGTCTCCTGCAGTCCTTCTCTCTTCTCCTTTCTTTCTTTTGATTCTTTGGACACTCAGAGATGAAGTGTCCAGGTTTCCTGCATCCAAAGCAAATCACTTCTTTAGTGGGGGTTTTGTCATACCTTGTCTTATCATCGTGTCTGGATGATTTTCTCCTGAAGTCTTTCCTTGCCATTTTTAAAAATCTTTTGGCAAGAAGACTCATTAGCTCTTCATTCATTGTTGAAGGTTCTGTCTCTTCAGCAGCCTTGAATTACAGGTTGTGCTCTTTCCTTCCTGGTGTAGGAGTCCTTTGTTCAGCTGCTTCTTTGTACTTGATTAGCTTCTCATAGGACTTGAGCTTTCCCAAAAGAGATTCTGTGGAAATCTCATTTAAGCTTCATGCCTCCTTTATTGGCCAGATCCTTGAATCTCATGAGCTTGGGAAGCACATAAGAATTTTATCATTCACCTCAGTGAGGGTGATGTCTTTATCCAAGATTTTCAGCTCATTGATGATTCAGCTAAGTCTGTTGTACATGTCTGCAACAGATTATCCATCATCTTTCTTGAAGTTCTCATACTGGGATATGAGGTTTGATCTTCTATCCTTCCTTTCATCAACAGAGCCAGCCACCATTTGGTTGAGAGAGTCCCAAATGGCCTTGGCTGATGTGCATTCAACCACTTTCTGGAAAATGTCATCAGACATTGTTTGGGCCAGAATGTTCATGGCCTAAGCATCAGCAACCTTGGCTTTCTTTTGGGCATCAATCCATTAAGGTGGTGGAACTGCATGAGTGCTGGAAGTTGATGTGGATGCAGCTGGTTGAGGAGGACATGTCAAGGTGGAATTGTAGATATCCTCATCAATAATGTTCATACAGAGTTTTATTCTTGCCTTTCTGATGGCAAACCTATTTAGGTTGCACACTGGAGGTCTGGTGCTTGCATAGTCTTTATTTTTTGTTGCTGTGAATATAAACTTAATAGAAGTAAAAGTCAGATCTAACACAGGATCTTTTGGTTCAATGGTTAACTTGTACAATCAAAGGAACCTTGCTTTGATACCATTTGAAAGTAAGGGTTATATCTGAAATACTCTAGAGGGGGGGGGGGGTAAATAGAGTATCTTGAAAACCTAAAAACTTTTTGCTGTAAATAAAAAACAGACCTATTAATCTAACACAATCACGTGCACAACAAAACCTAACTATCACAGCCACAACAAGAACAAAAGAAAAAGTGCAACCTGACAACACAAGATTTTTTTAGTGGTTCCCCAATCTGGGTACATCCACTCTTCTACCACCCTAGTAGGAATCCTGATAAGTTGTAAATATACCTATCTTGATGTTCATTATTTAATTAGTTTTCATTTTCTTTTGTTATTTTAGGTTAAATTTCTTTAATAAAATGTTCCTTTTATTTTATATATTTTGCTAACTTAGTTTATTTTATTTTTCAAAAATTTTAAGAATTTTGCCAAAAATATCATGTGTCACGCTCGTGTACTGTTGGTCACACCCGTGACCTAGGCATGACATATCAAAATCCAGTGAATCAGCAATTTTTTGAAGAAAACACGTGACACGCCCGACCACACACCTGTGTCAAATGTGACACGTCCGTGACCTAACCCGTGTCACAGCGCTCGACGATTTTCCACTCGATGTTTGTCGACCCGACAAGGACACGCCCGTGTCCCATGATCCTCATGCCCGTGTCATTCCTGATCAACGATCAAGGATTCCAACTCGAGGAAACTGCGTTCAACGTTCGTCGACCCGACCCGACACGCCCTTGTCAAAATGCCACACGGGCGTGTACTCTTCCACCTGGTCCGATAAACCGCCGCTGGCGCCCACTTCAACCTCCCCGATACGCCCACCGTCATGCCCGTGACCAGGGGAGTGACATCCACGTGGACCTCCCGAAGTCAACAATGCCATCAAATCACCAAAATCAGATGATGAATAGTGTCGAATGATGAGTCCAAATTATACACTGATTTTTGGACACATCTGGGCCAGTTTTATCGTCTTAGCACTGCACTTGGGAGCTATTACGGCTTATATTTGTTTACGTGCTTATTTCATGATTAAGTACACTGTAGGCCCATTTCTGTGTGCTTTATTTGTTTCTATGTTTTTGTTATTCTTTAGCCGTGTCTTGAGAATGTGGTGTACAATTTTGGTGGCCTATCTGCCTCTTCTGCCGGTACATGGGTCGTGTGCGTGCTCCGGAACCGCTCGGGAGACGCCGACTACACAGGAACACTGCGCACGACCACTGGACTTACTGCGCACGACCACTGGTCGTGCGCCACCGATCGTGCGCATTACATTCTCATTTTTCCTAATTCTGCCCTGGTAATCGCACGCGCACTGGCTGTAGTGCGCACGACCACTGGTCGTGCGCCACTGCTCATGCGCGTTTACCCCTTGTTTTCTGCAAATCTGTCCTAGTCAATCGTACGATCAGTGGATTCAGTGTGCACGACCACCGGTGGTGCGCCACTGATTGTGCGCATTTTTGCTGATGTTTCTATACAAGTTGCAGGTCTAATTGGAAATGGCGCACGATCATCGACCTAAAGTGCGCACAACCACTAGTCGTGCGCCACTGATCTTGCGCTATGCTTTTGCTGCCTCCGTATTTAAGGGCCTGCTCCGCGATTTAGGTCAACGCCCATCATTTTCTGCGATCGGGGAGTGCGCGGGAAGCGTCATTTTTTACTTCTCCAGCTGCTCCATCACCTCCACCTTCATCGGGAGTCATAGCCGGCTATTCCGAAGCTTTTCAAACTCTACGGCGAAGCTCCCGACCATTGACGACTTCAACTCCTAGCTTTCCACCTGAGTTGGTGAAGAAGACAACCTAGAGAACGGACTCAAAGGCCTTCGAGGTGACATCTCGTTGGTACCGGAAGCCTCCTCGGACTGAGCCCGGAAGCGGATTGACAACTCGCTATTCCGGCCACGACCTACGGTGGATCTTCACCCTCTATTGGTTTACCCCTCTTCCCCTTCCTCTGTTGTATGGGATGACATACATTGTAATGAACTACATATTTTATTCTATATCTAATGGGATGTTTATAGTTTTCTTATGCTTGTGAGTAGTGTTTGTGAATGCGCCTCGCCCACTCCACATCCACTTCATACTTGTGTCTCACCCGATTGCACTCCGTAAAAGAACACTTACATACATTAGCTTTCCGTCCACTCGCCCAACCGAAGTTCGGTATCGCGGCTGATACACTCACTTCACCTTGCCAAGCGGTGCCTTCGACCCACATAGCTTTTATTAGTTTATTAGATCAAACAACCCCAATCTCACAAGTCCCCTTTTTACTCTTTTTCTTAGTATAACCCTCATAAGAATATTTTCTAAACTGTTGCCGCTCTATGCTAATTGCATTGCTCAAGAGACCGATACTCGGGGATTTATTCCCAAACTTTATTACTTGTGCGATCGGTGCGCTTGCCGATTTACACGCATCATGTTTTTGGCTCCGTTGCCGGGGAACACAGTCCTGTGAGTTTTTGGAGAGAGAGATAGGAGATAGAAGCCCTTTTCCATTTGTATAATTCATGTTTCTTCTTTGCTTTAGTTTTTAGAATCTGTTTCTTGTTTTTATTTGTTCTTATTCTAGTTTTAATTTTTTTGTAGCAAGTTTTCCTATTATTTTCTCTGTGGTGTGTAGTTAATTGTTGCTTAGAAACTTTCTGTTGGTGAATTCTTCTTGTTGCACCATATATTCTTATATGAATATTCGTTGCCGATGGTGTAGGGATTATAGGCATGGTAGTGATGAGTGCCCCACTGAAGATTGGGAGCATAATTCTCGTGGTTCTGTGTATGGAGAACCGTCTTCCTATGGTACTTCATACACCCAACCCAGGTCTTATGGTCACTCCTCTTCTACCCATTCATATTTTTCTAATTCCACTACGGTCCCACCTGGATCGAGGAGTAATGGAAAATGATGTTTGTGTTGTTCTAGCACCGACCACGTGTTGAAATATTGCGCAGAATTTCAGCGCCAGTTGGAGGAGGATGATGAACCGGGCATCCGATTCACTCTATCACCCTCTCAAATGGCCGCCCCTTCTGATTCTGATGATATATTCGCACCACCACCTTGTCTATGGGGGTCTGCTGCAGATATGCCCATCAGACTTTCTGCTGATTGGTGTGATGACAATGTGGCGCCGTCTCTCCCCATGCACTCTTCACCTCTTGTTGATTCACCCACGATGGAACCTGCACATATTTTCTCTGATGTTGTTGTTCCTCCGCCTACTTTGCAAGAATTATCTATCCCTATTTTTACTGAGTCGGTTGATGATGTTCGACCGTATTGTGATTCTGAGCC
The DNA here is from genome assembly GCA_039583875.1 of Platanthera guangdongensis. Classification (NCBI taxonomy): domain Eukaryota; kingdom Viridiplantae; phylum Streptophyta; class Magnoliopsida; order Asparagales; family Orchidaceae; genus Platanthera; species Platanthera guangdongensis. The sequence goes on along the minus strand of CM077150.1, from coordinate 119,307,123 downwards.
TGAGGATGTGCCGATGTTTGACGAGGATATTATTTTCATTAACGGAAAGTATTACGTCTTGCAACATGTGGACGCACCGAGGTGCGTTGATGAGGAGATCCTCTTTGTTGAGGAAGTTTCCACTTCCTTGATGGATGAGGAGGTCCAAACCACCACCGAGGACCTCGAGCTCGCGGATTACCCTCGCCATGACTCATATGACGCCGACAATGAGCTATGTTTGGATCCTGCTGGGAGTGCGACCGGGACCACTCCCCCTATTTCAGATTATTTTAGTTCTTCTACTCCTTTATTTCTTGATCCCCCTTCTTTCTCTGAGCCTGGGCGGGTTGAGTCTCTGCAGGAGCTTCAGGAGGACTTGGACCTTTCAGCTCGAGTCATCGATGGTAGCATCCTCTCTCGCGAGGAGGTTGATTCCTCCTCTATTGAGAAATGTCCATTGATTGCTTTCTCCTCCTACCTTCTCCCTGTAGTAGACGATACCTTGCTGGGCAAGGATTCATTTTGTGGTGAGAAGAGTGAGGACCAGCACTCCTTCCCTTCTTACTTCCTATTTCATCTACCTGTCTTGGGCATGTATTACTATTTAGGTAGAGGGGTAACTGTTTTATCACCGTATTGGTACCCGTTACCGCAATGGATAATGGAACAGTTACCTGTGTATTTTTCTTTCAATAGGCCCATTAGCTAGAACCTTTTCGTAGTCGAATAAGTCGTGCTGGGATGACAATAACCCCAGTACTTATCTTTCATTTTTTGTATTTGTTTTTCATGTCTATTTAGTTGTAATATTTCTTTCTAGTTTGTATATTTTTGTTTTGTTTTTGCGGAGCTCACCCCTGCAGGTATTCATGGCAAATCACATTGGCGGGGTTGTGATTCTTCGTATGGCGGGCCTGCTTCAGGTTTCCATGCGTCTTATGGTTTGCTTACTAGCTGAGCATTCAGTAACCTCTTCCCTTAGCTCTTTTTGATTTTAATTTCTCTATCATATGCTGTGTAGTTTAGTTTAAGTTTGGAGGAGAGCCAGTTTTGTTACCATTTGCACAAGCACATTTCATGTGCATACTAGAAGCTTTTATAGATTTATTATGATTAGTTCATTGCATCACACACCACTGCACCCACATGAGAGCATGCTTAGCTTTTTGTGTTCCGCGAGTTAAACTCATTTCTTCGTTAGATTTGGGAAAATTATGGTGCTGGCTTAGGATTGTGAGACATAGTAAAATGTTGACCTTGTTGTGTTTCTAGTCAACTGCTCTTGTCTCGTGTAGAAATTCGAGTAGATTTAATTTTTCTGTATGCTTATGGTTTTATACTTTTCTATTTGCGTAAAGATCTTTTTTTTCTACTCAAAAGTTGGTGAATCCGGTGTGAATCAAACGGTAGTATAGGAATGTGTGTAGCCGTCACTAGACTCATTTTGCTCGAGTCGGGAGGAAGGATCATCTTTCTCAGTGGCTAAGAACTTGCCCCAAGCTACTCTCGAAGCATGGGTACTTGGTTAGTCTAGCGTAAGCGTGATGTAGGCCATCATTTTGGCCCGGTTGAGCTTTGTACCGTTCCTAACGTCATCACCTCGCTAGCCCCATTGTGCCTACCGTTCTTTTGATTCAGCTCCACCTTCATTCACCAAAGCCCCATAGCGTATCCTAGTCGTACACCCAAGTCGAGTTTAGTGTTTTATATTTTCATGTTGTGATGTGTTGTGGTGTTATTATTTGTGAAAATGTGGAAGTGCTCCCAAGTTTATATCTACTGAATTGTGAAAATAGAATGAAGAAAAAGAAAAAAAAAGAAGAAAAAGTGAAAAGAAAAAGTTTAAATTGAAAATCTTTTTGGAAATGTGATTATATTTGGAGTAGGCGGTGTACACACCCATTTGTTAAAAGTTAAGTTTGGAGGTGTGGTGTACCTGCATATATTGTGGTTAGCGGTTGGATTCTTTTTAGACTAGCTTATTTGGGTTATGTGCATCCCCTTTCTTTTTATCATTGTTTACCTCACTGTAACCCAAGCCCCGTGATTATCCTAAAGTCCTACGGATTTGCGCTTGAGTATAACTAGCGCCGTGGAGAGAGTGTGAACGTGCAAGCGTATGGTCTCCGACATTGGTGGATTCCTTTGGAGGTGATCTCGAGCCCCGATCTTTGGCAATGCTCACCTTAGTGGCATGCCTAGTTTCTTCCTACACATGATCGCAAGATTCTCCAGCATTCTAATTTTGAGCAATACAATATTTATTTACACATGTCGAATAGTTTAAACTACGTAGTATAATTAAAAAAATTTTCTATTATATCTTATATGCCCATGATGTATTTGATTTCTCGTCTTACTTTTTTTTTTGAAATTTCTGAGCTAGGTAGCTATTTTTTGGTTCACGAAGTGTTAATTTGCTCGGGACGTGCAAATGGTTAAGTCTGGGGGTGTGATGAGTCCAAATTTTACACTGATTTTTGGACTCATCTGGGCCAGTTTTCTCATCTTAGCAATGCACTTGAGAGCTATTATGGCTTATATTTGTTTACGTGTTTATTTCATGATTAAGTGCACTGTATGCTCGTTTCTGTGTGCTTTATTTGTTTCTGTGTTTTTATTATTCTTTAGCCGTGTCTTGAGAATGTGGTGTATAATGTTGGTGTCCTATTTTCCTCTTCTGCTGGTGCATGGGTCGTGTGCGTGCTCCGGAACCGCTCGGGAGACCCCGACGACACAGGAACACTGCCCACAACCACTAGACTTACTGCGCATGACCATTGGTCGTGTACCACCGATCGTGCGCATTAAATTGTCATTTTTCCTAATTCTTCCGGGGTAATCGCACGAGCACTGGCCGTAGTGCGCACAACCACTGCTCGTGCGCCACTGCTCATGCGTGTTTACCCCTTGCTTTATGCAAATCTGTCCTAGTCAATCGCACGATCAGTGGATTCAGTGCGCATGACCACCGGTCGTGCGCCACTGATCGTGCGCATTTTTGCTGATGTTTCTATCCAGGTTGCAGGTCTAATTGGAAATGGCGCACGATCATCGACCTACAGTGCGCACGACCACTAGTCGTGCGCCACTGATCGTGAGCTATGCTTTTGCTGCCTCCGTATTTAAGGGCCTTCTCCGCGATTTAGGTCAATGCCCGTCATTTTCTGCGATCGGGGAGTGCGCAGGAAACGCCATTTTTTTACTTCTCCAGCTGCTCCGTCACCTCCACCTTCATCAGGAGTCATAGCCGGCTATTCTGAAGCTTTTCAAACTCTCTGGCAAAGCTCCCGGCCATTGACGACTTCAACTCCTAGCTTTCCACCGGAGCTAGTGAAGAAGATAACCTAGAGAACGGACTAAAAGGCCTTCGAGGTGACAGCTCGTTGATACCGAAAGCCTCCTCGGACTGAGCCAAGAAGCAGATTGACAACTCGCTATTCCGGCCACGACCTACGGTGGATCTTTACCCTCTATTGGTTTACCCCTCTTCCACTTCCTCTATTGTTCGGGATGACATACATTGTAATGAACTACATATTTTATTCAATATCTAATGGGATGTTTGTAGTTTTCTTATGCTTGTGAGTAGTGTTTGTGAATGCCCCTCGCCCACTCCACATCCACGTCATACCCGTGTCTCACACGATTGCACTTCGCACAAGAACACTTCCATCCATTAGCTTTCCGTCCACTCTCCCAACCGAAGTTCGGCATCGCGGCTGATACACTCACTTCACCTTGCGAAGCAGTGCCTTCGACCCGAATAGCTTTTATTAGTTTATTAGATCAAACAACCCCAATCTCTCAAGTCCTTTTTTTACTCTTTTTCTTAGTATAACCCTCATAACAATATTTTCTGAACTTTTGCCGCTCTATGCTAATTGCATTCCTCAAGAGACCGACACTCAGAGATTTATTCTCAAACTTTATTACTTGTACGACCGGTGCGCTTGCTGATTTACACGCATCACCGACACGCCCAATGTCATGCCCGTGACCTGGGGCGTGACAGCTGCGTTTTTAGCCGCAAAGTCAAATCTCCAGTCAAATCGACAGCCGCCATATGTACAGTGTCGACATGCCCCCTGACATACCCGTTGCAGAGGGCATGTCCCATGAAAAATTGAAAGTGCAGTAGATCTGATATACTCTAGAGGGGGTTTAATAGAGTATATGGTGCTTTGAAACTTTTTACAACAGTTGTTGTAATATGTGTGAGTAGGGAAGCAGTAATAAATCTAATCAGAGCACTAAGTTAAACAAAAGCTAATCACAGAGTAATCAAGGCCAGAAACAAACATAAAAACAAGCAAAACCAGAAGACACAAGGAAATATAGTGGTTCCCCAAAACTTGGGTACATCCACTCTTCTACCACCCTAGGTAGGAATCCACTGCAGGATGAGTTGATCAGGTGTCCTGGGCACCAATGAGCTTTTGATAAGGTGCTCAAAAAGCAAAGCAGATTTTTTTATCAGGTGTCTTGCCACCAATGAGCTTTTGACAAGGTGCTCAAAAACCAAGCTCAAACTTTTGAAGGGAGTTTGAGAAACCCTTTACAGAGAGGGGGTGAGAGAGTGATGGAAGTCTTCTCTTTCTCAAACAACTGAGAAGACTATGTGGATTGTTGATGTCAAAGCTCCCCCTGAATCCTTGAGATCTTCAGGAAGAAAAGCTTTGCTGAGGGTGATAGGCCTTCAAAGATTGAATTCCAGCAATAGATGATTTCAGCAATGACTGAAACGTTGAATGTCTGGAGTCTTGAAGTATGTTGGCCTTGAACACTTTGAAACTAAAGAAATCTGAAGATTTCTGAAAAGATTGATCTCCTTGGATGAGTGTTCTTGAGAATTCCTTGAGACAGAATATTTTTGAATGCATCTCTGTTATCTGTGTATTTCTACTGATGATTAAAAAAAATTCTTCTCTTTTATTCTCTGATACAGAATAGAATAACATTCTCTGTCAAGTATAGCCGTTAGCCTACATTAATTGCATCCTTAATTGCAAAATCTCTTCTGGAGGAAAGTCCATAGAAATATTCCTTGAAAAATCCCTTGAAACTTGGTCCAGAAATGAATGAAAACGGCTAGGAAATATCTGAATTAATTGCAGAATAACTCGTTAACTGATTTGAAATTGAATCTAGAAACATCCTTGAAGTTATCTGAAATCGTCGAACTGAGCTCTGCTATCGTCGAGCTAAGCTCAGCGATCTGGAAATATACAGCAGCAAAATATCGTCGATCTGAGCTCAAAGATCGTCGAACTGAGCTCAGAGATAAAGATCCAAAGCAGAGTCAAAATCGTCGACCTGAGCTCACCGATCGTCGAATGGAGTTCGACGATATAATGAAGTTGAGCTCAGCGATCGTCGAATGGAGTTTGACGATCTGTCTAAGTTGAGCTAGACGATCGTCGATCGGAGTTCGACGAATCGTCGTGCTGAGCTCGACGATATGACTTGGTCTCCAAACAAAAAATCTTGGTCTTCAGGGCAGCTTCCAAACCTAAACTTCTAACCCTTAGACTCAATTCTAATTGACCTATTGAGCTATACAGGAGGTCAAGCAAAGGTTCCTAGAGACATAGTGATCCTGACCCAAATTAGTAATAGGGTGTTCCAACAATCTCCCCCTATTTGGGTTAGGATTACTATTTACAGACTTTGGAAAAATTTAAATAACAACATACAATCAGCAAAACATAAAAATAACAAGCTAGACATAGCAGAATCACAGAGATATATATCATCCAGATAATCAGAAATCACAGAGAATGTCATCTTACAATATCATTTCTTCTCTTTGCCCTTAACTAGTTTAATATCTCTGTTGGGATTGAGGGCTTCTTTGTTTGATCTGGTATCATCTACTGCACCGAAATATGTTTGCTTTTTAGGCCTGGGAACTACAACTTCAGGATGTAATTCCATATACCTGTCAGAATCAAAGAATTTACTTGATGCATATCTCTCTAGCTCTTTCTGTCTCTTTTCAGACATAGTTGAAATGTTGGAAGAATCTATTCCTTGCTCTCTAGCCTTTTTAATCTGATCCAGTGCAGCTAGTTCCTTTAATCTGGCAGTCCAAGCAGCTGGATTGTTTTCAAGATCCTCAAAAGGCACAGGTGGCTCATATCTGTTAGAGGGATTGTCTTGAGGAGGCCTGGCAGACACAGTTTCTTTCAGCTTATAAGGGAAAGGACCAGATGTTGTATCAGAAGAAATTTGTCCTCCCCTAGAATATGGGTGCTGCATGGAGTAACCTTTGGAGTAGACTTGAATATCTCTTTGATTTCCTCTGTATCCTCCTCTCCTGGATTGAGATCCCCTGGATTGGCTACCCCTATTATAAGATCTAGCATGAGGCTGATAGGGGGCCTGACTTCTGGCTGGGGGTTGAGCTGCAGAGCTTCCACCTGCACCTGCATCAGGCGGAGGTGGTGGAGGAGGATGAGAGTGTTGAAATTGGGAGGAGCCCTTCTCATATTTTCTCTTCTTCTTCATTGCTTTCAGCTGGTTCTTAGAGTATTGCATCCAGTGTTCAGTAATAGGGCAGTCATGTAGAATGTAATATGGGATATCATTGTTATCCTTAACTTTGGCAGGAGGAACTCTCTTCATAGCTTTGCTCCTTGCCTTTCTTTTCATGGCAATGGTAGCAGAAGAGTCATCAGAGTCTGTTCTAAATTCATCACTTTCAGAACTCTGGTCATCATAAAGGGCATCAATTTTCTTCATCAAGTCCTTTTTGAGCTGTACAGAAGCAGATGAGTGATTGTCTCTTAGATATCTGCAAGGAGAAAATAACCAAACTAACAATTCATCAAGGCAAGTATACCTATCGAAATGCAGGTAGGGGACACAAGTGTCGTATTGAAATCCGGGAACAGTTGAGTAAGCTTACTCACACGAAATCTATTATTTTATCGACGGAAAAATTAAGTTTTTTTTTTGAAGAAAGCTAAACGTGCTAAAGGAAGAGAACTACTTGCAATGAAAGAGAGCTACTTGCATGAAAAGAGCGATTAACTTAAGCTTAGTAACGATGAAGGGGAAAATGCACTCGATCAGAAATCACCTCGGCAAGAGTGGTTAGAAAAATACGATAAATAAACCTAAGCTAATTAGGGTAAAGGTCCTTGACCGTGGAGGTTCCATGAATATTGACACGATTCTCTCGAAGGTCGTGCCTAACTGAGTTTAGGAAGGTCCGACCGACTCTTGCCTAAATCGGAGTCCTAAAACTCGCTTTACGCGGTGAACCCCTCTAATGGATTTTACTCCAATCTGGGAGATTTGAACGTCTACCTCTCTCGAGGGGTGCGAACAACTCCCTTTACTCTTGAGTGCTCATTTCAAACTTTCGGCCTCTCGGCTAGCCCAGAATGAAAGCAAAGGTGGAGAGTATATATCGATGATATACCTCCAACCCGTGATAAATCAAGAGTAATTCAAAGCTAAACCCTAAAAAGAAAAGGTAAGATTCAAAACATCATAACCTAATCACTCAAACCTCGGATCATTAAGATCGAGTACATGGAGGATTAGTTAATCATGGTGAGGTGGAAGAGGGGGGATGAGTAGAAGAAGAAAATGAAAACAGAGCAGAAACGAAAAAGAAAACAACACTTTTTATTAATGGAAACAGAGATCTTACAGCTTGAAAACTATAGGTTACAAGTGCATGGAAAGGTAAACTACGCTATCATTGACATTATACTACAGAACGAAGCTAGGAACTAATACAGGGAAAGCATAAAGCTAGAGCTACGAACTAAAAATGAAAAGACATGCTTAAAAAGTTCAGAAATACATAGGACAGAACCTCCCCTCTCAAAGAAAAAGGTGTCACTGAACCCTTAGAGTTGGGCTCTATTTATAGAATTTTTCGGGTCGGGTCACGCCCCCCTGTCACGCCCTGGTCGGGCGTGACCCTGGGGCGTGACACATTCGGCGCGACTTTTACGGGCTGGAATTGAATTCTGACGAAGTAGTTGCGGTACACGCCCACAAGTCACGCCCTGGTAGGGCGTGTACCTGGGCGTGTTCTTTGCGGCGTGACTTTGTTGAGCTGAAATTGAATGCTGGAGGTGACGGGCGGAATTGCTGAAGTACACACCCATATGTCACGCCCGGGTCAGGCGTGACCCTGGGGCGTGACACTTTCGGTGCGACGGTGGAGCGGGAAAAACGAGCGCGTTGCTGCGATTCCTCAGAACCTGGGGACACGCCTCTAGAACACGCCCGTGTCGGATGTGACACGGGCGTGACAGAGGGCGTGAACACTAAGTTTCCACGGAATGCAGTTTCAGACCAATTGCTTCATTCCTCTGGGTACACGCCCTAGGTACACGCCCTGGTAGGGCATGACCTTGGGGCGTGTCACAGCAAAATTCGGCTGAAAGCCATGAAAACCTGCAAAAAGCAGAAAAAATGCATTACCGACAAAAATATAGACAAAGGGGAATCAAAATAAGTACTTTACAAGACATGATTTGATTTAAAACCCCGAAAATATCCTAATAAAATTGACTGCAAATCGTATTATCAAATTCCCCCAAGCTTAAGTTTTGCTTGTCCCCAAGCAAAGATATAAAGACTAGCTAATCATAAAAGTGACTAATTCAAAAAGTTTTAATCATACTTACACAAGTACTATGCGAAATTCTAGGTAGGGAGAATGTAAAACATAAATCTAAAGCAATTATTTTGGTATGATTTAACTTTTATAAACTTTACTTAATAAAAATAAATCATCCAGAATTTTGACGAAAATCTTTCAATAGATTTGAGCAAGGCAATGAAAATGAAAAGAACGTATTGAGTTATTACTAGATCCAAGCAACGCATTATAATTATATCAATTAAATAATAAAAATCTAAGTGTAAATCCAAAACTAAAACTGATTTACTTTTCATCTTTTCTTAGTTGTTAAATAAAATTTAAAAGAGACGTGAATCAAAAGGACTTAATAGGACCGAAACGTTTGGTTTAGGAATATGAATAGGAGTGAAATTCAAATATAAACATGGAGGCTTCAAAATCACACTAAACCAAAACAACGAGTTTCAAAAAAAATAAATTTATTTTAAACAAAATATGTATAAATAAATTTAATTTTTTCTTTATGATTATTTATCTCTTATTATTATTATTATTATTTTCATTCATTTTTTTTCTCTCTTTTTTTTCAATACATTGCTTTTGAGTACACTTTTTTCAACAATTTCTCCAAAGATAACACAAAATTTCCTATCAAAAAAAATTAGCGTGATTAGATAGGTAGGAATTTGGGCTTTGGTGAAAATGAAATACTGTGTGGAGTTATCAAATGAATTTGGAAAAAAGGCTCAAAACGGCTAAATAGTGGTAAAAGATTTTAGGTTGGCAGGAAAGCTCAAACGTAAACAAAAATGACCTAAATCATTTTCACGCTTTTTTTTTAAATTTATTTAAAACATAGAGTTGATAAATTTCAAAAAGCAAGTTCGAGATAATAAAAGAAGATTGATGAAATTATCTTGAAAATAAAAATAATATGTGATTGGGATCGTTCATATCTACTACGTTATTCAAAATTTGTTATTACAAAAATTATCTAAAGATGAAAAGGAAAATAATGGATGATAAATTTTTAGAGAAAGTAAAGAAAATAAAGAACGGAAAACCATAATGTAAATGCACGTTTTAGAGAAATATTTTACCTTAACATGTACCGTGAATTAGAAACACAGCATGACCAACATTTTACTTGTGAAATATGATTAAAAAGAATGATTAGAAAAATTATAATTAACTACGTTGTTTATAAAGAAGTTTGAGAAAAACAAAACATAAACATGGGGTACTTATTGAAATACCAAAATGCAGCTATATATAAACATATTTATTCTTTTTTTTTGAAATTTTTTTTTTGAATTTTTTTTTGGATTTTTTGGATATTTACAAAAAGCAAAAAGGAGGAACTCAAAAAGGAGGAACTCATCCCCCAAGCTTAAGATCTACATTGTCCGCAATGGAGAAGGAGGTCGGAGAACGAGAGAAAAGTAAAGGACAGAAATGAAAGACAAAATTGAAAAACAGGTACTTCCCCGGTTTTATTTTGCAGGGCAAGCTGAGTGAGGCCGCTCCTCCATGCCTGTGCTGTGGATCTGCATGAAACGTCGTCCGGTGGACTTTGTCATGGAAGCAGAACCGTTGGAGCAGGCGATCGCAGAAGTTTCAGCTTGCCGGAGCCAGGCGGGGCAAAAAGTGTAAAATAAAGAAAACAGAAAAAGATAACTTGGGTTGCCTCCCAAGAGCGCCCTTTGTTTAAAGCGTCGTTTGAGCTCGACGCATCAAAATAAGATTGTCCCAAATATTGTTTAAAAATAAAGTTCGAATAAAGTCAAAGTTTTGAAGAAAAGTAAAGTTCTGATTAATCAAATGTCAAGACAGAAAAGATAGAGTTAACAGGGTTGAGACTGACATCATCACAGAAATACAGTTTAAGACGCTAATCATTCACTTTGAAAGTACCCTTATCAGGGTGGGAAATTAAAACAGTACCATAAGAAAAGACTTCTAAAACAGTAAAAGGCCCAGACAAACGTGATTTTAATTTACCCGGGAATAAACGTAAACGAGAATTATAAAGAAGCACTTGGTCGCCCGGCTTAAAGATTTTTGGGTGCCTAAGATGTCGATCGTGTAAACGCTTTGTCCGCTCTTTATAAAGTCTGTTATTTTCATACACGTAAGAGCGCCACTCGTCGAGTTCGTTAAGTTGAAATTTTCTAAAATTGCCGACGGAGTGGGGATCGAAGTTTAAAAATCGCAAGGCCCAAAAGGCGCGGTGCTCTAACTCTACGGGTAAATGACACGATTTTCCATAAACCAACCGATATGGCGTACATCCGAGGGCGGTTTTGTACGCTGTTCGGTAGGACCATAGAGCATCGTCTAATTTGGCGGACCAGTCTTTCCTAGATGTTGAAACAGTCTTTTCTAAAATTCTTTTTATTTCCCTATTGACTACTTCGACTTGCCCGTTAGTTTGGGGGTGGTAGGCAGTGGAAAGCTTATGAGTAACGCCATATTTAGTTAGGATTTTTGAAAATTGTGTGTTACAGAAATGGGAACCCCTATCACTAACGATAGCGCGCGGCGTACCGAATCGAGAAAATAATTTTTTTAGGAAATTAACTACAACTCGGGCGTCATTCGTAGGAAGAGCTTGTGCTTCGGCCCAACGCGAAACATAATCAACGGCAACTAAAATGTACTTATTCCCGAAGCTAGAAGGAAAAGGGCCGACAAAATCAATCCCCCAGAGGTCGAAAACTTCTCACTCTAGGAAATAATTTTGTGGCATTTCATTTTTATTCGAAATATTCCCCGACCGTTGGCAACTATCACACCTACTCACAAAGGCATGCACGTCTTTAAACAGGGTGGGCCAGTAAAAACCCGCGCTTAACACTTTGTGAGCGGTGCGAGCAGCTTGATAGTGCCCACCTGTCGGTCCTTCATGCAAATGTTTAATAATATCTAATCCTTCATCAAAGGAAACACACCTCCTGATCACTTGGTCTGCACAGACTTTAAAAAGATGCGGGTCCTCCCAAAAGTAGTTCTTCAACTCAGAAAAGAATTTCTTCTTTTGCTGAGACGATAACTCTTTTGGGAGCACACGAGCCACTAGATAGTTGGCGATGCGGGCAAACCAAGGAGAAGTAGATGTGTTAATTATGAACAGCTTCTCATCAGGGAAATAGTAATGAAAAGAATTTTCGTCTAATTGTTCTATAAACGGGTTGTCTAGGCGCGAAAGGTGGTCGGCGGCCAAGTTCTCGGCACCTCTCTTATCACGGATCTCTAAGTCAAACTCCTGGAGGAGTAAGACCCAGCGAATCAAGCGAGGCTTGGCATCCGTTTTAGAGAGAAGATATTTGAGGGCCGAGTGGTCCGTAAAAACTATAATTTTCGAAAGAGTAATATAAGGGCGAAATTTGTCAAATGCGAATACTACAGCTAAGAGCTCCTTCTCGGTTGTGGTGTAATTTTCCTGTGCAGATGTGAGTGTTTTACTAGCATAATAAATGGGGTGGAAGTTTTTGGAAATACGTTGACCTAGTACGGCTCCCACCGCATAACTACTCGCATCACACATTATCTCAAATGGAAAATCCCACACCGGAGCTATCATGATTGGGGCATTAACTAATTTTTATTTTATCAAATTGAAGGCAGCTAGACAGAGGTCATCAAAGATGAATGGGGCGTCTTTTTCTAAGAGATGGGTAAGGGGCTTGGTGATTTTGGAAAAGTCCTTTATGAAGCGGCGGTAGAAACCCGCATGACCCAGGAAACTTCTTATATCTTTTATGTTCGTAGGTGGCGGCAGCTTCTCGATAACTTCTATTTTCGCAACGTCTACTTCAATACCCCTTTCAGAAATTTTATGTCCCAAAACTAACCCTTCCCTCACCATAAAATGACATTTTTCCCAATTTAGGGCGAGGTTAGTTTCTTCGCATCGCTCTAAGACTTTTTCAAGGTTCTCTAAGCAACTATCGAAGGAATTCCCAAACACGGAGAAATCATCCATGAAAACTTCCATAATGCTTTCTACGTACTTGTCAAAGATGGCGAGCATACATCGTTGGAATGTAGCTGGCGCATTGCACAATCCAAACGGCATTCTTCGGTAGGCGAAGGTGCCGAAGGGACAAGTAAACGTAGTTTTCTCCTGGTCCTCGGGGGAGATGGGGATTTGAAGATACCCCGAGAGGCCATCGAGAAAACAATAAAAGCTATGTCCGGAAAGTCGTTCTAAAATTTGAGCAATGAACGGCAAGGCGAAGTGATCCTTGCGGGTGGCGTCATTCAACTTACGGTAATTTATACACATTCGCCATCTGGTCACCGTCCGAGTCGGGATTAATTCATTATTTTCATTACTTACGACCGTTATCCCTCCCTTCTTTGGTACTACCTGTACTGGGCTAACCCACTTACTGTCGGATATAGGATAGATAATTCCTGCGTCTAACAATATCATAACCTCGCCCTTAACTAACGTCTTTCATGTTTGGGTTTATACGGCGCTGAGGTTGTATAGAGTTACGTGAATTATCTTCCATTAAGATTTTATGAGTGCAGAAAGATGGGCTTATGCCCTTAATATCAGATATCTGCCAAGCAATAGCTTGGCGATGCTTTTGTAAAATTGGAAGAAGTTTATCCTTTTGTGCATCCGTGAGGTAGGCCGAAACTATGACAGGCAGCTTGGAGTCCTTTTCTAAGAAAGCGTATTGAAGGTGCTCTGGTAGTTCTTTCAGTTCCAAGGTAGGGGGGTCATCATACGAGGTTTTGGAAATTTGTTCTTTTTCAAAAACTATGTCCTCGTACACTTTTTTATATGTAAAATTAAAAGGGGTGTTGCTAGCGGCCATGGCGGCTTCGTGCAGCGATTCAGTTGGAAAAGTAGAAGAGGAATAGAAATCAAAAAATTCTTTTTCAAAATCAGAGGGGCGGGTGGAGGATTCTTCACTTAGGTGTAGAGATTCAGTTGAAAGAGGAGGAGAGGAACAAAAATTGGAAAATTCTTTTTCAAAATCAGAGGCGGGAGAGAAGGATTCTTCACTTATGGTATCCATGAAAAAACAGGAGTCATCATTAGCTAGTGTGTTCTTCATCGAGGGGGTGATAGAGAAAGTTACCTCATCGTCGCCCACTCGAAGGAAGAGCTTACCATTGCTTACATCAATGATAGCTCGGGAGGTGGCAAGGATGGGTCGGCCAAGGATCAGGGGAACCTCGACGTCTTCTTCGATGTCTAAAATGACAAATTCCACCGGGAAGATGAACTTGTCAACTTTGACTAGGACGTCCTCCACTATTCCTAACGGGTATTTGACTGATCTGTCGGCGAGCTGGATACTCATGCGTATGGGGTTGAGACTACCAATTCCTAACTTTTTAAACAACGAGAAGGGCATAAGATTAATACTCGCACCTACGTCGGCTAAAGCGTGTTTGACAAAGAGATCACCAAAGACGCACGGGATAGAGAAACTACCCGGGTCACTGATTTTCTTCGGTAATCCGTTTGTCAAAACCGCCGAGCATTCGACATTTAACGTGACATGCTAAAGGTTCTCTAACTTCTTCTTGTTAGTTAGGAGGTCCTTAAGGTATTTTGCGTACTTCGGCATCTGGGATATGGCTTCGTGGAAAGGCAGATTTACGTGGATTTGTTTAAACATTTCCAAAAAACGGGTGTATTGATCATCCTGTCGTTGTTTATTAAGTTCGGAAGGGTATGGCGGGGATGGATTATTTTTAAAGGTGGGTGGTGGAGTGAGTTCTTTTTCTAAGATAGGGGTGATAATTTTTTCGGCAGAGGGTGGAATTTTTAAAACGGGAACGGAGCTTTGATTTTTTAAAACGGGAGCGGAGCTTGCCTCGGGTTCTTCACTTACCATACCAGGAACTTTCTTCCCACTCCGAAGAGTTATAGATTTCGCTTGCTCTCTCGGGTTGGGCTCGGTATTGGAAGGAAGAGACCCTACGGGTCGCTCAGAAATCATTTTAGCGAGCTGTCCTACCTGATTTTCTAAATTTTTAACACTTCCGGTTAAGGTCCTAATCGTAGCGTCATTAGCATTCATGTATTTTGAAAACACTTCCTCCAACTTTGGAGGTTTTGGAAAACTTTGAGGAGGTGGTGGTGGAGCAGAAAAATCACTTTGTGGTGGCGGGCGCACAGCATTCGATGGATTGCTCCACGAAAAATTCGGATGATTTCTTAACGCAGGATTATAACTATTCGGAAAATTAAAACCAGGAGGATGATAATTCGTAGCAGAAAAATTATTAAAAGCAGTTCTAGGCATATTATTTACATAATCCAAATGTTCGGCGGGAGGAGTTGCAGATTCCCATACCTGAGGGGCGGAGGTAGCAGTCATCTCCGTAATTTTTTTGCTTAATATTTCAACTTGCAGTGCGAGTTGGGAGACATTGTCCACTTCAAAGAGACCTGCAGGTTTGTTTGGGCGGGACCTAGGCACATTCCACTGGTAAGTGTTCATGGCCATGTCTTCAAACAGCTCAAGAGCTGCTTCCGGGGTCTTATGGTTTAAAGTAACGCCAGAAGCTGCGTCTATCATTTGCTTCGTGCTTTGATTTAGCCCATTATAAAACGTCTGCACCTGCAACCATACAGGCAGAGCGTGATGTGGGCATCGTCTTAATAATTCTTTAAATCTTTCCCAAGTTTCGTAAAGGGTCTCAGAGTCTATTTGTCCAAAGGCAGAAATGTCATTCCTAAGTTTAGCAGTTTTAGCAGGCAGAAAATACTTGGCCAAAACGTTTTCAGTTAATTGCGTCCAAGTAGTTATGCTATTTTTAGGAAGGGTGTTCAGCCACTGCTTAGCCTTAATTCTAAGAGAGAAAGGAAATAATCTTAGCCTAATAGCATCATTTGTGACACCATTTATCTTGAAGGTGTCACAAATCTCAAGAAAGCTGGCTATGTGTGCGTTCGGGTCTTCATCTTGAAGCCCGTCAAATTGCACATACTGCTGCACCATTTGAATTATGCTAGGCTTCAGTTCGAAATTATTATTATTTATTGCAGGGCGAACTATACTAGTTTCTGTACCCTCGAGATTCGGTCGTGCATAATAGGACATAGGCCTATGCACGGCTTCCTCCATGTTGGGTTCTGCCATTCTTAAGGTAGAAAATGACTCGGAATCCTCAACCGGCACTTGGGTAGTAGGGCCTTGAAATCGCGATCTTCTCCGAAGAGTACGCTCAATTTCGTGGTCCAGGTCCAAAGTAACCGACGGACTTCCGTGGGTCATACACTAGAAGAA
Organism: Platanthera guangdongensis; assembly: GCA_039583875.1. NCBI lineage: Eukaryota > Viridiplantae > Streptophyta > Magnoliopsida > Asparagales > Orchidaceae > Platanthera > Platanthera guangdongensis. The sequence continues at coordinate 119,291,268 of CM077150.1, read as the reverse complement.
GAGAGGAGAAGAAAGATTAGAAAATAAAAGAGCTAATGAAGATCGAAATTTTTTTTTTTTTGAAATAGAATTTTTTATGTTTTAACTCCCGAACTTCTCAAGGGCTACCCGGTGAAGGGTTCGCAAGGTACTAGACAAGATAGTGGCATTTAGAGCCACTTTGCCCTTTTCGAGAGAGTTAGGTGGTGTAGAAAAATTTGTGATGTGGGTTTCTATTAAGCGGGCGGTAATTAAAATCCAGCCATTTAACTCCGAGTGAGTAGGCGGAAAGTAAAAGCTACACTCACGCACTCGACAGAAAATTAAAACACACCCACTCTACAGAAAGTAAACACACTCTACTGAAATAAAGCCTGCCAATTAACTCAAGTGAGTAGGCGGAAAATTAAAAATACGCACACTTGCTTGAAATAAATCCAGCCATTTAACTCAAGTGAGTAGGCGGAAAAATTAAAAATACGCACACTTAACAAAATCCAGCCATTTAACTCAAGTGAGTAGGCGGAAAAATTAAAAATACGCACACTTAACAAAATCCAGCCATTTAACTCAAGTGAGTAGGCGAAAAAAATTTAAGAAGGAGGCTGAGAAAGAGAAGAGATAAAATTAATATATTCGCGTTTTCAATTTATCAACGAGCGTTGCTTCCCCGGCAACGGCGCCAAAAACTTGATTGTCTCTTAGATATCTGCAAGGAGAAAATAACCAAACTAACAATTCATCAAGGCAAGTGTACCTATCGAAATGCAGCTAGGGGACACAAGTGTCGTATTGAAATCCGGGAACAGTTGAGTAAGCTTACTCACACGAAATCTATTATTTTATCGACGGAAAAATTAAGTTTTTTTTTTTAGAAGAAAGCTAAACGTGCTAAAGGAAGAGAACTACTTGCAATGAAAGAGAGCTACTTGCATGAAAAGTTAAAGAGAGCTAAAAGAGCGATTAACTTAAGCTTAGTAACGATGAAGGGGAAAATGCACTCGATCAGAAATCACCTCGGCAAGAGTGGTTAGAAAAATACGATAAATAAACCTAAGCTAATTAGGGTAAAGGTCCTTGACCGTGGAGGTTCCATGAATATTGACACGCTTCTCTCGAAGGCCGTGCCTAACTGAGTTTAGGAAGGTCCGACCGACTCTCGCCTAAATCGGAGGCCTAAAACTCGCTTTACGCGGTGAACCCCTCTAATGGATTTTACTCCAATCCTGGAGATTTGAACGTCTGCCTCTCTCGAGGGGTGCGAACAACTCCCTTTACTCTTGAGTGCTCATTTCAAACTTTCGGCCTCTCGGCTAGCCCAGAATGAAAGCAAAGGTGGAGAGTATATATCGATGATATACCTCCAACCCGTGATAAATCAAGAGTAATTCAAAGCTAAACCCTAAAAAGAAAAGGTAAGATTCAAAGCATCATAACCTAATCACTCGAACCTCGGATCATTAAGATCGATTACATGGAGGATTAGTTAATCATGGTGAGGTGGAAGAGGGGGGATGAGTAGAAGAAGAAAATGAAAACATAGTAGAAACGAAAAAGAAAACAACACTTTTTATTAATGGAAACAGAGATCTTACAGCTTGAAAACTAGAGGTTACAAGTGCATGGAAAGGTAAACTACACTATTATTGACATTATACTACAGAACGAAGCTAGGAACTAATACTGGGAAAGCATAAAGCTAGAGCTACGAACTAAAAATGAAAAGACATGCTTAAAAAGTTCAGAAATACAAAGAACAGAACCTCCCCTCTCAAAGCAAAAGGTGTCCCTGAACCCTTAGAGTTGGGCTCTATTTATAGAATTTTTCGGGTCGGGTCACGCCCCCCTGTCACGCCCTGGTCGGGCGTGACCCTAGGGCGTGACACATTCGGCGCGAGTTTTACGGGCTGGAATTGAATTCTGACGAAGTAGTTGCGGTACATGCCCACAAGTCACGCCCTGGTAAGGCGTGTACCTGGGGCGTGTTCTTTGCGGCGTGACTTTGTTGAGCTGAAATTGAATGCTGGAGGTGACGGGCGGAATTGCTGAAGTACACTCCCATATGTCACGCCCGGGTCAGGCGTGACCCTGGGGCGTGACACTTTCAGTGCGACGGTGGAGCGGGAAAAACGAGCGCGCTGCGGAGATTCCTCGGAACCTGGGGACACGCCTCTAGAACACGCCCGTGTCGGATGTGACACGGGCGTGACAGAGGGCGTGAACACTAAGTTTCCACGGAATGCAGTTTCGGACCAATTGCTTCATTCCTCTGGGTACACGCCCTAGGTACACGCCCTGGTAGGGCGTGACCTTGGGGCGTGTCACAGCAAAATTCGGCTGAAAGCCGTGAAAACCTGCAAAAAGCAGAAAAAATGCATTAGCGACAAAAATATAGACAAAGGGGAATCAAAATAAGTACTTTACAAGACATGATTTGATTTAAAACCCCGAAAATATCCTAATAAAATTGACTGCAAATCGTATTATCAATGAGGCAGAGGTTGTAGCGGCAGGTGTTGAAGTGGTAACAGCAGTAATGACAGCAGCAGATGTTGAAGATGTTGCACTAGGAGTAGAAGCAGAAACAACAACAGCAGCAACAGTAGGCTCTAGAGAGGTGGCAGCAACAACAACTTCACTAACAACAACAACAATAGAAGGAATATCATCAGAAACTGCAGAAGGCTCAAATGCATATGCCTCTGACATAAGAATATCCTTGGAAATTGGTTCATCAGTACTGACAGAAGTTTCAGCAGCAGTATCAATATTCTCAGCAGCAGTATCAACAATCTTAGCAGCAGTATCAACAATCTCAGAAGCAATAACAATGCTTTCTTCAGAAGAAGCAGCAGCATCAACATTTTCAACAGCAGTAAACACTGAATTGACAAAGGAGGTGATAATGCTTGGGTCACAGCAAGAAATGGCACAAGTGCCTTGGATAAATCCTCTGGAGGCTGGACAGCATTGACCTCTGGCAGACAGCTGGAGTATGTAGAATCAAAAGTTGAAAGCAAAGACCTGAGGTCTATTGCAAGGATTACAGCAGGAGGACTAAGTGCTTGAGGCACAACAACAGCAGCAAGAGGAGGAGCTGAAGAAGCAGCAAAGACAGCAGCAGCAGACAGGCTCACAGAAGCAGTCATAGAAGCAGCAGCAGCAACAGCAGCAGCATGAAGACTCACTTCATATGGCATCTCCCCCTGCCTAGATTCAGACATGTTTGGATCAAGGCACACTGCTGTAGGTGCTGCCTGAGGGAAGAGGGAAGAGAGCCTGGCAGAGAGAGCTGCCGCTGACAGGTGTAGTGGAGCCAATGAGGTCTCCAACAGAAGAGAGAGCATGGGGGCAAGCAGCTCATACAACCTGTCAGCAAGGGCTGGGAGGTCTACTTGCTCAAAGGCTGAAGTAGAGGTAGAAGATATAGGAGCAGCTGAAGGTGAGGGTAGTAGAGAGCTGGTGAATGGTGGAAGGGATGGCTGAGGTGTTGGTAAGGTGGAAATGGAGGATAGAGGGATGGAGATAGATGGGGTGAAAGTGGGTTGGTCTATGATTTGGTGTAGAAGGTCTTGAAAGGAAGTGGAGGATGAGGGTAGCTCAGGAGGAGAGGATGGGGAATCATCCATAAAGGAATCATCAATTAGGGTGAAGGATGGAATGGAGGGTGATGAGGTGACATCTGGTGGAGGGTAGGAGAATAGTGGGTGGAATTGTTCTTCTGGTGGTGGTAGAATAGGTACTGGAGATGGTGTTGATGTTGGAGATGGGCTGGATATGATGATGGTGGATGGAGCTGGAATGGTAGAAGGTATGGGAAGGGATAGAATTGGAGGAGGAGGAGGAGAGGCAACAACAGCAGGCAGGTCATCTGCAGGGGCAGAGACCTGTGGAGGAGTGACTCTTAGAGTCCTTGTGCCTGAAGGAGTACTGGAGGAGGGCCTGCTGGGCTTGCTGATTTGTGTGTCCCACTTTCTAAAGAGGGCACAAGACAGTCTCTTGGAGGCATTTATATGAATTCCAGTGGAGACCAGCAAGGCAGGGCACCTGTGCTGCAGAAACACTCCAATGATCCTCCCAAAGTTAACAAAACCTTTGTTGATTTTCTTCTTGATGAGGTCAAAGAAGATTTCTCCCCAGTTCAGATTCTTTCTGTCTACAAGAGCTCCCATGAGGCAGAGCTGATACCTTGAAATTGTATCATGGGCAGAGTGCTTAGCCAGTAGCACTTTCCCAACAACATATGCCATGAATCTATATTCCACAGAAAGGTTCCTTTTGAAGAGCTTGCTAGGGTTGCCCTCTGAATGACCCATTCTGGCAAGCAGTTCAGAATACTCTTCTCCAGATAAGTCAGTAGTAGCTTCTCCATTTCTCAACTCAAAAACTTCTGATAGAATTGTTGGGGTTAAGGGTACCTGAGTTCCAGATATAGACCCAACAATGGTGGAGTTATCTTGATTGTGGGCAGTATAAACCCACTCCTTTATCTCATCAGATGCCAGCTTGATCCTGGTGGTCATTATGGAAGTCAAGTTCTGGTCTTTGAATAATCCCAATATATTTTGAAAAACCTGGTCAGTTGTGCTGAATGATTCCATGTCGATGTCAAAACCAGCATCAAACTTCATAGCAGCAAGAACAGCAACTGACACAGCCATGGGTACCTGCAAGAATTCAACAAACAAACCGACCAAGTGTAGAACTGTTTGGTGGGAAAGAAAAATCTTGCAGAGAAATCGAAAGCGCAAAAGAGAATGACGGCGAAAAATGAGTTTTATATTAGGGTTCGACGCAGAATTGGAAAGATCGTTGAACTCAGTTCGACGATCGAGCCTTCTAAAGGAATCTGAAGAGTCTTCAACATCGTCGATCTCCGTTCGACGATATTGGAGAGCATCGAGCTCCGTTCGACGATCGTTCAGAGAACAAAATCGTCGAGCGCCATTCGACGATCATTGACCGGAAGAGATAGTTCATACTATCTGAGAAACGCTGAACTCAGTTCGACGATTTCGGAAATCGTCGATCTCCGTTCGACGATCTTGGGGCAAATCGTCGAGCGCAGTTCAGAGATCAGAAAAATTCTAGACACTAAGAAAAATCAGAATGTTTGCTTAGTCTTGGTCAATTTTAAGCTTTCAAAATCTTGGATATTATTTAAGACTTCCTCCATCTAACATTCCTAACTGATTTAGGAAGAAGGTGTGTTTCTTTTCATCCAAAGGCTTGGTGAAAATATCTCCCCATTGTAAATCAGTTGGGATATATTGTAGTTCAATTTTATTCTTTTCAACATTATCCCTTAAGAAATGATGCCTAATCTCTATGTGTTTTGTCCTACTATGGAGGACTGGATTTTGAGCTATAGAAATAGCACTGGTGTTATCACAAAAGATTTTAGACTTCTCTAAGTTGTAGCCATAGTGTAGGAGTTGGTTTTGAATCCACAAGATTTGTGAACAACAACTGCCTGCAGCCATATATTCAGCTTCAGCAGTTGAAGTTGACACAGATGTTTGTTTCTTACAAAACCAAGAGACAAGTCTGTCACCAAGGAACTGACAAGTTCCACTGGTGCTTTTCCTGTCAATTCTGCATCCAGCATAGTCAGTATCAGAGAATCCAGTTAAATCAAATGCTGAATCTTTTGGATACCAGAGACCTAGATTTGGACAACTTTTAACATACCTGAGAATCCTCTTTACTAGTTTTAGGTGTGACTCTCTAGGGCTTACTTGGAACCTAGCACATATACATGTAGCAAACATTATATCTGGTCTACTAGCTGTAAGATACAGTAGAGAGCCAATCATTGCTCTATATGTTGTCTGATCAACAGGTTTCCCATGTTCATCAGCATCCAATACATCATTAGTAGGCATGGGTGTTTTCATACAAGATGCTTCAGACATACCAAATTTCTTAACCAATTCATGTGCATACTTGGTTTGAGAAATGAAGATGCCTTCAGCATGTTGCTTGACTTGCAATCCTAGGAAGAAGGATAGCTCACCCATGCTACTCATCTCAAATTTAGAATGCATCAGGTTAGAAAACCTTCTGCACAATTTGGAGTCAGTAGAACCAAAAATGATATCGTCTACATAAATCTGTACTAGTAGGGTATGAGACTTATGGGTTCTAATGAAAAGAGTTTGGTCTACTCTACCCCTTATAAAACCATTTTCCAAAAGAAAGCATGTTAGGGTCTCATACCATGCTCTAGGAGCTTGCTTGAGACCATATAATGATTTATTCAATCTAAAAACATAATCAGGAAAAGTTGGAGAGATAAAACCTGGAGGTTGTCTGACATAAACTTACTCTTTGATGTCTCCATTTAGGAATCCACTTTTAACATCCATCTGATAGACCTTGAAGCCTTTGTGTGCTGCATAAGCTAAAAATATCCTGATGGCTTCTAATCTTGCAACTGGTGTAAAGGTCTGGTCGTAGTCGATTCCTTCTTCTTGAGAGTAGCCCTGAGCAACTAGCCTTGCCTTGTTTCTTATAATTACTCCTTGATCATCCAATTTGTGTCTGAATACCCATTTTGTTCCAACAATGGAATGATCCTTATGCTTTGGCACTAGTTCCCATACTTTGTTTCTCTCAAATTGATGCAACTCCTCTTGTATTGCAATGATCCAGTGTGGATCTTGCTCTGCATCTTGAATGGACTGAGGTTCAATTTGAGATAGGAAGCAGGTGTGCAACAGGTTTTGGTTGACCTGATTTCTGGTTTGCACACCAGCTGAGATTTCTCCAATTATTTGGGAAATTGGATGGTCTCCTGATGTTACTAAATCAACAGGGGGTGTTGATTGTTCACCAACCTGTGTTGTTGTTTCCTCTTGTGGTACAACAACTGGCTCTTCAAGTTGTTCTTCAATATGTTGAGCATTTCCTTCATCTTCACTGCTTTCATCCTCTTGAGTAACTTGTAACTTGTTCAAGTCTTCAACTAGAGAATGTTCCTGCAAGGGTTCTATGGTAGAAGAAATCTTCTCCTTGAAAGACATGTTAGTTTCATCAAATGAAATGTGAACAGATTCCTCAATTTTTAAAGTTGATTTATTATAGACCCTATAAGCCTTGCTGATCATGGAGTATCCCAGAAACACTCCTTCATCAGCTTTGGCTTGAAATTTTGCTAAATATTTCTTATCATTATTATGAATGTAGCAAATACAACCAAAGACTCTAAAATAGTCAACTTTAGGTTTCTTCCCTTTGAGTAATTCATAGGGAGTCTTTCCCTTTAGTTTATGTATCATACTTCTATTCAGCACATAGTTGGAGGTGTTCACTGCCTCTGCCCAAAAGGATAGAGGTAGATGAGCATCTGACAATAATGTAGTGGCAGATTCAATAAGGGTTCTATTTTTCCTTTCAGCTTCCCCATTTAGCTGAGGAGTTCTAGGAGCTGAGAAAGTATGTCTGATCCCTTCACTCTGACAGAACTCTTGCATAAGAAGAGAATCAAACTCTGTCCCATGATCACTTCTGATCAAGGCAATGTGAGTATTGAACTCAATCTGTATACATTTGAGAAACTTTGTCAGACACTTAAAGTTATCAAACTTCTTCCTTAGAAAGAACACCCAAGTGAATCTAGAGAAGTCATCTACAACTACTAAAGTGTAGGATTTCCCTCCTAGGCTTTGTACTGTGATGGGTCCAAAAAGATCCATGTCTAACAGATACAATATCCTAGGTGAATCACTCTTATTAAGTGACTTAAAGCTGTTTTTAGTTTGTTTGCCTAATTAACAAGCCCTGCAGAGTCCTTCCTTCTTGTAGGGGCCAGAAGGTAGTCCTCTAACAAGGTTGTCTCTGGATAGCCTAGCAATAGTTCTAAGATTTAGATGTCCTAATCTCTTATGCCATAAAATATTTGGTCTACAGACAGAATTAAACAAGCAGATATCTATATCAGTTGAAAGAAAATCTACTAGATAAATGTTACCGTTTCTTTTACCTGTCAACACAGTTGTGTTGTCCTCTGACTTGATTTTGCATAGGGCTTTGCTGAAGGTCACCTGGTAGCCTTCATTACACAGCTGACTGATGCTAATTAGGTTGTGCTTCAGTCCTTCCACATAGGCTACCTTCTTGAAGGTTACTGATCCAATCTGGACTGCACCATATCCTTTAGTCTGTCCAAAGTTTGAATCACCAAAGATAACTTTGGGTCCAAGCTTGGCTCTGAAGGATGTGAGGTTGTCCTTGTTCCCTGTCATGTGCTTAGGGCACCCACTATCCAAGTACCATTGCTGGTTAGATGTTGGATAGGTCTTCACCTGCACATAAGACAATTCATTTGTTTTTGACCCAGTTTACCTTGGGCCTAGGTTGATAAACTTTAAATTCTGAAATGAAAGACATCCCAGGTTGACTCTTATTGTAACATCCCATGTTACTTCTAGACCCCTCAACTTAGATTGGGTTAGGCATGGGGTGAGATTTGAGGAGACCAGCTAGGTTTGACCCCAGGTAGTGGGTGGTAGCCATGTGGGGCCCACTATAAGACCATAGTCAAACTAGGTCAAACTAGCCTAAGTGGGGACCCTAGCCACACCATGACCCCACCACATTGCCCTAACCCTAAAGACAATCTAAGTGGCCCCTAGGGTTTGTCACTGGGTCAACATTTTGACCCTAGTTGACCAAGGTCAACCTTGGGCTTAATTTGGTCAAACCCACACCCATAGGCCTAATTAACCTAAGTGGGGCACCCCCCCTTGACCCAAACCAAGTTGGGTGGTGCCACTAGACCCATTTCCACCAGGTGGGGTCAGTCCACCCACCATAGTTGACCAGTAAACCCCAAAAGTCAAATTGGTCAACAATTTGACCTAAGGAATGAAATGAAGGCCAAGTCATTCCCCTTGGACCAAGCCCACCAAAATTGGCCCATAGTCAGCCCAAGTGAACAAGACCAACCCTACCCCTCTAAATCAGGAGAGAGAATGCATGCAAGGGGGTAAAATTGGAAATTTTAGGAGAAGAGGAGAGAGAAAGAGGGATGAAGGAAATGGTGGCCATATGGCCACCCCATCAGCTGACTTAGGCTGCCCAAAACCAAGTGGCTGACCTCCCCTCTTCATTTCCAGCAGAATTCCAGAGCTGAGAGCCACATGGCAGCTGGGTGAAATCTCCAAAGCCCAAAACCGAGCTAGCATTGGAGATATCTCCACTTATAGCCCACCTCAGTCCAAACAGAGCTCACCATCAGCTTCAGAAGGCCGAGAGGAGTGGAATTCGACTACTTACTCATGGAAAACGGTGGAGAATTCAACTTTCGGGGAGGAGCTCGCCGGCGCACCACCACCACGGCAAACCGCCGCCTGACCCGCAGCCAAGCCCCGATTATGGTACGTTTCACTTCACCTCTACCCGCACTAGCTTCTTAGATCAAATAGGCGAGAGATCGGGCTCAATTGAGCCCGATGCCATGTGAGAAAATCGAGAGATTTCTAAGTTTCTGAAACCACTCGGGATCGCCGTCGCCGCCGTCTCCCGCCGCCCCATCGCCGGGAAATGATAGCCACCACCACCGTGAAGGCGATGGCACCATTGGCCGGAGGTGGCGACGCCTCAGCTGGCCGGAAACCGCCGGCAAAATCGCTCCAGGTCGGCTCGATCTCAGCCGTTGGCTGGAGGTAGACGATAACCGGATCCCGTCGATTCTTACTTTAAGATTCGTGCGCCGATTATTAATATAAATCAGATTAATATATGAATAGTGTCATTTTCTGTCACACTTAATCAGTACTTTTGCATGTTAAATTTAGGCCTCCTAGAGGCATTTCCAGACCTTAGACCCTCAATGAAAAATGTAGCCTAGGGTCTTACCTTTTAAATGCCACCCTAAACATACATTTTGGAGTAGTGTACAGCCCTGTAGGACATTTCTCTTAGGACTGGTCCTAGACTAGGTCAAAAATTATATTGGATGCCCTGGTCTCAATATTAGTCACCATGATCCCAAATTTTGGGCACATGCATGATTAGGGCTTACTTACCTCCTGCCAAAATTTAGGAATTTTTGGAAAATATTTTCCTATAGTTTTTGGTAAAATATCAAAATTTAAATAAATGATATATATGGAGTTCTACGCCTCCCCATGGCCCCAAATTTTGGTGGTGGGTCAGTGGGGTCACCCTTGGTGCATGATAAAATTTTCAGCACCTTGGGTTCACTGCATGTTGGGGAATCCACTTGCATGTGCTAGCCTATGTTAAGGCTTGGTGTGCAAATAGCAAAAATGCAAATTGGTGAATTTAGCCCAATGGTTGCATGCAAGAATTATGAAATTAATTACAGTGGTTCATTAGGATAAAGTTCACCCCCCAAATTAATGAGGGAATTTTTGGGATCAAAATTCCATTTATTGGAATTTATTTTCATTATAGCTATTTTGGAATTAAAAATTGGAAAATAGGATTTATTCAAGTACAAATCCAAACAACATTACCAAGGCATAGATTACATCACATTTGTCTTAGGAAAATTATGATTTCTCTGTTTTGAAGAACCTTGGAGTAGATACCCTAAATTTCCCATTTTACCCTTATCATGATAATTCTTGAAATGATATATTTATACCTCTGAAAAATTTGGGATTTATTCTACTGTCATAAAATGTTGATATTAGTTTATCATGAATTTCTCAGAATTTTATTGGATGCATTACTTGTGTTAAATTAGTACAATGGCATTTTGGTAAATACCTTATAATGGAACCCCATAGGCCATCTTACATTCAATTTTGATGATTCTCTGCCAATAGCCATAATTTAGTGTCTTAAAGGCTCTGTAATTTTTCTGGAATTTTTGAGTATATAATGCTTATACTTCATGTGTAAAATGGAATTTATGTGGGATTGTTATTAAATAGAAAATGACAATAAATAATTTAAGGAAAATTATGAAATTCTGAAGGCAGCAATATTTGGTTAATATACATCTCAGGAAAAATTTCCTAAGTCAGAGGATGCTTAATTAAATCACTTCATGTGTAAAGTGGCCGAGCATTTAAATTAAGAGAATTAATTAAATGACCATTTGGCCAGGAAAAATTATGAGAATCCTTAGGGTAGTTCCCTTAGTCCATAATACCTTAGGATAAATATTTAGAGGCAAGATGCCTTAAGTTTTGGAAGATCACATCTCTAGGGTAAACATAGGTCATGGTCTGCATATAACACAAATAGGTCTTGCCTTAGGGAATTACCAGGGGACTGATTATCGGCAGAAATAAGAGAGAGTTCAACATATGTAACCCTGGTGGGTAGAGTTTTTCTTAGTGAGGGATCAAAAGTGCAAGTCTTAACTAACAACTGGAGTGGGGATCGGCGGAAGACCGTCGGTTTTCCCGGTAATAACTTAAGTCACTAGGGTTATACTAAAGCAATAAGGAGAGCTGGGAAGATACATGGGTAGCCATCAACTAAAATAAATATCCTTGCGAAAGGGAACGCTGGGCGTAATCCCAACACAGTTCCTAGTGCCCCTTGAGAGCCCTTCACAGGGAATACCGGGGGCAGTCCTGGGATTAACCTTAAATCTCTAAGTATAATAAACCGTAGGCAAGAGTAGTTTAATAGGTTAGGACATTGTTGTACCTTCTCGCCCGTGTGTGGGCTGGAGAGATTCATGACATATGCTCACCCGTTTTGGGGTTTGAGGGAGTTGGTATAAAGGCACTGATGTGCGTTCTCACCCGTGTTTGGGTTTGAGGGATTCAGGACGGGTTTTGGTCCTGCGAGCGGAAGGCTCGGTATGAATTACTTGCATGTGCATAAATATCGTGGCGGGGCATGCGGTACTGGCCGTTCGTCACACCGATGGCAGTACGGTGCACCAGGCGGTTGTGGGAGTTAGAGGGGCCAGTGGGTTGTTTTACACTGCGGTCTGGAGGACGACCCCCGATAACACACATCCGACCCAACAAGACTGACGGGTTTGTCAGCAAAGTACGTACGCGAGACTCTAGAGTGCACCTTGGACGTGTACAGAGGCGTATGAGAGGGGTCTAAGGCTTGGTAGTGTGCATACCGGTCTAGAAGCGGAGACGCCCGCTCCGCTGCTGCCGTAGCCACAGCGGTGGTACCCGAGAGTGATGCTAGCTCTCAAAAAGTGGGAACTAAAGGTCTGTGATCACAGAGTCGTTGTGTGTGAGTTGCACTTGCCTGCGCATAAAATTGCATCATATCATTCATTCATATTAGGTCATACGCTTCATAGATCCTTATCATATAAATTAGTATGGGCTCTTTTATATGATAAGTTAAATTTCCTGGAAATCCTAACTTATATATTTGTATGGGCATTTATATAAGTTAGGGTACGCTTGTGATGATAGCATAGTGGTAGCTTAGCTTATTTACTTGTTCATACTGCTGCTTCTTTACCTTTCATTACTGCACTACTTGTTACTTGTTACTTGTACCGTACATAGAATTGCTAGAGTAGATCTACAGTATTTATTACATCATTAGTTAGATATTGTCACCTGCTTCCACCTTGTTACCCCTTGTTGTCCTCCGCTTCGTCCTCCCGCTCGGTGCCTAGGAGCTGCGGGGCGAGGTGCGGAGGAAACGACTTAGTCTTTTTGACTAATGGTCGGTGACCAACTATTTTTAGGAGCCCGTGGAGATGGAGCACCAGCACGTCGAGGAGGCAGGGCATGAGGAGCAGATACCACTTCAGCAGGCTACTACCACTACTGCGCGTCCTCAGGTGGGACGAGTCTTGATGTTCTAGTTTAGCTTCCGCATTTACTATTTTGTGAGAGAGAGATTTGATGTACTGGGCATAAGCCCTTTTTACTCTTTCTTCTGTACTATTCTGTGGACTATTGTACTATTCATTTCTTTTATATGATTGTACTGTGACTTGTGGACTGATGGCATTTTATACTCAATTATACTTCTTATTTCTCATATTGGCCTACAGGTTTATGATCGTACTAGCCGGCAGAATCGGCGTGTTGCGGTGTCGACTAACCCGTGAGTTAGTGCCACCGTAAGACGGCGGTTCTGGGCATAAGATCCGGTAGCCCTCCTTGGTAAGGGGGAGGGGGGTCTTACAAACTGGTATCACTTGAACAACGATCATATGAGAAAGAAGTCCACAACATGGGACCACCCCCGCCCCAGCATTAGTTTGCGGACAAACTATGCAGCGGAAGCAGTGGTGTGCCCATGTACAAAAGTCACAGAAATGGTCCACAAAGTACAATTTGATAGGCCAATTTTGCTTTAACCTTACCTTTATGCAACCTCCACAGGTCGCAGCGCCGCAAAATGTGGCTCCTCCCCCTCCAGCTGCCACTCCATTCCTACATACGGAGATGGGGCAGACCCTGACGGCGATTTTGGATGCCTTTAGAGCCCAGCAAGTCCCGGCTCCACAGCCAAATCCGGGGTCGAGCTGGCTGAGTGCATTCAAGAGCCTGTCCCCACCGACGTACCGTGGGACAGAGGATGCAGTGAAGACGGAAGAATGGCTGGAGGCCATACACGAGATCTTAGCGGGCATCAGCTGCCTAGTCGGCCAGGCAGTACCTCTAGCCACCTCCGTGCTAGAGGCCCACGCGAAGAGATGGTGGAAGTCAGTCCGGGAGACTACTTATGCGGACTTTGAGTTGTCAGAGATTTCTTGGGAGGAGTTTGGCGATGTGTTTCTGGAGCACTTCGTCTCCGCTACGGACAGGGATGCTTTGGAGGAGAGGTTTTTGAACCTCAAGCAGGGGACCAGATCAGTGATAGAGTACCAGAGAGAGTTATCCCACTTGGCCAGGTTCGCGGGGATTCAGGACACCGACGATAGGAGGTATGCGAAGAGGTTCTACCGGGGCCTCAGGGATGATCTGAGGCAGGCTCTGTTATTCATTTCACATGGCACATCCAGGCAGATCATCGAGATGGCGAAGAAGCTGGAGGCTGACCAGCTGATGGTGCGAGCCGGAGGGAAGAGACCATTTGATGGATCGACATCAGGTGAGAGCAGTAGGGGCTCTCAGAGAGGCAGGACCATCGGATACCGGAGGGGTGGGGGACGTCGTCGTCCCAACTTCAGGCAGGAGCAGGGGCCTCCTCCAGCATTGGCTCCCCCACCTCTACAGATGCATGATCCAAGGAGGCAGGATGACCGAGGCCACCGACAAGTGGTTTGTTATGGATGCCGCCAGCCTGGGCACATCAGGTCGGAGTGCCCGCACCGATTCCATCCCCCTCCTCCTCCTCCACCTCCAGTGGCCCCTGTACAGCAGGGCCGAGGACGAGGCCGAGGCCGGGGATATCATGGCCGGAGGCGCGAGCAGGAGCAGATATACGCCTTGGACCTCACAGAGCCGAGGAATCCCGAGGAGGTCATTACAGGTACTTGAAGTTAGTTTTGAGTTTCCTTAAATTTTCCAATGATATATATATAGTACCTGGAACCATAGGATAACAATTAACCTTCACATAAACAAACCTCAGGCATAGTCATGATCAGCGGCAAGCCTGCCCATACTCTTTTCGACACGGGTGCGTCACACTCGTTCGTATCCGAGGCCTTCATCGACGGACTCGAAGGCGTGGAGAGGTTCCCTGGACTAGAGATGAGGGTACGCCTACCCGATGGGTCGGAGCTGCGGACTACTGCACATTGCGACATGGAGGCCGAGATTGGCGGCAAGGCTTTTGAGGCGCCGGCGACTATTCTGAAGCTGCAGGATTTTGACTTGATCTTGGGCATGGCCTGGTTGCACCGGAACCATGCCCAGATAGATTGTCCGTCCAGGAGGATCACACTGAGACATGGCGACTCTCATGTTATCGTTGAAGGTATCCAGCCTATCTGCCACCTACTATTATCTTCTATACAGGCTGTGAAGGCCCATGAGCAGGGTGAAGAAGTCTATATTGTCTGCTTCGAGATGGTGGGGACAGAGGCGACTATCTCAGATATTCCGGTGGTTCGGGATTTCTCCGACGTATTCCCGGAGAAATTGCCCGGGCTACCGCCTGCTAGAGACTTGGATTTCAGGATTCAGCTAGTGCCGGGAGCGAAGCCGGTGTCTCGAGCACCCTACAGGATGGCTCCTAGAGAGTTAGCAGAGTTCAGAACTCAACTGCAGGAGCTAGTCGAGTCAGGATTTGTACGGCCTAGTTCATCGCCATGGGGAGCGCCAGTTCTATTTGTGAAGAAGAAGGACGGATCACTGCGATTATGTATAGATTACCGGGAGCTGAACCGGTTGACGGTCCGAAACACCTATCCTCTGCCTCGGATAGATGAGTTATTTGACCAGCTACAGGGAGCATTCTGGTTCTCCAAGTTAGATTTGCGATCCGGCTATTATCAGCTCCGTATCAGGGAAGAAGACATACCGAAGACGGCTTTCAGTTCGCGCTATGGATTATACGAATTCACGGTGATGCCTTTTGGGCTCACGAATGCTCCTGCTGCATTCATGAGTCTGATGAACCGTGTTTTCGAGCCTTTCTTAGATCGCTTCGTGATAGTATTCATCGACGACATCCTTATTTATTCTCGGACTCAGGAGGAGCATACGGAGCACTTGGCACAGGTCCTGCAGAGGTTGAGGGAGACACAGATGTACGCAAAATTTTCGAAGTGCCAGTTCTGGTTGCAGGAGGTGGCTTTCCTGGGGCACACGATCAGTGGGGCTGGGTTAGCTGTGGACCCAGCCAAGATAGAGACGGTGAGGGATTGGCCACGGCCGAAGACCGCATCTGACATCCGCAGTTTCTTGGGACTAGCAGGCTATTACCGCAAGTTCGTGGAGGGGTTCTCGAGGATAGCACTCCCCCTCACGTCCTTGACGAAGAAGGATGCAGATTTTGTTTGGTCAGAGCGGTGTGAGACGGCTTTTCAGGAGCTGAAGGACCGACTCATCTCATCCCCTATTCTTGCGCTTCCATCCGGGAGCGAAGGATTCCAGATCTACACGGACGCCTCTTATCAGGGGATGGGTGCAGTCCTGATGCAGCATGGACACGTTATTGCTTATGCTTCGAGACAGTTGAAGAAGCATGAGCATAACTATCCAGTACATGATCTAGAGCTCGGGGCTGTGGTTTTCGCCCTAAAGATATGGAGACATTATCTATACGGGATTCATTGTGACATCTTTTCAGATCACAAGAATCTCAAGTATATTGATACGCAGAAGGACTTAAATCTGAGACAGAGGAGGTGGCTGGAGTTCCTCTGTGATTATGACTACAAGATCCACTATCACCCGGGGAAAGCGAACACGGTTGCGGATGCTTTGAGCAGGAGGGCCGGCACTTCTGGACCGGAGCCCCGATTGATGTCTATGGAGCTGCTTCAGATGATGGAGGACATGCACATTACCGTGGTGTCCGAGACCGAGCCAGTGGTATATAGAGAGTATTTGAGCTCAGTGATCAGCTGCGATGATATACAGGAGCGCATCCGAGCACATCAGAGGCTGGATGCTGCGTTACAGCCGATTTTCAGTGCCCTAGAGAGGGGCAAGGTCGAGGACTACACACTACAGGATGATCTTCTTCGGTTCCGGGGGCGCATCTACATACCAGCAGGGGGCAGTATTCGAGATGACATACTCCGAGAGGCACATTGCTCGAGATATTCAGTGCACCCCGGCATCACCAAGATGTGGGCAGATTTGCGGAGATCTATGTATTGGCCCGGGATGAAGAGGGAGATCACGGATTTTGTGACGCATTGCGAGACCTGCCAGCGTGTGAAGGCGGAATGCAAGAGCCCAGGAGGTTTACTACAGCCACTGCCAGTTCCAGAGTGGAAGTTTGAGGACATTGCTATGGACTTTGTACACGGATTGCCGCGCTCCCACTCCGGACATGATTCTATATGGGTTATAGTGGACAGATTGACCAAAGTCGCGCGGTTTATTCCAGTTCGGAAGGATGCCCCAGTCGCAGTTCTGGTGAGACTATTTGTGGAGCAGTACATCAGATATCATGGTATCCCCAGGACTATTGTTTCGGACCGTGATGGTCGGTTCACTTCGAGCGAGTGGAGGGCCGTGCATGCTCACTTGGGATCTCGTCTTACCTTTAGTACCGCCTTCCACCCGCTGGCTGACGGACAGACCGAGCGGACCATCCGGACAATGGAGGACCTGCTCAGATTATGCATATTGGATACGGGGAGGCCTTGGGAGAGGCTGCTGCCATTGATCGAGTTCTCGTATAATAACAGCCACCAGGCTAGCATCAGGATGGCTCCGTACGAGGCTCTTTATGGGAGGAGATGCCGGACACCGCTATCATGGGTACAGGATGTGGACACCAGGGCTCTGGGATCCGATTATATAGAGGACACTGAGGCTCAGGTTCGATTGATCAGGGATCGGCTACTGGAGGCCCAGAGCAGACAGGCAAAGTATTATGATGCTCGGCACCGGCAGGTGGAGTTCCAGGTTGGAGACCGGGGTATTCTTGAAGATACGTCCGGTACACGGTGTTTCACGGGTGCGGAGGCACAAGAAGCTCAGTCCACGATACATGGGGCCCTACCTGATCCTGGAGCGGATCGGCCCCTTAGCTTACCGACTGCAGCTGCCACCGGAGTTGGGTGCACTACATGACGTCTTCCATGTCTCTTCCTTACGGAGAGCTCTCCTTCGGCCGGAGCAGCACATCACTACTACAGCCGGACCGGTAGAGCCTGACAGATCAGTGAGATTGGAGCCGATCCGGATTGACGATACAGCCATCCGAGTGTTGCGGAAGAAGAAGGTTCCCCTTGTGAAGGTGCTGTGGTCCAACCATGGACGGGAGGAGCACACTTGGGAGCCGAGAGATCTGATGCTGGAGCAACACCCGGAGCTATTCGCATCAGGTACATTTAAGTTATGCTTTTAAGATTCTTGATAATTCTTGCAAATAGAACCCCGTAGACCCGAACTTAAATTTCGGGGACGAAATTATTTTCTTGTTTATTGGAATTTGTAACATCCCATGTTACTTCTAGACCCCTCAACTTAGATTGGGTTAGGCATGGGGTGAGATTTGAGGAGACCAGCTAGGTTTGACCCCAGGTAGTGGGTGGTAGCCATGTGGGGCCCACTATAAGACCATAGTCAAACTAGGTCAAACTAGCCTAAGTGGGGACCCTAGCCACACCATGACCCCACCACATTGCCCTAACCCTAAAGACAATCTAAGTGGCCCCTAGGGTTTGTCACTGGGTCAACATTTTGACCCCAGTTGACCAAGGTCAACCTTGGGCTTAATTTGGTCAAACCCACACCCATAGGCCTAATTAACCTAAGTGGGGCACCCCCCCTTGACCCAAACCAAGTTGGGTGGTGCCACTAGACCCATTTCCACCAGGTGGGGTCAGTCCACCCACCATAGTTGACCAGTCAACCCCAAAAGTCAAATTGGTCAACAATTTGACCTAAGGAATGAAATGAAGGCCAAGTCATTCCCCCTTGGACCAAGCCCACCAAAATTGGCCCATAGTCAGCCCAAGTGAACAAGACCAACCCTACCCCTCTAAATCAGGAGAGAGAATGCATGCAAGGGGGTAAAATTGGAAATTTTAGGAGAAGAGGAGAGAGAAAGAGGGATGAAGGAAATGGTGGCCACATGGCCACCCCATCAGCTGACTTAGGCTGCCCAAAACCAAGTGGCTGACCTCCCCTCTTCATTTCCAGCAGAATTCCAGAGCTGAGAGCCACATGGCAGCTGGGTGAAATCTCCAAAGCCCAAAACCGAGCTAGCATTGGAGATATCTCCACTTATAGCCCACCTCAGTCCAAACAGAGCTCACCATCAGCTTCAGAAGGCCGAGAGGAGTGGAATTCGACTACTTACTCATGGAAAACGGTGGAGAATTCAACTTTCGGGGAGGAGCTCGCCGGCGCACCACCACCACGGCAAACCGCCGCCTGACTCGCAGCCAAGCCCCGATTATGGTACGTTTCACTTCACCTCTACCCGCACTAGCTTCTTAGATCAAATAGGCGAGAGATCGGGCTCAATTGAGCCCGATGCCATGTGAGAAAATCGAGAGATTTCTAAGTTTCTGAAACCACTCGGGATCGCCGTCGCCGCCGTCTCCCGCCGCCCCATCGCCGGGAAATGATAGCCACCACCACCGTGAAGGCGATGGCACCATTGGCCGGAGGTGGCGACGCCTCAGCTGGCCGGAAACCGCCGGCAAAATCGCTCCAGGTCGGCTCGATCTCAGCCGTTGGCTGGAGGTAGACGATAACCGGATCCCGTCGATTCTTACTTTAAGATTCGTGCGCCGATTATTAATATAAATCAGATTAATATATGAATAGTGTCATTTTCTATCACACTTAATCAGTACTTTTGCATGTTAAAGTTAGGCCTCCTAGAAGCATTTCCAGACCTTAGACCCTCAATGAAAAATGTAGCCCAGGGTCTTACCTTTAAAATGCCACCCTAAACATACATTGTGGAGTAGTGTACAGCCCTGTAGGACATTTCTCTTAGGACTGGTCCTAGACTAGGTCAAAAATTATATTGGATGCCCTGGTCTCAATATTAGTCACCATGATCCCAAATTTTGGGCACATGCATGATTAGGGCTTACTTACCTCCTGCCAAAATTTAGGAATTTTTGGAAAATATTTTCCTATAGTTTTTGGTAAAATATCAAAATTTAAATAAATGATATATATGGAGTTCTACTCCTCCCCATGGCCCCAAATTTTGGTGGTGGGTCAAGTGGGGTCACCCTTGGTGCATGATAAAATTTTCAGCACCTTGGGTTCACTGCATGTTGGGGAATCCACTTGCATGTGCTAGCCTATGTTAAGGCTTGGTGTGCAAATAGCAAAAATGCAAATTGGTGAATTTAGCCCAATGGTTGCATGCAAGAATTATGAAATTAATTACAGTGGTTCATTAGGATAAAGTTCACCCCCCAAATTAATGAGGGAATTTTTGGGATCAAAATTCCATTTATTGGAATTTATTTTCATTATAGCTATTTTGGAATTAAAAATTGGAAAATAGGATTTATTCAAGTACAAATCCAAACAACATTACCAAGGCATAGATTACATCACATTTGTCTTAGGAAAATTATGATTTCTCTGTTTTGAAGAACCTTGGAGTAGATACCCTAAATTTCCCATTTTACCCTTATCATGATAATTCTTGAAATGATATATTTATACCTCTGAAAAATTTGGGATTTATTCTACTGTCATAAAATGTTGATATTAGTTTATCATGAATTTCTCAGAATTTTATTGGATGCATTACTTGTGTTAAATTAGTACAATGGCATTTTGGTAAATACCTTATAATGGAACCCCATAGGCCATCTTACATTCAAATTTTGATGATTCTCTGCCAATAGCCATAATTTAGTGTCTTAAAGGCTCTGTAATTTTTCTGGAATTTTTGAGTATATAATGCTTATACTTCATGTGTAAAATGGAATTTATGTGGGATTGTTATTAAATAGAAAATGACAATAAATAATTTAAGGAAAATTATGAAATTCTGAAGGCAGCAATATTTGGTTAATATACATCTCAGGAAAAATTTCCTAAGTCAGAGGATGCTTAATTAAATCACTTCATGTGTAAAGTGGCCGAGCATTTAAATTAAGAGAATTAATTAAATGACCATTTGGCCAGGAAAAATTATGAGAATCCTTAGGGTAGTTCCCTTAGTCCATAATACCTTAGGATAAATATTTAGAGGCAAGATGCCTTAAGTTTTGGAAGATCACATCTCTAGGGTAAACATAGGTCATGGTCTGCATATAACACAAATAGGTCTTGCCTTAGGGAATTACCAGGGGACTGATTATCGGCAGAAATAAGAGAGAGTTCAACATATGTAACCCTGGTGGGTAGAGTTTTTCTTAGTGAGGGATCAAAAGTGCAAGTCTTAACTAACAACTGGAGTGGGGATCGGCGGAAGACCGTCGGTTTTCCCGGTAATAACTTAAGTCACTAGGGTTATACTAAAGCAATAAGGAGAGCTGGGAAGATACATGGGTAGCCATCAACTAAAATAAATATCCTTGCGAAAGGGAACGCTGGGCGTAATCCCAACACAGTTCCTAGTGCCCCTTGAGAGCCCTTCACAGGGAATACCGGGGGCAGTCCTGGGATTAACCTTAAATCTCTAAGTATAATAAACCGTAGGCAAGAGTAGTTTAATAGGTTAGGACATTGTTGTACCTTCTCGCCCGTGTGTGGGCTGGAGAGATTCATGACATATGCTCACCCGTTTTGGGTTTGAGGGAGTTGGTATAAAGGCACTGATGTGCGTTCTCACCCGTGTTTGGGTTTGAGGGATTCAGGACGGGTTTTGGTCCTGCGAGCGGAAGGCTCGGTATGAATTACTTGCATGTGCATAAATATCGTGGCGGGGCATGCGGTACTGGCCGTTCGTCACACCGATGGCAGTACGGTGCACCAGGCGGTTGTGGGAGTTAGAGGGGCCAGTGGGTTGTTTTACACTGCGGTCTGGAGGACGACCCCGATAACACACATCCGACCCAACAAGACTGACGGGTTAGTCAGCAAAGTACGTACGCGAGACTCTAGAGTGCACCTTGGACGTGTACAGAGGCGTATGAGAGGGGTCTAAGGCTTGGTAGTGTGCATACCGGTCTAGAAGCGGAGACGCCCGCTCCGCTGCTGCCGTAGCCACAGCGGTGGTACCCGAGAGTGATGCTAGCTCTCAAAAAGTGGGAACTAAAGGTCTGTGATCACAGAGTCGTTGTGTGTGAGTTGCACTTGCCTGCGCATAAAATTGCATCATATCATTCATTCATATTAGGTCATACGCTTCATAGATCCTTATCATATAAATTAGTATGGGCTCTTTTATATGATAAGTTAAATTTCCTGGAAATCCTAACTTATATATTTGTATGGGCATTTATATAAGTTAGGGTACGCTTGTGATGATAGCATAGTGGTAGCTTAGCTTATTTACTTGTTCATACTGCTGCTTCTTTACCTTTCATTACTGCACTACTTGTTACTTGTTACTTGTACCGTACATAGAATTGCTAGAGTAGATCTACAGTATTTATTACATCATTAGTTAGATATTGTCACCTGCTTCCACCTTGTTACCCCTTGTTGTCCTCCGCTTCGTCCTCCCGCTCGGTGCCTAGGAGCTGCGGGGCGAGGTGCGGAGGAAACGACTTAGTCTTTTTGACTAATGGTCGGTGACCAACTATTTTTAGGAGCCCGTGGAGATGGAGCACCAGCACGTCGAGGAGGCAGGGCATGAGGAGCAGATACCACTTCAGCAGGCTACTACCACTACTGCGCGTCCTCAGGTGGGACGAGTCTTGATGTTCTAGTTTAGCTTCCGCATTTACTATTTTGTGAGAGAGAGATTTGATGTACTGGGCATAAGCCCTTTTTACTCTTTCTTCTGTACTATTCTGTGGACTATTGTACTATTCATTTCTTTTATATGATTGTACTGTGACTTGTGGACTGATGGCATTTTATACTCAATTATACTTCTTATTTCTCATATTGGCCTACAGGTTTATGATCGTACTAGCCGGCAGAATCGGCGTGTTGCGGTGTCGACTAACCCGTGAGTTAGTGCCACCGTAAGACGGCGGTTCTGGGCATAAGATCCGGTAGCCCTCCTTGGTAAGGGGGAGGGGGGTCTTACACTTATATCCTTCAGGATGATATCTCCTTGGAGGTATAATCCATTCAGTATAAGGGTTAAAGATTTGGGATGAAGGACTCTTAGGATTCAATTTTGATTTGCCTTTGAAAAACTTTCCAGAGCTCTGACCTCTGTTCGACGATCTTGGAGCTGCGTTCGACGATCTTAGGTTAGATCGTCGAGCTCCGTTCGACGTCGACTATGGGTGAGGTCAGGTATTTTAGATCGTCGACCTGCATTCAATGACTTTGGCTGAGATCGTCGATCTGCGTTCGATGATGTTGTCTGAGATCGTCGAGCTACGTTCGGCGATCGTCGATCTCCGTTTGGCGATCTTCGAGCTCCGTTCGACGATTTCTGCTGGGACTTAGTTTTCTGAGGCAGATCAGAATTTTTCCTAGCAACCTCTACGACTCCCTTTCTTTTATCAGAAATGAATTTGATTGGAGTTGTTAGAACTATAGGTTGACTGGATGAAGCACCCAAGCCCAGTGTACTGTTAAATCTGGAGTTCACTGTGCTTGTGATGTCCATCAGCTTGATGCTTCCCCCATTAAGGGATTCTTCAAGCTTTTTGGCCTCAGAGAGCTCACTTTTCAGTGAAGCTATTTGTTCCCTACAGCACTCCAACTCCTGAGAGAGTTTGAGGTTTTCTGACTTTAAAGTATTGTGTTAAGATAATTGATTTCTGAGAGAGATAATTTCTTTCTCAGACTTTAGCAGGTCTAAACACAGTGCTTTAAATTCAGATTTAAAATCCTCTGAACTAAAATCAAAAGAACCAATTACCTGATCTTCTTTAGGTTGAGTCTCTGAGTCTGACTCTGACTCCTCTTCTTCTGAATTATGCTGTGAGGCATTGATTGCCATCATGCAGAACTCCTTTTCTTCTGCATCATCCTCATCATCACTGGAGCTGGATGAGGCTTCTGACTCTTCTTCAGTCTCACTCCAGGATTCAGCAACAAACCCTTTTCTTGTATGTTTGTTTTTGCTTGAAGAGGGTTTGCCATTGCCATTCCTCTTGGAGTCTTTCTCCTTTCTTCTTTCTTTCCTGTCTCTTCTGTCCTTGTTCTTGTTCTCTGGACAGTCAGGAACTATGTTCCCTGGTTTCCTGCAACTAAAGCAAATAATGTCTTTATTATTACTAATGGACTTGTCATACCTTGGCTTATCCTGCTCCTTGTATGATCTCCTTCTGAAATCCTTTCTGGCCATTTTGTAAAATCTTTTGGCCAGCAGACTGAGTAGTTCATCATTGCCTGTGGCTTTATCTTCAGGCAGATCTTCAGTTGCCTTGAAGGCTATGGTCTTCCCTTTTCTTGTGGCTGGTGAGGCAGCCTTCTGTTCTTCCTCTCTATTTTTGATGAGTAGCTCATAAGATTTGAGCTTACCCAATAGAGCTTCAGTGGTGATCTCATTCAGACTTCTGGCATCCTTAAATGGCCAGATTCTTGAATCCCAAGTGCTGGGGAAGCACATTAGGATCTTGTCATTAAGTTCAGTTAGTGAGATCTCTTTGTCCAATGTCCTGAGTTCACTGACAATTAGACTTAGCCTGTTGTACATGTCTCCCACTGACTCAGTCTCTCCCTTCTTGAAAATCTCATATTGAGAGATGAGATGGGATCTCCTATCCTTTCTCTCATCAGCTGAGCCTGAGACTATTTCTGAGAGTTTGTCCCAAATTTCCTTTGCTGAATTGCATTCAGCCACCTTTTGAAATATGTCATCTGATATTGTCTGGGCTAGGATGTTCATAGCCTTGGCATCAGCTACCTTCCATCTCTTGATATCAGCATCTGTTCCTGATGGAGGTGGAACATCATTTGTGCTTGTGTTCTCTGGGGGTCTTGGACACACTGTCAAAACAGAGTTAAAAATATCTTCGTCAATAGAATTCATGTACAGTCTGATCCTTTCTTTCCAAAGTGCAAACTTGGAAAGATTGCACACTGGAGGTCTGGTGCTAGCATAATCTTTGTTTTGGGCCATGATTTGTGAAAGCAAATCTAACAATAAAATACAAGAGAAAAACAGATCTAACTTGGGATCTTTGGGTTCAGGTGTTAGTCTGTACAACCAATTAGGTGTGGTATGTTTAACCAACCTGGCTTTGATACCAATTGAAAGTGCAGCTAGATCTGATATACTCTAGAGGGGGGTGAATAGAGTATATGGTGCTTTGAAACTTTTTACAACAGTTGTTGTAATATGTGTGAGTAGGGAAGCAGTAATAAATCTAATCAGAGCACTAAGTTAAACAAAAGCTAATCACAGAGTAATCAAGGCCAGAAACAAACATAAAAACAAGCAAAACCAGAAGACACAAGGAAATATAGTGGTTCCCCAAAACTTGGGTACATCCACTCTTCTACCACCCTAGGTAGGAATCCACTGTAGGATGAGTTGATCAGGTGTCCGGGGCATCAATGAGCTTTTGATAAGGTGCTTAAAAACCAAAGCAGATTTTTTGATCAGGTGTCTTGCCACCAATGAGCTTTTGACAAGGTGCTCAAAAACCAAGCTCAAACTTTTGAATGGAGTTTGAGAAACCCTTTACAGAGAGGGGGTGAGAGAGTGATGGAAATCTTCTCTTTTTCAAACAACTGAGAACACTATGTGGATTGTTGATGTCAAAGCTCCCCCTGAATCCTTGAGATCTTCAGGAAGAAAAGCTTTGCTGAGGGTGATAGGCCTTCAAAGATTGAACTCCAGCAATAGATGATTTCAGCAATGACTGAAATGTTGAATGTCTGGAGTCTTGAAGTATGTTGGCCTTGAACACTTTGAAACTAAAGAGATCTGAAGATTTCTGAAAAGATTGATCTCCTTGGATGAGTGTTCTTGTGAATTCCTTGAGACAGAATATTTTTGAATGTATCTCTGTTATCTGTGTATCTCTACTGATGATTAAAAAAAAATTCTTCTCTTTTATTCTCTGATACAGAATAGAATAACATTCTCTGTCAAGTATAGCCGTTAGCCTGCATTAATTGCATCCTTAATTGCAAAATCTCTTCTAGAGGAAAGTCCATAGAAATATTCCTTGAAAAATCCCTTGAAACTTGGTCCAGAAATGAATGAAAACGAATAGGAAATCTCTGAATTAATTGCAGAATAACTCCTTAATTGATTTGAAATTGAATCTAGAAACATCCTTGAAGTTATCTGAAATCGTCGAACTGAGCTCTGCTATCGTCGAGCTAAGCTCAGAGATCTAGAAATATACAGCAGCAAAATATCGTCAATCTGAGCTCAAAGATCGTCGAACTGAGCTCAGAGATAAAGATCCAAAGCAGAGTCAAAATCGGCGACCTGAGCTCACCGATCGTCGAATGGAGTTCGACGATATAATGAAGTTGAGCTCAGCGATCGTCGAATGGAGTTCGACGATCTGTCGAAGTTGAGCTAGACGATCGTCGATCGGAGTTCGACGAATCGTCGTGCTGAGCTCGACGATATGACTTGCTCTCCAAACACAAAATCTTGGTGTTCAGGGCAGCTTCCAAACCTAGACTTCTAACCCTTAGACTCAATTCTAATTGACCTATTGAGCTATACAGGAGGTCAAGCAAAGGTTCCTAGAGACATAGTGATCCTGACCCAAATTAGTAATAGGGTGTTCCAACAAAAATGTTGTCTATAAATTCAGAGCTTTTGTATGCATTCCTGTTCCCTTTTTTTGGACCACTTTGCTTAGGGTAGGTGTTGCCTAAATGCTGTTTTATGCTATGTAAGGAATTCCCCCCCCCCCCCCCTCTCTTAGTGTTTGTTTTTAACTTTCTTGTAATCAATTTTCCATCAATAAAATGTGTTAGTTTTTTCTCTCTTTACATAGCTTGGAATCCATTTACGTGCCCTACTCAAAGTGGTTTTTAATGTTTGTTCTTATTTTGTTTTTTTTTATGTTTTTAGCTTAAGACTTTTGTCTAAATTCTAGCCGTCGTAATCACAATTTTATTTTCATGCACCATGCTTGTTTAGGTTTAGTTTGTAATTTTTACTTTGTTTTCATTTCTATAGGTTTGTAAAAATATTTTAAAATGTGGTTTTTAATTTTCTTTAACTTAGCCTCTTTAGGTTCGTAAAACTTTTCGTTTTATTTTATTTTTATTTACATTTTTTATGTGTTTCTATACAGTTATAAGAATGAAAACATAGCTGTTTTACTTTTTCAAACACTTTCATTTTGTTTTAAACTTTTGCCAATTTAATTTTTCTGACTTCATTTAACGCATTTCTACAGCATTCTAGTGGTAGAAATGTATTACTTTTAATTTTTCGAGCACTTGCACTTTGCGTTTATTTGCAAACTTTTTTGCTCCTTTAAATTTTATTTTCACTTTTTATGCATTTCTACCTCATTCTAGTGGTAAAAATGTATTTGTTTTAATTTTTCAGTAACTTAGTTTTTCTTAATTTTTGTACGCGTGCGTGCATGTATGAGTTAATTTTTATAATTTTCTTTCAATTCCATAGAGTGTGTGAGTGTGTTGC
Organism: Platanthera guangdongensis; assembly: GCA_039583875.1. Classification (NCBI taxonomy): domain Eukaryota; kingdom Viridiplantae; phylum Streptophyta; class Magnoliopsida; order Asparagales; family Orchidaceae; genus Platanthera; species Platanthera guangdongensis. Next base: position 119,264,112 of record CM077150.1, on the reverse strand, counting down.
ATTTATTTTCGCCTACTCGTTAAGAGTTAAATGGCGTGGTTTAATTCCCCCCATACTCGTTTGAGTAGGACTTGTACGTGTGCGTTTTCATTTTTGTAGTGTGTGTGCGTATTTCATTTCCAGTGGAGTGTGTTTACTTTCTGTAGAGTGAGTGAGTGTGTTGTACTTATTTCTGCCTACCCGCTAGGAGTTAAATGGCATGACTTTATTTACCGCCTACTCATTTGAGTTAAATTGCAGGTCTTTATTTTTCTGTAATTATTTAAGAAGTAGTTGTATTAACATTTATTTCTGCCTACTCGCTAGGAGTTAAATGACAGGTTTTTATTTTCCGCCTACTTATTTGAGTAGGAATTGTGTGCGTGCGTTTTAATTTTCAGTAGAGTGCGTGCGTGGATGCATTTGTTTTCGCCTACTCGTTTGAGTAGGACTTGTTTTATTTTGTCCCGCCCAATCATTTGAGCTGGTACTTGTCTTTTAATGCTTTCATTTCAGTCCTACTCGATTGAGTAGGACTTGTAATTTACTGGTTTCTTTTACTGATTTATTTACTGCTTTCCTTTTACTGCTTCTTTTATTGCTTTTCTCGCAAGCCGTCCCCATTCCGATGAGTGGCTAATCATTCTTGGAGCTCAGTATCGAAGAGCATTGTGAATAAAAAATAGTTTTAAATAATTAAAGGTCCTGTTTTTCTAATTAATTAAAATTAACTTAAGGTTTTTCTCGGGTTTACGAAGCGTAGAACCACATAATAGATGTGTGGTCTCTATTTCTATAATCCATACGCTAGCTAGCCGAGAGGCCGTGCGTATGGACCGATCGCCCCTTGGTAAATGGAGTTCCGCACTAACCCTCGAGAGAGGATGTCACAACCCGCTTTTTCTTAACGATGAAATCGTATCAGAGCAAGAGAAAACACGTGCCGTGATGCCACGTTGTGCAGGGGATAACTGCACACGCTCAGGCAAAACTCCAGACCTTTGTTTTTAAGGAAAATCGTTGATTAAATATGAAAGAAAATCAGTTATGTTGAAAGGTCGTATCCCTCGGCACGGTGGATCAGCTAGTCCACAAATAAAAGTATATTTATACGCAGCGGAAAATACATTGGTTCAATTAAGTTGACACCCTAATTGAGCATAAGTGTCCCCGAGGGACGACTCATAGTATGCACGACTCTAAAGTGAATATAATATATAGATGAAAAATAGTCTTTTTACGCTAAGGAAATATAGTGTCTTTGTTTTATAAATATGTTATGCATGATGTACATATAATAATGATTTTGGGGTTTAAAATATCTAACATGCAACCTTGCATAAATCCTTCCCAGAAGCAAGTAAACAACCACAAATAGGCAAAAACAGCAGTTTAAGTTCATACCCAGCATCGCGAGAAGCCACCAGTGGGCGCCAACAACCTGACACGAACCCACTGGTGAGTATGCATGTCTATACAGAAAGGTAAAGAACTACCTCACAAAATCGGGGATCGGCTATCTCAGCTACCCAAGAGGCCACCAACAGGCCCTCCAAAAGAACTAGCCACTGAACCAGCTATAACTTGGACCTGAGGCATTCAAAAAAAGAATACCTCAGCAAGAAGATAAACAAAGGTAAATAGAGCATTAGATTAATGAGCAAACAAAAGAAAGGGTTTACCAACCCTGCAACAAACTGCTATAAGTAAAAGAAAGGGCATGACAGTAAGAAAAGAATGCTGCCTAAAGCATAGCAAAGCACACCAAGTGCGAGCAATAAAAGCAATCTGCCCTACAAAAGAGTCTGCAACAGCAACAAGACATGCACATATGTGTCAAAAGAAAGAGTAAACAAAAATATGGAAGGGACTAACAGTCCTAACACGTGGGTAAGTGGCAGTGGTCAAAACATGGATCTGAATACATAACCAAATCAGATCCAAAAAGGGCTAAGGGGTCAACAGTGGCAGCTTTAGGGTCCCACACACACCAACCCAAACCGGGGCAAAAAGGCGGTGGCCACAGCTCTCCACATCAAAATCCACCCCTCCTGAGTCCACCAAAACTCCACCACCTGCCACAACCCAAGAGTCGGCATGCAGAAATTAGCCGAACACCCAATTCCACCCCCTAGAGAAAGGGAAAAAGTCACACTAACAATCCTAAGGGAACACGCGAACCCAAGACAGAAACGTCGAGCCCACTCGTCGCGGCGTTGAGTAAGCTCCACTCACTTGACGCCAAAAAAATACTGAAAGTGCAACTAGATCTGATATACTCTAGAGGGGGGGTGAATAGAGTATATGGTGCTTTAAAAGTTTTTACAACAATTGTTGTAATATGTGTGAGTAGGGAAGCAAAAATAAATCTAATCACAGCACTAAGTTAACCAAAAACTAAGCACAGAAAAGTCAAGGCCAGAAACAAAAATGAAAGCAAGCAAAACCAGAAGACACAAGGAAATATAGTGGTTCCCCTAAACTTGGGTACATCCACTCTTCTACCACCCTAGGTAGGAATCCACTGCAGGATGAGTTGATCAGGTGTCCTGGGCACCAATGAGCTTTTGATAAGGTGCTCAAAAAGCAAAGCAGATTTTTTGATCAAGTGTTTTGCCACCAATGAGCTTTTGACAAGGTGCTCAAAAACCAAGTTCAAACTTTTGAAGGGAGTTTGAGAAACCCTTTACAGAGAGGGGGTGAGAGAGTGATGGAAGTCTTCTCTTTCTCAAACAACTGAGAAGACTATGTAGATTGATGTCAAAGCTCCCCCTGAATCCTTGAAATCTTCAGGAAGAAAAGCTTTACTGAGGGTGATAGGCCTTCAAAGGTTGAACTCCAGCAATAGATTATTTCAGCAAATAGCCGAAAGGTTGAATGTCTGGAGTCTGGAAATATGTTGGCCTTGAGCACTTTGAAAACTACAGAGATCTGAAGATTTTTAGAAAGCTTGATCTCCTTGGATGAGTGTTCTTCAGAGTTCTTTGTGACAGACGATTTTTGAATGTGTCTCTGTAATCTGTATTGTGTCTGCTCTATGAGAGATTCAAAAAGTTCTGTCTTTTATTCTCTGGTCCAGAATAGAATATCATTCTCTATCAAGTATAGCCGTTGGCCTGCATTAATTGCATCCTTAATTGCATAATCTCTTCTGGAGGAAAGTCCATAGAATTATTCCTTGAAAAATCCCTTGAAACTTGGTCCAGAAATAAATGAAAACGGCTAGCAAATCTCTGAATTAATTGCAGAATAACTCCTAACTGATTTGAATTTGAATGCAGAAAACATCCTGGAAGTTATCTGAAATCGTCGAACTGAGCTCTGCTATCATCGAGCTGAGCTCAGCGATCTGGAAATATATAGCAGCAAAATATCGTCGATCTGAGCTCAAAGATCGTCGAACTGAGCTCAGAGATAAAGATCCAAGGCATAGTCAAAATCGTCGACCTGAGCTCACCGATCGTCGAATGGAGTTCGACGACATAATGAAGTTGAGCTCAGCGATCGTCGAATGGAGTTCGACGATCTTGTCGAAGTTGAGCTAGACGATTGTCGATCGGAGTTCGACGAATCGTCATGCTGAGCTCGACGATAAGACTTAGTCTCCAGACTGAGAATCCTGGTCTTCAGGGCAGCTTCCAAACCTAGACTTCTAACCCTTAGACTCAATTCTAATTGACCTATTAAGCTATACAGGAGGTCAAGCAAAGGTTCCTAGAGACATAGTGATCCTGGCCCAAATGAGTAATAGGGTGTTCCAACAATCTCCCCCTATTTGGGTTAGGATTACTATTTACAGACTTTGGAAAAACTTTAAATAACAACATACAATCAGAAACACAGAAAAGCAACAGCTAGACATAGCAGAAACACAGAAATATATATCATCCAGATAGCAGTCAAAAATCACAGAAAATGTCACCTTACAATATCATTTCTTCTCTTTGCCTTTAACAAGTTTAATTTCTCTGTTTGGGTTGAGGGCTTCTTTGTTGGATCTGGTGTCATCTGCTGCACCCAAATAAGTTTGCTTTTTAGGCCTGGGGACCACTACTTCAGGATGTAATTCCATGTATCTGTCAGCATCAAAGAATTTACTGGAAGCATATCTTTCTAATTCTTTTTGTCTCTGTTCAGACATAGTAGAAAAGTTGGAAGAATCTAGTCCTTATTCTCTGGCCTTTTTAATTTGGTCCAGTGCAGCTAATTCCTTTAACCTGGCAGTCCAAGCAGCTGGGTTATTTTCAGGGTCCTCAAAAGGTACAGGTGGCTCATACCTGTTGGAAGGATTGTCTTGAGGAGGCCTGGCAGACACAGTCTCTTTTAGCTTGTAGGGGAAAGGACCAGAAGTTGTATCAGAAGAACTATGTCCTCCCCTAGAATATGGGTGCTGCCTGGAGTACCCTTTGGAATAAACTTGAATATCTCTTTGAGTTCCTCTATATCCTCCTCTCCTAGAGTGTGAACCCCTGGATTGGCTTTCCCTTTGGTAAGATCTGGAATGAGGTTGATAGGGAGCCTGGCTTCTGGCTGGGGCTTGATTTGCAGAGCTTCCACCTGCACCTGCATCAGGAGGAGGTGGTGGAGGAGGATGAGAGTGCTGGAATTGGGATGAACCCTTCTCATATTTTCTCTTTTTCTTCATTGCTTTCAGTTGATTTTTAGAATATTGCATCCAGTGTTTAGTGATTGGGCAGTTATGCAGAATGTAATATGGGATATCATTGTTATCTTTAACTTTAGCAGGAGGAACCCTTTTCATTGCTTTGCTCCTTGCCTTCCTTTTCCTGGCAATGGTAGCAGAAGAATCATCAGAGTCTGTTTTAAATTCATCAGATTCAGAACTCTGGTCCTCATAGAGAGCATCTATTTTCTTCATTAAATCCTTCTTAAGCCGAACAGAGGCAGATGAGGCAGAAACTGAAACAGCAGCAGCAGTAGGTGTTGGGATGATAACAGCAGGGACAGCAGCAGATGGAGAAGGTGTAACAACAACAGCAGCAGTTGGCTCTGGAGAGGTGACAGCAGTAGTAACAGTCTCACTTACAGCAGTAGAAATAGCAGATTCATTATCAAAGTCTGTAGAAGGCTCAAATTCAGTGGCCTCTGTCATAAGAAAGTCCTTGGAGATTGGTGTATCAGAAACAGCAGAAACTTCAGCATCAGCAGTAACAACATTCTCAGGAGTAGCAGTATCAACGATCCTTTCTTCAGGAGAAGCAGCAGCAGCAATGACTGAATTTACAAAAGAGGAGATCATGTTAGGGTCACAGCAAGAAAGAGGCACAAGTGCCTTGGATAAGTCTTCTGGAGGCTGGACAGCATGGACCTCTGGCAGACTGCTAAAGTAGGCAGGATCAAAAGCAGATAGCAAAGACCTGAGGTCTATTGCAAGAACTGCAGTAGGATGCACAGCAGCAGTAGCAAGAGAAGCAGAACTAACAGCAACAGCAGATAGAGGGCTTGCAGAAACAACAGCAACAGCAGCATCATGAAGATTCTCTTCATATGGCATCTCCCCCTGCCTAGATGCAGATACATCTGGATCAAGGCACACTACTGTAGGTGCTGCCTGAGGGAAGAGGGAAGAGAGCCTGGCAGAAAGGGCTGCCACTGACAGGTGGAGTGGAGCCAAAGAGGTCTCCAACAGCAGAGTTAGCCTGGGGGCAAGTAACTCATACAGCCTGTCAGCTAGGGCTGAGAGGTCTACTTGCTCAAGAGCTGGAGCAGAGGTAGAAGGTATGGAAGCAGCTGAGGTTTCTGGAAGTGGAGAGCTGGAGAATGGTGGAAGGGATGGCTCAGGTGTTGGTAGGGTGGATATGGAGGATAGGGGAATGGATATGGATGGGGTGAATGTTGGTTGGTCTATGATGTGGTGTAGGTGATCTTAGAATGAAGTGGAGGAGGTAGGTAATTCAGGAGGAGATGATGGGGAATCATCCATAAAGGAATCATCCAGTAGGGTGAAGGATGGAATAGAGGGGGAAGAGGTCACATCTGGTGGAGGGTAAGAGAACAGTGGGTGGAATTGGTCTGCTGGTGGAGGTAGAATGGGTTCTGGGGATGGTGTTTATGTTGGAGATGGGCTGGATATGATAATGGTGGATGGAGCTGGAATAGTGGATGGAATTGGAGGAGGAGGAGAGGCAGCAACAGCAGCCAGGTCATCTGCAGGGGCGGAGACCTGTGGAGGATTGACTCTTGGAGTCCTTGTGCCTGAAGGAGCACTGGAGGAGGGCCTGCTAGGCTTGCTTATTTGCCTGTCCCACTTTCCAAAGAGGGCACATGTCAGTCTCTTGGAGGCATTGATATGAACTCCAGAGGAGACTAGCAAGGCAGGACACATATGCTGCAGAAATACTCCAATAATTCTTCCAAAATTAACAAAACTTTTGTTTATTTTCTTTTTGATGAGGTCAAAGAAGACCTCTCCCCAATTCAGATTTTTTCTATCCACAAGAGCTCCCATGAGGCAGAGCTGATATCTTGATATAGTATCATGGGCAGAGTGCTTTACCAGTAGCACTTTCCCAACCACATCTGCAAGGAACCTATATTCAACAGACAGATTCCTCTTGAAGAGCTTGCTAGGGTTTCCCTCTGGATGACCCATTCTGGCAAGCAGTTCAGAAAACTCATCTCCAGATAATTCAGCAGTGTCTTCTCCATTTCTCAATCCAAAAACTTATGTTAAAATTGTGGGGGTCAAGGGTACCTGAGTTTCAGCTATTGACCCAACTATGGTGCTGTTATCTTGATTATGGGCAGTATAAACCCACTCCTTGATCTCATCAGAAGCCAGCTTGATCCTGGTGGTCATTATGGCAGTCAGATTCTGATCCTTGAACAAACCCAGTATATCTTGAAAAATCTGATCAGTCGTGCTGAAGGATTCGATATCAATATCAAAACCAGCATCAAACTTCATTGCAGCAAGAACAGCAACTGACACAGCCATTGGTACCTGCAAAAACTCAACAAACAAAACGACCAAGCGTAGAACTGTTTGGAGGGAAAGAAAATCCTTGCAGAGAAATCGAAAGCGCAAATGAGAACGACGGTGAAAAATGAGTTTTATATTAGGGTTCGACGCAGACTTGGAAAGATCGTTGAACTCAATTCGACGATCGAGGCTCCTAAAGGAATCTGAAGAGTCTTCAACATCGTCGATCTTAGTTCGATGATATTGGAGAGCGTCGAGCTCCGTTCGACGATCGTTCAGAGAACATAATCGTCGAGCGTCGTTCGACGATCGTTGACCGGAAGAGATAGTTCATACTATCTGATAGCCGCTGAACTCAGTTCGACGATTGTTGGAAATCGTCGATCTCCGTTCGACGATCTTGGGGAAAATCATCGAGCGCAGTTCAGAGATCAGAGAAATGCTAGACACTAAGAAAAATCAGATTGTTTGCCTAGTCTTGGTCAATTTTTAAGGTTTCAAAATCTTGGATATTATTTAAGACTTCCTTCATCTAACATTCCTAACTGATTTAGGAAGAAGGTGTGTTTCTTTTCATCCAAGGTCTTGGTGAAAATATCTCCCCTTTGTAAATCAGTTGGGATATAATGTAATTCAATTTTATTCTTTTCAACATTATCTCTTAAGAAATGATGCTTAATCTCTATGTGTTTTGTCCTACTATGGAGGACTGGATTTTGAGCTATGAAAATAGCACTTGTGTTATCACAAAAAATTTTAGACTTCTCTAAGTTGTAACCATAGTCTAGGAGTTGGTTTTGAATCCACAAGATTTGTGAACAACAACTGCCTGCAACCATATATTCAGCTTCAGCAGTTGAAGTTGACACAGATGTTTGTTTCTTACAAAACCAAGAGACAAGTCTGTCACCAAGGAACTAACAAGTTCCACTGGTGCTTTTCCTGTCAATTCTGCATCCAGCATAATCAGCATCAGAGAATCCAGTTAACTCAAATGCTGAATCTTTTGGATACCAGAGACCTAGATTTGGACAACTTTTAACATACCTGAGAATCCTCTTTACTAAAGTTAGGTGTGACTCTCTAGGGCTTACTTGGAACCTAGCACATATACATGTAACAAACATTATATCTGGTCTACTAGCTGTAAGATACAGTAAAGAGCCAATCATTGCTCTAAATGTTGTCTGATCAACAGGTTTCCCATGTTCATCAGCATCCAATACAGCATTGGTAGGCATGGGTGTTTTCATACAAGATGCCTCAGACATACCAAATTTCTTAACCAATTCATTTGCATATTTGGTTTGAGAAATAAAGATGCCTTCAGCATGTTGCTTGACTTGCAATCCTAGGAAGAAGGATAGCTCACCCATGCTACTCATCTCAAATTTAGAATGCATCAGGTTAGAAAACCTTCTGCACAATTTTGAGTCAGTAGAACCAAAAATGATATCATCTACATAAATTTGTACTAGTAGGGTATGGGACTTATGGGTTCTAATGAAAAGAGTTTGGTCTACTCTACCCCTTATAAAACCATTTTCCAAGAGAAAGTATGCTAGGGTCTCATACCATGCTCTAGGAGCTTGCTTGAGACCATATAATGCTTTGTTCAGTCTAAAAATATAATCAGGATAAGTTGGAGAGATAAAACCTGGAGGTTGTCTGACATAAACTTCCTCTTTGATGTCTCCATTTAAGAAAGCACTTTTGACATCCATCTGATATACTTTGAAGCCTTTGTGAGCAGCATAAGCTAGAAATATCCTGATGGCTTCTAATCTTGCAACAGGTGCAAAAGTCTGGTCGTAGTCGATTCCTTCTTCTTGAGAGTATCCCTGAGCAACTAGCCTTGCCTTGTTCCTTATAATTACTCCTTGATCATCCAGTTTGTTTCTGAATACCCATTTTGTTCCAACAATGGAATGATCCTTAGGCTTTGGCACTAGTTCCCATACTTTGTTCCTTTCAAATTGATGCAACTCCTCTTGCATTGCAATGATCCAGTGTGGATCTTGCTCTGCATCTTGAATGGACTAAGGCTCAATTTGAGATAGGAAGCAGGTGTGCAACAGGTTTTGGTTGACCTGATTTCTAGTTTGCACACCAGCTGAGATTTCTCCAATTATTTGGGAAATTGGATAGTCTCTTGATGTTACTAAATCAACAGGGGGTGTTGATTGTTCACCAGCCTGTGTTGTTGTTTCCTTTTGTGGTACAACAACTGGCTCTTCAAGTTGTGCTTCAATATGTTGAGCATTCCCTTCATCTTCACTGCTTTCATCCTCTTGAGTAACCTGTAACCTGTTCAAGTCTTCAACTAGAGAATGTTCCTGCAAAGGTTCTATGGTAGAAGAAATCTTCTCCTTGAAAGACATGTTAGATTCATCAAAATAAATGTGAACAGATTCCTCAATTTTCAAAGATGATTTATTATAGACCCTATAGGCCTTGCTGATCATGGAGTATCCCAGAAACACTCCTTCATCAGCTTTGGCTTGAAATTTTGCTAAATATTTCTTGTCATTATTGTGAATGTAGCAAATACAACCAAAGACTCTAAAATAGTCAACTTTAGGTTTCTTCCCTTTGAGTAATTCATAGGGAGTCTTTCCCTTTAGTTTATGTATCAGACTTATGTTCAGCACATAGTTGGAGGTGTTCACTGCCTCTGCCCAAAAGGATAGAGGTAGATGAGCATCTGACAACAATGTGGTGCCAGATTCAATAAGGGTTCTATTTTTCCTTTCACCTACCCCATTTTGTTGAGGAGTTCTAGGGGCTGAGAAAGTATGCCTGATCCCTTCACTCTGACAGAACTCTTGCATAAGAAGAGAATCAAACTCTGTCCCATGATCACATCTGATCAGGGCAATGTGAGTATTGAACTCAATCTGTATACATTTGATAAACTCTGTCAGACACTTAAAGTTATCAGACTTCTTCCTTATAAAGAACACCCAAGTGAATCTAGAGAAGTCATCTACAACTACTAAAGTGTAGGATTTCCCTCCTAGGCTTTGTACTGTGATGGGTTCAAAAAGATCCATGTGTAACAGATACAATATCCTAGGTGAATCACTCTTATTAAGTGACTTAAAACTGTTTTTAGTTTGCTTGCCTAATTGACAAGCCCTGCAGAGTCCTTCCTTCTTGTAGGGGCCAGAAGGTAGTCCTCTAACAAGGTTGTCCTTGGATAGCCTAGCAATAGTTCTAAGGTTTAGGTGTCCTAATCTCTTATGCCATAATACATTTGGTCTACAGATAGAGTTAAACAAGCAAATATCTACATCAGTTGAAAGAAAATCTACTAGATAGATGTTACCTTTCCTTTTACCTGTCAACACAGTTGTGTTGTCCTCTGACTTGATTTTGCATAAGGCTTTGCTGAAGGTCACCTGGTAGCCTTCATCACACAGCTGACTGATGCTAATTAGGTTGTGCTTCAGTCCTTCTACATATGCTACCTTCTTGAAAGTTACTGATCCAATCTGCACTGCACCATATCCTTTAGTCTGTCCAAAGTTTGAATCACCAAAGATAACTTTGGGTCCAAGCTTGGCTCTGAAGTATGTGAGGTTGTCCTTGTTCCCTGTCATGTGCTTAGAGCACCCACTATCCAAATACCATTGCTGGTTAGATGTTGGATAGGTCTTCACCTGCACATAAGACAATTCATTTGTTTTTGACCTAGTTTACCTTGGGCCTAGGTTGATAACCTTTAAATTCAGAAATGAAAGACATCCCAGGTTGACTCTTATATCCTTCAGGATGATATCTCCTTGGAGGTAAAATCCATTCAGAATAAGGGTTAAAGATTTGGGATGAAGGACCCTTAGGATTCAATTTTGATTTGCCTTTGAAAAATTTTCCAGAGCTCTGACCTCTGTTCGACGATCTTGGAGCTGCGTTCGACGATCTTGGGTCAGATCGTCGAGCTCCGTTCGACGGTCGACTATGGGTGATGTCAGGTATTTGAGATCGTCGACCTACGTTCGACGACTTTGGCTGAGATCGTCGATGTCCGTTTGACGATTGTGCCTGAGATCGTCGAGCTGCGTTCGGTGATCGTCGATCTCCGTTCGACGATTGTCGAGCTCCGTTCGACGATTTCTGCTGGGACTTAATTTTCTGAGGCAGATCAGAATTTTTTCCTAGCAACCTCTATAACTCCCTTTCCCTTGTCAGAAATGAATTTGATGGGAGTTGTTAGGACTATAGGTTGGCTGGATGAAGCACCCAAGCCCAGTGTACTGTTAAATCTAGAGTTCACTGTGCTTGTGATGTCCATCAGCTTGATGCTTCTCCCATTAAGGGATTCTTCAAGCTTCTTGGCCTCAGAGAGCTCACTTTTCAGTGAACCTATATGTTCCCTACAGCACTCCAACTCCTGAGAGAGTTTGAGGTTTTCTGACTTTAGAGCATTGTGTTCAGATAATTGATTTCTGAGAGAGATAATCTCTTTCTCAGACTTTAGTAGGTCTAAACACAGTGCTTTAAATTCAGATTTAAAATCTTTTGAACTAAAATCAAAAGAGCTAATTACCTGATCTTCTTCAGGTTGAGTCTTTGAGTCTGACTCTGACTCTTCTTCCTCTGAATTGTGCTGTGAGGCATTAATTGCCATCATGCAGAACTCCTTTTCTTCTGCATCATCCTCATCATCACTGGAGCTGGATGAGGCTTCTGACTCCTCTTTTGTCTCACTCCAGGATTCCGCAACAAACCCTTTTCTTGTATGCTTATTTTTGCTTGAGGAAGGTTTGCCATTGCCATTCCTTTTGGAGTCTTTCTCCTTTCTTCTTTCTTTTCTGTCCCTTCTGTCCTTGTTCTTGTTCTATTTACAGTCAGGAACTATATGCCCTGGTTTCCTGTAACCAAAGCAAATAATGTCTTTATTATTGCTAATGGACTTGTCATACCTTGGCTTATCCTGCTCCTTGTATGATCTTCTTCTGAAGTCCTTTCTGGCCATCTTGTATAATCTTTTGGCCAACAAGCTGAGTTGTTCATCATTGCCTGTGGCTTTATCTTCAGGCAAATCCTCAGTTGCCTTGAATGCTATGATCTTCTCTTTTTTTGTGGCCGGTGAGGCAGCCTTCTGTTCTTCCTCTCTATTCTTGATGAGTAGCTCATAAGATTTGAGATTACCCAATAGAGCTTCAGTGGTAATCTCATTTAGACTTCTGGCATCCTTAATTGGCCAGATTCTTGAATCCCAAGTACTAGGGAAGCACATTAGGATCTTGTCATTAAGTTCTGTTAGAGAGATCTCTTTGTCCAATGTCCTGAGTTCACTGACAATTAGACTTAGCCTGTTGTGCATGTCTCCCACTGACTCAGTCTCTCCCTTCTTGAAATTCTCATATTGAGAGATGAGGTGGGATCTTCTATCCTTTCTCTCATCAGCTGAGCCTGAGACTATTTCTGAGAGCTTGTCCCAAATTTCTTTTGCTGAGTTGCATTCAGCTATCTTTTGAAATATGTCATCTGACATTGTCTGGGCTAGGATGTTCATAGCCTTAGCATCAGCTACCTTCCATCTCTTGATGTCAGCATCTGTTCTTGATGGAGGTGGAATAGCACTTGTACTTGTGTTCTCTGGGGGTCTTTGACACACTGTCAAAACAGAATTAAAGATATCTTCGTCAATAGAATTCATGTAAAGCCTAATCCTTGCTTTCCAAAGTGCAAACTTGGAAAGATTGCACACTGGAGGTATGGTGCTAGCATAATCTTTGTTTTGGGCCATGATTTGTGCAAACAAAATCTAATAATACACTACAAAAGAAGAACAGATCTAGTTTGGGATCTTTGGGTTCAGGTGTTAGCCTGTACAACCAATCAGGTATGGTATGTTTAACCAACCTCGCTTTGATACCAATTGAAAGTGCTACTAGATCTGATATACTCTAGAGGGGGAGGTGAATAGAGTATATGGTGCTTTAAAAGTTTTTACAATAATTGTTGTAATATGTGTGAGCAGGGAAGCAAAAATAAATCTAATCACAGCACTAAGTTAACCAAAAACTAAGCACAGAAAAGTCAAGGCCAGAAACAAAAATGAAAGCAAGCAAAACCAGAAGACACAAGGAAATATAGTAGTTCCCCTAAACTTGGGTACATTCACTCTTCTACCACCCTAGGTAGGAATCCACTGCAGGATGAGTTGATCAGGTGTCCTGGGCACCAATGAGCTTTTGATAAGGTGCTCAAAAACCAAAGCAGATTTTTTGATCAGGTGTCTTGCCACCAATGAGCTTTTGACAAGGTGCTCAAAAACCAAGTTCAAACTTTTGAAGGGAGTTTGAGAAACCCTTTACAGAGAGGGGGTGAGAGAGTGATGGAAGTCTTCTCTTTCTCAAACAACTGAGAAGACTATGTGGATTGATGTCAAAGCTCCCCCTGAATCCTTGAAATCTTCAGGAAGAGAAGCTTTGCTGAGGGTGATAGGCCTTCAAAGGTTGAACTCCAGCAATAGATTATTTCAGCAAATAGCTGAAAGGTTGAATGTCTGGAGTCTGGAAATATGTTGGCCTTGAGCACTTTGAAAACTACAGAGATCTGAAGATTTTTAGAAAGCTTGATCTCCTTGGATGAGTGTTCTTCAGAGTTCTTTGTGACAGACGATTTTTGAATGTGTCTCTGTAATCTGTATTGTGTGTGCTCTATGAGAGATTCAAAAAGTTCTGTCTTTTATTCTCTGGTCCAGAATAGAATATCATTCTCTATCAAGTATAGCCGTTGGCCTGCATTAATTGCATCCTTAATTGCATAATCTCTTCTGGAGGAAAGTCCACAGAATTATTCCTTGAAAAATCCCTTGAAACTTGGTCCAGAAATAAATGAAAACGGCTAGCAAATCTCTGAATTAATTGCAGAATAACTCCTAACTGATTTGAATTTGAATGCAGAAACATCCTGGAAGTTATCTGAAATCGTCGAACTGAGCTCTGCTATCGTCGAGCTGAGCTCAACGATATGGAAATATACAGCAGCAAAATATCGTCGATCTGAGCTCAAAGATCGTCGAACTGAGCTCAGAGATAAAGATCCAAGACATAGTCAAAATCGTCGACCTGAGCTCACTGATTGTCGAATGGAGTTCGACGACATAATGAAGTTGAGCTCAGCGATCGTCGAATGGAGTTCGACGATCTTGTCGAAGTTGAGCTAGACGATCGTCGATTGGAGTTCGACGAATCGTCGTGCTGAGCTCGACGATATGACTTAGTCTCCAGACTGAGAATCCTGGTCTTCAGGGCAGCTTCCAAACCTAGACTTCTAACCCTTAGACTCAATTCTAATTGACCTATTAAGCTATACAGGAGGTCAAGCAAAGGTTCCTAGAGACATAGTGATCCTGACCCAAATGAGTAATAGGGTGTTCCAACAAATACTTAGCCGCAAAAATCCTACGCTGGATGACGGCATTGAGTGAACTCGACTCACTCGATGCTGTCAGCGCTTTCCACTTAGGGTAAACGTAAGTCTCGTTAAAACCGTAGCCTAAGCTCTCTCTCAACGCGCGAAAACAGAGAGTTGGAAATTTAATCCCAATCCTCCGTCCCATCCTAACTACTCGGGGCTACCGTAACTAAACCTAAACTGTAATTAACCGCAACCTCACCCTAACTCTAACTACCCACTGTACACCAAATCTCAGACAAAAGAGAGAACGTTGATTAATTGAAGAAAAAGCAATGAAACAGCCCATGACTGAAATGAAGGAAAAAGACATCCTATTACTCTAATTTTTTAAGGAGGAAAAAGATAAGGATGCAGAAGTATTGCACAGGAAATGAAAATAGAGTAAGAGTTAGAAATAATTTGGCAAGGGAAAGGGAGCCACTTGCCTTTACCTCTCCGGAAAAACAACAGCCACACCACCGCTTGGCTCCGGCGGCAAGATCGGCCACCCATAAGACCAAAGCTGAAACTTGAGGAAAGAAAAGAAATTAGATATTTACAATTCCTGCAATCAAACCCTAAATCAAGAAAAACTTATATGGAAGGGAAGATCTAGACGAGAGCAAGCCAAATCCGCTATCGCACGAGAAAAACGAGCTCTAACCCTCCCGAAATCGCCGGCCAAAACAACCACCGCCTCCTCTCAAAACCCTTCCGCTGGAAGCTCTCCAAACTCGGGAACGA
Organism: Platanthera guangdongensis; assembly: GCA_039583875.1. NCBI lineage: Eukaryota > Viridiplantae > Streptophyta > Magnoliopsida > Asparagales > Orchidaceae > Platanthera > Platanthera guangdongensis. The sequence goes on along the minus strand of CM077150.1, from coordinate 119,249,033 downwards.
TGAAAATGAGGACGAAAAACGGTTCACGGCAACAAAAGATGATTTCAGGAGAAAAAGTACGGAACACGCCCCAGACACGCCCGTGACACGGCCCGACACGCCCGTGTCACGGGGCGTGTACTAACACACTCGACGAACGTCGATCTCCACTCGATGAAAACACGGGACACGCCCCCGACACGCCCGTGACACGGCCCGACACGCCCGTGTCACGGGGCGTGTACTCACACACCTACCCACTCGACGATTGTCGATCTCAGCTCGACGAAACAGGTGACACGCCCTGTGACACGCCCGTGTCACAGGTCGTGTACTAACTCAAACACCACTCGATGATTGTGGAGCGCCGATCGTCGAACAGAGAGACACACCCCGTGTCACGCCCGTGTTCGATACGACACGCCCGTGACACGGCCGTGTTCTCACCAAAACACCGTCTGACCACCATCGAGCGCAGGTCGACGAACCGAAGGGGGACACGCCCTGTGACACGCCCGTGTCACAGGCCGTGTTCCTACCAAAAACACATGTCGACTAGAAATCGTCGACCACAGGAAAAAGAGCTCTACCCGAGCACGACACGCCCGGGGTCACGCCCGTGACCCGGCCCGTGTCACCCAAACTTACACAAAAAGAAACTGCTAACTCCTTAGCAAAAGGTTAAGGCACCAGCGTACAAGGTCAGCCACAGCAGACCACACACAGCACTTCAAACATTACAAACATTACAGCTAACAGAACAAACGCCGAAATGACGCGAAAGCAAATGATCCCGGATTTCGACCAAAACTCGCACCGTAGCTAAACTCCCAAGCTACGAAAACAACGGTGAGGTCGAAAACAACATCCGACGATCGCACACTCGGGCCAACACCTCCCAAAGCCAAAACAAAGGCATTTCCCTAAGAGGCCCAACCGAGTCACCAAAAGAGACTCCGGCTAGCTGGGGAAATTTGACAACAGGCTACAACCAGGCTACACCAGGAACCTAAAGAGCTAAGACCACGATCTACAACGGCGAAGGGCCGGAAATGCGTCATCGTAACGCCAATCCAAGATCAAACAAAACCAAGAAAAACCGGGGGCGTTACAGAGGAGGCGCGCAAACTCTACAGGAGGGTTCCCCACCCAATAGCGGGGTTTTTAGCGTACTGCGGGCATTAAGAGGAATCCTTCGTCGGACGAGAGCCCGGTCGAATAGCCTAAATTTCCAGGTGAGCGATATTCCTAGAGATAGCTGAGCTCATTATTTTGGAACCTCCACGGCCAAGTTTCCGCTTTAATTAAATTGAAACTTTAGATCTCTAGTTATTCAAATCTATTTTTAATCCTAACGTAATTCGATACCGAGTGTTATCTCATCATCGACTTTAATCTTAATCTATTTTTGTCCTATTTTAATTAAAATCAAAAACTTACTATTTCGGTAAAATAATAGTGCTTTCGGAGCTGTAGGGATAATATGCCCGTTCCCAGGAAATTTACGATCTGGATATTCCCCCGAATATTTTGTATTACTTGCGATAGGTGCACTTGCCTACCTCAGCAAGCCCGCGACATTTGACTTATCGAACCAACCACCCACATAAGAGTCTGTTCACGAGCTCATCAAGTTTTTGGCACCGTTGCCGAGAAGATTCTTTGAGTTGTTATTTCGAATCCAAAGTCTATTACTTTTACCTTTATTTCTAAAAAACTAAAAAAAACAAATCTTCAAAATTTTTCTTCAAAATAGAGTAAAAAGAAGTTAATTTTCTACTTTATATTTTAGGGTGTATGACCCGTGGACAACCTTCGGAGTTCGAAAATTTGGATTTCGATCCTAAGATCGAACGCTCGCTTGCGCGTATTCGGTCTCAACGCCGAAATCCCTCTTTGGATCCCGAAGAATCCGTCGGAGAACCTTCTGTCGTTGCTATGGCCGACCGCAATCCGAATGTGGTCGTCAAGCGTATAATATCATATTACGCTCGACCAAATTTGGATGATACTGGGTCCAGTATTGTTCGCCCGACGGTGGCGAACAATAATTTTGAGATCAAATCGAGCGTTATCCAAATGATCCAAAATGCTGTGCAGTTCGTTGTACTACCAGATGAGGACCTGAACGTTCATTTGTCTTATTTTTTGGAAATCTACGATACCTTTAAGATTAATGGCGTCACTGATGACGCCATTCGTTTGCGCCTTTTTCCATTCTCCCTCAAATCCAAAGCTAAGGCGTGGTTGAATTCTCTTCCACGAGGATGTATCACCACCTGGGCCGAGCTTGCGGAATGGTTCTTAACGAAGTATTTTCTGCCCGCCAAGACTGCAAAGTTGCGGGCGGACATTTCTTCGTTCGTGCCGAACGATTCTGAGTCTCTATTTGAGACTTGAGAGTGCTTTAAAGAATTCCTCCACAAGTGTATGCACCACGCGCTGCCTGCGTGGTTGCAGGTCCAAATCTTCTGCAATGGGCTTAACTATTAGACGCGTCAAATGATTGACACGGCTACCGGGGGTACCTTGAATAATAAGACCCCCGAGGCTGCCCAAGCTCTTATTGAAGAGATGGCTATGAACGCCTACCAATGGAACATCCCGCGGGGACGTCCCAAGCAGGCTGTTGGCCTCTTCGAAGTGGATGCCACTGCCCACTTTGCCCTTCAAGTTGAAAGGCTGACGAAGCATGTGGCGGAGATGTCTGCTGCCTCCACCACTCCCCCTTGGGCGATTCCCCCTAATGCCGGCGTAGTAAATAAATTCGTAGACTACGTGGGAAATGCTGGGCGACCTTCCTTCAACACCAACAACAACCCTTATATTAACAACTATAATCTGGGATGGAGGAACCACCCCAACTTCTCTTGGAGCAATGCGAATAATGCGCAGCGCCCGCCCAATTCTTTTGTGCCCGAATTTCTGCCGCCTCCCCCTCTTCCAAAACACTCCCCGATGGAGGAGAATTTTTTTAAATATATAGCAACCAACGAGTCAAATATCCAGAACGTCACCGGATCGCTAAAAACTTTAGAACTCCAGGTTGGACTACTAGCACGAATGATGTCCGAGCGCGCGCTCGAGGCACTGTCGCGAAACATAGAGCCCAATCAGCGGGAGAATATCAACTCTATAACACTCCGTAGCGGAAAAGAGGTGATCGATCCAAAATGGACTAATCCGCAGGTACATATTTCACTTCTGAGCCCTCTTCCCCCTTCTTCGATTACGCTGCCTTTACAAATTTTAAATGAAAAACATTATTAAAACGCCCTTGCCATATCCACACAAGCTCGATAGTGAGCATAAGGACGCGTAATGTGAAAAATTTATTTTATTATTAAAACAAATGCATATTAATGTTCTATTCTGCAACGCAATCTCGCAGATGCCAAAATATGTGAAATATTTAAAACAACTTCTTTCCAATAAACAAAAATTAGAAAATATTTCGCATATTTCTCTGAATGCTGACTACTCAGCGGCTCTTATGAATAAATTGCCCCTTAAAAGAACTGACTCGCGACGGTTTTCCATCTCGTACCTTTTGTGCAATATATTCGTAAAATCCGCTCTTGCAGATTTATGCGCGAGCATTAATTTGATGTCGTTCTTGCTCTTTCAAAAATTAGGTTTGGGCACTCTGGCCCCTACTAAAATGCGAATCCAACTAGCGGATTGCTCGGTTAAGTTTCCCGTCAGGGTAGTGGAGGACGTACTTGTCCGCATTTATAAGTTTATCTTTCTGGTAGACTTTGTCATCTTGGACATCGAGGAGGACACCGATGTACCAATTATACTCGGTCGCCCTTTTCTCTCCACCTCCCGTGCATTAAATGATGCCAGTAACGGTCATCTCCTTCTTCGGGTAGGAGATGTCGAAGATACTTTATCTCTTAATCCCTACATAGGAGACTCGTCATCGAGCGATGACTTCTGTTATAATTTAGATACATATCTCGGAGATTGTTCTTCCCTTATTTTCAAGTCTACTTTTTTAAACGACGATATTTATGCGCTCGAAAATTTTAAATGCGATGAGGATACCTCTATAGACTTGCCTTTCAAACCAATTGGTAAGAAAGACTTAGGAATTAAAACCTCGTTAGAAGAATCGCCCTGCCTTGAACTCAAACCCCTACCTGATTCACTCAAATATGCCTTTTTGTGAAAAGTTGATACCCTTCCCGTTATCATTTCTTCGCATTTGAGTGAATCGGAGACTTCCGATTTATTGGGAGTTTTGCTTAAACATCACCACGCAATTGCGTGGCAAATTTCCGATCTAAAAGGGATTAACCCTTCTTTCTGCACCCGTAAGATTTTCCTTCTCGATAATTGCCACAAAACCATTCAGCCATAGCGACCACTTAACCCAAACATGAAACACATTGTTAAGGCCGAAATTATTAAATTATTAGATGCGAGGATTATTTATCCTATATTGTATAGTACGTGGGTTAGTCCCATTCACGTGGTGCCCAAAAAGGGCGGTCTTACCATAGTGGAAAATGGGTACAATGAACTCATCCCAACTCGTACTGTTACGGGTTGGCGGGTGTGCATCGATTATAGAAAACTAAATGATGCCACCCGTAAGGATCATTTCCCACTACCTTTCTTAGACCAAATTCTAGAGCATTTGTTCCGTCATCCGTATTTTTGTTTTCTTGATGGATTATCAGGGTTTTTCCAAATCCCCATTTCCCCTGATAACCAAGAGAAAATAACTTTTACCTGCCCGTAAGGTACCTTCGCATATCGAAGAATGCCATTTGGCCTTTGCAATGTGCCCCCTACATTCCAATGATGTATGCTGACGATCTTTGGCGAGCTGGTGGATACATTATGGAAGTCTTTATGGATGACTTCTCTGTTTTTGGAAGCTCTTTCCCGTCCTATCTTCATAATTTAGATCATATCCTTCAGCGATGCGAGGACACACATCTTTTTTTAAATTGGGAAAAGTGTAACTTTATGGTTCGAGAAGTTTTGGTTCTCAGCCATATGATTTTCTCTAAGGGGATGGATGTCGATTAAGCCAAAGTTGAAATTATCGAAAAACTTCCCCCGCCTTCCAACGTTAAATCTATTAGGAGTTTCTTAGGCCACGCGGGATTTTATAGGCATTTCATTCAAGATTTTTCAAAAATAACAAAGCCGCTTACTCGCCTCTTGGAAAAGGAATCAAATTTTGTCTTTGATAGCGAATGCGAGTCTGCATTTAATTTTATAAAACAAAAACTTATCAATTCATCCATTTTAGTGGCGCCCGATTGGACCCTTCCATTCAAAATTATGTGTGACACTAGTGATATTGCCGTAGGAGCCGTTCTTGGCCAACGTATAAACAAATATTTTCATCCTATTTATTATGTTTGCAAGACGCTCACTTACGCACAAGGAAATTACACGACAACGGAAAAGAAACTTTTAGCCATCATTTTTGCTTTTGATAAGTTTCGCTCGTATATAATGGTATATAAAGTTATCGTATTTACCGACCACTCCGCCTTAAAATATTTGTTAGCAAAAACGCACGCCAAGCCCCGCCTTCTTCGATGGATCCTCCTCTTGCAGGAGTTCGATTTAGAGATCTGGGAAAAGAGGGGCGCGGAAATCCGCCGATCACCACTCGCGCTTAGAAAATCTTGGTGCGGAAGTGCTCGTCGAATCTGACATAAATGATAGATTCCCCGACGAACGCCACCAAGCCTTAGCTACTAGTTCATCTTCCCCACCTTGGTTCGCCGATTTTGCGAACTATTTAGTTGCGAGGGTGCTCCCAAAACACTTTTCGAGCCAGCAAAAGAAGAAATTCTTTTCTGACTTGAAATATTTCTTTTGGGAGGACCCTTTTCTTTTTCGTATCTACGCGGACCAAGCGGTCCGAAGATGTGTCGCGAGTGTGGAGTTCACGCAAATACTTAGGCACTGCCATGAGGGTCCGGCTGGTGGGCATTATCAAGCTAACCGGAATGCGCGGAAGGCACTCGAGGCGGGCTTCTTTTGGCCCACTCTATTCAAAGACGCTCACAATTTTGTGCGCGCATGTGATAGCTGTCAGCGGTCGGGTAACATCTCTCATCGCAACGAGATGCCCCAAAACATGTTTTTAGAATCCGAAGTCATCGATTTATGGGGCATAGATTTTGTGGGCCCCCAACCTCCGTCTTTTAAAAATATGTATATTTTAGTAGCGGTCGACTACGTATCGAGGTGGGCGAAAGCGCAAGCTCTCCCCACCAACGATGCGCGAGTCATCGTTACATTTCTTAAAACACTATTTTTCATTTCGGCACACCTCGCACTATTGTAAGCTGTAGAGGGACGCATTTCTGCAACACCCAGATGGCTAAGACTTTAGCTAGATATGGCGTCACGCACAAACTTGCCACCCCTACCACCTGTAAACTAGTGACCAAGTAGAGGTAGTAAATTGAGAGATAAACCGTATATTAAAAAAACAGTTTCACTTAATAGAAATGATTGGTCCATCAAACTCGACGATGCGTTGTGGGCATATCGTACAGCATACAAAACCGCAATTGGTTGTACGCCATATCAATTAGTCTACGACAAAGCATGTCATCTCCCCGTAGAATTAGAACATCGCGCACTTTGGGCTGTAAAATGTTTAAATCTTGACGGTAACTTAGCCGCTCAAAATAGAAAACTGCAACTAAACGAGCTTGATGAAAGGCGTGTAAACGCTTACGAGAGCAATAAATTCAATAAGGAGCGTTCTAAGTTTTATCACGACCGAAAACTCAACCCCCAAAAAGCTTTTTCTCTGAGCGATCTTGTCCTTCTTTATAATTCACGACTTAGACTTTTTGCCGGGAAACTTAGATCACGTTGGTCCGGCCCCTTCAAAGTTGAAGAGGTTTGGCCATATGGGACTGTACTAGTCTCCCACCCGGATAAAGGCTCGTTTAAAGTGAACGGTAATCGCTTAAAATTATACATAGCAGACGATCCTGTGGGCGGTAATTTTGAATCCATAACCCTCCTCTATATATAGACCGCCATAATAGTCAAGCTACACGACTATAAACAAAGCGCTCCTGGGAGGCATCCCATGTTTATCTTTTTCACTATTTCTTTACTTTTTCTCTGCTATTTTCTTAATAATGCAGGGATCCTAAACTGCTCCTTCCCAACCTCCTTTCAGGGAAGCTTCTACCCCCCACCCCCCTCTCTTTATTTTCTTTGTACATATTGCCTTTCCTATTTGTTCTGCATACTTACATTACAACATTGGGGATAATGTTGGACTTAAGTATGGGGATTTTTTCTCGCTTTATTTTCCAAACTTCTATTTTCTGCATTGTATTTTTAATTTCTGAACTCCAAAAATTTTAAAATATATGAAAAAATATATATAACAACAAAACAAAAAAAATTTAAAAATTAAAATTCCAAAATTTTTTTCCTTTCTTTTTATTACAAAAATTCCAAAAAAATTATAAAACACAAATTCCAAAAAAATGATAAAACAAAATTTCAAAAATATGTAGTTTCATTTTGTAAAAATCTTTGTAAATACTTTTGTAAATTATCTTCTCTCTCCCCATTCCTTTTCTCTCTCATTCTTGTAAATAACTTCTCTTTTTTTGCATTTCTTTGTAAATAGAATGAAAATGTTCTGAAAACAAAAATATAAAAAAAAAATTTCGCAAAACTTAAAAAATACAAAACAATTTTCGCAAAACTTAAAAATTTTAAAAAAAAGATAATAAGTCTAAAAATTCAAAAAAAGAGTAACACTAAACAAAAATTCAAAAAAAAAGATAATAAATCAAAAACACAAAAAAATGATAAAAACTCTAAAAATCTAAAAAATGTTTTGAAACAAATAAATCAAATATTCCATTTCTTGATCTTCTTGCTATCCAAAAATTTTGTTTTGAGTTTACTTATATGTGAATTTTATTAATTCTTTGTTTGTTATTCGTATGTTAATTATTGATTGAAAAATCTAAATATCTGCGGTAAAATTTTAAACAATTCATTATACTTTCTTAAAAATAGCGAACTCATTTTAGACACTTCTTCTAATTTTTCATTGATAGGAGCAAGTATATTATGTTAGAAAATAACGACTATAGGAATCAATTATGTTTCTTTTAGCTTTCTGAAAAATTAGAACGTACAATTTATTAAGCTTGCTCTCAAAAAAGTTTTTTAATTAAAAATCTAGTTTTCTTTTCTCCCCTTATTTATCGTGACTTACTTGGCATGATAAAATTTTTATCCTTAAAAGATCCTATGTCAATGATAATAAGATTTCGTTCTGTAAACATAGACACCTAATAATTTAAAAATATTATATGTTATGGAGTAAGAAGATAAAATTCATTACTCCTACACATATACATTCGGTCAATTTTATCATTATGAAGAAAAAAAATGATATTAGGAAAATAAGATTTCATTTTTCTAATAATCCAAAAGAAAAAAATGGAGGTTCGAGAAAAAATTACCTCATCTTAAATTTCAAATCCTCTTCATAAACCAACATCAAACCTCTTGGCCAATTTCACGATTCTAGAATTAATTTAAAAATCTTTTTGAGAGCATAATTTGTAAATTACATTATTTCCAGTAAAACACCTATAAGCTAAAGTTCATATAATTCCAAACTATTTTCGTTAATCTAACCATTAAAATTTTTGCTTTCTATTTGATTACATAGAGAAGTCTTTTGGCCAAGACTTTTGCGCTATTTAAATCATCTTCATAATTTTAGGACTTAACTCTTACTCCCCATATGTTTATTTAGATCTCTCTTATAATTAATTAAGGGGTAACTAAACGTAGAATTTTTTTCTATTCCTTATAAGTTCACCTCAAACATTTGCTTTGAAATAGCAAAAGCTTAAGTATGAGGGTATTTGATAAGTTGTAAATATACCTATATTTATGTTGGTTATTTAATTAGTTTTCGTTTTCTTTTGTTATTTTAGGTTAAATTTCTTTAATAAAATGCTCCTTTTATTTTATATATTTCGCTAACTTAGTTTATTTTATTTTTCAGAAACTTTCATAATTTTTCCAGAAATATCATGTGTCACGCCCGTGTACTATTGGTCAGGCCCGTGACCTAGGCGTGTGATTATTTGGGCTAGGTTAACTAAGTTAGAATCATATGACCCATCATGTATAGCCAGGGTCATGGTTGTGTCCTAGAGTGTAGGAAAAATCCTTAGAATCAACATCATAGGGACCAACCTTCAACAGACTGCCAGAGACTCAAGCAATTGTGTCAACACTTGGGAAAGGCTGTGTCGACACCAGAAGCCAGATTGTATCGACACTCAGGACTTATGTCGACACACATAATATATGTCGACATCAACTATGTCGACACCAAAAGCAAGATTGTGTCGACACATAGAAGACTTGTGTCGACACACAGAACATTTGTCGGCATCAACTGTGTCGACACCAGAAGTACGATTGTGTCGACACACAGAATACTTGTGTCGACTCCCAGAACATCTATCGGCACCAACTATGTCGACACCAGAAGCAATATTGTGTCGACACACAGAAGACTTGTAGAACATCTGTCGACATCAACTGTGTCGACACCAAAAGTCATTGTGTCGATACATAGGACTTGTGTCGACACATTCCACAAAAGCTGTGTCGACACCAGAAGTTAAAGAAGAACTGTTGTCTCATCTCGACGAACTCCAAGCTCAGGTCGACGATCGCTGAACTCAAGACAGCTCGACAAAATAAGAAACTGAGCTCGACGAATTCTGTGTAATTAGTTACAGTGGGCAGAATTAATTAAGGATTAATTACAGTCAATGCCATCTGGTCGATGAACACAACTCCTCAGCTCGACGAACTGAGGACTCAACTCGATGATTTCAGTTTTCTGTTCGACAAATCTAGACTTGGTTAATTCCATCCTTCTGTCCCTTTCCTACTGTAATAATTCCTGAGTAATTAATGCTAAAATATTCTCTGAATATTACCGTTAGACGGAGCATTAATTACGGTCTTCATCAGGATTATTGCTTTCCATTTTTCCATGGGACAGTTTGGGAAACTCAATCAATGCAAAACATTCTCCAGGCCGTCAACATTGAATGCAGAAGAATTTCAAATTTCAAAAGGAAGATAATATGGAACATACAAAATGGGGATTTTCCATCTTCTTCTCAGCAAGTGGTAGAAGTAAGAAAGAAACAGACAGTCAGTCTGTTTTGTGAAGCAAGAATCAAGAATCTTTTGCTGCTCTCTCTCGACAACACTCTGAAACAAAAAGAGATATAAAGCTGATAAAGAAATACAAGATCTAGACCAGAAGAATATCAGCAATCTGAAGAAGAAGAACATCAAATCAAAATCAATAGTCTTCTTTCTTCTACACTCAAGGACACTTCAAAGGACAACAAATCCTCTATCTGTCAAGAAGTTCTTGTATTGTCTGGTCAAAGTTGAAGGACTGAATGTCTATCACCCTGAAGCAAAGCTCTATCTCCCTGAACCATTCTACATCTCAGGGGGAGCCTTTGCTAACATCAAATCCACATAAGTCTTCTCAGTTGTACATTGAGAAAGAGAAGACAAAATCAATCTCTCACCCCCACTGTAAAAAGTGTTCTTAACTCCCTTCAAAAGTTATTCCTGTTTACAAGTCACCTGAATAAAAGACTTTAGGATTAGTTTTTGAGTACCTGATCAAAAGCTCATTGGTGGCAGTCACCTTATCAAAACCTGTAGTGGATTCCTACCAGGGTGGTAGAAGAGTGGATATACCCAGGTTGGGGAACCACTATAAATTTCTTGTGTTGTTTGGTTGGTCTTTTCTTTTGTTTCTTGCTGTGGCTGTGATAGTTAGGATTGTTGTGTTTGTACTTTAATTTTATTCCTACAGCACTAGGACTAGATTGAAGTAGTTAGAAAATTTTATAAAAACCCCAAATACTCAATTCACCCCCCCCCCCCCCCCCTCTCTATAGTATTCCAGATCTAACCCCTCACTTTCAATTAGTATCATTGCAGGATTCCCTTAGTTGTACAAGCTAACCCTTAAACCAAAGATCCTTAGTTAGATCTATCTTCTCATTTTTATTAGATACTCACACATAGCATGGCACAAAACAATGACTATGCAAGCACCAGACCTCCAGTTTGCAACCTAAATATGTTTGCCATCTAAATGGCAAGAATAAAGTTATATATGAACTCTATTGATGCGGATATTTTCAATTCTATTATGACAGGTCCTCCTGAAGCATCTACCTCTACAACAACCTCCAGCAATAATGCAGTTCCACCACCTGAGTGGACTGATGCCCAGAAGAAGGCAAAAATTACGGATGCCAAGGCATTGAATATTCTGGCAAAAACAATGTCAGATGACATTTTTCAAAAAGTGGCTGAATGAACATTAGCCAAAGCCATCTGGGATTCTCTCAATCAAATGGTGGCTGGATCTGTTGATGAAAGAAAGGATAGGAGATCCAATCTCATATCCCAATATGAGAATTTCAAGAAGGAGGAAGCTGAATCAGTAGCTGACATGTATAATAGGTTGAGCTCAATCATCAATATGCTGAAAACCTTCTACAAGGACATCATCCTCACAGAGGTGAATGATAAAATCCTTATGTGCTTCCCAAGATAATGGGATTCAAGGATCTGGCCCATCAAGGAAGCCAGGAGCCTGAATGAGATTTCCACTGAATCTCTTTTAGGAAAGCTGAAGTCCTATGAACAGCTTATCAAATGCAAAGAAGCAGCTGAGCAAAGAACACCTCCACCAGCAAGGAATGAGCACAATATTACATTCAAGGCTGCTGAGAAGACAGAAGCGCCAACAATAACTGAAGAGCTAATGGGTCTACTTGCCAAAAGATTTTACAAGCTGGCAAAGAAAGACTTCAGAAGAAAGTCATCTAGACAGGATGACAAACGAAGGTATGATAAAACTCCTACTAAAGAAGTGGTCTGCTTTGGTTGCAGGAAACCTGGACACTTCATCTCAGAGTGTCAAAAAAATCAAAAGAAGGATAAGAGAAGAGAGAAGGATAACAGAAGACAACACAGCTCAATACCTTCCTCCAACAGATACAAGAAGAAGGAGAAAGGATTTGTAGCTGAATCCTGGAGTGAAACTGAAGATGAATCAACATCTTCCTGCTCCAGTGAATAAGAAGAAGAGGCAAGGGCCAAAGAAGTCTGCCTCATGGCAATTGATGCTTCCAGAACTCATTCAGACGAAGAAGAATCAGACAATGAAGAAGCTTCAGAATCTGAAGCTGATCAGGTATTTTTTTCATTTGACTATAACTCTGAATCTTTCAAATCTGAATTTAAAGTCATGTGCACAGATTTAATAAATTCAAAAAAATAAATTAAAACACTTAGGGAAAAACTAGGAAATTAAGAGATACTGAAATCTGAAAACATTAAGTTAAAGGAAGAATTAAATCTTGCAAATGAACAGATTAACTCTTTAAAAGCTGAATTATGTGAGGCTAAACAACTTGAGGAAACTCTCATTGGGAAAAGCCTCAAGCTGATGGACATTACAAGCACTGTAAATGCCAGACTAAATGGCAAGCTAAGCTTGGGTGCTTCATCAAGTTTACCCCCCATTCTTAACAAGAATATTTTATCAACCCCAATCAAATTTGTTTCAGCTAAGGGGAAAGAAATAATAAACTATAAACAAATCATAAAAGATATTCCCAAGTTAAAAGGTCAAAATAACAAAAATCAGAAAACCTTAGGTAAAAACAAAGTTTAGCAGATTTCATCGAACTCAGATCAACGAAACATGAACAGTTCGTCGAACTCTACTTGACGAACTCTGAATGCAAACTTTAACTATAATTATTCGTCTAACTACGATCGACGAACTCTGTATGATTCATCGAGCCGAGATCGACGAACTTGGGGCACAAAAAATGAACAAGTTCATTCTCTGGGCAGAGATCGACGATCTCATCCCAATTCGTCGAACTCTGGTCGACGAACTCACAATATTTCGTCGAACCCAAAAAGACTTGACAAAAATTATAACTACAATAGCAACTCTAATCAATCTAAGAAACCATTTAATCCATTAGCTGACTAGACAATTCCACCTAGAAGATATCACCCACTAGGATACAAATCTCAACTAGAGTTTTCTGTAATATCTAGTTTTTCTTAACAGCAATATAAAGGACCCAAGGTAGCCTGGGTCAAGAACAACTAACTGTTTTTACTACAGGAAAAGGGCTGTCCAGTGATTAATCAAACCTGGTACCTGGATAGTGGATGCTCCAAACACATGACTGACAGCAAGAACAACCTAATCAACTATAAGTCCAAGCTGGGGCCAAAGGTAATCTTTGGTGATTCAAAGTGTGGCCAGTTAGAAGGATATGAAGAAGTGAAAATTGGAGATGTCACCTTCAAGAAAGTGACATATGTCGGAGGACTCAAACATAAACTCATCTCCAAAATTCAATTATGTGATGAAGGTTATCAGGTACACTTTAACTCAACCTCCTGCACTATCTCTAATAAAGAAAAACAAATTATTTTAATTGGAAATAGACAAGGCAACATCTACCTAGTTAATTTCTATTCTGCCAATTCAGATATATGCCTACTCAACATAGGTAGTACTCAGAATGAATTATGACATAAAAGGCTAGGTCATGTTAACATGAAAAACATTGCTAGGTTATCTAAAGACAGTCTTGTAAAAGGCTTACCTTCTGGTCCCTACAAGAAGTAAGGCCTTTGCAGGGCTTGTCAACTAGACAAGCAAACTAAAACTAGCTTTAAATCAGTTAATAAAAGTGATTCACCTAGGATTTTATATTTGCTACACGTGGATCTCTTTAGACCCATTGCTGTGCAAAGGCTAGGAGGGAAATCCCACACTTTAGTTATTGTAGATGACTTCTCAAGGTTCACTTGGGTGTCATTTCTGAGATCTAAGTCAGATACCTTTAAAGTTCTTACAGATTTTTTCAGGACCATACAGATTGAGAACTCTACTCATGTTGCATTGATCAAAAGTGATCATGGTAAGAGTTTGACTCTCTTCTTATGCAAGAGTTCTGTGAGAAGGAAGGTATCAGACACTACTTCTCAGATCCTAGAACTCCCCAACAAAATGGGATAGCTGAAAGGAAAATTAGGACCCTAATAGAAGCTGCAGGTACATTACTTGCAGATGCTTACATGCCACTAACCTTTTGGATAGAGGCTGTAAGCACAGCAAACTATGTCCTAAACAGGAGCTTGATACATAAACTGAAGAATATGACTCACTATAAATTACTTAAAGGGAAGAAACCTAAAATCAACTATTTTAAAGTATTTGGATGTATATGCTATGTACATAACACAACAAGAAGTACATTAGAAAGTTTGAAGCTAAGGCTGAAGAGGGAATTTTTCTAGGATATTCCCAAGTGGGCAAAGCTTATAGAGTATTCAATAAATCATCCTTAAAAATAGAAGAGTCTATACATGTAACATTTGATGAGTCTAACATGTCATGCAAGGAGAAAGAAGTTTCTACCAGTAATCCTTTGTAGGTACCTCACTTGTGTGAGAACTTGGATGGATTATGCCTCACCCAACTAGTTCCAACACATCCTTCTCCACAAGTCAATGAAGAAAGTGAAGAAGAAAGCAATGAGGAAGTTGAACCTCATCCAACAATAAATATAATTCCATAAGAGGAACTAATTCAAAATGCTGTTGTAGAACCAACTCCACCAAATGATCTTGTCACACTAATGGATCACCCTAGATCTCAAGTGATTCAAGACATATCAGCTGGTGTACAGACAAGGCATAAACTCAACAAAGACTTGATGCATGCTTGTTTTCTCTCTCAGGTTTAACCTCAATCTATACATGATGCTGAGCAGGATCCCCACTGGATCATTGCTATGCAAGTGGAACTGAATCAATTTGAGAGATGTAGAGTATGTGATTTGGTTCCAAGACCATAAGATTACCGAGTCATTGGAACCAAATGGGTATACAAAAATAAACTAGATGACCAAGGTACAATTATGAGGAACAAGGCCATGCTTGTTGCTCAAGGATACAGATAAGAAGAAGGGATAGCTTATGATCAAACCTTTGCACCATTTGCAAGGTTAGAGGCCATCAGAATCTTTCTGGCCTATGCTGTCTTCAAGAAATTCAAGGTGTATCAGATGGATGTGAAGAGTGCATTTTTGAATGGAATACTGAAGGAAGAGGTTTATGTTGAACAACCTCCAGGTTTTATTTCTCCAACTCATCATTATCATGTATTTAAATTGCATAAAACACTTTATGGTCTAAATCAAGATCCAAGAGCTTGGTATGAGACCCTAGCTAGCTTTTTGATAGAGCATAAATTCATTAGAGGCATAGTAGATAAGACACTTTTCACTAGACATCATAAGGATCGAACCTTATTAGTACAAATATACGTGGATGACATCATATTTGGGTCTACTGATTCCAAATTATGCAAGAGGTTCTCTGACCTTATGCATTCTAAATTTGAAATGAGTAGCATGGGTGAGCTCTGCTACTTCCTTGGTCTCCAAGTGAAGCAGCTCCCAGATGGCATCTTCATCTCCCAAGCTAAATATGCTAAAGAGCTTATCAAGAAGTTTGGGATGGATGATGTCTCAACAAAGAAAACACCCATTGCTACAAATGCTGTAATAGACTCTGATGCACATGGGAAACCTGTGGATCAGAAACTATATAGGGGCATTGTTGGGTCTCTACTATATTTTACAACAAGCAGACTAGATATTATGTTTGACACATGCCTTTATGCTATGTTCCAGGTGAACCCTAAAGAATCTCACCTAATTTTCTTAAAAAGAATATTGAGATATATAAAGAGTTGTCCTAGTCTAGTCCTATGGTATCCTACTGAGTCAGAATTTGATTTAACTGGATAATCAAATGTTGACTTTGCAGGATGTAGGGTAGACAAAAAAAGTACTTCAGGAACTTGTCAGTTCCTGGGTATGAGATTAGTGTCTTGGTTATGTAAGAAACAATCATCCGTGTCCACTTCAACTGCTGAAGCAGAATACATTGCAGCTGGCAGTTGCTGCTCACAGATGTTGTGGATTCAGAATAAATTACTAGACTATGGTCTCAACTTAAATAATTCAACTCTATTTTGTGATAACACAAGTGCTATAGCCATAGCACATAATCTAGTTCATCACAGTAGGACCAAGCATATAGATATTAGGCATCATTTCATTAGAGAGTGTGTAGACAAAAACAAAGTTAATCTTGTCTATATCTACACTGATTTACAAAGAGCTGATATATTCACCAAACCTCTAGATGTGAGAAATCACTTGTTCTTTATAAATCAGCTTGGAATGATCAATGGAGAAGACATAGTTTAGTTTCTGTCTGCACTCAACGAATTTTTCACAGTTCGTCGAACGGAGTTCGACGATCTGGGAAAAGTTCTTGAGACATTCGTCGAATGAAGATCGACAAACTCTTTATGAGTGAACCAATTTTCGTCGACCGGAGCTCGACGAATCTGATTCAGAAAACTTTCGCCGAACGGAGCTCGACAAAATGTCTTCAAATCTTCAGACTGAGCTCGACGAATTGTTTAACTCTAAATTATTTCGTCGACCTCAGATCGAAGAATGTTTTAATTTTCGTGGAACGGAGTTTGTCAATTCATATTCTGGAAAACCCTATATCTAGGTTTCTTAGACCTCCGTCCCGCACTTTCAATTCTTTTGCACTTGATCGTCGTTTTTCTCTTGCAGGTACTCAAATGGAGATTCCAGCGGGAACCCTTGTAGCAATGAAGTTTGATACCAGATTCGATGTGGATTTCGATTCATTCCAACATTCCGACCCTGTCTTTTTTGAAATCCTGCAACTTCTTGACGACTAGAAATTGAAAACTATGCTATCCACAAGGATCAAAATATCTGGATCAGAAATCAGGGAATGAGTATATACTTCCTCTCCAACAGGGAACAATACACTGACTGGAACAATAGCGGGTAATGTCGTTTCTCTCTCTCTCCCGCCCTTTTAACTGAAATCTTTGTATTAAGTAATGGAGAAGATGCATTAGAGATTGATAATGAAGCGTATGATGAGATTCTAAGTCTAATGGGTTACTGTGGAGAAAACCCTAACAAATTACTGAAGAAACATCTCTCTGTGGCATTTAAGTTTCTTGCAGACATAGTTGGGAAAGTCTTGCTGGGCAAGCACAATGCACACGACTATGTAACCAAGCATCAATTTCTGGTTATGTATGCAGTGTTGAATAAGAAACAAGTGAACTGGGCATAGATCATTTTTGATCTTATTAAGAAAAATAATAATAAAAAGGAAGTTAGTTTTGGAAGGATCTTGGGGATCTTATTTAAAGAGAAGGCTGCTGAATCACTGGTCTCCCAGACCATATTCATAAATGCCAGTAAGAGGATAACTTGTGCTCTTTTTGGCAAGTGGGAGAGGACCATCACAAAGCCCTTCAAGGATCCATCTTCCATAAGAGCTTCTGAAAGTACAAGGGCTGATACAGCCACTCCCCACCCTTCTGAAGAGATCATTCCTTTACCCCCATCCCTTCCAGCAATTCAAACACAACTTCCCTCCACATCCCACACAATCATTCAAACTAACACACCTCCATCATCCCTGAAAGTGAGCTGTTTGATCAGGAATACTCTAGAGGGGATGAATAGAGTATTCGGGGATTATAAAATTTTCTTCTGAATTTAATCTAGTGCAGGAACAAAATTAAAACAGTAATCCTAACAAACAGCCACAACACAAAAAACAAAAGAAAAAGAGCAATCCAGACAACACAAGAATTTATAGTGGTTACCCTAAACATGGGTACATCCACTCTTCTACCACCCTGGTAGGAATCCACTCAGATTTTTGATCAGGTTCCTAACACCAATGAGCTTTTGATCAGGTGCTCACAAACCAATCGTCAAGTATTTTGGAAGGAGACTTGTAAACCACAATAATGTTGAAGGGGATTAAAGCCCTGTACAGAGGTGGGGATGAAAGAGTGGTGAAAGTCTTCTATTCTCAATCACAATGAGAAGACTATGTGAATTCAGAGATTTTGTCAAAGCTCCCCCTGAGGTGTAAAAGGGTTCAGGCTGGGATGCTTTGCACAGGGTGAGTAGGCCTTCATTCTGCAGCCTTAACCAGAGAGATCTCCAGGAACTTCTTTGACAGATGGATTTCTTGTTGTCCTTTGAAGTGTCCTGCAGAGATGAAGAAGGAAGACTCTTAATATTTGATTGATAGTTCTTCTTCTTCAAAAGTGACTGATGTTCTGGTGTAGGGCTTCTTCTGTATCAGAAATCTTGTGTAAGAAAATGAGAGCAGACTGATTTTCTTATTGTCTCTATATTACAGGTCCTTCTTACTTCTGTATTCTGTCTATTATCTGTCTCAAAAAAAGATCACTTTTAATTTTCATGGGGAAATTGGTCTTTCGAAATTTCAATCTTCTATAATCAATGTTGACGGCCTAGAGAATAAACAACATTGAATGTTTTTCCCCAACTGTCCCATAGAAAAATGGCATGCAATAATCCTGGAGAATACCATTATCAATGCTCCTCTAACGGTTAAATTCGGAGAATATTAGAGCATTAATTACTCAGGAATTATTGCAGTAGAATTGGGACAGAAGGATGGAAAAATGACTAAGTCTGGATTCGTCGAACTGATAGCAGAAATCGTCGAGCTGAGTACATAGTTCGTCGAGCTGAGTTGCTGAGTTCGTCGACCAGATGACTTCTGTTCGTCGAGCTGAGTTCCAAGATCATCGAGCTAAAGCAGAACTGTATTATCCAGACTTGCTTATTCTATGTCTCAAGTTCATCGAGCTGAGATTGTAACTTCGTCGACTGGAGATGATTCTGGACTTGGAATAATTTCAGATGCTTCTAGATGAAAGTGTTGAGGTGAAGTATCCAGAATTCGTTGACCTAAGAGTTGGTTTTGTTGAGCTAAGGACAACTTAACTACTGCTGGATAACTCTAGCTATTATGGTCACGGTTCGTCGAGCTGAGAATCAAGTTCGTCGACCAAAGTCTGACTATGGACTTAGAATAAAGAGATGTTTTCTGATCTTGAAGTGTTGAAGTATAGTGTCCAAAGTTCATCGACCTGAGTACCAAGTTCGTCGAGCTCAGCTCAGAGAATTTACTCTGAGATCGTCGAGCTGAGCACGACTATTGTCGACCTGAGTACGATGAACGTCGAACTCATTTTACTTGGTCTTTAGAAAATCTCTAAGGCTTGTGTCTCTGGTAGTCTTTATGATAGCTGGTCCATGCAGGATTGCTTCTAAGGACATGTCCTAGACTCTAAGATATAACTATGACCCTAGCTATACATTATGGGTCATATGATCCTAACTTAGTGAACCTAGCCCAAATCTTACTAGGGATCCAGCAATCTCCCCCTATTTGGGTTGAGGTCACTAATTACAGACTCATACTCAAACTGAAAATAAACAAAGTAGAAAAAGCATATATCTGACAGAGATTAATAACACATGCAGCATATATATATATACATAAGCTTTGTTCAGAATATAGAGCAGTTATAGATAATCGTAGAAAATAAAAAAAGTTCAAAATATACTTCTTCTGTTTCTTTTCCTTTGTCATTTCTTGCTTGCTCTTCTATCCAGGCTTTGTAAACACAATCTCTCTATTTGGATCTGAAGCTTGAACTTTTGTCATGGTCAAATCAGCAGCCCCTATAATCTTAAAAGATGTGGCTCTGGGGACAACTGCTTATGGGTGTAACTTCATGTAGTCATCTACATTAAAAAATTTGTTTGTTTTCTCAAACCTTTTCAGCTCTTCTTTCCTGTACTTAGACATTGTGGAATATTCAGAAGGATCCTTTCCTTCAGCTTTGGTTTTGTTAATCATAGAAAGGCCTACTAGTTCCTGGAACCTGGCCATTGTAGCAGTAGTAGCTGTTTCTGGATCTTCAAAAGGAACAGGTGGAGAAGATGGTCTTTTAGAACTTTCAGCTTTCTGATCTGTAGAGAATGTTTACTGCTGTGGTTGATGTTGTTGCTGTGGTTGATGATGCAATTGATGTTGCTTGCCTGATGTTGGGTACATTGGTTCTAATGTACCTGATTTGAAGAAGCCTCACCCAACTCAATGATATACATCAAAATGTATTTGATGTGTTTTGAGTTAACTTGTGCAGGTTAAGTATTTGCAGGAAAGAAGAAAAGTTTCTAAGTCCATGTGTCGACACCCAGAGGGAAAGTGTCGACACTTAAGAAGACTTGTGTCGACACCCAGGCAAGCAGTGTCGACACTTGGAGTCATTGTGTCGACACCAGGGATGCAGAGTCGCACCAGACAGAAAGTGTCGACACAAGGAGCTGTGTCGACACTCAGTGAAGAAAAGTGCAGTGAAGCAGTGTCGACAATTAGCAGTTATGTCGACACCCAGTGAAACTGTATCTACATCAGAAAGTGTCGACACTTGGAGGCTGTGTCGACAATCAGCAAAAATCAGCAGAGACTAAGTACAAGTGTCGACACCCAGAACAATGTGTCGACACACTGAAGAAGAGTCAACACTTGAAGAAAGTGTCGACACAAGAAAGAATGTGTCGACACTTAGCTGAAAACTCAACACTTGAAGAAAGTGTCGACACAAGAAGCTGTGTCGACACTTAGCAAAGTTCAGCAAAATTCTAAGTACAAGTGTCGACACTAATGAGAAGTGTCGACACTCTGCAAAAGTCTCAACAAAGAAGAAAGTGTCGACACAAGGAGCTGTGTCGACACTCAGCAAGTATCAACACTGAAGACATGTGTCGACACCAAAAAGATGTGTCGACACTTAACAGATTCAACACATGAAGATGTTTCGACACAAAGGTGTTGTGTTGACACTTAGAAGAATTCAGCAAAATACTGAAGTACAAGGACTTGTGTCGACACACATTATCAGTGTCGACACATGAAGAAGAAGCAGTGTCGAGATATAAAATCTACAACACAAGGAGTTGTGTCGACACCTTGTAGGCTAGTGTCGACACATAGACAACTTGTGTCGACACTTGGTCTATAAGTGTCGACACTTAAAGACAGACAGTCTCGACACTTACAGACAGTTACAGAATTTTCAAGAAATGACTGGATGACTTGATAGCTGCCAGTCCAGCCGGTCTACTGCACCTGTCAGAGTTGTCAGAAATCAGTTATGAACTGGACCAGCCGGTTACCATGAAGAAGGCCTATAAAAAGGCTTATACTGTCTACAGAAGAAGTGGTTCAGTTCATATCAAGTGATTGTCCAAGTTGTTCAAGTAATTAACATAGAAGAAGATCTAGCTATTCCTTGCAGAATCTAGTGAAGATCTAAGAAGTTGGAGAGAGAGAGCTCCATCCAAGAAGTCAGCTATTGGAACCAGGCTAAGAAGAAGGGTTCAGATTTGTTCTGAATCTTAAGTATCAGAGATCAAGGATCAACTGCAGAGGAGATCATTCTTATTGTGTTCTACATTCAAGAAGCTTTGAAGAAAGCCAAGTCAGTTTGATCTCAGCTGAGTTCTTCCAAGAACTCATCAAGAAACTCACAACTCTTCTCTCTCTTTACTTTGAGTTGTTGAGTTACAATTTTTGTATTCATTTTATCTTGTAGTATCCTTAGGGATCTGAGTCTTGTAAGCCTGTAATTATAAAGGCTGAGTGTAGGGCTTCAGTGCCTGAGTGTAGGAGATTGAAATCTCTGATTGTAGGCCTTGGTGGCTGAGTGTAGGCCTTGGTGGCTGAGTGTAGGCTTTGTGAAGAAGCTGAGTTGTAGTGCCTTGGGCCTGAGTTGTAGAAACCTGTGTTGTGGGTTCTGAGTGTAAGATCTGAGGATCTGAGATAGTGGAGAAGTTGGGCCGAATCTAGTATACTGCTAGATAGGCGAAGGGGGAAAGTGGATGTACCCAAACCTTGGGGAACCACTATAAAACTGTGTGTCTACTGTGTGCTGTGGAATTCTGTGTTTGCTGAATGTGTGCTGTGATAAAGTAGCTAGAATTCTGTGATATTATCTGATTGCTGCCTAAAAAGTAAAAAAGATTCAAGTCACCTATTCACCCCCCCCCCCCTCTAGGTGGTTAGGTATAATATCTTTCAAGTGGTATCAAAGCGAGGTTACTCAAAAAGGGACATAACTGTCTGAGTAGATCCTGTTGGCAGATTCAGTCTAAGTCAAATTACAGAATCAAGAAAATCAAGAACCATGGGTTCCACTGAGAATCACAAGGAATTGGGATCCATGAAGCTACCCATATATAGGAAAGAGATCTTTGGTATCTGGAAGGAAAGGGTGAGACTATTCATGGAAGCCTCAGACCCTAGGATTTATATCACAGTGAAAGAAGGGCCATATGTGCCCATGAAGGTGTCAGTCTTAGATGTAAATCAGAGGACACCTAAGGATTTCTCTGAAATGACAAAGGATGAGATTGTTCTAGCCACCATGGACAAAAGGGCTCAAAACATTATGGTGAGTGCTATAGATGATGCAACTTTTCAGAATTTGATACACTGCAAGACATCTAAAGAGATGTGGGATACTCTTATTGTGTATATGGAGGGTTCTGAAGAAGTGAGGCAAGACAAAATCCTTGCTAAACCAAGAATATGAAAGTTTTAAATAAGGTAAGGCTGATAGCATAACTGAGTGCTATAAGAAGTTCTACAGGATTGTGAATGAGCTCATGTCCTATGGCAGAGAGTTCAGTAATTATGAACTCAATGATAAGTTTCTAAGGTCCCTAACAAAAGATTGGGACACCAAGATCTGTGTCATTAGAGAAATGGCAAAGTTGGCAGAAATTCCTCCACCAACACTATTTGGGAAATTGCTATCCTATGAGATGCAGTTGATGGTGAGGAAAGAAGAGGAGAAATCAACAAGAGGTGAACATAAAGAAAGGACAGTGGCCATCAAGACAGAAGCCCCTAGAAAGTACAGAGGTAAGTCACCAACTCCACCACCAACAGTAGTTGAGACTGAGTCAGAAGATTCAGAAAGCAGAAAGTCTGAGAGCAGTGAAAGTGATGAGGACTTTGCTGCCTTTACAAGACATTTTCAGAAATTCTTAAAGAAGAAACAGTGGAGGACAAGGCCTTCTACTTCACAGTGTAAATAAGACTATTATCAGAATAAAAAGTCTTCAAAGAAAGACAGGAAAAAGTCTAATTCTAGCAAAGCAACTCTTTCAAAAATAGTTTGTTATTGCTGTAATAGACAAGAACATGTGATAGTAGATTGTCCAGAGAAAAGGAAGGAGTCTAATGACAAGAAAAAGACTCAATACAAGGGCAAGAAGGAAAAGTCTTTTGTTGCCAAAAAAGACAAGAGCCTGTCAGATATTTCTTCATCAGAAACTGAGTCAGATGCTGAGGCATATATTGGACTGTTTGCTGAGGAAGAAGAAGAAGAGTTCATTCAGATCAAGAACTCTATATATGAACAAGAGGACAGTCAGTGCCAAGGACTGATGGCATTGACAGAAAGTGACAAAATCCTGGAGTAGACAGGACCTAGTAAGGTACAACATTGTTCTTTAAGTTCAATATCTTGTGCTAGTACAGAATCAGATTCATCATCATCAAGTGATGAGAGTGCATCTGAGTCTGAAGAGGATATTCATCAGTTGATAGATGAATATAAAGTTCTGTTGCAAGCTTATAAGAAGAGCAAGTCCCTAGCCAAAAGTCAGGCAAAGGAAATTGCTAATCTCAAAGCTGCTGCAACTGATTTTGAGAAGTTGTTTGATCAAAAGCTTAATGAGATAGCTAGACTGAAGCACATAACTGTGATTCAGATGGGGACTATATCATTTAAGAATGATCAAATCAAGAGTCTGGAGATTAATCTTTAGAAGGAGAAAGACTTAGTTGCTAGGTTTTCTAAACCTAAGTCAGTTCTACCCTTAATTGATGAATTTGTTCATCACAAAGGTAAAGCTGGACTGGGATTTACTAGACCTGCAAGGACTGTCAAGTCCAAGTCCAAGGGCAAAGCCCCAACTCTCAACAAGTCTACTGTAGATAAAACAACAAAGACAGTACCTAAGCAAAGGTACAATAAGTTTGAGTGTTGGTGTTGTGGCAAGGTAGGCCACTTTGCAATGGACTGTTGGCACAATGCTAGTGCCAAAGTGAGTAGCAAACTGCCTGTTGGAAAGCCTGCAGGTGGCTTTGTTAGGATGCAAACTAACCAGTACCAAGGACCCAAGAATTTTTTGGGTTGTAAGGTTCACTAATCTGTTTTGCAGGTGAGTCCAAGTGGTCATGCCCCAATATGGTACTTGGACAGTGGATGTTCCAGACACATGACTGGAACAAGGGGTTTACTAAAGGACTACACACCTATAAAGGATGGTCCAAAAGTCACCTTTGGTGGATCTGAAAAAGGGATCATCAAGGGTTTTGGTAACATATCTAACTCCTATATTACTATTACTCAAGTGGCCTATGTTAAAGGTTTGAAACATAACCTTATTAGTATAAGTCAATTGAGTGATGTAGGATATGACATCTCATTTGTAAAAGATGGTTGTCATATCAGGAGGTCAAATGATCAAGAGATAATTTTGACTGGTTATAGAAAAAGGAATGTCTATTGCTTAGACATTATGATTGAGAACAATGGTTCTCCAGTATGACTTGTAGCAGATGAGACAGTCTCTCATTGTGTCAAATGACATAAGAGGCTTGCCCATCTAAACTACAAGACAATTGGCAAACTCTTTAGCAAAGAGTTAGTGAGGAATGGTCCTCAAGTTAAGTGTATTAAAGATGGTATTTGCTCAGCTTGTCAAAAGGGCAAGTAGACTAGATCCACCTTTAGAAGCATTGAAAACAAAGATGCTGTGAGGTGCTTATACCTCTTGCATATGGATCTCTTTGGTCCAATGCCAGTTCACAGCCTAGGTAGGAAGGTCTATACCTTTGTAGTTGTAGATGACTACTCAAGATTTTCCTGGGTGTTCTTCCTTAGACAGAAATCTGAAACACCCAGTGTCTTCTATAGCTTTGTTAGACAAATTCAGAATGAACTAAATAGTACAGTGGTCAGAATAAGAAGTGACCATGGTACTGAATTTCAGTCTGATAGCATGACAAAACTATGTGAAGAATTTGGGATATTTCAAGAGTTTTCTTCACCAAGGACACCTCAGCAAAATGACATTGCTGAGTGGAAGAATAGAACCTTGATTGAGGCTGGTAGGACCCTATTAAGTGATACATCACTACCAGAATATTTCTGGGCTGAGGCAGTGAATACTGCATGTCATGTGATTAATAGGGCTACCATAACTAAAAGCCTCAATAAGACCCCCTATGAGGTTGTGAAAGGCAGGAAACCAAACATATCCTACTTCAGGATCTTTGGTTGTTAGTGCTTTATACTTAACAATGGAAAGTCTTACTTGACTAAGTTTGCTGCCAAGTCCCAAGAGGGAATTTTTGTTGGGTACAGCAACAACAATAAGGCTTATATAGTCTATAACTTATCTACACAAGTTGTCGAAGAGTCTGTGCATGTAGTATTTGATGAAACTAGACTTATTAACAATGAGTTGTCTAGTAGTATTTGCATCCCCACAGGTATAACAAAGAATATGGACAAGCTCACTATAGAAGAAGAACCTACTACAAGACAGCAAGTAGAAGACAGTGGATGTTGTCTAGGGGGAGTACTACATGTACCTAATGCAGAAGAAGTACAAGGAGTACAGCAAGATGAAGAAGTTGAAGAAGTTCAACCTGAAGTAAGGATGCCTCCAGCCAATAGGCATCTAAGAGATCATCCAGCTGAGCAAATCATTGGTGATCCAAGACAAGGGGTACAGACATGGAGCAGAAACCTGAATGCAGCACTCTACTCCAGCTTTCTATCCCAAGTTAAACCAAAGAAATTTGAAGAAGCCATCCTAGACCCTCATTGGATTGAAGCAATGCAAGAAGAGTTGAATCAGTTCAAGAGGTGCAAGGTCTGGGAGCTTGTTCCTAAACCAAAAGACCACAATATAATTGGGACAAAGTGGATCTTTAGGAAAAAGATGGATGAGCATGGAGTCATCATTAAGAACAAAGCAATATTGGTTGCTAAAGGATATAGGCAGGAAGAAGGTATTGATTTTGATCAAACCTTTGCTCCAGTAGCCAGACTGGAGGCCATAAGGATGTTCCTGGCCTATATAACCTTTCAAGGATTTAAAGTTTACCAAATGGATGTCAAGTCAGCATTTCTGAATGGTAATCTTAAAGAGGAAGTCTATGTGTAACAGCCATCAGGTTTTGTTGATTCAACTCTACCTAATCATGTCTATAGACTTAGGAAAGCTTTATATGGGTTAAAGCAAGCCCCTAGGGCTTGGTATGAAACCCTGTCTAGTTTCCTCATTGAGAATAAGTTCACAAGGGGGAAAATAGACAAGACTCTATTCCTTAGGAAATCTAGAGGCAAAGTAATACTAGTCCAAATATATGTAGATGACATTATATTTGGGTCTACTGAAAGTAGTCTTTGCAAAAAGTTTGCAAAACTAATGCAAGGACAGTTTGAGATGAGAAGTATGGGAGAACTTAAGTTCTTCTTGGGTCTCCAAGTAAGACAGACTGAGAATGGTTTATCCATATGCCAGTCTAAGTTCACCCTAGAACACATAAGGAAGTATGGTATGGATTCATCCAGTACCATGAAGACTCCTATGGGGTCAAGTATGTCTCTTAGCAAGGATGATGCAGGGAAACCTGTAGATGAGTCTTTGTATAGAGGGATAGTTAGTTCCCTATTATATCTGACTGCAAGTAGACCAGATATCATGTATGCTATATGTGTCTGTGCAAGGTATCAAGCATGCCCTAAGGAGTCTCATTTGACTGCAGTCAAAAGGATTTTGAGATATCTAAAGGGCACTCCTTATCTAGGCCTCTGGTACCCTAGGAATGGGGATTTTGAACTAACAGGTTATTCAGATGCAGACTTTGCAGGATGCAAAGAAGACAGAAAAAGCACAACTGGAACCTGTCAATTCCTAGGTGGAAGACTGATTTCTTGGAGTAGCAAAAAGCAAACAAGTGTGGCTATCTCCACTGCAGAATCAAAATATGTGGCTGCAGGAAGTTGCTGTGCTCAACTTCTATGGATACAACATCAGCTTGAGGATTATGGATTTCAGGTAAGTAGAACTCCACTCTTCTGTGATTCTACTAGTGCTATATTAATTACACATAATCCTATTTCCCATAGTAGAACTAAACATATTGAGATAAAATATCATTTTCTTAGGGAGCATGTAGAGAAAGAAGATATTTTACTAGAATATGTTAAGACAGATAATCAACTAGCTGATATGTATACTAAGCCCCTAGAAGAAACTAAGTTCAATAGGTTTAAAATTGAACTAGGAATGATAAACTTAGAGTAAGTTTATAGAATTGGAAATGGCTAAGTAAAAAGATGTCGACACACAGAGATTTCTGTGTCGACACAGAAAGTTGGTGTCGACACTTCAGTGAAAAGGTGTCGACACATCTAGGAAGTTGGTGTCGACACTTCAGAATATTGGTGTCGACACATGACCAGTAGGTGTCGACACATCCAAGGTGGTGTCAACACTTAGTTTTTACTCAGAATTATCTAAGTCGAGTCTCGACTATATGTCGAGTTGAGAGGTGTCGACACATAAACAAGTGTCGACACATATAATCTGTTGACTAAACTTGTGTCGACACAAAGGTGTCGAGACATTATAAGTCAGTGTCGACACTTATCGACAGTGTCGACACAATTTGAGTTAGCTGCCCGCCTTTTCATCTTCAAAACTAAGAAGGTATAAATAGGATTTTGCCTTTGTCTGTCGACACGCTTTCAAAAGTTTCGAGACCAAAACTTGTGTGTCGAAATCTCACTTCTCTCCAGTCAAATTCTTCAAAACCTAATGGCGCCAAAGCTTGAGGAAAACGTCAACGAAGGCTACGAGCTAGTGCGCAATGCTTTTGATGATGCAGACCCGGAGATCCAGAATGTGGTAACCCTAGTCGCAAACTCAGGGTTAGAATTCCTTGTTTCTGAGCCGACAAAGATCTGGAAGAAGGAAGTACTGGAATTCCTAAATGGAGCTCAAGTAGACGACTCTGGACTCAAGATCAAGTCTAGGGTTCATGGTGCAAAGGTTAAGGTTTCATCAAAAAGTTTGAGGAAAGTCCTTCAGTTGCCAAGAACTAAGGAAGAAGAAGAGGTTACAGCTTCCAGGACCAGAGATGCATTGACATGGTGTGGTCTGGATTCTAAAATGAAAATTGGATCAGTGTTTAATAGAAAGGGCATGAAAAACCAAGGGAAATTCCTGTCTGAAATTGTAGGCAAAGTGATCTTAAGTAATCCAGGAGGGCATGACAGGGTATCTGCCCATATGTTTAGTATTATGACAAGGATAATCTTCACTCTGAAAACTGACTGGTCTGTAGTAATCTTTGAGAAGATTAAGGAAGCCTCAAGAAGCCCAACTTGGGCAGGATCTTAAGTCTATACCTTGCTGGTATTATACCAGAAGTTATGGGTCAAGCTGCTGGAAGTAAAATAAATCATATGAGGAAAATGGATATGAGGATATTCTGCAGATGGGACAGGGTGTTGTCTAAGGAGATGCCAACCCCTGAGAAGATCACTCCTGAAAAGGAAACCCCACTCAAGAAGAAGAAGAAAACTGCTCCAGTAGCTCAAGAATCTTCAAGTAGTTCTGATGATGAACAAGAAGAAATTGCTGGGAAGTCACCAGCTCCACAAGATGCTGCAGAAAAGTAGGGGGAGCTACCACCAGCTAGCCCCTTACATCAGGATCAAATCCAGGGGGAGCCTCTAATAGTGGAAGAACCAACTCCTCTTGAGAGTGAGCAAGCTACAAACATCATCCTTGAGGTTGTAACATCCCATTTCCAACTAGACCCCTAAGTGTGGTTATTGGTCATGACTAGGTCATGACCAAACCCTAGGAAGCCCAAGAAGACCAAGGATAACCTAAGAATGTGGGTGAGGCCACTATGGTCTGCAAATAGTAAATTCCTGAACCTTTGTTTAAGATAACCATGGGGCTTCACCAAGACTTCAAGACCCCACCATGTTCTCATCAAACCATGGTAAGACCCATTCGATCAATAAGGACCCATGGAGGGCAGTCAAAAGGGTTAAGTTGACCCAAGTCAACCCTAACCCTAAATGGGTCAAACCAACCTACTTAGGGTCAATTGACCATCCCCAAGCCAAGTGGGCCGCACCCAAGCCCACCTAACCCTAGAGTGAGGTCAAAGGGTCACCTAGGACCCATTGGGGTCCACCCAAGAGGCTGAGTTGACCAAAGTCAACTCTAACCCTAAATGGGTCAACCTAGCCTACATTGGGTCAAACGGGCCTACACAAGGGCCAATTGAAGTTCCCTTAGCCAAGTGGACCCCACACATACCTTCATAACCATAGTGAGAGGCCAACGGGTCACCAAGGACCCATTGGGGCCAACCAAAAAGGCTAAGTTGACCAAAGTCAACTCTAGCCCTAAAGTAGTCAAGGTACCCTATTTAAGGGTCAAGTGACCTCCAAAGGGCCAATACAATCCTACCTAGGCCTTAGGGGAGGCCAATGAGTCACTAAGGACCCATTTGGGCCAACCTCAAAGACCAAATTGACCTAAGTCAACCGTAGCCTAGGTTTGGGTCAAGCTAGCCCAAATGGGCTAACTCAAGCTCAAGCCCAACTCACTTGGGCTAACCATATTTTGGTGGATGAAATAAACATGTGGGCTGCCAATATGAGATTTACCAGCCAACTTAGTGACTAGGAGAGAGAGAGAGAGAGAGAGAGAGAGAGAGAATCTCAAAATTAAAGAATAATTTAGGAGAGAGAAAGGGGTATTTAAGGGTGTTTAAGGGAAATGAGCCACTTGGACCCATGCCATCAGCCCCCACATGGGCTGGCCGACCCATTGAGTCATGAGAAGGAGCTGGAATGGAGTGGGACCCACCCATGCATGCTTGGTGACAAAAACAAGGCAAACCCACCACCTTGCACTTAGGAATTATCACCCTCCCCTTCATACTTCATCCTCTCACTCTCTTCCTCTCCCATTTCAGTCTCACCACTCTCAGAACAAGGAGAGCAGCAGCAGAGAGGGAGAGAAACCGAGCTTGGCCGTGAAAACCAAGGGAGAAGCGCCGCCACCGCCGCCATGGTTCCCCGCCGCTCCTCACGTCGCAAGGCCGCCGAGAAGGTCCTCCCTCACCTCTCTCTTCATGCTTAGATCTTAGGAATACCTAGGTTAGGGTTCGGAATCGAATGAGCCCGAGCACAACACCTTTTTTTCAGCCATTAATGGCTGTTTGAAGCTCTCGGGTGAGGTGGCGCCGCCACCTCCGGCCGCCCTAGCCGCCGGCAGAAGCTTGCCCCCACCACCTTGAGAGGTAAGCTGATGATCGCCGGTGGTGGCACCGCCGGAGGCGGCCGGGAAAAGGCCCGTGAAGTTCGGGCAGAGAACCAGGCAAATCGGAGAAGAAGAGCAGCAGCCGTCCACCTGCTTTAAGATTAGTGCCATGCAAATATTAAATCCTGGTTTTATTTAATTAATGAATAGTGTCATTTTTATATCTTTTATAACAGACCTTTGCATGCAACTTTTAGGGCCCGTACAGCCATTTGCATAACATGTGCTCAACATAAAACTTGTAGGTCTTGGAGTCACCTTTAATTTTCCATGTTACACATAATTTTTGGTTAAGTGTACTGCCCTATAGAGCTATTTTCCTAGGGCTGGTCCTAGAGTAGGGCAGAAACTAAAATGGGTGCCCTGCCAAAACCCTAAGTCCAAATGGGCTGAAATTTTGGGCATATGGCTTAATTAGGAATATCTAGGCCCTCCCCAAAAATGGAAATTTTTGGGGAATATAATGCTATAGTTTTAGTCCAATTATGATAAATTAAAGTTTGTTGATATTTGGAGCATATCAACTCCAAAATGCCCCAAATTTTGGTGGCCTGCCCTTAGGGGTATATTATACCTATGGTAGAAAAATTAGACAATTTAACCCTCTGCATGTTGAGATATATCACATGCAAGATCTAAAAATTAAATGGTCTTGGGCTGCAAATAGCACAAATGCAGAGATTTGAAAGGGATGCCCAAGACCATCCAGAGGCCCAAATGACTTGAGATTTTGGTATGTAACTGGTTTAGGGCATATTTAGGCCCTGCCCAAAAATTGGGATTTAATGTAATTAAAATTATGGTGAAATTACCAAGTTACCCCTAGGTTTGTTTAGGTGATTCTTGGGTTAATTCAACTCTAAAATGCCCCAAATTTTGGTGGCTTGTCCTTCAGGACATTATAAATATATGTTTTAAATTTCATCAAGTTTGGATCAATGTAGGGTGGGTAATCCCACATGCAAATGAGGAACATGCTTAGGCTTGGGGTGCCAATAGTAATTTTTGAAATTTTGAGTATTAGGCCCATTTGGATCATGCTAAATTCATGTAATTAATTTCAGTGGCCTATTAGGATGAGTTTTACACCTCACTGAAATAATGGGATTTTTGGAATCAAAAAATCCCATTATTTGGAATTATTGAATTAATAGGACTTTTGAAGAATAAATGTTGAAATTAGGTTTGTCACTTAGTTATTTCCCCAAATCTTGTCAAGAATAATATCATGACATGTTTAACTCCTAAAAAATTTTTTTGTCTCTGTTTGAGGAATATTGATAAGAGGAATGTGGAAATTACATTTTTGCCCTTATTTCATTTAATTTAGAATTATTACAAATACTCAGTAGAAAATTATGAAAAAATTATTGATGACATATCTGAGTATAAATAGCCTTGATTAATTTTCTCAGCATTTTTGGATGAACCACAAAGTTTTAAATCTTCATAATGGCATTTTGGTAAATTATTTAGAAATAAAAGTTAATAGCCATTGTTACTTAAAAATTAGTGAAATTCTGTTTGTGGCACTCTTTTAATATTATGAGCTTGCTGGAAATTTCTTAGAATTTTTGGAAATGAATTCCTTATACCTCCTTTGAAAAATATCCAATAGGTGAATTTTGAATTATTTAGGAGATAAATAGAAAAATTGAAGAGAAAATTATAAAACTTGGCTGACAGTATTATTTTACAATTCTACAACTTATGAAAAATTCCTTGGGTCAGTGGGATCATAATTTAAGATACTTCATGATCAACTTGGCAATAATTGGCATTTGTAAGAATTTATTTAAATAGGAGGTTAATTGAGAAAAATATAATATTCTGGAATTAAATCATTTAGATCATGATAGGACTCCGGTAATAATTCTAGGTCATTCGGATGAAAATTTGAAGGACATCCTATCACGAACATCACTTAGTATAGGTTGGTCTGCAAATAGTAATTTGGGGAAAAGTTGTATTAGGATCAGAGTTGGATTAGTGTAGAGTTAGTCGAGCTGAATGGTTTGGAATGAAAGTAGATGAGTCACCAGAGAAAGTTCTAAGGAGTGCGGGAATCGAGTTGATGTGTGTTAGAGGTACGCGAGTTCGACGAAAGATCGTCGTTCCCGCGAGAGTGAAAGGTCTAAACCACCCTAGGATTAGTCTATCGCAATATGAGAAGGTATTGGGTAAGGGAAATCAACCAATAATAATAATAAGTACCTTGCAAAAGGGAACGCTGGGCGTAATCCCAACACAGTTCCTAGTGCCCCTTGAGAGCCCTTCACAGGGAATACCGGGGGCAGTCCTGGGTTAACGTAAACCTTTAAGAACAAATCGAAAGAGTAATATAGTAAATAGGTTTTCACACCGCACTCACTAGTTGGACAATATTGGAAATGGTTAAGTCGTCCCGAGGTGTTCAAAGGGGCACCATCCCGCGGTGTTCAAAGGGATGAGGTTTGGAATAAGAGACGGACGTTTCGGTCCGGCGAGCTTTGGCTCGGTTGATATTTGTGACGGACGGGATGGTCCGGGGAGCTTTAGCTCGGTTCGGATACGATAAATTTGCATGTGCATGGAAGGAAAGAAAGTTAAGGTGGTGGGTCTTCGGTATGGGTTAGTCGATGCACCGACGCCTATACGATGACTCGGCAAGTGTGGTTTACACTTCGCCAAACTTAAGTCCGGCGGTCTTGTCGGCAAGAGTACGCGGTAGTCCGCTTAGTGCACCAAGCGTTGAGGCGTACGATAGGTCAGACCGGTAGTGCTTTTACTGGTTTTGAGGTGGGCGAGGCCCAACCCACCGCTTCCGTCTGCCACTACGGAGGTATCCTGGGAGGTAACGGCTCCGAAAGAGGGAACTAAAGGTCTGTGTGCACAGAGTCGGGTGTGTGTGTTGCACTTGCATGTCCATCATACCCACTTGCATGTCATAGCATCAACGATTCATTTAACCCTGACACCTAAAGTATAAGTGGTATGGGACACTTATACATTAGGCCCTGCAAAACGACCCCTTGGTCTATAAGCTTGTGTGGGCAAGTTTATAAATTAAGGTTATTTCAATATTTATATTCTGCTTGTGATAACCGACACCCCAACGTATAAAGTGGTATGAGACATTTTATACGATGGGAGCCTTGTAGAAGATCCCTTGGCTTATGTGTATTCACATAAGTGAAGGTTATATTCCTTTCTTACTTTACTCATTATAACCTGATTATAAAATTGCTAGCTAGGTTCCCCTGTCACCTGTTTTTGATTTCTCTCCTCTTTCACGTCCTTCCTTTCTTCCTCCCCGCTCGGTGCCTAGGAGCATGGGGGAAGGGGTGGGGGACGATAGGGCTTAGTCTTTTAGACTAATGGTTTTCGAACCACATCATATTAGGGGATCGTGGAGCCGAGTATGGAGGAGCAGCCCAGGAGACCGGTGCAGTTGGAGATAGGGCAGTCTAGCTCAGGAGTACAGCCAGCTGGGACCGTGAGTTCCGACTTCTAGTAGTTGTTTTCTTTTGCTTCCGCATGAGGGATCTGTAGTGAGGATATGGATGTACCGGGCTTCAGCCCTTTTATTTCTGTAAACTTTATTATTCTGTGGACACTCCCTTCGTGGAGATTTTTATATATATATGATATGCTGTGGACTTGTCTTCTCTTGTACTGCTACTTTTGTGTCAGCTGCGATCGATTTGGCCGGCAGGATCGGCGTCTTGTAGTGACGACCTTCCCGGGTGCGAAGGTGTCACCGCAAGGCGGCGGTTCTGGGCCTAAGACCCCGGGATTTTAAAAAAAAGAAAAAAAAAATGGGGTCTTACAAGTGGTATCAAAGCGCAAACCTCGATCCTAAAGTACCAGTCCACAACCCCTCGGTCACCCCCGCGCGAGTTTAGTTTGAGGACAAACTAAGCAGCGGAAGCAGTGGTGTGCCCATGTGGGGATCACATATATAATTGTCCATTTTAGTTAAGGTTGAAAGATTTCTGACGATAAATTTTGTGACGCAGCCTCCAGTACTGCCTACACAGATTCCGGAAGTTGCAGCACCACCGCCAGTTCCCACTCAGTTCCTACAGTCTGACATGGGACAGACTCTGACGGCTATCCTGGAAGCCTTCAGGAACCAACAGGCCCCGGCTCCGCAACCTATTCCGGGAGCCAACTGGCTCAGCATCTTTCGAGGACTCTCTCCCCCGTCCTACTTGGGGACAGAGGGGGTAGTTCGGACAGAGGAATGGCTAGACATCATGGAGGAGATGCTGACAGGGATACGGAGCCCTTGGGAGGAAAGGGTACCACTGGTTGTTTCCTGCTTGGAGTCCCATGCCAAGCGGTGGTGGAAGACAGTTCTGGAGACTACCTTTGTTGATAGGGAGGCTGCCGAGGTGACGTGGGAGGAGTTCAGGCCCATGCTGTTGGAGCACTTTGTTCCGCAGTCGGCCCGAGATGAGCTGGAGGACCGCTTCTTGCAGTTGAAGCAAGGTTCCAGGACGGTGGTGGAATACCATCGAGAATTCAACCATTTGGCCCGTTTTGCAGACTCTTACCGGCTAGATGAGGCAGCGTACACCAAGAGGTTCTACAAAGGCTTACGGGAAGACATGAGGGATGCACTTCTTTTCGTTTCGGACGGGCCTATCACTCGTATTCTGGAGATGGCAAAAAGGTTAGAGGCAGATTGGCTCACCACCAGAGGCCGAAAACGGCCAACGGAGGATCAGAGCCGGGGAGCCCGGAACGATCAGCGGCGAGGTCGTGCGCCAGAGGTACAAAAGGTGGAGGATCAGCCTCGACAGGAGGTGAGGCAGGAGCCGAGGGGGCAGGTAATGATGGCCCCTCAGCCTATTCAGATGAGAGGTGTGCAGAGACAGGGAGGTGGAGCTTACACTCCGCCGGAATGCTACCACTGCCATCAGGTGGGACACATCAAGAGAAACTGTCCCGTGAGAGGGATGCCTCCACCAGCACCGCAGATTACCCCACCGGCCCAACATTACGGAGTCCGAGGACGTGGCCAAGGACACAGACATCAGGGTAGAGACCGTAGGCCGGAAGGACATCAGATTTATGCACTGGACCTGGCTCAACCCCGGAACCCGGAGCAAGTGATTACAGGTACGACCAAAAAAAAAAGGGTTTTCTTTTTTTTTACTTAAGTTCTTTCCTTCCTAGAAAAGTAGTTTCATGAACTTGAATTATTTAAGACTAGGCAGGAAAACCAGAAACAAAATTCTAAGTAAGTTTATCATCTCAGGCATCGTCTTCATTTGCGGCAAGCCCGCACACACTCTCTTCGACACGGGTGCTTCACACTCGTTTGTGTCAGAGACCTTTATCCAAGGGTTGGGAGGCGTGGAGAGGATCACAGGCAAGACATTACAGATACGGCTACCCGACGGGTCGAAGCTGTTCACATCATCCCACTGCGATCTGGAGGCGTGGATAGGCGGAAAACCCTTCGAAGCTCCAGCGGCGATTCTGTTACTGCCCGATTTTGATCTGATTCTGGGTATGACATGGCTCCATTGGAACCATGCCCAGATTGACTGCTTGGCCAAGAGGATTACCCTGAGACATGGGGACTCGTTCGTCGTGATGGAAGGTATTAGACCCGCCTCCCATATATTCTTATCATCTATTCAGGCCGTCAAGGCACACATGCAGGGCGACGAAGTTTATCAGATTCTCTTCGAGATGGCGGAGGTCAAGGGATCTGTATCCGACATTCCTGTCGTGCGGGATTTTGCGGATGTCTTCCCGGAGAAACTACCAGGGCTACCCCCGCACAGAGAGCAAGATTTCCAGATAGTGCTTATGCCAGGGGCTAAGCCGGTATCTAGAGCTCCCTACCGCATGGCCCCAAGGGAGCTGACAGAGTTCCGGAGTCAACTGCAGGAGTTGGTGGAAGCCGGGTTTGTCCGGCCGAGCTCTTCGCCATGGGGAGCCCCAGTGCTGTTTGTCAAGAAGAAAGATGGAACACTCAGGTTGTGTATTGACTACCGGGCGTTGAACAGGCTAACAGTCAGGAACACCTATCCTCTGCCAAGGATAGACGAGCTATTCGACCAGTTGGAGGGAGCCCACTTCTTCTCGAAGTTGGATTTACGATCGGGCTATTATCAGTTGAGGATCCGAGAAGAGGATATACAGAAGACTGCTTTTAGCAGCAGGTATGGACTCTACGAGTTTACTGTGATGCCCTTCGGGCTCACGAATGCGCCGTCAGCATTCATGACTCTCATGAACCGGGTTTTCGAGACATATCTGGATGTGTTTGTCATCGTTTTCATCGATGATATCCTCATTTACTCGAGGACCGAGGAGGAGCACGCGAGGCATCTAACGCTGACGTTGGAGAAGCTACGGGAACATCATTTATATGCCAAATTCAGCAAATGCCAGTTCTGGCTGAAGGAGGTGGCCTTCCTTGGACACGTTATTAGTGGAGCGGGGTTGGCAGTAGATCCGGCCAAGATTCAGGCAGTCCGAGATTGGCCACAGTTGAAGACAGCTGCAGACGTACGAAGCTTCCTAGGACTTGCCGGCTACTACCGGAAGTTCGTAGAGGGTTTTTCTAGACTCGCCCTCCCACTTACCTCTCTGACAAGGAAGGATGTACCGTTTGTTTGGACACCACAGTGCGAGTCGGCATTCCAAGAGCTGAAAAGTCGACTCACTTCGGCTCCGATACTTGCCCTCCCCTCAGGGAGAGAAGGATTTCAGGTTTATGTAGATGCCTCCTACCAGGGCATGGGAGCAGTTTTGATGCAAAAGGGACACGTGATCGCTTATGCCTCCCGCCAGCTAAAGAAACATGAGAAGAACTACCCAGTTCACGATTTGGAGATGGGAGCAGTTATATTTGCATTGAAGGTCTGGCGGCACTACCTCTATGGTGTCCACTGCGATATATTTTCAGATCACAAAAATCTGAAATATGTGGATACGCAGAAGGAACTGAATATCCGACAACGCAGATGGATGGAGTTTCTAGCGGACTATCAGTACGAGATGCACTACCATCCGGGTAAGGCCAACGTGGTGGCCGATGCACTGAGCCGGAGAGCTTCCACTTTTGGAGCAGGGCCCCAGCTTATGTCCATAGAGATATTACGGAGTTTTGAAGAGATGCATATCACTCTGGTATCATCTGATGACCCTGAGCGGTACAAGGAGTACCTGGCCGCTACGAGCACCACTTATGATATACATGACAGAGTCAGAGACTGGCAGAGGCGGGATGCCAAACTAGAGCCGATTTTCTGGGCCTTGGAGGCAGGCTCAGCTGGAGACTATTCGATGCGAGATGATCTGATATGTTTCAGAGGCCGTACTTACATACCGGATGGAGGCCAGATTCGGGACGACATAATGGCCGAGGCTCATCATAGCAGATATTCTATACATCCCGGGATCACTAAAATGACGGCGGATTTGAAGAAGACTCTATACTGGCCGGGCATGAAGAAGGACATCGCCCACTTTGTGACGCACTGCGAGGCGTGCCAGTTAGTGAAAGCAGAATGCAGACATCCCGCTGGTTTATTGCAGCCACTCCCGGTGCCGGAGTGGAAATTTGAGGATATCGCAATGGACTTCATCCATGGTCTCCCTCGATCACGGGCGGGAAACGATTCTATCTGGGTAATCGTTGACCGACTGACGAAGGTGGCTAGGTTCATCCCGATCAGGAAGGAGGATGCTGTCGGAGTATTGGCACGGAGGTTCATAGAGCAGTTTGTGCGATATCATGGGGTGCCCAAGACAATCGTGTCAGATCGAGATGGACGATTCACGTCCAAGGAGTGGAGGACAGTACAGGCATACTTGGGTACTCGACTGGTTTTCAGTACGGCCTTCCACCCCCAGACAGATGGGCAAACAGAGCGTACAAACCGGACACTGGAGGACCTGCTGAGACTGTGTATTGTGGACCGTGGAGAGCCCTGGGAGAGGATGTTACCCCTAGTGGAGTTTTCGTACAATAACAGTCATCAGTCTAGTATACGGATGGCTCCATATGAGGCATTGTATGGGAGGAAATGTAGGACTCCGTTGTCTTGGATACAAGATGAGGGTCCAAAGATTGGGGGCACGGACTTTATCGAGGATACTGAGGTGCAGGTACGGTTGATACGGGATAGAATGCTGGAGGCGCAGAGCAGGCAGGCGAAATATTATGACGCTCGTCATCGTTTAGTGGAGTTTCAGGTAGGGGATCGGGTGTTCTTGAAGATTCAGCCGATGCATGGGGTTTCACGAGTACGTGGTCGGCGGAAGAAGCTTAGCCCGAGGTACATGGGGCCGTTCAGGATCCTGGAGCGGATCGGTCCCCTAGCTTACCGGCTGGAGCTGTCACCGGAGCTGGCCGGCGTACACGACGTCTTTCACGTGTCTTCACTCAGGAGGGCCCTACTACGCCCAGAGTTGCAGATTTCGGCCACTGATGGGCCGGTAGCTTCGGATCGATCCATACACTTGGAGCCGATACGGATCGACGACCAGGGGATACGAGTCTTGCGCCGCAAGAAGATCCCCCTAGTCAAGGTCCTGTGGAGGAACCACGGACGAGAGGAGCATACTTGGGAGCCACAGGACCTGATGCAGGAAAGATATCCGGAGTTATTCAGTCAGGTATACCTCACAACCTCTCAACATGTTCAATTTATTTTCCTGCTTTAAACTTGTAAGGCTGCTCCAAGAAGAATAGAGGCTAATCTTTTGTTTATTGGGATCTTGTCCTTGCCAATTGGGCGAATAGGGTCATAGATTTAGGTTTCCTTTAATCCTAACTTAGCGAACATGGCGTCGAGATGTAATATTCCACTTCTTATGGGATGTTACCAGTTTCTTTTCTTTGGTAGAAATTCCCGTAGCCCTAACCTGGATTTCGGGGACGAAATCTTTGTTTTGTTTATTGGGATTTGTAACATCCCATTTCCAACTAGACCCCTAAGTGTGGTTATTGGTCATGACTAGGTCATGACCAAACCCTAGGAAGCCCAAGAAGACCAAGGATAACCTAAGAATGTGGGTGAGGCCACTATGGTCTGCAAATAGTAAATTCCTGAACCTTTGTTTAAGATAACCATGGGGCTTCACCAAGACTTCAAGACCCCACCATGTTCTCATCAAACCATGGTAAGACCCATTCGATCAATAAGGACCCATGGAGGGCAGTCAAAAGGGTTAAGTTGACCCAAGTCAACCCTAACCCTAAATGGGTCAAACCAACCTACTTAGGGTCAATTGACCATCCCCAAGCCAAGTGGGCCGCACCCAAGCCCACCTAACCCTAGAGTGAGGTCAAAGGGTCACCTAGGACCCATTGGGGTCCACCCAAGAGGCTGAGTTGACCAAAGTCAACTCTAACCCTAAATGGGTCAACCTAGCCTACATTGGGTCAAACGGGCCTACACAAGGGCCAATTGAAGTTCCCTTAGCCAAGTGGACCCCACACATACCTTCATAACCATAGTGAGAGGCCAACGGGTCACCAAGGACCCATTGGGGCCAACCAAAAAGGCTAAGTTGACCAAAGTCAACTCTAGCCCTAAAGTAGTCAAGGTACCCTATTTAAGGGTCAAGTGACCTCCAAAGGGCCAATACAATCCTACCTAGGCCTTAGGGGAGGCCAATGAGTCACTAAGGACCCATTTGGGCCAACCTCAAAGACCAAATTGACCTAAGTCAACCGTAGCCTAGGTTTGGGTCAAGCTAGCCCAAATGGGCTAACTCAAGCTCAAGCCCAACTCACTTGGGCTAACCATATTTTGGTGGATGAAATAAACATGTGGGCTGCCAATATGAGATTTACCAGCCAACTTAGTGACTAGGAGAGAGAGAGAGAGAGAGAGAGAGAGAGAGAGAGAGAGAATCTCAAAATTAAAGAATAATTTAGGAGAGAGAAAGGGGTATTTAAGGGTGTTTAAGGGAAATGAGCCACTTGGACCCATGCCATCAGCCCCCACATGGGCTGGCCGACCCATTGAG
Source organism: Platanthera guangdongensis (assembly GCA_039583875.1). NCBI lineage: Eukaryota > Viridiplantae > Streptophyta > Magnoliopsida > Asparagales > Orchidaceae > Platanthera > Platanthera guangdongensis. The sequence goes on along the minus strand of CM077150.1, from coordinate 119,208,522 downwards.
TCATGAGAAGGAGCTGGAATGGAGTGGGACCCACCCATGCATGCTTGGTGACAAAAACAAGGCAAACCCACCACCTTGCACTTAGGAATTATCACCCTCCCCTCCATACTTCATCCTCTCACTCTCTTCCTCTCCCATTTCAGTCTCACCACTCTCAGAACAAGGAGAGCAGCAGCAGAGAGGGAGAGAAACCGAGCTTGGCCGTGAAAACCAAGGGAGAAGCGCCGCCACCGCCGCCATGGTTCCCCGCCGCTCCTCACGTCGCAAGGCCGCCGAGAAGGTCCTCCCTCACCTCTCTCTTCATGCTTAGATCTTAGGAATACCTAGGTTAGGGTTCGGGATCGAATGAGCCCGAGCACAACACCTTTTTTTCAGCCATTAATGGCGGTTTGAAGCTCTCGGGTGAGGTGGCGCCGCCACCTCCGGCCGCCCTAGCCGCCGGCAGAAGCTTGCCCCCACCACCTTGAGAGGTAAGCTGATGATCGCCGGTGGTGGCACCGCCGGAGGCGGCCGGGAAAAGGCCCGTGAAGTTCGGGCAGAGAACCAGGCAAATCGGAGAAGAAGAGCAGCAGCCGTCCACCTGCTTTAAGATTAGTGCCATGCAAATATTAAATCCTGGTTTTATTTAATTAATGAATAGTGTCATTTTTATATCTTTTATAACAGACCTTTGCATGCAACGTTTAGGGCCCGTACAGCCATTTTCATAAAATGTGCTCAACATAAAACTTGTAGGTCTTGGAGTCACCTTTAATTTTCCATGTTACACATAATTTTTGGTTAAGTGTACTGCCCTATAGAGCTATTTTCCTAGGGCTGGTCCTAGAGTAGGGCAGAAACTAAAATGGGTGCCCTGCCAAAACCCTAAGTCCAAATGGGCTGAAATTTTTGGCATATGGCTTAATTAGGAATATCTAGGCCCTCCCCAAAAATGGAAATTTTTGGGGAATATAATGCTATAGTTTTAGTCCAATTATGATAAATTAAATTGTGTTGATATTTGGAGCATATAAACTCCAAAATGCCCCAAATTTTGGTGGCCTGCCCTTAGGGGTATATTATACCTATGGTAGAAAAATTAGACAATTTAACCCTCTGCATGTTGAGATATATCACATGCAAGATCTAAAAATTAAATGGTCTTGGGCTGCAAATAGCACAAATGCAGAGATTTGAAAGGGATGCCCAAGCCCATCCAGAGGCCCAAATGACTTGAGATTTTGGTATGTAACTGGTTTAGGGCATATTTAGGCCCTGCCCAAAAATTGGGATTTAATGTAATTAAAATTATGGTGAAATTACCAAGTTACCCCTAGGTTTGTTTAGGTGATTCTTGGGTTAATTCAACTCTAAAATGCCCCAAATTTTGGTGGCTTGTCCTTCAGGACATTATAAATATATGTTTTAAATTTCATCAAGTTTGGATCAATGTAGGGTGGGTAATCCCACATGCAAATGAGGAACATGCTTAGGCTTGGGGTGCCAATAGTAATTTTTGAAATTTTGAGTATTAGGCCCATTTGGATCATGCTAAATTCATGTAATTAATTTCAGTGGCCTATTAGGATGAGTTTTACACCTCACTGAAATAATGGGATTTTTGGAATCAAAAAATCCCATTATTTGGAATTATTGAATTAATAGGACTTTTGAAGAATAAATGTTGAAATTAGGTTTGTCACTTAGTTATTTCCCCAAATCTTGTCAAGAATAATATCATGACATGTTTAACTCCTAAAAAATTTTTTGTCTCTGTTTGAGGAATATTGATAAGAGGAATGTGGAAATTACATTTTTGCCCTTATTTCATTTAATTTAGAATTATTGCAAATACTCAGTAGAAAATTATGAAAAAATTATTGATGACATATCTGAGTATAAATAGCCTTGATTAATTTTCTCAGCATTTTTGGATGAACCACAAAGTTTTAAATCTTCATAATGGCATTTTGGTAAATTATTTAGAAATAAAAGTTAATAGCCATTGTTACTTAAAATTAGTGAAATTCTGTTTGTGGCACTCTTTTAATATTATGAGCTTGCTGGAAAGTTCTTAGAATTTTTGGAAATGAATTCCTTATACCTCCTTTGAAAAATATCCAATAGGTGAATTTTGAATTATTTAGGAGATAAATAGAAAAATTGAAGAGAAAATTATAAAACTTGGCTGACAGTATTATTTTACAATTCTACAACTTATGAAAAATTCCTTGGGTCAGTGGGATCATAATTTAAGATACTTCATGATCAACTTGGCAATAATTGGCATTTGTAAGAATTTATTTAAATAGGAGGTTAATTGAGAAAAATATAATATTCTGGAATTAAATCATTTAGATCATGATAGGACTCCGGTAATAATTCTAGGTCATTCGGATGAAAATTTGAAGGACATCCTATCACGAACATCACTTAGTATAGGTTGGTCTGCAAATAGTAATTTGGGGAAAAGTTGTATTAGGATTAGAGTTGGATTAGTGTAGAGTTAGTCGAGCTGAATGGTTTGGAATGAAAGTAGATGAGTCACCAGAGAAAGTTCTAAGGAGTGCGGGAATCGAGTTGATGTGTGTTAGAGGTACGCGAGTTCGACGAAAGATCGTCGTTCCCGCGAGAGTGAAAGGTCTAAACCACCCTAGGATTAGTCTATCGCAATATGATAAGGTATTGGGTAAGGGAAATCAACCAATAATAATAATAAGTACCTTGCGAAAGGGAACGCTGGGCGTAATCCCAACACAGTTCCTAGTGCCCCTTGAGAGCCCTTCATAGGGAATACCGGGGGCAGTCCTGGGTTAACGTAAACCTTTAAGAACAAATCGAAAGAGTAATATAGTAAATAGGTTTTCACACCGCACTCACTAGTTGGACAATATTGGAAATGGTTAAGTCGTCCCGAGGTGTTCAAAGGGGCACCATCCCGCGGTGTTCAAAGGGATGAGGTTTGGAATAAGAGACGGACGTTTCGGTCTGGCGAGCTTTGGCTCGGTTGATATTTGTGACGGACGGGATGGTCCGGGGAGCTTTAGCTCGGTTCGGATACGATAAATTTGCATGTGCATGGAAGGAAAGAAAGTTAAGGTGGTGGGTCTTCGGTATGGGTTAGTCGATGCACCGACGCCTATACGATGACTCGGCAAGTGTGGTTTACACTTCGCCAAACTTAAGTCCGGCGGTCTTGTCGGCAAGAGTACGCGGTAGTCCGCTTAGTGCACCAAGCGTTGAGGCGTACGATAGGTCAGACCGGTAGTGCTTTTACTGGTTTTGAGGTGGGCGAGGCCCAACCCACCGCTTCCGTCTGCCACTACGGAGGTATCCTGGGAGGTAACGGCTCCGAAAGAGGGAACTAAAGGTCTGTGTGCACAGAGTCGGGTGTGTGTGTTGCACTTGCATGTCCATCATACCCACTTGCATGTCATAGCATCAACGATTCATTTAACCCTGACACTTAAAGTATAAGTGGTATGGGACACTTATACATTAGGCCCTGCAAAACGACCCCTTGGTCTATAAGCTTGTGTGGGCAAGTTTATAAATTAAGGTTATTTCAATATTTATATTCTGCTTGTGATAACCGACACCCCAACGTATAAAGTGGTATGAGACATTTTATACGATGGGAGCCTTGTAGAAGATCCCTTGGCTTATGTGTATTCACATAAGTGAAGGTTATATTCCTTTCTTACTTTACTCATTATAACCTGATTATAAAATTGCTAGCTAGGTTCCCCTGTCACCTGTTTTTGATTTCTCTCCTCTTTCACGTCCTTCCTTTCTTCCTCCCCGCTCGGTGCCTAGGAGCATGGGGGAAGGGGTGGGGGACGATAGGGCTTAGTCTTTTAGACTAATGGTTTTCGAACCACATCATATTAGGGGATCGTGGAGCCGAGTATGGAGGAGCAGCCCAGGAGACCGGTGCAGTTGGAGATAGGGCAGTCTAGCTCAGGAGTACAGCCAGCTGGGACCGTGAGTTCCGACTTCTGTAGTTGTTTTCTTTTGCTTCCGCATGAGGGATCTGTAGTGAGGATATGGATGTACCGGGCTTCAGCCCTTTTATTTCTGTAAACTTTATTATTCTGTGGACACTCCCTTCGTGGAGATTTTTATATATATATGATATGCTGTGGACTTGTCTTCTCTTGTACTGCTACTTTTGTGTCAGCTGCGATCGATTTGGCCGGCAGGATCGGCGTCTTGTGGTGACGACCTTCCCGGGTGCGAAGGTGTCACCGCAAGGCGGCGGTTCTGGGCCTAAGACCCCGGGATTTTAAAAAATAGAAAAAAAGGGGGTCTTACAGAGGTAATCACTGAGCTTAATGCTTTAGATTTTCCTATAGAGGATAATGTTATGTCTGATTCCTTCATTAATGTTAATCAGCAAGTTCCAGATGTTGTCATGGAGGACACATCTGTTACAGTTCAAGTGGTGTCTGATCCTGTGGTAGATGAGCCAAGAATTTCTCCAGCTCATTCTCCACAAGAATATACCATGGAAGATCTATTTCTGAATCTGGATCAAGAAGTTTTTGACAAGGACACTGCTGCTGCTGAGGGGGAGAATGCTCCAGTTGAGGGGGAGCAAATGCCAATTCTTGAAGAACCTGCAAGGCAAGAGCGTGAGAAACAACTAGCTGTTGAGGAGCTACCTAAGGAGAGGGTAGACATAGCCAGCACCTCAGCATCTGAAGATGAGGAGGCAGCAAGTGCTAAGAAAAAGAAATTTCAAGTATTCAGAAGAAGGAGCCAGAGTTACAAAAAGGCTTTGCAAACTATTGCACCACAGCCTATATCACAGCCAGCACCAACTGTTGATTATAGTGCTCTAATGGTTGCAATGCAAATTAAGCTTGATGAGCACAAGCAGGCCATAGAGAAGTATGTTGATGAAGGGCAAAAATCATTGCAGTTTGATCTGGCCCAGGATATAAAGTCTATAAGATTTGAAATGAATCTTAATAAGAAGGAGATGACAGACTGCTTCCACAAGGGTGGGAATGCAGTAGTCTATCTTGCAACTCATCAAGAAAAGATAAAGGCTCAAGTAGATGACATAGCACTGAAGCAGGGGTATGTTCTAGAGAACCAACTCAGAATGAATGACAATTTGACAGCATCTCACAATGCTATTGTCACAGAGATGAAGAACATTGCTGCTGGCCTGCCAACTTCTACTGCTACTGCTAAAGCAGAATTTGACAAAGTATTCTAAGAAGAAATAACTGCTGTTAAGACTGCCATCCAAGACTCTCAGAAGATCATCACTGACAAACTCCAAAGGTTGAAAACTTATTTTAAAGATGGAGTCAATTATTTGGATAACCAGGTTAGATTTCAAAAAGATGATGTAAGAGATCACATAGAAAGAGAAGTCATAAATGGGGAGAGAGTATTAGTCAAGACCATCTCTGATCATACAAAGTGAATATCTAATTCTATCAGAGCAACTCTTGGATATCCTCCTCTTTGTGATGATGATAATGTTGCAGAATCTAGAATACATCCTGCATATCTTGGAGGTGAGCAACCTGAAGTAGCTCAAGTTATTTATCCTCCACCAGATTTTGATATGGTTCATGCTGACATACAGTCCATGTATAGCCCACCTGGGGGAAAGGACAATGTCATTATAGAGAAAGTTGTTCAGCCAATATCTGAAGCAATACAAGAAGCTCTGCAAAAAGAAGAAGAAACCAGATTGTCTAAGAAGAGGTTCAGGGAGAAAGCTGAACAAAGACCTGACTTTGAGCAGTGGAGCCCCACCTCTATGAACATTATTTTGACTGCCTGGAAAGCTGCAAAAGATAATGTGCAAGACAGGAACAAGTGGTTTTCTAAGGCTGAATGGAGAAAGCATGAGACAAGGCAGGAGGCTATAGTCCAATACAGAAGAAAGGCCAAGTTGGGAAAGCTACCTCCTACTGCCCAGGAGCCTAGCAAGTACTTTCCCAAGCCTTATCATTATTTTGAAAGGCAAAAGATTAAAGCTGAGGAACTTAAGAAGAAGGAGCTGAAAGGGAAGAAGCCTGCCGAAACTGAAGATACTGAAGCTCCTATGCAAGCCAAGATTCAGTCAGGAAAAGGAATAGTGATCAAAGATGCTGAACAAAAGTAGCATAGAAATTTTCTTAAGTTTACTATGTAATCTTTTGATGTAAAGCATTCTGTAAATTTTAGAATTATGAATATGACAAGCTATTAGAACAATGTCTGTGTGATAAATTTGCTATTTGATAAATTTATTTCATAATTGTTCTGTGATGATATCTGTGTATGCATGTTTGTTTAATACATGTGATGTTTCTTTCCTGATTACATAATCCTGTTTTACATCATTCTGTAATTTTATTATGAATGGTGTATATCATTGACTAATGGTTATGACTTCTCCAAATAGGGGGAGATTGTTGGGTACATTGGTTCTAATGTACCTGATTTGAAGAAGCCTCACCCAACTCAATGATATACATCAAAATGTATTTCATGTGTTTTGAGTTCACTTGTGCAGGTTAAGTATTTGCAGGAAAGAAGAAAAGTTTCTAAGTCCATGTGTCGACACCCAGAGGGAAAGTGTCGACACTTAAGAAGACTTGTGTCGACACCCAGGCAAGCAGTGTCGACACTTGGAGTCATTGTGTCGACACCAGGGATGCAGAGTCGACACCAGACAGAAAGTGTCGACACAAGGAGCTGTGTCAACACTCAGTGAAGAAAAGTGCAGTGAAGCAGTGTCGACACTTAGCAGTTGTGTCGACACCCAGTGAAACTGTGTCTACATCAGAAAGTGTCGACACTTGGAGGCTGTGTCGACAATCAGCAAAAATCAGCAGAGACAAAGTACAAGTGTCGACACCCAGAACAATGTGTCGGCACACTGAAGAAGAGTCAACACTTGAAGAAAGTGTCGACACAAGAAAGAATGTGTCGACACTTAGCTGAAGACTCAACACTTGAAGAAAGTGTCGACACAAGGAGCTGTGTCGACACTTAGCAAAGTTCAGCATAATTCTAAGTACAAGTGTCGACACTAATGAGAAGTGTCGACACTCAGCAAAAGTCTCAACAAAGAAGAAAGTGTCGACACAAGGAGCTGTGTCGACACTCAGCAAGTATCAACACTGAAGACATGTGTCGACACCAAAAAGATGTGTCGACACTTAACAGATTCAACACATGAAGATATGTCGACACAAAGGTGTTGTGTTGACACTTAGAAGAATTCAACAAAATACTGAAGTACAAGGACTTGTGTCGACACACATTATCAGTGTCGACACATGAAGAAGAAGCAGTGTCGAGATATAAAATCTACAACACAAGGAGTTGTGTCGACACCTTGTAGGCTAGTGTCGACACTTAGACAACTTGTGTCGACACTTGGTCTATAAGTGTCGACACTTAAAGACAGACAGTCTCGACACTTACAGACAGTTACAGAATTTTCAAGAACTGACTGGATGACTTGACAGCTGCCAGTCCAGCCGGTCTACTGCACCTATCAGAGTTGTCCGAAATCAGTTATGAACCGGACCAGCCGATTACCATGAAGAAGGCCTATAAAAAGGCTTATACTGTCTACAGAAGAAGTGGTTCAGTTCAGATCAAGTGATTGTCCAAGTTGTTCAAGTAATTAACATAGAAGAAGATCTAGCTATTCCTTGCAGAATCTAGTAAAGATCTAAGAAGTTGGAGAGAGAGAGCTCCATCCAAGAAGTCAGCTATTAGAACCAGGCTGAGAAGAAGGGTTCAGATTTGTTCTGAATCTTAAGTAGCAGAGATCAAGGATCAACTATAGAGTAGATCATTCTTATTGTGTTCTACATTCAAGAAGCTTTGAAGAAAGCCAAGTCAGTTTGATCTCAGCTGAGTTCTTCCAAGAACTCATCAAGAAACTCACAACTCTTCTCTCTCTTTAATTTGAGTTGTTGAGTTACAATTTTTGTATTCATTTTATCTTGTAGGATCCTTAGGGATCTGAGTCTTGTAAGACCGTAATTATAAAGGCTGAGTGTAGGGCTTGAGTGCCTGAGTGTAGGAGATTGAAATCTCTGAGTGTAGGCCTTGGTGGCTGAGTGTAGGCCTTGGTGGCTGAGTGTAGGCTTTGTGAAGAAGCTGAGTTGTAGGGCCTTGGGCCTGAGTTGTAGGAACCTGTGTTGTGGGTTCTGAGTGTAAGATCTGAGGATCTGAGATAGTGGAGAAGTTGGGCCGAATCTAGTACACTGCTAGATAGGCGAAGGGGGAAAGTGGATGTACCAAAACCTTGGGGAACCACTATAAAACTGTGTGTCTACTGTGTGCTGTGGAATTCTGTGTTTGCTGAATGTGTGCTGTGATAAAGTAGCTAGAATTCTGTGATATTATCTGATTGCTGCCTAAAAAGTAAAAAAGATTCAAGTCACCTATTCACCCCCCCCCCCTCTAGGTGGTTAGGTACAATATCTTTCACCTGAAGAGTAATACCTATGCTGGCTGCTTTCAGAAGATGATCTCCCATGGTGTCTCTGATATGTTTGAACAGGGGCAGATCTTTGAGAAGTTGTGCCTGAAGCACCAGCAGCTGCAGGAGGTGGATCGTTTCTGAATCTTTGACCTGGAGGAGGAGAGTACCTTCTGCTTTTCTTCCTCTCCTTCTGCTGAATTTTGGATAACCACATCTAAGATGACATCCATTGGTATGGAGTTATCTTTTGGAGAATATAATAGGGAGTGTCATTATTTGGATTTGGCTTTGGAGGAGGAGGAGGAGGAGCTTTTATTTTCTTCAAAACTGGCTTCCTCTTGGGCTCATCATCAGAATCATCATCCTCATCCTCATCATAATTATCAAATCTCTGAGGGTTATCATATAAATCATTTAAAGCTTTTAGAGCCTCAGCAGAAAAGATAGGCTTTTAAGGTAGAGATGGAGCTGGAGCAGGAATATCAACAGGAGCTAGAGGAGAAGCCACAAAAGAAGCTAAAGAACTAATTCTGACAGTGCTTTCAGCAGCTGCCTTTTCCTCTTCTTCAATATCATCCAGGATCAAGTCATCCAGATCTAGCAATGGAGAGTCATCCATGACATAACTGGGTGCAGAAGACATTGCTGGGGAAGCTGGAATGACTATGGGCTTAGGAACAACAAAACTATCACTAAGTTGCTTTGCAACTTGAGGACTTATGAGGGAAGTATATGGTTCAATACCCAAGAATGACTTAGTATACTCTGCTGTAGGAAATCTCAAGTATGCAGTATAAAAAATGCTCAACATATTAACTATATCTACCGTGGGATTTAAAATGAATTCACCAGCAGTAATAATGTCCTCAGTAACTGAATATTCTAAGTCCATGTCAGTATCAATGAATTGAATTAAATCAATTAAATCTATATCAGTATAATCTGTATCAACTACTGCTGCTGTTGCTACCTCTGTCACTACTGGAGCTGGAGCTACTGCTTGAACTGTTATTGCTGCTGGAACTACTGTAACTTCTTCATCAAGCATCTCCCCTAGCCTGGTTTCAGTAAAAACTGGAGCCAGGCCCCTGAATGAAGAGGGGGCAGCAGTGAAGGCAGAGAGTTAAGCAGAAAGGGTAGAGATAGAAGTAGCAAGAGGTGTAATGGCCTCTGCTTTAAGAGATTTGAGTAGAGAAGTGATGAGAGTAATTACAGAGGAGATGGTGGAGGGATCCAGAGGTGGAGTGGCAGATGGTTCAATATAATGTTTGGTGGAGACATTTTGAGGGACGATAGATGTTGGAGATGGTGGAGGGATGACATCTAGCATGTGTGAATCTGGAGGGGAGGGGGAAGTCAGAAGATCAAAAGTTGAAATGGAGGATAGGTGAGGTGGAAGAGGAGATGATGGTGGTGTTGGGGCTGGTATATCATTGGGGGATTGGGGTGATTGAGGTGGAGTAGGTTGATGGGATTCCTGAATAGGAGATGAGGGGATGTTTGTAACTAGGGGTGGAGAGGTGGCAGAAGATGTAAAAGTAGTAGAAATATGAATAGAGGATGTTGGTTGTTGATGTGGTGGAAGTTGGTGTTGGAGTTGTTGTGGTTGTTGAATTGCTGGAAGGGATGGAGGTGTGGGGATGATCTCTTTAGTAGGGTGGGGAGTGGATCTGATAGCCCTGGTGCTTTCAGAAGCTGGGGTGGAAGAGGTGGAAGCCTTAGATTGCTTGGTTATGGTCCTCTCCCACCTGCCAAACAAGGTGCATGTGAGCCTGTTGCTAGCATTAATTAATATGGTTTGTGAGACCAGGGATTCAGCAGCCTTCTCCTTTAGGAAGATCCCCACGATCCTTCCAAAGCAAACTTCTTTCTTATTACACTTTTTCTTAATAAGATCAAAAATGATCTGTGCCCAATCCTCACTCTTTTTATTGACCACTACACACATGACCAGGAATTGATGCCTGGTGATGTAGTCATGGGCTGAAAAACCACTGAGACCGCTGAGACAAAACCGCTGAGAAAAAGCCAGGGAATTTTCTAAGTCCAGAAGTGCTGAGAGCCAATGCTGATGTCGTTGAGTGTCTTAACACCACTCAATGCTTGATGGGATTTTGGAATGTTTTCTAAGTCCAGATATTGATGACCACTACTGACGTCATCAAATTCAAAATTGCAGGAAGCAGTTGCGGGAAAGCTGCTAAGGCGCCGAAAGATATTTTGTCCCTTTCTGATGGAGATGGCGCTCACCAATCCTTCGTGGCCCCACAAACTATGGTGTTGTTGATTCAAATCAACACATATAAAAGGGGAAACATAAAATGGATTAGGGTTAACGAATCAAAGGAACAAAAAGAGAAATTGATAGATACGGTTGGACATTTTTACTTTCGATCAAGCTTGAAAGCTGAAGTCCAACCAAGATAGCCAGAAGTCAAAGACGGATTACTAAAGCACTTCAAAGCTCATCAATGTTATTCTCAACAAAACAGTTTAGCTGATTCTTCTCATCAACAAGGTGGAAGTTGCTCATATGTGCAGCAGTAAAGAGTGATAATTATATAAGAAGTCTGGTTCCTTCTACAGCAAGTGAGTTGGAATGAAATCTGCTCAGTCCAGCAAAGTTGACACAAAGTTATCTCTCTAAGTCAGTTTTCTTATTTTCTTCAACTTACTATTTTATTTTCTGTAGGAATCAGGTTTCCTGAATTTGAGTGTAGGGCACTTTGTACCTGAGGTAGGTGACAAATTTGTCACTGAGGTAGGTGCCCTGTTGGGGAACTGAGGTAGGATCCAAGTGAGGATCTGAGGTGTAGGAATTAAGTTCCTGAGATAGGAGAGTGCTGCTCTGTGAGGTCGGATCCAAATGTGGATCTGAGTTAGGGCAGTCCTCCTAGCCTGAGTGTAGGGCCTTGTGCATGTTGTAGATGACTGAAGAGTCACTATGCTATAGGTGACAAGTTTGTAACTGAGATTGTAGGCCTTGTAGGAGGCTGAGCTGTACATAAGTGAAAGGGTACTGAGTAGTAGGAGTGCTGCAGCACTCTGAGAGTAGGGTCGTGTACCTGAAGTTGTAGGGCTGAAGAGCCTGAGTGTAGGCCTTAGAAATAAGGCTGAGGTAGGTGATCTCTGGATCAATGAGCAGTAGGAGTTCTGCAGAGCTCTGAGGTAGGAACCCTTGTGGTTCTGAGTTAAATTCTGAGAGGAATGTTCGTGTAAGGCTCTAGGCCTGAGGTGTAAGCTCTGAGTAGCATAAGTGGATGACTTTGTGCCGAGTCCAACAAGTAAGTGGGATAGGTGGCAGGGAAAGTGGATGTACACAATTGTGGAACCACTATAAATTCTTGTGTTTGTTGTGTGTGCTTGTTTTCTTTGTGATTATAGGATTTAAGGACAAGATCTATTTATTACAACTTAAAAACAACAAAAGATTCATTAAAAGCTCAAAGACCTATTCACCCCCCTCCCCCATCTAGGTGATTAGCTAACCTTGAATTAAATAACTTTCATGTGGTATCAGAGGGAGGTTACTCAAAAAGGATTTGACAATCTGAGTGTGCCTCCAAGGTTAGCTAAAAGGGTTACACTTGTGGGTTCAAAAGAGAACCACAAGGACTGGAGCTTCAAGTATGCAACAAGGAAAAATTTATGACTTGGAAAGAAAGGGTCAAGTAAATCATGGAAGCCTCTGATCCTAGGGTCCTTGCAACAGTTCAATAAGGACCTTTCATCCTCATGAAGGTTTCAACAACAAATGCAAGCATGCAGACTCCAAAGTGTTATGTAGAGATGTCTGAAGAAGAAATCAACTTTTCATCTATGGACAAGAGGGCACAACACATCATGGTGAGTGCCATGGATGAATCAACCATCATGAGAGTGGTCCACTGTAAGTCAACCAAAGAGATGTGGGATTCTCTCACTAGCTATATTGAAGGAACAGAGAAAGTCAGTCTTTCTAACAGTGGTTCAGACTCTGAAGATGAGAAGAAGAAGAAAAAGTCCTTTGTGGCTAAGAAGGAGAGAAGCTGGATAGATTCTTCATCCTCAGATTCTGAAGATAAAGAGGAAGAAGCCTATATAGGGCTGATATCTATTGCTGCAGATCCAGGAGAAGAGGAGGAATATCCTGCTGTCAGGATAGGAATCAGGGCCCCTCCATCACACTCAGACAGTGACAATGAGGACGATGAAGAAAACTATAAATGTCATGGGTTGATGGCAATGTCTGCAGAAGAATGATGTCAGAAAGAATCAGAATCAATCAAGGTACAATTTCTCTCAAATTCTGCATCTTTATCTGACTTTGAATCCAGTCCAAATACTGGTACATCTTCATCCTGTGATGAAGATTGTTATGAATCTGTGACTGATGTCAATTAATTGATTGACAAGTTTGGACTACTGCTAATTACTCTAAAGGAGAGTAGAATACTTGCCAAAAGGCAAGTCAAGGAAATAGAGGTCCTAAAGCCATATAAAACTCTCTATAATAACAAATATATTGAGTTTTATAAGAAAAGTCATGAGATGTCTGAGCTTAAGAAAAATCATGAGTGTTAGACGATGCTTCTAGAAGAAAATAAGAAGCATATCAGATATCTGGAATAAAAGTTCTCATAGAGATTGGGGATTATGATTAACCCTTCTCAGTCACAGGGTCAATTGCCAAAAGCTGCAACTTGCTAAGTCCCTGAGAAGCTGGGTATTGAACACATCAATCACCATTTCAAATCTGATTTCCCTAATAAGAGGATAGTGTTTCAGAAGACAAATACACCTTCTAAAACTGTCAAGTTTGCACCACTCTAGAAGGATCAATCAGATGTGTGCTCCACCAGTGCGGTGAAGAAACATGATCCAAGAAAGAGTGACACTATCCACTCTAGCCACAAAGTTCAGGAGAAGATCATTAGATTTGGATCAAAGTATCCTATATCTAATGAAATGAGAATGTCCACTCGATGGAATGCTCCAAAAATACATTAGGCCCATTTTGGACCAGCTGTATTTAGTTCCTCAGCACCTTCACTCAGGAAGAAGGGGGTAGCATCATGCAATGCTCATCTAGTAAAGTCTGGTGTTGCTCATATCTCTCATGGACAGCAAGTCTGTGCTGTCTGAAAGAGAAGGGACAACATTCATAAATGCTGGTGTTGTGGGAAAGTGGGTCACAATGTCATTGATTTATGACATAACCTAACTGTGACTAGTGGATAGAAAGGTGCTTAGCACAGGCAGAGAATTAGGCAGATGTTTTATGATGTTAATAAGAACCTAGGACCCAATTATCATTGGGTGCCTAAGAGAAATTGAATTTTGTTTTGCAGGATAGTCCAAGTTGTCCACATAAGACTGGGTATTTGGACAAGGGGTGTTCTAAGGCAATGACTGGGACATGATAGTTGCTCTTGGAATGTGCTCCAGGAAAAGTAACAAATTAAGGTTGAGGCTGTCAAGTAAGTAATCCTCAAAAGCTAGAGGAAGCAAGCCTCAAGGTATGACTCTCTCTCTTATATAGAGATTAAGTTTACCATTTGTTAAGTTATGTTTGTTGTGCTCAAGATAAATCTAATCTAGCACATCAAATAGAAAAATAGTGATTCAATTATTCACACCGTTAATTTTTGTAAGCTTTACTCAAAAATTTCAAATAACTTATTAGCATGTTTTAGGGCAAAACAATACACAAAATGGGTGCCAATAGAACTGGCCCATGGACATGTTAGGTCCCCTTCTATGTAACTTGACAAAAATGTTACTAAGTCAAGTAAAATATACAACCAATCAGTAAGGGAAACCACAAATTAAGCATGCATGGAACTTATAAAAGAAAAGCCGAGAGATCTAGTAAAAGGTCTAAAAGCCCTGTATCATAACAGGAATCATCGTGTATCCTATAAAGTCCAAAATACTTAATTTAAATAGTCAAATGAAAATTTTAATTGAATTAATTATATCCTTTCATTACATATATAAAGGCGACAAGAAGCGAAAATCCATATAGCTCTCTAAAGCCTTAACCCTAGCCGTCGAGACCGAAACCGTCTCAGCGCCTTGCTGCAATATTACAATGGCGCCAAATGTCATCAAGGAGCTTCAGGATGGATATGAAATAGGGAGGGATGGAATCAATCATGCCTCTCTTGAGATTAAAGCCATGCTAAGGATTATTGAGGTTGCAGGCTTAGAATACACCCTTTCCGAACCGTCCACCATTCATAGAAATGAGGTTGTGGAATTCTTCTCAAACATTAAGATGTCCCCATCTCAAAACTTTCTCAGGTCTAAGATTGAAGATATCAAAATAAAGGTAAACCCTAAGAGGTTTGGAAAGGCACTTCATATCCCCTCTATAAACCCTAGTGAGGAAGAGGAGCACGCCGACACGGACATAGACAGTGCTTTCTCATGGTGTGGATATAATGAGGCCAAATGTGTTTCTCTGAGAAGGAAATTCTTAAATCAGAGAGGAAAACTGCTAGCAGAAATTGTATGGAAAACTATTATCTGCAAACCTGGATCACATGACACCATCTGCAGGTTCATGTTTGAAGTCATGACCAGAATTATACTGATTAGAAAGACCTCATGGACTTCTCTCATCTATCAGGGAATAGTAGAATGTATCTCCTCTCCAAATATGGGAAGAATCATTTCCTTATACCTAATGAACACCTATCCTGACACTTTCAAATAGGAACATAGGGTGAAGATTCACTACTTAAAAAGAATGGATATAAAGACTTTAGACAGATTCTATGGAGTGCTTTAAATGAACCAACCCACAGGAATAAAGGAATCCTTCAAGGGTTCAAGGAAGAAACCCACTGAGGAAGAAAGAACTTCCAGCCCTGGACCAGTTTTGGATCATCCTGTCCAGCTGATGCTGGACTACATGTTGACTTGTCACTCAGTCAATCCTCTGCAAACATTCAACTCAAGGATGTTGATGTGCATGTTGATAAAATCCATGCCAACCCAAGGTCAGGACAAGTGTACAAGAATGCAGCTGAAGAAGAGGTTAGTGTAAAAGATGAGGCAGACATGGGTGATACTGATGGTTTTACAGCAAGTGAAGATATCCCTACTGTAGAAGATAACAGGGAGCCTCTTGAGACTTTAAATACTTATCATAATAGGTCAAGTTAAGAGAAGGATGCTTAGTCTAAGGGGGAGCATGATCAGATGGAGCTGACTGACCTGGATCATGTTGTCAAAAAGATAGTTGAGTCTGCACCAACTACAGGTAAAGCTTATTCCCTCTTAATTAATAGTATTATAACAACCTTAGCTAAGGAAATGTTTCCTTTTATAGGTGTTGTAGTTGAGGGGGAGCCTTATCAGATCCCTGCTTAGAATGATATAGCTCCTCCTATGGGCCATAGTTCATCTACCCTCATCTCCAATGAGGAATTTTTAAACCAATTAAAGTACTCTTGGATAATCAGACCAGAACCCTTAAGGAGTATATTGATCAATGTGTTGCCAAACCAAGGTATAGAATGTCAGCCAAAGTAAATGAAACTAAAGAAGAAATTTCACACTTGAACAAATAGGTCACCACTTGGTTTGACAAGGCTGGAACTGTTGGACACAAGCTGACCACCCTTATGGATTCTTTGCACACAAGCCAAAAACTCACTATAGCTGACATAGGATATGTAAAGAATTATGTGAGTACAACTGATGAAGTGATCAAGGGTGCAGTAGACCATGTCCATCAGCATGTCACCAAGGTTGCTCTCCACTCCATGGAGCAGGCAATTTGCTTGAGGAATGAGCTGCTTACTGACAATGAGAGAATACTCCATTCTTTATCAAATAAAACTGAAGACAACACCTCATTACTGCAAAAGACAATATCTGAAGACGGAAGAAAGGTGGAGAGTAGCCATACTAAGGCAGCATCACTTATTGAAGATCAAGACTTCAATGTTATTCAAGGCACTAGGGTGGCACTACACCTGGACCTCCTGGATAGGAAGAGGCTAGAAGACCTAGACTTCCCTACACAAGCAAGAATTGCATAGGATGCACAGCTTGCTTCCAAAAGAAAGAGGGAAGGAACTCAAATGGCTGAAGAGTTCATGGTAAATAGAAGAGCTGAGAATAGAGATGACCCAGACTATGAACAGCTAAGTGAGGCCTCAGAATCCATCATTATCAATGCCTGGGTAAGCTATGGACAAATATTGAAGAACATTGATAATGTATATCCTTCCGAGGAATGGATAAAACATTTGGAAAGAAATTCCATAAGGGAAAGAGTGTTCAAGGAGAATATGGTAAGGAAGAGCAATTCCAAAAAAATACATTCCAGATATATTCCGAAGCCATTCCTTTACTTCAAGAGGCTGAAGAACAAAACTGATAACTTGAAGAGGACTGCTGCAACCAAGGATATTGGTGAAAGTTCTTCAAAGACTAACAAATAAAAGACTGCAAGACTTAAGTTTCTTTTATTTTGTCTGATCTATGTCTTGTAATGAATGTCAATAGTGTAAAAAATTTCAAATCTTTATCAATGAAATTAATATGAGTTGACCCTGACTATATTGATGTGATAAATGTATATCTGTGATAATTAAATATGCTGTTTCTTCATATATATCCTGTAATCACAAGTTTGCTACTGGTTGGCTAAAGTTAATGATTATGTTCATCTAGATCATAATATTTATCTTATAAATGATAACTAAACTTCTTGTTGTTAATCATACATTCAAATTGTCAATGATTGTTAATTCACATGTACAATTAGTCTATCAATCATAGTGTTAAGCCATCTCATCTAGGGGGAGTTATCCTGTACTGGGATGGCTAGTTGTCATGATAATGTTTCATTAAACCTATCACGATATTTGTTTTGTGTTGATGCACCTTAGCATGGATGTGTGTTCTGCCTTGTCCAAATAGTGGGAGATTGTTGGGAATTGTGCCCTACAATATTCCTCAGGATTTTAAGTGGCATCGCCAATCATGCTAAGCAGCATAATGTATTTGATGTATGCTCTAGTTCATACATGCAGGTACTCCATGATTGGACAAGTTAAGAAAAATGATTTGGGCAGTAAACTCAATTTTCGTCGATATCAGCTCAGAGTTCATCGAACTCGGCTTACTGATCGTCGAGCTCAACTCAACATTCCTTGGGTTAAGCTTATAAACTAAGGATTCATAATTCGTCAAACTCAGCTCAACGCTTGTCAAGCTAAAGCAAGAGAAAAATTGACTAAGGCAAACAATGCTGAGACGGCTAAGATGATCATAGTCTTTGAGCTAAGTTTGTGGTTCGTCGAGCTCAGCTCAAATCTTGTCAAGCTAAAGCCAGAAAATCTGTCAAAGGCAAAAGTGCTAAGACCGCTGAGAAGAAGGCGTTGAGACCGCTGAGACAGCTGGGACGATAGCATTGAGACAACTAAATACAACTGAGAAGTTAGCGTTGAGACCACTGAGATAGCTGAGACAGCTGAGAAGATGGCTTTGAGACAGCTGAGACAGCAACGACAAAATTAGCTGGGAATTTTCTAAGTCCAAGAGCATTGAGTGAAGTAGGTTCACTCAATGCTTCTAATGGATAATGAAGTGCGGAGACTGTTAAGAAGTAAACAGTTGAGAACAAATCTAGCTGTATATTTTCTAAGTCTAGAAGCATTGAGTGATGCAGGTTCACTCAATGCTTCTAAAGATGAAGGAAGTGCTGAGACAGTTAAAAGTAAAAAACCACTGAGACTGCTGAGGAAAAGTCTTATCTCAGGTGATAATGAAAAACCACGGAGACCGCTGAGACAAAACCGCTAAGACAGTTAAAGTGCAAAAACTGCTGAGACAACAGATAAGAAGAAAGCGCTGAGACAAAGGCTTGTCTCAGCTAATAATGAAAAACCGCTGAGATCGCTGAGACAAAACCGCTGAGACAAATCCAGGTAATGTTCTAAGTCCAGAAGCGCTGAGAGCCAAGGCTGATGGCATAGAGTGTCTTAATGCCACGCAACGCTTGATGGGATTCTGGAATATTTTTTACGTCCATATATTGATGACCACCACTGACGTCATCAAAGTCAAAATTACAGGAAGCCATTACCAAAAAGCTGCTACAGTGCCGAAAGATGTTTTGTACCTTTTTGATTGAGAACGCGCTCACCAATCTTTGGTGGGCCTACATACTATGGCATCGTTGATTCAAATAAATGAATATAAAAGGGGAAATAGAAAAGGGATTAAGGTTAACGAATCAAACGAACAGAAAGAGAAATTGATAGATGCGACTGGACAATTTTACATCCGATCAAGCTTCAAAACTGAAGTCCAGCCAAGATAGCTTGAAGGCAAAGAAGGATAACTGAAGTACTTCAAAGCTCAGCAAGGTTGTTCTCAACAGAACAGTTTAGCTGATTCTTCTCATCAGCAAGGTGGAAGCAGCTCATCTGTGCAGCAGTAAAGAGTGATAGCTATAGAAGAAGGCTAATTCCTTCTACAGCAAGTGAGCTGTACTGAAATCTGCTCAGTCCAGCAAAGTTGACACAAAGTTATTTCTCTGAGTCAGTTACCTTATTTTCTCCAACTTATGATTTATTTCTTGTAGGATTCAAGTTTCGTAAATCTGAGTGTAGGCCACTTTGTGCCTAAGGTAGGTGACAAATTTATCACTAAGATAGGTGCCATATTGGGCACTAAGGTAGGGTCCAAGTGAGGATCTGAGCTGCAGGGCTTAAGTGCCTGAGGTAGGAGACTGCGGCTATCTAAGGTATGATCCAAGTGTGGATTTGAGGTAGGCTTGTCCTCCTAGCCTGAGTGTAGGGCCTTGTTCCTGAGGTATGTGACTGAAGATTCAATGAGCTGTAGATGACAAGTTTGTCACTGTGATTGTAGGCCTTGGAGGAGGCTGAGCTATAGGTACCTGAAAGGGTACTGAGTTGTAGGAGTGCTGGAACACTCTGAGAGTAAGGCCTCCTGCCTAAAGCTATAGGGCTAAAGAGCCTGAGTTTAGGCATTAGAAATAAGGCTTAGGTAGGTGATCTCAAGATCACTGAGCTGTAGGAGTTCTGCAGAACTCTGAGGTAGGAACCCTTGTGCTTCTGAGTTGGATTCTGAGAAGAATCTTTGTGTAAGACTGAGGTCCTGAGATGTAATCTCTGAGGAGCATAAGTGGAGGAGTTTGTACCAAGTCCAACAAGTAAGTTGGATATATGGGAGGGAAAGTGGATGTACCCAATTGGAGAAGCACTATAAATTCTTGTGTTTGTTGTGTGTGCTTGTTTTTCATTATTATTGCAGGATTTAAGGACAAGCTCTAGTTAGTATAACTTAAAAACAGCAAAAGATTTATTAAAATCTCAATGACCTATTCACCCCCTCTAGGGGATTAGCTAACCTTGAAAAAAATAACTTTCAGGCCCTATTCAGAACATAACAAGCTGTATTGATTTCATTAGCCTAGAAATACTCTAGCAGTGAGGAATCACTAAGTAATGTTCTGTCAGCCTCTATTAAAGTCCCGTTCTTTCTCTCAGCCACTCCATTTTGTTATGGTATTCTGGGAAGGAGAACTCCTGAGAGATACCTTGCTCTTGACAAAAATTTGTCATTGCCCTAGATTGAAATTTTTGTTCAATGGCCATTTCTCAATTTGACCACATTATAGTCGAGTTTATTCTGGATGGACTTGACAAAAGTCTTATAGACATCAAGGGTATCTGATTTCTTCCTAAGGAAGAATACCTATATAAACCTAGAGTGATCATCTACAATCACAAAGGAGTACAACTACCCTCCTAAACTCTGAATGGGTATAGAACCAAATAAATCAATATACAACATATAAAGACATCTTATAGAGTCTTTGGAACCAATGCTTTTAAAGGTTGTCACAACCCGCATTTTCTTTGAATTTAAAGAGTATATTAGAGTAAGAGAAAATACGTGCCGTGATGCCACTCCATGTAGGGTATAACTACATACGTTCAGGAAAACAACAACTCTAACCCTGTTTATGAAAATACCAAGTTTTGATTGGAGGAAAACATGTTTTATGATAAATTTAGGTGGTCGTATCCCCCAGCTCAGTGGATCAACTAGTCCAAAACTGCAAAATTTAAGTATACGCTGTGGAAAATACCATGTTCAGATTAATTGACATCCTACAGGAGCAAAAACATCCATATAGGACAACTCATGTTATGCATGACTCTAGATTTAGTATAGGTATGAAAATAGATTTTATGTTCTTCAAACATAGTGATTTCAGTTTAAAAGATGCCATGTTTGAGGTGATAGAAGTAGTACTTTTATAATTTAAAATATCTAACAAGCAACCTAACATAAAACCATCCCAGAGAGTAAGTAAATCCAGTAAGCCATATAGAAAAAGGTTTGCAGCTAGCAAGTACTATTACATTATACAAAAAAACCAGTGGTCGTCAACAACCTGAGATGAACCCACTAAACGAAATGTATATCTGAACAAGAATGAAACCACACACACTACCTCACATTCGGTGCGGAAAGATACAGCTGCAGCCACTGTAGAACACAAGCTAGTACCAAAACATAGCCGCTCAACTGGCCACTTCTCCAAACTTGAGGCATTGAAAGAAAAACACCTCAGCAAGAATAAAAATATAAGTGGTGATAAAGTAAAAAAAGTTTGCAATAAACTAGATGGAACAAAGGGTTACCAACCCTAATCCAAGAGTAGTGAGAAAAAGACAAACTTACAAGTTCAAGGGTAAGGAGTTTGCACCAAATGTTATAAAGACCTATGCTTTATATAAACATACATATAAGTAAGTGTATAATTATAGGAGATTAGCTCTCTCATCATTTAGCGAGCCTAATAAAACATCGGCAACAAATCTAGCACCTGCTGTGGTGGTCACCTCCTCCACACACTGACATCAAAAGCTTCACAAGGGCCCAAGGAAAAGGTGAAAATGAGGGATAGATTTATTTTAAACTAGAGGGGGGGGGGGGGTGAATAGTGCTTATTAAAAACTTTGATTTTTTTTAGAGTAGCTTACAAAATTAAGTGATATATATATATATATATATATATATATATATATATATATATATATATATATATATATATATATATATATAGAGAGAGAGAGAGAGAGAGAGAGAGAGAGAGTGAGAGATATTAAAAGTCACAGCACACAAATAAAAAGAAAAGCATCAAATATAGATGACAGGGAACTTTATTATGGTTCCCCAATAAATCTGGGTACAGTTACTCTTCTACCAACCTGGTAAGAATCCACTACAGGTTTTTGATTAGGTGCCTTGTCACAAGAAGATTTTTTTTCTAAGGGTGATCTACCAACCCTTTGAGCTTTTGATCAAGTGCCAAAAAACAAAGCATAAGTCTTTTGATCACGTGACTTAGGAACCAAGAGGTTAACTTTTGAAAGAAGTTATAACCCTGTACATAGTTTAGGAAGAAAACTAAAAATTGATTTTGTCTTCTCTTTCAAATTTCTTGGAGAAGACTAAGTGGATTGATGTTGTAAAAAGTTCCCCCTGAGTTGAGTAAAATTTGTGATCAAGGGAGAAGAGATTTTGTTCAGGGTGTAGGCCTTCTTGAGTGTTGTTCCTCACTAGTATAAATTTCAAACAGATATGAAATTTTGATGTCCATTGTAGTGTCTGAGGAAGAATAAAATCTGTGCATCACAAACTTGTATACCTCTGAGTCAGTAACCTATTTGAAGCAACAATCTTCTGAATTTATATTCTCTGAGAAAAATTCAAACATTTGAATTAAAACCATTCTAAAACATTTGTAGAATCTCTGAGAATTGAAATTGCACTGGGTAACAAATTAGGATTAAACTATGTGATAAAACTATATTTAATGCTGCCTGAAATGGCTATACTCATTTAGAATATTTTACATTAAATATCAGAGTTGTAACTGATGTAGTTAAGCTTTAGTAATCATTCTACCTTCTGAAATTAGAAACTGTCTGAACGTCAAACTGAGTAAGAATTCCTCGACCTGAGCTTTACCTTCGTCGAATAGAGCTTGGATGAACTGAGAAATACATTCGTCGAGTTGAGCTCTGCTTTAGTCAGGCTGAGCTTGGAGTTCGTTGAACTGAGGTTGTGTTGGATCCCTAGTTAGAAGTTGGGCTAGGTTCACTAATTCAGATGTTTGACCCACTTTGTATAGCTAGGGTAAAGTCTGTTAGTCCTAGAGTTTCGACTAGTCATTAGTATCAATCTTCATGGACCAGCCTGCAGAGGACTTCGGTAGACTCAAGACTTAAAAGAATTCAGAGTTCAGATTATTTGTTCGAAGTTCTTCAAACTCAGATCGACGATCATCGATCACAGATCAACGAACTCAGAAATATTTCTCTGGGTTGTGCTCAACGATATTCGAGCTCAGGTTGACGATCTCTTCCTCAAGACAGATTCTCTACTTGATGACCTTGGAGCGCAGAATTGGGAAGATATTTCCAATTTGTAGTTCGCTGAGCTCAGGTCGACGAACAGGATTTCTCAGCTCGAAGAACGTGGAACTCCAGTCGATGATTTCTACCCAGAGGTCGACGATTTCTATCCCGAGTCAGATTGATAAGTTTTCCTTATATATGTCCCCAATTTCTTATATTATTTAGCAGTAATTCTTTGAGCAATTAATGCTTATATTCTCAAGAATATAGTCGTACTTGGCGGCATTAATTATGGATTTCACCAGACTTAATTTCTTCCTTATTTTAATGGGACATTTGGGGAAACTCAATCAAGAATATATTCCAACTGTTTCATTCTCCAGAATTAGTCAGCAATTAATTCTTGGAATTCAAAATTCAAAAGGAGAATTTGATAACATAATATATAAGAGAATTGTCTTTCAAACAATAGAATATATATGGTACAAGCAAGCAAGAAAAAAAAGATACACAGTGATATACACAGAATACAGAACACAAGAAGTGATACAAAGAAGAGATATGGAAATATACTAAAGAATATCTGTTTCTTCTCTGTGCTGAAAACTTTCTGTTTTCCTCTTGATCTTTCAGAAGACTGAAGAAGAACATAATCTTATATCAAGAGTCTTCTTTAACTTCTACTCCAGGAATCCTCAAGGACAACAACTCTAGATTTATCTACAAGTTCCTAGATTTCAACAAGATAAGGCTGAAGACCTACACACTGAGCAAGTCTTCAGTCTTTCTGAAAATCTCAACATTTCAGAACGAGCTTTGACAATAGCAATCCACTGAGTCTTCTCTGTTGAATAGAGAAAAAAGAAGACGCCATCGACTCTCCCAACCTCCTGTACAAAGGGTTTATTAACTACCTTCAGAAGTTTATTGTTTGTTTTTGGGCACCTGATCAAAAGCCTAAAGGAATGTGAGATCTCCCTGTAAATAGATCTTGTGGTGGCAGTCACCTGATCAAAAAACCTGATAGTGAATTCCTACTAGGGTGGTAGAAGAGTGGATGTACCCAGTTTGGGGAACCACTATAAAATTCTTGTGCTGTCTGGTTGTTCATTTTCTCTTTGTTTTGCGGTGCTGTGATAGTGAAGTTTAACTTAGTTTCCATTTCTTTTTATACTACTATTATCACTTATTTCTCTGATAATTATTTTTAGCCAAAACGTTTTAAGTTACTCGATTCACCCCTAGAGTAATCAGGTCTATCCCTTAACTTTCAATTGGTATCAGTAGATTATCAATTGCCTAAGTTGTCTTTCAATTTGTATCAGAGAGGTGTTCCTTTGGTTTCTCAAGCTAATACTTGAACTAACAGATCCTTGATAGATTTGATTTCCTTTTCCTTAGTTATTTTGGTTATTTCATATCACGGCATAGAATAAGGAATATGCAAGCACCAGACCTCTAGTTTGCAATCTGAACAAGTTTGCTATCTAGAAGGAAAGAATTAAATTATATATGAACGCTATTGATGAAGATATTTTTAATTCTATTTTAACAGGACCACCAATTCCAGAGGCTGCATCTATTATAATTTCCAGCAGTCATGCTCTTCCACCACTTAAGTGGACATATGCACAAAAGAAGGCCATGATAGATGATACCAAGGCCATGAACATTCTGGCTCAGACAATGTTAGATAACATTTTCTAGAAAGTGGCAGAGTGCACCTTAGCTAAGGCTTTCTAGGATTCTCTAAACCAGATGGTGCTGGATCTGTAAATGAGAGGAAAGATAGAAGATCAAATCTCATCTCTTAATATGAAAACTTCTAGAAAGAAGAGTCAGAGCCAGTGTGTGACATGTACAATAGACTCAGCTCAATCATCAATAAGCTGAAAACCCTTGATAAGGACATAACACTCGCTGAAGTCAATGATAAAATCCTCATGTGCTTCCCTAGCTCATGGGAATCCAGAATCTGGCCAATCAAGGAGGCTAAAAGAGTGAATGAGATCTCCACTGATTCTCTACTAGGAAAGCTCAAGTCCTTTGAACAGTTAATGAAGAGTAGAGAAGCTGCTAAGTAGAAGACTCCATCATCAGCTAGAAAGGATCAAAACATAACATTCAAAGCTTCAAAATAAATATAAGCTCCATCAGCTAGTGAAGAACTTTTGAGTCTCTTAGCTAAGAGATTCTACAAGATGGCCAAGAAGGATTTCAGAAGGAAGTCATCTAGACAAGATGACAAGCCAAGGTATGATAAAACCCCAACTAAAGAAATTGTCTGCTTTGATTTCAGGATACTAGGACACTTCATATCAGAGTGTCTAGAGAAGCAAAATAAGGAGAGAAGAAGATAAAAGGAGCCCAGGAAGCAGCACAATAGCAAGCCCTCCTCCAGCAAGCATGAAAGGAAGGAGAAAGGCTTTGTGGCTGAAACCTGGAGTGAAACTGAAGATGAATCCTCATCTTCCTTCTCCAGTGAAGATGAAGAGAGTCTAAGGTAAAGGAGATTTGCTTGATCACTATTGATGAATCAGGCAGACTATGAGAAGCTGAGCAGCCAGACAATGAAGAACCATCTGAATCTGAGGCAGAAAATGTACTGTCCTTTTTGATTTCAATTCAGATACTTTTAGAACTGAATTTAAATCATTATGTATTGATATAATAAATTCTAAGAAAGAAATTAAAATACTTAGAGAAAAACTGACTGAATAAGGTAAATTCATTTCTGAAAACATTAAACTGAAAGATGAATTAACTTTAGCCAATGAACAAATCATCTCATTAAGAACTGAATTGGCTGAGGAAAGGCAACTTGAAGAATCCCTAAATGGGAGTAGCATCAAGTTGATGGACATCACAAGCACAGTGAATGCCAGACTTAATGGCAAGCTGGGCTTAGATGCTTCATCAAGCCAACCACCATTAATTTAGAAGAACATACTAACAACTCCAATTAAATTCATTTCTGAAAAAGGTAAAGAGAAAGTAGATGATATTAAGCTAATAGAATTTAAACAAAAAAATTAGAAATAGAGAAAGAACAAGAAGAAGCATAACTATAATAATGTTCAGCAGATTTCGTCGAACTCAAATTAATGAAATGTGTACAGTTCGTCGAACTCAAGTCGACGAACTCTGAACACAAACTTTTATTATAATTATTGGTGAACTATGATCGATGAAACCAGTATGGTTCGTCGAATGGAGATCGATGATTTTGGGGAACAGAGAATGATTACTTCTATTCTTTGAGCGGAGTTCAACGAACTCATCCCAATTCGTCGACCTCAGCTCGACGAACTTACCAGAATTCGTCGACCCCAGTTCAAAATAACAGAAATCTTAATTCCTACAGATCATTTAATCAACCAAGAGAATATGTTAATTCATTCACCCAGTGGATAATACCACCAAGAAGATATCATCCCCTAGGTTATAAAAATCAACCTGAATACTCTTATATATCCAGTTTTATTTATGTAAATAAACAAGGACCCAATATAACCTGGGTCAAGAATAGCTAATCTATTTCATTGCAGGTGAAAAACTATCCCACCACAAAGCAACATTGATATCTGGATAGTGGCTGTTAAAAGCATTTTACTCGCAGCAAGGATAATCTAATCAACTACAAGTCTAAGCTAGGACCAAAAGTAATATTTGGTGACTCCATCTGTGGCCAAACTAAAGGCTATGGAAAGGTCAAAATTGGAGATGTCACCTTCAGGATGGTAGCATATGTAAGTGTACTAAAGCACAACTTGATATCCATAAGTCAATTATGTGATGAAAGGTTTCAGGTATCATTTAATAAAACCTTATATATTATTACATCAGTAGATAACCAAGTTGTATTAACATGAACTAGAGTAGGAAACATCTATGTAGTTAACTTTAAATCTGCTAAAACTGAAATATGTCTATTTAATCAAACATGCAGTAATAATGAGCTTTGGCATAGGATATTAGGACATGTCAACCTGAAAAACATTGCTAAACTCTCTAGGGACAACCTTATTATAGGATTGCCCTCTTTCCCCTACAAGAAGGAATGTGCTTTGATCTTTGGCATAGAGTTATAAACTTCAGTAGATATAAAGAACGTGCTTTGAGATTTCATAGTCATCAACAAAGTTTAAAACTTCTAAACAAAATTAAGAGTCTTTTTGAGGAGCTGTTGATGTAGAATCTGAAGATGATTTGGTGAAAATCAACTTTTTGTTTGGATGTTCAGATTCCCTTTTACTCATTGTTAGCTCTTGAGAACCTACTAATTTCAGGGAGGTGGTTCTTAGAATAACTACCTATGGATGCGGACTCATGTATTTATCAACATTGAACAGACTTTTCTTTTGATATCTTTCAAGTTCCTGCTGTCTTTAAGAGGACATAGTAGTAAATTGTGAGGTGTCCTTTCCTTCTATCCATGCTTTCCATATCTGAGCAATAGCAATTTGCTCATTAAACCTTGTCATTCTATAAACTAGGTCTAGTTCTGGATCATATAAAGGAGAGGGTGCCCTCTCTTGGCTTGATTGTTATTGACTGCTGCTTTGATTTGTATGTTGTTGCTGGCTACTATGAGAATCAAACATGTTAGGTTTATCCTGCCTACCCTGAGAAGATCTTGGATGATATTAAGAAGACCTCTGAGAAGGAGAGACACTACCAGCTAACCTGCTGCTGGAGGAGGAGGAGGAGGAGGTCCTCTCCAATACTTTTGAGGTGAAGAATGATCTCTTCATTTTCTTCCTATTTTCAGCTCATTTTTGGAGTATCTAATCTAGTGTGGAAGGTCTGGAGTGATAGGAATTCCATGCAGAATGTAATAATGAATATCTGCAATTAATGAAGGTGGAGGAGCAACCTTAACTGGAGTCTTCTTCTTTAACTTTCTTTTCATAGATCCAGAGTCTTCTGACTCATCAAAATCTGTAGCAACATCTGACTATTCTTCTGGCTTATTATATAAAACATCAATTTGTTTATATATATATTAGTGTGATCATCAAACTAATCCTCTAGCTGATTATTGATGCAGTGACATAGAGTCGACCCGCTCTGTCGACCAGGCCTTGCACCTGGGCTAGCCAGAGGCCCATGTCCGGCGGCCTACAACCCGGCTGCAGCCCAAGCATCCAACCCATGACCGCACCTATTCTCTGGACGGCGGGATGTTGAGGCAAGGTCTCGAAGCAAGCCCCCTTGATAAAGAGCTTTCCTAACATCACTCATCACCAACTGAGCTGCAGCTCAGTTGGTGATGAGAGCTGTTAGGAAAGCTCTTTATCAAGGGGGCTGTGTTCGAGACCTTGCCTCAACATCCCGCCGTGCTGAGAATAGGAACGGTCAAGGGTGGGATGCTTGGGCTGCAGCCCGGCAGTGGGCCGCCGAACGTACCTCTGGCTAGGCCAGGTGCGAGGCCTGGTCGACAGAGCGTGTCGGCTCTGGGTCACTGCATCAAAAATGTGCACTTTTTTGATGCAGTGACCCAGAGCCGACCTGCTCTGTCGACCATGCCTCGCACCTGGCCTAGCCAGAGGCCCACGTCCGGGGGCCCACTGTCGGGCTGCAGCCCAAGCACCCCACCCATGACCGCACCTATTCTCAGCAGGGCGGGATGTTGAGGCAAGGTCTCGAACCCAGCCCCCTTGATAAAGAGCTTTCCTAACAACTCTCATCACCAATTGAGCTGCAGCTCAGTTGGTGATGCGAGCTGTTAGGAAAGCTCTTTATCAAGGGGGCTGGGTTCGAGACCTTGCCTCAACATCCCGCCGTGCTGAGAATAGGTGCGGTCATGGGTGGGGTGCTTGGGCTGCAGCCCGGCAGTGGGCCGCCACACGTGGGCCTCTAGCTAGGCCAGGTGTGAGGCCTGGTCGACAGAGCGGGTCTACTATGGGTCACTGCATCAATTATATACATTGTCTTCCTTTTTTATATGTTCATTAAGCAAATCATCAAAATTTGGCATAGGAGATTCATCCCATGCAAAAGTAAGAGGGAAATGAATCAGCCAAGAATTTATTATATCTTCTAGTATAGTGGTCTATTCATCAACTATCATAGGCTATGAGATAGAATCAAAACTGGTAGAAATGTCATGTAAAAACTATGCTAACTGTCCAAACGTTATAACCAAGAGGTGAAAAATCAGCTTTCTATTATCACCATCAAGTCTGGAGGTTATGGTTGGATACTAGGCATTTTCCTATAGGCAAAGTGTACAGAACTTTTGGTCTTTCAGACCATTCATATTAATGCATCCAAGAGGTTGACCTCTTCCTTGTTTGTCAAATGGGAGAGGGTTATCCCTAAGCCTCCAACGGCTAATCTCTCTAGGGTTGCTTCTGAAAGCACCAGGGATGTTCCAGCCACTCTCTCAACCATAGAAGAGGTCTCTGCTCCTCATGCTTCTTCTTCTCTACCATCTCCTCACCATTCACCTAGATCTTCAACTCCACCTTCTCTAAATCATACTTTATCTGAAGTTCTTCCATCAACATCCTTCACTACCAATTCCACAGTTCCATAGTCACCTCATCAATCACCACCTTCATCTCCACTTCTTTCATCTCCACCTCACTTCTCTCTACTCAATTCATCTCCACTTCATTCATCTCCACAATAATTATCTCTGCCTCACTCACCTATACAGGAGATAGTTCCTAATGTCATTCTCCCTATCATTAATCTTACTTCTATACCACGGTCATCTTCTCTATGTCCAAACTGTGCTAACAGCTCTGCTCCTTCTACTTCCATTCCTTCTACTCAAATTCCATCCTCTGCATCTGATCAGAATCCTCGTGAGTATATTTATTTGGATTTCTCTTCCATTGCTTCTAACCTTCTTGAATTCTTCACTCCCTAACTCAAGAAGTTGTTAGATGAATCATTAACTCCTATAATAGCTTCCATCTCAGCACTCTCCTCTAGGATTGACTCTCTTCAATATGTCCCTTCTTCTGGGAGCCTAGCTTCAGGTCTCCATGGATCTAGGCAGGGGGAGATATTTTATGAAGAAGCTCCTCATACTGTAGTTCCAGTGGCAGTAATTACAGAAGCAGTTACACCAGCAGCATTAGCATAGGCTGATGAAAGTCAGGATTCAGAAATGCTTGAAGTTATCTCATTTGAATAAGTAGCATAAGCAGCACTTCTAGAAGTCATTACTGTTGGTGATGTTATTATTCATCCCACAGTTGATTTACTTTCTCTATTATCTAATTTTGAAGTTCTACCCAGTTCTCTTCCCAGTTTTCCAGTTTTTGAAAATAATCATTCTAAAGCAATAGTTTGCTTTAGTGCTCCTATTGATACCATTACACTAGAATAACTTATAAATAGTTTCAAAGCTATTGTTACTAGTATTACTCCAGTCCCTCAACCCATAACTATTGATAATATAGTTGATATTATTGAGGAGGCTTGTTCCCCTCCTACTTTTGCATGGGATGAATCCCATATGCCAAATTTTTATTATTTGCATAATGAAGATATAGAAAAGGAAGACTTTTCTATAATCAGCTAGAGGATCAGTTTGACGATCACACTAGTATATATACACAAATTGATGTTTTATATAATCAGCCAGAAGAATAGTGAGATGTTGATATAGATTCTGATCAGTCAGAAGACTCTGGATCTAAGAAAACAAAGTTAAAGAGAAGACTCCAGTTAAGGTTTCTCCTCAACCTTCATTAACGGCAGATATTCCATATTACATTCTACATGGAATTCGTCTCACTCCATACCTTCCCCACTGGTTGAGATACTCCAAAAATGAGCGGAAAATAGGAAGAAAATGAAGAGATATTATTCTACACCTCAAAAGCCTTGGAGAGGACATCCTCCTCCTTCTCCAGCAATAGGGTCAGCTGGTAGTATCACTTCTTCTCAGATGTCTTCTTCACATCATCCTAGATCTTTTCAGGGCAGGCAGGATAAACCTACCAGGTCTGAATCTCATAGTAGCCAGCAACAACATACAAACAAAATTATCAGTCAGCAACAATCATGCCAAGAGAAGCCACCCTCTCCTATTTATGATCCAAAGTTGGATCTAGTTTTTAGAATGACAAGGTTTAATGAGCAAGTTGCAATTGCTCAAATTAATAAAGCAAGGGCAGAAGGAAAGGATACCTCACAATTTACCACTTTGTCCTCTTACACACAATAGGAACTTGAAAAATATAAGAAGAAAAGTCTGTTCAATGTTGATAAATACACGATTCTACATCCAGAGGCAGTTGTTCCAAGAACCACCTCCCTTAAAATCATAGGTTCTCAAGACCAAACAATGAGTAAAAGGGAATCTGAAGTTCCAAACAAAAAACTGATTTTCACCAAATCATCTTCAGATTCTCCATTAGCAGCTCCTCAGAAAGACTCTTAATTTTGTTTATAAGTTTTAAACTTTGTTGATGACTATGAACTCTCAAAGCACTTTCTTTTTATCTTTTGAAAGTTTTATAATTCTATCAGATTATTTTTGTTTTGTGTTTTTCAATTTTTG
Organism: Platanthera guangdongensis; assembly: GCA_039583875.1. Taxonomy (NCBI): domain Eukaryota; kingdom Viridiplantae; phylum Streptophyta; class Magnoliopsida; order Asparagales; family Orchidaceae; genus Platanthera; species Platanthera guangdongensis. The sequence goes on along the minus strand of CM077150.1, from coordinate 119,177,162 downwards.
ATAGTGTCCTCACCCAAAAACGGGGAGATTGTTGGAACCCTATTACTGATTTGGGTTAGGATCACTAATATTTATGATGATTAGTTTGACCCAATGTATATAGTATAGGGTCATAGGTTTATTTCTAGGGTTGCCCCTTCAGAAGAATTCCAGAGAAGTCTAGATCGACGAATGCTGATAACTCTAATTTTATCCCAAACTCTGCATCTCTCAAATTGATTGAGTTCCTTTTGCATTGCAATGATCCAGTGGGGATCTTCCTCAGCATCTTTTATGGATTGAGGCTCAACTTGAGAGAGGAAACATGCATGCATCACATCTTGGTTAAGTTGATGCCTTTTTTGTACACCTACTAACATGTCCCCAATCACTTGAAATCTAGGGTGATCCCTTAGTGTGACAAAATCAGTGGGTGGAGTTGGTTCAGCAATATCATTTGGAGTTAATTCCTCTTGTGGAATAATGTCTGCTGTTGAATGAAGTTCAACCTCTTCCATAAGTTCTTCTTCACTGTCTTCATCAGCTTGTGGAGTAGGAGGTGATATAACCTCTTGTGGAAGGTTTAACTCACCAAATTTCTCACACAAGTGAGGTACCTGCAAAGTGCTATTGGTAGAAATTTTTTTCTCTTTATAAGACATGTTAGCCTCATCAAAAGTCACATGTATTGATTCCTCAATTTTTAAAAAAGATTTATTAAATACCCTATAAGTTTTGCTGACTTGGGAATATCCTAGAAAAATTCCCTCTTCAGCCTTAGCTTGAAACTTTCTAATATACTTCTTGTTATTATTATGAATATAACATATGCAACCAAATACTTTAAAATATGTGATTTTAGGTTTAGTTCCTTTAAGCAATTCATAGGTTGTCTTATTCTTAAGTTTATGTATTAAACTCCTATTCAGTACATAGTTTGTTATTTTTACAGCCTCTGCCCAAAAGGATAGGGGCATGTAAGCATCTGCAGGTAATGTGCCTACACCTTCATATAAGGTTTTATTCTTATTTTCAGCTACCCCACTTTGTTGAGGAGTTCTAGGAGCTGAGAAGCAATGCCTAATACCTTCCTTCTCACAGAACTCATGCATAAGAAGAGACTCAAACTCTGTACTAAGATCACTTCTGATCAATGCAACATGAGTAGAGTACTCAATTTGTATGGTCCTTAGAAAATCTGTAAGAACTTTGAATGTATCTGACTTAGATCTTAGAAAGAACACCCAAGTGAATCTTGAGAAGTCATTTACAATAAATAGAGTACAAGATTTCCCTCCTAGGCTTTGTACAACAATAAGTCCAGAAAGGTCCATGTGTAGCAAGTACAAGATCCTAGGTGAATCACTCTTATTAACTGATTTAAAACTAGATTTTGTTTGCTTGTGTAACATCCCGTTTCCAACTAGACCCCTAAGAGTGATTTTGGCCATGACTAGGTCATAACAAAACCCTAGGAAGCTAAAAAGGGTCAAGTGATAAAAGGCCAAGGTGAGAATCACCTTGGTCTGCCTATGGCACAACCTCATCACAAAACCTAGGGTTTGACCTTAGGGCTTCACCATGACTGCATGACCCCACCACAACATCATTAACCTATCAGATGGGTCCACTAGAGCCTTAAGGGTCCATTAGAGTCAACCCAAGGTGGTAAATTTGACCTAGGACCACTATATGCCTAAATTGGGCATGATGCCCTAATAGAGGGCAGTTGGTCTCTAATGTGCCAAACCAACCTTGATCGGGTCTTACTAGACCTAAAGTGGTGTCAATGGGTCACCAAGGACACATTGGGTTCAGTCCTAGAGGCCAAGTTGACCCAAGTCAACTTTAGCCCTAATCTGGTCAAAGTACCCTCACTAAGGGTAGGTGACCTCCAAAGTGCAAGGTAACCATACATAACCCTATATGGACCTTAGGGGAAGCCAATGGGTCACCAAGGACACATTGGGTTCAGTCCTAGAGGCTAAGTTGACCAAGGTAAACTCTAGCCCTAATCTGGTCAAAGTACCCTTACTAAGGGTCGGTGACCTCCAAGGTGCCAAGTCAACCCTACCCAACCCTACATATACCTTAGGGGAGGCCAATGGGTCACCAGGGACCCATTGTGGTCAACCCAAATGGTCATGTTGACCAAGGTCAACTCTACCTTAGGGTTAAGTCAAATTAGCCCAAATGTGCTAACCCAAGCTAAAGCCCATTTCCCCCCACTTGGGCTAACTTTATTTTAATTAATAATAATGATTTTCTGGGCTGCCAATAAGCTAGGGAGATGAACAAATTCGTTCATGATGAGTAGGAGAGAGAAAGCTCCATTTGCCCTTTAATGGAGGAGAGAGAAAGTGAGAAAGAGAGTCATTCATGGCCAAGGGAGGCCAAGGGACTTCTCCCTTCATTTCCAAAGAATGGATTCATCTCCCTTGCTGAAATAGGAGAAGTTCAAGGGGTTTTCAAGGCTGTTCAAGGCTGGAAACAATGAACCCAAGGCATGGCCAAAATTATCCTTCATGGCCATAAATGGCTTTGAAGCCATGACCTTCCCTCTCGCCCCATTTGATGCTTTTAAAAGCTTCCCTGGGCTAAGAGAAATCATTTCCACCCTTTACCTAAAGAAACTGGGCTGTTTGGTAGTGGAGTTGCAAAGCATCAGAAAGCTCCACCACCAGCCATGGCGCACCACCACCACACTCGCCGACAAGCTCGATTAAAGGTCCTCCTCCAATCCTCTTCCTCTCTGTCTATGCTAGATATAGATCGGTTTAGGTAGAGAAATCGGGCTTAATTGAGCCTGATTGGGAGCTTGGATTTTTGGATTTTTCATTTAAAATGGTGGTGTGAGTTCGCCGGAAAGCCCTGCCTCCGGCGCCTTGGTCGCCGCCAAACTCTAGCCACCACCTCAACGTAGGTGGTGGTGGTGGTGGCCGGCCAGGAAGGTGGTCGGGGTGGCCGGAAAGTGGACTGGAAGAGGCTCCAGGTCGGGCCAATTACGGCCCTTGGCTGGAGGTTGAGGATCAACGGATGTCATCCATTTTGATCAGATATTTTAAATGATATTAATGTTGGGAGCTTTGGCTCGGTGCTGATACATTAGGTTGCATGTGCATAAAGTAAAGGTGGTGGGTCTTCGGTATTGGAGTGTCGATGCACCGTCGCTAAAACGTTGACTTGGCAAGTGTGGCTATCACTTCGCCAACATAAGTCCGGTGCGACAGCCGGCAAGAGTATGCAGGAGCTCTACTTAGTGCACCAGCATTGAGGCGTATGATAGTTCTGACCGGTAGTGCTTTACTGGTTTTGTAAGACCCCCCCCCCCCCTTTTTTTTCTTTTTCAACACCGGGGTCTTAGGCCCAGAATCGCCGTTTTGCGGTGACGCCTTCACGCCCGGAAGGGTCATCACCACAAAGCGCCGATTCTGCCGGCCAATTCGATCACAAAAAAGTAGCAAAACAAAGTAAACGTAAAATAGCAGTCCATAGAAAATCACATATCATATAGATAATCTCCACGAAGGGAGTGTCCACAGAAAATATATCAGTGTACTAAAATACGGGCTTATGCCCGGTACATCATGTCCTCACTACAAATCACTCATGCGGAAGCAAAAGCAGAAAAATCTACTCAAGGTCGAGACTCACAGTCCTGGCTGTATGAAATCTGTAGCTAGAATGCCCCATCTCCAAGCGCACCAGTCTCTGGGGCTGCTCCTCCATGCTGGGCTCCACGATCCCCTAAATGATGCGGTTCGAAAACCGTTAGTCTAAAAGACTAAGCCCTATCATCCCCCTCCCCTTCCCCCATGGCTCCTAGGCACTGAGCAGAGAGGAAGAAAGGGGAGGACTTGAAGGTGGAGAATAATCAAAAACAGATGGCAGCAGACCTATACTAGCAATTCTATAATATATATGATAATAAGATGAAATATGAAATGTAACCTTCACTTATGTGAGAACATAGAAGCCAAGGGGTCTTCTGCAAGGTTCCCATCGTATAAAGAGTCCCATACCAATTTATATGTTGGGGTGTCGGTTATCAAACAACAATAAATATATATCAAAATTGACCTTAATTTATAAACTTGCCCACAAAAGCTTATAGATCAAGGGGTCGTTTTGTAGGTCCTAATGTATAAGCGTACCATTTCACTTATACTTTATGTGTCATTGTTAAATGAATCGATTATGCTATGACATGCAAGTGGGTATGATGGTACATGCAAGTGCAACACACACACCCGACTCTGTACACACAGACCTTTAGTTCCCCCTTTCTAGAGCTGTAACCACCCAGGATACCTACATAGTGGCATACGGAAGCGGTGGGTTGGGGCTCTCCCACCTCTAAACCATTAAAGCACTACCGGTCAGACCTATCGTACGCCTCAAAGCTTGGTGCAGGAAGCGAACTCCTACGTACTCTTGCAGGCTGGCGCACCGGACTTCTGTTGGTGAAATGCTAACCACACTTGCCGAGTCAGCGTATTGGCATCGGTGCATCGACCCTCCAATACCGAAGACCCACCACCTTAATTTTCTTTCCTTTCATGCACATGCAAATTATCGTATTCAAAACCGAGCTGAAGCTCCCCAGACCAAAATGTCCGTCTCAAACAATCAAGCCGAAGCTCCCCGGACCAAAACGTCCGTCTCTTAACAATCCAAGCCGAAGCTCCCAACTATCTTCCTGTGCTATCTGTGTTTGTGAAATGTGCAACCCAAATTACTATGTTACTCTTTTCAGCTTGTTAATACAGTTTACGTTAACCCAGGACTGCCCCCGGTATTCCCTGTGAAGGGCTCTCAAGGGGCACTAGGTACTATGTTGGGATTACGCCCAGCGTTCCCTTTTGCAAGGTACTTATTATTATTGTTGGTTGATTCCATTACCCATTACCTTCTCATATTACAATAGGCTAATCCTAGGGTGATTTGACTCCACCTCACCTCGGGGAAGACAATCTTTCGTCGAACCCGAGCGCCTCTAAACTCTAGCCAAAAAACTTTCTCACCACTCTTCCTATCCTTCTATGGTGAACTCATCCATATCTATCTGAAATGACTAACTCCTACACCATGTCCCATCGTATCTTATTGCAATTTACCCATCTTGTCAAATGCAGAACATCCTAGGCTATTTGTCGGACCGGACAGGAGATAATCCAAATACTCATCCAAATAGCCTGCCTTATTTACTGGAGACTTATCATGACACAAATAGACTAAATCCAGGAAATCATAATTTTCCTAATTTATCTGGCATTTAATTAATTTCCCTTAGCTTCCAAAGGCTACCAGTTTGAACATGAACTACCCTAAGTACTCATGCATGATCCCTAACAAAATTATGATAAATATTAGGTTATCTCAATAGGGTAAATCCAAAGTATCACAATTTTTCTATCATCAAAAGGGCACCAAAACTATTTTAGAAATATTTACTATCTTCCATTTTTTATGAATCAAGTACAGAAAATATCCATCCAAAAATTATAAATTAATTATACTATGCAGATACAACCTTAAAAGTAGCATTGGCCAAGTTTCATAATTTTTGCAGCAAATATTAATTTCTGAATAAATTAATTATCAAAATTCTTCATATTATGGACTTGTAAAGAAACTACTGTAATCAACCCTCTAAAATTTATGAATAAATTCCTACAAGCATATGTTGGCCTGAAATCATCAGTACCTAAGTCTCATGATTTTTCAACATATATATCATCTTTAAATAATTTTATACCACCAAATCCCCTTTTTGAAAGTAGTGAAGGAAGTACTAAATATCATCAATTACAAATTATAACAAAATTCAGAGATATTCACTTAGACCTAGATCATCTACTAACCAAGTTTCATCAGTTTCAAATGAACAGAATTCCAATAAACCATAAAATTCCAGTACAATTTATAGGGGTTCTAGATGGTCTAAAACTTACTCTACCCAAGTTTCACAACCTTTAACTAAGGTTTAGTGGCTGGATTTACAAAATTGTGCTTCTACCCTAAAATCTAGGGTTAGGGTTTTTTAGGTATCTACCTTCCTCCAAGTCCTCTAATATTCCATCCAGATATCTTAGGTTACACTGCATTAAATTCTACTGAGTTTTCAAGGTCATACAAAGGCATTAGACCCCATGTCCTTCACAATCCCCAAAAGTCCTTCCTTAGGGTTTGAGGTTAAACCCTAGGGTAACTCAAGCCTAAATCACCCCATATTCCTTAAGAGGGTGACATTGGCCATACTGAGTCAGTTTCCAAAACCTCGACCTCTGTTGAGGGGAGGTGGCCACCCTAAGCCCATGGTGCACTTTTAATCAAAAACACCTCCTTAAGGCCAAACTAGGGTTTGGTGAGTCCCTAACCAAAACCCATCCATATGAGTTGAAATTTTGTACAGTGTTAGGTATTGATTCCAGGGACCACTCACCAAAATTTGGGAGGGTTTAGAGGTAATTAGATCACTTAATCAAAATACCCTAGCATTATTAAATAAAAGTAAAAACTTTAGGTAAAGTTTCTCCAAAAAAATCCCAATTTCGGCAACACCATAGGTATATTTGAGACTGATCCCCTTTCCAAATTTCAACCAATTTGGAAGAGGGATGAAGGATGGGCATCCATTTGAATCTTAGGCCAGCCCTAGGTACAGGTCCCACCAATATGGGTACCCTGGTCCAACCAGACGGCCAAATTGGTCCAAATCAATTTTGGATTAAAGTAGACCCATAGGGCTTCAACTTTCACATTGAACGTTTTCCCACCAGGTGGCCCTAAGTATTTTTAAAATTTAAAAAACATAAATACAAAATTTGTGACATAAATCGAATTATCATAAATTAATATCGTATAGTTTAAATCAGATGAAGCACGAAACTTGGAGCAAATGGACGGAATCCCTTCATATCCTTCCTTGAGCCGACGGCCACGATTTGTTCTTCCTGGGCCGACTTCAAGTGGCTGCCACCGGCCACCCAGCCCCTTCCCCGGCCGGCCACCGCCACCACCACCTCCGTTGAGGTGGCGACTGTCGCCAGGCAGAGGCAGAGCCGTCGGAGAGGCGTATTCCGGCGGTTCTACCAAAAACTTTTCCGGCCGAAAACCATGGAATCGAGAATTTTGATCGGGCTCAATTGAGACTGAACCTTGCACCTAATGAATTCTACGATATACCCATGAGATAAGGAGAGGAGGAGAACCTTGCTGGTGGTCTGGAGTCGAGTAGATCTTCGGGTTGCCATGGTGGTGGTGTCGCCAGCCGGATTTTTGCAACAGTGCAGTCAAGTGGCTCGAAATCTCTAGGTAAATGGTGGGAAGGGATCCTCTCATGTCACTGATGGTGTTTAAAACACCAGTTGGGGGAGGGGAGAGGCCAACCATCAATGTCCATTAATGGCCATTGAAAGCTTGACTCGGCCAAGGTGGTGGGGGGGGGGGGGGGGGGTGAATCTGGCTTGGGGTGGCCCAGAAACTGCTGGAAACTCCTCCCCTTCTCCATGGGAGTTGAATTCAGCCATCAAGGATGGCTCTTGGCCTCCCTAAGCCATGAATGGCTTCTTCCTCCCTCTTTCTCTCTCCTCCATTAAAGGGCAAATGGAGCTTTCTCTCTCCTAGTCTCCCATGTTGACTGGTCAACTCCATAGGATATGTGCAGCCCACTTAATCATAATAATTATGAAAAATGAGGTTAGCCTAAGGGAAAATGGCTTGAGCTTGGGTTAGCCCATTTGGGCTAGGTTTGACTAGGCTTAGCCTAGGGTTGACTTGGGTCAATTTAATCATTTGGGTTGAACCCAATGGGTCCTTGGTGACCCATTGGCCTCCTCTAAGGTCTATGTAGGGTTGGGTAGGGTTAACTTGGCACCTTGGAGGTCACTTGACCCTTGGTAAGGGCACTTTGACCACTTTGGGGCTTGAGTTGACTTGGGTCAACATGACCATTTGGGTTGACCCCAAGGGGTCCTTGGTGACCCCATGGCTTCCCCTGAGGTCTAGGAAGGGTTATGTAGGGTTATCTTGCACTTTGGAGGTCACCTACCCTTAGTAAGGGTACTTTGACCAGATGAGGGGCCTAAGTTGACTTGGGTCAACTTGGTCTCTATGGCTGAAACCAATGTATCCTTGGTGACCGATTGACCTCACTTTACGGTTAGGAGGGAATGGGTGGGGTCCACTTGGCTAGGAGAAGTTTAATTGACCCTAAATAGGCTAGTTTGACCCATTTAGGGTTAGGGTTGACATGGGTCAACTGGGTCTCTTTGATTGACCCCAATGGGTCCTTATGTCTCTAATGGGCCTCCCAAAATGTTTGGGGGTGTTGTGTTAGGGTCTTGGGGTCATGGTGTAGCCTCATGGTCATCCTAAACTATTGTTCAGAATCCTACTATTTGCAGACCATGATGATTTCCACCTTCATGTCTAAGCTCACTTGGTCTTCTTGAGCTTCCTAGGGTTTTGTCATAACCTAGTCATGGCCAAAACCACTCTTAGGGGTGTAGTTGGAAATGAGATGTTACAAATCCCAATAAACAAAACAAAGATTTCATCCCCGAAATCAAGGTTAAGCCTACGGGAATTTCTACCGAAGGAAAGAAACTTGTAACATCCCATCATGACGCCATGTTTGCTAAATTAGGTTTAAAAGGAAACCTTAATCTATGACCAATTCACCCAATTGGCAAACCAAGATCCCAATAAACAAAAGTTTAACATCTACTCTTTCTAGAGCAGCCTTACTAGTTTAAAGCAGGAAAATAAATTAAACATCTTGAGGAGTTGTGAGGTATACCTAACTGAATAGCTCCGGGTACTTTTGAAGCATCAGGTCCTGCGGTTCCCAGGTATGCTCCTCCTTGTCGTGGTTTCTCCACAGGACTTTGACTAACGGAACCTTTTTGCGACGCAAGATCCGTACTCCTCGGTCATCTATCCGAACCGGCTCTAAGCGAACTGACCGGTCTGAAGATACCGGCCCTTCGGTGGTCAAAATATGCTGCTTCGGGCGTAGTAGAGCCCTCCTCAGTGAAGAAATGTGGAAGACGTCGTGTAGAGCTGCCAGCTCGGGTGGCAACTCCAGCCTGTAGGCTAGGGGTCCGATCCGCTCTAGGATCCTGTAAGGGCCCATATACCTAGGGCTGAGCTTCTTCCTCCGACCACGTACCCGTGAAACTCCATACATGGGCTGGATCTTCAAAAACACTCGGTCCCCCACCTGAAACTCCACCTGACGATGTCGGGCGTCATAGTACTTAGACTGTCTCCTCTGTGCCTCTAGCATCCTGTCTCTGATCATCCTCACCTGAGCCTGGTGTCTTCAACAAAATCTGATCCCAACACCTTCGGATCGTTGTCCTGAATCTAAGAAAGCGGGGTCCTGCATTTCCTTCCCTATAAGGCTTCGTAAGGCGCCATCCTGATGCTGGACTGGTAACTGTTGTTATAGGAGAACTCGACTAGGGGTAAGAGTTTCTCCCACGGTTACCCGCGGTCCAAAATATATAGCCTCAAAAGATCTTCCAGCATCCGGTTGGTGCGTTCCGTCTGCCCATCCGTCTGGGGATGGAATATGGTGCTGAAGGTAAATCGCATGCCTAAGTAAGCCTGCACGGATCTCCACTCCCTGGATGTGAACCGGTCATCCCGATCCGACACGATCGTCTTGGGCACCCCGTGATATCGAACGGACTGCTCCACAAATCTCCGCACTAATACTTCCACAGAGTGGTCCTTCCTGATCGGAATGAATCTGGCCACCTTCGTCAACCGATCGATGATGACCCAAATCGAGTCATTTCCCATCCGTGATCTGGGAAGTCCATGAATAAAGTCCATCGCGATGTCTTCAAACTTCTACTCTGGTACCGGGAGTGGTTGCAACAGTCCCGTGGGGTTTTTGCACTCCGCATTCACTAGCTGGCACGCTTTGCACTGGGTCACAAACTAAGTGATATCCTTCTTCAGGCCTATCCAGTACACAGTCTTCTTCAAGTCTGCAGTCATCTTCGTGATCCCCGGGTGCACCGAGTATCTACTGTGGTGGGCCTCTGCCATGATATCTTCCCGGACCTAGCATCCTTCCGGTATATAAGTCCGACCTCTAAAGCATACCACGCCATCCCTCATCGTGTAATCCCCTGCTGTACCGTTCTCCAAGGCCCAGAATATCGGCTCCAATTTGGCATCTCGCCTCTACCTATCTCTGACTCGGTCCCGGATGAAAGTGCAGCTAGATCTGATATACTCTAGAGGGGGGGGGGGTGAATAAAGTATATGGTGCTTGAAAACTTTTTACAACAATTGTTGTAATCTGAGTGAACAGGGAAGCAACTATTAAATCTAATCACAAAATAACCTACAACAGAAATTAATCATAGATCTAAACTAATCACAAAACAATCACAGCCAGAAACAAAAGATAAAGACAAGCAATCCAGAAGACACAAGGAGCTATAGTGGTTCCCCTAAACTTGGGTACATCCACTCTTCTACCACCCTAGGTAGGAATCCACTGCAGGATGAGTTGATCGGGTGTCCTGGGCACCAATGAGCTTTTGATAAGGTGCTCAAAAACCAAATCAGATTTTTTGATCAGGTGTCTTGCCACCAATGAGCTTTTGACAAGGTGCTCAAAAAGCATGCTCAAACTTTTGAAGGGAGTTTGAGAAACCCTTTACATAGATGGGGATGAGAGAGTTATGGAAGTCTTCTCTTTCTCAGAGCAGCTGAGAAGACTATGTGGATTTGATGCTGTCAAAGCTCCCCCGGAGTTCTTGAGATGTTCATGAAATGAAGCTTTGCTGTAGGGTGATAGGCCTTCAGGAGTTGATCTCCAGCAAATGATGATTTCAGCAACATCTGAAATATTAGGTGTCTGGAGTCTTGAAAGATGTTGGCCTTGAACACTTGAATCACAAGAGATCAGAAGATTTCAGAAAGTTTAATCTCCTTGGATGTGTGTTCTTCTATGAATTCTTTGAGACAGAGAATGTTTTGTTCTTGTTCTTCTTGTTTGTATTGTCTCTTCTGATCTGTGTTCTGAGTGATGGAGAGATTAAAAAAAACTTGTATTTTATTCTCTGGTTCTGAATAGAAATTCATCTGTCAAGAATAGCCGTTGGTCTGTCATTAATTGACTTCCTTAATTGCAATTGTCTTCTGGGGGAAAGTCCAAAGAAACATTCCTTGATAATCCCTTGAAACTTGGTCCAGAATAAATGAAAATGGCTAGAAAATCTTCTGAATTAATTGATGAATAACTCCTTAACTGTTCTGAATTTGAATCTTGAGAATCCTTTAACTCATCAGAAAAACATCGAACTGAGCTCTGCTATCGTCGAACTGAGCTCAGCGATTTGGACCTATACAACAACAAAGATCGTCGATCTGAGCTCAACTATCGTCGAACTGAGCTCAGAGATAGAGAATCAATACTGAGTCAAGATCGTCGAACTGAGCTCGAAGATCGTCGAATGGAGTTCGACGATTTGTTGAAGTTGAGCTCAGCGATCGTCGAATGGAGTTCGACGATCTGTCGAAGTTGAGCTAGACGATCATCGATTGGAGTTCGACCATTCGTCGTACTGAGCTCGACGATATGACTTAGTCTTCAAACTGAAAAACCTTGGTCTTGAGGGCAGCTTCCAAACCTAAGTACTAACCCTTAGACTCAATTCTAATTGACCTTTAGAGCTATACATGAGGTCAAAAACAGGTTTCCTAAAGATATAGTGATCCTGACCCAAATTAGTAATAGGGTGTTCCAACAATCTTCCCCTATTTGGGTTAGGATTACTATTTACAGAACTTGGAAAAATTAAATAACAACATACAAAGCAACAAAACAGAAAAGCAATAAGCAGGTCATTGTAGAACCACAGACATATATTATCTCAGACAGAGTTCAGAATTCAGAATGATTGTCACCTTACATAGTTATTCTTTCTCCTTGCTCTTTATAAGTTTGATTTCTCTATTTAGGTTGAGAGCTTCTTTCTTTGACCTTCTGTCATCTGCTGCACCTAAAGAGGTTTGCTGTTTAGGCCTGGGAACTACAGCTTCAGGATGCAGCTCCATATACCTATCAGAGTCAAAGAATTTGCTTGAGCCATATCTTTCCAATTCTTTCTTTCTTTGCTCAGACAATATAGTGACATTGGAAGAATCTCTGCCTTGCTCTTTATCTTTCTTAATTTGATCCAGTGCAGCAAGCTCTTTCATCCTGGCAGTCCAAGCAGTAGGGTTGTTTTCAGGATCCTCAAATGGCACTGGTGGCTCATATCTATTGGATGGATTATCTTGAGGAGCTCTGGAGGAGACTACTTCTTTTAGCTTATAGGGAAAAGGACCTGAGGTTGTGTCTGATGAAGCTTGTCCTTCCCTGGAGTAAGGATGTTGCCTGGAGTAGCCTTTTGAGTAAACCTGGACTTCCCTCTGGTTTCCTCTATAGTTTTCTCTTCTAGATTGAGAACCTCTAGACTGGCTTCCCCTATGATAAGATCTTACATGTGGCTGATAGAGGGTTTGGCTTTTAGCATGAGGTTGAGCAGCTGAGCTTCCACCTGCACCTGCATCAGGAGGAGGTGGTGGAGGAGGATGAGAATGATGAAACTGGGAAGATCCTTTTTCATACTTCCTCTTTTTCTTCATGGCTTTAAGTTGGTTCTTTGAATACTGCATTCAGTGCTCAGTTATGGGGCAGTCATGAAGAATGTAATATGGAATGTCATTATTATCCTTGACTTTGGCTGGAGGTACTCTTTTCATGGCTTTGCTCCTTGCCTTTCTCTTTCTGGCAATAGTGGCAGAGGAGTCATCAGAATCAGTCCTGAATTCATCACTTTCAGAACTTTGCTCATCATACAAAGCATCAATCGTTTTCATCAATTCTTTCTGAAGTTGAGTTGGAGCAGATAAAACAGCAGTGGTTGGAGCAGCAGATACAGCACTTGTAGCAATTGAAGTTGAAGCAGTAGCAGTAGCAACAGACACAGAAGTTGTAGTAGTAATAACAACAGACATAGAAATTTCTGGAGCAGCACTCTTAATAGGTATAACAGCAGTAATATTAGCAGAAGTAATAACAGTAGCAGTTGGGGCAGCAATAGTCTCAGATGCAACACTTTCAGATACAACAATATCAGTAACATGAGGGATATCATCAGCAAACACAGAAGGCTCAAAATCATATGCCTCTGTCATCTACATATCCTTAGAGATTAACTCATCAGCAGTATCAACAATAACATCAACAAAACTTTCAGCAGGAAGGGCAGCAGCATCAGAAACATCAACAAAGCTTTCAGCATGAGTAGCAGCAGCATATAATGAATTTACAAAAGAATAAATAATGTTGGTGTCACAACATGAGAAGGGCACAATGGCCTTGGACAAATCCTCTGATGGCTGGAGTGCAACTGTCTCTGGAAGACAACTAAAGTAAGCTGGATCAAATACTGACAGTAAGGACCTGATGTCCACTGGTAAGACTGCAACTGGAGGGGGAACTGGTGCTTGAAGAAAAACAGCAGCAGCAGCAACAATAACTGAAGAAACAGCAGGCAAGCTCACTTCATAAGGCATCTCCCCCTGCCTTGATTCAGATAAGGCTGGATCAAGGCACACTGATGAAGGGATTGCCTGAGGGAAGAGGGAGGATAGCCTGGCAGAAAGGGCTGCCACTGACTCAAGTAATGGAGCCAAGGAGGTCTCCAATAGAAGAGATAGCCTGGGGGCTATCAGTTCATATATCTTGTCAGCTAGGGCTGGAAGATCTACTTGCTCAGCAGGGACTGGAGCAGAGGTAGACGATGGAGGTGGAGCAACAGGTTATGTTGATGGAGAGCTGGTGGATGGTAGAAGTGATGGTTGAGGTGTGGGTATAGTGGAGATGGAAGACAGAGGGATTGAGATAGAGGGTGTGAAGGTGGGTTGATCAATGATCTCTTGTAGACGTTCCTGGTAAGATATTGATGAGGAGGGCAGCTCAGGAGGAGATGAGGGAGAGTCATCCATGAAGGAATCATCAAGAAGATTGAAGGAGGGAATGGAGGGTGATGTGACAATGTCTGGTTGAGGGTAGGAATATAATGTATGGAAGATTTCCTCTGTTGTTGGTAGAGTTGGAATTGGAGATGGTATTGATGTTGGTGAAGGGCTGGAGATGATGATAGTGGATGGAGTTTGAATGGTGGATGGAACTGGAGAAGATGGAATTGGAGGAGGAGGAGAGGCAGCAGCAGGCAAGTCATCTGCAGGAGCAGAGACTTGAGGGGAAGTGACTATTACAGTCCTGGTGCCTGAAGGTGTGCTTGAAGAGGGTCTGCTGGGCTTGGTGATCTGCCTGTCCCATTTGCCAAATAGGGCGCATGACAATCTCTTGGAAGCATTAATATGTATCCCAGATGATACAAGCAGAGTAGGGCATCTGTTCTGCAGAAAGAGGCCTAGAATCCTCTCAAAATTCACAAAATTCTTGTTAATTTTCATTTTAATCAGGTCAAAGAAGACCTCTCCCCAGTTCAAATTCTTCTTGTCCACAATGGCTCCCATTAAGCATAGCTAATACCTAGAAATGGTATCATGTGCTGAGTGCTTAGCCAACAAAACCTTCCCAACTACATCAACCAAGAACCTGTACTCCACAGCTAGGTTCTTCTTTAGCAGCTTGCTAGGGTTAGCTTCAGAGTGACCCATTCTTGCAAGCAGATCAACAAATTTCTCTCCAAATAAATCATTAGAGTCCCTACCAGAACTTAACTCAAAAACTTCTGTCAGAAGAGATGGAGTCAAGGGTACCTGGGTGCCAGAAATTGAACCAATTATGGTGTTTTGATCCTGGTTGTGGGCAGTGTAGACCCACTCCTTAATCTCATCAGCAGTAAGTTTGATCCTGGTGGTCATGATTGTAGCAAGTTTCTGCTCCTTGAACAACTCCAAAATATCCTGGAAAACTTGATCAGTAGTGCTGAAGGACTCTATGTCAATGTCAAAGCAAGCATCGAATTTCATTGCGGCGAGAACAACAACAGAAACTGTCATGGTTACCTGCAAAAATCAACAAACAAAATGACCATGTGTAGAAATATTTGGAGGGAAAGAGAATGTTTGCAGAGAAATCGAAAGCGCAAGAGGAGAACGACGGCGAAAAATTAATTTTATATTAGGGTTCGACGCAGAAAAGGAAAGATCGTTGAACTCAGTTCGACGATCGGGGCTTCTAAAGGAATCTGAAGAGTCTTCAATATCGTCGATCTCCGTTCGACGATATTGGAGAGCGTCGAGCTCTGTTCGACGATCGTTCAGAGAACAAAATCGTCGAGCGCCGTTCGACGATCGTTGACCGAAGAGATAGTTCATACTATCTGAGATGCGCTGAACTCAGGTCGACGATTTCGGAAATCGTCGATCTCCGTTCGACGATCTAGGGGAAAATCGTCGAGCGCAGTTCAGAGACCAAAAAAACACTCTAGACACTAAGAAAAATCAAGATGTTTGCCTAGTCTTGGTCAGTTTTTAAAGTTTTGAAATCTTGGAACTTATTTTAGACTTCCTCCATCTAACATTCCTAACTGATTTAGGAAGAAGGTGTGTTTCTTTTCATCCAAGGGCTTGGTGAAAATATCTCCCCTTTCCAAATCAGTTGGGATATATTGAAGTTCAATTTTATTCTTCTCAACATTATCCCTTAAGAAGTGATGCCTAATTTCTATGTGTTTTGTCCGACTATGGAGGACTGGATTTTGAGCTATAGAAATAGCACTGGTGTTATCACAAAAGATTTTAAACTTCTTTAAGTTGTAGCCATAGTCTAGGAGTTGGTTTTGAATCCATAAGATTTGTGAACAACAACTGCCTGCAGCCATATATTCAGCTTCAGCAGTTTAAGTTGACACAGAAGTTTGTTTCTTGCAAAACCAAGAGATAAGTCTGTCACCAAGGAACTGACAAGTTCCACTGGTGCTTTTCCTATCAATTCTGCATCCAGCATAATCAGCATCAGAGAATCCAGTTAATTCAAATGCTGAATCTTTTGGATAACAGAGAGCTAGATTTAGACAACTTTTAACATACCTGAGAATTCTCTTTACTAGTGTTAGGTGTGACTCTCTAGGGCTTACTTGGAACCTAGCACATATACATGTAGCAAACATTATATCTGGTCTACTGGCTGTAAGGTACAGTAAGGAGCCAATCATTGCTCTATATGTTGTCTGATCAACAGGTTTCCCATGCTCATCAGCATCCAATACAGCATTAGTAGGCATGGGTGTTTTCATACAAGATGCTTCAGACATGCCAAATTTCTTAACCAATTCATTTGCATACGTGGTTTGAGAAATAAAGATGCCTTCAGCATGTTGTTTGACATGCAATCCTAGGAAGAAGGATAGCTCACCCATGCTACTCCTTTCAAATTTGGAATGCATTAGGTTGGAAAACCTTCTGCACAATTGTGAATCAGTAGAACCAAAAATAATATCATCTACATAAATCTGTACTAGTAGGGTATGAGACCTATGGGTTCTAATGAAAAGAGTTTGGTCTACTCTACCCCTTATAAATCCATTTTCCAAAAGGAAGCATGCTAGGGTCTCATACCATGCTCTAGGAGCTTGATTGAGAACATATAATGCTTTGTTCAACCTAAAAACATAATCAGGGTAAGTTGGAGAGATAAAGCCTGGAGGTTCTCTGACATATACTTCTTCTTTGATGTCTCCATTTAGAAATGCACTTTTCACATCCATCTGATATACCTTGAAGCCTTTATGTGCTGCATAAGCTAAGAAGATTCTGATGGCTTCCAATCTTACAACTGGTGCAAAAGTCTGGTCATAGTCTATGCCTTCTTCTTGAGAATATCCTTGAGCAACTAGCCTTGCCTTGTTTCTTACAATTATTCCTTGATCATCCAGTTTGTTTCTGAATACCCACTTTGTTCCAACAATGGAGTGATCCTTAGGCTTTGGCACTTGTTCCCACACTTTGTTCCTTTCAAATTGATGCAACTCTTCTTGCATTGTAATGATCCAGTGTGGATCATGCTCTGCATCTTGAATGGACTGAGGTTCAATTTGAGATAGGAAGCAAGTGTGCAACAGGTTTTGATTGACCTGATTTCTGATTTGCACACCAGCTGAGATGTCTCTAATTACTTGGGAAATTGGATGGTCTCTTGATGTTACTAAATCAACAGGGGGTGTTGATTGTTCACCAACCTGTGTTGTTGTTTCCTCTTGTGGTACACCAACTGGCTCTTCAAGTTGTTCTTCAATATGTTGAATGCTTTCTTCATCTTCACTACTTTCCTCTTTTTCAGTGACCTGTAACTTGTTCAAATCTTCAACAAGAGAATGTTCCTGCAAAGGTGCTATGGTAGAAGTGTTCTTCTCCTTGAAAGACATGTTAGATTCATCAAATGATATATGAACAGATTCTTCAATTTTTAGAGATGATTTATTACAAACCCTATAAGCCTTACTGATCATGGAGTATCCCAGAAACACTCCTTCATCAGCTTTAGATTGAAATTTTGCCAAATATTTCTTGTCATTATTATGTATATAGCAAATACAACCAAAAACTCTAAAATAATCAACTTTATGTTTCTTCCCTTTGAGTAATTCATAGGGAGTCTTACCCTTTAGTTTATGTATCAAACTTCTATTCAGCACATAGTTGGAGGTGTTCACTGCCTCTGCCCAAAAGGATAGAGGAAGATGAGCATCTGACAACAATGTAGTGGCAGATTCAATAAGGGTTCTATTTTTCCTTTCAGCTACCCCATTTTGTTGAGGAGTTCTAGGAGCTGAGAAAGTATGCCTGATCCCTTCACTCTGACAGAACTCTTGCATAAGAAGAGAATCAAACTCTGTCCCATGATCACTTCTGATCAGGGCAATGTGAGTATTGAACTCAATCTGTATGCATTTGAGAAACACTGTCAAACACTTAAAGTTATCAGACTTCTTCCTCAGAAAGAACACCCATGTGAATCTAGAGAAGTAATCTACAACTACTAAGGTGTAAGATTTCCCTCCTAGGCTTTGTACTGTGATGGGTCCAAAAAGATCCATGTGTAACAGATACAATATCCTAGGTGAATCACTCTTATTAAGTGACTTAAAACTATTTTTAGTTTGCTTGCCTAATTGACAAGCCCTACAGAGTCCTTCCTTCTTGTAGGGGCCAGAAGGTAGTCCTCTAACAAGGTTGTCCTTGGATAGCCTAGCAATAGTTCTAAGGTTTAAGTGTCCTAGTGTCTTATGCCATAAAATATTAGGTCTACAGACAGAATTGAACAGGCAAATATCTACATCTGTCGAAAGAAAATCTACTAGATAGATATTACCTTTCCTTTTACCTGTCAAAACAGTTGTGTTGTCCTCTGACTTGATCTTGCATAATGCTTTGTTGAAGGTCACCTGGTAGTCTTCATCACACAGCTGACTGATGCTTATTAAGTTGTGCTTCAGTCCTTCCACATAAGCTACCTTCTTGAATGTTACTAATCCAATCTGGACTGCACCATATCCTTTAGTTTGTCCAAAGTTTGAATCACCAAAGATAACTTTGGGTCCAAGCTTGGCTTTAAAGGATGTGAGGTTGTCCTTTTTTCCTATCATGTGCTTAGAGCACCCACTATCCAAGTACCATTGCTGGTTTGATGTTGGATAGGTCTTCACCTGCACATAAAATAATTCATTTGTTTTTGACCTAGTTTACCATGGGCCTAGGTTGATAACCTTTAAACTCAGAAATAAAAGACATCCCAGGTTGACTCTTATAACCTTCAGGATGATATCTCCTTGGAGGTATAATCCATTCAGTATAAGGGTTAAAGATTTGGGATGAAGGACCCCTAGGATTGGATTTTGATTTGCCCTTGAAAGAGTTTCCAGAGCTCTGATCTCTGTTCGACGATCGTGGAGCTGTGTTCGACGATCTTGGGTCAGATCGTCGAACGGAGCTCCGTTCGACGGTCGACTGTGGCAGAGTTCAGGAACTTGAGATCGTCGACCTGAGTTCGACGATTTTGCCTGAGATCGTCGATCTGCGTTCGGCGATCGTCGAGCTCTGATCGATGATTTCTGCTGGAACTTAGTTTTCTTAGGCAGATCAGAATTTTTCCTAGCTACCTCTACAACTCCCTTTCCTTTATCAGAAATGAACTTGATTGGAGTTGTTATAACTATGGGTTGGCTGGATGAAGTACCCAAGCCCAGTGTACTATTAAATCTGGAGTTCACTATGCTTGTGATGTCCATCAGCTTGATACTTCTCCCATTAAGGGATTCTTCAAGCTTCTTGGCCTCTGATATCTCACCTTTCAGTGAAGCTATCTGCTCCCTACAACACTCCAACTCCTGAGAGAGTTTGAGGTTTTCTTACTTTAAGGTATTATGTTCAGATAAATGATTTCTGAGAGAAATAATTTCCTTCTCAGATTTTAGCAAGTCCAAACATAATGCTTTAAACTCAGATTTAAAGTCCTCTGAATTGAAATCAAAAGAACTGATTACCTAGTCCTCTTCAAGTTGAGTCTCTGAGTCTGACTCTGAGTCTTCTTCATCTGAATTATGTTGTGAGGCATTGATTGCCATCATGCAGAACTCCTTCTCTTCTGCATCATCTTCATTATCACTGGAGCTGGATGAGGCTTCTGACTCCTCTTCAGTTTCACTCCAGGATTCAGCAACAAATCCCTTCCTTGTGTTTTTATTCTTGCTTGTGGAGCGTTTGCCATTGTTACTTTTCTTGAAGTCCTTTTCTCTTCTTCTTTCTTTCTTGTCCCTTCTGTCCTTGTTTTTGTTCTCTGGACAGTCAGGTACAATGTGCCCTGGTTTCCTGCAACCAAAGCAAACAATTTACTTATTATTAGACTTATCATACCTTGGCTTATCATGCTCCTTGTATGATCTCTTTCTGAAGTCCTTTCTGGCCATCTTGTAGAATCTTTTGGCCAATAGACTGAGCAGTTCATCATTGCCTGTGACTTTGTCTTCAGGCTGATCTTCAGTTGCTTTGAAGGCTATTGTCTTCTCTTTTCTTGTGGCTGGTGAGGTAGCCTTCTGCTCTTCTTCTCTATTTTTGATTAGTAGCTCATAAGATTTGAGCTTGCCCAAAAGAGCTTCTGTGGTGATCTCATTCAAACTTTTGGCATCCTTGATTGGCCAGATTCTTGAATCCCAAGTGCTAGGGAAGCACATCAGAATTTTGTCATTAAGTTCAGTCAGTGATATCTCCTTATCCAAAGTCATGAGTTCACTGACTATCAGACTAAGTCTATTGTACATATCTCCAACTGACTCAGCTTCTCCCTTCTTGAAATTCTCATATTGAGATGTGAGGTGGGATCTCCTGTCCTTTCTCTCATCAGCTGAGCCTGAGACTATTTCAGAGAGTTTATCCCAGATTTCATTTGCTGAATTGCATTTAGCCACCTTTTGAAATATGTCATCAGACATGGTCTGGGCTAAGATGTTCATAGCCTTTGCATCAGCTACCTTCCATTTCTTGATATCAGCATTTGTTCTTGATGGAGGTGGAACAACATTTGTGCTTGTGTTCTCTGGAGGTCTTGGACATACTGTCAAAACAGAATTAAAAATATCCTCGTCAATAAAATTCATGTATAATCTGATCCTTGCTTTCCAAAGTGCAAACTTGGATAGATTGCACACTGGAGGTCTGGTGCTAGCATAATCTTTGTTTTGGGCCATGATTTGTGAAAACAAAATTTAATAATAAACTCAAAAGAAAACAGTTCTAACTAGGAATCTTTGGGTTCAGGTGTTAGCCTGTGCAACCACCAAGGTGTGGTATGTTTAACCAACCTCCCTTTGATACCAATTGAAAGTGCAGCTAGATCTGATATACTCTAGAGGGGGGGTGAATAGAGTATATGGTGCTTGAAAACATTTTACAACAATTATTGTAATCTGAGTGAACAGGGAAGCAGCTATTAAATCTAATCACAAAATAACCTACAACAGAAATTAATCACAGATCGAAACTAATCATAAAACAATCACAGCCAGAAACAAAAGATAAAGAGAAGCAAGCCAGAAGACACAAGGCGCTATAGTGGTTCCCCTAAACTTGGGTACATCCACTCTTCTACCACCCTAGGTAGGAATCCACTGCAGGATGAGTTGATCAGGTGTCCTGGGCACCAATGAGCTTTTAATAAGGTGCTCAAAAAGCAAATCAGATTTTTTGATCAGGTGTCTTGCCACCAATGAGTTTTGACAAGGTGCTCAAAAACCAAGCTCAAACTTTTGAAGGGAGTTTGAGAAACCCTTTACAGAGATGGGGATGAGAGAGTTATGGAAGTCTTCTCTTTCTCAGAGCAGCTGAGAACATTATGTGGATTTGATGTTGTCAAAGCTCCCCCTGAGTTCTTGAGATGTTCAGGAAATGAAGCTTTGCTATAGGTTGATAGGCCTTCAGGAGTTGATCTCCAGCAAATGATGATTTCAGCAATAGCTGAAATGTTAGGTGTCTGGAGTCTTGGAAGATGTTGGCCTTGAACACTTGAATCACAAGAGATCAGAAGATTTTAGAAAGTTTGATCTCCTTGGATGTGTGTTCTTGTATGAATTCTTTGAGACAGAGAATGTTTTGTTCTTGTTCTTCTTGTCTGTATTGTCTCTTCTGATCTGTGTTCTGAGTGATGGAGAGATTCAAAAAAAACTTGTATTTTATTCTCTGGTTCTGAATAGAAATTCATCTGTCAAGAATAGCCATTGGCCTATCATTAATTGACTTCCTTAATTGTAGTTGTCTTCTGGGGGAAAGTCCAAAGAAACATTCCTTGATAATCCCTTGAAACTTGGTCCATAATAAATGAAAACGTCTAGAAAATCTTCTGAATTAATTGCTGAATAACCCCTTAACTGTTCTGAATTTGAATCTTGAGAATCCTTTAACTCATCAGAAAAACGTCGAACTGAGCTCTGCTATCGTCGAACTGAGCTCAGCGATTTGGACTTATACAGCAACAAAGATCGTCGATCTGAGCTCAACTATCATCGAACTGAGCTCAGAGATAGAGAATCAATACTGAGTCAAGATCGTCGAACTGAGCTCGAAGATTGTCGAATGGAGTTCGACGATTTGTTGAAGTTGAGCTCAGTGATCGTCGAATGGAGTTCGACGATCTGTCGAAGTTGAGCTAGACGATCGTCGATTGGAGTTCGACGATTCGTCGTACTAAGCTCGCTGATATGACTTAGTCTTCAAACTAAAAAACCTTGGTCTTGAGGGCAGCTTCCAAACCTAAGTACTAACCCTTAGACTCAATTCTAATTGACCTTTAGAGCTATACATGAGGTCAAAACAGGTTTCCTAAAGACATAGTGATCCTGACCCAAATTAGTAATAGGGTGTTCCAACAGCGGATATCATCTATAGCTCTCATCGCAGCTAAATACTCCATGTAAAGCTCGGGGTCTTCGGATGATACCAGGGTGATGTGCATATCCTCCAATATCCTCACTAGCTCCATAGACATAACCTGGGGCCCAGCTTCGGAAGTGGCAGCTCTCCGACTCAACGCGTCGGCCACCACATTTACCTTCCTTGGATGGTAGTGCATCTCGTACTGGTAATCCGCTAAGAACTCCACCCAGCGCCTCTGCCTGATGTTCAGTACCTTCTGCGTGTTCGCGTATTTCAGGTTCTTGTGGTCGGAGTAGATGTCGCAGTGGTCTCCATAAAGATAGTGGCGCCATACTTTCAAAGCAAAAACGAACACCCCCATCTCAAGGTCATGTACCGGGTAGTTCTGTTCGTGCTTCTTCAACTGGCGAGACGCATACACAATCACATGACCCTTCTGCATCAGTATAGCTCCCATACCCTGGTAGGAAGCATCAGTATAGACTTGAAATCCTTCTCTCCCCGAGGGGAGAGCAAGTATGGGTGCCGAGGTGAGTCGATCCTTCAGCTCCTGGAAAGTTGTCTGGAACTGCGGGGTCCACACGAAAGGTACCTCCTTCTTCGTCAAAGATGTGACTGGGAGGGCAATTCGAGAGAATCCCTCCACGAACTTCTGGTAATAGCCGACAAGTCCTAGGAAACTTCATACGTCGGTGGCTGCCTTCAACTACGGCCAGTCCCGAACTGCCTGAATCTTTGTCGGATCCACTGCCAACCCGGCTCCACAGATAATATGGCCTAAGAAGCCCACCTCCTTCAACCAGAACTGACATTTGCTGATCTTTGCATATAAATGATTCTCCCGCAGTCTCTATAGGGTCAGTGTCAGATGGAGAGCGTGCTCCTCCTCCGTTCTCGAGTAGATGAGGATGTCATCGATAAACACAATGACAAACAAATCTAGATACTCCTTGAAAACATGGTTCATGAGGGTCATGAATGCCGGTGGTGCATTTGTGAGCCCGAAGGGCATCACCGTAAACTCAAACAATCCATATCTGCTACTAAAAGTAGTCTTCTGAATATCCTCCTCTCGAATCCGAAGCTGGTAGTAGTCCGACCTTAAATCTAATTTTGAAAAGAACTGTGCCTCCTGCAGCTGGTCGAACAGCTCGTCTATCCTTGGCAGTTGATAGGTATTCCGGACCGTCAGCCGATTTAGTGCTCTGTAATCAATACACAAGCGGAGACTTCCGTCCTTCTTCTTGACAAATAGCACCGGGGCTCCCCACGGTGAAGATCTTGGCCGGACAATCCCTGTCTCTACTAGTTCCTGCAACTGACTTCGAAACTCTGCCAACTCCTTCGGGGCTATCCGGTAAGGGGCCCTAGATGCCGGTTTGGCCCCCGACACAAGCTGTATCTGGAAGTCCTGCTCTCGGTGCGGGGGTAACCCTGGCAGTTTCTCTAGAAAGACTCCAGCAAACTCTCGCACCACTGGGATGTCTTCCACAGACCCCTTGGCCTTTGCCAACTCAAATAAAATCTGATAAACTTCCTCTCCCTGCAGGTGGGCCTTAACAGCATGTACTGAAGATAAGATTATACGAGAGGCAGGTCTTATACCTTCGATGATAATGATAGAGTCCCCGTGCCTCACGGTGATCCTCTTTGCTTGACAATCAATCTGGGCATGGTTCCAGTATAACCAAGTCATGCCCAGGATCAGCTCAAAGACTGTCATCCTTAGGATCGTTGCCGATACTTCAAATGGCTTTCCTCCAATCTCTGCCTCCATGTTGCAATGGACAGAGGTGAGTATCTCTGATCCGTCGGGTAGACGAACCCACGTCATCAGGCCTGTGAATCGCTCCACTCCTTCCAGCCCATCCAAAAAGGCCTCCGACACAAACGAGTGCGAGACACCCATGTCGAATAGAGTATAGGCGGGCTTACCACTAATGAAGACTATACCTGGGACGGTTAAATGTCTTAATATTTTATAACAGGTTTTCTTTCCTATTCATTCTACTTAGTGCAGTTCTACTTATTGGGCAATTGAGAAAGGGAATTCAATTTAAACAATTTAAACATCTTGGCGTACCTGCTATGACCTGCTCTGGGTTCCGAGGCTGCGCCAGGTGCAAAGCATACACCTGCTCCCTTTCTTGTCTACGATCCCCTCCATGGTAACCACGTCCTCGGCCGCGTCCTCAGCCTCCAAAATGCTGAGCAGGTGGGCCACCCTGTGGTGCTGGAGGTGGTGCCCCCCTCATGGGGCAATTTCTTTGGAGGTGTCCAACCTGATGACAATGGAAGCACTCTGGTGGGGGATATGCCATACCCACAGGTCTCGGCATATCCTGTATCCGAAGAGGTTGAGGGGCCATTATCACCTGCTCCCTCGGCTCCTGCCTCACTTCCTGACGAGGCTGGTCCTCTGTCCTTCTCCCATCTGGTATACCACCTCGCCACTGATCATTTCTGGCTCTCCAGACCTGATCTTTCGCTTGCCGCTTCCGACCCCGAGTGGTGTACCAATCAGCCTCAATCCTCTTTGCCATCTCCAAAATCCGGGAGATAGGCCCGTTGGATACAAATAACAAGGCCTCCCTCAACTCCTCTTTCAGACCCTTATAGAACCTCTTGATGTATCCTGCTTCGTCCAGCTGGTAAGAACCTGCATACCGAGCCAAATGGTCGAACTCCCGATGGTACTCCACCACCGTCCTGGTACCCTGCTTCAACTGTAAGAACCGCTCCTCCAGCTCATCCCTGGCCGACTACGGAACAAAATGCTCCAGCAGCGTGGCCCTAAACTCTTCCCAGGTAATTTCCGCAACCTCCCTATCGGCAAATGTCGTGTCCAGCGACGTCTTCCACCACCTCTTGGCATGGGACTCCAGGCAAGATACCACCAAAGACACCCTCTCCTCCCAGGGGAACCGTATCCCGGTCAGCATTTCGTACATAATATCCAGCCACTCTTCCGTCCGAACTGCCGACTCTGTCCCCAAGTAGGATGGGGGAGAAAGTCCTCGAAAGATGCTCAACCAGTTGGCCCCCGGGTTCGGCTGCGGAGCCGGAACCTGTTGGGCCCTAAAAGCCTCCAAATGGCTGTAAGAGTTTGTCCCATCTACGACTATAGGAAAGGAGTGGGGACTGGGGGAGGTGGTACAACGTCCGGAGTCTGCTGAGCTCCGCCTTGTGCTGTGGGCTGAGCTGGGGGCTGCAAAACGAACTATATTAGTAGGTAATCAACTCAATACTTAGTAAGAAGTGGACAATTTACATGTGATCCCTTATATGGGCACACCACTACTTCCGCTGCTTAGTTTGTCCCCAAACTAAACCCGCGCGGGGGTGACCCAGGTGTGTGGACTGCTACTTTTCGATCGAGGTCTGCTGTGATACCACCTGTAAGACCCCATTTTTTTTCTTTTTCAACACCGGGGTCTTAGGCCCAGAACCGCTGTTTTGCGGTGACTCCTTCACTCCTTAAAGGGTCATCACAATAAACCACCGATTCTGCTGGCCAATTCGATCACATAAAAGTATCAAAACAAAGTAAACGCAAACTAGCAGTCCACAAAAAATCACATATCATATAGATAATCACCACGAAGAGAGTGTCCACAAAAAATATATCAGAGTACTAAAATACGGGCTTATGCCCGGTACATCTTGTCCTCACTACAAATCACTCATGCAGAAGCAAAAGCAGAAAAATCTACTCAAGGTCGAGACTCACAGTCCCGGCTGTATGAACTCCGGAGCAAGACTGCCCCATCTCCAAGCGCACCGGTCTCTGGGGATGCTCCTCTATGCTGGGCTCCACGATCTCCTAAATGATGCGGTTCGAAAATCGTTAGTCTAAAAGACTAAGCCCTATCATCCCCTGCCCCTTCCCCCATGGATCCTAGGCACTGAGCAGAGAGGAAGAAAGGGGAGGACTTGAAGGTGGAGAATAATCAAAAACAGATGGCAGCGGACCTATACTAGCAATTCTATAATAGATATTGACAATAAGATGAAATATGAAAAGTAACCTTCACTTATGTGAAAACACATAAGCCAAGGGGTCTTCTGCAAGGCTCCCATCGTATAAAGAGTCCCATACCAATTTATACGTTGGGGTGTCGGTTATCAAACAGCAAAAAATATATATCAAAATTGACCTTAATTTATAAACTTGCTCACACAAGCTTATAGACCAAGGGGTCGTTTTGCAGGTCCTAATGTATAAGCGTCCCATTCCACTTATACTTTAGTTGTCAGGGTTAAATGAATCAATTATGCTATGACATGCAAGTGGGTATGATGGAACATGCAAGTGCAACACACACACCCGACTCTGTGCACACAGACCTTTAGTTCCCCCTTTCTGGAGCCGTAACCTCCCAGGATACCCCCGTAGTGGCAGACAGAAGCGGTGGGTTGGGCCTCACCCACCTCTAAAACAGTAAAGCACTACCGGTCAGACCTATAGTATGTCTCAACGCTTGGTGCACGAAGCGGACTCCTGCATACTCTTGCCGGCTGGCGCACCGAACTTCTGTTGGCGAAGTGCTAACCACACTTGCAGAGTCAGCGTAATTTTGATTATTGAAATACGAAGACCCACCACCTTAATTTTCTTTCCTTTCATTCACATGCAAATTATCGTATTCAAAACTGAGCCGAAGCTCCCCGGACCAAAATATCCGTCTCAAACAATCGAGCCGAAGCTCCCCGGGCCAAAACGTCTGTCTCTTAACTATCCAAGCCGAAGCTCCCAACTATCTTCCCATGCTATCTGTGTTTGTAAAATTTGCAACCCTAATTACTAAGTTACTCTTTTCAGCTTGTTAATATAGTTTACGTTAACCCAGGACTGCCCCCGGTATTCCCTGTGAAGGGCTCTCAAGGAGCACTAGGAACTATGTTGGGATTACGCCCAGCGTTCCCTTTCTCAAGGTACTTATTATTATTGTTGGTTGATTCCCTTACCCATTACCTTCTCATATTATAATAGGCTAACCCTAGGGTGATTTGACTCCACCTCACCTCGGGGAAGACGATCTTTCGTCGAACCCGAGCGCCTCTAAACTCTAGACAAACCAATTTCTCACCACTCTTTCTATCCTTCTATGGTTAACTCATCCTTAACTATCCGAAATGACTAACTCCTACACCATGTCCCATCGTATCTTATTGCAATTTAC
Source organism: Platanthera guangdongensis (assembly GCA_039583875.1). Lineage (NCBI taxonomy): Eukaryota > Viridiplantae > Streptophyta > Magnoliopsida > Asparagales > Orchidaceae > Platanthera > Platanthera guangdongensis. Next base: position 119,149,584 of record CM077150.1, on the reverse strand, counting down.
TCATCTTGCCAAATGCAGACCATCCTAGGCCATATGTCAGACCGGACATGAGATAATCCAAATACTCATCCAAATGACCTACCTTATTTATTGGAGACTTATCATGACACAAATAGACTAAATCCAGGAAATTATAATTTTCCTAATTTATCTGGCATTAAATTAATTTCCCTTAAGCTTCCAAAGGCTACCAGTTTGAACATGAACTACCCTAAGTACTCATGCAAGATGCCTAACAAAATTATGATAAATATTAGGTTATCTCAGTATGGTAAATCCAAAGTATCATAATTTTTCTATCAAAAAAGGGCACTAAAACTATTTTAGCAATATTAACTATCTTCCGTTGTTTATGAATCAAGTACAAAAAATATCCATCCAAAAATTATAAATTAATTATAATATGCAGATACAACCTTAAAAGTAGTATTGTCCAAGTTTCATTATTTTTCAGCAAGTATTAATTTCTGAATAAATTAATTATAAAAAATCTTCATATTATGGACTTGTAAAGAAACTACTGTAATCTTCCCTCTAAAAATTATCAATAAATTCCTACAAGCATATGTTGGCCAGAAAACATCAGTACCTAAGTCTCATGATTTTTCAACATATATATCATCTTTAAATAATTTTATACCACCAAAGCCCCTTTTTGAAACTAGTGAAGGAAGTACTAAATATCATTAATTAAAAATTGTAACAAAATTCAGAGATATTCACTTAGACCTAGATCATCTACTGACCAAGTTTCATCAGTTTCAAATGAACAGAATAATCAAATAATTAAAACACCATGTTGGGGCCTTTTGATAATTAACAAATAAAGTACTAGAAATATAAACCATAAAATTCCAATAAAATTACTAGTGGTTCTAGATGGTCTAAAACTTACTCTACCCAAGTTTTACAACCTTTAAATAAGGTTTAGTGGCTGAATTTACAAAATTGTGCTTCTACCCTAAAAACTAGGGTTAGGGTTTTGAGGTGTCTACCTTCCTCCAAGTCCTCTAATATTACTTCCAGACATCTCGGGTTACACTACCTTAAATTCTACTGAGTTGTCAAGGTCATACAAAGGCATTAGACCCCATGTCCTTCACAACCCCAAGAAGTCCTTCCATAGGGTTTGAGGTTAAACCCTAGGGTAAATCAAGCCTAAATCGCCCCATATTCCTTAAGAGGGTGACATTGGCCATACCGAGTCAGTTTCCAAAACTCAGCCTCTGTTGAGGGGAGGTGGCCACCCTAAGCCCACTGTGCACTTTTAATCAAAAACACATCCGTAAGGCCAAACTAGGGTTTGGTGATTCCCTAACAAAAACCCATCTAAATGAGTTGAAATTTTGTATAGTGCTAGGTATTGATTCCAGGGACCACTCACCAAAATTAGGGAGGGTTTGGAGGTCACTAGGCCACTTAATTAAAATACCCTAGCATTATTAAATAAAAGTAAAAACTTTAGGTAAAGTTTCCCCCAAAAACTCCCAATTTTGGCCACACCCTAGGTATAGTTAAGACTGATCCCCTGTCCAAATTTCAGCCCATTTGGACAAGGGATGAAGGGTGGGCATCCATTTGAATCTCAGGCCAGCCCTATGTATAGGTCCCACCAAAATGTGTGCCCTGGTGCAACTAGAGGGCCAAATTGGTACAAATCAATTTTGGATTAAAGTAGACCCATATGGCTATAACTTTATTATTGAAAGGTTTCCCACCAGGTGGACCTAAGTATTTGTAAAATTTAAAACCATTAAATACAAAATCTGTGACATAAATCAAAATATCATAAATTAATATCCTATAGTTTAAATCAGATGAAGCACGAATCTTGGCGCAAATGGACGGAATTCCTTCATCTCCATCCTTGAGCCGACGGCCACGATTTGTTCTCGCTGGGCTGACTTCAAGCGGTGCCGCCGGCCACCCAACCCCTTCCCCGGCCGGCCACCGCCACCACCACCTCCGTTGAGGTGGCGGCTGTAGCCAGGCGGCGGCACAGCCGCCGAAGAGGCGGATTCCGGCTGTTCTACCAAGAAATTGTCCTGCCGAAAACCATGGAATCCAGAATTTGGATTGGGCTCAATTGAGCCCGAACCTTACACCTACTGAATTCTACGATCTACCCATGAGATTAGGAGAGGAGGAGGACCGTGCTGGTGGTCTGGAGTCGAGTAGATCTTTGGGTTGCCATGATGGTTGTGCCGCCGGCCGGATTTCTGCAACAGTGCAGTTAAGTGTCTCGAAATCTCCAGGTAAATGGTGGGAAGGGCTCCTCTCATGTCACTGATGGTGTTTAAAACACCATTTGGGGGAGGGGAGAGGCCAACCATCAATAGCCATTAATGGCCATTGAAAGCTTGGCTCGGACTAGGTGGTGGTGGGGGGGGGGGGGGTGAATCTGGCTTGGGATGGCCAAGAAACTGCTGGAAACTCCTCCCCTTCTCCATAGGAGTTGAATTCAGCCATCAAGGATGGTTCTTGGCCTCCCTAAGCCATGAATGACTTCTCCATCCGTCTTTCTCTCTCCTCCATTAAAGGGCAAATGGAGCTTTCTCTCTCCTAGTCACCCATGTTGACTGGTCAACTCCATAGGATATGTGCAGCCCACTTAATAATAACAATTATGAAAAGTGAGGTTAGCCTAAGGGAAAAATGGCTTGAGCTTGGGTTAGCCCATTTGGGCTAGGTTTGACTTGGCTTAGGCTAGGGTTGACTTGGGTCAATTTATTCATTTAGGTTGACCCCAATGGGTCCTTGGTGACCCATTGCCCTCTCCTAAGGTCTATGTAGGGTTGCGTAGGGTTAACTTGGCACCTTGCAGGTCACTTGACCCTTGGTAAGGGCACTTTGACCACTTTGGGGCTTGAGTTGACTTGGGTCAACATGACCATTTGGTTTGACCCCAAGGGGTCCTTGGTGACGCCATGGCTTCCCCTGAGGTCTAGGAAGGGTTATGTAGGGTTATCTTGCACTTTGGAGGTCACCTACCCTTAATAAGGGTACTTTGACCAGATGAGGGGCCTAAGTTGACTTGGGTCAACTTGGTCTCTAGGGCTGAACCCAATGTATCCTTGGTGACCCATTGACCTCACTTTAGGGTTAGGAGGGCATGGGTGGGGTCCACTTGTCTAGGGGAAGGTCAATTGACCCTAAATAGGCTAGTTTGACCCATTTAGGGTTAGGGTTGACTTGGGTCAACTGAGTCTCTTTGATTGACCTCAATGGGTCCTTATGGCTCTAATGGGCCTCTCAAAATGTTTGGGGGTGTTGTGGTAGGGTCTTGGGGTCAAGGTGTAGCCTCATGGTCATCCTAAACTATTGTTCTGAATCCTACTATTTGCAGACCATGATGATTTCCAACTTCATGTCTAAGCTCACTTGGTCTTCTTGACCTTCCTAGGGTTTTGTCATGACCTAGTCATGGCCAAAACCACTCTTAGGGGTCTAGTTCGAAATGAGATGTTACAGGTTTAGAGGTGGGCGAGGCCCAACCCACCTCTTCTGTCTGCCACTACGGAGGTATCCTTGGAGGTTCGGCTCCATAAAGGGGGAATTAAATGTCTATGTGCATAGAGTCGGGTGGGTGAGTTGTACTTGCATGATCGCAATATAACCCACTTGCATGTCATAGCATAATCATAGCATAAAACCATTGTCACCTATTGTATAAGTGGTATGAGACGCTTATACAATAGACCCAACAAAACGACCACTTGGTCTATAAGCTTGTGTGGGCAAGTTTATAAATTAAGGTTAAATTATTTATATATATTGCTGTTAATAACCGACACAGCAACGTATAAACTGATATGGTACTCTTTATAGGATGGGAGCCCTGTAAAAGATCCCTTGCCTATATGTTTCCGTATAAGTTAAGGTTACTTTTCATACTTTACTCTACAGACACATGTACTATAAAAATGCTAGTATAGGTCCGCTGCCATCTGTTTCTTGATTACTCTCCAATTTCAAGTCCTCCCCTTTCATCATCTCCGCTCGGTGCCTAGGGGCTATGTGGGAAGGGGTGGGGGATGATAGGACTTAGTATTTTAGACTAACGATTTTCGAACCACATCATTTAGGGGATCGTGGAGCCCAGCATGGAGGAGCAGTCCCGCAGGTCGGCACGCTTGGAGATGGGGCAGTCTAGCACCGGAGTTCAGACGGCAGAGACTGTGAGACCCTGACCTTAGTTGTGTTTTATTTTGCTTCCGCTTGAGCAACTATGTAGTGAGGATTTGATGTAGCGGGCTTAAGCCCTTATTTTCAGTACATTATATTTTTTGGACTCTCCCTTCGTGGAGATTATATTACTCTGATGTGATTGTATTATGTGGACTTTTGGTTAGAGTTTTATCACTCTTGTGCTTACTCTACTTTTGTTGCTTTTCTGTGATTGGCCGGCAGAATCGGCATTTCGCGGTGATGACTGATGGGCCCGCGAACAGACTCTTACTGTGGTTGGTTCGGTTAGTCGATCGCCGCGGGCTCGCTCGGGTAGGCAAGTGCACCTATCGCAAGTAGTACTCGATATTCGGGGGAATACCGAGGTCGTATTGTTCTCGGGGTCGTGTTGACTATTCTTACTCCTCCGGGAGGACTATTATTTTACTGAAAGTAAGGTGGATTTTTTTACTTAATAAAACACGGAAAAGCAAAGGAGCAAAAAAAACGATTTAGAAAATATTCGATGAAGGGTTAACGCTCGGCATCGAATCGGATTAAGACTAAAACAATTTTTAATAATAAAAACACTTAGTTTTCAAATTAATAATAAGGAAACTTGGCCGTGGAGGTTCCACAAATGTGAGCTCACCTAGCTATAGGGATATCGCTCACCTAAACGTTAAAACTATTCGACCGAACGTTAGTCCGACGAAGGATTCCTCTTAACGCCCGCTTTACACTAAGAACCCCGCTATTGGGTGGGGAACCCAATCCGGTAGAATTACGCTTGTCCTCTCTCGAGGGTATGCACGCAACTCTATTTACCCAGGGGTGATCGGTCCATATGCACGGCCTCTCGGCTAGCTAGCATATGGACTACGGAAATAGGGCCCACACATCGATATGTGGTCCTACGCGTCGTAAACCCGGGGTAAACCTTAAGTGCTTAAATTAAAATGAAAATAAAGAGCTTTAATTATTATAAATCATTTTAAATGTCCCAATGCTCTTCGATGCCGAGGCTAATAGCGATTAGCCACACATCGGTATGGGGACGGCTTATAATTTAGTGAGGCGCGAGTTCGAAATTAAACACTAATGATTATAAGAAGGGGACATAAAAACAAAACAATCATTTAGAAAGCTAAAAAGTTAACTAAAACGAGAACTCACGCACACTCCAAATTATAAATTAAACAGAAACTAAGTTACACATAAAAGAAAATTGCATTTTTCAAATTTGCGAGTCCCACTCAAACGAGTGGGGGCGGTAAATAAAAGCTGAAAATTGCAAGTCCTACTCAAACGAGTAGGACTGAAATGAAAGCGAGTCCTACTTAAATGAGTAGGAGAAAATAAATGCGATTACAGGGCTATAAAGTCCGGCCATTTAACTCAAGTGAGTAGGCGGAAAAATAAAGAAAGAAAAATTACAAATCCTACTCAAACGAGTAGGCGGGAAATAAAGTTCGGCCATTTAAACTCAAGTGAGTAGGCGGAAAAATAAAGAAAGAAAAATTACAAGTCCTACTCAAACGAGTAGGACTGAAAATGAAAACGGTGCGCCATTTAACTCTTAACGAGTAGGCGGAAATAAATACACACAGACACACACACTCCATAAGAAATTCAAGAAAGTAATAAAGCTAATACCTACAATCACACACTCTACATAATTTGAACAAAGCATTAAAAGAAAGCAATTAAAAGAAAGCATAAAAGATTTAACACCTACACTCACACACTCTACACAATTTGAATCAAAGCATAAAAGTTATACACCTACACTCACACACACTTCATGAAGATTAAGAAGAACAAAAGGAAATTTAGGCTCATACACTCACACACACAAATAAAAAGCAAAATGAAAGTTACCTAAACATTAAAATTTTAACTTTTTCATGCTTAGATTTTGCCAAAAACAAATAAAAAGAGGAAATTTCAATTTTAGAAGACAAAAGTTTTTCAAAACAAATTAAAAACCAAAGTTTTTGAAAAATTAAAATGCCAACATTTTCATTCTTATGACTTTATGAAAGTGATAAAAAAGGTAAAAAGAAGATGAAAAGAACAAAAAGAGGTTTTACAATCCTAAAAGAAAACTAAGTAAAAAAGGGAACAAAATCACTTTTTGAATCTCTTTTATAAATTCATGAGAATGAAATCAAAATTCTAAGCATGAAGATAAGTTAAAGACATGTAAAGTAAAGTAAATTACACTCATACACACACACACACATTTCATAAATGAAGAACAAGGATGAAACCAAGGATAAAAAAGGGAGAAGAAGTGAGCCATCCAAATGAATTTTCATGCTATATAGAGAGAGAAAATCCAACATTTTTATTGAAATTATCAAACTATTACAAAGCTAGAAGATAAAGCAAAATAAAACATGAAATAAGAAGGGAGAAATCTCCTTACATAGCACTAGTATCCACGGATTAAGCCCACAAAAAGACACTAAATTGGCCCAAAAATCTGAACCCTTGGACCTTACAGAACTGGGCAATTTATAGGAAAAAAATTCTAAGTACACGCCCTCGGTCACGGGCGTGTAGGGGGGGGGGGGGGGGGCGTGACAGTACTATTCATGAAGGCGGCCGACGATTGGACATGAAAGTTGACTTCGGGCTGAGTTCGCAGCAGTCACGCCCCAGGTCACGGGCGTGACTCTGGGCGTGTCGGGGAGGTAGAACCGGGAGCGGGTTGCGTCAAAAGTCTTTGTCAGCATCTTGTCGGGCCAGCTGGAAGGTCACGCCCCAGGTCACGGGCGTGACGCTGGGCATGTCAGTTGGTGTCGACACTCGACGAATGTCGAGCGGAAAGTGTCGAGTCGAAATCGTCGAGCGGAAATTGAGTCACGCCCCAGGTCACGGGCGTGACACTGGGCGTGACTGTTGGTGTCGACACTCGACGATCGTCGAGATGAATTCGTCGAGAGGAGAGGACACGGGCTTGGGTCACGCCCCGTGTCGGGTGACACGGGCGTGTCGTCAGGCGTATCGAGCTTTTACTTCACAAATTTTCCGATTTCACGGGAAATGCGCAGTCACGGCCCGGTCACGGGCGTGACCAATGTGTCACGGGCGTGTACTTCCCAAATTTTGGCAGATTTTGGAATTTTTCTACAAAATAAAATAAAACAAGTTAGAAGCAAATTTACAAGAATAGGAACATTTTATTGAACAAAAATAAGTAAAAACGACGAAAATAAATGAAAATGACTAAATTAATGTGCATAAAAATACGTATATTTACAGTTCATCAAATACCCCCATACTTAGGCTTTTGCTATTCCAGAGCAAAAGTTTGAGGTGAATCTATATGGAATAAAAAAAACTCTAAGTTTTAGCTATCGCTTAATTAATTATAAGAGAGATCGAAATAAATATACGGGGTGTAAGAGTTAAGTCCTAAAATTATGTAGATGATTTAAATAGCGCAAAAGTTTTGGCCAAAAGACTTCTTGATGTAATCACATAGAAGGCAACATTTGTAATGGTTAGATTAACGAAAATAGTTTGGAATTATAAGAACTCTAGCTTATACGAGTGCTACTGGAAATAATAAAATTTACTAATTATGCTCTCAAAAAGATTTTTGAATTAATTCTAGAATCGTGTAATTGGCAAAGAGGGTAGTGGGTTTATGAAGAGGGTTTTGATATGTGAGGTGAGGTAATTTTTTTCTCGAACCTCCATTTGTTTTTCTTTTGGATTATTAGGAAAACGAAATCTTATTTTTCTAATATGATTTTTGTTTTTCAACTTCATAAGAATAAAATTAACCCAATGTATATTTGTAGGAGTAATGAATTTTATCCTCTTACTCCTTATATAATCTTTTTAAATTATTGGGTGCCTATGTTTACGGAACGAAATCTTATTCCCATTGACATAAGATCTTTTAAGGATAAAATTTTTCATGCCAAGTAGGTCATGAAAAGTGAGGGGAGAAAGGAAAACTAGATTGTAATCCTAAAAATTTTTGAGAGCAACCTTAATAATTTGTACGTTCCAATTTTTTTCAGAAAGCTAAAAGTAAGTATAATTGAATTCTATAGTCGTTATTTCCTAACATAATATACGTGCTCCTATCAATGAAAAATTAGAAGTAGTGCCTAAAACGAGTTCGCTAGTTTTAACAAAGCATAAAGAATTCTTTAAAACTTAACCCCGGCTATTTAAATTTTTCAATCAATAATTAATAAACGGGTAGCAAACAGAGAATTAATCAAATTCACATATAAATAAACTCAAAACTGAATTTTTGGATAGCAGAAAAGTTAAGTATGGAATATTTAATTTATTTGTTGCAAGCATTTTTTTTTTGATTTTTATAGTTGTTATTATCATTTTTTTTGTTTTTCATTTATTATCTTTTTTTTGTATTTTTGTTTTTCTCAATTTTTTTGAAATTTCTTTTGAACTATTATCTTTTTTTATTATTATTATTTTTTTTAAAGTAATTTTCATAATATGTACAAAAATAAGGGAGAAAAGGAAAAGGTTTGTACAAGAATGAGGAAGAGTGAGAGAGAAAAAACAAAAAATATATACAAAGTGAAACTAAATAAAATTTTTTTGTTTGGTTTTTTTTCTTTCAGTTTTTGGAAAAAGAAAGAGAGTTCAACGAAAACAAAAAGAAAAATTTTTTTTGGATTTTTCATTTAAAATTTTTTCATTTTAAGATGTTTTTAAAATTTTTTTTGTTTTGTTGTTATATGTATTTTTTTGTATTTTTGAAATGCAGAAAAATTGAAGTGCAGAAAGTAAAGCACGAAAATACCCCCATACTTAAGTCCAATATTGTCCCCAATGTTGTATCGTAAGTATGCGGAACAGAAAGGAAAGACAATATATACAAAGAAAAGAAAGGGAAGGGGGTAGAAGCTTCCCTGAAACGCGTAGGGGGAGGCCGATCAGAAACCCTGCGTTCATTAGAAAAAAACAGCAAAGGTAATAAGGAAAGAGCGAAAAAGATAAGCGAGGGGTGCCGCCCAGGAGCGCTTTGTTTATAGTCGTGTAGCTTGACTATTTTGGCGGGTTTATTAGGTGGAGGAAAGTTATGGTTTCGCTAAAACCGATCACTGGGTCGCCTGCTATATAAGACTTTAACCGATGACCGTTTACTTTAAAAGAGCCTTTGTCCGGGTGGGAGACGAGTACGGTTCCATAAGGAAAAACTTCTTCAACTAGGAAGGGACCGGACCATCTAGATTTTAATTTACCTGGAAAAAGCCTAAGACGTGAATTGTAAAGAAGGACAAGATCGCCCGGAGAAAATAATTTTTGGGACTTGATTTTTCGATCGTGATATAACTTAGAGCGCTCCTTATAGAATTTATTGCTCTCGTAAGCGTTCGCACGCCATTCATCGAGCTCGTTTAGTTGCAGTTTTCTATTCTGAGCGGCTAAGTTGGAGTCGAGGATTAAGAGTTTTAAAGCCCAAAGTGCGCGATGCTCTAATTCTACGGGTAAATGGCACGCTTTGCCGTAGACTAACCGGAACGGCGTACATCCAATAGCGGTTTTGTATGCCGTCCGATACGCCCACAACGCGTCGTCGAGTTTAACGGACCAATCTTTCCTATTTAGCGAAACGGTTTTTTCTAAAATTCGCTTAATCTCTCGATTTACTACCTCGACTTGGCCACTTGTTTGCGGGTGGTAGGGGGTGGCAAGCTTGTGCGTGACTCCGTATTTAGCTAACGTCTTAGCCATAAGAGCGTTACAGAAATGCGTTCCCCTATCACTAACAATTGCGCGAGGCGTGCCGAAGCGAGAAAATAATTTTTTAAGAAATGTAACGACGACTCGCGCATCGTTGGTGGGGAGAGCTTGCGCTTCCGCCCACCTCGATACGTAGTCCACCGCCACTAAAATATACATATTTTTGAAAGACGGAGGTAGGGGGCCAACAAAATCTATGCCCCATAAATCGAAGATTTTGCACTCTAAAAACATGTTTTGGGGCATCTCGTCGCGACGAGAGATGTTACCCGACCGCTGACAGCTATCGCGTGCGCGCACAAAATTATGCGCGTCTTTGAAGAGAGTGGGCCAAAAGTAGCCCGCCTCTAGCGCCTTCCGAGCGGTCCGGTTGGCTTGATAATGCCCACCGGCTGGACCCTCGTGGCAGTGCTTAAGAATTTGTAAGAACTCCACACCCACAACGCATCTTCGGACCGTTTGGTCCGCGCAGATACGAAAAATAAATGGGTCCTCCCAAAAGAAATTTTTCAAGTCAGAAAAGAATTTCTTCTTTTGATGACTGGAAAACTCTTTTGGAAGGACCCGCGCTACTAAAAAATTTGCAAAATCTGCGAACCAAGGCGAAGATGACGAAGATTTATTAATGGCAAGAAGGCGTTCCTCGGGGAATCTGTCATTTATTTCAGATTCGACGAGCGCTTCCGCACCCGGATTTTCTAAACGGGAGAGGTGGTCCGCCGCTAGATTTTCCGCTCCCCGCTTATCTCGGATCTCCAAATCAAACTCTTGTAGGAGGAGAATCCATCGAAGAAGGCGGGGCTTCGCATCATTTTTAGCTAATAAATATTTAAGCGCGGAGTGATCGGTAAAAACGATAACTTTAGATAGCGCTATATACGAGCGAAACTTATCGAAAGCGAAAACGACGGCTAAGAGTTCCTTTTCCCTTATCGTGTAATTTACTTGTGCGGAAGTGAGCGTCTTGCTAGCGTAATAAATAGGATGAAAATGTTTTTCTACGCGTTGGCCAAGAACGGCACCTAAGGCAATATCACTAGCGTCGCACATTATTTCGAACGGAAGGGACCAATTAGGGGCCACTAAAATTGGTGAAGTGATAAGTTTTTGTTTTATCAAATTAAAGGCGGACTCGCATTCGCTACTAAAGATGAAACGTGATTCCTTTTCCAAGAGGTGAGTTAGCGGCTTTGTTATTTTTGAAAAGTCTTGAATGAAGCGTCGATAAAAGCCCGCATGACATAAGAAACTCCTAATAGATTTTACGTTTGTTGGATGCGGAAGTTTTTCTATAATTTCTATCTTGGCCTTATCCACCTCTATTCCCTTAGACGAAATCATATGGCCGAGGACCAAACCTCCTCGAACCATAAAGTTGCATTTTTCCCAATTTAAAACAAGGCTTGTGTCCTCGCACCGTTGAAGGACACGATCTAAATTTTGAAGGCAATCGGGAAAAGAGCGTCCGAAAATAGAAAAGTCATCCATAAAGACTTCCATAATGTCTTCTACTAGCTCGCCAAAGATCGCTAGCATACATCTTTGGAATGTAGCTGGCGCGTTGCAGAGTCCAAATGGCATTCTTCAATATGCGAAGGTGCCAAACGGGCAAGTAAAAGTTGTTTTCTCTTGATCATCGGGGGAAATGGGGATTTGGAAAAACCCCGATAAACCATCAAGAAAACAATAATACGGATGACCGGATAAACGCTCTAAAATCTGGTCTAGAAATCGCAGAGGGAAATGGTCCTTGCGGGTGGCGTCATTAAGTTTTCTATAATCGATGCACACTCGCCAACCCGTAACAGTACGAGTTGGGACAAGCTCGTTATGCTCATTCGCCACTACGGTAAGACCGCCCTTCTTGGGTACGACATGCACGGGAATAACCCATGCACTGTCCGAAATAGGGTAGATAATTCCCGCATCTAATAACTTAATGATTTCGGCTTTAACGACGTCTTTCATGTTTGGGTTAAGACGACGCTGCGGCTGAATCGTTTTGCGGCAATTATCGTTAAGGAAAATCTTATGGGTGCAAAAGGAGGGGCTAATCCCCTTTAAGTCAGAGATTTGCCACGCAATTGCGTGGCAATGTCTAAATAAAACTTTCAATAAATCGGAAGTCTCTGAATCACTCAAGTCCGAAGAAATGATAACGGGAAGCGTATCGCCTTTTCCCAAAAAAGCGTATTTGAGCGATGCGGGTAAGGGTTTGAGGTCTAGGATGGGCGGTTCTTCTAGGGAGGTTTTAATTCCTATGTCTTTCTTACCAATTGGTTCGAAAGGCAAGTCTATAGACGTATCCTCATCGCAGTTGAAATTTTCGAGCGCATAAATATCGTCGTTTAAAAATACGGACTCGAAAATGGGAGAAGAACGATCTCTGAAAAAGGTATCTAAAGAATAGCAGAAATCGTCGCTCGATGACAAATTGTCCATCGAGGGATTAATAGAGAAAGTAACTTGGTCATCGCCTACTCGGAGGAGAACGCTACCATTACTAACATCTATTAGTGCGCGGGAGGTGGCGAGAAAAGGGCGACCGAGTATTATTGGTACCTCGGCGTCATCCTCGATATCTAAGATGACGAAGTCTACCGGGAAGGTAAACTTGTCGACTCGGACAAGGACGTCCTCCACTACCCCGATAGGGAACTTAACCGAGCGATCCGCTAATTGGATGTGCATATTCGTAGGACTAGGAGTACCCAAACCTAAACGCGAAAAGAGCGAGAACGACATCAGATTAATGCTAGCCCCTAAATCAGCTAAGGCGTACTTTACTAATATATCGCCAAAAAGGCACGGGATGGAAAACCGTCCCGGGTCGTTTTGTTTTGTGGGCAATTTATTAGTAAGGGCCGCCGAGCAGACAGCGTTGAGAGATACATGCAAAATACCCTCTAATTTACGTTTATTAGAAAGTAGTTCTTTTAAAAATTTCGCATATTTGGGCATTTGCGAGATAGCCTCGCAAAAAGGAACATTAATGTGAATTTGTTTTAATAATAAAATAAATTTTTCATATTGCACGTCCTTACGCTCGTTATCTAATTTATCCGGATACGGAAGAGCCTTGTTTAAAATAATTTTTTCTTTTATAATAGGTAAAGGCGGCGTAAGCGAAGAAAGGGGAAGAGGGGTCGGAGGTGAAATATGTACCTGAGGGTCGGTCCGTTTTGGATCGACCACCTCCTTTCCGCTACGGAGGGTTATAGCGTTGGCGTTCTCCCGCGGATTGGACTCTGTGTTTCCCGGTAGTGCCCCGAGCGCGCGCTCGGACATCATCCTTGCCAGCTGTCCAACCTGTTGTTCGAGTGTTTTTAGCGATCCGGTGATGTTCCGGATATTTGACTCGTTGGACGCAATATACTTCGAAAAATTTTCCTCCATCGGGGAGGGTTTCGGAAGAGGAGGAGGAGGAAGAAATCCGGGCGCAAAAGAAATAGGGGGACGCTGAGCATTATTCGGGTTGCTCCACGAGAAGTTGGGGTGATTCCTCTAACCCGGATTATAGTTATTACTATAAGGGTTGTTGTTGGGGTTGAAGGGAGGACGACCCGAATTTCCCATGAAGTCCACGAACTCTTCAGCCACGCAGACGTTAGGGGGAATAAAACAAGGCGGAGTGGAGGAGGCAGCAGACATCTCCGCCACCTGCTTTGTTAACCTTTCAACTTGAAGGGTCAAGAGAGCAGTGGCATCCACTTCAAAAAGACCAGCCGCCGGCTTTGGCCGTCCCCGCGGGACGTTCCATTGATAGGCGTTCATAGCCATCTCTTCGAATAAAGCCTGGGCGGCCTCGGGGGTTTTGTTGTTAAGCGTACCCCCGGCAGCCGCGTCAATCATTTGACGCGTCTGAAAATTCAGCCCATTATAAAAAATTTGAACTTGCAACCACGTTGGCAGCGCGTGGTGCGGGCAACTGCGGAGGAATTCCTTAAACTGTTCCCAAGTCTCGTATAGAGAATCAGGATCGTTCTGCACAAACGAAGAAATGTCCGCCCGCAACTTTGCAGTTTTTGCGGGCGGAAAGTACTTCGTTAGGAACCGTTCCGTCAACTCAGCCCACGTGGTGATACATCCTCGCGGGAGGGCATTCAACCACGCCTTGGCTTTGGACTTAAGGGAAAAAGGAAATAAGCACAAACGAATGGCGTCATCAGTGACGCCATTAATCTTGAAGGTGTCGCATATCTCCAAGAAATTGGACAAGTGGACATTCGGGTCCTCATCCGGCAATCCATCGAACTGCACAGCGTTTTGGACCATTTGAATGACACTTGACTTTATTTCAAAATTATTATTGGCCACCGCAGGGCGAACAATACTCGACCCAGAATCATCCAGGTTAGGTCGGGCGTAATAAGACATAGTACGCTCGGCCGCCGGGGGATGGTTAGGCGCGGCCATAACTACAACAGTGGGTTCTCCGATAGATTCCTCGGGATCTAAAGAAGGATTTCGGCGTTGAGATCGAATACGCGCAAGAGAGCGTTCGATCTCAGGGTCGAAGTCAAAATCTTCAGACTCTGAGGGTTGTCCACGGGTCATACACCCAAACAAAAATAAAACAAAATAAACTTCTTTTTTTTTGTTTTAAAATAGAGTTTTTAGTTAGTTTTTTTTTTATAGAAAATAAGTAAAATTAATAGACTCCGGAATTCGAAATAGCAACTCGAAAACAGAGTCCCCGGCAACGGCGCCAAAAACTTGATGGGCCCGCGAACAGACTCGTACTGTGGTTGGTTCGGTGAGTCGATCGCCGCGGGTTCGCTCGGGTAGGCAAGTGCACCTATCGCAAGTAGTACTCGATATTCGGGGGAATACCGAGGTCGTATTGTTCTCGGGGTCGTGTTGACTATTCTTACTCCTCCGGGAGGACTATTATTTTACTGAAAGTAAGGTGGATTTTTTTACTTAATAAAAGACGGAAAAGCAAAGGAGCAAAAAAAAATGATTTAGAAAATATTCGATGAAGGGTTAACACTCGGCATCGAATCGGATTAAGACTAAAACAATTTTTAATAATAAAAAGACTTAGTTTTCAAATTAATAATAAGGCAACTTGGCCGTGGAGGTTCCACAAATGTGATCTCACCTAGCTATAGGGATATCGCTCACCTAAACGTTAAGACTATTCGACCGAACGTTAGTCCGACGAAGGATTCCTCTTAACGCCAGCTTTACGCTAAGAACCCCGCTATTGGGTGGGGAACCCAATCCGGTAGAATTACGCTTGTCCTCTCTCGAGGGTATGCACGCAACTCTATTTACCCAGGGGTGATCGGTCCATATGCACGGCCTCTCGGCTAGCTAGCATATGAACTACGGAAATAGGGCCCACACATCGATATGTGGTCCTACGCGTCGTAAACCCGGGGTAAATCTTAAGTGCTTAAATTAAAATGAAAATAAAGAGCTTTAATTATTATAAATCATTTTAAATGTCCCAATGCTCTTCGATGCCGAGGCTAATAGCGATTAGCCACACATCGGTATGGGGACGGCTTATAATTTAGTGAGGCGCGAGTTCGAAATTAAACACTAATGATTATAAGAAGGGGACATAAAAACAAAACAATCATTTAGAAAGCTAAAAAGTTAACTAAAACGAGAACTCACGCACACTCCAAATTATAAATTAAACAGAAACTAAGTTACACATAAAAGAAAATTGCATTTTTCAAATTTGCGAGTCCCACTCAAACGAGTGGGGGCGGTAAATAAAAGCTGAAAATTGCAAGTCCTACTCAAACGAGTAGGACTGAAATGAAAGAGAGTCCTACTCAAATGAGTAGGAGAAAATAAATGCGATTACAGGGCTATAAAGTCCGGCCATTTAACTCAAGTGAGTAGGCGGAAAAATAAAGAAAGAAAAATTACAAATCCTACTCAAACGAGTAGGCGGGAAATAAAGTCCGGCCATTTAAACTCAAGTGAGTAGGCGAAAAAATAAAGAAAGAAAAATTACAAGTCCTACTCGAACGAGTAGGACTGAAAATGAAAATGGTGCGCCATTTAACTCTTAACGAGTAGGCGGAAATAAATACACACAGACACACACACTCCATAAGAAATTCAAGAAAGTAATAAAGCTAACACCTACACTCACACACTCTACATAATTTGAACAAAGCATTAAAAGAAAGCAATTAAAAGAAAGCATAAAAGATTTAACACCTACACTCACACACTCTACACAATTTGAATCAAAGCATAAAAGTTATACACCTACACTCACACACACTTCATGAAGATTAAGAAGAACAAAAGGAAATTTAGGCTCATACACTCACACACATAAATAAAAAGCAAAATGAAAGTTACCTAAACATTAAAATTTTAACTTTTTCATGCTTAGATTTTGCCAAAAACAAATAAAAAGAGGAAATTTCAATTTTAGAAGACAAAAGTTTTTCAAAACAAATTAAAAACCAAAGTTTTTGGAAAATTAAAATGCCAACATTTTCATTCTTATGACTTTATGAAAGTGATAAAAAAGGTAAAAAGAAGATGAAAAGAACAAAAAGTGGTTTTACAATCCTAAAAGAAAACTAAGTAAAAAAGGGAACAAAATCACTTTTTGAATCTCTTTTATAAATTCATGAGAATGAAATCAAAATTCTAAGCATGAAGACAAGTTAAAGACATGTAAAGTAAAGTAAATTACACTCATACACACACACACACACATTTCATAAATGAAGAACAAGGATGAAACCAAGGATAAAAAAGGGAGAAGAAGTGAGCCATCCAAATGAATTTTCATGCTATATAGAGAGAGAAAATCTAACATTTTTATTGAAATTATCAAACTATTACAAAGCTAGAAGATAAAGCAAAATAAAACATGAAATAAGAAGGGAGAAATCTCCTTACATAGCACTAGTATCCACGGATTAAGCCCACAAAAAGACACTAAATTGGCCCAAAAATCTGAACCCTTGGACCTTACAGAACTGGGCAATTTATAGGCAAAAAATTCTAAGTACACGCCCTCGGTCACGGGCGTGTAGGGGGGGCGTGACAGTACTATTCATGAAGGCGGCCGGCGATTGGACATGAAAGTTGACTTCGGGCTGAGTTCGCAGCAGTCACGCCCCAGGTCACGGGCGTGACTCTGGGCTTGTCGGGGAGGTAGAACCGGGCGCGGGTTGCGTCGAAAGTCTTTGTCAGCATCTTGTCGGGCCAGCTGGAAAGGTCACGCCCCAGGTCACGGGCGTGACGCTGGGCGTGTCAGTTGGTGTCGACACTCGACGAATGTCGAGCGGAAAGTGTCGAGTCGAAATCGTCGAGCGGAAATTGAGTCACGCCCCAGGTCACGGGCGTGACACTGGGCGTGACTGTTGGTGTCGACACTCGACGATCGTCGAGATGAATTCGTCGAGAGGAGAGGACACGGGCTTGGGTCACGCCCCGTGTCGGGTGACACGGGCGTGTCGCCAGGCGTGTCGAGCTTTTACTTCACAAATTTTCCGATTTCACGGGAAATGCGCAGTCACGGCCCGGTCACGGGCGTGACCAATGTGTCACGGGCGTGTACTTCCCAAATTTTGGCAGATTTTGGAATTTTTCTGCAAAATAAAATAAAATAAGTTAGAAGCAAATTTACAAGAATAGGAACATTTTATTGAACAAAAATAAGTAAAAACGACGAAAATAAATGAAAATGACTAAATTAATGTGCATAAAAATACGTATATTTACAGTTCATCAATGACCCTTCAGGGCGTGAAGGTGTCACCGCTAAGCGGCGGTTCTGGGCCTAAGACCACGGTGTTAAAAAGAAAAAAAAAGGGGGTGGGGGTCTTAAAAATGGTATCAGAGGAAACCTCGATAGAAAATTAACAGACCACAACCCCTGGGTCACCCCCGTGTGAGGTTAGTTTTCGGACAAACTAAGCAGCGGAAGCAGTGGTGTGCTCACAAAGGGAATCACATGTAAAGTACACCTTTTCATTAATTCCACTTGTTCATCAGCTAGAAATTGGAATTCTTTTCTATAGACTGCGACAAACTCTGCCCCCAGCAGGGAGCAACTCCGGCTGCGAAAATCCCATCTTATAATTCTCTAGTCAACGAGTTAGACTCAACCCACTAGGAGACATGACTAACCACGATAACTTATAGTATGCCCTATGTTGATGCGCGAAAATGGCACCGGGCAGCTAACACGGAGGGAGTGTTCGATCTCACAAGCTAGGAGAGGAAGAGGATGAAGGTTGCGGGGATAGAGGAGAAGAGGAATGAAGGAAGCTTCTAAGTGCTCGAGAGTGGAGCAAACGCTTGTCAAAGGGGGTTGCGGGGATAGAGGAGAGGGTGCTGAGAGCAGAGGAGAAGCTTGATCAACATAGAAGGTTGATCAAGAGAGGAGGAGGTTGATCAGGAGCTGTCGAGCAGACGGTTACTATGACGGTTGTGTTTGTAGGTTGGTGCCGAGAAGAGCTGAGCTGAGCTAGGAATAAGGGAGAGAGAAGGGGCCGCTAGCAGCGGCAACAACAGACTTCGCCTGCCGCGACTTAAAGCCCACTCTTGCAACATGCTTTCCTTTTATTAATAGCGAGAGTTACAACTTGCTAATATACCTTTACAACAAAGCAATAGAGGGTACAAGAAGGAAGCTGGCGGCTAAGGAAGAAGAATGCCAAAGGAGGCCGCGCGGACTGGAGAATGAAGCTGGCAGGCTGCACGGTTAATGGAAATGGGAGACCGCGAGGACTGGAGAACTACAGGCTGGTAGGCCATGCGACTAAAGACACAGAGACGGGTGCGGTTTGAGAAACGTAGTCCGCAGAAGGTGGGCATGTCGGCTGACTTCGGGCGTGAGCACCTTGGCGATGGTGCAGACCTCTAGAGCCCCCCCCCCCATGAGAGGCATGGGGGGCTATTTATAGGCCTGAGGAGTTAACAGCTTGCGGTGACGTTACCCCCAGTGAGACGGTAACTTGAGCGAGATGGAGACGAAGTCCGCCGAGTCCGCAACAGGCCGCGCGGATTGGGACTTGGTACTGAAGCAGGAGCTACTGTAGGCTAAATGGGAGACTTAGTGGCGGACTGCGATGCGGGTTCGCGGAGTCCTTCACTGCTAAGCTGGGACTATCCGCCTTCTGCTTGGGTGGCAGATGCTGGAGGACAAGCAGCAGATTGCAAGGCAAATCCGCTGAGTCCGCCGCTGCTGAACAGAGCGACCTGCAAGGGGGTGCGAGCAGGAGGGTGCCCACAGGGTCCGGCGAGTCCGCATGAGGGTATGCAAATTGTGACTGCATTCTGGAGGATTTTCTGAGTGGCAGACTGGAAGGAGTCCGCAACTACTGACTGAGTCCGCACGGAGGCTACAGACTGAGGAAGAAATCTGCTACTACTGGCTGAGCCTGTGAAAGGCCTGCGGACTGAGGAGGAGTTGAACCCGCTGCTGCCGAGAAGCTGGTGCTGGCTAAGGAAAGGGCGGACTGCA
This sequence comes from Platanthera guangdongensis, assembly GCA_039583875.1. Taxonomy (NCBI): domain Eukaryota; kingdom Viridiplantae; phylum Streptophyta; class Magnoliopsida; order Asparagales; family Orchidaceae; genus Platanthera; species Platanthera guangdongensis. The sequence continues at coordinate 119,130,215 of CM077150.1, read as the reverse complement.
TAGAGAGTCTGCCAAGTCCGTCAAGTCCGCGACTGCTGCAAGGCTGAGTCCACTTGCGTTGGAGATGGAGAGACTGGCTGTCGAGGCTGTTGGGGTTCACCAATGAAGGCGGACTGGAAGCCTTGATCGCACTTCCAGTCCACCCAGCTCACGAGGAACTTGGACGTTGCTGCTGGTCTTAGCGGGTAGCCGGACCTGGAATCCGCGCTCTGTAGGCGGGCTGGAGGAGTCGGCTGCCCATGTGGCTGGTGGCGAGTACTGAGCGACCTGTTGTCGGCCTGAGCGGATAGGTGGTTGAGTCCGGCAGAGAGGGTACTGTGGAGACAACCTTGCAGTTAAGCTGACATGGGGGGCGGCCTGTAGAGGCGGACTGCAGAAGCAGTTGATGCGTGTAAATCGGCAAGCGCACCGGTCGCACAAGTAATAAAGTTTTGGGAATAAATCCCCGAGTGTCGGTCTCTTGAGGAATGCAATTAGCGTAAGGCGGCAACAGTACAAAAAATATCGTTATGAGAGTTATAAATAGAACAAAGGGTAAGAAGAGTACTTGGGAGATTGTGGATGTTTGATTTACTGAACTAGTAAAAGCTATCCGGGTCGAAGGCACCACTTCGCAAGGTGGAGTGGGTGTTTCGGCCGCGATGCCGAACTTCGGTTGGGCGATTGGACGGGAAGCTAATGTATTGAAGTGCTCTTTTGTGGCGTGCAATCGGGTGAGACACGGGAATGGAGTGGATGTGCGGTGAGCGAGGCGCATTCACAGACACTACTCACAAGCATAAGAAAAATACTAACATTCCATTAGATGTAAAAAAAAACTTGATGTTCATGGATGGAAGTGTTCATTACAATGCTTAAACCATTCCATATGACAGAGGAAGGGGAAGAGGAGTAAACCAAAAGAGAGTGAAGCTCCACCACGGGTCGTGGCCGGAGTAGCGAGTTGTCAATCCGCTTCCGGGCTCAGTCCAAGGAGGCTTCCGGTACCAACGAGCTGTCACCTCGAAGGCCTTTAAGTTCTCTCTCTAGGTTATCTTCTTCACCAACTCCGGTGGAAACCTTGGAGTTGTAGTCGTCAATGGCCGAGGGCTTCGCCGGAGAGTTTGAAAAGCTTCGGAGGAGTTGGCTATGGCCTCCCGATGAAGGTGGAGGTGATGGAGCAGCTGGAGAAGTGAAATGGCGATTCCCGCGCACTCCCGATCGCAGCAAAATGACAGACGTTGACCTAAATCACGGAGCAGGGCCTTAAATATGGAGGCAGAAGAAACAGTGCGCACGATCAGTGGCCCACGACCAGTGGTCGTACGCACTGTCTGTCGATGATCGTTCGAATTTTCCAAATAGACCTACAACCTGGATAAGAAGCATCAACATAACTGCGCACGAGCAGTGGCGCACGACCAGTGGTCGTGCTCACTACGGCTAGTGCTCGTGCGATTACCTAGACAGGATTAGGAAAATGAGGGTGTAATGAGCACGATCTGTGGCACACGACCAGTGGTCGTACGCAATAAGTCCAGTGGTCGTGCGCAGTATTCCTGCATCGTCGGGGTATCCCGAGCGGTTTCGGAGCACGCACACGACCCCTGCACCAGCAGAAGAGGTAGATAGGCCACCAAAACGTGCACACCACATCCCTGAGACAGGGTTAAAGAACAACAAAAACAAAGAAGCACACAGAAAAGGGCATACAATGCACTAAATCGTGGAATAGACATGTAAGCAAATATAACAATAATGGCTCTCAAGTGTAGTGCTGAGACGATAAAACTGGCCCAGATGAGTCCAAAAATAAGTGTAAAATGTGGACTCATCACACCCCCAGACTTAACCATTTGCACGTCCCGAGCAAATCATCACTCTGTGGACTAGAAAATAGCTAGTTGGTTTAGAACTTTCAAAAAGAAGTAAGACGAGAAATCAAATACATCATGGGCATAGAAGATACAATAGAAAAACTTTTTAATTTTACGACATAGTTTAAACTATTCCACAGACGTAATTAAATATTGTAATTACTCAAAATTAGAATTCTGGAGAATATTGCGATCATGTGTAGGAAGAAAGTAGGCAGGCCACTAAGGTGAGCATTTCCAAAGCTCGGGACTCAGGATCACCTCCAAAGGAATCCACTAATGTCGGGGACCATATGCTTGCACGTTCACACTCTCTCCACGATGCGGGTTAGACTCAAGCGTGAATTAGTAGGACTTGTAGGAGAAAATGGGGCTTAGGCGATGGCTTGGTAGTCAAAGATAAACATGAAGGCTCTATGCAACCAAAGCGAGCGAATAAAACCCAAACCAATACAGCCACTTAGAAATGAATGGGGAACACACCCCCAGACTGAGCTTGAAAACCGGGCGTGTACACAGCCGACCCCGACCAAAATCAATAAAGAGGAAGGGGATAGAATTCTCAAAGCAATTTTTTTTTCAGATTTTTCTCTCTTTTGCGCTTATCGGCTTTTTATGTTTTTTTTGTTTTTTTTCTTTCTGCGCTTGCAATCCCCAAACATAGCATTCAAAACGTGAATGAATTCAGCAACCCCAAAAATAATGTCCACGTATCACAACCTCGGCTAAACAGAAAATACAAAGAAGCTCAAGCATTTGATTGCGATGGTGGGTTGAACTTCAGGCCTTGGTGAATGTGAGTGGAGCTGAATCAAATAAAGGGTAGGCACAAATTTGGCATGCATCGGTTAAGGGGTAGGAAAGGCTAAACAAGGCTCAAACTAGCCAAAATGGGGGCCTACGTCATGCTCACGCTTGACTAACCATGCACCAATGCTTCAAGAGTAGCTTAGGGCAAGTTCTTAGCCACCGAGAAAGAGGATCCTTCCTCCCGACTCGAGCAATACGAGTCTAGTGGCTGCTACACACATTCCTACAGTATCGTTCGATTACACCAGATTCAGATTTTGAGCAGTACAAACAATATTTACGTTTGCAGAAAAATATAAATCTACGAGCATAAAGAAAAATTAATTCTATCCTAATTCTTCACAAACCATGAGTACTCGATTAGGAGCACTGCATGAGTTTCGAACTACTCAATCCTGAAATCCTAAGCCAGCACCACTATTTTAAAGTTTACACAAAAACAATAAATTTGACTCGGGTGGTGCGCGTGGGTAAGAGCGCACTCGTGTGGGTGATTCAGTGTGTGCAACAGAAATTAAGAAATAAGTAAACAATAAACTGGTATGCAACAGAAAGTGAGGTGTAGTGACCACAGGCATGCTCTCCCCTCCCCCCATACTTAAAGTCTACAACTAGTAAAAATAAACATGCCAAAGATGATAAAAAGCTAGGGTAGGAAGTACTTATGCTCAAAATGGAGCATACCAGTCGTGCAATGAGATGTCCAAGTGCGGCCAAGTTGCCGCGCCTCAAATATTCCTGCACCTGCGATTGAAGTATGCACGCCAAACAAAATATGGACACATAAATATATGAATATATAAAAAGAAATCAAAACACAGCATAGGACCAAACGGTCCAACTTGGGTTGTCTCCCGAAAGCCCTTTTGTTTACCGTCCTTAAGGTGGACCAAATAACTGTATTAGCAGTTACAAGACAAAGTTTGTTGCAGTCTAAAAGAAAAAATAAATAAATAGAAAAGCCCAAATATGTTCAAGAGGTACAAAATGTGGTGAAAAAGATGTGCAGGGGAGCTGCAGAGTGGAGGGGTGGTGCTCAGTTGTCGGTGCTGCCATTGTCGATCAAGGAGTGTCGCTATTGCTTTGCTTGGGGTCGGCGAGCTGCAGGCTTTGAGATTCGCCGGTGGTTGCGCCGCCATCATATAATTTTAACCGGTGCCCATTGACTTTGAAATTGTCTCCGCTTTTCCCGACTATCTCGATGGCGCCAAAAGGGGAGACTCCAATCACTGTAAAAGGGCCACTCCACCGCGATTTGAGCTTGCCGGGAAATAAGCGGAGGCGGGAATTGTACAACAGGACTTGGTATCCTGGTTGGAAGTCTTTTGGGATGATGTGACGGTCATGCCATTTTTTTGTTCTTTCTTTGTATATCCGCGCATTTTCGTATGCGAAATGTCGGAGCTCCTCTAATTCGTTCAGTTGAGTGCGGAGCTTATCTGCTGCGGCTTCGATGTCCATGTTTAATAATTTGGTTGCCCATAGCGCTTTGTGTTCCAGCTCGACTGGTAAGTGGCAAGCTTTTCCGTAGACGAGTTGAAAAGGAGTCATACCGATAGGGGTTTTGAAGGCGGTTCTGTACGCCCATAAGGCGTCGTCAACCTTCTTGGCCCACTCTTTTCTATTGGAATGGATGGATTTTTCGATGAATCTTTTGAGCTCGCGGTTGGAGACCTCGACTTGCCCACAAGTTTGGGGATGGTAGGCAAGAGAGATTTTGTGGTGGAATCCAAATTTCTTCATGAGTTGCAAGAACGACTTGTTGTAAAAATGGCTCCCGCCATCGCTGATGATGGTGCGCGGGGCGCCGAATCGAGAGAAAATGTTCTTGTGTATGAAATTCAAAATGGTGCGGGCATCATTTGCGGCGACAGCTTCGACTTCGACTAATTTGGAAACATAGTCTACTGCGATAATAATATAGAGTTTTCCATGCGACATTGGGAAGGCTCCCATGAAGTCGATTCCTCAAACGTCGAATGGTTCGCAGACGAGCATATTGTTGAGAGGAATTTCATCCCTCTTGGAGATATTTCCTATCCTTTGGCATTCATTGCATTTGCAACGTAAGCATGTGTGTCTCTAAAAAGGGTTGGCCAAAATAGGCCACATTGCAGTATCTTGCGTGCTGTTCGGGTGGCGCCGAAATGACCGCTGGCCTCCCGATCGTGGCAGTGTGTTAAGACAGATTGAAATTCGGTCTCGGGTACGCAACGCCTGATGATGCTGTCGTTGCAAGTACGGAATAGTAACGGGTCTTCCCAGAAATAATATTTGGCGTCGGACAGTAGTTTTCGCTTTTGCTGCGATGACAGGTGAGGGGAGACAAATATGCAAGCGAGGTAGTTGGCCATATCTGCGTACCATGGGATTGTCGGAGTGAGCGAACAGATGGCGAATAATTTTCGTCCGAGAAGCAGTCGGCAATCTCGTTGCGGTTGCAGATGGGTACAACTCCTTCGGTGTCGCTCTCCAATCTTGATAGGTGATCGGCGATGAAGTTTTCGACCCCTTTCTTATCTCGGATCTCGATGTCATATTCCTGTAGTAGAAGAATCCAACGGATTAGTCGGGGCTTGGCGTCCTTTTTTTGAATAAATACCTTAGTGCGGCATGGTCAGTGTACACAATGACCTTAGATAACACTAGGTACGAATGGAATTTTTCAAAAGCGAAGATTACTGCCAATAGCTCCTTTTCTGTAGTGGTATAATTCAGTTGAGCATCGTTGAGAGTCCGGCTGGCGTAGGAGATAGTATGAAAGATTTTGTTTTTCCTTTGACCGAGCACTGCTCCGACTGCAACTTCGCTAGCGTCGCACATGACTTCGAAAGGCAAAGTCCTATCTGGTGCCACCAAGATTGGAGCGGAGATGAGTCGATCTTTGAGAGTCTCTAAGGCCTGCATACATTTTTTTTCGAAGTCAAACGGGATGTCATTAGCCAGCAAATTTGTGAGGGGCTTGGATATGGATGAGAAATCACTGATGATTCTTCTGTAGAAACCGGCATGTCCCAAGAAGCTGCGGATCCCCTTGGTGGAAGATGGAGGAGGAAGATTTTTGATGATACTGACTTTTGCTTGGTCGACTTCGAGCCCCCTGTGAGAGACTTTGTGGCCTAAGACAATGCCCTCGCGAACCATGAAATGTCATTTTTCCCAATTCAAGACACAGTTTGTATCCTCACAACGCTTCAGAGCTTTGTCTAGATTCGCGAAGCAGGAATCAAAGTTGTTACCGAAAAGGGAAAAATCGTCCATGAAGACTTCGAGAAAGTCTCCAATCATGTCACTGAAGATGGCAATCACGCATCGCTGGAAGGTTGCTGGGCCGTTGTACAATCCAAATGGCATTCTCCTGAACGCGAAGGTGCCGGAAGGGCATGTAAACGTCATTTTGTCTTGGTCATCGGGGTCAACTGTGATTTGATTGTATCCTGAATACCCGTCAAGGAAACAATAGTATTCATGACCGGCTAATTTTTCCAGCATTTGGTCGATGAAGGGTGGCGTGAAATGATCATTGCGGGTGGCCTCATTCAGTTTCCGGTAGTCTATGCAGACGCTCCACCCGGTGACCACGCGGGTGGGTAATAATTCATTCTTTTTGTTGGCCACCACAGTAATCCCGCCCTTTTTGGGCACCACTTGCACTGGGCTAACCCATTTGTTGTCGCTGATGGGGTAAATGATACCCGCATCAAGAAATTTTATTACTTCTTCCTGTACCACTTCATGCATCTTGGGGTTTAGTCTCCTTTGAGGTTGTGCCAACGGCTTGTATTGATCTTCAAGAAGAATCTTGTGCATGCAAAACGCCGGGCTGATCCCTTTTATGTCGGCTAATGAACGTCCAAAAACATTTTTGTATTTCTTTAAGACATCGACCAAGGCGAGTTCGTTGTCGACGGATAGGAATGTAGAGATAATGACTGGGCACGCTGTGCCTTCCTCTAGGAAAGCGTATTTCAGGGATTCGGGTAGTGGATTCAGTGTTGTGGCAGTGGTTGTGACAGTAGATGTGATGAAAGGTTCTTTGGTTGGATGCGGGGTTCTCGGGACATTAGTGTGGGTGGTTGTGTCGGATGCATCCTCCTCTTCCCACACTGGCTCGTCTGGGTCAAGAATCATTTCGCTGTACATGTCTGGTTCGTCGATCAAATCTGCTTCGTCGCAATTAGTGATTCTGAGATGTTGGGAAGGTTCGTGGACGTTGAAAGAAATCGTTTCTTCCCACAGGCTTAGGGTGAGCTCTCCTTGGTCAACGTTGATAATGACATGGTCCGTGGCAAGGAAGGGCCGTCCTAGTATTATAGGCACTTTGTTATCGGCCATCATGTCGAGAATGATGAAATCTGCTGGGATGGCGAGGTTGTTGACCAAGATAGTAAGATCTTCAACTATTCCGGCCGGTTGTTTTACCGATCTGTCAACTAATTGCAACCTCAGGTGGGTGGGTTGTAGAATCCCAACTCCTAGCTCGTGGAAGACGGAGAGCGGCATTAGATTTATTGAAGCTCCCAAATCACATAATGCGCGTCCGAATCGGTGGAGGCCAATTCTGCAGGGGATGGTAAAACTGCCCGGATCTTTTCGTTTGGTTGGGGAATAGTTGGCGAGGAGAGTTGAGCATTCTTCGGTGAGATTGATCGTTTTGAATCCTTCTAAAGATTTACGTCGTGAGATGAGGTTCTTTAGGAACTTGGAATATCCTGGGATCTGAGTGATAGCTTCTATCAGAGGTATACTTATTTGGACTCCTTTCATGATCTCAAGGAATTTATGAAATTGTTTTTCAGCCTTTTTGTTTTGCAGTCGATGGGGAAATGGCGGCTTCACGGCGTTCTTCACAGGTTGTAGTACTACCATGGGTTCTTGTGCGGTAGGTGAGGACGGAGGTTCCTTTATCAAATTGACGATGGGCTCGCAGAGTGATTGTGCGGGAGGTTCAGGAGGCGAGGCCCTCCCTAGGCTTTTTCCGCTTCTCAATCTCATAGTATGTACCGTTTCCTATTTCTGATTGACTGAAAATAATAACGTTTCCGTGAGAATCCCTATGGCGGTTTGTAGGCGCTGAATGGTGGTGGCTTGGTCCTTGAACATCTCCATCATTTTGCACGCGTAAGCAAAAAATTGCTTTGTCTTTGACGAGAGATTGTGGTCGGTGGCTTCATCAAAGACTACTGAATTTATCTCTATCGGAAGGTCGGGAGAAGGCGCAGAGTTCCAATGCCTACTAGTTTGGGCAATGTTGTCTATAACTTCCCAGGCATCCTCACTAGAGTTGTTAAACAGAGTTCCACCGGCTGTGACGTCAAGTAATGGATGGAATCTGTCTGCGATGCCGAAGTAGAAAGTTTAGATTAGGAGGATGTCTGACATTTCCACTCTGCGGCATTCCCTTCGCAGTGACTGGAAACGCTCCCATGTATCGAACAAGGTCTCTTCATTTCTTTGGGTGAAGGTGATGAGCTCCTTGTAATTGTCTATTGCTAGCATCGGTTGTCAGAATTTGGCCAAAAATTTTCCATCGAGTTGTTTCCAGGATGAGGATATTGCCTTCCGGATATCTTGATACCATCGCTTTGCTTCATCTTTCAGGGAGAAGGAGAAGAGTCGGATCCTCTGCTGCTCGTTGTTGGCAGCATTTGGCGTACAAGTGTTGTAAATTTCTAAGAACCGCTGCACGTGGCATAGTGCATCTATTTTTCCGTCTCCGCTGAATTGATAGTTTTCGATGATGTATTCCATGAGGTCAGGCGAGATCTCGAAACTGTTATTTCCCGTTTCTGCTCGGTATGTGAGGTTGATAAGGCTTTCTTTCTAAGTCTGCTGCTGAATTGTAGTCACTGAGAGTGGCTTGAATGAAAAGGGGTAGTAGGCTACTAGATCTCCAGTACCTCGACCCTGCATTCACTGTGGCAAACACTACACACTAGAAGGAAACAACAGCAAAAAAAAACAACACTAACTCTTATAACAATATTGGAAGTCATCCTGAGTCGCTTTACAGTTGCATTCCCGGGCAACGGTGCCAAAAACTTGATGCATGTAAATAGGCAAGCAATAAAGTTTTGGGAATAAATCCCCGAGTGTCGGTCTCTTGAGTAATGCAATTAGCGTAAAGCGGCAACAGTACAGAAAATATCGTTATGAGAGTTATAAATAGAAAAAAGAGTAAGAAGAGGACTTGGGAGATTGTGGATGTTTGATTTACTGAACAAGTAAAAGCTATGTGGGTCGAAGGCACCGCTTCGCAAGGTGGAGTGGGTGTTTTGGCCGCGATGCCGAACTTCGGTTGGGCCTGTGGACGGGAAGCTAATGGATTGAAGTGCTCTTGTGTGGCGTGCAATCGGGTTAGACACGAGAATGGAGTGGATGTGGGGTGAGCGAGGCGCATTCACAGAAACTACTCACAAGCATAAGAAAAATACTAACATTCCATTTGATGTAAAATAAACTTGATGTTCATGGATGGAAGTGTTCATTACAATGCTTAAACCATTCCATATGACAGAGGAAGGGGAAGAGGAGTAAACCAAAAGAGAGTGAAGCTCCACTGCAGGTCATGGCCGTAGTAGCGAGTTGTCAATCCTCTTCCGGGCTCAGTCCAAGGAGGCTTCCGGTACCAACGAGCTGTCACCTCGAAGGCCTTTAAGTCCGTTCTCTAGGTTATCTTCTTCACCAACTCCGGTGGAAAGCTTGGAGTTATAGTTGTCAATGGCCGAGGGCTTCGCCGGAGAGTTTGAAAAGCTTCAGAGGAGTTGGTTATGGCCTCCCGACGAAGGTTGAGGTGATGGAGCAGCTGGAGAAGTGAAATGGCGATTCCCGCGCACTCCCGATCACAGCAAAATGACAGGCGTTGACCTGAATCGCAGAGCAGGGCCTTAAATACGGAGGCAACAGAAGCAGTTCGCACGATCAGTGGCGCATGAGCAGTGGTCGTGCGCACTGTCGGTCGATGATCGTGCGACTTTTCCAAATAGACCTGCAACCTGGATAAGAAGCATCAACATAACTGCGCACGAGCAGTGGCGCACGACCAATGGTCATGCGCACTACGGCCAGTGCTCGTGCGATTACCTAGACAGGATTACGAAAATGAGGGTGTAATGTGCACGATCCGTGGCGCACGACCAGTGGTCGTGCGCAATAAGTCCAGTGGTCATGCGCAGTATTCCTGCATCGTCGGGGTCTCCCAAGCGGTTCTGGAGCACGCACACGACCCTTGCACCAGCAGAAGAGGTAGATAGGCCACCAAAACGTGCACACCACATCCCCGAGACAGGGTTAAAGAACAACAAAAACAAAGAAGAACAAGAAGTACACAGAAATGGGCCTACAGTGCACTAAATCATGGAATAGACACGTAAGCAAATATAAGCAATAATGGCTCTCAAGTGTAGTGCTAAGACGATAAAACTGGCCCAGATGAGTCCAAAAATAAGTGTAAAATGTGGACTCATCAGCATTCCGCGGACCCTATCGACCAAGGTAAGGCGCGCGGCCTAGTAGGTCAGACCGCTGAGACCGCGCAAGCCGCGCGGCCTGAGCGGACAAAGAATTCTATCCGCCCTCCCTAGGGCATCACGACCTCCAGGAGGAACCCGGGGCAAGCCGCGATGAGCAAGCTGACTGCCTTGGGAAGGATCGCCGATTTCGGGATTAACATAATCCCCGCATATTTTTAAGTTTCGAATAGAACTTCGAAAAAGTTGGAGACCCACGAAAATCGTGATCCACCCCAAAGGAAAGAGAAGGGGCAAGGAGAGATAGAACCTGAAGCCTCTCCTTAGGAGTTTGGTGCTGCCTGTCTATTTTCCTGCAAGAGGAAAGTTAGGGTAGGCATGTATGGGTGGTACATCGAGTGTGTACCTGTGTTTGCTTTTGCAAAATGAAGAAGATGTGTCTTCCACTAAGTTCTGCAAAATGAAAGTGAGAGGAAAACATAAATGTATAATAACTTGCAAGTACCTGATGGAGGCTTGCAAGCATCGGTTATCCTCTGCAAAAAGGAAGGATGAAGAGTATACAAGAAGGAAAAATGAGCTGCAAGTACCTATAAGGAACTTGCAAGTCTTTGCTGGTTTTTGCAAAAGAAGAGTTAAAGGTATGCAAAGTATATAAAAGTAACTTTCAAGTACCTGTGAAGAAACTTGCAAGGGTCTGCTGATCTCTGCAAGAAGAGAGTTAGAACCAGGTATTGTATATAAATAGTAAGCTGCAATTACCTGAATGAGACTTGCTGGTGTCTGCTAATCTCTAAAAGGAAAGAGTTAGGAGCAGACATGTAAATGAAAGAATCTTACAAGTACCAGGGAGAGGGTTTGCAAGTGTTTGCTCCTCTCTGCAAGAAAAGAGTTAGAAGCAGGCAAAACATGAAAATAGCCTGCAAGTACCTGTGAAGAAGGCTTGCAAGTGTCTGCTAGTCTCTACAAGAAAAGAGTTAGGAGCAGACATGTAAATGAAAGAAGCTTGCAAGTACCTGGGAGAGTGATTGCAAGTGTCTGCTAGTATCTGCAAGAAAAGAGTTAAGAGCAGACATATTTATATGAAAAGAGCTTGCAAGTACCTGAGAGAAGGCTTGCAAGTGTTAACTGTTGATGAGATAAGGCCGATGTTGGGTACAGTGGAAAATGTGTACCAGATTTGAAGAAGCCTCACCCTACTGAATAATATACATCAAGGTGTATTTGATGTGTTTTGAATTTATTTGTGCAGGTTAAGTGATTGCAGGAAATGCAGAAAAGTTTCTAAGTCCATGTGTCGACACCTAGACAAGCAGTGTCGACACTTATAAAGGCTTGTGTCGATACTGAAGAAAGCTGTGTCGACACTTGAAGTAGATTGTGTCGACACCAGGAAAGGGAGAGTCGACACCAGAAGAAATGTGTCGACACATACAGACAGTGTCGACACACTGTGAAGAATTGTCAACATAAATTGTGTCGACACTTAGAGGCAGTGTCGACGCCCGGAGAAGCTTAGTCGACATCAAATATGTCGACACCAGGAGGCTGTGTCGACACTTAGCAAGCTTCAACAAAGTTAAAGTAAAAGAAGTTCTAGTGTCGACACAACGGAGATGTGTCGACACTCCGCAAGTTTCAACACAAGAAGGCATGTGTCGACACAAAGGAGATGTGTCGACACACAGCAGAATTCAACTAAGTGTTAAAGAAGAAGTATTTGTGTCGACACACAGAATCAGTGTCGACACATTCAACAGAAGGCTTGTGTCGACACACAGAATTAGTGTCGACACATTCTGAAAAAGCAGTGTCAAGATGGTGTTACAACAACAGAAGTAGTTGTGTCGACACCACCAAGGCTAGTGTTGACACTTAGTCCACTTGTGTCGACACTTGGTCTATTTGTGTCGACACATAATGAAGATCAGTCTCGACACTTTCAGACATAGACAGTGATTTCAAGAAGTGACTGGATGACTTGACAGCTGCCATTCCAACAGGTCTACCTCAATTGTCAAAGATGTCAGAAGGTTGTTAGAAACCGAATCAGCCGGTTACCATGGAGGAAGACTATATAAAGGCTTTCTCCTTCAACAGAATATGATGAAGATAAGAACAATCACAACCAACTAACAACAACTAAGATAGAAGTAATTATACAGAAGAAGTTGGAGAGAGAGAGAGCTCCATCTAAGAAAAGCAGCTTCTGAACCAGGCTGCAAAGAAAGTTTCAGATTGATATCTGGATCTTAAGTTAGAAGCTGATTGAAGATCAACTTCACAGAAGATTTAACCCTACTGAGTTCAGATTCAAGAAGTTTTGAGGAAAGCTAAGGGAGGTTAATCTCTGCCAAGTTCTTTCAAGAACTCATCAAGAAGCCATCTATCCCCTCTCTCTCTTTCAGGGTAGTGGTCATAAACTTTGTTTAATCAATTTTCTGTAGGATCTATTATAGATCTGAGCTGTAAGCCTATATTATAAAGACTGAGTGTAGGAGATTTAGATCTCTGAGTGTAGGTCTTGTTGAAGACTGAGTGGTATGGCTTTGTGCCTGAGTTGTATGAGACTGTATTCTCTGAGTGTAGGCCATGGTGAAGGCTGAGGTAGGGCTGTTTGCCTGAGTTGTAGGAGTGGGGACACTCTGAGTTGTAGGAACCTAATTTAGATTCTGAGCTGCTGTAAGATCTGAGGATCAGAGGTGAAGTGCAGAAGTTAAGCCGAATCTAGTACACTGCTAGATAGGCGAAGGGGGAAAGTGGATGTACCCAGTACTTGGGGAACCACTATAAAAATCTGTGTGCACTCTGTGTTTTATTGTTTCTGTGATTGCTGAGCTAGTTATGCTGAATAGTTGTAGAATATTACAAATACAGGTTTAATTATACAGAGTTTCTGCCTTAAAATTAAAAAAGGAAAAGTACACCTATTCACCCCCCCCCCTCTAGGTGGTTAGGCACAATTTCTTTCAAGTGGTATCAGAGCCAGGTTGCTCAAAGAAGGACTTAACAGTCAGAGTGAGATCCTTAAGGAAGATTTAAGTATCAAGAAAGAATCAAGAAAATGGGTTCAGGTGAAAATCACAAGGTGCTGGGGTCAATGAAATTGTCAATATGTAGAAAAGAGATATTTGGCAAATGGAAAGAGAGGGTCAGACTCTTTATGGAAGCTTCTGACCCAAGGATATATATTACAGTTAAAGAAGGCCCATATGTGCCAATGAAGATATCCATTCTGGATGCAAATCAGAAAACTCCCAAGGATATTTCTGAAATGACTAAAGATGAAATCATCCTGGCCACTATGGACAAGAGAGCCAAGAATATAATTGTTAGTGCCATTGATGATTCAACATTTCAGAACTTAATTCATTGTAAAACCTCAAAAGAAATGTGGGACACATTAATAGTCTATATGGAGGGATCAGAGGGAGTAAGACAAGATAGGAAGTCAATGTTAAATCAGGAATATGAAAGCTTCAAACAAGGAAAGTCTGATAGCATTACAGAATGTTACAAGGAGTTCTATAAGATAGTTAATGAGTTGATGTCCTATGAAAGAGTCTTCAACAACTATGAGCTTAATGACAAGTTCTTAAGATCCCTGACTAAGGACTGGGACACCAAGGTTTGTGCCATTAGGGAAGTGGCCAAACTTGCTGATATACCTCCTCCAACTTTATTTGGAAAACTACCATCCTATGAGATGCAGTTAATGGGTAGAAAGGAGGAAGAGAAAAATACTAGAGTGGAGCACAAGGAAAAATCTGTGGCCTTCAAGACTGAATTCACAAAGAAGTATAGAAGCAAGTCTCCATCTCCACCTAAAATAATTGTTGAGGCTGTCACAAATAATTCAGATAGCAAAAGTTCGGATAGCAGTGAAAGTGATGAAGACTTTGTTGCTTTTACTAGGCATTTTCAAAGATTTCTAAAGAAGACGTAGTGGAGGTCTAAGCCTTCCCCTTCTCAGCCAAAAGATGACTACTATCAGAAGAGAAAGTCATCTAGGAAAGACAGAAGCAGGACCAAGCCAAGCAAAGCAACATTTTCAAAGATTGTGTACTATTGCTGCAATAGACAGGGACATGCAGTGGCTGACTGTCCTGAAAAGAGGAAGGAGTCAGCTGACAAAAATAAGACTCATGTTAAGAGCAAAAAGGAAAAGTCCTTTGTTGCTAAGAAAGACAAGAGTCTGACAAAGTAGTCATCTTCACAAACAGAATCAGAAGTTGAAGCCTACATTGGATTATTTGCTGAAGAGGAAGAAGATGAGTTCATGCAGCTAATGAACTCAATTTATGAGCATGAATACCATCAGTGTAAGGGACTAGTGGCTATATCTGAAGGAGACAAGATCCAGGATCAGCCTGGACCAAGTAAGGTATAAAGTTGTTCTTCTAGTTCAATTTATAGTACTGAGTCAGAGTCAGATACATCTGCATCAAGTGATGTGGGTGGGTTTGAATCTGAAGGAGATGTTCATCAGTTAATTGATGAATATAGGGTCTTGTTGCAGGCCTTGAAGAAAAGCAAAACCTTGGCCAAAACTCAGACAAAGGAGATTGCTAGTCTTAAGTTGGCTGTAGTAGATTCAGAGAAGTTGTTAGATCAAAAACTGAATGAGATTGCTAGATTGAAAAATATAAATATTATTCAAATGTGCACAATCACATTCAAGAATGATCAGATTAGAAATCTGGAGGTTATACTACAGAAAGAGAAAGATATTGTGGCTAGCTTTTCTAAACCTAAATCTGTTTTACACTTGATAGATGAGTTTGTACCTCAAAAGGGTAAGGCTGGATTAGGGTTTAAAAAACCTGCCTGGACTACTAGGTTCAAATCTAAAGGCAAAGCCCCAGCACAGAATAAGAAGCCTGCTGTAGATAATTCAGCTAGGGTAGTACCCAAACAAAGGTACAACAAGTTTGAGTGCTGGTGTTGTGGCAAGGTAGGCCACTTTGCCATAGATTGCTGGCACAATTCTAGTGTCAAGGAGAATAACAGTCAGCCTGTGAGAAAACCTACAGGCAGATTTGTTAGATTTCAAGCTAATCTGAACCAAGGACCCAAAACTCATTTGGGTTCTAAGGTTAACTTGTCTTTATAGCAGGTGAGTCCAAGATGCCATGCCCCAATATGGTACTTGGACAGTGGATGTTCCAGGCACATGACTGGAACAAGGGAGTTGCTGAAGGACTACAAACCTATCAAGGATGGCCCTAAAGTCACCTTTGGTGGTTCAAAAAAAGGAATCATCAAAGGCTTTGGTAACATTTCTAGTAACCAGATTACTATCACTCAAGTGGCCTATGTGAAGGGTTTGAAACATAACATCATTAACATAAGTCAGCTGAGTGATTTAGGATATGACATCTCATTTGTCAAGAGTGGTTTTCATATTAAAAGGTCGAATGATCAAAAGATCATTTTGACAGGATATAGGAAGAGAAATGTTTATTGTCTTGACTTTATGTGTGAGAATAATGTTTCTCCTATCTGTCTTGTAGCTGATGAGAGAGTCTCTCATTGTGTCAAATGACATAAGAGGCTAGCCCATCTTAATTACAAGACTATTGGACAACTCTTTAGCAAAGAGTTAGTGAGGAATGGTCATCAAGTTAAGTATATTAAGGATGGGATATGCTCAGCTTGTCAAAAAGGCAAGCAGACCAAATCCACCTTTCATAGCCTTAAAAATAAGGATTCAGTGAGGTGTCTCTACCTCTTGCATATGGATCTATTTGGTCCTATGCCAATTCACAGTCTAGGTACGAAGGTCTATATATTTGTGGTAGTAGATGACTATTCTAGATATTCCTGGGTGTTCTTCCTAAGACAAAAATCTGAAACCCCAAGTATCTTATGTAGTTTGTTAAACAAATTTAGAATGAGTTGAACAGTACAGTGGTCAAAATCAGAAGTGACTATGGTACTGAATTTCATTCTGAAAGTATGACAAAACTGTGTGAAGAATTTTGGATTTTTTAGGATTTTTCCTCTCCAAGAACACCACAGCAAAATGGTATTGCTGAAAGGAAGAATAGAACATTGATAGAGGCTGGTAGAACCCTATTGAGTGACACTTCTCTCCCAGAATA
This sequence comes from Platanthera guangdongensis, assembly GCA_039583875.1. Taxonomy (NCBI): domain Eukaryota; kingdom Viridiplantae; phylum Streptophyta; class Magnoliopsida; order Asparagales; family Orchidaceae; genus Platanthera; species Platanthera guangdongensis. Next base: position 119,113,976 of record CM077150.1, on the reverse strand, counting down.
TTTCTGGTCTGAGGAAGTAAATACTACATGCCATGTAATCAATAGGGCTACTATCAGCAAGTGCCACAAAAAGACTCCCTATGAGATTGTGAAGGGCAGAAAACCAAATTTATCCTATTTCAGGATCTTTGGTTGCAAGTGTTATATACTTAACAATGGCAAGTCTTATCTAACCAAGTTTGCTTCCAAATCCCAAGAGGGGATCTTTGTTGGGTACAACAACAATAGTAAGGCTTATAGGATCTACAACTTGATTACTCAAGTTGTAGAAGAGTCTATACATCTAGTCTTTGATGAAGCAAGACTGATTAACAGTGAGTTGCCAAGTAGTGTATGCAGCTCTACAGGTATAGATGAGAAGATGGATAAGCTTACCATTACAGAAGGTTCTACTGTAACTCAGCAAGTGGAAAATGGTGGCTGTTGTCCAGGGGGAGTACAAGACTCTCTAGATGCTGAAGAAGACCAAGAGGTACAGCTTGATGAAGAGGCTGGAGGTGTACAACATGAAGATAGACTACCTCCAGATAATAGATACTTAAAGGATCATCCAGCTAACCAGATATTTGGTGATCCAAGACAAGGAGTGCAAACTAGAAGCAGGAATCTGAGTACAGTTCTTTAATCCAGTTTCCTATCACAATTGAAACCAAAGAAATTTGAAAAAGCAGTTTTAGACCCTCACTGGATTGATGCCATATAAGTGGAGCTGAATCAGTTCAGGAGGTGCAAGGTCTGGAACCTTGTTCCTAAACCCAAAGACCACAATATCATTGGAACAAAGTGGATCTTTAGGAACAAATTGGATGAGAATGGAATCATCATAAAGAATAAAGCTAGAATTGTTGCAAAGGGATATAAGCAGGAAGAAGGTATTGATTTTGATCAAACCTTTGCACCAGTAGCAAGACTGGAGGCTATCAGAATGTTCCTTGCTTATGCAACATATCAAGGGTTCAAGGTATTTCAAATGGATGTAAAGTCAGCTTTCCTAAATAGAGATCTAAAGGAAGAAGCCTATGTAGAGCAGCCCTCAGGTTTTGTTGATCCTCTCAAACCTGATTATGTTTATAGACTTACGAAGGCATTGTATGGGTTGAAACAAGCCCCAAGGGCTTGTTATGAAACTCTGTCTAGTTTCCTCATTGAGAACAAATTCTCAAGGGGGAAAATAGACAAGACTCTATACCTTAGGGAATCTAAAGGCAAGATTATTCTAGTCCAAATATATATAGATGACATAATATTTGGGTCTACAGAAAGTAATCTATGCAGAAAGTTTGCAAAACTTATGCAAGGAAAATTTGAAATGAGCAGTATGGGGGAACTTAAGTTATTCTTGCGTCTCCAAGTAAGACAGACTGAAGATGGCCTGTCCATATGCCAGTCTAAGTTCACCCTAAAGTTGATAAAGAAGTATGGTATGGAATCATCCACTATCATGAAAACTCCTATGGGGTCAAACATGTCTCTAAGCAAAGATGATGCAGGGAAACCTGTAGATGAAACTTTGTATAGAGGGATAGTTGGCTCAATACTGTATTTGACTGCTAGTAGACCAGATATCATATATGCTACATGTGTCTGTGCTAGGTATCAAGCATGCCCTAAAGAATCTCATCTGACTTAAGTCAAAAGAATTTTGAGATATCTTAAGGGCACACCTTATCTATGCCTTTGGTACCCTAGGAATGGAGATTTTGTACTGACAGGTTATTCAGATGCAGATTTTGCAGGATGAAAGGAAGATAGGAAGTGTACTACAGGAACCTGTCAATTTCTAGGTGGAAGGCTGGTGTCATGGAGCAGTAAGAAGCAGAGCAGTGTGACAATCTACACAGCTGAGTTAGAATATGTTGCGGCAGGAAGCTGTTGTGCACAACTTTTATGGATTCAACATCAGCTAGTAGACTATGGTATTCATGTAAGTAGAACACCTTTACTTTGTGATTCTACAAATGCAATTTCTATAACCAATAATCCTGTCTCACATAGTAGGACTAAGCATAAAAAAATTAGATACCATTTTCTTATAGAATATGTAGAAAAAGAAGAAATTTCCTTAGAATATGTTAAAACAGATAATCAGATAGCTGATATGTTTACTAAGCCTCTTGATGAAATTAAATTCAATTAGTTTAAAATTGAATTTGGAATGTTGAACTTAGAATAGTTTGATAAAAATTGGCTAAGTAAAATGGTGTCGACACAAGGAGTTGTCTGTGTCGACACATAGAAGTGGTGTCGACATTTCAGAGAAATGGTGTCGACACATTTAGAAAGTCTGTGTCGACACTTCAGAGAAATAGTGTCGACACATCCAGAGTAGGTGTCGACACATCCAGGGTGGTGTCGACACTTAGGTTTAACACTGTTTTGTCGAGTGAAGTATCGACTAATCGTCCAATACAGATGTATAAGTGTCGACATATCATAATTGGTGTCGACACATAGTAGTCAACATCGATATCAAGACATTAGACGTAAGTGTCGACACTTTTCAATAGTGTCGACACATTTAGCATATTTTGACGTGCCTTTTCACCTTCGATTTTAGAAAGGTATAAATAGGTCTTCACCATTATTTATCGACACGCTTTCAATAGTTTCGAGACCAAAACTTTGTCTCGACATATCTCTCATCTAAATTTAAGATTTCTCTAAACCCTAATGGCGCCCAAGCAAGAAGAGAATATCAATGAACGTTATGAGCTAGTGCGACATACCTTTGATGGTGCGGAACCAGAAATTCAAGGTATTGTAACCCTAGTTGCAGAGAATGGATTGGAGTATCTAGTGTCTGAGCCAACCAAGATCTTGAAGAAGGAGGTACTTGAATTCTTTATTGCAGCTACCCTTGATGAAACTGGACTCAAGATTAAGTCCACAGTCCATGGGGCAAAAGTAAAAATCACCCAAAAAAGTCTAAGAAAAGTTCTACATCTACCTAGAACTAAAGAATAGGAAGATGTACCTGCATCAAAGACAAGGGAGGCACTGCAATGGTGTGGACTAGATTCAAACATAAAGATTGGATCAGTTTTTAACAGGAAAGGGATGAACATGCAAGAAAAGTTTTTATCTGAAGTGGTAGGAAAGGTAATTTTAAGCAAGCCAGGTGGGCATGATAGAATATCAGCTCACATGTTCAGTTTAATGACAAGGATCATTTTCAAACTCAAAACTGATTGGTCAGTAGTAATGTTTGAGAAGATTAAGGAAAGTCTGAAGAAGCCCAATCTGGGTAGGATTATGAGTTTGTACTTAGCTGGAATAATTCCAGAAGTGATGAACCAAGCTGCAGGTTCTAAGATAAATCACATGAGGAAAATGGATGTTAGGATTATCTCAAGGTGGGATAGGGTGTTAACAAAGGACATGACTACTCCAGAGAAGGTAACACCTCCACAGAAGAAGAAGAAGAAATCCATAATGGCTCCTGAATCATCCAGTAGCTAAGAGGAGCAAGTAGTTTTCAATTCTAATGAGGAAGAAGGTGATAATACTGGAAGGTCACCAGTAAGGAATGAAGATGCATAGAGAAGGGGGGAGCAACCATCTGCTAGCCCTATTCACCTGGATCCACTCTAGGGGGAGCCTCAACATGTGGAAGAGCCAACTCACCTAGACATTGAAATGACAACTCAAACAATTCTTGAGGTAATACATGAAGTTAATCAATCAATTTTCCATATAGAAGATGAAGTATTAACTCAGTCTTTAATTGATGTTGATCGGCAAACTCAGTTACATAGTCAACCACAAGATGTTGTCATAGATGATACATTAGTTGCTGATAATGCTCTTGAGATAAGAAATTCTTCAGTCCCTTCTCAACAGGAGTATACCCTAGAAGAGCTATTCCCTGATTTGCTACAAACTGATTTTGAGGCAGGGAAAGCAGTTTTCGAGGGGTAGAAGGTTGATCTTGAGGGGGAGCATGTTAGTTCTCAGGAGGAGACTGCAAGAAATAAAGAGGAGCAAATTAGAAATGAGAATGAGGAGCAAAGGACACAGGGGGAGCTACCAAGGACTAAGAAGGAATTACCTCCTAGTCCTAAGGAAAGGGTAGACATTGCCAGTACTTCTACTTCTGAGGATGAAGAAGTTGCTCAAGCCAAGAAAAGGAAGCTCATGGTCTTCAAAAGAAGGAGCCAGAGCTATAAGAAGGCACTGCAAACAGTTGCTCCACAACCTGCCCCAACAGCTGATTACAGTACTTTGTTGGTGGCGTTGCAGATCAAAATGGATGAGCAAAGGAAGGCTTTAGAAAAATATATGGATGAAGGACATAAATCACTTCAATTTGATCTGGCTCAAGAGATAAAATCTATAAGATTTGAAGTGAATCAAAATAAGAAGGAAATGACTGACTGTTTTTCATAAAGGAGGTCATGTAGTGGTATATCTGGCCACTCATCAAGAGAAGATAAAGTCACAGGTTGATGATATGACAGTCAAACAAGGATATGTCCTGGAAAATCAGATTCGGATGAATGATAATCTGACTGCTTCTCATAATACAATTGTTACTGAAATAAAGAACATTGCAACAGCATCACCTGCTGATAATTCTACAGCCAAGCCAGAGTTTGATAAGGAAAAGTTTGATAAGGATTTCCAGGCAGGCATAACTGCTGTAAAAACTGCTATTACAGATTCTCAAAAGATTATTTCTGGACTGCTGCTGAAGTTGAGGGGTTTTTATAAAGATGGAGTAACTTATATAGATGAACAGATCAGGTTTCAGAAGGACGATCTTAGAGATCATGTGGCTAGAGAAGTCATAAAGGGGGAGAGGGTGTTAGTCAATGCAGGCTCTGACCATGCTAAATGGATTTCAAACAGCATCAGAGCCACCCTTGGATATCCACCCTTGTGTGATGATGATAATGTTGCCGAATCTGGTATAAACCCTGCTATTTTTGGAGGAGAGCCTGCTGAAGTTGCTCAAGTCATTTATCCTCCTACAGATTTTGAAATGATACATCAAGAAGTCCAGTCTATGTATAGCCCTCCTGAAGAAAATCAAAATGTGATCATTGAGAAAGTAGACAAGCCTATATCAGAGGCAGTTTTGAAAGAGCAAGAAGCTCTATTGTCAAAGAAGAGATTCAGAGAACAGGTAGAGTTAAGGCCTGATTTTGAACAGTGGAGCCCAACTTCTAGGAATATCATATTGACTTCTTGGAAAGCTGCAAAGGATAATTTCCTAGAAAGGGGCAAATGGTACTCAGACCAAGAATGGAGAAAACATGAAGTCAGGCAAGAGGCTATTGTACAATACAGAAGAGAGGCTAAACTTGGGAAGCTACCTCCTAATGCACAGGAGCCTAACAAGTATTTCCCTAAGCCTTATCATTATTTTGAGAGACAAAAGATAAGGGCTGAATAACTAAAGAAGAAATATCTTAAGGGAAAGAAGCCTGCTGATGACATTGATGCTCCAGTTCAAGCCAAGATTCAATCAGGCAAGGGAATTGTCATCAAGGAGCCAGAGCAGACATAAAATAGAATTTTCTTAAGTTTACAACCTTGTAATCATTTGTGTTGAAATCCATGTAAACTTTTGATTAAAGAAACTTTTGATAGTTGAAACAAATATTTTATGAATGCTCATTATGTTAGCATTAACATTTTGTGATAAAAGTTTTTATATGCTTTGTTTCAGTAATTACCCTATCATATATTGCTATTATACATCAAAATGTGTGTTTGTTATGAATGGTGTATATCATTGACTAAGGGTTATGACTTCTCCAAATAGGGCGAGATTGTTGGGTATAGTGGAAAATGTGTACCAGATTTGAAGAAGCCTCACCCTACTCAATGATATACATCAAGGTATATTTGATGTGTTCTGAGTTTATTTGTGCAGGTTAAGTGATTGCAGGAAATGCAGAAAAGTTTCTAAGTCCATGTGTCGACACCTAGAGAAGGAGTGTCGACACTTATGAAGGCTTGTGTCGACACTGAAGAAAAGCTGTGTCGACACTTGGAGTAGATTGTGTCGACACTAGGAAAGGGAGAGTCGACACCAGAAGAAATGTGTCGACACATATAGGCAGTGTCGACACACTATGAAGAATTGTCAACATAAATTGTGTCGACACTTAGAGGCAGTGTCGACACCCAGAGAAGCTTAGTCGACATCAAATGTGTCGACACCAGGAGGCTGTGTCGACACTCAGCAAGCTTCAATAAAGTTAAAGTAAAAGAAGTTCTAGTGCCGACACAATGGAGATGTGTCGACACTCAGCAAGTTGCAACACAAGAAGGCATGTGTCGACATAAATGAGATGTGTCGACACACAGCAGAATTCAACTAAGTGTTAAAGAAGAAGTATTTGTGTCGACACATAGAATCAGTGTCGACACATTCAACAGAAGGCTTCTGTCGACACACAGAATCAGTGTCGACACATTCTAAAGAAGCAGTGTCGAGAAGCTATTACAACAACAGAAGGAGTTGTCTCGACACCACCAAGCCTAGTGTCGACACTTAGTCCCCTTGTGTCGACACTTAGTCAACTTGTGTCGACACTTGGTCTATTTATGTCAAAACATAATGAAGATTAGTCTCGACACTTTTAGACATAGACAATGATTTCAAGAAGTGACTGGATGACTTGACAGCTGTCATTTCAACCGGTCTACCTCAATTGTGAAAGCTGTCAGAAGGTTGTTAGAAACCGGATCAGCCGGTTATCATGGAGGAAGACTATATAAAGGCTTTCTCCTTCAACAGAAGATGATGAACAGAAGAACAATCACAACCAACTAACAACAACTAAGAGAGAAGTAATTATACAGAAAAAGTTGGAGAGAGAGAGCTCCATCTAAGAAAAGCAGTTGCTGAACCAGGCTGCAAAGAAAGTTTCAGATTGATATCTGGATCTTAAGTCAGAAGCTGATTGAAGATGAACTTCACAGAAGATTCAACCCTACTGAGTTCAGATTCAAGAAGCTTTGAAGAAAGCTAAGGGAGGTTGATCTCTTCCAAGTTCTTTCAAGAACTCATCAAGAAGTCATCTATCCCCTCTCTCTCTTTCAGGGTAGTGGTCATAAACTTTGTTTAATCAATTTTCTGTAGGATCTATTATATATCTGAGCTGTAAGCCTATATTATAAAGGCTGAGTGTAGGAGATTTAGATCTCTGAGTGTAGTTCTTGTTGAAGACTGAGTGGTAGGGCTTTGTGCCTGAGTTGTCGGAGACTGTGTTCTCTGAGTGTAGGCCTTGATGAAGGCTGAGGTAGGGCTGTTTGCCTGAGTTGTAGGAGTGGGGACACTCTGAGTTGTAGGAACCTGGTTTAGGTTCTGAGCTGTTGTAAGATCTGAGGATCTGAGGTGAAGTGCAGAAGTTAGTTTGAATCTAGTACACTGCTAGATAGGCGAAGGGGGAAAGTGGATGTACCCAAACCTTGGGGAACCACTATAAAAATCTGTGTGCACTCTGTGTTTTATTGTTTCTGTGATTGCTGAGCTAGCTGTGCTGAATAGTTATAGAATATTGCAAATACAGGTTTAATTGTATAGAGTTTCTGCCTTAAAATTAAAAAAAGGAAAAGTACACCTATTCACCCCCCCCTCTAGGTGGTTAGGCACTATTTCTTTCAGCCGATATGACCAAATAGCAAGGAAAATGCCTGATGAACTCTTTATCATGAAGCCCAGATCAATAAATCGAGCATTAATTATTGATATGGCTGGATGGACATGATCAGATTAGCAGAGAAGGAACTTGACGAATTCTGCCAATCTTAACTAGATTGCAATAGCATGGCTTGATGATCGAGGCGAGTAAGCTTCTTTGATCAATGTTTGATACCATTAGATTTTGATAAGAGTAATGAATAGCTCTGTGAACCATCATCTGATAGAGCTTGAGCAAGCGATGCATATAAGATGAGCATAAGTAAAGTGAATGCTGGAAATCCTTTTGGTAGGTCGGATTAACCTGTTCACCTGTGAAAGAAGGTAGTTGACAAAAAGAGGTCTATAATTGGAAGTGACTAAAGAAGGCTGGATGCTGCCACAGGTGTTCCCTGTGGGCCTTATGTATCGCTTGCCTGAGAAAATCATCCCGAGTATAGTCCTACTCAAAGCGGGCTGGCCGCGCATCCTCTAGGAGGGCACAAAAGAGAAAAACAAGGAGACAATCCTGAGAAATATCGCTAGATGCACTGCTCTCTTGCCTCTGGTACAATCATCATTGATCAATGAGACTAGTTACGCCAAGTGGCCTATTGCTTGTCTGTGGACTGATCAGTGGAGTTGTGGGATCCCACGAAGGCACAGATCGAGAGTACCAGAGACTGTTCGGCCATCACAATTGTTAGATGATCAAAAAGACAAGGCTACGCTTGATCGTCATTGCTTGTCAAGCAAAGATCACCGTAACTGTAATGTATCCTTTGCGAAGCACAGCGAAGCTAACACATGGGGCTCCCCTAGCACACACTCTATGTCAGATGCTGCCTAGGATCCTAAGTCTAAAGCACAACGTCGTAGATTGAACGGCTCCCACTACATATATGGTTATACTCCCGCCATATGTGGTCGAAGCGGTCGTGCCAGAGAACAAACTACGGAGGGAGCATTTCGGACTTGGCGATATCTCAATGGTGTGGTGATCTCTTTGGCAAAGAGAAAAAATAGAGAAGAAAGCATCACAAGAAGGGAACTATGTCAGTATAAGATCCCAGATAAAAGCTATGTCGAAAAACACGAAAGAATAGTAAGAAGTGTTTTGCAAAGAGAATGATGATAACCCATCAAGGTTGTGAGAGAATTTGGAGGACTATGAAGTTCTTTGCTTGCTTAGAATAGCCTTCCAAGCACACCCTCGTCGTCGGCATCGAAGCATTCGATAGTTTTGTTAACAACGAGGAGAGGAGGCTCTTCGACTAGGTTCACTCCTTTTGAGGAGCAAGAAACATCTGCAACTTCTTTGCCCTTTGAGGTTGCTGGATCAGGGCGAACGTATTTAGGAAGCAGGTCACGCATCTTACCCTACCAGAGCATCCTTTGCACAAGCTGGCAGAGTGCTCGACAGTCCTCAGTCAAGTGACCTGGCTCTTTGTGGAATTCGCAGTAAGGATCAGAGTCTCTAGACCTTTGATCGGTTGGCCGATAGGGCTTCTTGTAGCTGGCCCTATCCTTCATAATTTGGATTACTTATTGCATGGCCTCATCGAGATCAGACTCATGCAAGTCATTGTCTTGCTGCTGATGAACTGCTGCTGCTTGCGAAGATGGAGCTAGTGGTAGCAATGGGTCTTGAGCACGTTCATGGCTCGGGAAGGAGTATCGAAGGTGTTGAAACCTTCTCTCCTTTCTTGAGTGAGTTGGGAAATGATTGTGAGGAGACCTTGGAGGATGCTTATGAAAAGGATCTTTCTCTGATAAAAGCTTGGATACGAAGCCTGGGTTGCTTTTTTCGCCTCGGATGTTTGTGTTGGCTAAGGCAATCAACTCTTGGTATGTTCTTCGGCACGAATGTTGGCTTCAAATTTGAGAGGCCCTTCATGGAGACCGTGGATAAGAGCTACTCTGTACATTTATTGATCAACAATCTCGATGTCCAAAATCTCTCTTTGGAATCGATCAACAAACTGAGACCAAGTTTCATCGCTGTGCTGCTTGATCTCAAAGAGGGCTTCAGGACCGCCCTTTCTCTTGATTGAGGTAGAGAATCTGAGAAGAAACTCCGTTCGTAGATCAATGAAGGAAGTGATGGAGTAAGGACGAAGGCCATAGAACCAGTCCCGCACTTTCCCATCAAAAGTAGTCACAAGGAGCTTGCACTTAGTTGCATCTGAAAGGGTTTTGAGAGAAACGACTAACTCAAAAGCTTGAAGGTGCTTTACTGGATTAGTCTCCCCAGTGTAGATTGGTAACTGGGGTTCTCTAAAGTTAGCTGAAGTTGGTTCGTGGCAAACATTCTCTGTGAATGGTGAAGGTTCTTCTTGCTCCCCTACAACATAAGGAAAGAAGGGGGCATAAGCTGCAGCTGCAAAAGAAGCAGGAGGATAAAAAGGAAAAGTTGCTGCAGGAGGAGCAAATGCAGGAGCTGCAGGGTAAGGGTGACTTCCCTGAAAATTGAGAAATCTAGCAGGACTTCCCCGTGCTTCTTCCCGGAAGAAGTTTTGGCGATCAGCAAATTCTTCATCTTGAGGTCGCTGAGGAGCTGCAGGCCCTTGCGGGAAGGTTGCCGTGTAAGGAGGATAGACCGGCGGGCAAGCTTGAGGACAAGCTTGTTGATGATCCAAAGTTGGTGCTGGATTGATTGGAGCAGCTGAAGTAACTGGAGCTGTTGTTGGTTGAGTGTCTAATCATTGCGTGATCATAGTGAGCATTTAGTTGTTTGCTTGGAACTGCTGAGCATTCTTACGGCTTGATTGCTCAAAAGCCTCCCAGAGAGGATCATCTCTAGGACTTGGAGCAAGGTTCTCGGCTGGTTGGTGATCTGATATGGGAAACGGCCGCTGTTCACCGTCTGATCGAATCTGAAGGTCGCGTGTTAAAACTCACAAGCTAGGAGAGGAAGAGGACGAAGGTTGCGGGGATTGAGGAGAAGAGGAATGAAGGAAGCTTCTGAGTGCTCGAGAGTGGAGCAAACGCTTATCAAAGGGGGTTGCGGGGATAGAGGAGAGGGTGCTGAGAGCAGAGGAGAAGCTTGATCAACAGAGAAGATTGATCAAGAGAGGAGGAGGTTGATCAGGAGCTGTCGAGCAAACGGTTACTATGACGGTTGTGCTTGCAGGTTGGTGCCGAGAAGAGCTGAGCTGAGCTAGGAAGAAGGGAGAGAGAAGGGGCCGCTAGCAGCGGCCACAGCAGACTTCGCCCACCGTGGCTTAAACGCCACTCTTACGACAGGCTTTCCTTTTATTAATAGCGAGAGTTCCTTCTTGCTTTTTTACCTTTACAACAAAGCAATAAAGGGTACAAGAAGGAAGCTGGCGGCTAAGGAAGAAGAATGTCAGAGGAGAACGTGCGGACTGCAGACGAAGCTGGCAGGCCGCACGGTTAATGCAAACGGGAGACCGCGCGGACTGGAGAACCACAGGCTGGCAGGCCACGCGAATAAAGGCTCAGCGACGTGTGCAGTCTGAGAAACGGAGTCCGCAGGAGGTGGGCTTGCTTGCTGACTTCATGCGTGAGCCCCTTGGCGATGACGCAGACCTCTAGCGCCCCCCCCCCATGAGAGGTATGGGGGGGGGGGTATTTATAGGCCCGAGGAGGTAACGGCTTGCGGTGACGTTACCCCCGTTGAGACGGTAACTTGACCGAGATGGAGATGGAGTCCGCTGAGTCCGCAACAGGCCGCGTGGACTGGGACTTGGTACTGAGGCCGGAGCTACTGTCGGCTAAATGGGAGACTTAGTGGTGGACTGTGATGCAGGTTCGCGGAGTCCGTCACTGCTGAGCTGGGACTGCCCGCCTACTGCTGGGGTGGCGGATGCTGGAGGACAAGCGGCGGACTGCAAGGCGAATCCGCTGAGTCCTCCGCTGCTGAACTGAGCGAGCTGTAAGGGGGTGTGAGCAGGAGGGTGCCTGCAGGGTCCGGCGAGTCCGCACGAGGGTATGCGGTCTGGGACTGCTTTCTGGAGGATTTTCTGAGTGGCGGACTAATATGAGTACTCAACTTCTGACTGAGTCCGCACGGAGGCTGCGGACTGAGGGAGAAGTCTGTTACTACTGGCTGAGCCTGTGAAAGGCCTGCAGACTGAGGAGGAGTTGACCGCGTTGCTGCCGAGAAGCTGTTGCTGGCTAAGGAAACGACATACTGCATAGAGAGTCTGCCAAGTCCGTCGAGTCCGCGGCTGCTGCAAGGCTGAGTCCGCTTGCGTTGGAGATGGAGAACCTGGCTTTCGAGGCTGTTGGGGTTCACCAATGAAGGCGGACTGGAAGTCTAGGTCGCACTTCCAGTCCGCCTAGCTCGTGAGGAACTTGGACGTTGCTGCTGGTCTTGGCGGGTAGCCGGACCTGGAATCCGTGCTCTATAGGCGGGCTCGAGGAGTCGGCTGACCATGTGGCAGGTGGAGAGGACTGAGCGACCTATTGCTGGCCTGGGCAGATAGGTGGTTGAGTCTGGCAGAGAGGGTCCTGTAGAGACAACCTTGCGGTTAAGCTGACAAGGGAGGCGGCCTGCAGAGGCGGACTGTGGAAGCAGTCTGCGGACCCTGTGGACCAAGGGAAGGCGCACCGCCTGGTCGGTCAGACCGCTGAGACCGCGCAAGCCATGCGGCCTGAGTGGACAGAGAATTCTGTCCACCCTCCCTAGGGCATCACGGCCTCCAGGAGGAACCCGGGGCAAGCCGCGATGAGTGAGCTGACTTCCTTGGGAAGGATCGCCGATTTCGGGTTTAACACCCTATTCTGAAATAGACTTTGGGTATGAACTTGGTTAAGCTAAGGAGATACCTAAAGAGAATAAAGGAGGAGTATAACACGAGAATGGCTACCTAAGCCATAAACTCAGGTAGCCCTAAGGTCCCTATCAAGGATTACTCAAACCGGAAGGACTGCTTTAAGGAGAATTGAGACCAATAACCCATTAGCAGAATGGTAGAAGACACATAGTCTCAACCCTCATACTAGTAACAAGATTACCTGGAGACCACCACCACGACAAAAACCGAAGGTCAGATAAGAATTCAAGTTCGGAAGAGACCCAGTTGGGATTGGGAACATTTTGACACGGATAAGGTTGTCATAAATATGACTCGGAGGGTTTAAAGTATGGAGTATATCAACAGATTCAGGTTGGAACCATAAGTCAAAGATTGTTGCCCTAGGGATTGTGTACCCAGCTAGGATGGATATAACATGGTAATATCAAAGATACTCAGCCCAAGGCAGGTAGAGGCTTATCTTTTGTTTATTGGGGGCATATCATTTGTTTATTGGGGGTGTGTCTTTTGTTTATTGCGCAAATTAGTTACTGACTTGGGTTTCCCTTAGATCTCATCTATAAAAGTTTGCATCGTAAATATAGTGAAATGGACGTAAACCGTATTCGGTGCTACTCGGGCGTATTCGTAGGGATAAGAATCTGATTGCGAAGTGGAAATTTTATAGAGTCATTGTCTACCCGTACAAACGAGAAATTTAATCATCGGAAGTTTGGTGTATCTCGGAACGTGTATCTCCCTGGAATGAAGAAGGGCGTCATGAATTTTGTGATGCACTGTAAGGTCCGTCGCCCGATGAAGGTTAAGTGCAAGAACTTTTGGGAAACTATTACAGTCACTGTCCAGTTAGAATGGAAGTTCGAGGATATAATTAGGGATTTTCATACACACGATTCCTCATCCGCACTCCGGGCATAATTATAATTGGAACATCAACGATAGACTGGACGAGATATCTATAGTCACCCTGACCCGAAATAAAACTCTCGTAGGTGTTTCATAAGTTTTGTCAGTAGTTGTTCATTATCATGGTGTGCTCAAGATGATCGTGTTGAATCAGGATGGATAGTGTATGTCTAAGGAGAGAAGATCTGTCCAGGCTTATCTGGGCTCTCAGTCGACATTCAACACAACTCTCCACCCTTGTACGTAAGGAGATGTAGGACTCTGCTTTCATGGATTCAGGACGAGGATCCGAAGGCGTTGGGGTCGAATTTTTTTAAAGACACCAAGGCTCAGGTGAGACTGATACAGGACAGAATGCTGGAAGCGCAGAGCCGACAGGCTAAGTACTACGACGCCCGACACCGTCAGGTAGAGTTTCAGGTGGGAGACCATGTCTTCTTGAATATCTGGCCCATGCACGGTGTTTCACGAGTGCGTGGTTGGAAGAAGAAGCTCAGCCCTATATATATGGGCCCTTACAGGATCCTGGACCGGATTGGGCCCCTAGCTTACAGGCTGGAGTTGCCACCGGAGCTGATAGGTTTACATGACGTGTTCCATATATCTTCGCTTAGGAGGGCTCTACTATGCCCGGAGCAGCAGATTTTGACCACAGATGGACCGGTAGCTTCAGACCAGTCAGTTCACTTGGAGCCGGTTCGGATCGATGACAGAGGAGTACGGATCTTGCGTCACAAGAATGTTCCGTTAGTCAAAGTTCTGTGGAGAAACCACGGCCAGGAGGAGCATACCTGGGAACCGCAGGACCTGATGCGAGAAAATATACAGAGCTGTTCAGTCAGGTATACCTCACAACCTCTCAAGATGTTCAATTTACTTTCCTGTTTTAAACTAGTAGGGCTGCTCTAGGAAGAGTAGAGGCTAATCTTTTGTTTATTGGGATATTGGCTTTACCAATTGGGCGAATTGGTCAAAGATTTAGGTTTCCCTTTAAACCCCACTTAGCAAACATGGCGTCGAGATGTAATCTTTCACTTCTTATGGAATGTTACAAGCTTCCTTTTCTTCGATAGAAATTCCCGTAGGCTTAACCTTGATTTCGGGGACGAAATCTTTGTTTTGTTTATTGGGATTTGTAACATCCCATTTCCAACTAGACCCCGAAGAGTGGTTTTGGCCATGACTAGGTCATAACAAAACCCTAGGAAGCTAAAAAGGGTCAAGTGATAGAAGTTCAAGGTGAGAATCACCTTGGTCTGCCTATGGCACAACCTCATCACAAAACCTAGGGTTTGACCTTAGGGCTTCACCATGACTCCTTGACCCCACCACAACATCACTAACCTATCAGATGGGTCCACTAGAGTCTTAAGGGTGCATTAGAGCCAACCCAAGGTGGCCAATTTGACCTAGGACCACTATAGGCCTAAATTGGGCAAGGTGCCCTAACAGAGGGCATTTGCTCTCTAATGTGCCCAACCAACCTTTCCCAGGTCTTCCTAGACCTAAAGTGGTGTCAATGGGTCACCAAGGACACATTGGGTTCAGTCCTAGATGCCAAGTTGACCCAAGTTAACTCTAGCCCTAATTTGGTCAAACTACCCTTACTAAGGGTGGGTGACCTCCAAAGTGCAAGGTAACCCTACATAACCCTACATGGACCTTAGTGGAGGCCAATGGGTCACCAAGGACACATTGGGCTCAGTCCTAGAGGCCAAGTTGACCCAAGTCAACTCTAGCCCTAATTTGGTCAAAGTACCCTTACTATGGGTAGGTGACCTCCAAGGTGCCAAGTAAACCCTACCCAACCCTACATAGACCTTAGGGGAGGCCAATGGGTCACACGGGTCCCATTGGGGTCAACCCAAATGGTCATGTTGACCAAGGTCAACTCTACCTTAAGGTTAAGTCAAATTAGCCCAAATGGGCTAACCCAAGCTCAAGCCCATTTCCCCCCACTTGGGCTAACTTTATTTTAATTAATAATAATGATTCTTTTGGCTGCCAATAGGCTAGGGAGATGAACAAATTCGTTCATGATGACTAGGAGAGAGAAAGCTCCATTTGCTCTTTAATGGAGGAGAGAGAAAGTGAGAAAGAGAGCCATTCATGGCCAAGGGAGGCCAAGGGACTTCTCCCTTCATTTCCAAAGAATGGATTCATCTCCATTGCTGAAATAGGAGAAGTTCAAGTGGTTTTCAAGGCTGTTCAAGGCTGGAAACAATGAACCCAAGGCATGGCCGAAATTATCCTTCATGGACATAAATGGCTTTGAAGCCATGACCCTCCCTCTCCCCCATTTGATGCTTTTAAAAGCTTCCCTGGGCCAAGAGAAATCATTTCCACACTTCACCTAAAGAAATCGGGATGTTTGGTATTGGAGTTGCAAAGCATCGGAAAGCTCCACCACTGGCCATGGCGCACTACCACCACACTCGCCGACAAGCTCGGTTAAAGGTCCTCCTCTACTCCTTCCGTGGGTAGATCGTAGGAATCGTTTAGGATAAGAATCAGACTCAATTGAGCCGATCCAAGTTTTCGTTTCCATGGTTTTTCCAAAAAAAACATGGTGGTCGGGTTCGCCGGAAACCACCACCTTCGACGGTCAAACCACCGCCGGACGGCAGCCCTCACCTCAACGTAGGTGGTGGTGGCAGTGGCCGGCCAGGGATGTGGACGGGTGGCCGCAAAATGGGGTTTAAATTCCTTCCAGGTCGGTAAAATCGTGACTATGGGCTGGAGGTTGAAGACGCTATCCTGTCTGTTCATTGTTTGATTTTATTATCTGATTTATTTTGTGAATTTTTATCCCTTTACTACACTCATTTTAAAATAGAAAACTAGGGCCATTAGTGGCTGAAACAGAAAAAGTGGCCAACATCAAAATTGTCTCTCTATGGGCCTAATTTATTTTAAAATTGATTTCACCCAATTTGGAGTCCTGGTTAAACCATGACACTCATTTTGGGGAGGTCTATCCCTAGGGCTATCATGAGATTCAAATGGATGCCCACCCTTCATCCCTTGTCCAAATGATCTGAGATTTGGGCAGAGTGCCTAACCTAGCTATACCTAGGGCTTGTCCAAAAATGGAAATTTTTGGAGAAACATTTTCTATAGTTTTTAGAAAACATTAATAATCCATGAATAAATTAATTAGGAGTCATAAACACCTCAAAATCCCCCCAAATTTGGGTGGGAGGTCTTAGAGGGCATGTTAGGGCTTTAATAAAAGTTTCATCTCATTTGGAGATGTTTTGGTTAGGTATTGATCCAACCCTTGGTTGACCCCTTTTTGGGTTAACTAGGTCAAGCACCCCCTTTGGGTTTTGAGTGGTCAAATCACCTCAACAGAGGCTGATAATTTGGCCACTGACTCTCTAGAGTATGACTCACCCTCCAATGGAATTTTGGAGTGGTTAATAGTAGGGTAGCCCTAGATCCCTAGGGTAGGTCTCTTAATAGGTATTTTTAGGGTTTGAAGATCATGGGGTCAAATGACTTTAGATTGACTTGAAAATTGGTGGAGACGACCATAGTCTTAGTATGGTCCTCTGGTAAAAGTTTTAGGGAATTTGGAAGCCTTACACCCCATTAAAACCCTAACCCTAGCTTAGGGCACAAACCTTGTGGTGAATCAAAATGTCACTAAAATACTTTGAAAAGTGATGAGATTTGGGTTGAGTAGTTTTTAAAGATAGTACAAGCTCTGGAGATTTTATCAGGAATTTAGGAGTAATATTTTGGATACTTTATTAACAATTTAATAATTTGTATCATTTACTTAGAAATTTATTATGAAGTTACAACTTGCTGGAAATTGATGAAATTTAGCCAAAAGAACTTTTTTTTATGTTTGAAAGCTCTTTAAAGTTTTGTGGGATTTTTGGAAGAATATTTCTAAGGGTTGCTTCATTAAGTATGTTTTCCCATGAAAAACTAATTAAATTTATTTTGATGTCGAGCAAGCCTGTAAAATTATGATTTTTGCACAATGACCCATTCTGTACCATATTAAGATTCTGTAATTTTTGTATAATTTTCTGATGAATATTTTGGTACTTCCTTCTTTATATATGATTAAGGGAATTATTTTGGTTAAATTAATTAGAGTTCAAATATTTTCTGAAAAATTATGGAAATTTGTATCTAGTAATATATCTCTGTTATTTAGTGTTCAAAAGTTTTGGGTGGCCATTACATTAGTAGATCATATAGTTCATGTTCAAAATTTCCCATGGCCAAACATTTGGGAAAATTCAATAAATATCAAATTAATTAGAACAATTATGAATCTCTGATTTTAGACTAAATTTGTTATGATAGACCTCTGGTAAATTTCATACAAGATTTGAGAGACAATCCGGAGTACCTCCATTATACACCTCATATAGTATAGGGCGGTTTGCATATAGTAACTACGGAAACTGAACTAGAGTGGTTAGTGAATTTTGGAGAGTTGAACCCTTAGTAGGTTGCTGGTTTGTCTAAATAAAGGAGTTCATCATTGGAAGACAGGATTAGTAGAGTGTGAGGTTGACTAGTGTTAGGTAGTGCTCGGGATCGGCGAAAGATCGTCCTTCCCGTAGGGATGAAGTATTTAATGCACTAGGGATAGATTCAGTAAAATTAATTAAGGGTTGGAAAATCGGGTAGCAACCAATAATAGTAAGTGCCTTACGAAAGGGAGCTTTGGGCGTAATCCCATCATAGTTCCTAGTTCCTTCGAGTGCCCTTCACGGGGTATACCTTCGGCAGTCCTGGGCTAACGTAAACTGTAGGAGTGATAAATTTTAAAGAGTAACTAGAATAATTAGGGGTTCACTTTCACACACCCCAGTTTCTCGAGAAGTTGGTTTGACTCGTTTGATATTTGTGAGGGGTAGGATGGCCCGGCAAGCTTTGGCTCGGTTGATGTTTGTGACGGACGGGATGGTCCGGGGAGCTTTGGCTCGGTGTTGATACATAAGGTTGCATGTGCATAAAGTAAAGGTGGTGGGTTTTTGGTATTGGAGTGTTGATGTACCGACGCCAATACGTTGACTCGGCAAGTGTGGCTAGCACTTCGCCAACAGAAGTCCGGTGCGCCAGTAGACAAGAGTTCGCAGGTACTCCGCTTAGTGCACCAGCGTTCAGGCGTACGATAGGTTTGACTAGTAGTGCTTTACTGCTTTAGAGGTGGGCGAGGCCCAACCCACCGCTTTCGTCTGCCACTACGGAGGTATCCTTGGAGGTTCGGCTCTAGAAAGGGGGAACTAAAGGTCTGTGTGCACAGAGTCGGGTGGGTGAGTTGCACTTGCATGATCGCATCATAACCCACTTGCATGTCATAGCATAATCATAGCATAAAACCCCTGTCACCTATTGTATAAGTGGTATGGGACGCTTATACAATAGGCCCTGCAAAACGACCCCTTGGTCTATAAGCTTGTGTGGGCAAGTTTATAAATTAAGGTTAAATTCTTTATATATATATTGCTATTAATAACCGGCACCCCAACGTATAAACTGGTAACTGAGCGAGCTGGGTCTATAAGCTTGAGACGGTAACTTGACCGAGATGGAGATGGAGTCCGCTGAGTCCGCAACAGGCCGCGCGGACTGGGACTTGGTACTGAGGCCGGAGCTACTGTCGGCTAAATGGGAGACTTAGTGGTGGACTGTGATGCAGGTTCGCGGAGTCCGTCACTGCTGAGCTGGGACTGCCCGCCTACTGCTGGGGTGGCGGATGCTGGAGGACAAGCGGCGGACTGCAAGGCGAATCCGCTGAGTCCTCCGCTGCTGAACTGAGCGAGCTGTAAGGGGGTGTGAGCAGGAGGGTGCCTGCAGGGTACGGCAAGTCCGCACGAGGGTATGCGGTCTGGGACTGCTTTCTGGAGGATTTTCTGAGTGGCGGACTAATATGAGTACTCAACTTCTGACTGAGTCCGCACGGAGGCTGCGGACTGAGGGAGAAGTCTGTTACTACTGGCTGAGCCTGTGAAAGGCCTGCAGACTGAGGAGGAGTTGACCGCGTTGCTGCCGAGAAGCTGTTGCTGGCTAAGGAAAGGGCATACTGCATAGAGAGTCTGCCAAGTCCGTCGAGTCCGCGGCTGCTGCAAGGCTGAGTCCGCTTGCGTTGGAGATGGAGAACCTGGCTTTCGAGGCTGTTGGGGTTCACCAATGAAGGCGGACTGGAAGTCTAGGTCGCACTTCCAGTCCGCCTAGCTCGTGAGGAACTTGGACGTTGCTGCTGGTCTTGGCGGGTAGTCGGACCTGGAATCCGTGCTCTATAGGCGGGCTCGAGGAGTCGGCTGACCATGTGGCAGGTGGAGAGGACTGAGCGACCTATTGCTGGCCTGGGCAGATAGGTGGTTGAGTCTGGCAGAGAGGGTCCTGTAGAGACAACCTTGCGGTTAAGCTGACAAGGGAGGCGGCCTGCAGAGGCGGACTGTGGAAGCAGTCTGCGGACCCTGTCGACCAAGGGAAGGCGCACCGCCTGGTCGGTCAGACCGCTGAGACCGCGCAAGCCATGCGGCCTGAGTGGACAGAGAATTCTGTCCACCCTCCCTAGGGCATCACGGCCTCCAGGAGGAACCCGGGGCAAGCCGCGATGAGTGAGCTGACTTCCTTGGGAAGGATCGCCGATTTCGGGTTTAACACCCTATTCTGAAATAGACTTTGGGTATGAACTTGGTTAAGCTAAGGAGATACCTAAAGAGAATAAAGGAGGAGTATAACACGAGAATGGCTACCTAAGCCATAAACTCAGGTAGCCCTAAGGTCCCTATCAAGGATTACTCAAACCGGAAGGACTGCTTTAAGGAGAATTGAGACCAATAACCCATTAGCAGAATGGTAGAAGACACATAGTCTCAACCCTCATACTAGTAACAAGATTACCTGGAGACCACCACCACGACAAAAACCGAAGGTCAGATAAGAATTCAAGTTCGGAAGAGACCCAGTTGGGATTGGGAACATTTTGACACGGATAAGGTTGTCATAAATATGACTCGGAGGGTTTAAAGTATGGAGTATATCAACAGATTCAGGTTGGAACCATAAGTCAAAGATTGTTGCCCTAGGGATTGTGTACTCAGCTAGGATGGATATAACATGGTAATATCAAAGATACTCAGCCCAAGAGAAGCAGGTATAGGTTATCTTTTGTTTATTGGGGGCATATCTTTGTTTATTGGGGGTGTGTCTTTTGTTTATTGCGCAAATAGTTACTGACTTGGGTTTCCCGGTTAGATCTCACAAAAAGTTTGCCGACGAAATATAGTGAAATGGACGTAAACCGTATTCCAGGTGCTACCGGGCGTATTCGTAGGGATAAGAATCTGATTGCAAGTGGAAATTTTATAGAGTCATTGTCTACCCGCCAAGACAGAAATTTAATCATCGCCCGAAGTTTGGTGTATTCGGAACAGTGTATCTCCCTGGAATGAAGAAGGGCGTCATGAATTTTGTGATGCACTGTGAAGGTCCGTCGCCCGATGAAGGTTAAGTGCAAGAACTTTTGGGAAACTATTACAGTCACTGTCCAGTTAGAATGGAAGTTCGAGGATATAATTAGGGAT
Organism: Platanthera guangdongensis; assembly: GCA_039583875.1. NCBI lineage: Eukaryota > Viridiplantae > Streptophyta > Magnoliopsida > Asparagales > Orchidaceae > Platanthera > Platanthera guangdongensis. The sequence goes on along the minus strand of CM077150.1, from coordinate 119,093,088 downwards.
TTTCATACACACGATTCCTCATCCGCACTCCAGGGCATAATTATAATTGGAACATCAACGATAGACTGGACGAGATATCTATGGTCACCCTGACCCGAAATAAAACTCTCGTAGGTGTTTCATAAGTTTTGTCAGTAGTTGTTCATTATCATGGTGTGCTCAAGATGATCGTGTTGAATCAGGATGGATAGTGTATGTCTAAGGAGAGAAGATCTGTCCAGGCTTATCTAGGGCTCTCAATCGACATTCAACACAACTCTCCACCCTTGTACGTAAGGAGATGTAGGACTCTGCTTTCATGGATTCAGGACGAGGATCCGAAGGCGTTGGGGTCAAATTTTGTTTAAAGACACCAAGGCTCAGGTGAGACTGATACAGGACAGAATGCTGGAAGCGCAGAGCCGACAGGCTAAGTACTACGACGCCCGACACCGTCAGGTAGAGTTTCAGGTGGGAGACCATGTCTTCTTGAATATCTGGCCCATGCACGGTGTTTCACGAGTGCGTGGTTGGAAGAAGAAGCTCAGCCCTATATATATGGGCCCTTACAGGATCCTGGACCGGATTGGGCCCCTAGCTTACAGGCTGGAGTTGCCACCGGAGCTGACAGGTTTACATGACGTGTTCCATATATCTTCGCTTAGGAGGGCTCTACTATGCCCGGAGCAGCAGATTTTGACCACAGATGGACCGGTAGCTTCAGACCAGTCAGTTCACTTGGAGCCGGTTCGGATCGATGACAGAGGAGTACGGATCTTGCGTCACAAGAATGTTCCGTTAGTCAAAGTTCTGTGGAGAAACCACGGCCAGGAGGAGCATTCCTGGGAACCGCAGGACCTGATGCCAGAAAATATACAGAGCTGTTCAGTCAGGTATACCTCACAACCTCTCAAGATGTTCAATTTACTTTCCTGTTTTAAACTAGTAGGGCTGCTCTAGGAAGAGTAGAGGCTAATCTTTTGTTTATTGGGATATTGGCTTTACCAATTGGGCGAATTGGTCAAAGATTTAGGTTTCCCTTTAAACCCCACTTAGCAAACATGGCGTCAAGATGTAATCTTTCACTTCTTATGGAATGTTACAAGCTTCCTTTTCTTCGATAGAAATTCCCGTAGGCTTAACCTTGATTTCGGGGACGAAATCTTTGTTTTGTTTATTGGGATTTGTAACATCCCATTTCCAACTAGACCCCGAAGAGTGGTTTTGGCCATGACTAGGTCATAACAAAACCCTAGGAAGCTAAAAAGGGTCAAGTGATAGAAGTTCAAGGTGAGAATCACCTTGGTCTGCCTATGGCACAACCTCATCACAAAACCTAGGGTTTGACCTTAGGGCTTCACCATGACTCCTTGACCCCACCACAACATCACTAACCTATCAGATGGGTCCACTAGAGTCTTAAGGGTGCATTAGAGTCCAACCCAAGGTGGCCAATTTGACCTAGGACCACTATAGGCCTAAATTGGGCAAGGTGCCCTAACAGAGGGCATTTGCTCTCTAATGTGCCCAACCAACCTTTCCCAGGTCTTCCTAGACCTAAAGTGGTGTCAATGGGTCACCAAGGACACATTGGGTTCAGTCCTAGATGCCAAGTTGACCCAAGTTAACTCTAGCCCTAATTTGGTCAAACTACCCTTACTAAGGGTGGGTGACCTCCAAAGTGCAAGGTAACCCTACATAACCCTACATGGACCTTAGTGGAGGCCAATGGGTCACCAAGGACACATTGGGCTCAGTCCTAGAGGCCAAGTTGACCCAAGTCAACTCTAGCCCTAATTTGGTCAAAGTACCCTTACTATGGGTAGGTGACCTCCAAGGTGCCAAGTAAACCCTACCCAACCCTACATAGACCTTAGGGGAGGCCAATGGGTCACACGAGGTCCCATTGGGGTCAACCCAAATGGTCATGTTGACCAAGGTCAACTCTATCCTTAAGGTTAAGTCAAATTAGCCCAAATGGGCTAACCCAAGCTCAAGCCCATTTCCCCCCACTTGGGCTAACTTTATTTTAATTAATAATAATGATTCTTTTGGCTGCCAATAGGCTAGGGAGATGAACAAATTCGTTCATGATGACTAGGAGAGAGAAAGCTCCATTTGCCCTTTAATGGAGGAGAGAGAAAGTGAGAAAGAGAGCCATTCATGGCCAAGGGAGGCCAAGGGACTTCTCCCTTCATTTCCAAAGAATGGATTCATCTCCATTGCTGAAATAGGAGAAGTTCAAGTGGTTTTCAAGGCTGTTCAAGGTTGGAAACAATGAACCCAAGGCATGGCCGAAATTATCCTTCATGGACATAAATGGCTTTGAAGCCATGACCCTCCCTCTCCCCCATTTGATGCTTTTAAAAGCTTCCCTGGGCCAAGAGAAATCATTTCCACACTTCACCTAAAGAAATCAGGGATGTTTGGTATTGGAGTTGCAAAGCATCGGAAAGCTCCACCACTGGCCATGGCGCACTACCACCACACTCGCCGACAAGCTCGGTTAAAGGTCCTCCTCTACTCCTTCCGTGGGTAGATCGTAGGAATCGTTTAGGATAAGAATCAAACTCAATTGAGCCGATCCAAGTTTTCATTTCAATGGTTTTTCCAAAAAAAACATGGTGGTCGGGTTCGCCGGAAACCACCACCTTCGACGGTCAAACCACCGCCGGACGGCAGCCCTCACCTCAACGTAGGTGGTGGTGGCAGTGGCCGGCCAGGGATGTGGCCGGGTGGCCGCAAAATGGGGTTTAAATTCCTTCCAGGTCGGTAAAATCGTGACTATGGGCTGGAGGTTGAAGACGCAATCCTGTCTGTTCATTGTTTGATTTTATTATCTGATTTATTTTGTGAATTTTTATCCCTTTACTACACTCATTTTAAAATAGAAAACTAGGGCCATTAGTGGCTGAAACAGAAAAAGTGGCCAACATCAAAATTGTCTCTCTATGGGCCTAATTTATTTTAAAATTGATTTCACCCAATTTGGAGTCCTGGTTAGACAATGACACTCATTTTGGGGAGGTCTATCCCTAGGGCTATCATGAGATTCAAATGGATGCCCACCCTTCATCCCTTGTCCAAATGATCTGAGATTTGGGCAGAGTGCCTAACCTAGCTATACCTAGGGCTTGTCCAAAAATGGAAATTTTTGGAGAAACATTTTCTATAGTTTTTAGAAAACATTAATAATCCATGAATAAATTAATTAGGAGTCATAAACACCTCAAAATCCCCCCAAATTTGGGTGGGAGGTCTTAGATGGCATGTTAGGGCTTTAATAAAAGTTTCATCTCATTTGGAGATGTTTTGATTAGGTATTGATCCAACCCTTTGTTGAGCCCTTTTTGGGTTAACTAGGTCAAGCACCCCCTTTGGGTTTTGAGTGGCCAAATCACCTCAACAGAGGCTGATAATTTGGCCACTGACTCTCTAGAGTATGACTCACCCTCCAATGGAATTTTGGAGTGGTTAATAGTAGGGTAGCCCTAGATCCCTAGGGTAGGTCTCTTAATAGGTATTTTTAGGGTTTGAAGATCATGGGGTCAAATGACTTTAGATTGACTTGAAAATTGGTGGAGACGACCATAGTCTTAGTATGGTCCTCTGGTAAAAGTTTTAGGGAATTTGGAAGCCTTACACCCCATTAAAACCCTAACCCTAGCTTAGGGCACAAACCTTGTGGTGAATCAAAATGTCACTAAAACACTTTGAAAAGTGATGAGATTTGGGTTGAGTAGTTTTTAAAGATAGTACAAGCTCTGGAGATTTTATCAGGAATTTAGGAGTAATATTTTGGATACTTCATTAACAATTTAATAATTTGTATCATTTACTTAGAAATTTATTATGAAGTTACAACTTGCTGGAAATTGATGAAATTTAGCCAAAAGAACTTTTTTTATGTTTGAAAGCTCTTTAAAGTTTTGTGGGATTTTTGGAAGAATATTTCTAAGGGTTGCTTCATTAAGTATGTTTTCCCATGAAAAACTAATTAAATTTATTTTGATGTCGAGCAAGCCTGTAAAATTATGATTTTTGCACAATGACCCATTCTGTACCATATTAAGATTCTGTAATTTTTGTATAATTTTCTGATGAATATTTTGGTACTTCCTTCTTTATATATGATTAAGGGAATTATTTTGGATAAATTAATTAGAGTTCAAATATTTTCTGAAAAATTATGGAAATTTGTATCTAGTAATATATCTCTGTTATTTAGTGTTCAAAAGTTTTGGGTGGCCATTACATTAGTAGATCATATAGTTCATGTTCAAAATTTCCCATGGCCAAACATTTGGGAAAATTCAATAAATATCAAATTAATTAGAACAATAATGAATCTCTGATTTTAGACTAAATTTGTTATGATAGACCTCTGGTAAATTTCATAAAAGATTTGAGAGACAATCCGGAGTACCTCCTTTATACACCTCATATAGTATAGGGCGGTCTGCATATAGTAACTGCGGAAACTGAACTAGAGTGGTTAGTGAATTTTGGAGAGTTGAACCCTTAGTAGGTTGCTGGTTTGTCTAAATAAAGGAGTTCATCATTGGAAGACAGGATTAGTAGAGTGTGAGGTTGACTAGTGTTAGGTGGTGCTCGGGATCGGCGAAAGATCGTCCTTCCCGTAGGGATGAAGTATTTAATGCACTAGGGATAGATTCAGTAAAATTAATTAAGGGTTGGAAAATTAGGTAGCAACCAATAATAGTAAGTGCCTTACGAAAGGGAGCTTTGGGCGTAATCCCATCATAGTTCCTAGTTCCTTCGAGTGCCCTTCACGGGGTATACCTTCGGCAGTCCTGGGCTAACGTAAACTGTAGGAGTGATAAATTTTAAATAGTAACTGGAATAATTAGGGGTTCACTTTCACACACCCCAATTTCTCGGGAAGTTGGTTTGACTCGTTTGATATTTGTGAGGGGTAGGATGGCCCGGCAAGCTTTGGCTCGGTTGATGTTTGTGATGGACGGGATGGTCCGGGGAGCTTTGGCTCGGTGCTGATACATAAGGTTGCATGTGCATAAAGTAAAGGTGGTGGGTTTTTGGTATTGGAGTGTTGATGTACCGATGCCAATACGTTGACTCGACAAGTGTGGCTAGCACTTCGCCAACAGAAGTCCGGTACGCCAGTAGATAAGAGTACGCAGGTACTCCGCTTAGTGCACCAGCGTTGAGGCGTACGATAGGTTTGACTGGTAGTGCTTTACTGCTTTAGAGGTGGGCGAGGCCAAACCCACCGCTTCCGTCTGCCACTACGGAGGTATCCTGGGAGGTTCGGCTCTAGAAAGGGGGAACTAAAGGTCTGTGTGCACAGAGTCGGGTGGGTGAGTTGCACTTGCATGATCGCATCATAACCCACTTGCATGTCATAGCATAATCATAGCATAAAACCCCTGTCACCTATTGTATAAGTGGTATGGGATGCTTATACAATAGGCCCTGCAAAACGACCCCTTGGTCTATAAGCTTGTGTGGGCAAGTTTATAAATTAAGGTTAAATTCTTTATATATATATTGCTATTAATAACCGGCACCCCAACGTATAAACTGGTATGGGACTCTTTATATGATGGGAGCCCTGTAAAATATCCCTTGCTTATATGTTTCCGTATAAGTTAAGGTTACTTTTCATACTTTACTCTACATCCACATCTACTATAAAATTGCTAGTATAGGTCTGCTATCATCTGTTTCTTGATTACTCTCCACCTTCAAGTCCTCCCCTTTCTTCCTCTCCGCTCGGTGCCTAGGGGCCATGGGGGAAGGGGTGGGGGATGATAGGACTTAGTCTTTTAGACTAACGGTTTTCGAACCACATCATTTAGGGGATCGTGGAGCCCAGCATGGAGGAGCAGCCCCGCAGGTCAGCATGCTTGGATATGGGGGCAGTCTAGCACCGGAATTCAGACGGCGGGGACTGTGAGCCCCTGACCTTAGTTGTGTTTTATTTTGCTTTTGCTTGAGTGACTATGTAGTGAGGATTTGATGTGGCGGGCTTAAGCACTTATTTTCAGTACATTATATTTTGTGTACTCTGCCTTGGTGGAGATTATATTACTCTGATGTTATTGTATTCTGTGGACTTTTGGTTAGAGTTTTATCACTCTTGTGCTTACTCTACTTTTGTTGATTTTCTGTGATCGAATCGGCCGGCAGAATCGGCGTTTCGCGGTGATGTCCCTTCAGGGCATGAAGGTGTCACCGCTAAGCGGCAGTTCTAGGCCTAAGACCCCGGTGTTAAAAAGAAAAAAAAGGGTGGTCTTACAATATGCCTAGTTGACAAGCCCTGTAGAGGCCTTCCTTCTTGTAGGGACCAGATGACAAACCTCTCACAAGGTTGTCTTTAGATATCCTAGCAATGTTTTTCATATTAACATGTACTAGCCTTTTATGTCATTGATCATTTTGAAAACAGACAATATTAATTAAGCAGATATCTGAAGTTGCAGAATGAAAACCAACTATATATATATTATCTTATCTATTTCCAATTAAAACAGTTTGTTTTTTCTTTATTAGAAATAATACAAGATTTAGAGTTAAAATGTACCTGATAACCTTCATCACATAGTTGACTTGTGGAGATGATGTTCTGCTTGAGTCCACTTACATATGTCACCTTTTTGAAAGTGACTTGCTCCAATCTTTACTTCTGCAAAGCCTTCAGAATGACAACAATTTGAATCACCAAAGATCACCTTTTGTCTCAGCTTGGACTTGTAGTTATTTAAGTTGTCCTTGCTTCCAATCATATTTTTGGAGCATCCACTGTCCAGATACCATTTTTTATGAACAGCTGCACAGCTCTTTACCTGCAAAGGAAACAATTAGTTGTTCTTGACCCAGGTTACCTTATTTCCTTGTTTGTTTACATAACAAGAGCTGGAAATGTAAGAGCACTCATGTTGGCTTTTGTATCCTAAGGGGTGATATCTTCTAGGAAGGATTATCTATTTGGTGAATGGGTTGATATTCTCCTTAGGTTGGTTATAAGATTTAGAAGAATTTAAGTTTCTGTTAATTTGATCAGCGTTCGACGAACTTTGGTACGTTCGTCGACCTGAGTTGGACGAATTGTGGTGAGTTCGTCGAACTCCATTCAGAGAATGATAGAAGTCATTTTCTGAACCCCCAAATCATCGATCTCTGGTCGACGAACCATATTGTTTTCGTCTATCTAAGTTCAACGAATTATTATAATATGGATTTGCGTTCTGAGTTCGTCGACTTGAGTTCGACGAACTATAAATATTTCGTCGATCGAAGTTCGACGAAAACTGTTAAACATTGTTCTGGTTGTTATTTTTCTTATTCTTTCTTCTTTTCTTATTTTGGTGTGTAATTTTAGTTTGATTAGGATTGTTATTATCTACTTTTTCTTTACCCTTTTCAGAAACAAATTTTATTGGTGTGGATAGTATGTTCTTCTTAAGTAGTGGGGGTAAACTTGATGATGCACCCAAGCCCAGATTGCCATTAAGTCTGGCATTGACTGTGCTTGTGATGTTCATCAGCTTAATGCTTCTCCCATTGAGAGATTCCTCAAGTTGCTTAGCCTCACATAGCTGTGTTTTAAAGAAATAATTTGTTCAATAACTAGTGTTAGTTCATCTTTTAACTTAGTGTTTGAGAAATCAGATTTTTTTGATTAGATAGTCTTTCCCTAAGTATTTTTAGTTCCTTTTTATAGTTGATTAGGTCAATACACATGATTTTAAATTCAGTTTTGAAACTATCAGGATAATAATCAAAAGATTAAAGCACCTGATCAGCTTTTGATTCTTAAGCTCCTTCATTATCAGATTCATCATCATCTAATTGACTGCTGGAGGCATTGATGGCCATGAGGCAGACCTCCTTGGCCCTTGCCTCTTCTTCCTCTTCACTGGAACTGGAAGATGTGGATTCGCCTTCTCCTTCTTTTTATTTTTGCTGGAGGAAGGCCTACTACTTTGTTGTCTTCTGGAGTCCTTCTCTCTTCTTCTTTCTTTCTTCTAATTCTCTGGACACTTTCAGATAAAGTGTCCAGGTTTCCTACACCAAAAACATACTACTTCTTTAGTAGGTGTTTTATCATACCTTGGCTTATCATACTGCCTGAATGAATTTCTTCTGAAGTCCATCTTGCCATTTTGTAAAATCCCTTAGCAAGGAGACTCATCAATTATTCATCTACTGTTGAAGCTTCAGTCTCTTCAGCAGCCTTGAATGCTAAGTAATGCTCCTTTCTTGCTGGTGGAGGAGTCCTTTGTTCAGCTGCTTCTCTGGACTTTATTAGTTGCTTATAGGACTTGAGCTTTCATAATAGAGATTCTGTGGAAATCTCATTTAAGCTCCTAGCCTCCTTGATTGGCCAAATCCTTGAATCCCATGAGCTTGGGAAGCACATGAGGATTTTATCATTTACTTCAGTAAGAGTGATGTCCTTATCTAAAGTCTTCAACTCATTGATTATTGAGCTCAGTCTGTTGTACATGTCAGCAATAGATTCTGACTCATCCTTCTTGAAGTTCTTATACTGGGATATGAGATTTAATCTTCTGTCTTTCCTCTCATCAGCAGAACCAGCCACCATTTGGTTGAGAGATTCCCAAATAGCCTTGGTTGTTGTGCATTCAGCCACCTTTTGGAAGATATCATCAGACATAGTCTGAGCCAGAATATTTATGGCCTTTTCATTAGTAATCTTGGCCTTCTTCTGTGCATCTGTCCACTCAGGTGGTGGTACAGTATGTGTTCTTGAGATTGCTGTAGATGTAGAGGCAGTTGATTGAGGAGGACCTGTCAAAATAGAGTTGTAGATGTCCTCATCAATGGAATTCATATATAGTTTAATTCTTGCCTTCCAAATGGCAATCTTATTTAACTTGCACACTGGAGGTCTGGTGCTTGCATAGTCCTTGTTCTGTGCCATGATGTGAATATAATCCTAAGAGAAATAAAAGTTCAGATCTAACACAGGATCTTTTGGTTCAAGGGTTAACTTGTACAACCAAAGAAATACTGCTCTGATACCAATTGAAAGTGAGGGTTAGACCTGAAATACTCTAGAGGGGGGGGGGGGTGAATAGAGTATCTTTGAACTCTTTAAAACTTTTTACTGTAAATTAAAATAATTCAGAGTAGGGCAGCTATATGATACCAATTTACTGTAAATAAAAGTGAAATCCTAAGATACACTAATCTACCACAAGCACAACAAAAATTAATCTAACTAACACAGGCACATCAAGAACAAAAAGGAAAGAGGGAAACCAAACAACACAAGAATTTTTATAGTGGTTTCTCAACTTGGGTACAACCACTCATCTACCACCCTGGTAGGAATCCACTAACAGGTTTTGATCAGGTGACTGCCACCAATGAGTTTTTGATTAGGTGCTCAAAAACTAACCCAAGTCTTTTCATCAGGTGACTTGCAACCAAGGATTAACTTTTGAAGGGAGTTAAAGAACCCTTTATATAGTGAGTGGGTGAGAGAGTTATGGTGTTTTCTCTTTCTCAAATACAACTGAGAAGACTAGTGGATCTTTGATGTTATCAAAGCTCCCCCTGAGTTATAGAGTTGTTCAGGAAGATTGGAGCTTTGCTTCAGGGTGAGTAGGTCTTCTTTCTTTAGCTTTGACCAGAGGTGATCCAGGAACTTATTGACTGATTTAGATTTGTTGTCCTTGAAGAATCCTGTAGTGAAGAATGAAGAAGACTCTTGATTTGTATGTGCGTTCTTCTTCTTCTTCAACAGTGTCAGGGTAAAGACCAGATTATCTTTCTGCATAGAGAAGAGTTTGAATGTTGTTGTTGTGTGTTATTCTTCTGTATTACACTCTCTCTGTGTTAACCGCAAGGAAGAGAATCACTTTTCTATCTTTAATGGAATTTCACCTTTGAAGTTTTTGAATTCCTTCTTGCATTGATTGTTGTCGACCTAGAGAATATAAAATTTGCTGGAGAGAATGTCTGCATTAATTGGATTTCCCAATTGTCCCATAGAAGAACGACAAGAAATAATCCTGATGAATCCCATCATCAATGCTGCTTCTAACGGTAATATTCAGAAAATATTAAGCATTGGTTACTCAGGAATTACTGGAATAAAATAAGGACAAAAGGAGGGAAAATCCAAGTTTGGAACTGCACAGAAATTATCTAGCAATGAACAGATTTCGTCGACCTGGGTCCAGAGTTCGTCGAGCTGAGAAGTCATGTTCGTCGACCAGATAATTGTTGTTCATCGACCTGAGATCTAAGATCGTCGAGCCAAGAATAGCTAACTGCTTTCTGATAAACACTTGCCAATTCTGTGCACTAAGATCGTCGAGCTGATAATCTAACTTCATCGACTGAGTTCGGAGAAATGTTTCTGGACTTAGAATGTATGAAGTAGAGCATCCAGAAATAGTAGACCTAAGAACTAAGTTCGTCGAGCTCAACTCAGTGAATTGTCTCTGAGTTCATTGAGCTGAGCACGACTTTCGTCGAGCTGAGTTCGACGAACGTCGAACTCACTTTACTGAAACTGATTTCTCTCTAAGTCTTGAGTCTTCTGTAGTCTGTTGTTGGCTGATCCAAGAAATGTTGACTCTTAGGACATGACGTAAACTCTAGGATACAGACATGACCCTAGCTATACAAGGTGTGTCAATAATCCTAGTTTAGTGAACCTAGCCCAAATCCAACTAGGGATCCAACATTGTTAGTGTCATATGTGATTCTACATTTTAGAATTTAGTCCACTATAAAACTTCAAAGGAAATGTGGGACATTTTGATTGTCTACATGGAGGGGATAGAAGAAGCAAGAGAGGATAGGAAATCTATGCTCAATCAAGAATATGAGTGTTTCAGAGAAGCCAAGACAGATAACATAGCTATATGCTAGGAAACGTTCTTCAGAATTGTCAATGAGTTGATGACTTATGGAAGAATTTTCAGCACTTATGAACTAAATTACAAGTTTCTCAGATCATTAACCAAGGATTGGGATACCAAAGTTTGTGTCATCAGAGAAGTGGCTAGACTTGCAGATACTCCTCCATCAACCTTGTTTGGAAAATTGATGTCCTATGAAATGCAGTTGATTGCCAGAAAGGAAGAGGAAAAGAGTTGCAGGTCTTATAGCAAAGATAAGTCAGTAGCTTTCAAAGTTGAAGCTACAAAGAAGGGCATGAGAAAGACTCATTCTCCTGCAAGAAAAGTTGTTAATAATGAGTCAGAAAGTTCATACACAAGCACAACAGATGGCCATAATTCTGATGAGGAGCTTGCTTCCTTTTCTAGGCAATTCCAGAAGTTCCTAAGAAATAGAACTGGATAAGAAGGCCTTCCTCTTCCTCTTTCTCCAAGGATGATAGCTACAAGGGAAAGAAGAAAACCTCTAAAGAGGAAAGGTATGATTCTAAACCTGGTAAACAAAGTTCTACTAATATTGTTTGTAATTGTTGCAGCAAGTCAGGACATGTTATAGCAGACTGTCCTGTCAAAAGAAAGGAGTCTGGTGAGAAACAAAACACCAGCATAAAGGCAAGAAAGAGAAATCCTTTATGACCAAGAATCAGAAAAGCTGGACTGACTCTACTTCATCAGAGTCAGAAAATGAAGAGGATGTTGAGGCCTACACTGGGTTGTTCCCAGCTGAGGAAGATTCTATAGAAACATAATTTTTGCAGTTGCTGGATGATATCAATAAAGCAGAAGACAACCAATGCATAGGGATGATGGCTATAGCTAAGGATGGACTCAGCCAGGAGCAGGCTAGTCCTAGTAAGGTACAATCTTCACCCTCAGTGTCAGATTATGTTTCTAGCCCAGAGTTAGAAGCATCTTCATCAAGAGATAAAGATGGCTTTGAATCTGAAGGAGACATCAATCAACTGATTGATGATTATGGAGATCTCCTACAAGCCTTTAAAGAAAGCAGGCTCCTAGCCAAACAACTGGCAAAGGAGAATGCCAATCTGAAGTTTGCTACCTCAGACTCAGCAAAAGTGTTGGATCAGAAGTTAAAAGAGATTAGTAAATTGAAGAACATAACTGTTATTTAGATGAATATAATTACTTTCATGAATAATCATATTAGGAATCTTGAAAGTAGACTCCAAAAGGAGAGGGAGCTAGTGGCAATGTTTTTAAAACCTAGTTATGTATTACCTTTGATAGATTACTTCTCTTCCCAAAAGGGTAAGAAGGGTATAGGTTTCAAAGGAAGAACAAGAGCTGCTAATTCCAAAAGGAAAGACAAATCTCCAGCTCAGCCACTTGCTTCCAAGCCTCAAATTTCTTTTAAAAAGGTGGATCAACCTTCTAACAGGTATGACCATGATAGTATTTATAGTCACTGTGAGCAAGGCAGTAGAATTGCAAGGGTGCTAGTGCTTATTGGTTAGCCCATGAGAAAACCCAAATGGCTCAAAATGGATCATTTGTGTTTGGTGTACCAGCCCCAACACTCAAGAACAAGGTAACAGCTGACTCACAAGGTCTGCCAGCCCATTTGCAAGCTAAGGTAAAGTCTGTTAGCAAAACCAACTTAGGAATATCTGAAGCTATCAGGAGTATGCTTTTTGAAAAGAAGGCAGATGCATATAGGGTTCAAGATATCCCAAGTACTTCTGCTGCCAGACATGTCCCTAAGCAATCTATGGCTGAAAGTCCTAAGAAAAAAGTTGATGTACCAGCAGGGTTGAGAGCTGCGAACAACATTGTTGTGAAGCTAGTTCTTAAGAGAAGGTACAATCTAAATGAGTGCTGGTGTTGTGGCAAGGTTGGCCACTATGCCATTGATTGCTGCCACAATGAGAGTGTCTAGAGAAGTAATGGTGGCTTACCTGTCGAAAGAACTACAGGTAGGTGTAACAACCCAATTTTTATCAGCAGGCACGGGTGACACGGCCTAGGACACAGGCATGTCCAAGGGCGTGTCCTGCTTGGGTGCGAGTCATCGTGAGATCGATGAAAGTCATTCGACGAACAGTGTTCAGCAGGAACATTCCAGACGACATAGGCATGTCGGCAGGGCGTGTCTCCTTGCATTCGACAAATGTTGCTCGATGATCGTCGAGTGTCGAGATGTCAACAATATTCGGTCGACGTTTGTCGAGTGCAGTGAACACGGCCTGTGATACGGGCGTGTCACATGGCATGTCCCTTTGGTTCGATGAACTCAACCCGACGACTTTGAGTTGGGGTGTGACGAGTGCCGTGTATGGGCACACGGCCTGGGACACGGGCGTGTCACAGGCCGTGTGAGTCTCGGGTGATTTTGAGATTTTTTTCAACCTGATGAACACGGCCACAGACACGGGCATGTTTGAAGATGTGTCGGGTGACATGGACCAGGACACGGTTGTGTCACATGGGCGTGTCACTGGTTTGGATAAGTCTGTTGAGCACCGCTTAGGGAACACGGCCATAGACACGGGCGTGTCATAGGCCGTGTCAGGCAAAATTTATAATTTTTGGGTGAAATTATGGCCATCCATTCCTTCAGCCTGGATGCAAGGGCTGAGAGGCCTCCCTGTCTTCTTAAGGCCGAGAATGGGTTGGGGAAACTCATTTGGCTTTTGCCTTTCTCTTACTACGCTTCTAGAGAGATAAAAAGAGAGAGGAAGAAGGAGGAGGAGGAAAGGGGGCTGATCACCGGTGGTGCTGCGATTTACCGACAAGAGATCTGAGGCCGATGTTGCGGAGGAAAAGCTCTTAAGAGTCGTTTGAGCCAGCTTCGAGCTCATGGCACCAAAGAGGTCTTCAAGGGTAATGACTTTTCTTCCTAGCCATGTGAAGGCTTCCATTTTGGCATATGTTAGTGATTCACCCACCAAGAGGTGGCTGATTTTGGGAATCTTTGGGTGATTCATGAAATCCCCTTTAGTTGGCATATAGATCCAGAATTGGAGTACGGAATAGGCATGATGTGTGAAGCCCATCTGGACAGGTTGTTCTGGATTGGTGATATTGCATACGAATCGGAGAAGACTCCGTGATAAATGTGTAGTTTAAGGAGTCAACGGGTTATGCCTGTGAATGATAGTAGCAGGAAGTACTGGAGTGGTAGTCCAGGAAAATATCCGTGTATGATTGTGCTATTGGGTCGTACCTGTGAATGAGTAACAGGAATTACTGGTGTGACCAGGAAAGGCCCTTTGTGATGCTTGATGTTGTAGGTGGTACCTGTGAAGAGAGTAACAGGAACTACTTGTATGACCAGGAAAGACCCCTGACATGTGTGATATCGCGGTGTCGTACCTCTGAACGAGGAACAGGAAGTACTGGTGTGCCCATGAAAGACCCGCTAATGTTGTGAGATGAATCGGTGTAATAAAAATACCCAGGCTAAATGCCAAGAATAGGATTGGTGAGACCGACCCGCGCCTTTAATTAAGCCGCGAGTACGCCGTACTCGGTGAAGGCAAGGAAATTTGAGCAACGGGGGGTGGAGGATCCGACCTGTGTTATGTCCGTCCGACGTGGAGCAGAAGGTGTGGTCGGTTGGAGCGCATAGCACGAGTCTTAGGCCTGCGCGTCATGACACAATGGGGGGCTACGAGCCATCCCGGTGTAGTAAGACTAGAAATCCGGCTGCACGCCATAGAGTAAATGCTCAAGAGAGTTACCATTGGGTTGTGATCCTGATACAGTGGTGGGCAAGTGCTTTGCCAGAACACCAAGAATGTGCCCTGAGTGCACGGACCGTTGGGCTGGGTGGCGAACGGTTGTGATGGTCTGTGTGCGTGAAAGAACCTTATATGAGATATATTGTCATGCTTATGATATGCTATTGTCACAACCCGCATTTTCTCAACGATAAAATCGTATCAGAGCAATAGAAAACACGTGTCGTGATGCCACGTCATGCAGGGAATAACTGCACACGTTCAGGCAAAACCCCAGACCTCAGATTTTTAAGGAAAATCATAGATTAATATGAAGGAAAACCATAGATTATTATGAAAGAAAACCAGTTATATTTAATGGCCGTATCCCTCGACACGGTGGATCAGCTAGTCCACATTTAAAAGTATATTTATACGCAGCAGAAAATACTTTTGTTCAATTAAGTTGACACCCTAAATGAGCATAAGTGTCCCCGAGGGACGACTCATAGTATGCACGACTCTAAAGTGAATATAGTATATATGAAAGATAGTCTTTTACGCTAAGGAAAAATAGTGTCTTGTTTTTATAAATATGTTATGCATGAGATACATATAGTAATGCTTTTAGGGTTTAAAATATCTAACATGCAATATTGCATAAATCCTTCCTAGAAGCAAGTAAACAACCACAAATAGGCAAAAAAAAATACCAGTTTAAGTTCATACCCAGCATCGCAAGAAGCCACCAGTGGGCTTCAACAACCTGACAAGAACCCACTGGTGAGTATGTATGTCTACACAGAAAGGTAAAGAACTACCCCATAAAATCGGGGATCAGCTATCTCAGCTACCCAAGAGGACACCAACAAGCCCCTCCAAAAGAACTACCCGCTGAACTGGCTACAACCTGGACCTGAGGCATTCAAGAAAAGAACACCTCTGCAAGAAAATAATCAAAAAGGTAAATAGAGCATTAGATTTATGAGCAAATAAAAAGGGTCTACCAACCCGGCATCAAACTGCTATAAGCAAAAGAAAGAGCATGACGGTAAGGAAAGAGCACTGTCTAAAGCACAGCAAAGCACACCCAGTGCGAGCAATAAAAGCAATATGCCCTACAAGAGAGTCTGCAACAGCAACAAGACATATGCATATATGCCAAAAGAAAAAGAAAACATAAACAGGAAAGGGACTAACAGTCCTAACACGTGGGTAAATGGCAGTGGTCAAAACATGGATCTAAATACATAACCAAAGCCAGATCCAAAAATGGGCTAAGGGGTCAAACAGTGGCAGCACTAGGGTCCCACACACGCCAACCCAAACCGGGGCGAAAGGCGGTGGGCACAGCTCTCCACATAAAACCACCCCTCCAAAGGCCACCAAAACTCCACCACCTGCCACAACCCAAGAGTCGGCATGCAAAAATTAGCCGAACACCCAATACCCCCCGCGCCCTAGGGAAAAGGAAAAAGTCACACTAACAATCCTAAGGAAACACACGAACCCAAGACAGAAACGTCGAGCCCACTTGACGTGGAGTTGAGTAAGCTCCACTCACTTGATGCCAAAAATACTTAGCCGCAAATCCTACGTTGGATGACGGCGTTGGGTGAACTCGGCACACTCGACGCTGTTAGCGCTTTCCACTTAGGGTAAACATAAGGTTTTAGTTAAAACAGCAGCCTAAACTCCCTCAACGCGCGAAAACAGAGAGTTGGGAATTTAATTACAACCCTCCCTTCCATCCTATCTACTTGGGGCTACCACAACTAAACCTAAACTACAACTAACCGCAGCATCACCCTAACTGTAGCTACCCACTGTACACCAAAACGAGACAAAAAGAGAGAAAGATTGATTTAAATGTAGAAAGTAATGAAGCAGCCCATGGCTGGAATGTAGGAAAAAGGCATCCTATTACGCTAATTTCTAGGGAGGAAAATAAAGAAAACAGAAGTATTGCACAGGAAATGAAAACAGAGTAAGGGTTAGAAATAATTTGGCAAGGGCAAGGGAGCCACTTGCCTCTACCTCCAGGAAAAACAACAGCTATCACCACAGCTTGGCACCTGCGACAAGATCGGCCACCTAGAAAACCAAAACTAAAGCTTTGAGGAAAAAGAAAAGAAATCAGAAATTCTCAACTCCTAGAATCAACCCTAAATCAAGAAAAACTTACATGGAGGGAAACATCAAGACGAGAGCAAGCCAAATCCGCTATCACACAAGAAAAACGAGCTTCCTCCCGCAAACACCGGCCAAAAAACCACCGCCTCCTCTCAAAACCCTTCCGCTGGAAGCTCTCCAGGCTCGGGAACGACGAAATGAGAAGGAAAAACGGTTCAAGGCAACAAAAGATGCTCTCAGGAGAAAAAGTACGGAACACGCCCCAGACACGCCCGTGACATGGACCGACACGCCCGTGTCACAGGGCGTGTACTCACAAATCTACCCACCTACCCACTAAATGAATGTAGATCTCCGCTCGACGAAACACGGGACACGTCCTGTGACACGCCCGTGTCACAGACCGTGTACCAACTCAGACATCGCTCGATGATCGTGGAGCGCCGATCGTCGAACAGAGAAACACGCCCCATGTCATGCCCGTGTCCGATACGACACGCCCGTGACACGTCCGTGTTCTCACTAAAACACTGCCTGATGACCATCGAGCACAGCTCGACGAACCGAAGGGGGACACGCCCTATGACACGCCCGTGTCACAGGCCGTGTTCCTACCAAAAAACCCGTCGACCAAAATTCGTCGACCACACAAAGGAGAGCTCTTCCCGAGCATGACACGCCCTAGGTCACGCCCGTGACCTAGGCCGTGACACCCAAACGTACACAAAATAGCTAAATCCTTAGCTAAAAAAATGAAAAGCAGGAACCAGCGTAACAAGCTCGGCCACACCAGGCCGTGCACATCACAACAACATTACAACTAACATAACAAACGTCGAAACGACGCGAAAGCAAACGATCTCGGACTTCGACAAAAACTCGCACCGTAACAAAGCACCCAAGCTACGAAAACAACAGTGAGGTCAAAAACAACATCCGACGATCGCATACTCGGGCTAACACCTCCCGAAGCCAAAACAAAAGCATTTCCCTAAGAGGCCCAACCGAGTCACCAAAATAGACTCTGGCTAACAGGGGAAAATTTGCCAACAGGCTACAACCAGGCTACACAAGGAACCTAAAGAGCTAAGACCATGCTCTACAACGGCGAAAGGCCAGAAATGCGTCATCGTAACGCCAATCAAAGATCAAACAAAACACAGAAAAACCGGGGGCGTTACAGCCACTCCCCCCAAAAGAAAGTTTCGCCTCGAAACTTTACTCACAACACTCCTATAAAGAAGGAGAGAGAAAGAGCCAGGAAAGGGCTACATATATATAAATAAAACAGAACATACCAGGCACAAGATCAAGGAAACAGATGAGGGTGAGCCTCCCTCATAGCCGACTCCAATTCCTAAGTCGCGCTTTCTACATCCTGATTACTCCATAAAACTTTAAGCATAGGAATAGTCTTCTTCCGCAATGCACGAACCTGAGAATCCAAAATGCGGACAGACACCTAAACATTAGAAAGATTCGGCTCCAACTGAGGCACAGAATCCAAAACCTGCCTGCCATTCAGGACACATTTCCGCAGTTGACTGACATGGAAGACATCATGCACGCCGGGAAATTTGCGGGCAAAGCCAGCGTACAAGCTGAAAACCCAATCCGCTCAACAATTAGAAATGACCCCACATACCTCGGGTCCAACTTCCTGTTCTTGCCAAACCGCTTCACTCCATTCAACGGGGGGACCTTTAAGAACACTGAGTCCCCCACCACAAATTCTAAGTCTGATCTACGCTGGTTGGCGTTCTTCTCATATCTCTCCTGGGCTAACCGAAGCTTTTCCCGAATAAGGTTCACAGCGGTTTCCATCTCCTCGAGTGCTTCTGGACCCAACAAAGGTCTCTCGCCAACCTCAGCCCAAAACAAGGGAGTCCTGCAGCGCCTCCCATACAAAGCTTCAAAAGGATCCATTTGCAAGCTTTCTTGATAACTGTTGTTATACGCAAATTCCATAAGCCGCAAGCACTCATCCCACGCTCCTCCGTGGTCCAGAATATAACATCAGATCATATCTTCCACATTCTGATTTACTCGCTCCTTCTGACCATTGGTCTGCGGATGATAAGCCGTGGAATACCTCAAATCTTTACCCAACCCCTCCTGAAGGCTCTTCCAAAAACGAGATGTGAACCTGGAGTCTCGATCCGATATGATACTCACGGGTACACCATGCAATCTGATAATCTCATCCAAATACAGCTCGGCTATCTTCCTCATCGGATAATCGATCTTAAATGGTACGAAGTGAGCACACTTCGTCAATCTGTCTACGATCACCCAAACTGAATCATGACCCTTAGGAGATCTCGATAAGCCTGTAATGAAATCCATCGAGATACTCTCCCACTTCCACGTCGGAATCTCCAAGGGAGTCAGCTTGCCACCAGGCCTCACATGGTCGGCTTTCACACGCCTGCAAGTGTAACACTCAGAAACAAATCTGGCTATGTCCCTCTTCATCCCATACCACCAGGGAACCTGCTTTAAATCATGATACATCTTGGTAGACCCTGGATGGTAGGCAACACTAGATCCATGGGCTTCTCTGCACACCATATCCCGGATATCTCCAACTGCGGTGATGCAAAACCTGCCACGATACATAAAGGTGCCCGCATCATCTATAGAGAAATCTGGTAATTCACCTTTTTTCAGCTCGAAGATACAAATGCAGAAGATCGGGATCATCCTTCTGATGTAGTCTCATAAGCGCAATCCACGAAGGTTCTGTCACTGCCAAGCTACTCTGCAAATCGCAGCTTCCCACAGAAATGTCCATCAAAAGGAACTCTTCCACTAGACGCTCAGCGGAGAGATTGAAAATCTTCCCTGATTTCTGACTCAGGGCATCGGCCACCACATTCGCTTTGCCCGGATGGTACTGGATTTCAACATCATAGTCGGCCATGTACTCCAACCATCGCCACTGGCGCAGATTCAATTCTTTCTGGGTGAAGACATACTTTAAACTCTTATGATCCGTGAAAATCTTGCACTGCGCGCCATACAGCAAATGCCTCCACAATTTCAGCGCATAGATCACAGCTGCAAACTCCAGGTCATGCGTAGGGTAATTCCTCTCGTGAGTATTTAGCTGCCTCGACCCGTACACAATCACCTTCCCGCCCTGCATCAATACGCAGCCTAGTCCGACATGCGACGCATCCACATATATATCATACTCACTACCTTCAGTAGGTAAAGACAAAATTCGAGCTGAACATAACTTTCTTTTTAGTTCCCCAAAAGCCTCCTCACACTTTCCATCCCATATGAAGGCTACATTCTTCTGCGTCAACTTGGTCAACGGCGCAGACAAGGTAGAGAATCCCTCTACAAATCTTCTATAATATCCAGCCAAGCCCAAGAAGCTTCTGATCTCTTTGGGAGTAACAGGCCTCGCCCATTCCATCACAGCAGCGATCTTTTCTGGGTCCACCGATATTCCCTCCTTATTAACCACGTGGCCGATAAAAGAAACTTGAGGCAACCAAAATTCGCATTTGCTCAGCTTGGCATATAGCTTATGGTCTCTCAGAGTCGCCAAGACCAGTCGCAAATGTCGATCATGCTCCTCCGCATCTTTAGAGTACACCAAAACATCGTCTATAAAGACAATCACAAACTTATCTAGAAAATCCTTGAAAACTATGTTCATCAATTCCATAAAAGCTGAGGGCGCATTAGTCAAACCAAATGACATAACCAAAAACTCAAAATGCCCATGACGAGAGCAGAACGCCGTCCGCGGAACATCTGACTCCCGAATCCTCAACTGGTGATAGCCCAAACGAAGATCAATCTTGGAAAACACGGCACTACCACGCAGCTGGTCAAACAAATCGTCAATCCGAGGCAAAGGGTACATGTTCTTAATAGTAACCTTGTTCAGCTCTCTATAGTCGATGCATAGCCTCATCGACCCTTCTTTCTTTTTAACGAACAGCACTTGTGCACCCCAAGGCGAAGAACTCGGCCTTATGAAACCTTTTGCCAACATCTCATCCAGCTGAATTCGCAACTCTTCCAGCTCTCGCGGGGCCATCCGGTACGGCGTCTTTGCAATAGGACACATGCCTGGCTCCAAATCTATAACAAACTCGACATCTCGATCGGGTGGAAGACCGGGAAGATAATCAGGAAACACATCAGAGAAGTCACACACCACATGAATCTCTTCCAAACGCGACACACTAATAACTGTCCCTACCAGAGAGACCACACAGGCAAAACATCGAGAATCAAGCAACTTCCGAGCACGCACCGCAGAAATGACTGGAGACTCCTGGAGAGAATACCCATAAATGCTCCCTGGCTGACCGTTGTCTTTGACGAAGTCCAAGCGCTTACCCTTGCACTAGACAACTGCATCGTACCTTGACAACCAGTCCATGAGCAAAATAACATCGAAGTCCTCCAGGTCAATCACCTTCAGATCTGCCTTGGCTAGAAAATCCCCCAACAAAATTGGACAATCAAGGACACCCAGGTCCGTAACCACAGAGTCACCAGAGGGCACCACCAACACGATCTAGGCCCAAACTGAATCGCTCCACGAAGGCTCTAGCCACAAACGAGTGGGTAGCGCCTAAATCGAAGAGAAAGCACGCCCAGTGATGCTATAGATCACGGCAGTGAACCAGTCGCACAAGTAATATAAAATGGGGGTTTTCCCAAGTATCGATCTCTCAAGGAACACAGTAAGGTGGAGTTAATTTTGAGGAGGACTTGAGATTGAAGTCCTCAGGTCGGAGCTAACTAAGGGGGTTTTGATGGTTGCGGAAACAGAAAATAAAAGGTTAACAACTACTCCTATGCAACGCCGATATGTGATGCTTCACCAGGCGGGATGGAAGACTAGTCGGGCCGCTATGCACCGAATCACTAGGCAGATGGAAGAGTAGGCTCGCGGATGAGGTGGTGAGAATGGCGGAATGAGGGTCGTAAGCACCACTTCGCAACGCACGCCACTAGCAATTGCTAGTGCGACAAGGGTGGATGTTGGTGGATGGAATATGGCGCACCTCAAGCAAATATACGAAATTATAAATCACAAAGACATGATTTTATAAAAACGTTTTACAAATACACACACATCATCTATACATAAGGTTTACAACAACATATAAACAACAATAAAGGAAGAACAAGTCAAGAGATCGACCGAATCCAAAGTCTTGCTGAGGATTCACGGTTGGAATCGTCGGGTTGTCATTCCGCGTCCAAGCTCGGTCCTCAACTGCTTTCGGGATAGAGAAGGGCTATCACCACCTTCCAATGGCCTGTATTCTTCATCTCACGACAGCAGACGAAAGTTGAAAGCTTCCCTTTGCTTGATGGCTATGGCGTTGAAACTTGAATTGAATCCAAGAGATAATGGAGGAGGCCGAGAGGAAGCTCCGACTCGGATTTGGCGGTGAAAGCTTGCCCGGAGCACCTCCCTAGGGTGGAAGATGAAGGGGAACGGCGGAGAAGGCGGAAAACGGCGGAGGAAATGGGCGATCTCCGGATCTCTCGATTAGGGCGAGACCTGCACTATTTATACAAAAGCAGAAATGAACAATGCGCACGATCACAGGCGCACGACCAGTGGTCGTGCGCACTATGTCCTGTGCTCGTGCGCACTGGCATGGAATAACAGGAAGAAGAACTGGGATAATGCGCACGAGTAGTGGCGCACGACCAGTGGTCGTGCGCACTAAGTCTAATGATCGTGCGATTACCCAGACAGGACTCCAGAAATGAGGAATCAATGCACACGATCAGTGGTGCAAGACCGGTGGTCGTGCACAATATGTCCAGTGGTCGTGCGCTTACCCCAGGCTGATTCTGGAAAACGTAGTGTAGTGCGCACGATCAGGGGCGCACGTCTAGTGGTCGTGCGCATTATATCCCATGATCGTGCGCAGTATTCCTGTTTCACAACCATCCTGGAACACGCACACGACCCCTGTACCGAAAGGAAAAACCAATCACTAATCTGTGGAGACATTCCAGACAATAACAAAAAGGAGTACAGACCAAAAGAATAACAAAAAACACAACCACGGGCTAAAATGTGCACTTCCTATGGAAATAAAGACAGGAAGAAATATATATGATAATGATCTAAAAGTGAAGTACAAATGCGTGAAAACTAGCCCAGATGAGTCCGAAAATAGGTATATAAAGTGGAGTCATCACACCCCCAGACTTAACTGTTTGCGCGTCCCGAGCAAACAAAATCTAAGCAGATAGGAAAAAATACTAGTTAACAAAGAAATTGCGATACGAAGTACCATGCGAAGTCGCATGCTCGCGTGCGTAAAAAATATAATAGAAGAAATTTCTAAGTATACAAAATAGTTTATACTTTTCACAATGCGTATCAAAATTTTATTATTACTCAAAAATGGAATCACAGTGAATCATCCGGTCACGCGTAGGGAGAAAGTAGACTAATCGCTAGGAGAGCATTGCCAATGATCAGGGCTCGGGATAACCTCCAAAGGAATCCACCAATGTCGGTGACCATATGCTTTCCTTTTCGCATTCTCTCCACGGCACTGGTTTGGTTCACACAGGAATCAATAGTACTTTAGGTGAAGAGATGGAGCTTGGGTTTCAGTGAGGTAAACAAAGATATACAGGAAGGTTATGCACCTAACCCAAATGAGCTAGTATAAAAATGAATCCCTCTACTAAGCACAATACACGCGGGTACACCACACCCCAAACTTAACTTTTAACATATGGGTGTGTGCACCGCCTACTCCAAATATAATGACATTTCCAAAATGATTTTAAATTTTAATTTTACTTTTCACTCCTTTTTTTTTCTTTACAAATATTTTTTTTTGTTTCTTTTTTTTTCTTTATTCAAATCATCTTGTTATTTTTACAATTTCAGCAAATAAAACATTGGAGAACATCCACATTTTCACATATAATAACACCACATCACACCCCAACATTAAAATGTAAACACTAAAGCTCAACTTGGGTGTGCGACTAGGATTGGCTATGAGGCTTTGGTGAAATCATGGTGGAGCTGAATCAAAAGAATGGGTAGGCACAACGGGGCTAGCGAGGACAAGACGTTAGGAACGGTACAAAGCTCAACCGGGCCAAAATGATGGCCTACATCACACTCATGCATGACTAACCTATACCCATGCTTCAAGAATATCTTGGGCCAAGTTCTTAGCCAACGAGAAAGACTATCCATCCTCCCGACTCGAGCAATACAAAACTAACGACCGTCTACACACATCCCTAAGCTACCGTCGGATTCACACCGGATTCACCAACTTTTGAGTAGAATAAAAAGTATTTATACAATTAGAAAAATATAAAACTAAAAGCATACAGAAAAATTAAATCTACTCGAATTTCTACACGAGACGAGAGCAGTTGACTAGAAACACAACAAGGCCAACATTTTACTCCGTCTCACAATCCTATGTCAGCACCATAATTTTCCCAAATCTAACGAAGAAATGAGTTTAAATCACAGCACGCAAAAAGCTAAGCATGCGCTCATGTGGGTGCAGTGCTGTGTGATGCAATGAACTAATCAAAATAAAACAATAAAGGCCTCTAGTATGCACATGAGATGTGTGCGTGCAATAGGTAACAAATCTCTCCCCCAGACTTAAACTAAACAATACAGCAGATGATATAGAAATTAAAATAATAAGGAGCTAAGGGAAGAGGTTACCCAATGCTCAGCTTGTGAGCATACCAGAAGACGCGTGGAAACCAAAGCAGGCCCGCCATACGAAGAATCAGAACCCCGCCAATGCGATTTGCTATGAATACCTGCAGGGGTGAGCTCCGCACAAAAAGAAAAATAGAAAACACAAAGAAATGCTAAAACTAAAATAGACATGAAACTAAACATACAAGAAATAAAAGATAAGTACTGGGGTTATTGTCATCCCAGCACGACTTATTAAATTCGAAACAGTTCGAGCTTATAGGCCTATGAAATAAAAAGTGCACAGGTAACTGGCCTAATATCCATTTCGGTAAGGGTACCGATACGGTGATAGAGTAGTTACCCCTCTACCTAAATAATAATACCTGCCCAACACAGGTAGAGGAAATAGGAAAAAAGAAGAGGAGGAGCACTGGTCCTCGCTCATCTTATCACAAAATAAATCCTTGCCTGACAAGGTATCGTCTATCACAGGCCTGCAGGAAGCGATGGCAACGGCATGAGCACAAAGCTCGTCGTCATCCCAACATACCTGTGGAGACTCATCCTGTACAGGCTCAGATAAGGAAGGGGGATCAAGTAATAAAAGAGAAGAAGAACTAAAATAATCAGAAAATGTGAGATTGATCCCGGTCTCACTCTCAGCAGGATCCAAGCAGAGATCACTGTCGGTGTCATATGAGTCGTATCGAGGGGAATCCGAGAACTTAAGGTCTGCGGTGGTAAGTGGAACGGCCTCATCCAATAAGGAGGTGCAAACCTCCACATCAGAAAGAGGGTATTCCTCATCCCACCGGGGTGCGTAAAAATGTTCCGAAGATCCACTTTCTCTGTCGGAGATAGAGGAATCATCATCCCACTTCGGCGCAACCTCAGGCACCGAATCATCCACAATCACGGCATCATCAACCGACTCACAAAAAAGGGGAATACCACAATCCGGCAAAAATTGCGGAGGGGCAAGGCTGCTCTCAAAATCAAGCACTGAATGAGCAGGCCCCATCGCAAAATCATTCGTTGACGCCACCCCGTCGTCGACCGGAACAATCTCATTGTCCCATACAGGAGCGTCCATGAGTTCCTGCTCCACTTTTTGTTGGCTAACACCAGAGTGATCATCATCACTCAAGGAAAGCTCGTAAAAAGGGATCGAGGGACCCATGAAAGAGATGTATGCGGCTAGAGATTCTTCGGTAATCTCAACGGGTAGAGAATGAGCAAAGTGCATTATGTCACTGTATGGGCCATGCAACACCCTGGTAGGCCTGTCCACAACAGCCTTCCGCGAACGGGAGGTTGTTGTGCACACGCCCTCAGAGGGAGAAGGCTTACACAAACGAGGGCAATCCTTCAACATGTGGCCCACACCTTGACATAACAAACACTGAATGCAATGCTCGACATTCATAACAGCAATGGCATCGATGGATCGGCGCAAAGTGTCAAGGATACGACACTCAGCATCAGAATCCATCACGAACAGAAATAATTGCTGAAAAAGTGCGACACAGCTAGAATGAAAATAGTACGGAACTGCTATCGAAATCAAAAATCAGAAAAGGGGAAAAGAAATAATCAAAATAAAAATTCTAATAACAAAAGCAAATAAAAAAAAATGATATGCACAAATGGAAAAGGGCTTCAATATATTATCTCCCTCTCCAAAAACTCACACGACTGTGTTCCCCGGCTACGGTGCCAAAAACTTGATGCTATAGATCACGGCAGTGAACCGGTCGCACAAGTAATATAAAATGGGGGTTTTCCCAAGTATCGATCTCTCAAGGAACACAGTAAGGTGGAGTTAATTTTGAGGAGGACTTGAGATTGAAGTCCTCAGGTCGGAGCTAACTAAGGGGGTTTTGATGGTTGCGGAAACAGAAAATAAAAGGTTAACAACTACTCCTATGCAACGCCGATATGCGATGCTTCACCAGGCGGGATGGAAGACTAGTCGGGCCACTATGCACCGAATCACTAGGCGGATGGAAGAGTAGGCTCGCGGATGAGGTGGTGAGAATGGCGGAATGAGGGTCGTAAGCACCACTTCGCAATGCACGCCACTAGCAATTACTAGTGCGGCAAGGGTGGATGTTGGTGGATGGAATATGGCGCACCTCAAGCAAATATACGAAATTATAAATCACAAAGACATGATTTTATAAAAACGTTTTACAAATACACACACATCATCTATACATAAGGTTTACAACAACATATAAACAACAATAAAGGAAGAACAAGTCAAGAGATCGACCGAATCCAAAGTCTTGCTGAGGATTCACGGTTGGAATCGTCGGGTTGTCATTCCGCGTCCAAGCTCGGTCCTCAACTGCTTCCGGGATAGAGAAGGGCTATCACCACCTTCCAATGGCCCGTATTCTTCGTCTCACGACAACAGACGAAAGTTGAAAGCTTCCCTTTGCTTGATGGCTATGGCGTTGAAACTTGAATTTAATCCAAGAGATAATGGAGGAGGCCGAGAGGAAGCTCCGACTCGGATTTGGCGGTGAAAGCTTGCCCGGAGCACCTCCCTAGGGTGGAAGATGAAGGGGAACGGCGGAGAAGGCGGAAAACGGCGGAGGAAATGGGCGATCTCCGGATCTCTCAATTAGGGCGAGACCTGCACTATTTATACAAAAGCAGAAATGAACAATGCGCACGATCACAGGCGCACGACCAGTGGTCGTGCGCACTATGTCCTGTGCTCGTGCGCACTGGCAGGGAATAACAGGAAGAAGAACTGGGATAATGCGCACGAGTAGTGGCGCACGACCAGTGGTCGTGCGCACTAAGTCTAATGATCGTGCGATTACCCAGACAGGACTCCAGAAATGAGGAATCAATGCACACGATCAGTGGTGCACGACCGGTGGTCGTGCGCAATATGTCCAGTGGTCGTGCGCTTACCCCAGGCTGATTCTGGAAAACGTAGTGTAGTGCGCACGATCAGGGGCGCACGTCCAGTGGTCGTGCGCATTATATCCCATGATCGTGCGCAATATTCCTGTTTCACAACCATCCCGGAACAGGCACACGACCCCTGTACCGAAAGGAAAAACCAATCACTAATCTGTGCAGACATTCCAGACAATAACAAAAAGGAGTACAGACTAAAAGAATAACAAAAATCACAACCACGAGCTAAAATGTGCACTTCCTATGAAAATAAAGACAGGAAGAAATATATATGATAATGATCTAAAAGTGAAGTGCAAATGCGTGAAAACTAGCCCAGATGAGTCCGAAAATAGGTATATAAAGTGGAGTCATCACACCCCCAGACTTAACTGTTTGCGCGTCCCGAGCAAACAAAATCTATGCAGATAGGAAAAAATACTAGTTAACAAAGAAATTGCGATACGAAGTACCATGCGAAGTCGCATGCTCGCGTGCGTAAAAAATATAATAGAAGAAATTTCTAAGTATACAAAATAGTTTATACTTTTCACAATGCGTATCAAAATTTTATTATTACTCAAAAATGGAATCACAGTGAATCATCCGGTCACGCGTATGGAGAAAGTAGACTAATCGCTAAGCGAGCATCGCCAATGATCAGGGCTCGGGATAACCTCCAAAGGAATCCACCAATGTCGGTGACCATATGCTTTCCTTTTCGCATTCTCTCCACGGCACTGGTTTGGTTCACAAACGAATCAATAGGACTTTAGGTGAAGAGATGGGGCTTGGGTTTCAGTGAGGTAAACAAAGATATACAGGAAGGTTATGCACCTAACCCAAATGAGCTAGTATAAAAATGAATCCCTCTACTAAGCACAATACACGCGGGTACACCACACCCCAAACTTAACTTTTAACATATGGGTGTGTGCACCGCCTACTCCAAATATAATGACATTTCCAAAATGATTTTCAATTTTAATTTTACTTTTCACTCCTTTTTTTTTCTTTACAAATATTTTCTTTTGTTTCTTTTTTTTTTCTTTATTCAAATCATCTTGTTATTTTTGCAATTTCGGCAAATAAAACATTGGAGAACATCCACATTTTCACATATAATAACACCACATCACACCCCAACATTAAAATGTAAACACTAAAGCTCCACTTGGGTGTGCGACTAGGATTGGCTATGAGGCTTTGGTGAAATCATGGTGGAGCTGAATCAAAAGAATAGGTAGGCACAACGGGGCTAGCGAGGACAAGACGTTAGGAACGGTACAAAGCTCAACCGGGCCAAAATGATGGCCTACATCACACTCATGCATGACTAACCTATACCCATGCTTCAAGAATAGCTTGGGCCAAGTTCTTAGCCAACGAGAAAGACTATCCATCCTCCCGACTCGAGCAATACAAAACTAACGACCGTCTACACACATCCCTAAGCTACCGTCGGATTCACACCGGATTCACCAACTTTTGAGTAGAATAAAAAGTATTTATACAATTAGAAAAATATAAAACTAAAAGCATACAGAAAAATTAAATCTACTCGAATTTCTACACGAGACGAGAGCAGTTGACTAGAAACACAACAAGGCCAACATTTTACTCCGTCTCACAATCCTATGTCAGCACCATAATTTTCCCAAATCTAACGAAGAAATGAGTTTAAATCGCAGCACGCAAAAAGCTAAGCATGCGCTCATGTGGGTGCAGTGCTGTGTGATGCAATGAAATAATCAAAATAAAACAATAAAGGCCTCTAGTATGCACATGAGATGTGTGCGTGCAATAGGTAACAAATCTCTCCCCCAGACTTAAACTAAACAATACAGCAGATGATATAGAAATTAAAATAATAAGGAGCTAAGGGAAGAGGTTACCCAATGCTCAGCTTGTGAGCATACCAGAAGACGCGTGGAAACCAAAGCAGGCCCGCCATACGAAGAATCAGAACCCCGCCAATGCGATTTGCTATGAATACCTGCAGGGGTGAGCTCCGCACAAAAAGAAAAATAGAAAACACAAAGAAATGCTAAAACTAAAATAGACATGAAACTAAACATGCAAGAAATAAAAGATAAGTACTGGGGTTATTGTCATCCCAGCACGACTTATTAAATTCGAAACAGTTCGAGCTTATAGGCCTATGAAATAAAAAGTGCACAGGTAACTGGCCTAATATCCATTTCGGTAAGGGTACCGATACGGTGATAGAGTAGTTACCCCTCTACCTAAATAATAATACCTACCCAACACAGGAAGAGGAAATAGGAAAAAAGAAGAGGAGGAGCACTGGTCCTCGCTCATCTTATCACAAAATAAATCCTTGCCTGACAAGGTATCGTCTATCACAGGCCTGCAGGAGGTGATGGCAACGACATGAGCACAAAGCTCGTCGTCATCCCAACATACCTGTGGAGACTCATCCTGTACAGGCTCAGATAAGGAAGGGGGATCAAGTAATAAAAGAGAAGAAGAACTAAAATAATCAGAAAATGTGAGATTGATCCCGGTCTCACTCTCAGCAGGATCCAAGCAGAGATCACTGTCGGTGTCATATGAGTCGTATCCAAGGGAATCCGAGAACTTAAGGTCTGCGGTGGTAAGTGGAACGGCCTCATCCAATAAGGAGGTGCAAACCTCCACATCAGAAAGAGGGTATTCCTCATCCCACCGGGGTGCGTAAAAATGTTCCGAAGATCCACTTTCTCTGTCGGAGATAGAGGAATCATCATCCCACTTCGGCGCAACCTCGGGCACCGAATCATCCACAATCACGGCATCATCAACCGACTCACAAAAAAGGGGAATACCACAATCCGGCAAAAATTGCGGAGGGGCAAGGCTGCTCTCAAAATCAAGCACTGAATGAGCAGGCCCCATCGCAAAATCATTCGTTGACGCCACCCCGTCGACGACCGGAACAATCTCATTGTCCCATACAGGAGCGTCCATGAGTTCCTGCTCCACTTTTTGTTGGCTAACACCAGAGTGATCATCATCACTCAAGGAAAGCTCGTAAAAAGGGATCGAGGGACCCATGAAAGAGATGTATGCGGCTAGAGATTCTTCGGTAATCTCAACGGGTAGAGAATGAGCAAAGTGCATTATGTCACTGTATGGGCCATGCAACACCGTGGTAGGCCTGTCCACAACAGCCTTCCGCGAACGGGAGGTTGTTGTGCACACGCCCTCAGATGGAGAAGGCTTGCACAAACGAGGGCAATCCTTCAACATGTGGCCCACACCTTGACATAACAAACACCGAATGCAATGCTCGACATTCATAACAGCAATGACATCGATGGATCGGCGCAAAGTGTCAAGGATACGACACTCAGCATCAGAATCCATCACGAACAGAAATAATTGCTGAAAAAGTGCGACACAGCTAGAATGAAAATAGCACGGAACTGCTATCGAAATCAAAAATCAGAAAAGGGGAAAAAGAAATAATCAAAATAAAAATTCTAATAACAAAAGCAAATAAAAAAAAATGATATGCACAAATGGAAAAGGGCTTCAATATATTATCTCCCTCTCCACAAACTCACATGACTGTGTTCCCCGGCTACGGTGCCAAAAACTTGATGCTATAGATCACGGCAGTGAACCGGTCGCACAAGTAATATAAAATGGGGGTTTTTCCAAGTATCGATCTCTCAAGGAACACAGTAAGGTGGAGTTAATTTTGAGGAGGACTTGAGATTGAAGTCCTCAGGTCGGAGCTAACTAAGGGGGTTTTGATGGTTGCGGAAACAGAAAATAAAAGGTTAACAACTACTCCTATGCAACGCCGATATGCGATGCTTCACCAGGCGGGATGGAAGACTAGTCGGGCCACTATGCACCGAATCACTAGGCGGATGGAAGAGTAGGCTCGCGGATGAGGTGGTGAGAATGGCAGAATGAGGGTCGTAAGCACAACTTCGCAATGCACGCCACTAGCAATTGCTAGTGCGGCAAGGGTGGATGTTGGTGGATGGAATATGGCGCACCTCAAGCAAATATACGAAATTATAAATCACAAAGACATGATTTTATAAAAACGTTTTACAAATACACACACATCATCTATACATAAGGTTTACAACAACATATAAACAACAATAAAGGAAGAACAAGTCAAGAGATCGACCGAATCCAAAGTCTTGCTGAGGATTCATGGTTGGAATCGTCGGGTTGTCATTCCGCGTCCAAGCTCGGTCCTCAACTGCTTCCGGGATAGAGAAGGTCTATCACCAACTTCCAATGGCCCGTATTCTTCGTCTCACGACAACAGACGAAAGTTGAAAGCTTCCCTTTGCTTGATGGCTATGGCGTTGAAACTTGAATTGAATCCAAGAGATTGTGGAGGAGGCCGAGAGGAAGCTCCGACTCGGATTTGGCAGTGAAAGCTTGCCCGGAGCACCTCCCTAGGGTGGAAGATGGAGGGGAACGGCGGAGAAGGCGGAAAACGGCGGAGGAAATGGGCGATCTCCGGATCTCTCAATTAGGGCGAGACCTGCACTATTTATACAAAAGCAGAAATGAACAATGCGCACGATCACAGGCGCACGACCAGTGGTCGTGCGCACTATGTCATGTGCTCGTGCGCACTGGCAGGGAATAACAGGAAGAAGAACTGGGATAATGCGCACGAGTAGTGGCGCACGACCAGTGGTCGTGCGCACTAAGTCTAATGATCGTGCGATTACCCAGACAGGACTCCAGAAATGAGGAATCAATGCACACGATCAGTGGTGCACGACCGGTGGTCGTGCGCAATATGTCCAGTGGTCGTGCGCTTACCCCAGGCTGATTCTGGAAAACGTAGTGTAGTGCGCACGATCAGGGGCGCACGTCCAGTGGTCGTGCGCATTATATCCCATGATCGTGCGCAGTATTCCTGTTTCACAACCATCCCGGAACACGCACACGACCCCTGTACCGAAAGGAAAAACCAATCACTAATCTGTGCAGACATTCCAGACAATAACAAAAAGGAGTACAGACTAAAAGAATAACAAAAAACACAACCACGGGCTAAAATGTGCACTTCCTATGAAAATAAAGACAGGAAGAAATATATATGATAATGATCTAAAAGTGAAGTGCAAATGCGTGAAAACTAGCCCAGATGAGTCCGAAAATAGGTATATAAAGTGGAGTCATCACACCCCCAGACTTAACTGTTTGCGCGTCCCGAGCAAACAAAATCTAAGCAGATAGGAAAAAATACTAGTTAACAAAGAAATTGCGATACGAAGTACCATGCGAAGTCGCATGCTCGCGTGCGTAAAAAATATAATAGAAGAAATTTCTAAGTATACAAAATAGTTTATACTTTTCACAATGCGTATCAAAATTTTATTATTACTCAAAAATGGAATCACAGTGAATCATCCGGTCACGCGTAGGGAGAAAGTAGACTAATCGCTAAGCGAGCATTGCCAATGATCAGGGCTCGGGATAACCTCCAAAGGAATCCACCAATGTCGGTGACCATATGCTTTCCTTTTCGCATTCTCTCCACGGCACTGGTTTGGTTCACACACGAATCAATAGGACTTTAGGTGAAGAGATGGGGCTTGGGTTTCAGTGAGGTAAACAAAGATATACAGGAAGGTTATGCACCTAACCCAAATGAGCTAGTATAAAAATGAATCCCTCTACTAAGCACAATACACGCGGGTACACCACACCCCAAACTTAACTTTTAACATATGGGTGTGTGCACCGCCTACTCCAAATATAATCACATTTCCAAAATGATTTTCAATTTTAATTTTACTTTTCACTCCTTTATTTTCTTTACAAATATTTTCTTTTGTTTCTTTTTTTTTCTTTATTCAAATCATCTTGTTATTTTTGCAATTTCGGCAAATAAAACATTGGAGAACATCCACATTTTCACATATAATAACACCACATCACACCCCAACATTAAAATGTAAACACTAAAGCTCAACTTGGGTGTGTGACTAGGATTGGCTATGAGGCTTTGGTGAAATCATGGTGGAGCTGAATCAAAAGAATGGGTAGGCACAACGGGGCTAGCGAGGACAAGACGTTAGGAACGGTACAAAGCTCAACCGGGCCAAAATGATGGCCTACATCACACTCATGCATGACTAACCTATACCCATGCTTCAAGAATAGCTTGGGCCAAGTTCTTAGCCAACGAGAAAGTCTATCCATCCTCCCGACTCGAGCAATACAAAACTAACGACCGTCTACACACATCCCTAAGCTACCGTCGGATTCACACCGGATTCACCAACTTTTGAGTAGAATAAAAAGTATTTATGCAATTAGAAAAATATAAAACTAAAAGCATACAGAAAAATTAAATCTACTCGAATTTCTACACGAGATGAGAGCAGTTGACTAGAAACACAACAAGGCCAACATTTTACTCCGTCTCACAATCCTATGTCAGCACCATAATTTTCCCAAATCTAACGAAGAAATGAGTTTAAATCGCAGCACGCAAAAAGCTAAGCATGTGCTCATGTGGGTGCAGTGTTGTGTGATGCAATGAACTAATCAAAATAAAACAATAAAGGCTTCTAGTATGCACATGAGATGTGTGCGTGCAATAGGTAACAAATCTCTCCCCCAGACTTAAACTAAACAATACAGTAGATGATATAGAAATTAAAATAATAAGGAGCTAACGGAAGAGGTTACCCAATGTTCAGCTTGTAAGCATACCAGAAGACGCGTGGAAACCAAAGCAGGCCCGCCATACGAAGAATCAGAACCCCGCCAATGTGATTTGCTATGAATACCTGCAGGGGTGAGCTCCGCACAAAAAGAAAAATAGAAAACACAAAGAAATGCTAAAACTAAAATAGACATGAAACTAAACATGCAGGAAATAAAAGATAAGTACTGGGGTTATTGTCATCCCAGCACGACTTATTAAATTCTAAACAGTTCTAGCTTATAGGCCTATGAAATAAAAAGTGCACAGGTAACTGGCCTAATATCCGTTTCGGTAAGGGTACCGATACGGTGATAGAGCAGTTACCCCTCTACCTAAATAATAATACCTGCCCAACACAGGTAGAGGAAATAGGAAAAAAGAAGAGGAGGAGCACTGGTCCTCGCTCATCTTATCACAAAATAAATCCTTGCCTGACAAGGTATCGTCTATCACAGGCCCGCAGGAGGCGATGGCAACGGCATGAGCACAAAGCTCATCGTCATCCCAACATACCTGTGGAGACTCATCCTGTACAGGCTCAGATAAGGAAGGGGGATCAAGTAATAAAAGAGAAGAAGAACTAAAATAATCAGAAAATGGGAGATTGATCCCGGTCTCACTCTCTGCAGGATTCAAGCAGAGATCACTGTCGGTGTCATATGAGTCGTATCGAGGGGAATCCGAGAACTCAAGGTCCGCGGTGGTAAGTGGAACGGCCTCATCCAATATGGAGGTGCAAACCTCCACATCAGAAAGAGGGTATTCCTCATCCCACCGGGGTGCGTAAAAATGTTCCGAAGATCCACTTTCTCCGTCGGAGATAGAGGAATCATCATCCCACTTCGGCGCAACCTCGGGCACCGAATCATCCACAATCACGGCATCATCAACCGACTCACAAAAAAGGGGAATACCACAATCCGGCAAAAATTGCGGAGGGGCAAGGCTGCTCTCAAAATCAAGCACTGAATGAGCAGGCCCCATCGCAAAATCATTCGTTGACGCCACCCCGTCGTCGACCGGAACAATCTCATTGTCCCATACAGGAGCGTCCATGAGTTCCTGCTCCACTTTTTGTTGGCTAACACCAGAGTGATCATCATCACTCAAGGAAAGCTCGTAAAAATGGATCGAGGGACCCATGAAAGAGCTGTATGCGGCTAGAGATTCTTCGGTAATCTCAACGGGTAGAGAATGAGCAAAGTGCGTTATGTCACTGTATGGGCCACGCAACACCCTGGTAGGCCTGTCCACAACAGCCTTCCGCGAACGGGAGGTTGTTGTGCACACGCCCTCAGAGGGAGAAGGCTTGCACAAACGAGGGCAATCCTTCAACATGTGGCCCACACCTTGACATAACAAACACCGAATGCAATGCTCGACATTCATAACAGCAATGGCATCGATGGATCAGCGCAAAGTGTCAAGGATACGACACTCAGCATCAGAATCCATCACGAACAGAAATAATTGCTGAAAAAGTGCGACACAGCTAGAATGAAAATAGCACGGAACTGCTATCGAAATCAAAATTTAGAAAAGGGGAAAAAGAAATAATCAAAATAAAAATTCTAATAACAAAAGCAAATAAAAAAAAATGATATGCACAAATGGAAAAGGGCTTCAATATATTATCTCCCTCTCCACAAACTCACACGACTGTGTTCCCCGGCTACGGTGCCAAAAACTTGATGTTATAGATCACGGCAGTGAACCGGTCGCACAAGTAATATAAAATGGGGGTTTTCCCAAGTATCGATCTCTCAAGGAACACAGTAAGGTGGAGTTAATTTTGAGGAGGACTTGAGATTGAAGTCCTCAGGTCGGAGCTAACTAAGGGGGTTTTGATGGTTGCGGAAACAGAAAATAAAAGGTTAACAACTACTCCTATGCAACGCCGCTATGCGATGCTTCACCAGGAGGGATGGAAGACTCGTCGGGCCGCTATGCACTGAATCACTAGGCGGATGGAAGAGTAGGCTCGCGGATGAGGTGGTGAGAATGGCGGAATGAGGGTCGTAAGCACCTCTTCGCAACGCACGCCACTAGCAATTGCTAGTGCGGCAAGGGTGGATGTTGGTGGATGGAATATGGCGCACCTCAAGCAAATATACGAAATTATAAATCACAAAGACATGATTTTATAAAAACGTTTTACAAATACACACACATCATCTATACATAAGGTTTACAACAACACATAAACAACAATAAAGGAAGAACAAGTCAAGTGATCGACCGAATCCGAAGTCTTGCTGAGGATTCACGGTTGGAATCGTCGGGTTGTCATTCCGCGTCCAAGCTCGGTCCTCAACTGCTTCCGGGATAGAGAAGGGCTGTCACCACCTTCCAATGGACCGCCTTCTTCGTCTCACGACAGCGGACGAAAGTTGAAAGCTTCCCTTTGCTTGATGGCTATGGCGTTGAAACTTGAAATGAATCCAAGAGATGATGGAGGAGGCCGAGAGGAAGCTCCGTCTCGGATTTGGCGGTGAAAGCTTGCCCGGAGCATCTCCCTAGGGTGGAAGATGAAGGGGAACGGCGGAGAAGGCGGAAAACGGCGAAGGAAATGGGCGATCTCCGGATCTCTCGATTAGGGCGAGACCTGCACTATTTATACAAAAGCAGAAATGAACAATGCGCACGATCACAGGCGCACGACCAGTGGTCGTGCGCACTATGTCCTGTGCTCGTGCGCACTGGCATGGAATAACAGGAAGAAGAACTGGGATAATGCGCACGAGT
The DNA here is from genome assembly GCA_039583875.1 of Platanthera guangdongensis. NCBI lineage: Eukaryota > Viridiplantae > Streptophyta > Magnoliopsida > Asparagales > Orchidaceae > Platanthera > Platanthera guangdongensis. Next base: position 119,056,311 of record CM077150.1, on the reverse strand, counting down.
AGTGGCGCACGACCAGTGGTCGTGCGCACTAAGTCTAATGATCGTGCGATTACCCAGACAGGACTCCAGAAATGTGGAATCAATACACACGATCAGTGGCGCACGACTGGTGGTTGTGCGCAATATGTCCAGTGGTCGTGCGCTTACCCCAGGCTGATTCTGGAAAACGTAGAGTAGTGCGCACGATCAGGGGCACACGACCAGTGGTCGTGCGCATTATATCCCATGATCGTACGCAGTATTCCTATTTCACAACCATCCCGGAACACGCACACGACCCCTGTACCGAAAGGAAAAACCAATCACTAATCTGTGCAGACATTCCAGACAATAACAAAAAGGAGTACAGACTAAAAGAATAACACAAAACACAACCACGGGCTAAAATGTGCACTTCCTATGGAAATAAAGACATGAAGAAATATATATGATAATGAACTAAAAGTGAAGTGCAAATGCGTGAAAACTAGCCCAAATGAGTCCGAAAATAGGTATATAAAGTGCACTCATCACCCAGCGGTTCTTTACCTTAAATCATCCTACAAATATCGCATGCATCTAAGGCAACAAACGCTAAAATGAAAACTACAACCAAAAAGGGAACATAACGAAACGACTGGGGAGGAGTCGAACCTGAGATAACCTGGGTCGAAGTCTGCACTTCGTTTGCCGAAAGCACATTCAGCTTCCCCTTTCCTTTATCCATTTGCTGAGGCGATGGCAAAGTCTGGAGGGGAACTGGCTGCAGAACAGGCTGGAACTATGGGCACTTTGTCTTGAGATGACCCTTCTACCTACACTAAAAACATACTTTATCTTTTAGCCAACAACGGGCAACATCATGCCCCTTCCTTGCTCACAAGCCACATACCAAGCCTCCTCTGGGAGCAACCTGAATCGCGTGCACCTGTTACTTTTTATGCGCTCCCAACCTTTTGAAACACTTCTCAAAGGGGTGGCCTGGCCGTCCACAGAAACTACAAACCCCTTTGTTCTTCTTTCTCAAGACAGCATCAGGTTCCTGAGGGATCTTCCCTCCACCGGACTTCCGCTTATCCTTCCTCAACTGCTCGCCTCTATTCTTGGCATTCTCAATGGCCTTAACTCTCAAGGTAGCTTCAACCACGCTGGCATAACTGACTGCTCCATAGGCATTTGCTAACAGCTGAATGTCGCTTCTTAATCCACCCAGAAATCACTTAACTCGGTCTGCTTCAACACTCAGCAGACCAGGAGCAAACCGACTCAACTTACTAAACTCAATCTCATACTCACTAACCGTGAGTTTCCTCTGCTTCAAATGGAGAAAGTCATTCATCAGCCGGTCCCTCTCGACTGAAGGCAGAAACTTACTCAACATCATCACCTTAAATGACTCCCCAGTGCATCCTGCCACCAAGCTCTCTTTCTCCATCAGCCACCAATTCTTTGCTAAGCCCTTGAGCTGGTAGGCATCGAGCATTACTCTCTGATCGTCCGCAATCCCTGAGTAATAGAACATCTCCTCAATGGTAATCAGCCAGTCATCCAAAATCATGAAATCTGCTTGCCCATCATAAGTGGGGGGCCTAAGCCGCTGAAACTGGGATATGAACGCCATCTCCGGGGGCACCACAACAAAAGGCACGGGAGGAGCAGGAGGGGCAGGAACAGCTACCCCCTTAGTGGGGTCCTGAGCTCTCGGAGTCTGTCCCGCCACCACTGCTACAAGGGACTGAATCTGAGCCTGCATTGCCACTACCTGTCTCGATAATGCCTCATTACTCTGTCACAGGCTTTCTACCAAAGCCTCGATCTGCGCTCCTAACATCTCACCCTTAGATTGGGGGGTCGATCTCTTCGCAGGACGTCTCGCCATCCTATAATCGCACAAGCTTTAGACAAAACCTAGCCCAACAGCTAGAACAAAACTACCCGGTACAGACAAACACACTTAAATATGAACTTCAACTGCAAAACTTGCTCTAGGAGTTGTTTTTACCATGATGAGTTTATGCTTAACCTAAGATGGTTCACCACCATCAAACTAACTCATATGCCTAAACCATGAATGCATGTATTTGTATTCTTTTTGACTCAAAACCATGTATGTAAATATATCATCATGCAAATCTTTAGCTTGGCACGTTGTGCTTATGAAATGTTATGCTATGCATGATGTGCCATGCATTCTAAAAAGGCCTTAATACATGCTATGGGCGGCGTACACATGAAAATGTTATGCATCCCATACTACATAACATTCCCATGCAACGAAAAAGAAAAACATGCTAGCCGCATTCATGTGGTGAGGTTATGCATCCCATACTACATAACCCTCACATGTTGCCTCCTATGGTGGATCCATATACAAACACATATTATGCATCCCATACTACATAATATGCCCCGTATACTTCTTTATGCTCATGAGTGTAGTGTTCGTGCTTTAGCCAAGACGTGCTGATGACATATCGGTGTGTGTATGGTATGATGCTAACCACTAATGCAAACAAGGGAAAGGTTGCCCGACCATTTGTCAAGCAACCTCCCTCTGATACAAACTGTCACAACCCGCATTTTCTCAACGATAAAATCGTATCAGAGTAAGAGAAAACACGTGTCGTGATGCCACGTCGTGCAGGGAATAACTGCACATGTTCAGGCAAAACCCCAGACCTTAGATTTTTAAGGAAAACCATAGATTAATATGAAAGAAAACCAGTTATATTTAATGGTCGTATCGCTCGGCACGGTGGATCAGCTAGTCCACAATTAAAAGTATATTTATATGCAGCAGCAAAATACTTTGGTTCAATTAAATTGACACCTTAAATGAGCATAAGTATCCCCGAGGGATGACTCATGGTATGCACGACTGTAAAGTGAATATAGTATACATGAAAGATAGTCTTTTACGCTAAGGAAAAATAGTGTCTTGGTTTTATAAATATGTTATGCATGAGATACATATAGTAATGCTTTTAGGATTTAAAATATCTAACATGCAACCTAGCATAAATCCTTTCCAGAAGCAAGTAAACAACCACAAATAGGCAAAAAAATAGCAGTTTAAGTACATACCCAGCATCGCAAGAAGCCACCAGTGGGCGTCAACAACCTGACAAGAACCCACTGGTGAGTCTGTATGTCTATACAGAAAGGTAATGAACTACCTCACAAAATCGGGGATCAGCTTTCTCAGCTACCCAAGAGGCCACCAACAAGCCCCTCCAAAAGGACTAGCCACTGAACTGGCTACAACCTGGACCTGAGGCATTCAAGAAAAGAACACCTCAGCAAGAAAATAATGAAAAAGGTAAATAGAGCATTAGATTTATGAGCAAATAAAAAGGGTCTACCAACCCGACATCAAACTGCTATAAGCAAAAGAAAGGGCATGACAGTAAGGAAAGAGCACTGTCTAAAGCACAACAAAGCACACCCAGTGCGAGAAATAAAAGCAATATGCCCTACAAGAGAGTCTGCAACATCAACAAGACATATACTATTGGAACACCCTATTACTAATTTGGGTCAGGATCACTATGTCTTTAGGAAACCTGTTTTTGACCTCATTGTATAGATCTTAAGGTCAATTAGGATTGAGTCTAAGGGTTAGTAGTTAGGTTTGGAAGCTGCCCTCAAGACCAAGGTTTTTCAGTTTGGAGACTAAGTCATTTCGTCGAGCTAAGTACGACGAATCGTCGAACTCCAATCGACGATCGTTGAGCTCACTTCGACGGATCATCAAACCCCATTCGACGATCGCTGAGCTCAACTTCAACAAATCGTCGAACTCCATTCGACGATCTTCGAGCTCAGTTCAACGATCTTGACTCAAGTATTGATTCTCTATCTCTGAGCTCAGTTCGACGATAATTGAGCTCAGATCGACGATCTCTGTTGTTGTCTAAGTCCAAATCGCTGAGCTCAGTTAGACGATAGTGGAACTCAGTTCGACATTTTTCTGAAGAGTTAAATGACTTTAAAGATTCAAATTTAGAACAGTTAAGGAGTTATTCTCAGCAATTAATTCAGAAGATTTTGTAGCCGTTTTCATTTATTCTGGAGCAAGTTTCAAGGAATTATCAAGGAATGTTTCTTTGGACTTTCCCCCAGAAGACAATTACAATTAAGAAAGTCAATTAATGACAGGCTAACGACTATTCTGGACAGAGGATCATTTTCTACTCAGAACAAAAGGAATAAGAGATAAGATTTTTAAAATCTCTCATAAGAACAAGAAGAAGAAGAGAGTGAACAAAAAAAAAGGAGAACAAAATATTCTCTGCAACAACTCTTCTCTGGAACAACATCTTTCTCAACAATAAGAGAAAAAGAAAGAGAACTGTAGACATTCTCTGTCTAAAAGAATTCACAAGAACACCATCACCAAAAGGAGATCAACAAATCTGAAATCTTCAGATCTCCTTTGAGTCAAGTGTTCAAGGCCATCATCATTCAAGACTCCAGACACCTAACATTTCAGATGTTGCTGAAATCATCATTTGCTGGAGATCAAATTTCTGAAGGCCTATCACCCTAGAGTAAAGCTTCATTTCCTGAACATCTCAAGAACTCAGGGGGAGCTTTGACCACATCAATATCAACATAGTCTTCTCAGCTGCTTTGAGAAAGAGAAGACTTCCATCACTCTCTCATCCCCACCTCTGTAAAGGGTTTTTCAAACTCGCTTCAAAAGTTTGTGTTTGGTTTTTGAGCACCTTATCAAAAGCTCATTGGTGGCAAGACACCTGATCAAAAAAATCTGGTTTGGTTTTTGAGCACCTTATCAAAAGCTTATTGGTGCCCAGGACACCTGATTAACTCATGTTGCAGTTGATTCCTACCTAGTTTGGTAGAAGAGTGGATGTAACCAAGTTTAGGGGAACCACTATAAATCCTTGTGTCATCTGGTTGCTTATCTTTATTTTTGTTTCTGGCTATGTTTGGTTTGTGACTAAATTATTTTGTGATTAGGTTGCTTTGTGATTAGATAGTTTCTGTGATTTGATTTACTATTTGCTTCCCTGTTCACTCAGATTACAACAACTGTTGTAAAACGTTTTTAAGCACCATACTCTATTCACCACCCCCCCTCTAGAGTATATCAGATCTAGCTGCACTTTCAATTGGTATCAGAGCGAGGTTGGTTAAATATACCACACCTCCGTGGTTGCATAGGCTAACACCTGAACCCCAAGATCCCTAGTTAGATCCGCTTGTTTTGATTTTGTTATTAGATTATTTCTTCACAAATCATGGCCCAAAACAAAGATTATGCTAGCACCAGACCTCCAGTGTGCAATCTGTCTAAGTTTGCACTTTGGAAAGCAAGGATTAGATTATACATGAATTCTATTGATGAGGACATTTTTAATTCTGTTTTGACAGTCTGTCCAAGACCTCTAGAGATCACAAGCACAAATGCTGTTCCACCTCCATCAGGAACAGATGCTGATATCAAGAAGTGGAAGGTAGCAGATGCAAAGGCTATGAACATCTTAGCCTAGACTATGTCTGATGACATTTTTCAAAAGGTGGTTGAATGTAATTCAGCAAGGGAAATCTGTGATAAGCTCTCTGAAATAGTCTCAGGATCAGCTGATGAAAGAAAGGACAGGAGATCTCACCTCATATCCCAATATGAGAACTTCAAGAAGGGAGAAGCTGAGACAGTTGGAGATATGTATAATAGACTCAGTCTGATAGTCAATGAACTCAAGACTTTGGATAAAGAGATCTCACTGACTGAACTAAATGATAAAATCCTAATGTGCTTCCCAAGCACTTGGGACTCAAGAATCTGGCCAATCAAGGATGCCAGAATTCTGAATGAGATCACCATAGAAGCTCTCTTGGGCAAGCTCGAGTCTTATGAGCTGCTCATTAAGAACAGAGAAGAAGAGCAGAAGGATGCCTCACCAGCCACAAGAAACGAAAAGACCATAGCTTTCAAAGCTACTGAAGATCAGCCTGAAGACAAAGTCACATGCAATGATGAGCTGCTTAGTCTACTGGCTAAAAAATTCTACAAGATGGCCAGGAAAGACTTCAGGAAGAGATCATATAAAGAGCTTGATAAACTAAGGTATGATAAGTCAAATAATAAAGAAGTTGTTTGCTTTGGTTGCAGGAAATCAGGGCACATTGTACCTGACTGTCCAGAGAACAAAAACAAGGACAGAAAGGATAAGAGAGAAAGAAGAAAAGATAAGGACTTCAAGAAGAATGGCAATGGTAAACCCTCCTCCAGCAAGAACAAACACACAAGGAAGGGATTTATTGCTGAATCTTGGAGTGAGACTGAAGAGGAATCAGAAGCTTCATCCAGCTCAAGTGATGATGAAGAGATGCTGAAGAGAAGGAGTTCTGCATGATGACAATCAATGCCTCTCAACATAATTCAGATGAAGAAGAGTCAGACTCACACTCAGAGACTCAACTTGAAGAGGACCAGGTAATTAGTTCTTTTGATTTCAATTCTGAGGACTTTAAGTCTGAGTTTAAAGCATTATGTTTAGACTTACTAAAATCTGAGAAGGAAATTATTTCTCTCAGAAATCAATTATCTGAACATAGTATCTTAAAGTCAGAAAACCTAAAACTCTCTGAGGAGTTGGAGTATTGTAGGGAGCAGATAGCTTCACTGAAAGGTGAGCTATCAGAGGCTAAAAAGCTTGAAGAATCCCTTAATGGGAGAAGTATCAAGCTGATGGACATCACAAGCACAGTGAACTCCAGATTCAATAGTAAACTGGGCTTGGGTGCTTCATCCAGCCAACCTATAGTTCTAACAACACCAATCAAGTTTATTTCTAATAAAGGGAAGGGAGTTGTAGAGGTAGCTAGGAAAAATTCTGATCTGCCTAAGAAAACCAAGTTCCAGCAGCAATCGTCGAATGGAGATCGACGATCGCCGAATGCAGATCGACGATCTCAGGAAAAATCGTCGAACTCAGGTCGACGATCTCTAATTCCTGAACTCTGCCACAGTCGACCGTCGAACAGAGCTCGACGATCTGACCCAAGATCGTCGACCGCAGCTCCACGATCGTCGAACATAGATCAGAGCTCTGGAAATTCTCTCAAGGGCAAATCAAAATCCAATCCTAGGGGTCCTTAATCCCAAAGCTTTAACCCTTATACTGAATGGATAATACCTCCAAGGAGATATCATCCTGAAGGTTATAAGAGTCAACCTGGGATGTCTCTTATTTCTGAGTTGAAAGGTTATCAACCTAGGCCCAAGGTGAACTGGTTCAAAAATAAGTGAATTATTTTATGTGCAGGTGAAGACCTATCCAACATCAAATCAACAATGGTATTTGGATAGTGGGTGCTCTAAGCACATGACAGGAAACAAGGACAACCTCATAAACTTTAAAGCCAAGCTTGGACCCAAAGTCATATTTGGTGATTCAAACTTTGGACAAACTAAAGGATATGGTGCAGTCCATATTGGGACAGTGACATTCAAGAAGGTAGCCTATGTGGAAGGACTGAAGCATAATTTGATAAGTATCAGTCAGCTATGTGATGAAGGCTACCAGGTGACTTTCAGCAAAGCCTTATGCAAGATCAGGTCAGAGGACGACACAACTGTGTTGACAGGTAAAAAGAAAGGTAACATCTACTTAGTAGATTTTCTTTCAACAGATGTAGACATTTGCCTGTTCAATTCTGTTTGTAGACCTAATGTTTTATGACATTAGAGACTAGGACATTTAAACCTTAGAACCATTGCTAGGCTATCCAAGGACAACCTTGTTAGAGGACTACATTCTGGCCCCTACAAGAAGGAAGGACTCTGCAGGGCTTGTCAATTAGGCAAACAAACTAAAAATAGTTTCAAGTCACTTAATAAGAGTGATTCACCTAGGATTTTGTACCTACTACACATGGATCTTTTTGGACCCATTACAGTACAAAGCTTAGGATGGAAATCTTACACTTTAGTAGTTGTAGATGACTTCTCTAGATTCACATGGGTGTTCTTTCTGAGAAAGAAGTCTGATAACTTTAAGTGTTTGACAGAGTTTCTCAAATGCATACAGATTGAGTTCAATACTCACATTGCCCTGATCAGAAGTGATCATGGGACAGAGTTTGATTCTCTTCTTATGCAAGAGTTCTGTCAGATTAAAGGGATCATGCACACTCTCTCAGCTCCTAGAACTCCTCAACAAAATGGGGTAGCTGAAAGGAAAAATAGAACCCTTATTGAATCTGCCACCATATTGTTGTCAGATGCTCACCTTCCTCTATCTTTTTGGGCAGAGGCAGTGAACACCTCCAACTATGTGCTGAATAGAAGTTTAATACATAAACTAAAGGGCAAGACTCCCAATGAATTACTCAAAGGGAAGAAACCTAAAGTTGATTATTTTAGAATTTTTGGTTGTATTTGTTATATTCACAATAATGACAAGAGATATTTAGTAAAATTTCAAGTTAAAGCTGATGAAGGAGTGTTTCTGGGATACTCCATGATCAGTAAGGCATATAGGGTGTATAATAAATCATCTCTTAAAATTGAGGAATCTGTTCACATATCATTTGATGAATCTAACATGTCTTTCAAGGAGAAGAACACATCTACCATAGAACCTTTGCAGGTACATTCTCTTGATGAAGACTTGAACAGATTACAGATCACTCAAAAGGAGGAAAGCAGTGAAGATGAAGAAAGCATTCAACATATTGAAGAGAAACAACATGAAGAGCCAGTTGTTGTACCACAAGAGGAAACAACAACACAGGTTGGTGAATAATCAATACCCCATGTTGATTTAATAACATCAAGAGACCATCCAATTTCCCAAGTAATTGGAGACATCTCAGTTGGTGTGCAAACCAGAAATCAGGTCAACCAAAACCTGTTGCACACTTGCTTCCTATCGCAAATTGAACCTCAATCCATTCAAGATGCAGAGCAAGATACACACTGGATCATTGCAATGCAAGAAGAGTTGCATCAATTTGAAAGGAACAAAGTTTGGGAACTAGTGCCAAGGCCTAAGGATCACTCCATTGTTGGAACAATGTGGGTGTTCAGAATCAAATTGGATGATCAAGGAGTAATTGTAAAGAACAAGGCAAGGCTAGTTGCTAAAGGATACTCTCAAGAAGAAGGCATAGACTATGACCAGACTTTTGCACCAGTTGCAAGATTGGAAGCCATCAGAATCTTCTTAGCTTATGCAGCACACAAAGGATTCAAGGTATATCAGATGGATGTAAAAAGTGCATTTCTAAATGGAGACATCAAAGAAGAAGTCTATGTCAGACAACCTCCAGGTTTTATCTCTCCAACCCATCCTGATTATGTTTTTAAATTGAACAAAGCATTATATGGTCTCAAGCAAGCTCCTAGAGTATGGTATGAGACCCTAGCATGCTTCCTTTTGGAAAATGAATTTATAAGGGGTATAGTAGACCAAACTCTTTTCATTAGAACCCATAAGTCCCATACCCTACTAGTACAGATCTATGTAGATGATATTATCTTTGGTTCTACTGACTCAAATTTGTGCAGAAGGTTCTCCAATCTAATGCATTCTAAATTTGAAATGAGTAGCATGGGTGAGCTATCCTTCTTTCTAGGATTGCAAGTCAAACAACATACTGAAGGCATCTTTATTTCTCAAACCAAGTATGCAAATGAATTGGGTAAGAAATTTGGTATGTTTGAAGCATCTTATATGAAAACACCTATGTCTACCAATGCTGTATTGGATGCTGATGAACATGGGAAACCTATTGATCAGACAACATATAGAGCAATGATTGTCACCCTATTATACCTTACAGCTAGTAGACCTGATATAATGTTTGCTACATGCATATGTGCTAGATTCCAAGTAAGCCCTAGAGAGTCACACCTAATATTAGTAAAAAGGATTCTCAGGTATGTTAAAAGTTGTCCAAATCTAGGTCTCTGGTATCCAAAAGATTCAGCATTTGACTTAACTGGATTTTCTGATGCTGATTATGCTGGATGCAGAATTGACAGGAAAAGCACCAGTGGAACTTGTCAGTTTCTTGGTGACAGACTTGTCTCTTGGTTTTGCAAGAAACAAACATCAGTGTCAACTTCAACTGCTGAAGCTGAATATATGGCTACAGGTAGTTGTTTTTCACAAATATTGTGGATTCAAAACCAACTCCTAGACTATGGCTACAACTTAGAGAAGTCAAAAATATTTGTGACAACACCAGTGCTATTTCTATAGCTCAAAATCCAGTCCTCTATAGTAGGACAAAACACATAGAAATTAGGCATCATTTCTTAAGGGATAATGTTGAGAAAAACAAAATTGAACTTCAATATATCCCAACTGATTTTCGAAGGGGAGATATTTTCACCAAACCCTTGGATGAAAAGAAACACACCTTCTTCCTGATATCAGTTAGTAATGTTAGATGGAGAAAGCCTAAAATAATGTCCAAGATTTTGAAACTCTAAAAATGACAAAGACTCGGCAAACACCTTGATTTTTCTAGTATCTAGAGTGTATTTCTGGTCTCTGAACTGCGCTCGACGATTTTCCCCCAGATCGTCGAACGGAGATCGACTCTTTCCGACATCGTCGACCTGAGTTCAACGCTTCTCAGATAGTGCTCAACTATCTCTCCAGGTCAACGATCGTCGAACGGCGCTCGACAATTTTGTTTTATGAACTATCGTCGAACGGAGTTCGACGCTCTCCAATATCGTCGAACGGAGATCGACGATATTGAAGACCTTTCAGATTCCTTTAGAAGACCAGATCGTCGAACTGAGTTCAACGATCTTTCCTTTTCTGCGTCGAACCCTAATATAATATTCATTTTTCGGCCGTCATTCTCCTTTTGCGCTTTCAATCTCTCTGCAAAAATTTCTCTTTCCATCCAAACATCTCTACACTTGGTCGTTTGTTTGTTGATTTTTGCAAGTAATAATGGTCGTCTCAGTTGCCATTCTAGTCGTAATGAAGTTTGATACCGGATTCGATATAGACATGGATTCATTCAACACCAGTGATCAGATTTTCCAAGACATTCTGGAACTGTTCAAGGAGTAAAAGCTAGTCACCATCATGTCCACAAGAATCAAATTGGTTGCTGATGAGATCAAGGAGTGGGTCTATACTGCCCACAACTAGGACCAAAATACAGTGGTTGGTCCAATTTCTGGCACCCAGGTACCTCTTACTTCTACTATTCTAACAGAGATTTTTGGATTGAATTCTGGAGAGGATTCTGCTGAGTTGTCAGGAGAAGAATTTTCTGACTTACTTGCTAGAATGGGTCATTCTGATGCTAACCCTAGCAAGCTGCTGAAAAAGAACTTAGCTGTGGAATACAGGTTTTTAGCTGATGTTGTCGGCAAGGTTCTGTTGGCCAAGCATTCAGCACATGATACCATTTCCAAGTATCAGCTGTGTTTGATGGGAGCCTTAGTGGATAAGAAACAGTTGAACTGGGGAGAGGTCTTCTTTGATCTGATTAAGAAGAAAATAAATAAGAATTTTGTTAATTATGGAAGGATTCTGGGGCTGTTTCTCCAAAACAGATGCCCTGCCCTTCTAGTCTCCTCTGGGATGCGTATCAATGCCTCAAAGAGGCTGTCCTGTGTCCTGTTTGGAAAATGGGACAGGCAGATAGTGAAGCCCAGCAGGCCCTCTACAAGCACCACTTCAGGCACAAGGACTGTAACAGTCTCTTCCCCTCAAGTCTCTGCCCCTGCAGATGACTTGCCTGCTGCTTCTTCTCCTCCTCCTCCTCCTATTTCATCTCCTCCAGTCACATCCACCATTCAAACTTCATCCACCATCATTATTTTCAGCCCATCTCCTACATCAATTCCATCTCCAATCCCAACTCTTCCAATATCAGAAGAAATCTTCCACCCATTACACCACTACCCTCACCCAGACATTGACACATCATCCAACATTCCATCATTCAATCTTCTAGATGATTCCTTCATGGATGATTCACCTTCATCTCCTCCTGAGCTACCCTCCTCATCCACATCTTACCAACAACTTCTGCAAGATATCATTGATCAACCCTCCTTCACACCTTCTATCTCCATACCACTGTCTTCCATTTCCACAATCCCCATGCCTCAACCTTCACTTCTACTATCCACCAGCTCTCCACCAACATCTCTAGTTACTCCACCATCCTTCTCTACCTCTGCTCCAGTCCCTACTGAGCATGTAGATATTCCAGCCTTAGCTGACAAATTATATGAGTTGATAGCTCCCAGGCTGTCACTTCTGTTAGAGACATCCTTGGCTCCACTCTTCAAGTCAGTTGCAGACTTATCTGCCAGGCTCTCATCCATCTTTCCTCCTCAAGCAATCCCTTCATTTGAGTGCCTTGATCCAGCTGTCTCTGAATCTAGGCAGGGGGAGATGCCTCATGAAGATGTGAGATTGCCTGCTGCTGCTGTTACCTCAGTTCCTACTGCTGTCAGTTATTCAGTCTCTACTGCTGCTACTGCTGTCTCTTCAACTCAAGCACCAGTTTAAACACCTCCATAGGTTGCAGTCTTCTCAGTGGACCTCAGGTCCTTATTGTCAGTTTTTGACTCAGTCTACTTCAGCTATCTCCCAGTAAGCATTGCAGTCCAGCCATCAGAAGACCTCTCCAAGGCCATTATGCCCTTCTCCAGCTATGATACCAGCTTACTTAGCTCCTATATAACCTCCCTATATAATGTTGAGCCTTCTGTTTCTAGTGATGCTGCTGCTACTCCTACTGCAAATGTTGCTGTTAGTTCTGCTGCTGCTGATGTTTCAGTTTCTGAGGATATACAGACAGAGGCATTTGATTTTGAGCCTACTGCTATTACTGATATTATTGCTGATGCTGAAACTATTTTATTTTAAACTATTGCTCTAGAAAGTTCTGTATCTGTTGTGACTATTGCTGCTGCTACAACTTCTGCCAGTACCATTTCTCCTTCTACTGCTGCTGCTACAACTGCTGTCTCATCTGCTCCAACCCAACTTCAGAAAGATTATCTGAAAAAGATTGATGCTTTATATGATGAGCAAAGCTCTGAAGGTGATGAATATAGGACTTATTCTGATGATTCCTCAGCCACTATAGCCAGGAAAAGAAAGGCAAGGAGCAAGTCTATAAAAAGAGTTCCCCCAGCCAAAGTCAAAGATACAAATGACATACCTTATTACATTCTTCATGACTGCCCCATTACTGAACATTGGATGCAATATTCAAAGAATCAATTGAAAGCCATGAAGAAGAAGAGGAAATATGAGAAAGGATCTTCTCAGTTTCATCATCCTCCTCCACCTCCTCCTCCTGATGCAAGTGCAGGTGGTAGCTCTGCTGCTCATCCTTCTGCTAAAAGCCAAACCCCCTATCAGCCCCATGCAAGATCTCAATATAGGGGAAGCCAGACCAGAGGTTCTCAATCAAGGAGAGGAAATTATAGAGGAAACCAAAGGGAATTCCAAGTCTATTCAAAAGGCTTTTCAAGGCAACATCCTTACTCAAGGGAAGGACAAGCTTCATCTGATACAACTTCAGGCCCTTTTCACTACAAGTTGAAAGAAGTAGTCTTATCCAGAGCTCCTCAAGATAATCCTTCCAACAGATATGAACCTCCAGTGCCCTTTGAGGATCCAGAAAATAATCCTACTGCATGGACTGCTAGAATGAAAGAGTTAGCTCCCTTAGATCAAATTAAGAAAGCCAGAGAGCAAGGCAGAGACACCTCCAGCATTACTACATTTTCAGAACAAAGAAAGAAGGAACTTGAAAGATATGCCTCCAGCAAGTTCTTTGATTCTGAAAGATACATGGAGCTGCACCCTGAAGCTGTGGTACCAAGGCCTAAACAACAACTTCTTTAGGTGCAGCTGATGACAGAAGATCCAAAAAGGAAGCTCTTAACCCAAATAGAGAAATTAAACTTATAAAGAGCAAGGAGAAAGAATAATTCTGTAAGGTGACAATTATTCTGATTTCTGATCTATCTGAGATATATTTGTGATTCTGCATTGTTGTTGTTTGTTATATTGTTGCTTTGTATGTTGTTTTCAATTTATCCAATTTCTGTAAATAGTAATCCTAACCCAAATAGGTGGAGATTGTTGGAACACCCTATTACTAATTTGGGTCAGGATCACTATGTCTTTAGGAAACCTGTTTTTGACCTCATTGTATAGATCTAAAGGTCAATTAGGATTGAGTCTAAGGGTTAGTAGTTAGGTTTGGAAGCTGCCCTCAAGACCAAGGTTTTTCAGTTTGGAGACTAAGTCATTTCGTCGAGCTCAGTACGACAAATCGTCGAACTCCAATCGACGATCGTTGAGCTCACTTCGACGGATCGTCGAAATCCATTCGACGATCGCTGAGCTGAACTTCAACAAATCGTCGAACTCCATTCGACGATCGCTGAGCTCAACTTCAACAAATCATCGAACTCCATTCGACGATCTTCGAGCTCAGTTCAACGATCTTGACTCCAGTATTGATTCTCTATCTCTGAGCTCAGTTCGACGATAGTTGAGCTCAGATCAAAGATCTTTGTTGCTGTCTAAGTCCAAATCACTGAGCTCAGTTCGATGATAGTGGAGCTCAGTTCGATGTTTTTCTGAAGAGTTAAATGACTTTCAAGATTCATATTCAGAACAGTTAAGGAGTTATTCTCAGCAATTAATTCAGAAGATTTTGTAGCCGTTTTCATTTATTCTAGAGCAAGTTTCAAAGAATTATCAAGGAATGTTTCTTTGGACTTTCCCCCAGACGACAAGTGCAATTAAGAAAGTCAATTAATGACAGGCTAATGGCTATTCTGGACAGAGGATCATTTTCTACTCAGAACAAAAGGAATAAGAGACAAGATTTTTAAAATCTCTCATAAGAACAAGAAGAAGAAGAGAGTGAACAAAAAAAAGGAGAACAAAATATTCTCTACAACAACTCTTCTTTGGAACAACATCTTTCTCAACAACAAGAGAAAAATAAAGAGAAATGTAGACATTCTCTGTCTAAAAGAATTCACAAGAACACCATCACCAAAAGGAGATCAACAAATCTGAAATCTTCAGATCTCCTTTGAGTCAAGTGTTCAAGGCCATCATCATTCAAGACTCCAGACACCTAATATTTCAGCTGTTGCTGAAATCATCATTTGCTGGAGATCAAATTTCTGAAGGCCTATCACCCTACAGCAAAGCTTCATTTCATGAACATCTCAAGAACTCAGGGGGAGCTTTGACCACATCAATATCCACATAGTCTTCTCAGCTGCTTTGAGAAAGAGAAGACTTCCATCACTCTCTCATCCCCACCTCTGTAAAGGGTTTTTCAAACTCCCTTCAAAAGTTTGTGTTTGGTTTTTGAGCACCTTATCAAAAACTCATTGGTGGCAAGAGATCTGATCAAAAAATCTGGTTTTGTTTTTGAGCACCTTATCAAAAGCTCATTGGTGCCCAGGACTCCTGAGCAACTCATCCTTCAGTGGATTCCTACCTAGAGTGGTAGAAGAGTGGATGTACCCAAGTTTAGGGGACCCACTATAGCTCCTTGTGTCATCTGGTTGCTTACCTTTATTTTTATTTCTGGTTGTGTTTGGTTTGTGACTAGATTATTTTGTGATTAGGTTGCTTTGTGATTAGATAGTTTCTGTGATTTAATTTACTATTTGCTTCCCTGTTCACTCAGATTACAACAACTGTTGTAAAAAGTTTTTAAGCACCATACTCTATTCACACCCCCTCTAGAGTATATCAGATCTAGCTGCACTTTCAGTGCGAGAAATAAAAGCACACCCAGTGCGAGAAATAAAAGCAATATGCCCTACAAGAGAGTCTGCAACATCAACAGGACATATACATATATGCCAAAAGAAAAAAGAAAACATAAACAGGAAAGGGACTAATAGTCCTAACACGTGGGTAAATGGCAGTGGTCAAAACATGGATCTGAATACATATCCAAAGCCAGATCCAAAAATGGGCTAAGGGGTCAAACAGTGGCAGCACTAGGGTCCCACACACGCCAACCCAAACCTGGGCAAAAGTCGGTGGCCACAACTCTCCACATAAAACCACCGCTCCAGAGGCCACCAAAACTCCACCACCTGCCACAACCCAAGAGTCGGCATGCAAAAATTAGCCGAACACCCAAACCCCCCCCCCTAGGGAAAAGGAAAAAGTCACACTAACAATCCTAAGGAAACACACGAACCCAAGACAGAAACGTCGAGCCCACTCGACGTGGCGTTGAGTAAGCTCCACTCACTTTACACCAAAAATACTTAGCCGCAAATCCTATGCTGGATGATGACGTTGGGTGAACTCGGCTCACTCGACGCTGTTAGCGCTTTCCACTTAGGGTAAACGTAAGGTTTTAGTTAAAACCGCAGCCTAAACTCTCTCAACGCGCGAAAACAGAGAGTTGGGAATTTAATTCCAACCCTCCCTTCCATCCTATCTACTCGGGGCTACCGCAACTAAACCTAAACTACAACTAACTGTAGACTCACCCTAACTCTAGCTACCCACTGTACACCAAAATGAGACAAAAATAGAGAAAGATTGATTTAAATGTAGAAAGTAATGAAGCAGCCCATGGCTGGAATGAAGGAAAAAGACATCCTATTACTCTAATTTCTAGGGAGGAAAATAAAGAAAACAGAAGTATTGCGCAGGAAATGAATATAGAGTAAGGGTTAGAAATAATTTGGCAAGGGCAAGGGAGCCACTTGCCTCTACCTCCAGGAAAAACAACAGTTATCACCACAGCTTGGCACCGGCGGCAAGATCGGCCACCTAGAAGACCAAAACTGAAGCTTTGAGGAAAAAGAAAAGAAATCAGAAATTCTCAACTCCAAGAATCAACCCTAAATCAAGAAACACTTACATAGAAGGGAAGATCTAGATGAGAGCAAGCCAAATCCGCTATCGCACGATTAAAACGAGCTTCCTCCCGCAAACACCGGCCAAAAAACCACCGCCTCCTCTCAAAACCCTTCCGCTGGAAGCTCTCCAGTCTCGGGAACGACGAAATGAGAAGGAAAAACGGTTCAAGGCAACAAAAGATGCTCTCAGGAGAAAAAGTACGGTATACGCCCCAGACATTCCCGTGACACGGCCCGACATGCCTGTGTCACAGGGCGTGTACTCACACATCTACCCACCTACCCACTCGGTGAACGTGGATCTCCGCTCGACGAAACACGGGACACGCCCTGTGACACGCCCGTGTCACAGGCCGTGTACCAACTCAGACACCGCTCGATGATCGTGGAGCGCCGATCGTCTAACAGAGAGACACGCCCCGTGTAACGCCCGTGTCCGATACGACATGCCCGTGATATGGACGTGTTCTCACTAAAACACCGCCTGATGACCATCGAGCGCAGCTCTACTTCCTACCAAAAAACCCATCGACCAAAATTCGTCGACCACACAAAGGAGAGCTATTCCTGAGCACGACACGCCCTAGGTCACACACGTGACCTAGGCCGTGACACCCAAACGTACACAAAAACAGCTAACTCCTTAGCTAAAAAAAGAAGAGCTGGCACCAGCCTAAAAAGCTCGGCCACACTAGGCCGTGCACAGCACAACAACATTACAGCTAACATAACAAAGGTTGAAACGACGCAAAAGCAGACGATCTCGGATTTCGACCAAAACTCGCACTGTAGCAAAGCACCCAAGATACGAAAACAACGCTGAGGTCGAAAACAACATCCGACGATCGCACACTTGGGCTAACACCTACCGATGCCAAAACAAAAGCATTTCCCTAAGAGGCCCAACCGAGTCACCAAAACAGACTCCAGCTAGCTAGGGAAAACTTGCCAACAGGCTACAACCAGGCTACACAAGGAACCTAAAGAGCTAAGACCGGGGGCGTTACAGCTATGCCTGCAGGGAAGATTACCGCTGCCCCGAGAAAAGGGGTAGGTCGTTATAATTTGGTCAGCTGAACGCTGACCGTTGCTTCTGTTTGTCAGCGTTGGGTGGATTATCCTTGTGCAGGTGCTGGAGAGACAAGCGGGACGCACAAAGGTTGTGGTCCCTGCTACTGCTGCTGCTGCTACTTCGAGCACTCGAAGGCTATTTGGAATGTTTGTTGTGTTTTCTTTTATTGTGGCCGGCCTGCGCGCCAATGTTTAGGCCACTGTTTGAAAGCCTTGTAAGGCCGTAAGGCCAATGATGTTTACATGTTGTAAGACATTCCTATGATATATACAATGTGGAGTTGTTTTATATGTTGGACATTCAAGTGTGGAGATCAAGTGTCAGTATAGGCTTTCGCTAGAATGTAGTGTGTTAAGATTCGCTGCGCTGCTCTGATATCATCTTGTACCATCACCGCCTGTTTTGTGATATATGCTGTGGGGCCTCGACCGGGCCGTCTAGTATATACCATATGAACGTATGGGCTTGTTACATTTTTGGTATTAGAGGTCTCGGTCTTTTCCTCATGTTGTCATGGTCGACTTCTTTTATGGTGTGCGAGCATGTGTTTGTGCAAACCACGTTTATAAGAGTGAACTCCTGAATGTCCATGATAGGAATGCAAATTGCTGTGTTTGGGGAACCTGCATGTTCCTATTTTATGTTATTTGCTTGTGTAAGGCCGCTAATGTGTGTGTCTTGTCCACCTTTAGGTGATACGGAGTGGAGCTGGGCATTCAGAGCCCCAGCATTCTGATGAAAGTACGACACCAGCCGTGGTGCCTACACCTCCACCGTCTGCGGAACATGTGCGTTTAATTGCTGAGGCTTTATTTGTCATGATCCAAGGCCGGCCACTTGGGCAGGAACAACCGGCTATGAGGCCAAAATAGGTGGAGGCAAGGCCTGAACCTATAGTGGATGTGGCTTCTCGAGCGGCTGAGAAGCAGCTGACGCAGTTTATGAGTTTCCATCCGCCTATGTTTTCGGCAGCGGGAACTCCTACGCAGGTTGAGGATTGGCTATCGCGCATCAAGCGAATCATGACGGTGATTGGATCGGAGGAGCATCAGAAAGTCACCTTAGCTACCTTCCTGCTTGAAGGAGAAGCTAGATTGTGGTGGGATGAGATGGAGTTGCATCACTTGGCGGGTTGTCCCTTAACACAAGTATCGATGGAAGAATTCTCCCGACTCTTCCTAGCGAAGCACCTTCCTATGGCGCAACGGATTGCCATGGACAATGAATTTCAAAGGCTGATGCAAGGTGATGGCAGTGTTGACGCGTACCTGCATGAGTTTACTCGCTTAGGGCGGTATGCGGGTTCTATTTTTGCTGATGAGCAGAGGAAGACAAATCGGTTCTATGAAGTACTGAGGGATGAGTTGAGTTTCCTGGTTTCTAGTTCTGTGAACCAAGGCTTCAGGCATTGGTCAACACTACGAGCGTGCTGGAAAAGGATATGAAGAGGGTACAGGGGAAGAGAGATTTGGCTGTGACGCAACCGGAGTGGAAGGTTCCCCGATCTGGGAAACCATTTTATAAGATGAAATGGGGCAAGAAGTCCAAGACAAGTGGACAAGATCCTTCATCAGTTGCATAGGGAGCAACGTCTCCCTTGGCTTGGTAGAAGCGGGTGAAGCTCGAGTTTATAAACTAAATGAGGTTGATGAAGCAAATTCAACCATTCAGACTATTCGAGAGAGGCTACTTATATACTAAGATCGTCAAGCAAAGTACTACAATGCCAAGCACCGGAACGTGGATTTTGCGGTTGGCGATTGGGTCTACTTGAAGATCAGGCCCTTCAATGGTGTCTCCAGGATTCGACGTTTGAAAAAGTTGAGTCCAAGATATTTGGGTCCCTTTGAAGTGGTTGAGCGCGTCGTAGAGGTGGCATATCGGCTAGCTCTGTCGGTAGACTTGAGTGGATTACATGATGTATTTCACATCTTGGTGCTTCGGACGACCGTTAAAGATCCAACTCAAGTAATCGCGAATGATCGTGTGCTGGTGGAATATGGGCTAACAATGAGAGTTAGACCCATTCAGATCGAGGATCGAGCCGAGAAACTGTTGCGAAACATGACGGTCGGCATGGTTAAAGTCCGGTGGGACAACTACGGTCATGCGGAACTTACATGGGAGAGAGAGCAAACCATGCGAGAGGAGTTTCACGAGCTGTTTCTATAATCCGTGGAGAGAATGTTGTTGTAACATGAGAAATTTATGGTTATAACTATTTGGTTACTGATTGCTCGTTGCCTTCCTGTGTACTTATTTTGAGGACGAAATTTTTGTAGGAGGGGAGGGTTGTAACAGCCCAATTTTTATCAGCAGGCAAATTTTCGGGTGACAAGGCCTGGGACACGGGTGTGTCCCAGGGCGTGTCCTACTTGGGTGCGAGTCATCGCGAGATCGACGAAAGACATTCGACGAACAATGTTCGGCAGGAACACGCCAGGTGACACAGGCGTGTCGGCAGTGCATGTCTCCTTGCATTCGACGAATGTTGCTCGACGATCGTCGAGTGTCGAGATGTCGACAATATTCGATCGACGTTTGTCGAGTGTAGTGAACACGGCCTGTGACACGGGCGTGTCACAAGGCGTGTCCCTTTGGTTCGACGAACTCAGCCCGACAACTTTGAACTAGGGCATGTCGAGTGCCGTGTATGGGCACACGGCCTTGGACACCGGCATGTCACAGGCCGTGCGAGTCTCGAGTGATTTTGAGATTTTTTTCAGCCTAATGAACACGTCCACAGACACGGGTGATAATACGGTTTATAGTCAATTTTATTAGGGTATTTTCATGGTTTCAAAGCAAATCATGTCTTGTAAAGTGCTTATTTTGATTCACCTTTGTATATATTTTTGTCGCTAATGCTTTTTTCTCCTTTTTGTAGGTTTTCACGGCTTTCAGCCGAATTTTGTTGTGATATGCCCCCTGGTCACGCCCTACCCGGGCGTGTACCTAGCCCGTGTTACCCAGAGGAATGAAGCAATTGGTCCGAAACTGCATTCCGTGGAAACTTAGTGTACACGCCCTCTGTCATGCCCTTGTCACATCCGACACGGGCGTGTTCTAGAGGCATGTCCCCAGGTTTCGAGGAATCGCCGCAACGCGCTCGTTTTTCCCGCTCCACCGTCGTACCGAATGTGTCACACCCCCGGGTCATGCCCGACCCGGGCGTGACATATGGGCATGTACTTCAACAACCACGCCCGTCAACTCCAGCAGTTAATTTTAGCACGAAAAAGTCGCACCGACCGTGTCACGCCCCAAGTACACGCCCTACCAGGGCGTGTCAGTGGGCGTGACCCATCCCAAGAAAAGCTATAAATTGAGCCCTTCTCCAAGGGTTCAGAACACACTTTGGCTGAGAGGGGGAAGTTCTGCCCCTCTGTTTAATGTTCCTTTTATGCTCTTTCTCTCTCGCTTTGTATTTTCCTTAATCCTAGTTAGTTAAGCTTTTGTAATAGCTTTTATTAATGTTTAAGCTGCTAATGATAGGGCCAGAATAGGATTTCAATTCCATGGACTTGTAATCTCGTTCAATTTCAAGCTGTAAGCTCGTCTTAATTTTAATAAAAGTGCTCTTGTTTTCTTCTCTTTACTACTTTGTGTCTTTATGCTTTACTACTCATCCCCCCTCTTCCACCTCACCATGATTAACTAATCCTCCATGTACTCGATCTTGATGATCCGAGGTTCGAGTGATTAAGTTATGATGCTTTGAATCATACATTTCCTTTTTATCGTTTAGCCTTAAATTACTCTTGATTTATCACGGGTTGGAGGTATATCATCGATATATATTCTCCACCTTTGCTTCATTCTGGGCTAGCCAAGAGGCCGAAAGATTGAAATGAGCACTCAAGAGTAAAGGGAGTTGTTTGCACCCCTCGAGAGAGGCAGACGTTCAATTCTCCCGGATTGGAGTAAAATCCAATAGAGGGGTTCGCAGCATAAAGCGTGTTTTAGGCCTCCAATTCGGACGAAAGTTCGGTCAGACCTTCCTAAACTCAGATGGGCATGACTTCGAGAGAAGCATGTTCTTGCTTTTAGAACCTCCGCGGTCAAGGTCTCTTGCCTTATTAATTGAAAAAGTTTATTATTGTATCTTTTGATCAACTTAAGCCGAGGTGATTCTCGATCGAGTACTATCGCTTAATCATCATTTAGCTTTTCTCAAAATTGCAAGTAAAACATTCTCACTTCTCTAATTTAATAAGCAACCCCAAAATAACATTTAATTGATAAGATAATAGTAACTCCTTGAAGTAGAAGTACTCAATTCGCCCCGGGTAATACGACCTTGATATTGAACTTAATATCCTATACTATATGCGACAAGGTATACTTGCCTTCATCGAATATAGAATCGGAGAACATCTCACAACTACACTTCCACCTTCTCCCCCCTTAACTTTGTCTTCTTCGTGCATAACCCCTTCTCCGCTAATAATTTTATATCAAGTTTTTGGCGGCGTTGTCGGGGACTCATGTTTTGTTATTTTGAAAAAAAAAAGGATAGCTATTAATTTTATCGTTTTTCCTTTTCTCTCGCTCTCGTAACAGTTTTATCTCTTCCCCCCCCCCTCTTTCTCTCTTTTTAAGTGTATGACCCGAGAAAGCTCATCGATTATTCCTTTTGATCCTGAGATAGAGCGCACCGCTTTGCGTCGCCTCCGTTCTCGTGACCAGGAATCGCATTTAGGCATGGAAGAGTCGATCGGGGACACTGCCGCAGAAACGATGTATCCTAATCCGCCCAACCCAAATGAGGCCCAACAAGGGACTATGTCCTATTATGCGAGGCCGAACCTGGAGGGTACACAATCAAGTATTGTTCGCCCCACAGTGGCAAAAAATAACTTTGAGATCAAGTCCAGCATCATTCAAATGGTGCAACAGTCGGTAACCTTCGATGGTCTCCCGGACGAGGATCCAAATTGTCACATTGCAAATTTTCTCGAAATCTATGATACTTTTAAAATCAATGGAGTCTCAGATGATGCCATTCGATTACGTCGCTTCCCTTTCTCTTTGCGGTCAAAGGCCAAGCAGTGGCTGAGCTCTCTTCCTAGAGGTTCCATCACCACGTGGGCTAAGATGGCAGGGAAATTTCTTACCAAGTATTTCCCGCCTGCGAAGACCGCCAAATTGGGCACGGATATTGCATCCTTCATGCAAATAGACTCGGAGACTCTCTACGATACATGGGAGAGCTTCAAGGAGCTATTGCGAAGGTGCCCACACCACGCACTTCCAATTTGGCAACAAGTTCAAATATTTTATAACGGCCTAAATTCCTTAACAAGGCAAATGATTGATGCGGCCGCTGGGGGAACACTAAATAACAAAACCCCAGAGGCCGCTCAGGAACTTTTTGAGGAAATGGCTATGAATTCATATCAATGGAATGTGCCCCGTGTGCGGGCTAACAAACCAGCGGGAGTCTTTGACATTGACGCTACTTCGAATCTTGCCCTCCAAGTTGAACGGTTAACAAAGCAGGTGGCAGAGATGACTGCTTCCTCCGCCAGTCCTCCTTGGTTTAATAATTTTAATAACTCTGCTTTTACAGAAGAGAAAGTTGACTTCATGGGAAATGCTCCTCGGACCTCCTATAACCCGAACAACGCACTGTATAATAACACTTACAATGCGGGTTATAGGTGCCATCCGAATTTCTCATGGAGCAACCAAGGAAATGCTCAACGCCCCCATAACCCCCCTCATAATCATAGCCAAACATTTAATCTAGCTCCCCCCTTAAATTTAAATCCACCTGGTTTCCAACCGCAACAGGCAAAGCCCTCTTCACTTGAAGAGGTCTTTGCCAAATATGTTGCTACAAATGAAACAAATATCAGGAATATTGCCGGGTCCATCAAAAACTTGGAAAACCAAGTGGGACAGCTAGCCAAGATGATCTCCGATCGGCAACAAGGAGCTTTGTCAGGCAATACCGAGCAAAATCCAAGAGAAAGTGCAAACTCCATTACCCTCCGTAGTGGAAAAGAAGTTGCTATACCAAGCGAACCTATGGTACCTCTCCCTTCTCCTCTCTCTCCTCCTGTTATTTTAGCTTCAAATCTGCCTACTACGCCTATGCCACATACGTCTAATCCAAAATTACCGTATCCGTCTAAACTTAAAAATGAACGCGCTGAAGAAAGTTACAAAATACTTTTAGAAATTCTAACAAAAATTCATATAAACGTGCCGTTCTGCGAGGCTATCTCTCAAATGCCGAAATACGCAAAATATCTCAAGGAGCTCCTATCTCTCAAATGCCGTTCTGGATGGGTATGTGTGACTACATTATTGGCTGAGCAGTCTTTTGGGAGAGCGGGACATGTGCTCTGGCAGCAGGTGAGCTCGACGAACTTGGGGAGGAAGATCGACGAAATCAGAGTAGAAGGAGGGAGAGCTCAACGAAATTGAAGAAAAGAGATGGTGGAAGGGAGCTCGATCATCGTCGTCCACAGAAGGCTGAGCTCGATGAAATTGGTGGAGGAAAGCGTCAAACTTAGAAGAGAAGGGGGAGCTCGACGAAATCAGTGTAGTTCATCAAACACAGAAAGTGAGTTCAACGAAATTACTGAAGACGAGGTCGACGAATGAGAGAAGAGAAGGAGCAGGAGGAGTTCGACGATCATCAAATGCAGAAAATGTGTTGACGAACTGGTAGACGATCGTCGAATGCGGCACTGAATGTTGAGGTCGACGAATTGGAGGAGTTCGACGAAATTGCTGAGCTTTGATGAAAATGCTGATCTCGACAAATTTGCTGAGAGCTGAGGTAGACGATCAGGCTGAAGGTTGAGCTCGACGTTCTAGTTGAGCTCGATGAAATGAGCTTAGATCGACGAAATCTGTGCTGAAGGCTGAGCTCGATGATTTAGCCGAGTTCGACGAAATGGGCTCGACGAAATGGGCTCGACGAAAATGAGCTCGATGAAATGGCTCTGACGGCACTATTCCTCGGGATCAGGCTACATGCCCGGTGACATGCCCATTGAGGGTGTGTTAGGGGGGTGTGTCAGGTCATTTTGGCTGAAAACTAAGAAAATCAGCAAAAAGAAGAGAAAACATTAGTGGTATTAAAATATATACAAAATGAGGTCAAAATAAATCTTTACAAACATGATTTCTATTTAAAAACTAATAATTACCCTAGTAGTTTAAACTATAAAATGTATTATCAAACTCCCCCAAGCTTAAGCTTTGTTTGTCCTCAAACAAATATATAAAAAACTAGTTATCATAAAAGTAACTAATCAGGAAAATTTCTAATTAAGCTAACATAAGTAGCATGTAAAATTCTATGTTGGGAGAAGGTGAAACGTAAACCTAAAACAATTATTTAAATATGATTTAACAATTTATAAACTTTACTAACAAAAATAGATCATCCAAACCTTTAACGAAATTCTTTAAATAAATTTAAGCAATGCAAAAAAATGAAAAAAAACGCATTTTGTTGTTACTAGATCCAAGTGACACATTATAACTATAACAATCACATAATAAAAATCTAAATTTAAATTCAAACCTATACTATTTTACTTTTGTTCTTTTCTTAGGTAATAAATAAAAATCAAAAGCATGGATCAAAAGGACTTATTAGGACTGAAATATTTGGTTTAGGCATATACTAAGGAATGAAATTCAAAGATAAACATGAAGGCTTAAAATCACACTAAACCAAAAATAAAAAGTTTCAAAAATTTTCATCATAAATAAACTATTTTTCTTTCTTTTTCTTTTTCATTTTCTTTTCCTTTTTTTTCTTTCTTTCTTCTTTTCAAAATAAAGTCCATAAATATTTTGTCTTTTTACTTTGAAATTGTCCAAAGTAAAGCTATCACCTCTTTTGAGCATACATTTTTCAAACAGAATCTCCAATCAAATCACAAAAACAACCCTATCATAATCATGAAAATTTTTAATGAAACTCAAAAGGCTAGTGTGATTAGATAGGTTGGAACATTTTAGCTTTGGTGAAAATGAATTGATAAGTGGAGCTGTCAAATGGAAAAGGAAAAAGGCTCAAAAGAGACTAACTTGGAAAAAAATATAGGTTGGCAAGAAGGCTCAAACGAAAACAAAAACAGCCTAAATCATTTTCATGCTTCTAAAATTTATCTAAAGCATTTGTTTTGAAAAATTTTAAAAACACAACCCCTAGATAATTAAATAACACTAATGAAATTATCTTGAAAATAGAAATAATAAGCTCCTTGGATCGTTCACATCTACTACGCTAATCAAAAGTTCACATTACAGAAATTATCCAAAAATGAAAAAGAAAATAGTGGATGAAATATTTTTTTGAAAGTAAAGAGAATAAAGAACGAAAAAACAAAATAGAAATGCAACTTTTAGAAAAAGCATTTCACATTAACATGCTACCGCGAATTAGAAACACAGCATGACCAACATTTTACTTCTGAAACATATTTAGAAATATTGATTAGGAATAATGTAATTAGATAAGTCGTTATAAGGAATATTGAGAAAAATAAAACAAAAACAAGGGGTACTACTGAAATAACAAAATTAGTTTAAACTAAACAATTAACACATATATATATATATATTATTTTGAAATATTATCTTTTTTTTATTTTTAAGATATTCTCTTGTTTTGTATTTTTAAGATATATATAAAAAAATTTTGATTTTGATTTTTTAAAGGAAACAAAATAAAGACAAGAGAAGGAGGAAATCCTCCCCCAAGCTTAAAATAGACAGTGTCCTCAATGGAGAAAGGAGGGGAAGGAGAGATAGAAATTAAAATATAAATGAAAGTATAGAATTGAAAAATAGGTACTTCTACGGATTTATGAGTCGCTGAAGCTTGATTGATGCCACTCCCCCATGCTAGCATTTTGGATCTTCATGAAATGTCTTCTCTGGACTTTGTGATGGATTCAGCAGCGTTGGAGCAGGCAATCACAGAAGCTTAAGCTCAACGGAGCCGTCCGGGGAAAAAGGTTTAAAATAAAGAAAAAAAATAACTTGTTTTGCCTCCCAAGAGCGCCCTTTATTTAAAAACAACGTTTGAGCTCGGCGCAACAAAATAATATTGTCCAAAATAATATTTAAAGTTTTTAACAAAAATAAAAAAGTCTTAAGCTAATTAAAGTTCTGGTCATGCAGAATAAAATTAATACAGTTTGGACTGACATCACCACAGAAATAAAGTTTAATACGCTGCCCATTCACTTTAAACTCACACTTATCAAGATGTGAAATTAAAACAGTGTCATACGAAAAAACTTCTTTAACACTAAACCGCACAGACCATCATGATTTTAACTTGACCGGAAATAAACGTAAATGTGAATTAGATAAAAGAACATGGTCTCCCCGTCCTGAAGGTTTTTTGTTACCTTAAGCTCTTGTCATGAAAATGTTTCGTCCGCTCTATATAAAAATTGTTATTTTCGTAAGTGTAAGAGCGCCACTCGTCGAGCTCATTAAATTGAAATTTTCTAAGATCGCCGATAGAGTGGCGATCGAAATTTAAAAACCTTAAGGCTCAAAAAGCACGGTGTTCTAATTCTATGGTTAAATGTCACGATTTTCCATAGACCAACCGATATGGAATACAACCGGTGGCGGTTTTGTATGCTGTTAGGTAGGCCCATAGAGCATCTTCTAATTTGGTTGACCAGTCTTCTCTAGAGGTGGAAACAGTCTTTTCTAAAATTCTTTTAAGCTCTTTGTTCACTACTTCAACTTGTGTGTTAGTGTGGGGGTGGTAGGCAGTTGAAAGCTTATGCGTAATGTTGTATTTAATAAGAATTTTTGAAAACTACGCGTTACAAATATGTGAACCCCTATAGCTAACGATTGCTCGTGGAGTACCTTTTCGAGAAAATTTTTTTTTTCAAAAACTTAATTATGACTTGGGCGTCGTTAGTAGGAAGAGCTTGGGCCTCAACACATCATGGAACATAATTTACAGCAACTAAAATATATTTATTCCCGAAGCTTGAAGGAAGATGGCCAACAAAATCAATTCTCCAGAGGTCGAAAACTTCGCACTCAATGAAATAATTTTGCGGCATTTAATTTTTATTGGAAATATTTCCCGACCGTTGGCAACTATCACACCTACTCAAAAAGGATTGTGCGTCTTTAAACAGGCTAGGCCAATAAAAACACACACAAAGTACTTTGTGAGCGGTGCGAGAAGCTTGATAGTGACCACCAGTCGGTCCTTCATGCAAATGTTTTAAAGTATCTACTCATTCTTCAAAAGAGACACATCACCTTATCACTTGATCTGCATAAACTCGAAAAAGATGCGGGTCCTCCAAAAAATAGTTCTTCAACTCAGAAAAGAATTTCTTCTTTTACTGAGTGGAGAACTCTTTCGGGAGCACACCAGCCACTAAATAGTTGGCGATGTGTGCAAACCAAGCAGAGGGGTATGTGTTAATTAAAAGTAGCTTCTCATCGGGGAAGAAATCATTAAAAGATTTTTCATCTAATTTTTTTATATAAGGATTATCTAATCGTGAGAGATGGTCGGCGGCCAAATTCTCGGCCCCTCGCTTATCACGGATTTCTAAGTCAAACTCTCGGAGGAGTAAGACCCAATGAATCAGGCGCGGCTTGACATCCATCTTAGAAAGAAGATACTTGAGGGTCGGGTGGTCCGTAAAAACGATAATTTTTGAAAGTGTAATATATGAACAGAATTTATCAAAAGCGAAAAAAATAGTTAGGAGCTCCTTCTCGGTTGTGGTATAATTCTCTTGTGTCGATGTATGTGTTTTACTTGCATAATAGATGGGGTGGACGTTTTTAGATATTTCTTGTCCTAGCACAGCTCGCACCGCGAAACTACTAGCATTGCACATAATTTCAAAGGGAAGGTCCCACACTAGAGCTATCATAATAGGGGCATTAATTAACTTTTCTTTTACTGTTTCAAAGGCAGATAGACAAAGGTCATAAAAAATAAAGGGGGCATCTATTTCCACAAGATGACTAAGGTGTTTGGTGATTTTGGAGAAGTCTTTTATGAAGCAGCGGTAGAAGCCAACGTGTCCTAGGAAACTTCTTATAGCTTTGACATTCGTACGTGGCGGCAGCTTCTCAATAACTTTTATCGTAGCTATATCTACCTAAATTCCTCTTGCATAAATCTTATGACCCAAAACTAACCCTTCCCTCACCATAAAATGTCATTTTTCCCAATTTATGACAAGGTTAGTTTCTTCGCATTTTTCTAGGACTTTTAGAGGTTTTCTAAGCAACTATCAAATGCATCGCCGAAGACGGAGAAATCATCCATAAATACCCCCATAATGCTTTCTACATACTTGTCGAAGATAGCGAGCATGCATGGCTGGAATATAGCTAACGCATTGCACAATCCAAATGTCATTCTTTGGTAAGCAAAGGTGCCGACGGGACTAGAAAACGAAGTTTTCTCCTGATCCTCGGGAGAGATGGGGATTTGAAAGTACCACGAGAGATCATCGAGAAAACAATAAAAGCTATGGCCAGATTATCACTCTAATAGTTTATCGATGAACGGCAAGGTGAATTGGTCCTTGCGAGTGGCGTCGTTTAACTTACGATGGTGAATACACATTCGCCACCCCGTCACTGTCCGTGTCGGGATTAAGTCATTATTCTCATTACTAACTAAAGTTATCCAACAATTTTTCGGCAATACCTGGACAGGGCTAACCCACTTACTATCAGAGATAAGATAGATAATTCCTACATCTAAGAGTTTCATAACATCGCCCTTTATGACTTCTTTCATATTTGGATTTATACAGCGCTGAGGCTGGATTGAATTACACGAATTATCTTCCATTAAGATTTTTTGGGTGCAGAAAGATTTGCTTATGCCCTTGATATCAGCTATCTGCCTGGCAATAGTTCGGCGATATTTACGTAACACTAGTAAGAGCTTATCATTTTGCACTTCAGTTAGGTAGGCCGAAACTATTACTGGTAGCTTGGAGTCATTTTCTAAGAAGGCATACTTGTAATGTTCGGGTAGTTCCTTTAATTCTAGGGTGAGGGGTTCTTCATACGACGTTTTGGAAATTCTTTGATTTTCAAAAACAATGTCTTCGTAGACTTTTCTTTATACGAAAAATTTAAAGGTGTGGAGCTAGTGGCCATGGATGCTTCTTACAGAGATTCATTTGGAAGAGTAGAGGAAGGACAAAAATCAGAAAATTTATTTTCACTTTCAGAAAGGTAGTAGGAAGATTCTTCACCTAAGGTATCTAAGAAAATATAGGAGTCGCCATTCTCTAGGGTATTCTTCATCGAAGGGGTGATAGAGAAAATCACTTCATCGTCGCCTACTCGTAGGAAGATCTTGCCATTGCTTACATCAATGATATCTCGCGAGGTATCAAGGAAGGGTCGGCCAAGGATCAAGGGAACCTCGGCGTCTTCTTCGCTGTCTAATATGATGAAATCCACTGGGAAGATGGATTTGTCGTCTTTAACTAAGACATCCTCCACGATTCCTAATGGGCATTTAATGGATCTATCAGCGAGCTGGATACTCATGAGTGTGGGGTTGAGGCCACCAATTCCTAACTTCTTGAATAATGAGAGGGGCATCAGGTTGATACTCGCACCTAAGTCGGCCAATGCGTGCTTAACAAAAAGATCACCAAAGACACACAGTATAAAAAAACTTCCCGGATCACTGTTCTTCTTTGGTAAACTGTTTGTCAAGATTGCAGAGCACTCGACATTTAGTGTGAAATGTGATAAGTTTTCTAACTTCTTCTTATTAGTCAGGAGGTCCTTAAGATACTTAGCGAACTTCGGCATTAGGGAGATGGCTTTGTGGAAGTGTAAATTTATGTGGATTTGCTTAAATATTTCTAGGAAGCGGGAGTACTGATCATCCGGACGTTGCTTGTTAAGTTCGGAAGGGTATGATGGAGTTGGAATATTTTTAAATATGGGTGGTGGAGTGAGATCTTTTTCTTCAACAGGGAGAGGGGTGATAACTTCTTCTTCAGTAGAGGGTGAAATGATAAAAATTTTCTCAGCGGAGAGTTGATATTTTAAAATGGGGGCGGAGCTTTGATTTTTTTAAATGGAGGCGGAGCTTAACTCGGGCTCTTCGCTAACCATACCAAAAAATTGATTCATAATCCGAAGAGTTATAGCTTTCGCTTGCTCTCTCGGGTTGGGCTCGGTGTTGGCAGGAAGAGACTCGGCAGGTCGCTCAGAAATATTTTTTGCGAGTTGACCTACTTGATTCTCTAAACTTTTAATAGTCCCGGTTAGGGTTCTTATAATAGCGTCATTAACATTCATATATTTTGAAAACATTTACGCCAAACTTGGAGGTTTTGGAAAATTTTGAGAAGGTGGTGGTGGTGCAGATAAATCATTATGTGGTGGCGGGCGCATTGAATTCAAGGGATTACTCCACGAAAAGTTCGGGTGGTTCCGTAAAGCGGGATTATAACTATTCGGAAAAGCGAAAACCGGAGCAGGAAAATTAGTAGCTGAAAATTTATGAAAACTATTTTTAGGCATACTGTAAACATAATCTAATTGTTCAGGGGCAGGAGTTGCATATTCCCATACCTGAGGGGCAGAGGCAGCAAACATCTCCGTTATCTTTTTATTTAAAATTTCCACTTGCAGAGTTAGCTGGGAGACATTATCTACTTCAAATATACATGCAGGTTTGTTTGGGCGGGACCTACGAACATTCCACTGATATGTGTTCTTGGCCATGTCCTAGAAAATCTCAAGAGCTTCTTCCGGGGTTTTATGATTTAAGGTACCACCAGAAGCTGCATCTATTATTTGCTTTGTGCTTTGATTTAGCCCGTTATAAAATGTTTGCACTTGTAACCATACAGGCAGCTCATGATGTGGGCATCGTCTTAAGAGTTCTTTATATCTTTCCCAGGTTTCATACAAGGTTTAAGAATCTATTTGTCCAAAGGCAGAAATATTTTTCCTAAGTTTTGCGGTTTTAGCTGGCGGAAAGTACTTCGAAGGAAATTTTTCAGTTAGTTGATCCCAGGTGATGATGCTGTTTCTTGGTAGAGTGTTCAGCCATTGCTTAGCCTTGGTTCTTAGGGAGAAAGGTAAGAGTATTAGCCTAATAGAATCATTTATAACACCATTGATTTTAAAGGTGTCATTAATCTCATGAAAGCTTGCTATATGCGCGTTCAGATCTTCATCTTGAAGTCCGTCATATTGCACATACTGATGCACCTTTTGAATTATGCTTGGCTTAAGTTCAAAATTATTATTAGATATAGTAGGGCGAACTATGCTTGATTTTGTACCCGCAAGATTCGGTCGTGCATAATAGGACATAGGCATATGCACGTCTTCCTCTACGTGGGGTTCTTCCATTCTTAAGGTAGAAAATGACTCGGAAT
This sequence comes from Platanthera guangdongensis, assembly GCA_039583875.1. Classification (NCBI taxonomy): domain Eukaryota; kingdom Viridiplantae; phylum Streptophyta; class Magnoliopsida; order Asparagales; family Orchidaceae; genus Platanthera; species Platanthera guangdongensis. Next base: position 119,023,961 of record CM077150.1, on the reverse strand, counting down.
CATCAACCGGTATTTGGAGAGTAGGGCCTTGAAATCGCGATCTTCTTTGAAGAGTATGCTCAATTTCGTGGTCCAAGTCCAAAATAACTGACGGATTCCCGCGGGTCAGGCACTAGAAGAACAGAAGATGAAGAAAGAGAAATAACACAACTAGAACAAGAGTTACAAAAAAAATTTTTGAAATAGATTTTTTTTTATGTTTTAACTCCCGAACTGCCCAAGGGCTACCCAATGAAGGGTTCGCAAGGTACTAGACAAGATAGTGGCATTTAAATCCACATTGCCATTTTCGAGAGAGTTAAGTGGTGTAGAAAAATTGTGATGTACGTTTCTATTAAGAGCGGTAATATTTTTTTTGAATTTTTAATTTTTGAGAAAGAGGGTGAGAAACAGAAGTGATAAAAGTAATTGGTTCGTGCTTTCAAATTATCAACAAAAGTTGCTCCCTGACAACGGTGCCAAAAACTTAGTGAGAAAAATATTCACAAAGAGAATAAAAACCGAACTAGCAATCTAATGAGGCATGTATACCTATCGAATTGTAGCTAGGGGACACAAGTGTCATATTAAAATCAGGGAACTGTTGAGTAATCTTACTCACACGAAAACTATTATCTTATCGATTGATTGTTTTAAGGTGTTAACTAATTTAAAGGAAGATACTACTAACATAAAGAAAACCACACTTGCACTTGAATAGAAAGGCCACAACTAGCGATTAAAACGAGGGGTTGAATATAAAGAAAAGCACTCGATCGAGAATCACCTCGACTAAAGTTGATCAAAAATATGCGATAATAAACTCTCACTTAATAAGGCAAAGGACCTTGACCGTGGAGGTTCCAAAAGAATGAACAAGCTTCTCTCGAAGTAGTGAACACCTGAGTTTATGAAGGTCCGACCGAATTCTCATCCAAATCGGAGTCCTAAAGCTCGATTTACGCTGCGAACCCCGCTATTGGATTTCACTCCAATCCAGGAGATTTAACGTCTGCCTCTCTCGAGGGGTGCGTGCAACTCTCTTTACTCTTGAGCGTTCATTCCAAATTACGAGCCTCTCGGCTAACTAAGAGTGGAAACAAAGATGTAAAATATACATTGATAATATATCGCCAAACATGATTAATAAATAGTAAATTAAGGGTTTAAACCATACAAAGAAAGAGAAAACTAGAACATCATAACTTAATTAACTCAAACGTCAGATCATCATGATCGAGTACAAGGAGGATTAGTTAATCATGGAGAAATGGAGGAAGAGAGATGAGTAGAAGTGCATTAAAACCAAAAATAAAGACAAGAAAAATTAAGCACACTTTATATTAAAATCAAACAGAGAGCTACACTTGAAATATAAAAGATTACACTTGCAGGAAAATGAAAACTTAAGCAAGAACTAAAACTGAACTAGAAACTAAAGTAAACTATTACAGAAGAGTAAAATAAAAACTAAACAGAGAAGTTGAAATAAAAATAAGGGAGAGAGGGAGAAATGAAAATGGCAGCAGTTCCCCTCTCCCAAAATTCTATATTTTTCTTCAAGGGGAGGGGCTCTTTTTATAGATTTTTCAAGGAGCAAGAAATGCATTAAAGCATACACCGGGAGTTGACACTGGTACAGGTTCTAGCTGGAAAAAATGACTGGATGGGTACAGGTGACGTGCATTAATGGCTGAGCAGGCTTTTGGAAGAGCGGGACATGTCCTCTAGCAACAGGTTATCTCGACGAACTGGAGGAGGGAGATCGATGTAATCAGAGGAGAAGGAGGCAGAGCTTGACGAAATTGAAGAAAAGATATGGCGGAGGGGAGCTTGACGATTGTCTAACGCAGAAGGTTGAGCTCGACAAAATTGGTGGAGGAAAGCATTAAACTGAGAAGAGAAGGGGGAGCTCGACGAAATCAGTGGAGTTCGTCGAATGTAGAAAGCGAGTTCGACGAAATTGCTGAAGATGAGGTCGATGAATGGAGAGAATAGAAGGAGAAGGAGGAGTTCGATGATCCTCGAATGCAGAAAATGAGTTCGACGAACTAGCAGACGATCGTCAAATGTAGCACAGAATGCTGAGGTCGATGAATTGGAGGAGTTCGATGAAATTTCTGAGCTTTGACGAAAATGCTGAGCTCGACGAATTTGCTGAGAGTTGAGGTCTACGATCAGGCTGTTGGATCCCTAGTTGATTTGGACAAGTTTCACTAGCTTAGGATGTGACCCACCATGTATAGCCAGGGTCAAATTTGTGTCCTACAGTCTAGGCCAAGTCCTTAGAGTCAACTTCAGATGGACCAGCTATCAACAGAACTTCAGAGACTCAAGACTTAGAAGATTTCAAGACAAAGTAAAATGAGTTCGACATTCGTCGAACTCAGCTCGACGAAAGGTGTTCTGAGCTCGACGATCTTGAGACATTTCTTTGTGCTAAGCTCGACGATCTTTGTTCTCTGTTCGACGAAGACTGAGATACTTCAACAACCTAAAGTCAGGATAACTCCAGATTTTTTCTAAGTCCAACTTCAGGCTTTGGTCGACGAACAAGAATCTGAGCTCGATGAACTTGGACCTCAAGTTCACAACTTCTCAGGTCGACTAAGTCAACTTCTCAGGTCAACGAATGCACTTCTCTACTCGACGATTTCTGCTCAACGATTTAAATCCTTCTCAGTTAGAGACTTCTCAGATTCCAAGTCCACAATCATTCTTCGGTCGACGAATTTGGATCTCATCTCGACGAATGAAGATTGTCAGTTCGACGAATATTGTAGCAGAATGGACAAGTTTCCCTCGAAGACTATTTGCTATTGTCTGGTCGACGAACTCATCAGCTAAGCTCGATGAACTGTGAACTCAGCTCGACGATTCCTGTTCTTCGTTCGACGATTCTAGACTAGGTCTTCTCCAGTTTTCCGTCCCTTTTTTGGCAATGAATCCTGAGTAATTAATTCTCAATCTTCTCGGAATGTTACCGTTGGAACGAGCATTGATCATGGATTATTACATGCCATTTTTCTATGGGACAGTTAGGGAAATCATTGATTGCCGCCTTCTTCCCAGGACGATTGCATTTACTCCTCAAGGTTTCAAATTTCGAATGTTCTTCATTCAGTCTTAAGTCAGAAAACAAAAATATTAAGCAGTACTACAAACACACTGACAGAAAATTGTACTCAAGAACAATCTTACAGAAATCAATAGTTTTCATACTACAATCAGCCCTAGCCAGAGAACATCATCAAGAAGAAGAAGAACATTCAATCACTATCAAGAGTCTTCTTCCTTCAACCCTACAGGATAACTTCTGAAGGACAACAATTATTCTATATGTAAAAGAAGTTCCTGAAGCAATCTCTGGTCCAGGTACTCAAGCTATTTGAAGACCTATCACCCTAAAGCAGTGCTCCAGAATTCCTGATCCACTCAAGATCTCAGGGGGAGTAATATGCTGAAATCAATCCACAAGTCTTCTCAGTTGTTATTGAGAAAGAGAAGACCTCATCACACCTTTTTCCATCCTTTGTACAGGGTTTTAATTCACTTCAAAATTATTCCTGGTTACAAGCCTCCTACCAAAAGACTTGAGATTTTGGTTTTTGAGCACATGAACAAAAGCTCATTGGTGTCAGGCACCTAATCAAAAATCTGAGTGGATTCCAACCAGGGTGGTAGAAGAGTGGATGTACCCAGGTTGGGGAACCACTATAATTTTCTTGTGTCGTCTGGTTGTCCTTTTTCTTTTGTTTTGACTGTGATTTGTGATTTGTTAGGATTGTTGTGCTTATTTCTTTATTCATTAATCTGTTCACTTAGGATTATAACAAAAGCTGTAAAACATTTGTAGTGAGCATAATACTCTATTCACCCCCTAGAGTATTTCAGATCTATCTTGCATTTTCAATTGGTATCAAAGCGAGGTTCGTTAATCTACCACACCTTAAGAGGTTAATTGGTTGTACATGATAACACCTGAACCATAAAGATCCCTCTTGTTAGATCTGATTGTTTTGTTTTTGTTATTAGATTTATTTCTTCATAGAAATGGCTCAAAACAAAGATTATGCAAGCATCAGACCTCCAGTATGCAATCTTAACAAGTTTGCCATCTGGAAGGCAAGAATCAAATTATACATGAATTCTATTGATGAAGATATTTTTGCCTCTATCTTAATAGGAGTACCTCCAGCACCTACAACTTCTACAAGCACCTCTACAAAAATGACTGTAGTACCTCCTCTAGAGAATAATGATGCCTACAAGAAAGCCAAAATTGCAGATGCAAAGGCAATTAATATCTTGGCTCAGACAATGTCAGATGACATATTTCAGAAGGTGGCTGAGTGCACCTTAGCCAAGGCCATTTGGGACTCCCTCAACCAAATGGTAGCTGGTTCAGCAGATGAAAGGAAAGACAGGAGATCAAATCTCATATACCTGTATGAGAATCTCAAGAAGGATGAGGCTAAATCAGTAGCTGAAATATACAATAGGTTGAGCTCAATCATCAATGAGCTTAAGACCTTGGATAAAGACATCACCCTTACAGAGGTGAATGATAAAATCTTGATGTGCTTCCTAGCTCTTGGGACTAAAGAATCTGGCCTATCAAAGAACCCAGAAGTCTAAATGAGATATCAACTGAATCTTTGTTAGGCAAATTAAAGTCCTATGAGTAGTTGATCAAATCAAGAGAAGCAGCTGAACAGAAAGTAACAAATCCAGTGAGAAAGTATCACAGCATAGCCTTCAAGGCATCTGAGGAAAGCGAGACCTCAACATCCAATAAGGAACTCATGAGCCTCTTTGCAAAAAGATTTTATAAGAAGGCCAGAAAGAATTTCAGAAGAAAATCATCCAAGCAGGATGAGAAGCCTAGATTTGACAAGACACCAACCAAGGAGGTTTTGTGCTTTGGTTGCAGAAAGCCTGGACATTACATCTCAGAATGTCCAGAAAACTAGAAGAATGAGAAAAGCAGAGAAAAGGACTCCAGGAGAAAACACAGCAGCAGACCCTCCTCCAGCAAGTACAAAAAGAAAGACAAGGGCTTTGTTGCTGAGACATGGAGTGATACTGAACAAGAATCATCCTCTTCTAGCTCAAGTGAAGAAGAGGAAGAAGCAAGATCCAAGGAGGTTTGACTTATGGCAATTGATGCCTCCAGGAGCAATTCAGGATCAGAAGGAGAATCTGAAGATGAGGCAGCCTCAGACTCAGAGGCAGATCAGGTTATTTCAAGTTTTGATTTTAATTCTGATTTATTTAAAATTGAATTCAAAAATATGTCTTTAGATTTAATAAGTTCAGAAAAATAAATAAAAACCCTTAGATAAAGACTAGGAAATCTTGAATCTGTTAACTCGGAAAATATTAAACAAAAAGATCAACTAACTCTAGCAAATGAATAGATAATTAAATTAAAATCTTATTTATGTGAGGCTAAACAACTTGAGCAATCTCTCAATGGGAGAAGTCTCAAGCTGATGGACATAACAAGCACAGTAAATGCCAGATTAAATGGTAAGCTGGGCTTGGGTGCATCATCAGGTTTGCCCCCCATAATTAAGAAAAACATTCTCACCACACCCATTAAATTTGTCTCTGGTAAGGGAAAAGAAAAGATAATAGACAAACCAATGTCAGAAAACAACCCAAAATCCATAGACAAGAGAAACAAAAATCAGAAAACAGCTAATAAACACAAGGTTCAGTAGCATTCGTCGAACTTAGATCGACGAAATGTGGCCAGTTCGTCGAACCCAGAACGAGGAACGCTGAACACAAACTTAGTAATAACAATTCGTCTAACTGCGATCGACGAACTTTGTATGGTTCGTCGAGCAGAGGTCGACAAACTTGGGGCGCAGAAAATGACTACTGTCATTCTCTGAGCAGAGATCGACGATCTCAGCCCTATTCGTCGAACTCTGGTCGACGAACATACAAGAATTCGTCGAACCCAAAAGGACCAAACATACATCATTTCTCTCACAGAAATTCTAAGCCAGCTAATAAGACATTCAATCCAGTAGCTGATTGGGTTATTCCACCTAAGAGATGTCACCCGTTAGGTTATAAATCTCAGCCTACTTTGTCAGTTATTTCCAGCTTTTCTTTTCAACCAAATAAAAGACCCAAGGTAACCTGGGTCAAGAACAATTGAGTTTTTTTTTCATTACAGGTACAGGTGAACAGTTGTCCAAGACTGAGTCAGACTTGGTACTTGGACAGTGGTTGCTCTAAGCATATGACAGGAAGCAAGGCCAATCTATCCAATTACAAGTCCAAGCTAGGACCAAAAGTGATCTTTGGTGATTCAAATAGTGGCCAGTCTGAAGGATATGGAGCAGTAAAGATTGGAACAGTTACCTTCAAGAGAGTAACATATGTAAGAGGACACAAACATAACCTAATATCCATAAGCCAACTATGTGATGAAGGTTATCAGGTAAACTTTAACTCTACCTCTTGTTCTATTATTAATAATGAAAACCAAACGGTTTTAATTGGAATTAGACAAGGTAACATATATCTAGTAGATTTTATTTCTGCCAAAACTGATGTTTGTTTACTCAATATCACTAGTAACCAAAATGAGTTGTGGCATAAAAGATTAGGTCATGTAAATCTTAAGAATATAGCTAGGTGATCTAAAGACAATCTTGTTAGAGGTTTACCTTATGGCCCCTACAAGAAGGAAAACCTATGCAGGGCTTGTCAATTAGGCCAGTAAACTAAAACAAGTTTCAAATCCATTGATAAGAGTGATTCACCTAGGATTTTGTATTTGCTTCATGTGGATCTATTTGGACCCATTGCAGTACAAAGCCTATGAGGGAATTCTTATACTTTAGTGATTGTTGATGACTTCTCCAGATTCAGTTGGGTAGCCTTTCTGAGAACTAAGTCAGATACAATCAAGGTTCTTACAGATTTTCTCAGGACCATACAGATTGAGTTCTCTACTCATGTTGCATTGATCAGAAGTGATCATGGAACAGATTTTGAGTCTCTTCTTATGCATGAGTTCGGTGAGAAGGAAGGTATCAGGCAGTGCTTCTCAACTCCTAGAACTTCCCAACAAAATGTGGTAACTGAAAGGAAAAATAGGACACTCACTGAATCTGCAGGCACATTATTGGCAGATGCTTACTGCCTCTATCCCTTTGGGCAGAAGCTATAAACACTGCAAACTGTGTCCTGAATAGAAGCCTTATACATAAGCTGAAAAATAAGACCCCCTATGAATTACTTAAAGGAAAGAAACCTAAAATCACATACTTTAAAGTTTTTGGTTGTATATGTTATATTCACACTAACAACAAAAGATACATTAGAAAGTTTGAGGCTAATGCTGAAGAAGACATTTTTCTAGGATACTGCCAAGTAAGCAAGGCCTATAGGGTGTTTAATAAATCATCTCTTAAAATTGAAGAATCAGTCCATGTATCTTTTGATGAAGCTAACATGTCTTATAAGGAGAAAGAGATTTCTACCATAAGCTCTTTGCAGGTTCCACAGCTGTGTGAGTCTATGAATGAACTAAACCTTACCCATGAGGTATCAACCCATCCTTCTCCATAGGTTGCTGAAGACAGTGAAGAAGAAATTCAAGTGGAAGTTGCTGAACTTCCCTCAACAGCTAATAACATTCCTCAAGAGGAATTAGTTATAGAAGTTGTTGCTAAACAAACTCCACCAGCTAATCTTGTCACACTTAGAGATCATCCCAGATCTCAAGTGATTGGAGATATTTCAGCAGGTGTACATACAAGGCATCAACTCAACCAAGACTTGATGCATGCCTGTTTTCTCTCTCAGATTGAACCTCTCACCATCCATGAAGATGAGCAAGATCCCCACTGGATCATTGCAATGCAAGAGGAACTAAATCAGTTTGAGAGATGTAGAGTTTAGGATTTGGTTCCAAGAACCCATAACTACCCAGTTATTGGAACCAAATGGGTCTACAGAAATAAGCTAGATGCTCAAGGAAATATTGTGAGAACAAGGCTAGGCTTGTTGCTCAAGGCTATAGGCAAGAGGAAGGAATTGACTATGACCAAACCTTTGCCCCTGTTGCAAGGTTAGACACCATAAGAATATTCCTTGACTATGCAACTCACAGGAGATTCAAAGTTTTCCAAATGGATGTCAAGAGTGCATTCTTGAATGGAGTGCTTCAAGAAGAGGTTTATGTGGAACAACCTCCAGGTTTTATCTCTCTAACTAAACCCTCTTTTGTATTTAAATTGCATAAAGCTCTCTAAGGTTTAAAGCAAGCTCCAAGAGCTTGGTATGAGACCTTAGAAAGCTTTCTTTTAGAGCATAAATTTACAAGAGGAATCATAGATAAAACTCTTTTCACTAGACATCATAAGGACCAAATTTTGTTAGTACAAATATATGTGGATGACATCATCTTTGGGTCTATTGATCCCAAATTTTGCAAGAGGTTTGCTGACCTCATGCATTCCAAATTTGAGATGAGTAGCATGGGTGAGATTTCCTACTTCCTTGGTCTCCAAGTGAAGCAGCTCCCTGATGGTATCGTCCTCTCCCAAGCTAAGTATATTAAAGAGCTTATTAAGAAGTTTGGGATGGGTGATCCTTCAGGAATGAAAACACCTTTGGCTACCAATGCTGTTGTGGATTCTGATGCAGTAGGGAAACCTGTAGATCTGAAACATTATAGGGCAATTGTTGGATCCCTATTATACCTAACAACTAGCAGTCCTGATATCATGTTTGCCACATGCCTTTGTGCTAGGTTCCAAGTGAACCCCAAAGAATCTCACCTTATTTTCTTAAAAAGAATTTTGAGATATATAAAGAGTTGTCCTAATCTAGGACTCTAGTATCCTGTAGACTCAGAGTTTGAGTTAACTGGATACTCAGATGCTGACTATGCTGGATGTAGAGTGGACAGGAAGAGTACCTCTGGAACTTGCCAATTCCTGGGTATGAGACTTGTCTCCTAGTTTTATAAAAAGCAAACATCTGTGTCTACATCAACTGCAGAAGCAGAATACATGGCTGCTGGCAGCTCCTGTTCACAAATGTTATGGAAACAAAACCAACTCCGAGAATATGGTGTCAACTTAAATAATTCAACATTATTTTGTGATAATACTAGTGCTTTTGCTAAAGCACAGAATCAAGTTCACCATAGTAGGACTAAACATATTGATATAAGACATCATTTCAATAGAGATAATGTAGACAAAAAGAAAATTAACTTAATTCATATTTCTACTGATTTACAGAGAGCAGACATTTTCACCAAACCCTTGGATGAGAAAAATCATCTGGGAATGATCAATGGAGAAGAGTTAAATTAGTTTTTGTCTACATTCGACGAATTTTCCAGAATTAGGGAAAGTTTGGGAGATGCTCATCGAGCGGAGATTGACGAATTCTCTGTGTGCGGAAATAATTTTCGTCGACCGGAGATCGACGAACTTTGTTTCAGAAGATATTTCGTCGAACGGAGTTCGACAAACTGTTTTCGATTCTTTTGGATGAGATCGACGAATTATTTATCTATAATTTATTTCGTCGACCTCAGTTCGAAGAACTATTTCTTTTTCGTGGAACAGAGATTGTCGATTCATATTCTGGAAATCTTATATCTAAGTTTTCTTCGACCTCCATCCCGCGCTTTCTGTTCTCTTGCTCTTGATTGCCGTTTTCTCTGTCTCTCTTGCAGGTCATCAATGGCGATTCCAGCAAGCACCTTGGCTGCCATGAAATTTGACACCGGTTTTGACATGTATTTTGATTCATTCCAGCATTCTGACCCAATATTTCTCTACATTCTAGAAATACTAGAAGAACTTGGTCACAAGGACTTTATGACAAGAAGGATTAAACTGTATGCAACTGAAATTCGAGAATGGGTATACACTTCTGTTTCTGAGGAAAATGTTTTGACAGGAAATATCGGGAGCAATGCTGTCTCTTTATCTCCCGCCGTTCTTTCTGAAATATTTGGATTGATAAATGGAGAAGACGATCTGGATGTTGATTCTGATGAGTTTAGTGCAATGCGGAAATTGATGGGGTTTACTGGGAGTAACCCTAACAAGTTGTTAAAGAAACAACTCTCTGCCGCCTACCAGTTCTTGGAGGACATTGTGGGAAAAGTGCTGATGGGCAAGCACTCTGCGCACGACTACATAACAAGACACCAGTTCCTTGTTATGTGCGCAGTGGTCAACAAGAGACAAGTCGATTGGGGTAAGATTTTCTTTGAGTTGATAAAGAAGAAGAATAGCAAGAAAGAGGTCTGCTTCGGAAGAATCTAGGGGATTTTTCTTCAACAAAAAGCTGGTGATTTCATGGTCTCCCCGACCATCTTCATCAATGCCAGCAAGAGCCTCACATGCACTTTGTTTGGCAGATGGGAAATGATAATATTCAAGCCATCCAAGGCTTCCTCCTCTTCCATCCCAGCATCTGAGAGCACCAGGGCTGTGCAGGCCACTCCCCACCCTACAGAAGAGGCAATTCCATCTACTCCATCTCTTCCAGCACCCCTTCCAGCAAAACACCTCCCTTCCTCTGCCATTCCTTCTTCAACACTTCAATCTCCACAGCATACTTCTGTGCCTACTCTGCCTCCATCTCCACCACTTGATATCACTAACATTCCAACACCCCCTGCTTCACCTCATGACACATTTATTCCTACACCACCACGGTCTCCTCTTCCCCCCACATTTATCCTCCATTCCATCTTACAACATACCCTTAGACACCACCATAACAGATGTAATTCCACCTCTATCCCCTCCATCTGTTCCCCTCCCTCCATCTACTTCTCTACCTTCACCAACTACCTCTCCATCCTTGGAATCCTCCACTGTATCTACAATCATATCCCTGCTGACTCCCCTCATCAAATCCCTAATCAAAGAGGCCATTACACCTCTTGTGACTTCTATCAATTCTTTATCTGCCCAAGTGTCTATTCTCTCTGCTGCCCCCTCTTCATTCAGGGGCCTGGCTCCAGGTTCTCCTGAACCCAGGCAGGTGGAGATACTCAGTGATGAAGCAGCAACAGATGCAGATGTAGAAGCAGCAGCAGCAGGTACAGCAGCAGACACAGCAATAGTTCCTTCTACAACAATTTCAGATGCAGATGCAGAAATTTTGCCTGAAATTAATTCTGATTCTGATTTGATTGAATTGATTCATTTTATGGATACTAACTTTGACTTAGATGAGTCAGTTCCAGAGCAAATATAATCTGTTGGTGATTTCCATTTAAATCCCACATTTAATTTGACTGTTTTGTTGAGGAATTTTGATACTGTATATATGCAGTCTCTTCCAGAAGACTTCACTAAGCCATAGTTGGATATTGTGCCCTATACATCTCCAATAAGTCCAGCAGTTGCTAAGCAACTCTGTGATAGTTTTGCAATTCCTGTTGTTGCTCCAACCTCTGCAGTTCTTCCAGAAGCTGTCTTAGTTCCAGAAGATATCTCAGTACCTATTTTTGTTATATTTTTGTTATGGATGACTCTCCTATGCCTGATCTGGATGAGTTAATCTTGGCTGATATTGAAGAGAAAAATAAGGCAGCAGCTGAAAGCTTTGTCCCAATCATTTCTGATTCCTATATAGTTTCTGAAACTCTAGCTTCTGAACCTTCTGCCCCTCCTCCAGAAAAGGTTGTAATTGATGATAAAGCTTTAAAAGCATTGGATGCTTTATATGATAACCCTCAGGGTTCTGACAGTGATGATGATGATGATGATTCAGATGAAGAAGTTGCAAAGAAAAGGAAGAAATTGTTGTCAAAGAAAAGGAAGGTTCCTCCTCCTCCAGCTCCTAAGCCTAATCCAACTGCTGACACTTTGTACTATATTTTGCATAATGTTGCTCCTTATAAGGAATGTCTGCATGGATGTGGTTATCAAAGAATTAGTAGAAGAAAAGGAAAAGAAGTAGGAGATATTCTCCTCCTCCAGTCCACAGATATAGAAAGGATCCTCCTCCTCCTCCTCCAGCAGCTGGTGCCACTGGCTCTAGCTCTCAGAGATCTGCCCTCATGCAAGCCTATCAGAGACATTCAGGGAGATCCTCTGGAAGCAGCCAGCAGAGGCAACAATCTTCAGGTAATCAACATCAGTAACAACAACAACAAATATCTGAAGATCAGAAAGCTGACAGTTCTAAAAGACCTTAATATCCTCCTATTTCATTTGAAGATCCTGAAACAGCCAACACTGCAAGAATGGCTACATTCCAGGAAATAATTGGCCTATCATTGATCAATAAAGCTAAGGCTGAAGGTAAAGACATTTCAAGTTTCCCAACTATGTCAAAGTATAGAAAAGAAGAACTAAAAAGGTTTGACAAAGGCAACAAGCTCTTCAATGTTGATGATTATATGAAGCTCCATCCTGAAGTAGTTGTCCCCAGAGCTACATCACTGAAGATCATTGGGGCAGCTGACATGATATTGGATGATTTTGTTTCAATTTCTTTTTGCATTTTCTTTCAAACTATATTGTTTAAACAAAGCCTATGTACATATATATCTGTTGCATGTGTAGGTAATTCTCTGCTAGATATATTTCTTTTCCTGCTTTGTTTATCTGTTTGTTTATGCTTTGAGTCTCTTAGTGACCTCACCCAAATAGGGGGAGATTGTTGGATCCCTAGTTGATTTAGGCTAGGTTCACTAGCTTAGGATGTGACCCGCCATGTATAGTCAGGGTCAAATTTGTGTCCTAGAGTCTAGGCCAAGTCCTTAGAGTCAACTTCAGAAGGACCAGCTATCAACAGACCTTCAGAGACTCAAGACTTAGAGGATTTCAAGACCAAGTAAAATGAGTTCGACGTTCATCGAACTCAGCTCGACGAAAGGTGTTCTGAGCTCGACGATCTTGAGAAATTTCTTTGTGTTGAGCTCGACGATCTTTGTTCTCTGTTCAACGAATACTGAGATTCTTCAACAAGCTAAAGACAGGATAACTCCAGATTGTTTCTAAGTCCAACTTCAGTCTTTGGTCGACGAACAAGAATCTAAGCTCGACGAACTTGGACCTCAAGTTCACAACTTCTCAGGTCGACAAAGTCAACTTCTCAGGTCGACGAATGCACTATTCTACTAGACGATTTCTGCTCAACGATTTGAATCCTTCTCAGTCAGAGACTTCTCAGATTACAGGTCCACAATCATTCTTCGGGCGATGAATTTGGATCTCAGCTCGACGAATAAAGATTGTCAGTTCGACGAATATTGTAGCAGAATGGACAAGTTTCCCTCGAAGACTATTTGTTATTGTCTGGTCGACGAACTCATCAGCTCAGCTCGACGAACTGTGAAATCAGCTCGACGATTCCTGTCCTTCGTTCGACGATTCCAGAGTAGGTCTTCTCCAGTTTTCCGTCCCTTTTTTTTGGCAATGAATCCTGGGTAATTAATGCTCAATCTTCTCGGAATGTTACCGTTGGAATGAGCATTGATCATGGATTATTACATGTCGTGTTTCCATGCGACAGTTAGGGAAATCATTTATTTCCGCCTCCTTCCCAGGCCGATTGCATTTACTGCTCAAGGTTTCAAATTTCGAATGTTCTTCAGTCAGTCTTAAGTCAGAAAACAAAAAGATTAAGCAGTACTACAGACACACTGACCGAAAATTATACTCAAGAACAAACTTACAGAAATTAATAGTTTTCATACTGCAATCAGCCCTAGCCAGAGAACATCATCAAGAAGAAGAAGAACATTCAATCATTATCAAGAGTCTTCTTCCTTCAATCCTACAGGACAACTTCTGAAGGATAACAATTATTCTATCTATAAAAGAAGTTCCTGAAGCAATCTCTGGTCCAGGCACTCAAGCTATTTGAAGACCTATCACCCTAAAACAGTGCTCCAGAATTCCTGATCCATTCAAGATCTCAGGGGGAGCAATCTGCTGAAATCAATCCACAAGTCTTCTCAGTTGTTATTGAGAAAGAGAAGACCTCATCACACCTTTTTCAATCCTTTGTACAGGGTTTTAATTCCCTTCAAAATTATTCCTGGTTACAAGTCTCCTACCAAAAGACTTGAGATTTTGGTTTTTGAGCACCTGAACAAAAGCTCATTGGTGTCAGGCACCTGATCAAAAACCTGAGTGGATTCCTACCAAAGTGGTAGAAGAGTGGATGTACCAAGGTTGCGGAACCACTATAAATTTCTTGTGTCGTCTGGTTGCCCTCTTTCTTTTGTTTTGGCTGTGATCTGTGATTTGTTAGGATTGATGTGCTTATTTCTTTATTCATTAATCTGTTCACTTATGATTACAGCAAAAGCTGTAAAAAGTTTGTAGTGAGCACAATACTCTATTCACCCCCCCCCCCTCTAGAGTATTTCAGATCTATCTTGCACTTTCACATGCTAAAGGCTGAGCTCGACGATCTGGCTGAGCTCGACGAAATGAGCTGAGATTGACAAAATCTATGCTGAACGCTGAGCTCGACGATCTGGCTGAGCTTAATGACATGGGCTCGACGAAATGAGCTCGATGAAAATGAGCTCGACGAAATGCCTCTGGCAGAACTCTTCCTCGGGATCAGGTTGCACGCCTGGTGACATGCCCAGGGAGGGCGTGTCAGGGGGGCGTGTCATGTCATTTTGGCCGAAAACTGAGAAAATCTCCAAAAAGAAGAGAAAACAATTATGGTATTAAAATATATACAAAACGAGATCAAAATAAATCTTTACCAAGATGATTTCTATATTAAAAACTAATAATTACCCAAGTAGTTTTAACTGCAAAATGTATTATCAGGTAGCAAGTGCTATGTCGTGAATAATGGAAAGTCCTATGTGACTAAGTTTGCAGCCAAGTCCAATGAATTGATCTTTGTTAGGTACAATAACAATAGTATGGCATATATGATATACAACTTGACATGTCAAGTTGTAGAAGAGTAAGTTCATGTTTTTTTTTGATGAATCCAGAATGATTAACTATGAGCTGCCTAGCTACTCTTATAGTTCTGCAAGCATAGAGCAGGTGATGGACAAGCTTACCATCAAGTAAGATGGTCTTGTAGTCTAAGATAAGGGAAAAAATGTGTGCTGGCTAGAGGGAGCTCAAGAATCACAAGTTAAGGATGAAGAATAGCTAGCTGAAGACAATGAAGAGTAGCTAGCTTAAGTTAGATTGCCTCCATCTAAAAGGCATCTAAGCGATCATCCAGCACACCAAATCATTGGTGAGGCAAGTCAAGAAGTACTGAGCAGGAGTAATACTATGAACAGAGTACTCTACTCAAGTTTCCTGTCACAAGTAGAGCCAAAAAAGTTTGAAGTGGCAATCAAAGACCAATTCTGGATTGCAGCAATGTAGGAAGAACTAAACCAGTTCAAGAGATGTAGAGTCTGTAAGCTGGTTCCCAGACCTAAGAGACATAATGTCATAGGAACTAAGTGGATCCATAGGAACAAGTTTGATGAGAATGACATTATTGTCAAGAATATGGCTAGACAGGTGGCTAAAGGATACAAGCAATAAGAAGGAATTGATTTTGACCAGACATTTGCCTCAGTAGCCAGATTAGAAGCAATAAGACTCTTTCTTGCATTTACTGTCTATCCAGAATTCAAAGTCTGTCAGATGGATGTGAAGTTTGCTTTCCTAAATGGAGACTTAAAAGAGGAAGTATATGTAGAACAGCCATCAGGTTTTATTGACTCTAACTCACCTGGCTTTATTTATAGGCATAGGAAAGCTCTATATGGGTTGAAGCAAGCCCAGAGCATGGTATGAGAACTTGTCTAGTTTCCTCATTGAGAACAAATTCTTAAGGGCGAAAATAGACAAGACCCTATTCCTAAGGGAATCTAAGGGCAAGATCATCCTAGCCCAGATATATGTCGATTACATAGTATTTGGATCTACTGATGACAACCTTTGCAGGAAGTTTGCTTAATTTATACTAGGAAAGTTTGAGATGAGTAGTATGGGTGAGCTTAAGTGTTCTTCGGTCTCCAAGTTAGACAGACTGATGATGGCTTATCCATATCCCAGTCTAAGTTCACAAGGGAGTTGATTAAGAAATATGGAACGAAGAATGCCTCCCCCATGAAAACTCTCATGTGGACAAGTATGCCTTTAAAGAAAGATCAAGCGGGGAAACAAGTTGATGAAACTTTGTATAGAGAGATAATTGGCTCCCTTCTATACCTCACAACTAGTAGGCCTGACATCATGTATGCTACATGTGTATGTGCTAGGTACTAGTCCTGCCCTAAAGAATCTCACTACTATGTTGTAAAGAGGATCTTGATATATCTTAAGGGCACACAATATCATGGCCTATGGTATTGTAACGCCCTCGATTTCTCGGTAATTATTTAATTCAGAAATCATGTATTTATGACATCAGGGCGTTACTTTTAACATCAAGTTGACGGCACGACGTCGTTAGTGCGATTTCGCATCTGTTGGGTCCGACTGAACAGATTTTGGGTTTTCGTCGAAAACTGAAATTTTTCACGTTGTAAATTATGTTAATTAATTTTGGACTTGCTCGTCAAGTTTCGTCGCGATTCGAGAAATTTGGTATCTCAGCGCGCGTTTGTAGTTTTGTATTTTTTACGCTTGTCGTAAACTTTAGAAATTAATATCTCAAGAACGACACATCAGATTTTAGTTTTGTCTTCACTATTAGATTTGTAGTGCTGACATTCGCCTATGGAGCTAATTTCATTCAAATCGGGGTGCGTTTAACACCTCGTATCATCATTTTATCCCAGAATAAAAGACAAAATTGATTTCTCGAGAAATCCGATGAAGATCCGATGATTTCTCAAGAAATCCGATGAGTTCTCGAGAAATCCGATGATTTCGCGAGAAATCCGATGATTTCGCGAGAAATCCGATGATTTCGCGAGAAATCCGATGATTTCGCGAGAAATCCGATGATTTCGCGAGAAATCCGATGATTTCGCGAGAAATCCGATGATTTCGCGAGAAATCCGATGATTTCGCGAGAAATCCGATGATTTCGCGAGAAATCCGATGATTTCGCGAGAAATCCGATGATTTCGCGAGAAATCCGATGATTTCGCGAGAAATCGATGATTTCGCGAGAATCCGATGATTTCTCGAGAGATACACTGATGTCTCGAGAGATACACTGATTTCTCGAGAGATACACTGATTTCTCGAGAGATACAATGATTTCTCTTGAAAACATTGATTTTGATTTCTCGAGAAAAAAACATTTATTTCTCTAGAAGTACATTGAATTCTCGTGAAATCTAAGTATTTCTTGAGAAACTGTTTTCAGCTTGCACTTTTCACGAATGTTCCGGCGTAGTTTTTTCTGTCAAAATTGCGGAAATAAAAAATGGTTAACATTAAATTTGTTCGTCTCGACGATATCTACAGCTTTCATGTTGGTCACTTTTTGATTCGAGCCAATGTTGAATCTCTATTTTCGTTTATCGTGCTCCTGCGCATAAGGTTATTATTATTATTACTGTGATTATTATTATTAAAACTATTAATCTTATTATAATTATTAAGTATATAAAGGCATTAGGTTTGAGAAAACCATATTCATCTTCTCCAAGAGACCGAATCGAAAACAGAGCGGCGACTTCTTCTTGTTCGTGAACTTCCTGCCGCGATTTTGGGAGCCTTGGTGAACGAAATCTTCAACGAACATAAATCCGGAAAGCTCTGAACGAGAGCTATGCGTGTGTGGTACGTATTTCCCATTTCAGAGACTTTTTCGCATGAGGTTTTTCGGCCTTAACCGCCGTTTTGACCGATTTTCTGTATATTTCGCTACACCATGCCTTCCTTTAGACCGATCTACGATGTGGAGTATTTCAGAGGACGATTCTGGGTGAAATTAAGGCATGTGGTAGTTTCTTCCTTCCCTCTCACCCCTATTGTTATATGATTGTTGTTACATTATCCTTTTTCTACTCGGAATCAACTTTTGTTGTGCAATTTTCGCATATCTAACCATTTTTTGTTCACGCCGCTCTGTTGGCCGGCCAATTTTTGTCAGGTTCGTCTAGCATTTTCATGATTTCTCTTATTAGATACCCCACAGAATCAGTGTTTTCTAAGTGTCAATTCAACATTTGATAATTCTCCAGTCAGGGTTCACTTCATCAAACTTGTATTTCATTCGTCGAATTACTCTTTTCATGTCTGTCGTTTAAGTCCTTGTAGCCGGTATATAAATCTTTTAACCCGTCAATAAGGTTTTTCACTCACTGAATGAGCTTCTGTTTGGTCAAGTCTATTTGTTAGGTTGTTCGACGAGTCTAGTTGATTATTCGATAAGGTAAGATTTCCTTGGAGAGATCTGTATGCTAAAATTAGGATTATCTGGTTTTGTCGGTTGTGCATTTTTGAGTTATGAGTAGTTGTTTTAGGGTTGTTGGTGATTAGTGGACTAAAGCACCGCCGTAGCGTCCTGTTTTGAGATTTTTACCTTGCGGGGTTTTCCGCTTTTGTTGGTTGTTACTACCAGTGTGCTGGCGGAAGTATCTCCCAGCAGTTACAAGATGTTTCCAGTTTTGGTGTGTGTCGAGTTATGAGACAACCTTTTCCCTTTGGGGTGCTCGTGGAGTTTGTGGGTGTGTTGGCGGAGGTAACTCCACACTATTGCTAGATGCTTACGGTGTTTCCCTTGGCCCATGTGGAGTTTTTTATGTGGTGTGTGATGGCGGAGGTAACTCCCCGCATTTGTCGGATGCTTACCAGTGTTAATAATTGAATTCTTTGTTTAAACTATTAGGACCTGCGCTATATATTTAGGTTGACGGATTATAGCTATACCTTTAAACTATTGTTCTCCACCATGTCTGGTGTGGTCAGGTACGTGGATGCTCACGTAAGTTTTCTCATGTTTACCTATTATACATGCTGTACCTTTATTTCAGTACATTCGGTCTTGGGTTGGGACACCTGTTGACCGTTGTTTACCGTTCTACTTTTGACTTCGCACTGCCACTTGTACTTTATTGCCGAGGCATTTTCTTTTGAATGCCCCAGGCTCGGGGCAGTAGCTGTTTGTGGAGCTAAAGCTAGTGATTTTAGTGTTGTAGTCTTAGCTGGGACTTCTTTTCACCTCACCGTCGTAATGTAGTTTGTTTGTTGTAGTTTTGTTTTCCGTATTTCAGACATACTCTTGTGTTTCTATAGGTTTGTGTCAGGTAATTGGCACCCCAGTTTTTTGATATTTTAGACACTTTGTTGGCTGCTAGTTTGTCTCCTTGCTAGTTTTGTATAGATTACTTGCTCTCTGGAAGTTTTATGTTAGGAATGCATGTTAGGTATTTTAATTATAAAATTAAAAGGATTTATACCATCATTACATAATATCTTTCAAAATGATTTTCACTCTATTTTAAAGGTTTATAAAAGTTCTTTCGTACATACAGAAAAACTAGAGGTCTGCATATCACGTGTTATCATTGGTTGTCATGATCATATAGGATGATAAGTAAATAAAACTAAGTATTTTCCGCTGCGCATTTCTATGTACACCATTAGTGTGGACAAGTCGATCCATAGAACCGATGGACACGGTCATTAGAACTTAATTTAAATTTTGTTTTAAAACTATAACTCATGCATTTTCATGAAATGTACCGGGAGTAGGTTTTGCCTGAGCGCCTGCAGTTGTCCCTTGTACAGCGTGGAATCACGTCATGTATTTTCTATTACTCTTACGTATTATTTAATACAGAGAAAATGCGGGTTGAGACAGTTGGTATCAGAGGGAGGTTGTTTGACAAGTTGGTCGAACCCAGCCAATCTGATAAAATTTTAATTCCTCCCTTCATTTGCATAACACACACTGATGTGTCATCAGTACATCTTAGCCGAAGCATAGTCACTACACTCATAGCATGATAAGAAGTATACAAAGCATATTATGTAGTATGAGATGGATAATATGTGTTTGTATATGGATCCACCATAGATGGCAACATGTGACGATTATGTAGTATGGGATGCATAACCGTCAGTTTATTCAACTCCAAGTAGCCTATGAACAACCACATACTACCATCTTTCTTCTTCACGAACAGCACTGGTGCACTCTATTGCGAAGAGCTGGGTCTAATTTACCCCTGCTCCAGTAGTTCCAGCAAATGTTCCATGAGTTCGGCCAAATCCTTTGGTGCCACCCTAATAGGAGGACATGAGACCGGTCTAGCTCCTGGCACTAACTCAATCGAGAAATCAATCGACCATCGAGGTAGTGCTCCAGGAAGCCCCTCAGGAAACACATCCTCAAATTCTGTCACTACCAACACTTCTCCAAGTGATAGTATGGAAAGGTGAACTTCCAACAATGCAACGAAGCTACTCATCCCTGTTAATTACTTGCAGCAACTACATAGCTGAAATCAAGGAACAAGCCACTCCTCTAAGGACCTCAAATAAGACTTCTGTCTTTCCTCCACTTCTCAGGGTCACTACCATAGATAAGCAATCAATTCTGGCTCGCTGCTCTGCAAGCCAGTCCATCCCTAAGATCACATCAAACTCGACAACAGTAGAACCGCTGCTTCCAACATGATGTCATTCCGTTTAAACTCCAACCAATTCGCCTTTTTGTCTCGGTAATCATGAAAGACCCATTGGACATATGCACCCTAAGATCTCCATCACCAAAAAGGGTTCGACTCCAATTCTTCGGATAAAGCTTTCCTCCAGAAGGAGTGTGATGCTCCCGTGTCGAACCAAACCCTATCAGGGTAATCGAAAACTAGCACGAAGCCTACTTGAATTCTAGTTCCTTACGATGTTGGGTTCACTCCATATCACTTTCTAACATCCTAGCAACCTCATCAACTCGTTGAAGCCCGTATTATTCATAGTTTTTATGGGTTACCTCAGATTTCTCTCTAACCATGGTAGAAGAGGTTGTCCCTCTCCTCATCATCAGGCATGGTCATTCCAGCATAATGACCCAATCGAGTAAACTCCTGAATGTACTCATCTACAGTATTATCCCACTGCACCAAGTGCAGAAACTGCCCTGAATGGTTAACCTTGTCGACAATGGGATATACTTCTTTAAGAAGGCATTCCTGAACTCTCTTATGGAAGTGGTGCGTAAACAAAACTGGCGAACGCTAAGGCTCACACACCACAATTAGCGTCACCTTCTAACATGGAGATTACACACTGAAACATGAAGAAACTCACAGTCCCGCGATACTCCAATGTGGATATCTTCTTTCGCGAAGTGATTATGTCAAATTGACCACTAAACCTTACCTTGGACACTAAGATCGCTCTGATACCAAATTGTAACGCCGCCCCTGTAATGAATATATAATATGGGTTCTGTCAGGGACGACAACATGCATACTCCACAGCTATAAGATGATATAAAAACTACCAAACTCAAAACTCAGAATTAAAACAGCGAAAAACAACCAACTAACCAGAAGTTATCCACTACCACGAGAGTATCAGAACGTCCTTAAGGTCTTACAGAATATAAAATAAATCCCTACGAAGAGGGAGTCCACAGTAATGATAAATCAAAGTTCTAAAAAAGGGCACCTGCACGATATGTCATGATCGTCACTCTAGGTCATCAATGTGGAAGCAAATCTATAGTAACTACTAATGATCGGGACCCACTATCCCTGATGCCTGAACTCCGGTGCAAGACTGTCCGTCTTACCGCACCGACCTCTACGGCTACATCTCCAGGTTCGGCTCCACGATCCCTAAAATGATTTTTTCAAGGACCATTAGTCAAAAAGACTAATTCCTACATCCCCCACAACTCCCCTATGTCTCCTAGGCACAGTGCTGGGAGAAGGAAAGGGATGGTATTAAGGTGAAGAGTAACAAAAGTCAGCAGGTGACGGCGGAAGTAGTCTATCATGAGCATAAAATCACAACAAGTATAAGTAAGCGAATAGTAGGTAAGCAATATGAGTATACACATGAACAAGGTGAGCAAGTAATGGTACAAGAAGGTAAACTAAGTACGTAACCATGACCTATAGGAATGCCCATACAAACCTATAAACCAAGGTGTCATTTTGCGAGGCCTATTATATAAAGAGTCCCATACCAATTAATACAATAGGTGTCAAGGGTTATATGCAATGATTATGCTATGTATGCAATAAGCTATGGTATGAACATGCAAGTGCCACTCACACCCAGATCTGTGCAATAGCACCTTTATTTCCCTATTTATGGATCCTAACTGTAACGCGTCCGATTTGCACTATGCACCTCCTGCGCACTTTACTCTGGAGAGCTGACTTGGTCATAGGGTGTGTGGCAGATAGTCTTGCACCTGAGTGGGGGAGGAGAGGTGTAGATTCCTCAAGAAGGACAGAGTAGTGATACG